>CM029921.1:24641496-27041496 GCA_017639245.1 Myiopsitta monachus
ATCGATCAGATGATTAAGGCAGATGAAGAGGTTTTTTGAAAGTGAAGGCTCTGATTGTGTCTCTCCTGTGTGCCCCAAAAGGGGCTGAGAAATCAATACTCTCAATCACAGTGGAAAGCATTTCTCTGTCAGTCACACTGACTGAAGTGATTACAATTGAGTCATAAGACAATGAATAACTCCACACTGGCTTCCTTCCCCTTTTTTGCACCTCATAGAGAATCTAATGAACTCTCCAACTAACTGGCTAAGGAAAAAGAGTTACTGCTTATATACACGCTGCACATATATTATCATGCTATCTGATCAGATGTAGTAGCTCCATTACTAGGTTCAAATTAAAACATACTTTATCTCATTTTTAAAGCTGTTATTATAGAAAAATTCCAGCTACAATAGCTAAATGCATTGAGATATGAAAACCTGGAGGAAATGCTAGTCCTTTGAGAACATTAACAGCATTAAATATTATTAAGCTTTTCTGGATCACCTAGGCAGAAAATGGTGCACAGAACTTCTTTTTAAGATCCTTTAGAATAAAAACAGCTCCCACATCTCCAATATACTGTACAAACTTACAAGAATAAATATCCTTAAACATGTAAAACATACTAGGACTAATCTGGTAAATGAGTTACTAACTCAACATCTTGAAGCAAAAGTGCTGCTCTTCGTGGAACTCCTGTGAACTTAGAGATAACTGTGATGCACATCTTCCTCCCCCAAAAGCAGGGGGCTGCTTCATGGGTGCATCTGAAGACAAATTTTGCCCAAATCTGTGGTAATGAAATCAATTTACTTGACTGTGGGACAAACAGCAAGCACTCCAACCGCCAGTTTCCACAGACTGCAAATGTAATGACCAGATTTGCACAGACCTCAGAAGTGCAGGTACGCCCCTCACATGCCCGTTTCAGTATGGTCACCACAGCAGAGCAATCATCTGATTACATTTTTGTTATATTCAAAAGCCAGCAAGAAAGTAACCAATCTACTTAAATATATCTTTATCTCTTAAGATATGGCAGTAAATAAAACATTAAATGTACACTTATCTTTTAGGTACCTTTCCTGTAAAAAGTGAAATTTTTCTAAATGCTCTCTGGCTATTTCAAAATGCTGCAAACTTTATGCTGCAAGCCTGTTGCAAATATCGTATCTGAGTAACATAAGTGATATCAGCAATTCTTACTTTGTTTCTTACATTGTATTATAAGTTCCTGTGTTTAATTTATTCTGATGATTTATAGTCCTTGCTGTAAAAATTGTGTTTGACTAATATGAATGTGATTGGCTTTAACTGATGACCATTCAGTCCTGTGACAGCTTTCACTTGATCAAAGGAATCAGATGCACTCAATATTTTCTTTTTCAAATGAATATGAAACCTGTGCTCTTTAAACAGATCAAATGTTAACTAAGTAAAACAGATCAAACTTTGTGCTTCTCAAAAAATCCAAATTATCTCCATTATTCAAGCAATTTCTGTAGATCTTTTTGATAGCTTTTTTTCAAAAAGATGATCATCGAAACCAAATACATTATTCAAGCAGTGATATCATCGATGCACTATGAAAAAGTAGCTACGTCCCTGTCCTACTCATTCTGAATCACTGAAGGATTTGCACTCACTTTTCTGTTACAGCAGCAGAATGGGACTTTGTTTACATCCTACCACATTTTCAGTGCTTTTTTTTTGTAACACTGATTTACACGATTACCTTAATACCTCATTCTCAGGTATTAAGTGTATAAAATAATCCTAAATGTGTAGTTTACCTGCATTCAGAAAATGCTTTAATTGTTCTCAATTTACTTACTAATTATGTGACTTCAGCCCTTTGATTTTTTTCTCCACTTTTCCAGCTCTTGTATTTGTTGCAGCTTTTATTTCATACTTTATTATAAGTTCCTGATTAAAAAAAATTTGTGTTGGATAAAGTCTTGCAAAATTCTGTTATAAAAAGAATGCCCCATTACATTTCAAATAGGTGGTGTTCTGGTTGCTGGCTGACAGTATAGAGAGTGTTTTTTAAATCAGAATACTATTTGGTATCAAGTTAAGTGATTCTGAGTGCTTGAGAAGCATGACTGTGCAGTTACATGGAAAACTACGTTTCTAATCAAAACAAATAATGTAATCAAGATTATTTGACATGCTCTACTTTGCTAACACTTGTTTGACCAGTATTGACTGTAAATGTTCTTCTCCTTCATTCTCTCAGAAGAATCCTATACTCAGTCTTTTAAATGGACAAAGTGCATCAGCAGCTGGTTGGTAGTGGGACTGTGTGAGTGCCTGCATCCTTTCCCACATACCTGAAACCGTTAGCCTCACTAACACTTGGAATTTACTTATATTTGAGATAGGCACAATAATCTTTCCCTCCCTCACAGGTCAAGAGTACCCAGTTTACAAGGTACTTTGGGGATAACTAAAAGGTGTTTTACACCTATAAACCTTATTGTAGAGATGAGTCATGTAAAAAAAAATATTATTATTATTGTTACCTGCAACTTGGTCAATGTCATAATGAGGGAAATGGAGAGAATAAAACTAAAACCTTTAAGACAAAGGTTTTCTTGAAGAAGTATTCCCTATTGTTTTTGATTAAATTGCCAAGTTTGAGAAGTATTCATTTTTCATAGAACATCTGTTCACCAGGCAGGCCTTCTCCTAGTCATTGCAATTTTAATTACTTGATTACTTTCACAAGAGAAGAATCCATATAAAATTCTATTTCATATAGAAAATAAAAGGAAAAATCTTCTATATTTCTGAATCGACAGTTTATATTTGTAGTTTGAAGAAGAGCAGGCAAGGTCAAACAGGTGGCTCTGCATCCACTGTATTAAAAAATGCCCCTGGACCTATAGGTAGCAATTTCTTAATAATTATAGCAACCCAAGGATAGCTAGTCTTGGAACACAAAACATACAAGCCTCAAACTAGGGACCTCTCAAGTCAACAAACTGAGATTCTTCATTTGCTCAGCTGGCTGAGAAATCTTCATGCTCCGAAGGGACAAAGAGCCATCCAGCCACCTATCACTGAGGTCGTGATTAGAAGTGACATATATATTTTTAAACAGAACTTATGTACATTACTATTCCAAGGTAAGAGTATCAATCACGACATTTTGATACCCTTGAAAAAATGCTTAAAAAGAGGTGAGATTTAAGGTACAATAGGAATAAAATATAAATAATACTTAAGGTAACAGAACAGCATTGCATGTATTTGAAATACTGCACGCAGTACACAGTTTGCTAAAACCAAAAATCAGGTATCTTAAATACTGCACATAATTCAGACCTGTGGCATTAAAAAGATAATAGATAATCTGTTTCAATTCTATTCAGGCAAATATATGCATATGTGTCTCTGCATGTGTATAAAATATATAAAGGAACCTTTTGGAAACTAAAATTACTCAGAAATAATCAAAAGTCATTAGGATTAAAGTATAGATACGTATTTGTTTTGTTATCTCCGTGTACAATACTCTCATCAGCCTGGCAAGTGAGGAGTCCTGTATCCATTTAAAATTTCTGAGACACATTCTTAACAGTATTTTCTCTCTAAAAATTTAAAGCACTTCATAATCTTTAACTTCCAATTTGTCACTACTGGATTTAATCAGTAACTGTGTATGCAACAGCTAACGTCCATGTAGGTTAGGTTGCTTTTGCTAACAGAAGTGGTAGGCTGGTGACCTGCAAGAAGAGGCATACTACCAGAGTCCTCATGCAGAACTGCATTCAGTCACTTCAGGCTCACATGGTGTGAGGAAAGCTTGTAGGACTGAAACCCTTACCATGGCTTTGAAAATAACCCAGCTCAGCAAAGACCTAAATTTGGTCTCACACAGTGCCTTCTTTCATCGAAGAAAAGATCCTGAAATGGTTGAAATCTGGTCTAATAGTATGGTCAAAACTACTTTTTTTGACACATACAGAAGTAGTATCATAATTCAGTATTACGCATTGGCTCAAAATATTGTTACTACATAGTCAAAAGACATCCACTTCTCAGAACTGATTTAAACTACAGCTTCTGCCCTCCAGATGTTGGAACACATCCCCAGCCTTGGATACTTTATCAGATGTTGGAAGGGCTTTTGGGGGTGTGAATTATAGTGCCTGCTGAAGGCTGATCCCCTAAATGCTCTTGCCTTGAACTTAAATGACTTTCACGTTGCTGTATCATTTCACCCACTTCTCAGTGCCCAGGAACTATGTTTTAGATAACATAACAAGCAAATATGCTCAGCTTTCTTGTACTTATAAAGCACTTTAAAGAAAACATAACTGAAAAAAAAATTAAAAAACACACTGATTATTCACCCTTGTAGGTTTCCAGGTTAAAAAAAAAAAAACAAAACAAACAAAACAAAACACTAGCCCCTAAGAATTAAGACCAGTACACAGCCAAGACCTTACACTGCAGCTTTGATAGCTCTTAGTATTGACCTTTGAATGAAATGTCAAACATTTCCTGACCCTGCTGCATAGACTTAGACATAGATAACAATTTATTTTTAAGGAAGTCCAGACCTATGTAGTTACCTCTCAAATATGCAACATAAACTCATTTGACACAGGTTAACATCCACTTGGGCAGGATCTAAGCTTCTGTAAATCTCAACATTATGTTATATTCAGAAGCCAATAGAACTGCTGATGTGGTGTTGGTTTTTTAATACTGCTTCTGAAGGTAGGATGCCACCCACTAAGACTACCACCAACCAGCCATCTAGGTTATGCTTGACAAGGTCTTATGAAAATAATGGCCAAATCTAACCCATCTTCCACTGTGAAAAAATCATAACCTTGAGTTCAGTGTCTAATCCTGGAACGAAATATCAGCATTCCCAGAAATATTGCAAAATTGTCATTACTCAAGGTAAATCTACTCACACAATCACTGTCTATGTGGGAATTCAGAAGCTGAAGCTTTGTAGCTTGCATGGTAAGGCTGTGGCTGCTACAAATGGACTGTTACTAATTGATAGGGGCTTCAAAATGAAGATATATGGTGTTTGAGATCCTGTTTTGATCTTTTGTACTTTCACACATGTGCCCTTCTGTATCCTGTGGATCTTCTATGTGGCTCGGTGGGTACATGCTCCACATGGTATTCTGCCTTTCTGATGTTAAAATACAGCACATAGGCTCTTATACATGGCATAGGAGCTGCTCTTTGATGGACATATAATCAGGCAGGAATTTGAAATATGGCCAAGACTTTGCTTTTATTTCTTGGCTATTGGACATAAGTGTGAATTTAGTCTGTAGAATTTATTCTTCTTTTATTGTATTAGATAAATTGAAATAAGTAGGAAAATCCTTCATCTTAATTGTCTTTCTCCTGCAGTCAGTTCCACAAGGTGTGGTTTAAGCTATGAGTACTTAAACATATACGATATGATAGCATTGTCAATACAAGACATTATTAGGAACTGTTTTGTCATGAAAGAACTGATGTATGTTTCTTTCCTTTTTCTTTCAGTCTTACCAATCAATGCCATTACATCACTGCTTTCTCCTGCATGTGCATACTTCCTTTAACTCCCATATGTCACTCATTTCAGGCTGCACATTAAAATACTAGTCCTGCAATAAAATTCCTCACATAGCCCTTTATTAAGGCATTTTCGATTATTATGTTTGTGCAGATGTAGTTTATGAGCAGTTCTTCTAAGCACCTATTTTAAGTATTTTATTTATATATCAGATGTCATTGCTCATATATTGATATTTATGTACACTGTGATATAAAAAAATCTAGTCTATTTTAAAATATATAAAAACCATATTTTAATCAGCATGCTTATGTTTCCTTTTTTATACTGTTTTCTTTTTAATTGAAATAGTCTTCTTTGCTTGACACAGATTATCCTCCTCAATAATTAAAGCTCTTTAGAATTCAGCAGTAAGTAGTGCCAAGTGTAAACTTCAACAAGAATACCATGTTACTGTAGCATTAGTGCAGTTTTGTTTACTGTGAAGCAAATTACAATTTGGTTATTCTACTCAGTTATTCTGCAAGTTACAAAAGGATATTCCCATCCTGGAGGAAAGTTTCAGTCTGCAGAATTTGTTTTTCTTATAAACTGCAAGGGAAATATAATATATGCATATGAAAAATTTTAATTGTTTTGCACTATTGAAGTATTATTCTAAATGCGTAAAATAACAATTCAGAAAAGAGTCCAAAACAGATGAACAATTAAAACAGAAAATTCTATTGAAACTAAATATTTCATTTAGATTTTTTCCCCCTGCTGTCAGTTCACTTGTCCCAGATCTACTTAAGGCCGTTCAAATGGCCTTGACTCCTTTTGCAATTTCTTAGCACCCAAAAGAATTTATGCAAAACTCACGTTCTGGCTCTAAATGTACAAGGTCATAAGGTTCTTCTGAGGGAGAAACTTTAGAGTTTCAGTAACATCGTGGTTAACATTATGTTATCATTGAACACCAAACAAATAATACATCGAGTCTGTTATCCAAAACTAAAAAATTCCCGAAGCAAGTCTACGAAAAATGTGCATGTGTGTGGGGGGAAATAATAATAATAATAATAAAAAAACCTAGGCCTCAAATAATTTGTATGAAATATCACAGTATTAGCTTTACAAAAAGCATACCGACTAAATATCAATACTTGCTTTGCAAGCATTGTGAATTTTGTACCTCATAATAATACTATGTAATAATAATAATAATAATACATAATTTCACTGTTGTCTCTGTAATGTAATCTTGCACTAGTTGAGGATATTGCAGAAAACAAACCACAGAACTGCAGTGTATCAGAGGCTACTGCCACCACAGAGCAAGCCCAGCATCCAACTATTGTCCTTTTATGCTCCAGAACTGCTGGAGGTTTATGCCTGGTTTGGTTTTGATGGCCTTTGTCTAACTTACAGTATGATCTACAGTCCTTGCTCCATTTAACCCTTCTTTAAGCCGTGTAGTCCGTGCATTCAAGACCTGTACCTGATACATTGACTATGCTAGAATTATAGCTCATCCTGCACTATTTCAGGAACAGAGACTGGTTAGTTTATCACTACCGTGAAGTCAGATTTCTTCTTACAAGTACCCATCAAGGACAATTCACCAGCTACTATTACCTTTGCCACATACCTAATTAATTTCCTTACTTAGACAAAACAAGGTCATTGTAAAAATACCCCTTTTAAAATTCTTAATATGATACAATTTGTCTTTTTATTAAATAATAGAAATAACACTGATATATAATTATTTATATTAACAAGCTCCATATTATACTTCCTAAAAATCCTCTTGCTCTTTTTAGTTTTGCTTACAGAGGAATAGATCTTAACATGAAAATATAACTTACCATATCCAATCAAGCCTGATCTTCAGATAAATCAAAAATTAAAAAAGCAAGATAAAGTGAAAAAATTGAGGATAGCTTAGGCAGTTTGCTGGTAACTAATATTAAAATCAATAGTCCTTTTCAATAGTAAGTGTAAAACATGGGTGAGTACTTGAAGAGATAAAAAGTTTATTTTTTTGTAGAAGGATAGCACAGAGTACTAACTACAGACCATACCACATGCTTTTAACTTTCATTTCATATGGAAAAGTTTAAGCTTCACTTTCTGCTTAGATAGGGGTGGAGCTGGCCTGTAAGAAAGAAACAAAAGAACAACTATTGAACAGAAGCTCTTATTCCTACAAAACCTAAAAAACCCTGAAATTCCTTAGTTTCTTTCTTCATGAATAACTGACCAGATTCGTGAGTAGCACTTGCGAACTTTGTTAAGCAGTCATCGAATGGAGGGCTTCAGAAGAGGCCTCCTTGTGAAAGTGGTGAGGTATCTATTTCACAATAGCCAATAGCAGTGAATCACCTGCAGAAGAACTCATATGTCACAATTCCTCCCATTCCTCTGCTCTACAAAGGTCTTTTTCTTAACCCACCTTTTGAGATATAAAATGCATGTGACATTGAGTATTTCCTTCAAAATACACTTGAATGCACTAAAAAGCAAGCAAGAAAATGTTAGGACATGTAAAATAAGGAGAAAAAAAAATTGGATACCTAATGGGTGTTGAACTTTTTTCATTGGTTATCAAGCAAGAAGGTCCTCCCTGAGCAGGGCAGGTATGTCAGGGTGGCAGAAGAACCCACCTTCAGTGGTGAAGCTGTTTCTATTCTTGTCTGCTGTTTAGAACACTAATGTGATTTTTGTTCCCCGGTGTTATTTTGTAGAGCTGATACCATACAGCCTTCTTATTCTGACTGAAAGAGCATTCCCTCAAAATACTCCCAAGCTTATTCTCATATAGTAAAATAGTTCTACTTTCCAAGTTACAAAAACGTCCGTAATATGTAATTCTATATAGTCATGGACATATTAGCCTTAAGACAGCAAAGGGATGAGGGTGTATATGAATTGCGAATGCCTCTTTACAGGCTCTGCCCTAAAATATTATTCTTACTTTTTTCTGTATCTACAGTGAAAGCCACTTTTTGGGGGGTGATTAAGGTCTGTTGCTGAAAACAATAATTCCAGGAGCTTGTTTTTACCTTACTGATAGCTAAGGTTACACTGCAAATTGAACTGTAAAATATTCCTTCACTGCTTCTTCATTTCAGTGAGATAGAAAGTTTAACCCATATCAAAGACTTTCCATATGAAGAATATTCATGTAAAATGCTAGATATAAAAAAAATATTCATATAGTTCTAGGCTTTGAGAAAAACAATAGATCACCATGTAGTCTAGTCATGTCTAATAAATTCTTAGCCCAGAAATGCCTGTCTGAACAAACAAACATCTACCAGAAATATTTGCTAGGCTCTATATTTTCTAGAAGCATTCATAACAGCACGAAGGATGTTTATAACTTCTTTAACTTACAAGTCATTGGAAAACATAATTTTTACATTTAAAAAAGGCAGCTGTAAAATCCCTATTAAAAATATAAGGACAACAACAACAGTTTTTATGTTGTGCTTTATCCAGCTGACACTGTCCTTTTGGAAAGCCAATGACTTGTTAGTACCTCTAGCAGGAGTGTGAACAGATGCGTCCCTGACAGGCGATGGATGGTCAGGGTCCATCTGGCCAGTGCAGCTTGGACAGAAATGATGTATACAGCTTCATCAGTGAATGACTGTCATCAATCCTGTGCCATGGATAGCGTAAATGACAGCTACACAGCAGCTGAGGCCCAGGTGTGACAATGAAGAAGGGTCTGATTTAAGAATGCTGGGTAATCAGGAATGTGTAGTCTCCTGGACTTTAATTTGTATCTTTAACCTCCTATAAATATCCCTGTATACTGTAGGAGATATGTTTTTAAACAGTCTGATCGTGAAATTAGCTTCAGGATGACAGACACTCTTTGCTTTCCTTTAGCTCCTGATTACCCCAGCTCCAGTATACATTAACAAATGCATGCTGAGCTTTGGCCACTGTACTATGGGCTCCACAATTTAATTATTACCTCATTGATTTTTCATGTATTTCAATTTTCTTTTCTTCAAGTCACAGTGACTGTCCTATTGGGGGCAATGTTTGTTTTCTCTTTCCAAGATTTCCGTGTGGAATTTATTTTGAATTCAAGGATTATTTTTTTAACCCATCAGGAACTCATATTTGCTTAGCCTGATGGTTAATAGACAGGTAGATGCACAAGCCCTTCAAATGAAACTGAACATTATGGTAGAAGCTAGATATAAACAGAAAACCATAACGCAGCGACAGTCGGTAATCCCTAACTAAAGGTACGTTCAGTTTTTAAATGGCCCTTTTTTAGCATGCATCAAAAAGCATGCCTAATTTGCATCTATTAGCATTTTATTATTTCATAGCATTGGGAATGGGAAAATGGACATAATTATTATATCCTCAGAGGATATTTCTTTACTTATAACTATTTCACAATAAATTGCTTTTCTTTATCAGTGGATCATATGAACTAACATAGTAATCTGAAAGCAAAATAAGTTATGGATGTTTTATGTAAGGATATGACTCAGTCCTTTCAGTATACAATAATAACTTCTTTGTTGCAAACAAGAATGCAATTATATTCTCTTAAGAAACAGTTAATTGTCAAGGACTACATTTTGACCAGGTAAATGCATGTTGTATGGCTGAAGCAAGACTTGAAGGGAAACATCATACTATATACAAAAACTGCATGCACAATTTGTCTATGAACACAAAAAAGAAAATAAAATCCCACATTTCCAATGTCTAGTCCATGCTTGCAAGCATAAGGCTTACTTTAGATTTCTTTTATACTGAAGCTTGAAAAACCCCACAGATCACTGTAGCTCTAGACAGAGAAGCTTTAGGAAAGCATGATGTAAATTCTGGTGAATTTACCGTTTCTGGTGAAATTACCACGAGGGGGATGGTATGGGACAGTACTCCAAACATCCCCACTCCAGACACAGGACTCAGTTAATATGCAATATGTGCAGCAAAGAGGCCCTAACAGGAACTTTCAAAGTATAATGGGCCACATTAATTGCAGGTTACAAGGAATATGATCAGTTTTCATTTCCAAGTACTGACTTTTGCTGGCTCTTCAAGTTCCTGGAGCAGAAGTGAAGCATAAGAGCACCAGAGGGAAGTGGAGATGCCTCAAGAACACAGTATCCTGGTCCAGCTTCTTTTCCATCCAAACAGAGTGGATAAATTAGACTTGGCTTAGGAAGCAACCCCTTACTTAAGTGTCTCTGTGTATATGTATATATTAATGCTTGAGTGCATGTGTACATTTGTGCGTGAGATTATACCAAAATATATGTGCAGGTGTATTTGTGTGAATAGTGAAAATGGTTTAATTCAAGCTCATAAAAGTAAAAGAAAAAGATTACTTTAGACAAAAGAATTTGAAAATTCTTTGCCAACAAATTATTTGGGGTGATCTGGAACTTCTTAATCTCCAAGCAGAAAATTTAATTTCTGGGGAAAGTAAAAAAAAATAAAAATAATTTTGTAGAAAGGAAATTTTTCCTCAGAATAATAATACAACTTTTCATATAACCTAGCAAGTCTACACAAAGACTATATTACAAGTTTCTATGACACAGAAATGAGTTGTACCAACATAGATTATTGGCCTTAAGTGCTTTAGGGAGAGATTTTCAAAAAAGCACATGTGGAATTTAATGCTGGTGATCTCCAGAAAATCTTTGTAATTTGGGCTCTGAAATTCTTGGGCACCTAAAAAAAATCTCCTGCTTAATATTTTATAGGGCCGTGGTTTAACCTTCAGAATACGAATAGAGCCCACATCCGTGTAGGCTTACTTGTTATCCAGTGGTGCAGGTCAGTACCAATCAGATCAATACACCCCCAGGAGAAGACGGAAGTGGAAGAGGGCCACTGACCACTAAGCATTTATCCCAATGAATCACAATTACAGGAACACCTGTGCTAGCAAACTATGTCCTGATCCACCGGGAAAATGTGCACAGTGCTCAGCAGCCCTCAGAATTTCTCATTTATTATTACTGGTGGGTTGGCCTGCAGTGGCATATTGTGTTACAGTGTAAAATTCAGAAGGACACTGGTTCAAGACCTTCTAGGATGATTAAGCTTTCAGAGGGCTTTTTGCTTCTTCTCTTGGATATGCATTTTAGCGTTATCTTCAAGGCACTGTCAGAGGCTTTTAATTCATACATCTGAGTTTCAAACAGCAACACACAAGTTTCAGAAAAGTTACATCCAAAAGCACGCTTACATTGGGAGTAACGTACATTTATTAATGAACTCTGTTAATAAGCTGTGGTTAACTATCACATAACAGAGAATAAGAGAAAATAGAATGGCCCGTGGTAACGGAGGGAGTCAAAATTAGGAAAAATGTCCATACAATATTTGAAAATACCTCCCTTGTATAGCATGAGATGCTATGTTACAATAGCATCTGTTATTATAGATGTGTAACAGCTTTATTATCTCTGTGTCATTACAGTAAATTATCTACCCAAAGTGTAAGGAAAGGCAGCAGTATAATGAGGAACTTCCACTGTGTAAGAGCTGAGACTGTCAGAAAATAAGAGCTAGGATCATCACTGCCTGTAAAGCCTCTCTATAAAGGCAAGGGTATATTAATAAATCTCAAGTTTCTTCACTTCTGTGCTATCATAATATTGTACAACGTCTGTGATAAGTTTTGCCATATATGTCAAGAAACTAATAAATGCATCATTGAACAATGGACCCTTATGATCACATAGAAGCCAGAATGCTTCCAAAGCCTCGCTGTGAAATTTAGCATATAACACCAGTGGTACGCAGCAGGCAGAGCCATATCTTACATATTTTACATATATTTCACAGTGAAAAAGCATCAGTTGCTTGCCATGCTAAGCAACTGAAAGTATCCAGCAAGCTTAGTCCTTCTGGCTTCAGAAGGCATTATGCTTTTAACATCATGCTGAGAACTGGCTGTTTGGAGGTTAGGACAGATGAAGACCTGGATATGTTCTCTTTTTCTGAGTCAAAATCTTGTCTAGGCAAAATCTGAGACTTTGAAAATATGTTAAGGATTTCTGTCCATGTGTCTTTCAGCCCTGTTAGAAAAACAGCTGCTTTACATGTAACTACACTGTGGCACATCTGCAAGTCCCATGTATATCTGATGCATACATAGGCCATTTTGGTAAAGTACATAGCCAATAAGCTGACACATCCAAGACATACCACATGGCCTAGGTTGTGCTATGCTGGTGACACGGCAAACTGAAATATCCAACCCATCATCTGTGACGTATCATCATGCTAGAGGGCACTTCACCACCCAGGCATTATTTGGCACATTTGTGTATATTTACAAGTACATGTAAGGAATACTGATTATCAGAAAACTTCTATATGATAAGGTCAGAAGAAAAAAGGTAAGAAGGGGTGGGAAGGAAGATGATGTGAAGGAAAGAAGAGTGAAACAGCTGGAGAAACTTTTCACCTCCTGTAAAGAGTACACATGAGAAAGTGTTTTAGGGGGGAAAGAATCAGCCGAGCAGGAAGCCACTTAATTTATACTCTGCAGAATAGGATAAAAATAATATTCTCATTTGCTACACATCAGTACTTCTTTGAATTCAAATTTGGGCTTGATCACAACTAGAAAGCTGTTCTGCTGAGTCACCCTTTCCCGGGTATTTTCGATACTGCCTTTTTAGTCATCACATTAGCTTGGGAACCAGTGTAGGATAAAAAGAAAAATTACATGGGAAAGTGTGTTCTTACTATGATCAGTTTACATCACTGAGGACGAAATGCTTAATCTGAGATATTACTAAATTTTAAACTAATTTTCTTTTGGCAATACTTGTGTAATCAAGATTTTATGTATCTCCACATATGCTTTAAAATTCCTCTGATGTATTTTGCTATCCTGGTTTTGGGACTTGCCTGATTGGAAATCACTAAGCACGCTTAACTGTGCCACATATTTTTCCTTCTGATTAAAATGCAGGCTGGCACAAGCAGAGACTGATGGCCTCCAAGTTTATAGATTGACCAGGGCACCTGCCGTGCAAGCATCTTTGTGCTGCCCCATCACTGAATTTCACACTGACCTTGAAGCATCACACTTGATAAAGCTGAAAGTTAGTTTCTATTTCTGTTTCCAGCCCCGTTTTTTAGTATCCCTTAACAGACTGTCAATTGTACTCTGACACAATGGTGCCTGCTTCTTGTAGGTTGTAGCTCTGAAAAGATAGTAACCTTGATGCTTTCAGCCACAGATTTTTGCAGCTCTTCTGCATGCTTCTGATTTAAAATATTTTAAAATAAATTTTAGTAGTAAAACCAGGAATACATCTACTGATGACATCTTGAATATCCAGCAATTGTGATGAAGACCTCAGACTGTACCAGGCATGTTGTTCCTGCCAAGGTTATTTAGTTAAAGGCCTGTTCAAACTAGTTCATAAGCAAGTTGGAAGTGAAGATTCCCCTGGAAAGAAGAGCACTTTCTGAAATATCTTTTTAGAACACAACATTTGTAGGTACAGCTCACAGTGAATACCAGCCTTACTCACTACAACAAAGCTTCCAAACCCTGCTACAATGTACAGAAAAACCAATATAGAAATCAGAAAAAAAAATGTATTTGCATTTGTGATGTTTCAATTAATTGCTCTTTTCAGTTTGCAACCTAGAATAACGCAGGTAGCCTGGAAACTAACGTATATGTAACTCTGTGCAAAAGATATTCATGTTTTACAACAGCTGGGACTGGACAGAGGTGTGTTTCTAGTGAAAGTTTATTCTAAAACTGATATAACTCTGAGAACATAAATACACACGTAGAGATCTGACTCAGCTAATAGTGAAGATATTGCATGCTAAAGCACATATGAAAACCTTTCCAGAGCACAAATAAAAAAAATAAATTGGTGTAGTTTCTAGAATTAGAGCCCTGAATAGTTTCTTTGGCCTCTGAAATGTATGCAAAGCCAACAAGTACTTCACTGTCTGAGTAAAGTTGCATCAATGACGTTGCATCAATGCTACAGTAGCTTCCTAGGATGGCTTATACATACAGAGATAGCTATAGCTACAAAACACACCAAACATCTGAAGACAAGCCATCAAAAGCAAGGAAATTCTGATTCCTAGTTGAGGCCTGTGACATTTACAGGCTATACAAGAATACATGGGATGTTATACAGCATTGCGCATCATTATTGTGGAAGTCATTGTTTCCCTCATTAGCGCTCTAGATCTGTACATTACTTCCATTGCAGGTCACGACCTCCATGCTGACAGTCCATCCTTAACTCACCCTTTTTGTGCCTAGGTATTGTAGCAAATTTGCTACAGTACGTGACATCTCACACTTGAATTTTCTGCAATATTTGAAGACATGTATCCCATTCAAATGCACTACTTATCAACTCAGAGGTCTTCAGGAAACCATTAGGAAGATGTGGGACACATATCTAAAGTAAAATTAGGTAAAATTTGATTTGTAAGTGTTGTATTTTATTATAATATTTAAGCTGTTATTCTCTGTAGAGCTTTTAATTTTATATGGTAGAATGATGAGCACAGTTAAAATATTCCTGAAATATTTTTAAACTTCAATAATCTTTTCCACAAAAAGACATTCAGTCAGTAGGAACATGTAAAACAGTAAATATTTGCATGCTCATTGTCCTAAATTCTTTTTAACATTAATTAGAAGTATAAATTAATATTTCAGAAAGATGTTAGCCTTTCATTTTTAATGCAATTGAAGCTAAATGACTAAAACTTAGCACAGACCCTGGACTCCTGAAAAACTGTGGACTGACATAGTATCATCCTGTAATGGAGCGGCTAATATGCAGACATTGACATGGCAGAATCATTATGATAGATTATACCGATTCACAATTCGGTTTCAAAAATATGTAGAATTATTGACACAATATCTTGTAATGGCACTTCCTTTCCTACAATTCCAATGTACAGGACTGATCTTTGCAATGAGGACTTTGAAGTATAACAAGAAAGGATGTGGCATACGGAGAGAAGGTAATGTTCATATTGTAATAAGTCACCTTCTGTTTTAATATCAAAAAAACAGTGTTAAAACCAGGGAAAGAAATCAGTTAAGGCTTCCATGCTTGGAAGTCTTACTTACTTAATACTTACTTAGGTTTACTGTATATATTCCTTGTATCCCTGCTCAGAAAATTGCTCAGGGTTTGCCAAACTATGAGAAAGTATTTGATTAAACCAAACAAAAAGAATAAATCAAACCTCATTTCAGTTTATGGTCAGATAAAGAAGCTAACTGACTGCAGCATTATCCTTTATTTTGTCCAAAGAAATCTTGTGTGGACTTTTTCTACATCTTTAGATTTCAAGGGTTTTTTAAAAAATGTGCGAAGAATCTTTTCTAATCACTTAACAACAGTGATTTTGGAGCCCAGGGAAATGAGGGCAAAACCAGAGAACATACAAATGCAGCCAGTAATGCCAGACTTGACGTAGCTATTTCTAATACCAATGTGTAAACTAGCAAGGATTTGATCCAAACCACAGAATTCCAGCAGTTCCAAAATTTGCAGATGTGTACAAAAATGATCTGGTTTTGTGTGTCCCAGTTGTCTCAGATGCTACCATGATATTCACATTAAATATCCAACAACATTTTTATCACTTTAGTTTTGTGCCTTAACTTTGGCTTCAACTCTTCTTGCTGTTAGTCTTACAATCAGATTAATAACAAAGAGAGGATGCTTAGGGGATATAAAAGTCACTTGACTGATCTCAAAACACAGAAGACAGTGAGCTGATTCACCCCAGCTAAGGACATGCACATTTAAATTTTACTTTCATGATTAACTTCTTTTTAAATTGTAACAAAAGGTACCCTTTAAAGTAATTTAAACCACTGCTACATATACAAGACAAGCAGAGGCTACCGAGATACATGCCTTATAAGAAAAACAAAAAAGCCTAAAACGTATTATGTGGGCTGAGAACTTTATATTGACTTCTGGTGCTAAGAGAATTTTATAATGGAGTTATAAAACCCTCAAAAAAAAGGGGTTTGCAAAGGAAACTCTAATATACCTTTATCTATAATGGCACGGCTGGGGGCTACTATAATAATCCTTTTGCTTTCATGTGGCCATCTGGAGGCCTATTAAAACTAGTATCTAAAACAGACTCCCAAGTGTGTTGAGTTTGCCAGTTCCCACTAAGTCACTAAAATCAGGGAGTTAGCCCTGCTATAGGGTGAACTGTCCGCTACAGAGAGAAGACAGCTTGAACTCTAACCTTTTATACTGTGAATATGTTGTGTACAGGCTGATTTTTATAAAACACTTTAACTGTGAAAAAAACTAGCCTGGGTCTGTTGGGCACCTCTGGGGTTGTACAACAAGATGAAAGAGGGTAGGCAAAGTGAGAATGGAAACACTACAGATTTAATGAAATATTATGCTTCAACTGAGAAATATTCCATTCTGATTTTACAGAGAGCAACAATAAAACATTTACTATTCGGCAAGAATCTACTTTCCTTACACAAATACAAACATGGACATTATATATAGCATTTATTTAGCGCTGTGAGTTTTTATCCAAAATATAATGGAAACAAATATTTGAATATGCAAATTATTTTACAGCATAGTTTGGTCTCCTTTTTTTTTTAATTCGATTAAGATAAGGTTACTATAAATGTACCAAATAAAACATTTTGAGTCAATGAGGACAGGCTATCATTTTTCCAAAATAAAGTCTTCTCCATATACTCATTCCTGATCTTATTTATTAATGTGGTTGCAGCCTATTATACCCGATATATCAAAAAAGAAAAAAAGAAAAAAAAGAAAAAAAGGAATTAAGTTGCTGTCTAAAACCACACTAGAACTCAGATCTAGGATGAAATAAGATGCATTAATTGCTTTACTGCTTCAATGCAAAGCCACTCTTAAAACATAATTCCTTAATGAAGTCCGTTAATTTGTTCATGGCAGTACACAAGCTGTTCAAAATGACACAGAATTGCACTCTGTTTTCTAACCCCTGCAGTTTCTTCTGTTAGTCACTCTGCCTTGTGTTGTTATCCCATGGATAGTAATTATTTTATAGTGGCTGTAATTAGGGGAGAATTAGGCTTGGTAAACAAAACCTGCCTTCTCCCGTTAATAGCTAAGGATAATAAATTTGGCGCTGACATTCACTATATTTGGACAAAGCTTGGCCTTCTTCCAGTTTTTCCAATAAGAACTTTATTATATAATTATGCCTTGGAGGAGCTCATATTACAAGGTAATTTTTTTTTTTGTTAAGACACATATTGCATGGCTTCCAGCCAGTAAATGATGTACTGTAATATATTGCCTCCAATAAATGTTTTAAACAAAATCTCTCTAAGCAATATTCTGCTGGAGCTGCACCTTGCAATTCAGCAGATATATTTGCAGGAGTTTTTCATAATGCAAATTATTTTCCTTTGCTCACATTGTCCAACATTATAACAAGTGCTTAAAAAGAAGCCTAGGATTATTTTTATCAGCAAATGACATGGTTAGATTCTTAACATCATATCACAGTAGCTTAAAGAGAATTTTCGTACTTTTTATTCTGTGAGTAAAGTCAGAGTTTTGTTGACATGCACAGAAGTGTAGCAAGTATCTTATTTTCTATTTTCAGTTTGAATTAAAAAACAACCCTTTGTTCCATTTTTCAGCCCACACACTAATGCATCATCTCCCAATCTCTCCGTTATTTTATCTCATACCTTTCATGTAAAATACAATTTGAATTAACACACAGTAGCACAAAATGCTTTTCAAAGGGAGTCAATCATAAGATAAATAGAAAAGGAAGGGCTTAAGGGGAAATATATAAAGGAGTGAGTGAGTAGCTCAAAAGAGGGAAAGAAAGTGTTTCAGTCACAAGGAGAAGCAGAGATAGGATCAAGACTAGGAAAGGGGAGTAAGCAATTAGGTTCTGAAAAAGTACAGTAAAAACAGGTAAACAAGATAAGTACACCATTTTTAAGTGTTCCGCTTGCTGCTGAGTTATCACTGATAGTAATATATAGGTAAATAATATATCATTTCATTCAGCAAGTTTTGTAAGAACAGTGTAGGTAAACAGAATTGGTTTACATACTTAAAGACATAAATCAAGTCCAGAGAGTTTAAAACCTGGTGAAACAAAACCAGAAACCAAAAGTCATATTTCCAGGCCATTTTTTCTGGTTATGCAGCATCCAGTACTTTTTCAATTTTCTTGAACAGTATTTAGTGATACAGGTTAAAGACTAGTAATTCCTCAACTATAAACCCCACCACGTTCATATAGGATAGACTGGCCATAAAATGTTTTTGTTGCAAAAATATTACATTTTGTGTATTTCTACTTCACTCCTTTGAAGGTACTCTCTCTTTCCTGAAGACACACAGTTCAGTATTAATAACAATACTCAGGGTAAGAGGAGTTAAAAAGATCAGGAGAAGGGAATTGGAATATGTTTCAAGACAGTGATATCTACAAAAGCATACCAAAGTACTCTTGCATAGAATATGACATACATTAACTTTAAAAATATGATGCTCAGATAGGTTGAAGAAAAATAGTTTGTGATGCAAAATTTTAAAATCTAAAAAAGAAATATAATTTCAGCATACATTTTAGATTTTTAAGCATAAGTTGGCACTAAAAAATTAAAGAACTTGAGCTAAATTCATCTGCACTAAAGGCACACATTAGATTAATTTGGCCCTGGATAAGACATCTGAAAAATAAAAAAGCAGAGACATCAGCAGAAATACAAGTAGACCATTAGGTCAGCTAGTCCAGTCTTATTCCAACTTCTTAATGTAGTACTGGCCATGATAATACTGTCTTCCATGTTCTCTCAAAAACATGTTTTTAGTTACTCAAACTCTTCTCATCTGACTTCCCATAAGCACCTTAGAAAAGGGTCCACAGATTTGCCACAGCCTGTGAGACAGCAGGCTACAAAGGAGCACCACTTCTACTGATTCCCATGGAAATGACAGGGGTGCAGGCTGAGACACAGCTTTTTCAGCTGAGGAGTACAGACCAGTAGTGATTTTACAGCATGAGCCTGTATATAAAGGCACTGTTGACAAAAAAAAACTGGTCTCAAACTCTAAGAGTTGGAGACTATCATTTGTTGAAGATCTAGTGGCAAAGAAACCTTTTCCACTACCTTTTCTTCCCCTATTTTCTCCTCTTTCTCTCATCTTCTTTCCTTTCTCATAAGGATTACCGAGGAAGGAAAGGAAAATAAAGCTGAAAGAGCATGAAGGGCATGTGCCCTTCCCATTTCTAAGACACAGGAGGAGACACAAGACAATAAGCACCTGGTTTGTGTATAATAGCATCAGTTAAGAATTTCTTTTTCCATCCTATCTTAAGCTAACATGATCTCAGTGTCTGGAAAATATTATATGGTTCATAATTTTAAAATATCGCTTTAGAAGGGGGAGACATAATTCTGTCCTACATTGAAAGCCTAGCTACCTGACAAACACTAAGGACCAATAAATGTGCTTGCTGCCCTATGATGCACAAGGTGACCAGACTCAGGCTTTGATATATGGTCAGTTGAAGCACATTCTAACACCAAAGAACCTGCACCTAAAGTCTGTAGGAATTGTCATGTTTACTCTCTAAATGTTTAATAAATTTAGACAAAGATGAGCTGAACAAACAGCCAGTTTCTTCAGGGAAAAAAAAAAATAAAATCATGTCTTACTGAACAAACAAACAAAACCCCTCTCAAAAACTGTAAGGATAAAAATACAGATTATAAAGACAAACCAGACTACTTGCTCTCTCCCTCCTTCCCACTATATTGTCTCTGTATCACTGCAGCTGTAGTAAAAGGCAGGAAATGGCTTAAATAATCATGTTGCAATTTATAGTAAAGGCAACTTAGTGAAATCTTATCTTAGGGTACTTATTGTCCTAAAAGAAATTTTGTCGGAATATGGCCAAAACAGCCTTCCAGTATCTGAAGGGGACCTACAAGAATGCTGGAGAGAGACTCCTTGCCATGGTCTCTAGCGATAGGACAAGGGGTAATGGGTTCAAACTTAAACAGGGGAAGTTTAGATTAGATATAAGGAAGTTCCTCACTGTGAAGGTGGTGAGGCACTGGAACAGGTTGCCCAGAGAAGTGGCGAATGCTCCATCCTTGGCAGTGTTCAAGGCCAGGTTGGACAAAGTCTTGGGCGACATCGTCACATGCCCATAGCAGGGGGGTTAGAACTAGATGACTTTTAAAGTCCTTTCCAGCCCTAACTGTTCTATGATTCTATGATTCCACAGCTTCACTTGACACTGAAGAGCTCTAAGTTTAGTTTAAATTGTGCACAAGGCCAAATTATACCCTGGCAAGAGCCAGGGTGAAAATAGACAACGGACAATTTTTCACATCTATTTCATGCATAACTGAGAGCATTTCTGACAGATCCAAGGATTAAGCATACTTTGTTTCAAACAGGGGTTTGGAGTTTTGCTTTTTTAAAGGCTGAGGGAAGTAAGCTCAGAGAAAGGCATAGTGAGCAGCAGGGGACCAAAGCTCCTTTTATCATTATTCTAAAATGAGATAAAGTGAAGAGATGGTCATGAAGAATATCAGGCATCAAATAGCATCCCTATGTGCAAATCAGAAGTGTAAACTTTGTTTTAGATAATGGCTTACAGAGGGAGATGGTTTGTTGGAATGAAAAAAATAAAAGAACACTGAAAAAGGTGACAGAGAGACCTGATGGTATCCTTATGAGAAATATTAGGGAATAAAGAGAAAATGTTTCATTCAAAAAGTGTATTTTTTGAGTATTTATTTATTATAGGTGTCTAGTTCTTTCTTTGTTATTGGTAAGACCTCCTATGAACAGAAGAACAATACTTGAAGTTCACAGTGTATATTCATTTTTTGATTTCTGTAAGCAGGGGTATATGTGCTTTCTAGAAATTGTGAAAGCTCCATATGCTGGTGAGGAAATGTCTAAATAATACTGACTCTAATTCTTCGATTTACCACAAAAAGCTTTCAAGAAACTGGCTTGGTAATGCATCTTTGGCCGGATGTATGATGAAGATGGTCATTTATAAAGGCGCAAACTCCTTCAGGTTAGGTCACATTTAAAATAATTGCTTCTACTTCTGACCTGTCTATCTGCAAACACATCAGCCTGACAACTTGCTTTACACACAGTGCCCAATAGGTATGGGGACAGCACCATGCTCTAACGAATGTCTAACTTACTGACTAGCTTTTGGCAACATTATGCACTAACAAACAAAAACATTGTCTTGATGAAAATGATGCACAGCCTGCAGGTGTTAAGAGATGTGAAGGAATACTATTCTTTTCACAAGATTGGTGTGTTAAAACTGCAAATGGATAAACAATTTCTGACTGGTTTAAGGCTGATCAGTGTCTTTACCAATGTTATCAAATGTGTGATTTATCACTACAGCTAGCTAACAGAGATTCTCCTTTAGATCAAACAGTAGTTGACTGGGGTTTTGGAAACCATGGACAAAAAGAAGCTCAGCCATCTATATAACATAACTGTTAGACGGATATCACATCCAGTCAAGATGGGGAAACCGTAGCACCTGGGCCACCACAAAAGCATTCAGTTTGCAGTAATAACAACATATTGTCCGTTTTACCTTGCCAAACATTTATATGCATTTTACTGCAGCAACAGTTCAGAGTTCTCCAGGAAAATAAATTAATTGGTGGGGAAGCAACTCTGGCAGAAGCATGAATAACACCGTCACTCTCTTTCCAAGACTCTTAATGATGTCAATACCCACATCAATGTGATATGAGAACTTTAGAGGACAAAAAGCATGTCTGATTCTGCATTTTACATCTTTATGCAGAATAGCAGTGGTTAGAACCATAGCTCTCTGTCTGAACCAAAATCTCAAATGACAAGTTTGTATTCAAATTTCATGACTACTTGGGAGAAAACAAGAAGGGAACAGAAAAGCAGAGATTCCACATGTAAAGAAAAAATGTTGGTCCCTAAGGATAGAAAGGTTCATACAAGAAAACTGGATTATATGAATGCCAGTTTCTGTCCACCTCACAGACTAGTACTGAAGGGTATGTTTTCACTTAGCCACTTCTGTCCCTCTGCAAAGATGAGCAAGACACTTTAAATAACTTAAGACTGTCGCTGATAGTGGCAAATCTAATTACAAGAAAGAAGAAAATAAAAATAATTAAAAGACCCCCCAAAAAACAACACAAGATGGGAGAACAAAAGAAAACATTTATGGTTTTGGGTCTGGGCTGTTTGGGGCTTTTTTGTTGCCATTTGGTTTTTTGGGTTTTTTGCCTGGATGTCAGTTCATTACCAGCCTGACACTATAACTTCAAGGGTCATGTCTCTGCAGTCAGTAAAATACCAGAATAACAGAAAAGCTGTGCACAACCAGAAGTAAAAGGGAAAACCCTAGATCATTGCATTCTCAAAAGAAATTTTACATAAAAGAGGCCTTCTAATAGAGAAACCCTCTAACTCATTCACTGTTAACTGTCTTCCCTTTTTAATAAAAGAGAGAACACATCAAGAGAGTATCTACCCAGGTTTTGTTCAAAATATTATCACAAATATCAAATAAGCAAATTAACTTTGCAATGTAGCCATATTTGAAGTCAAGCCATTACTCCCAAATATCCCAGGGATAACACAAGTAAGTTCAGATCAATAAATGAATGCTTGGACAAACTACAATTTTTAAGCACTTATTTGCCTCAAAATAGTTCATATAACGGAAATTGCAAGGTAGCATCGATGGTAGCAGAAAGCACTTTGATTGCCTAGGGGTAAATTCCTTCCAAATAGAAGGTGAAAGCATGAGAGTAGTTTGAAAACTATGAACCAGCATGGCAACACAGCTCCTCACAACATAACAGATGTGTAGGTTTACCTGCTGCGATACATTATTCTTTCATGAATGGCCAGAGAAAAATGAGGCAAAGCCAAAGCCCATTTTTGGTACAGAGATCCTGTAAACCCAGACTGAAAAAAAATCTACCACAAATATAAATACATGGCAACCAAATTCTGGAGGGCCATGTGTACTGACCTGATTCTTTTCACAACTCAAGATAGGCTGTGGTCTAGGCCAGGAGCCTGCCTAGACCCTTTTCTCCTGATCTTGAGCAGCAGCTCTTGTGGAAAATCTATTTAAACAGATAGAGTCAATTTCATTTTATATATTGGGAAGACATAGTCAGATACAAGACTTCCTGGTTACTTTAATCCTTGACAGAGAACAAAGAACAAGATAAAATGGAACTCAGAGCTTGAACCCAAATTCTTTGAAATCAATTAGATTCTTTACAATGATTTCAATAAGTTGTGGATCAGAACATCACTTCCTCAAGGCAGCAATGAGACACTTCCTAGAGAAGGTAGGGGTCCTCAATTTCACCATTCATTCATTTTGATCTTTCAGTGTTTAATGAATCTCTTCATCCTGCTCTTATTCTCAACTCTCAGACAGGCAGGCATTAGCAGTGTATTAACTAGGAAGTAGAGGACCACCAGCATCCATCTTTCAAAAGAGACATACAGCTGAGGCCACTCAGGGCCATTAAAGATCCCATGGTACTTTTGCAGGAGCAAAAATAACAATGCCAGTGTTTTGGCCAAATTCCAGCCTCTTTAATTACATTCTGTCCATCTATATTTCCTCCTTAGTTTCAGCTGGAAAAATTAGCCACCATTTTCCACTATCTTATTAATCTTTTAATGTAGAATCAATTATATAAAAAAAAAAGACTATGAGCATAAAGTATTGGCACTTACAACTATAATGAGAATATCATTGCTGTTCATAAAACAAGAAAATGCACCCCTCTTTTCACAGTAAAAAACTACATGATTAGCATACCAAAGGTAACCATAGAACTATTTTTCGTTTTTAAAAGAGAAAAGCCAAAGTATGGATAAATGGACAAAGAAAAAAAAAAAAGCAACCAAACAACACAGTAGCATTACAACTGACTTGTTTAAAATAGCAACTACTACCTCTACTAAATATCTTTCCTACCTAGCACAGTTTGGAAGAGTTCCCCATTCCTATCCAATATCAGGAACTTCCTGGAAGTCTTGAACACTGGGACTCTTTATATACCGGTTTTAGTTAGTGACAGGGATATACAGGTGTCCAACTATCTACCTAGACTCCTAACAGATAATTAGACTAGAAGGACATACAGCTATTTTTCAGTTTTCCCGTTAAAAATAATATTGAAGCCAAGGTCAGATTAGTAAACATTTTTGAAAGCCTGCTACTGTCTAAACTATACACATAGAGCTCTGCGGGAGGAGATCACAGATTTAATGTGAGATCATTCCAAATTCCTGCTCTTTAAGTTGATTTAAACACTCAGGTATTGTCAACTATTGTAAACCATATCCTAAAATGTAACTTAATCCAGGTAATCAACAACAGGTAAGAAAAGATGATCCTACTGCTCCTTGAGGACACTAAAAATCTAGACATCATCACATTTGTGTCATAAGAAAATGAGACCTTAAATGCTTTTTTTTTTCGTGGTATGGTATTTAACATATAGATGAGACAGAAGTCAGATTGATGGTCTCATGCAGGTGGTACACAGTTTTGAGTAATAATTTGGGATAAAGACATGGGATAACAACATCTCTGTGGAATAGAGGGGTTTCAACCATGAAAGCTTACAACTCTTCTAGCAGATGTGATTGTGATTAAAAAGGTTGTTGTTGGCAACAAGTAAAATGAAGAGCACTCTAGGGGGCCCAGAGAGAAAATCCATTAACTTTATCAGCACTAGATTTTGTTCCCATCTCAGTACAGTCTTAGGAAACAGTGAAATTACATTTGCCCATCCTAATTGTGCGATTCACTGAAAATATAGAGTGATACGTAGAGAATTCATAGCTACAAATAAGGTCATGTTGGTATCTTTTTGTAGATATAATTCGGTCATTTGCAGATCATATTAGGTCAAGTCACTCATGGTACTATTATCCAAGCTACGAACTGGAGAGCTTCTGAGTGATGATACATAACAGAACTTTTTTTTTCAAGAGTCCAAAGATCTGAAAGGAGAGAGAATACCTAGGGAGGATCTTGCAGTAAGTTCAACTGACCAAGAGCCACTGCTGTTAAGTTGAGCTCAGGGCAATCTTTATATTATCTGGGCTCTGTTTTACTTCTTCAGCAGAAATGGCAAAGTCCCCCATTTGCTCTATCTAACACTGAAAAGCTGATATTTGGGAATATTTAGAAAGAAACAATTCATCAACAATGGGAAATAGCTTAGATTATTTCAGAAGTTTTTTTTCCTTCAGTCTTCATGATAATTCGGATGAAAAGCACTTTAAAATGTTATTGTTATATGTTATTGATATTATTTCCATTCAGAGGTAGCAATACTGCTTCAGTACCAAAGTTTCGCTGTTCACATATGTAAAGTTCTACTATCCTACAAGGCATCATATCTGCAGTGTTTCTTACCTGGTGAAGAGAGGAAGACCAAGTAATGAATTTGTCTTATTCCTGAATTCTTCCTGACAGCATATTGCATTATGAGCTGTACTCATTACGTGCCACATGCATGATGCTTCCTAATGAGCTGCTCACTCTAGCCCGCACGTGCACTTTCTCTTGAACTTCTGATATACACTCTAAACTCTTTGAGCCTCAAGTGCTGGAAAAAGTGTGCACAAAAATGGCTGATGATTTCACTGGTTACAGAAAATATTTGAATGCTCTCTTTACTCCTAAGATATTTTTTTCTTTCTGCAAGAAAAATTGGAAGCCTAATGCTCCAATTCAAAACTTTTTTTCAGTGAACTGAAGTGGAGGTATTTTCATCAGGCAGCCCCTAATGCAGAAAGTAATTTTAAACAATATGTGGGAAAATTCTCTCAGTTAATAAAGCAATGCTTTTAAGCACCCAGAAAATATTCTGAATTCTTCTGTGTTAAATATTTTAGACCCTGTACCTCAAATTCTCAAGCTTTGCAAACATAGCTAACCCTGTCATCACACTGATGACAAAGATATTATTTTAAGTACTTAATCTCTCCCACAGTACATTTAATTGTTTTTAGCTGTTGTTTGTGCAAGTTATACAGATAAGCATAGCTGAAAGTGCGTTCAGAGGCTCAAGTAAAACTCTTAATTACATAAGTCAGTATTGAATGCATGATTTAAATAGATAAATACAATTGTTAATCTAATCTTTTACAGTTATCTCACTCCTGTAACATGGAAAGGCCAAATAATTTTCAGGCAAATGTGTGTCCTTTCACTACAGATACTACCAAGCACTGGGAAATACCTTGCACCCCTTGCTCCCTGGTACTGTTTTTTTCCAACAACTTGTTATTCTTGATCATTTGCATTGGGTGTGCAAAACTGTTTGAATTCATAAAAAAAAGAAAGAAAATAAAAGAGTTCTTTGCAAAGGATGTCTCAAATCTGAGCATGTCCTGCCCTGTATTCAAATTAGATTTCAAAAAAGATTCAAATTAGAGACATAACAGTTACCCCTCCATGGCTTTTACAGAACTAGAAAACTCAACCTATCATACTGAGCTAATAGCTTATAGACAGAGAAAATAAATCTAGCAGTTTAATCTCATTTATGAATCTACATAATTATGAATAATTGAATGAAGTTAAAAGGAGAAAATTTCAAATGAATGATAGAGTGCAGATCAATTCCCAAGGAAAGCAGTACACACCCAATGGCTTACCACAAATTAAATCTGACTGGAAAAAAAAACTCTAAAAAAAAAAATTACTCTTCTGGCAAGAAATAGAGGTGATGATCTAGCATCGCCTATGAGCCCATGATTAATTGCCAAAAAAACCCTTTACATATTAACAACATTCTTTTTTTTATTCTCTTGAAATGTTCTTGGCTATTGACAACAGAGATGCTTTCAAAGCAGTAATAAAAAATAGTAATATTAAAAAAAAAGTGGCCATCACCAAGTAAAATATATTTCATAATTAAAAAGCCAACTTTAGCCTCATTTCTAGTTTGTGGGTCAGCCTGGATGACACAAGTGCCCATTTCTGGCTGGGCTATCTACAAATACGTAATTGGAGTGTAAATTATTTTCACTATATAAATAGCTCTTGATGATATCACAATTTGTAAATAGTGCAGTTTGTTTTCCCAGAAGCAGCTTTGTGCTAGCTGACAGCTCTGAAAAGTTTTTGCATTTGATTATGCTATTTTCCTCTTTATAGCTCAATAGGAAATCACATGCCGTGTGCCCAGTATGAACTGGGTCTGCTTTTCCAACTGCTCTGTTACATCCATGACACATAAGTGCCTTTAACATCCTTGGGTGAGAATGCAAGCTGCCTGCACACATACTTATTATTTTTAAGTCTTTATTTTTATATAGCTGCAATAATGTATTTCACAGCTGGCTGATGAAGCACACTAGAATTATTTGGAATTCCTTAGTGCTACTTAACAGGCAATTAAACTGAAAATCAAAATGATGGTATATGGTCAGGTGCATTTCTGCCTCTGTATTACTCACATTGTTGCCAGCAGAATATTTAAAGACAGCTAGTACTAGCTTACGCTGGTGCAGCTGTGCTAATGGCTTTCCAAACTTCACTACTCAAACTTGCCCTAGAGAAGCCTTAACAATGCATCTGTTCACAAAATTTTTTTCCATTAACCTTTCCAATATCATGGCATCTTTTTAACTTGTTTAGTGATTATAAGAACACTATGCTATATAGCCTATATCCAAAGACCTTTAAACGCACACACAAAGTATTCTAGCAACCTTCTATACTTTTTGAGCAGTAAAATAGTTTCAAGAAATGGCTTGGAAGGAGAATATCTTTCTATGTACAGAATACACTGAACTTAAATGTGTCACAGAAAAAGCTAGAAAATTCTGTGCTGAGATACTCTAGAAGCTGGCAGAACATACAGTAAGATGAAATGGAATGAGTCTCTGGGGTAATGTGGTCCCTCAGAGAGAAATCATCTTCTGCTACCTTGTAAAAATTGCCTTTTCTTGAAAGACTAGGGAATGTTATATCCACTTCCCTTCATCCTCAAGAAAAGACAAAACTGTTACGATTTCCCTGTCTGTTCCTGAGGCAAAAATACACAAGAACAAGAGCTTGCCAAGAAGCCAACCAGAAGAGAGGGATTTTACAGAAGGAAATGTAAGATAATATACATTCATACATAGCACTACATTCAATATAAACATTTTCTTCCTTGTGTCTATAGCAAAAGCAAGGGAGAAGGAAAAGATACACAGAATTTATCTACCAATGTATTTTTAAAGTGAAGATAAGTTATACAGAAATCTTCTAGATATAATAAATATTCTCTCTCTATTATATGTAGGGGGGGGAGGTTTGAGAAATATCTGTAGAATCCAGATGGATTAGATCTCATCCAATTCTGTAAGATTTGTCATAGGTAAGAAATGGAAGCACATAGACTGGCATAACCATGCAAACAAGTGGCGTGATCTCTGGGACAAAGCGAGCACTGGTCATGGACAGAAACCTGCCTCTTCCAGAGAAGCAGCAACAGGCCCAGGTGGAGGGAGGAAGCAATCGTTTGAGATTCCAGCTCTGGATCACAAAGCCCAAGCAGCACCTCCCTCCATGCACATGCTGCAGGGGTGGGAGGGTTGTCAGAGGAAGGGAGGAGAATGGACTGAATCTCAGTTACAGGAGTGAGAACTATGGCTCAGCAAAGTAAAACACATCTGACATAAGTATTAAAGCTATGACATACCTGCTTGAAGTTTTGTTGCGAATTTTCTGCACTGAAACTGCCATTGTTGAAAAGTCGCATTATATTTGCTTATCGACACATGAAAGTCTTGTTAAGGTTAATGAGAATTCCTGTTAGCTAGGTGATAACAGATTTTTTTCATTATTAGCACAGAACCAAAATGTTTTCCCATGTTTCAGGATTAGAAAGCAGTAGGTGTCCTGAATTCTAGTTCTCTGAAAAGCCCCAAAAGAAGTTCACATATGTAGATCAGAAGCAATGTGGAAGACTTCAGTTAATCATATTTTGATCCTAACTGCAACCCAGATTAACTGGAAACACAATAAAAATAGCCCATTTGAGTATAGAGTGAGGCACTAAGCAGATAGATTTACCTTACCTTATTTTAGTTTCATATTTTGTGTTCCTTATTAGTTAGATCTAGATTCTTTCTAGATTATTTTTTAAGATGCACTATCAAATGGCATTTATCTAGCCATTTTAAAATCATACCAAGATAAAAGCCAATCTTTTTGTAATCAGTATGCAGAGAAGAAGAGAAGCAGTAGTAAAGCAGTTGCTGCATGTTTGCTGACAAAATATTTAATCCAAACATTTAATTTCAATCTGCCACTGTTCTCAGTTGGTATAATTACTTTGAGCAAATATTATGTAGGAAGGAACAGAAAATAGTCTCAGCTACTGAAATGTAAATAATAAAACATAATCATAATTGAATGTTTAAAGCCATATAATTCCATTTTAGGATCATTTCTGTGGACTATTTTAAATGTTTAAGTCATTTTAAATTATTTCTGACATAATGGTTGATGATACTTCCTACATTGGTGAGTATTGGAAAAGGTTTAATTCTCTCATCTATTCATACACATCATATTTCAAAGGTACCACAATGAAATTGCACTGCAGCCCATGGAAAATCGTAAGCTTTTGCCTTTCATCTCAATGAATATTAAAACTAACACAAATTTAGGTTATGATCAACACAATTTTTTGCACTTTTAAATCAAACTAATATAAACAACTTCTGTCACTATTTTAAGCTTATTTGCAACCTCTTAAGCTCAGGTATAGGGCAAAAGAGGCCCCAGTTTTTAATGGTAAAATTTTGCTGCAAGTTTTCTTTTTTTCTGGAAAACCAGGGACTTAAAAATACCACTTCACATCAAAAGCCACTTTGATTTTCTGCCATAAGTTAATCAATACATCAAAAGTCTTATGGCCCTACAAACTGCTAAGAGTGTGAATAAGGTTAATTTCATTGATGACTAATTCTTTTCCTGTGGTTTTCCACATTCTTGACTATTACAATGCTTGTCTATAACACTGATAGGATTTTAGACTAGATGTTAATACTTGTAGTACTTAAATGCAATATACAGCTGCAAACCAGATGCATGAGACATTCAAAACAAACAAAAAAGCTTTCTCAAAGTGTTACTCTTTAGTGATATCACCCAGCAAGTAAAATTTACTTTTGTGCAGAGGATCATCACAAAGGAAAAGCAGAACTCAAGTCCCTGATTTGCAGATTGACTGGGAAAATTTAAATTTATCTGACTGCAAGATTTTCACATTTTTTACAATTTGTAAAAAAAAAAAAGAGAGAGAGAGAGAGAGAAAAAGAAAATTGGTTTAATCACATATCCGAAACATGAGACAAAAATTGTTACAGGGGGCGGAAGGGACCAGGGTAAAGAACAGAAGTTTTTGTTTGCTGCATTTAATTGAGTGCAATATTTTTTAACAAAGGTCTGTACTATATATTAATTTTAAAGTTTAATCCCCAAAGTAATTCGACTTCCCATCACTGCTTTTTCCCTTCAAAGATAACCTCCACAACAGAAACGAGTAAGAGGGTCAATGTGGACTGCAGAAAACCATTGAAAATTAGCTCTCTTCTTCCCTGCAGCAGCTCAGGCCAGTCCTTGGCACTTGCACATCTTTGTAGACTGGGTACAGGGGAACCAAACTCAATACCTGCATAGCCAATTCCCAACCGTACTAGCAGTTTCTCAGTTCACCTAAACACATAACACTGTTTGCATGTATAGGAGTCGAGAGAAAACATTTTTAGTAGTGGTGTTGAGAGGGAGGCATTTTTTTTTTCTTCTTTATGTAGCAAAAGCACAAGTTCATTCCAAAGCAAAATGATGGATGTCCTTAATTTCTTACTTACAAACTGTATGAGCAGGTGAGAGAATCCAAACCAGAGAGATTAGCCTGACCAACTAGGCAGAACAAGAAAAACAGAAACAATCCAGAAAAAAAGAAATGCTGCAAAGTGAACTAAGAAGGATCCAAAGACACTCCCAGAGCCATGTAATCACTAACATAATTGCAACAATATTTCTTTGATGTGAAATTACAATTTTGTTTACTTCTTAAGCAGACTTGCTTGTATTACAGGTCAAGCATGCGTGTCAAAACCGGCTGGCTTTTCAACAGTGATTTCTGTTACTTATCAGGTTTGTTTACATGGCTAAACCGGTAGTGCTCATCTCTCCTTTCTAAACCTGGTGCAAAATAAAAGCGGTGTAGCAGGGAGGAAGGAAGGCACAAGCTGACAATGGTAGGCAGAATTCTTTATTTATTGCTCCCAGCAGGTGTCAGATGCCTGCAGTTTCTTTACAACCATCAACACCCTGGGGCTTTTTAGTTCCACATATAAGACAAGGAAGGTGGGGAATGGCAACTAACCTCAAGGGATTAGGTACCTGAATCCTATCCCAACTACTAGCAGACTCCAGCTGCGTTTAAATGTTTTTTGAAGAATTTCTGATGTTCAGTGGTTGTTGATTACTTCCAGATTTTAGTTCTAGGCCAGTGGAGATCCACTACAAAGAGTTTAGCAGTTGTTAAAAATTGCAATTGCATCAAAGAAATGTCTTCTTTAAAACCAGTTTCAAAAATATTACAGCAGTGTTCAAAAAAAAAAAAAAAAGAAAAGGGAGAGATAAACCTACAGAATCTTCAGTGAAAATGGAACCAAGTGAAGCATGGGAGAAGAGGAGAGAGGGCAGGGAAGAGAGGGATCATATTAGCTTTAAGTCTTTCTCAAATTTTCCTTGTAAATGTTATGGTGATATTTTAATCTTCAGAGGGATGATTTCGATAAATTTTCTGTTGACAACATTTTCTTTCTTCAGTTTACCTAATTTAGACTACAATCTGGGGCATGTTTGGGCCTTTCCTCCATCATTACATGTCAATATAAAAGAATGTGTATATTCAGCTGCATCTTGTCTTTCAGTAAGTTAGATAATATACAATTTGCATATCAGAAAATGAAATTGGAAGATTTTTCAACACTCACAAAAAAAATCAAAATCTGTTCTAGGTAAATACATCCTTCTAGTAAACCAGAGGACATTCAGTGACTTGCATGAAGATAAGTTTTCTGAATCTGAGATACTTAGTCTAGAAAACTACCAGTGATGTATCACTTGAGTTTCCTTCAGCTTCTTAGGGAATGAAAGGAACTATCACTATATTTATATCTAAAGACTTCATTGTTTCATCCACAAAGGAGGCTGGTTAAGGTGATGTAAACCTTCAAAGAAATAAGATAACGTATGTAAGTACCTTTCACATATTCTTCCACTGAATTTAAGTTTTGAACACAATTCAGTGAAAGAGAAAGAAAGACTACTTCCTTTGCAAGTTTGGATTGTTGGCTTGGTTTTTTTTGTTTTCATACATTGCTTGAAATAGCAGCCAAGGCTAACCCAGACATTCTTAACAGTAGACAAATTTAGAAGAATTATTCTTCGTATCAATTTTTTTTTTTTAAGTGCAAAACTTTTAATTCATCAGACAAAGCTCCTTCTCATGAAAAAGGGAAGAGCAAAGGGGAGAGTAAGAAATGAAGAAAGAAAACAAAGAGAAACTACTGGAAGATTTTCTAATACTATGCTACACTCTTAAGCAACTGTGAAGATCCTTAAAATCTTGGTAACAAAACAAAAGCACATAAACTAACAATCACTTCATCTTCAGAAGTGCTTACTGTGTTTAGTAGACATTATTCAATAGCAGAGTTCAATTCCAACTTGAACTTCTTTTAGTCTTGCACATATCCAGATGCAAACCAATAAAGGAGCTTACATCTTTGTAGCAAGCACTGGGACACTAAAAAAATAGATTATATGAGCAGGTGATAGCCTAAGCAGCAAAGACCAGATAGTAATACATATTCACATGGTACAAGCCAGACAACATGCCTGTTTCGTGGCACTGAGGTTTTTGGCAGCCTTTTGGTGGTGCAAATTGAACAAGGGAATATATTTCAAATCTTTTCAGATCCAAGATGCAATGTAGGTGAATATACAGATTATCAATGCATCAGCAGCATTATTAACTATTATCTTATACAAAATATGCATTCATTAGAGAAGAGTTGCTCAGATTCTCTGTAAAATAATTTTCTGATGGTGAGCTGTATTTGTAGCACTAACTGTTGCGGCAGCATGCAACATACCACAGCCAGTATTGTCCAAGAAAGGATTATTTCATTCCACTACATCATATCATAACCAACTGTAACTTGTAGTACAAATGCAACCTTGTCATTGCAATTTGTCACACTTTTTTGTGTGCATTATAGCTCACTGAAGTCACATCTTCTCTGCTGAATAGCCCAGTGCCATATAAAACCTGACACTATAATGAAAAAGGCAAGATCGCAACAAGGGAGATATTGGTCATTGCTTCCATTACAGATCTAGCTGTCTCCCAGATTATGCATGTTCTGGAATTGCATCTGGAGCTCAAGCAAGAGACAGCTTCGCTGCCGCCACAGCGTATCTGCTGCCACATTTGCCAATGTGCTTTGCTTTACTAAATCATCAGACAATTCAGCAGCAGTTGCATATAAAGTGTCTGATGTCAACACTGCTTTCTGTTTAGTGATCCAAGAAGCCAACGTATGACTCAAAACAACACAACCCATATCCTCATTCTCATCCTCGTCCACCTTTTCTTTCAATTAAAATCACCTCTGCAGTATCAAGAGCTGTTAAGTTCAAAATAAGAAGGCAGGATTAGTTAGGACTTTTCACCTGGAAAGTGGTAGCAGATGGCACACAACACAAAGTGTGAGGTGTCTGCTTCTTCTCCTGGGCTGCTTTCAAGTCCTACCCAGCAACCAGGGTGAAAATCCAGCCTATATTACGCATTGGGTCAACTTATAGCTGTGCTCAGAGTTCGCTGTTTAACCAGAACTCAGTTCTTGGTTTAATTTGCACTGTAGGTGAATATTAAAACAGTGTAAAAACAATCTACAGTGAGAAAAAGGGAGGAGGTGGGGGGGCTTCTTGGGATTTTCCCAAAGCTGTGAGACCCACTCCAGTTCCCTGTCCTGCAGCTCTCTCCTTCTGTAATGGCTGATGCTAAGCAGCTGCATTGCCTTGACCACTGTTTTTCATAATGTTGAGTACTCTCTCATTGTACCCTCACATTATCCCTGCTTTGTCCATCCTTTGTGTACAAGTGTAAACCTTAGATTTACACTGTAGGTTTTCCTGTGCAGTGACTGTCTTTGTTATACACTTGTAAAGTGCTTAACTTTGAGTCCATGGCCTAGAGATGCTACTCTTATAAAATTATAATAATAGGGTGCAGGTTACTTAGAGGAAAGTGCATGAATTTTTCAAACAGGTATGTGCAAATCAGGGAAAAAAACCTCAAGAGTGAAAAATTCTCATTAGTTAGCAGAGTAAGTGAAATACATAAGTGAGCAATTGCTTATTGTATTATATCATTTTGAGAAATCTTTTAACAAGCTTCCCCACTCAAGAATTATTTCCATCTTGTTATCATGGAAGCTAACTTGAAAGTTTAATTTTGTGTAGGATATAAAAAAATTCAGCCAGCACAGCAAAACAAGCAGGGAAACAAGCCATGCACAGCAGGGAAACATTTTAGACAAAACTGGAGTATAATTCCTGCTATTTCTAACACATCTAATGAATGCATTTTAATACAGCAGCACTGTAGAGATTAAGACTAATTGAATCATAGAAAATATTTGGGGATAAAAAATTTTATTCATGTCCTACTGCCTCTGATTTTCTATCAAAACAATACATTTAACAGGTGCTTTCTATTGGTGAGAACTCTCTAATCCTCAAAATAAATTCAAATTCAGATCATACTACTTGGCACATTTCTCAATACCCTTTGTGTGTAGAGCCAAATTTCAGCCCATTGTCAAAAGATGGATGCGTTATGATAGCTCACAAAAGAACTTCATACATGTTCTAAATGATATGGATAATTTGACTCAACATGCCAAGTTTTTCAAGACATTCCCCCCTACCTGCCTGCACAGTGCTTCCCATTCCTTGACAAATTCAGAGAGTTATCTCTGAATCCATCACACAGTCAGGCTGCAAAGGACTTGTCAGGGCACTGTGTTTTCCTTCTTCATTCTGCCTCCTTTTAAGTTAGTAGCAGCACTTTACAAGAGATGAACATCAATTAATAGTAAATTACGACAGGATTCATGTGGGATCACACATTACAACCTCTTTGATGCCAAAACCTTTTACAATGATGAATGTTTGACAGTGAATACCAAACACATTTATAACGATTTTGCCATTTCCTGAAAAGTGTTGCCAATCTACCTTTGATTCCAAAGAAGCTGCACATCTTTATCTGCTCGAAAATACGAACTTTTGCTCATGAGATCTACACAAAGGCCCTTTTATGTAGGTCAAAGGATGCTTCCCCCATGCCCATTTAATATGTTTTCTGTGAAGTCCTCTGTGTTGCCCGTAGGGCCATGCACATGCTGGCAATATGCATGCATGTTGCACAGCAAGTTCTTCCCCCTCCCCTCCCCGAATCATAATATCTACAGTTCCATCTGCCCTGTAATGAAATCGTGTGCCTCCATTTATTTTTCAAGCATTTTTAAGTGTCACACATACAGTAAACCACTGCTTTATGAATAGACCCCTAAGACAAGGACACAGTTTACAAGGAACTTAGCATTTAAGCTATTTTCATCTTGACAATGACTGATATGTCTCTCAGAGAATATTATATATTTAGAGTACTTTTGAAGGCGCTGTACTTAAGAAACATGTCTCATCAACTGAATGAACTACTGAACTAAGTCTTAAATGTTTAAAGAAGGGTCAAAAAGGCACCTTGCTACAAAAGTGTACAACCTACACCTGACTAATATCAGAGCAGAAATCCACACAATGAATAATTTCTGGAAGTTTTCTTTACATTTAAAAAAAATCTTATATTTTAACTCTGAGTATTTATCAAACCTAGAACTGAAGTCTTAGCAAAGCAAAAGCCATACGCAAGTGGGGGTGGGGAGGTACACTGCAATCTTCATAAACTTCACTAGAATTTCCTCAACACAAGCATCTCCATTTATACAACAGATCAAGGAAGGCCAGAATCCAATTTCAAATCAAATAACCTCCATATCGATGTGTGGTATAGTTGACAGTGCACTCTCATCAACTCTGTGCTTTCTGGTGGGTAATGTGCACAATATAACTTAGAGTAACCATTTGGCAGAAAACTGCTGTAGTCAAATTGAAACAGCCTTTAGTATCTTGGTTAAAATGGAGAGCCGCAATGTATGCTTGTCATTTGATGAAAAATAGTGCCTTTAAATTAAGAAAAAAAAAGAATTTCCTATGAAGATACGGCACAGCACAGTGACAAAGATGTCAGGATCTTATTTAAAACTGTAAAGGCACTGTGCAGCACAGAGGCACAATTTGTTACGAAACACAAGATCATGTGCCAGTAACCAGAGATTTGCTGCTGGATTCTTGTCATAGAGATAGAGAGAAAATGTGAGTTACCTACAGATAATTACTTGTTTCTCAATGGAAGTGACACCTTTAAGCTGGTGTTACAATACACAACAAACATATCTCACCAAAAGATGTAACAACCATATTTGATAGCAATACAATGTACCATCATACATTTAAGAAAAGTAAAGCTGTTTTCTAAGCAATGCATCTGTTGGTCCACATAATCCAGCTAATATAAACAAAAATTCCTACCAAAAATGGATTAAGGATGAAATTTAAAACCAGATAAGGTCATGGAAAAATTTTTCAGTTGCATCAACGGATTCTTTCAAAGTCCTGTTTCTTTGCTCAAATAAATCACATGGCTAAATCAGGGCTCTGAAACACCAGTCTTAAATAATAACCTTAGTAATTTCAATGAGCTGAAATCATGCCTTTTTCTTTTCCTAAGCAAGCAGGGGGATAGACTAATAGGTCAAGGACAGAGATTCCTTTCTTTTCTAGGTACTCATTAAGGCACATCTGAGCAGCCCATCCAGCTTTGGCTCTCTGGTACTAAATGATGTTCGAGAATTTGAGTGGTCCAGCAGTGGCCACCAACACAGGCAGGGATTCATAGCTCATGGCCTGTGAGGACAGACTGAAGGGCCAGGGCTTGTTTAGCCTAGAGAGAAGGTGTCTTCAGGGGGACCTCACAGCCAGTGGAACAGTTACCGGGGCTCCAGAGCCAGGCTCCTCACAGAAGGTGAGGCAGAACGAGAATCAAGGGTCACAGATTAAATCAGGAGACCAGACATAATTAAAAAAAAAATCATTAAAAGGATAATTAGGGACTGAAACAGGTTTTCCAGAGATGCTGTGGAATTTCTGTCCTTGAGGAGTTTCGCAGCCCAACTGACTGAAGCCCCACAGCCAGTGTTGCTCCTACTTTGAGATTGGACTAGACAATCTCCTGAGGTCTCCCCAGATCTGACCTAAATAAGAAGCCCAGCAACACAGAGATAGTTGCCTTTTATTATGTGACAGCAGATATGTTAAGGAAACTAGAGTGATAAAACCAAGTAATAGCTGCTTGTTTTGTTTAAGAATCAGCATTTATTGCTGAAATAAATCCTCTAAGAATTTTGTTGTTAAACACTTGCACTTTCCACTTTGCTAACAGTGCTGGTATCAGAACATATGAAATTTGAAAATCTGTGTTAATTCAGTGAAAATCTGTGTTAATTCAATGCCATATGGCTGTGGGCATTCATCCAAGAAAGTGGCATCTCAACAAATGATAAGAGGAACTTTCCAGATTTTAAGGTTCAGTGGAGAATCCAATTGACTGGTTGCTTAAGGAAAAAATACCAGAGTGTCAGAAGTCAGTGAATCTCCTGCAGGTCCTGCCTCCCTGTCTTTGGGAAAGGTCCTCCCTCACTTTGTATGGCAGCAGCAACTCCAGAAATGTTTGCAGGGATTTTCATGCTTCCCTGTCTTCCTAACGCTCTCCAAGTTCCACTTCTAGCTCATTCAAAACAAGGACAGGAAAAATGATTTCCAGAAATTTCCTCACCCGGGCTGCCGGAAAAGGAGCAAACCAACACTTCGCAACATTACTGGGAAAAATAACTGCTAACTGCCAGGAGCAATCAGAAGAGTTTGAAGAAAGAATGAATATTCCACAGTCTAAAATAGCATTTATTTTGTCAATTATTAACCTCAACCAATTGGAAGCACATTAGAAGCAGTCAGAATTTAAGTGAAGATCGTAAACAGTATGACATTACCTTGCTTTTACTTTCCCATGGTCAAGTTTAAAAAAGCTGCTTAAGAACATGTGAGAGAATGCTTAAGTTGGTGTACAGATATGCAGAGGAAAGAAAGTATATGGTAAATCACCAAAACTTCTGAAGTTTCTATCAGATTAATAATTCTGTAACTGCATGGTAAATCTAATTAGAAAGTCTAATTGGAAATAAAACCCCAAATGATACTATATCAAAACTGTACAAATACCATTTTTAGTATATTATAATTATATATTAGTATAATATAGTATATATAATATACTATACTATATGTAATATAGTATAATATAGTATAATGATTATATAGTATTATAATATAATATATATTGATACTATATTATTTTTGATAATATAGCAGAGTATCCAGAAAGCCTACAAATCCAGATTCTGTCATCAGGAACAGCCAGTGAGTCCTCCAACTGGATTCAATGGGATTAGTTCACCATGTGAAAAATCTCACCTCTGTGCATCTGAAGGATGAGAACTTTAATTAAGCCATTTCATAAGAAAAGAATTCCCTCTGTGTGTTTTTGGTGAAGATATGGTATTACTTTGTTATTATATTTTAGAATTTTGATTCTTGGCACCCTGTTGGAGGTTTATGAACATTTTAAAGACTTCTCAGACTTTTCAAAATTCATGTTCTTGTTTAAGCCTCTGTAAGTTTTACTGGTGAAGATATTTACCTGAATCAGCTTGTTCATTACGAATTGCTAAGAGATGAAATGTGTCTGTGATCTTAAATAAAAGTATTCTGTGCTGTTCACAGTTAGTTCAGTAAAAGAGCCACACCAGACCAAGAAAATACATGAGGAGAATTCTCCAAAGAAAGGCCTCTGAGAAAAGTGATGTTGGTAAGAAAGTATGCAATGTTTTGTCTTCAGAGTTAGTATGAATCAGCATCCAGCAAAAGAGGGTTGCTTGAATGCACTGTCACAACGCCAAAATCCAAGATTCTGACCCTTCATGCAAACGAAAAATCCTATAGATCTTTTCTTAATAATAGGAGGTAATCCATGACCTCCTGAAGGAATTACATACAGAGAACTCCTTACTTAACTAAATATAAGCTGAAATATATCATTTCATACCCTAAATATATGGAATTTACACGAGGCCCAAATTCATGTTCTTGAACTCAGTCTAATTTTCACTGGACAAATTGAAATCCTTGTTACTGATTTAAGTGATAATGTGACCTATTTGTCTGAGAAAACTTAGTGCATATCCTGGCCCATAGGCTTGCTCCTTAGAGGAATAGTGCAAATAGCAATAATAAAATAGGTAGGGAGCCAATTATTACATAGCTATTCCATCTATAATATAGAATTAATTAAAATAATTGTGATTTTATCTACTTCCAGTTTTCTCTGAACTTACAATCAAAATTTAGGCAGCCTTTTAAGATGTGAGTGAAAATTCAAAGTATGAAAACATAAATATTAAAAACAAAACAGATAATGAACTCTCACAAAATACACACTAACAAGGCTTCAGAAATTTATATTTTTAAAAAAAATGATTCTTTGACATACTGCAAAAACTACCGTAAAAATATTACAGGACAATAACTGTAAAATTATCTGATGCATATTAGTTTTAATAAAAAGAATAAAAAGTAAAGCACAACTAGAAGCACTAAAGGAAAACCAAGACATTTCTATTTGTTTATCAAAAAACAATACAAAGATATTCTTGTGTGAGAGAATATCTTTGCAACAGAAATTCTCTTAAAAGATAGAAATGCCATTACAAATCCCAAATATTATAACAGAATATAATTTGTGTTACAGGGAGTGAGTAGAAACATTACCAGGTTCATAATTATTAGTTAGCATGTTAATAAAAAGCAACATTGAATAATATTTAGTATGTTGAATTCAGTGGGATTTAGGTACCCAAATCTTTCAAATGTAGCAGTAAATACAAAGATTATATCAGGCAATACTCTTATAGCAGCAGAGAGGGGAAAAAAGGGAGGGGGGAACCCAAGCCTTGCTCTTTTTGCAGTATTTCCTTATATTGTCTCAGCATTAATTGCAAGTTGAGTTAAAACCATTTACTGGCAATTCATACAGGAGATAAAAAATAAATCACACTTGTGTGGCCTTGTATGTGAGAGCTGCAAAGCTTAGGGGAGCATGCAGCACTGCATGTGAAGCAATCACATACTATCTGGAGGTTTCTCATCTTTCAGGTTGTGTGAGGTACATGTGAAATTCCATTACAGGGTTTGCATCTCCATCATTTATTATCTTCAGAGACAGACTGGCATTTTTTGCAATCGGGGAGGAAAATGCTGTGCGGATAACAACTCAATTATGTCTTAAAATTAAGTTTGAGAGAAAAGTTTATGCCCTATATAGTTCATCCAAGTATCTTTTTCAGACCCTCCTAGGTCTGAGAAAGAATATTGTGAAAGGATATCACGAAAACAGAGTGTAGAAAAATATGAGCAATGCTAACAAAAGTGAAAGATACAATGCATTTTTCTGAAGTATATTAGGTCACTACATGTCTTCCTTAGTAGAGAAACAGCTTCATTTAAGAGATTCCACTAAGACCTTAGGAGAACAGAAACTTGGTAGAGGGGAGTTTTAGAGAATGATGCCTTCTGCACCTGAGTCATGCAGATTTGAAGCAGCATGTCCTCTTTAATTACCGTTCCAGAACAGCAATCACAGAAACTTTAGAGTTTTATTGGGAAAAATCAGTGCAGTCGCACTTAACAGGAGCTCTAAGAAAATTTAGATTTTAATTTGGTACTTTCTTCCATGTAATATTAAAAGGGATAATGTTGGGTTTAGTCAAAAACAAAAATATTACTGTATTTACTTTCTTTTGTAAAAATAGCCCCAAAAGAGTAGCTGGTGCCCTTCCTGAAAACACTTATCCCTGTCAGACAGGAACAACACACAGCTTCTATGTTGACTAAAAGTGCCGTTACATAACCCAAATGTGATAAAAAAACAGATTTCTAAGAACTTGGCATTCTGCACAATTTCTTTGTACCCTGCTGCCAGCAGAGCCAGATTTGAAAAAAGATTGTACCCAGTGGAATCCATTGGAGAGGGATTCCAATTGCACTGAACAGCTGTGGCTGTTCTGATGCCACCACTGACTCCATGGACTGAATCAATTTATTCTGACTATGAAAACTGTTGAAACGTCATGAAACTGGTCCATGTTCTTACACATACTAGAGCAGAAACAGTAAATGCACTTTGCGGCTGCAAGTAGCCATCAATTTCATTCTGGTGCTGTGTTACCTTGTGTTTTGCACTTGCATTTATCACTGACATACAAATAAGTGGTATATGGAATTCATCTTTTTAATGCAGGACAAAATTAGAACCACAAGTCTGCCTGGCATGGGACAGGAGGATCTGCCAACAGCAAGATAACTTCAAGAGTCTTGAAGGAGTTTGCATTGCTCCTGCTTCCCTAAAATTTGTGAATGGGCAGGCAGACAGTATCACTCCTTACACACAGCAGCTTCAAGTCCTGGTTCATCACTGGGCTAAGACTGGCTATTCCACCACCAGCAGATTTGCTATCTGCCCTGGAATCCTCCAATACCTGCATATAGGGAGGCAAGGGCAGTACTATAGTGGGGGAAAAGAGCAGCAGACATCCCTGCTTCCATTTCCTACTGAATACTCTGACAGAAATAAGCATATATGAGCTCAGAATTTGTAAAGCAATCCAGAAGAAGTAGATAATTTTCAACAGAGTGAAAAGAAAAAGTATTTTACATGCTGTGCTAGACTTGTAATTCTTGGCTACTGTGTAGCCAAAGCATGTTTATTAACACATTGTCTGGTTGATTCCACATTCTAGGTAGTTGCCAGTAGTGAGAGGATAACTAAGATTAAAGACTTTTGATTTCAACAGCTGTGATTTGGAGTTCTGTTTTTTGTGGGTACTTTTCCAGTTTCTTGTTTTGTTAGGGGGTGTGTGCTCAGTTTCAGCTGTGGAGAGTTTTGAAAATCTAATGTGACATGCTTACTAGAGAAACTTTGATTTAGACAGCAAGGAAGTGTGGCAAGGACTGTATCTGCTATATCATTGTGTTATTTCTGTTTGGCTTTGGAAATAAGCAAATAAAAAAAATAAAACATATTTATAATAACTGAGAGGAAAAGTATGAATAGAGAAATTATCGTACCAGTGGAAACGATCTGCTTTCACATTGTGAGACCAGGTCTTCTAGCCTTCATCGTTTGTACGTTTGCTGTATGAAGGGTGAATATGCCCCATTATTGCAGCTGTGCACAACCTAGCCTGACCTAGATGCCAAGAAATAAGCAAGTGAGAGTGAAGCATCAGTGGCAAATTGGAATCTAAGGCCGTTTGTGCTTGTTAAATGGTGGAATGATTATAATTGGAGAAAGTGATGTGCATTAGTTCTGAGTGAATGTACAAGAAATTACAAGCGTGTAACTTAATGATTACTTCACAACACCCAGGACTGCCTTCTAGTCTTGCACTGAGGGGCTCAGCCCTACAGCAGAGAAAACTGCATGTCTTCTTCGGCTATTCATGGGCATCCTCCACAGGTCACGTGGAAATAACCCTGAAGTGATAAGTCTTGGTTTAGGAAATCAGCTGCTTAAGCTTGTATAAGTCATTGTGACAGAGTGTTTTTTTTCTCTCTCCAAAACCCTTTGCCTGTGTTAGTAGCAACTGGGCAGAGTCCAGCTTTAAATAAAACTTTCACTCATTGTTTATTCTCACAGGTAGCAAGTATATTAACAAAACTTCTGCCAATCAACATCTGTAAGATTTATTTGATTATGCAGCACAAAAAAACCCAAACACCAAAACATAGAAACAAACCAGAAGTTTATCCGAGCATACTAATGAATTATTTCAAGTGAATATGAAAATTAATACTTGATAACTATAGATTAATTAAATTTCTTTTTACAGCTGGCAGAAATTATTTCCCAGGATACTAGAAATTCAGTACAATTAAATCTTCATGCTAAAATAACTCCTGTCTAGGAAAAGCGTTCCAAGCATTTCCTGGATGATAGGCATGTGCTTTATGGCAGGCTCATATAAAGATTCAGGGTTAAATGCTCAATGAAAATGTATAGTATATAAATCTACACAGAAAAGTAGCAGGAAAAGTGTCAAGAAGCAATCATCTCCAAAGTCAGTTTAGCCTCACAACAGGGGACTTGTCACGGTCAGAGCTAAACAGGCTCTGTACAAAACTGAACTTTTGTCTGCATAAAGCCATCAGAACTGGGAAGTTTACCAGGAAACTGGAACTTCACAATTAAACAATATAGCTAAACACACCGATTGTAGCGACTTTTCCTCAAGCTCTTGAAAATCAACATACCAAAAAGCACTCAATTGAAACTTCTTACTGATGTTTATATGCTAATTTAAATATGCTGTATTTTAAAGAGGAAAAAACCCCATCCTCCCAAGAAATTCAGACTGGGTTTTCATTAAATGAAAGTTGTAATCCCTTTCTACATCACTATGTAGGGTCAGTTGGAAATTGATGTAAAAGCTTAGCCTAGAAAACATTTTTTGTCTTGCTTTGATGGAATGTCTAAAGAACTTGTGCAAGTTCAAAAGTCAAGAGTAGCCATTGTCTTCATACTACTTACTTCAGATATATTGACCTTTCAGCCTGAAGGTTCCTGGTTTTACCCTATGCCTTCTCATGCAATGTTTGGAAAGAAGGAACATGAGGAACAGAACTGTTCTCCATCCTTCTCTTTCATTAGTAATGTTCATTTGAATATGATTTACTATGGAAAAGATGTTAATAAGAAATGCTTTTTTACATTTATTAGTGGAGAGATGGCCTGACAGTTGGGAAGGAGAATGTATTATAAAGATGATAGTACAGGTAATATCCTGTATATTGAGTCTAATCACCCATTTAAAGTTAAAACAGGAGTTGTTAAGAATATAGTGAATCACACTCTAATGATTAGTGATGAGAATCACCTAGATAATGAAATTGGTATTGAGAAACAGATTTTTCGGCAGGATGATTATCCTGCAAGATTGATTAAAAGGATAATTGTAGAACAATGTAACCTTTTCCGTAATTATAGCATTGAACTTGTTTAAAGCCATTTGTCAGAACAGTGTGGCTCTGCCATATCACAAAGTGACTGACCACTGATTAACATGATATTTATTATCTTCCAGGAAAGTGAGGTATTGCCACACCTGTACAAGGTGGTTTTAATATCTCTGCATCAAAAGTTAAGCATATAGTAAAATCACTGCAAGTAGTCAGAGCTATAAAATTCCATGTGGTTGCACATTTTCTGATTGCTGAATCTTGAGGATGAGTTTTCCATCCCTTTTTCTCGTGGTTTAAGCCAGTTTGCTCACTCACTTCTCCCTCATTCTTCCCCCAGTCCCGGGGGGATGGGGAGGAGAATCAAAAGAATGCAACTCCCACAGGCTGAGATAAGAACAGTTTAGTAACTAAGGTATAACACAAACCACTACTGCTACCACCAGTAATAACACAAGAAAAATACAAGGAAAGAGAAAACAACTGCTCACCCCCTGATACCAAAAGCCCGACCCAGCCATGTACCCCCAACCCCTTATGGGTCTCTGTCCTCCATTTTTACATCCTGGACATGACGTGCTGTGGCATGGAATAACTTCTTTGGTCAGTTTGGGTCAGGTGTCCTGTCTCTGCTTCCTCCCAGCTTCCCCTCTTCCCAGGCAGAGCATGAGACTCAGAAAGTCCTTGGTCGGACCAAAACATTACCAAGCAGTAACTGAAAACACTGGTGTTATCAGCGCTGTTCCCAGGCCCAAAATCAAAAACACAGCATTGCACCAGCTACCAAGAAGGAGAAAAATGACTGCTACTGCTGAACCCATGACACTTTTACTGTGAGATCCCATGAGACTAACACTATAACACTCTTTCACTTGTACTGGCATGCTTACGAGGCCAGACTGCTTTTCAAGAGTTGGCACAGCAAAAGAAAATATCAGACAGCTTTAAAATTGTACTCAAAGAACTTCCAAAAGCAAAAGATCTGCAGCTGGAAATGCTGAAAGTTCCAGTGCTTGAGACCTAGCTGCAGAAAAAAATGGAGCAATTCTTTGAGTCTATGTTTCTTAATCTTTCAATGAGAATGTTTAATAAGCAACAGTAAGAAATTTCCTAAGCTTTTAAACAATTTCCTGGCATTTCTTCACAACAGCATGAAATCTTTCAACATTTTAACTACACATTCAAATAATAAAGTGTTAATACGGAGGAATCTTTTCATCAGTAAGAATGATAAAGCTGGGCAGCAGTCTTCCCAAAGGAAACAAGTATGATGATGTCGACATCAATGTGGGATACAGCATTCAAGGCACAGAAGCAAAATAGCTGGTATCCATAAGACAGGACTTCTTCAGTCAATGTTTTAAGTTTACAGATAAGTTTCTCCCTTAGGTTTCTCATAACAGAAGTGCTTAGGTTTGCTAGTCTATGTGAGGATTTTTGGATGTATGAACCAGAACCCACAGCTTTGCACAAAACACTCACAGGGTGTATATGAGAAATACTCTGACAGATTAGAGATGTAAGTTAAAATTCAACCAGAGTCACAGAGAAGGGCCTTCAGCTAATCATGTAATCCAATCTCCTGTGTCAAGCAGACATACCAGCAGCACCAGAACAAGCCAAGTTTCTAAGACCTCCATGAATGGAAATTCCCCTCATCTCTGGATAACCAGCACTTTGGCATCCTCCTAGTGAAAGCATTTCAACCAAGAGCCTCTTCTTTAACCTAATTACAAAGAGGAGTTTGACTCTCTTGTCTCTTCCTAGTTGTAGGATGCTGCTGCTTCCCCTCTCAGTCTCCTCTTTGCCAGCCTAAACAAGCTCAGCCCCCTCAACCTCCCATCTTATATCAAGTACAACAGGCCCTTTGCTTCTTGGAAGTCCTCTGCTGGATCATCTCTTCTTTCTCAATATCCTTCTTACACAAGGGTAGCCCAAAACTGGGTATTATTCTCCATGTGTTGCCCAGCCTGTGCCAGGTATATAGAGATAATAATCTCCATCCACTATCCATGCTTCTCCTAATGTGGTCAAGGGTGCAGCTTACATTATTTATGACCTCACACTGTTGATACCCATTGTATTCCTAGGGCTGCTATGCATTCAATTGGTTTCCAATTCATACTGACACCCTTAAGCTACTTATCCTTAAGTGCAGAACCATTAAAAATTTTGCGGTTTCTGTCAGCCCCATCTCCCATTCCCACAGTTTAACTCAACTGAAGCTTTGCTGTGGGGAATATTAACCCCTAGCCTTCACTTAGTGTTCTCTGTAAATTTGCTGGGGCTGAGTTTTACCTCATCACCCATCTCACTAATGAAGCCACTGAAGTCTACTAGCCCCAGTATTGAACCTTAAGGTTATATAGAGGTTTCATCTAAAAGTTTGATACAAAGTTTGAATCATTCTATGATTCTATATTGTTACTTTTTCTTAAATTTGTAATTTGAGACAAACTGGACACTGTGGTATTATAAAGCACGTTTAAAAATTAAAATAATAGGGTCAAGATTCTAGGGATTGATCAGTTGCAGGGTGATAGGAGAAGGGAGAAATTCTGTGCTAATAGTATTTTGGTGAGACAGCCCTAACAATCAGCAATGTAGTGTATTTCATTTAGGAATTATGCTGTCCTCTTTAAGATGCTCAGAATAAATACAATGCTTGGCAATAAGACTGATAACACATTATTGGGCTACTATATTTAAAAGTTTTAGGTACCACTCTGCTCTAATGTATTTCAATTCACATGTGAGTAGATTTGGTGGAGAGGAGCATATACAGGCTGAGTAGCTCTTCGGTCTCCTCATGTTCTTGTAGCCTGCAGAATAATAATTATGGGAATTGACCATCTGGTGAACATATGTAAGATTTGACTCAGCCCAGGGATAGGACGATAAGTGGCCTACTTTAGGTGAGTAACTGTAGCCCCTCTTATCTGCCTGAGGTAATAACGAATTCCTTCCCTCCTCAGGTGGCAGGCAATAGTCCATTAGGGGGCCAGCAAGAGGCTTTATTTATTTTAACTCACCTAGGGCTCTTGCATTCACTTGTAGGAGCCAGCGGCAGCAATTCCAGACACTAATGAGTAATGACATGGCAGGAGAAAATATATGGCATACAGTCAGTGTGTGGCTACGCACCATTTGATTACGTGCTGAGCTAAGAAGTAGGGAGCAGCCTGACAGCAGGGGCTCCTTTGAGACCTCCCACTACAGCTGCCCAATGGATGCTGCTGGAGCATGAGCAGCCCCTGCACCGGGTAAATCTACCAAACATGCTTCTGTTATGGAAGGGTAAAAGATGACATAGGTCAGCAGGAATCCAAGAGAAAAAATAAAAAGGCATATTGGCTCATGCCTAATTATGGCCACAGCACATCACTAATAGCCTCAATACAACTCATCAACTTTCCCTCTCACATCTGAACACAGAACACAAACGAATTAAACAGGAAAAAATTATTTTTCAAAACAATCCATTCCAGGCATGTGCCTTTTCTGACTGTACATTGGGAGTTTCTGGCACTGTTTGGCAGGAGGCAAAGGCACAACCTACTCCAGTGTTCACAAAGAGAATTTCCAGAAGTTCTGTCTGCTGAAAGAGAGGACTCCAGGATACTTGGTAGTGGAAGCTGAATTAAAACCCAGGGCAAGGTAGCCTTTTTGATTATATTACTTTGTGTGATGCATATTTATAATGATTCCCTCCTGCTGAAATGGCCTGGCTGCCTGTTGTTTTTGCTCAGTCCTCTCCATCAGTTTTACAGATGGATTTTGCTGGAGTGGGAGAGTTAGAGTAAAACCATGACTGTTATTGTTTCGCAGCTGATGAAGAGCAACAGTAGAAATGTAGTTAAGAAATCTTATTTGTTGTCATCTTAGCTGTGTGAAATTTTGCACATCTAACACCAACAGCAGGCAAATCCCTGCCTTCAGATTTTCATCACGTTTCTCAAGGGATGACTGATATTACTTGGTTTTCACTCATTCAAGGTATCAGCTTCAAAGGCTAAAATACAATGGAGCTTCCCCAAATTTTCTCTGTGTAGACACAGATAGCTCTCTGCAAAGACTATAAGACAAAAAGAGATCCATAAAACTGACATTTGTTTTAAAACGTGTGTGTGACAATGGAGATTCATTTCTCCTGAAGCAGATGTGTGAAAAATATTGCATGTCTTTTATAGAACAACAGTAAGAATTAATTTTAAAGCTCTGACAGATCTAAAAAACCCTAATATTACAGTTTAAGGAAAAATCATCCAACAGCAGATTCATACAATGTGAAAAAATACACAGTACATATTTGGGCTGAAGATCTTATACTGCTTTACAACTTCGGTTCTATTGTCACTTATAATAAAATCAGGGGGAAAGACCTTGAGAGATAAGCTGCTTATTTATTTGTTCCTGAAGCTTTGATAGCATGTAGGTTGCTGTGTGATCTTTATAAACTCAGAGGTGCTAAGCACAGCTTGTTTTTGAAAGTCAGTGCCAGCAAGAGACAGACTTTTTGTAATAACACCCAGTGAGCTGTGACACTTGTATACTCATATTTGCCTGTGCCAAATCCTTACCTAGTCTACATTAACAGAGTCCTTTTGAATTCATGCTGGGGATCTGGCCCAGGATCCATTTCTTGAATATTTATATCCAGTTAGGAGAGGGATACTCGAGAGGATATTTCTCATCCTCACACTAACCAAACAACTCTAAATACCTCTGAAATAGAAACAAAATTAGCAATTTCTTCCCTTTCCCAAATCTTACAGGGCAGTCTGATCAGAAGAGAAAATAGTGAAAATATGGAATAAATATGGAATTCTTTGTCTCTCTTTTTTTTTTTTTTTTTTTTTTTTTTTTTTTTTAAGGATCCACAGGGACAGGTAGGTGTTCTAAGAGGAAACTATTGAGAAAAAGAGTCAAAAAATTGATTTGTCCATTGTCCTAATTCCATATGCAAACTGACCTCAGATAACCCACACTCTCAAAAAGGAAACACTACTTTAAAGTAAGTCCTGCAATAATCCTCACCAGCAACATACACAAAATCAAGTGGAGGACTTATTTGAAAAAGGGGAATTTGGGTAAACTTCTTGCATTATCCTACATTGTTGCTGATTTGTAGTGTGTGTTTGAAGATGATTCAGATGCAGAAATCTGAAAATAATCTGACACCTGATCCAGTTTTTCCTCTCCCAGGATAGGTCCCATAGCCCAAAGGAGCTCTCCCTTGACTCCTTGGCTTTGCCCTACTGGAGGGTTATGACATGATGCTAGAAAAATTTCGATTTTGCAGAAGGTTGTTATCTTACAGGAAGGGGTGATGCCAAACTGCTACCACTAGTCTGTACAGAATTCACTGGTGTCCTGGGTTCAGCAGTAGCAGTCATTTTTCTCCTTCTTAGAAGCTGGTGCAGTGCTGTGTTTTTGACTTTTAGCCTGGGAACTGCACTGATAACACCGATGTTTCTAGTTGCTGCTCAGTAATGTTTACTCTGACCAAGGACTTTCTGAGTTTCATGCTCTGTTAGGGAGGAGGGGAAGCCAGGAGGAAGCAGAGACAGGACACCTGACCCAAACTAACCAAAGAGGTATTCCATACCACAGCACATTATGCCCACTATATAAACTGGGGGCAGTTACCCGGAAGGGCTAGATCACTGCTCGGGTCAGGCTGGGTGTAGGTCAGTGGGTGGTGAGCGGTTGTATTCTCTCCCTTTGTTATTTCCCTTATCATTATTATTATTGGTGGTAGCAGCAGTGGTTTCTGTTATACCTTAGTTACTGTTCTTATCTCAACCCGTCGGAGTTACATTCTTTCAATTCTCCTCCCCATCCCTCTGGGAGCGGGGAGGAGGAATAGGGGGGAGTGAGTGAGGGCTGCATGGCTGAGTTGCCGTCTGGGCTTAAGCCACGACAACTGGTATGATGAGCTGTAATGACTTGGAAGGTTAAGAATACCACAGCCTAACACAGGCCTTTTTCAACTGCCCAATTTTCCCACTTTTCTCCCCATTTTTGTATTTTTTTCACTGTGCCACATTCTGCACTACTTTGCAGTCCAAATACATGATACTCATGGTTGAAGCTCCACCCAAGCAATGGGTGAACTGGAGAGTAATGCTCTCTATGTACCAAAGACAGTTTGATACACTTCACTGTGGAGGCTGTTAATCTTTTCCTTCCTGTCCTATGAGTAAAAAAGCAATTTAGTTGTATAGTAGGGATGCAATTATCCAGAAAGAAAGCACTTATAATGATATCAAACATGGGTATAAATGCACATCAGCCACTGTTTCTGCTTTGAAATTCTTTTTCTTTTTCTTTTTTTTTTTTTTTTGGACTCAGTTCACAGGGTAATATTTTCTTGTTTTTCTTTTCTTTGCAAGTCTGTAATAGATTTCACAACAGCAAAGCAGTTCTATGGCACTTTTATAGCCAATGAATTGAAGAAAATGAGGGGTCTTGTCCATTACTTCATTTTAAGTCCAGAGTACTGGCAGAATGGCAAGTATGGGAGAGCAAATATGAAAAAAACCACACTCCATAATATGGAAAACTTTCTGTAACACTCCATAATAAAGAAAACTAGCTGTCCACATAGGTGCACAGGAATTTCCTACTGAACAACACCCACAGTACATTTACATTCACTATGCCATCTCCCACATATGCTGAAGGAGATATGAAAAGCCCAGATATGACTTCTAGAGAAAATTTCTCCAAAATCCAACCTGCAAATTCTGCATTTTATGTCCTGAAGATTTTGCTTCCACTGTCTTCCTTTCTACTATAAACTTCGGTGGTCTGTTGTACAGTAAATAAATATTCTTTTCTTAGCAGTGGCAATCAGTTCCACTGCTTCATAATTTTTTTTTAACAAACATTTCCTCATATTTTATATTTTCTACTGTTTATTTTGAATATTCCCTTCATGTTAAGACAGACTCTCCTAACAAAAGTACACAACCCAGAGGATGATCAACAACTAATGCTTAACTCTCAGCAGTGGTTATTCCCCTCACAAACTGTCAGGCAAGTAGAAGAAAATACAAAAAATCACCAAAAAGAAATTGCTAATATTTCAAAATCTAATGTCAGAGAAAGTATGGTTAGCCAATCTGTGCATGCTTTTTACAAACTCTTGTTCAGAAATAACTATATTAAAGAGATTGTTTGAGTCGTTTATCTCAGAGTTAAACTCAGCATGACCATGTGTGAAATGATCCATTGGATTTCAAAGTTAAGAATCCCATATGGCTTGTATTGCCACAGTTGAAAACTTTCTATGATTCAAAATATGTCTACACTATTCCTAAAGAAATACTTGAGCTAGATTACAACTTGCTTGTCTGGTGTAAGTAGCACAAAACCTACCTGAGAAGCTGGATGAAGTCTTGCGCTTTGTACCGCATGGAAAAAACTCTGTGTCGTCAGACCTAACAGCAGGGCCTGGGCTACTTCGTCTGAATCTGAGCCCAGGCTGGGTGAATATATCTGATCTACTTCTTTGGTGTAACATCAGCCTACTTTATATGAGCCCTAAGTGTAAATAACTGTTAATGTACTGAAATAGCCCATGAAATGAGTTATCACCTGTGTATAGACATGCACACATCAGAAAACAAGTTTTTCTTAATATTCAACACATTTCTTTTTGCACCCAAATAGAGTTAGTTCTTCGGGATTTTTTTGTGGGGCGGTTTGAGGGGTTTTTGTGTGTAGGGGTGGGTGCTTTGGGTAGGTTTTGTTTGTCTTCTCTGTGCATTTTTTTATTTCTTTTACTAATTTTGCTTCCATGTCACAACTTTCAGGATTTAGGTGGGGAAAAAAAAAAAAAAAGAGAAAAACCAAAAAAAAAAAAAAAACACCAAAACAAAAACCCCAAAACACTCCCTTCCAGGAGATGCTCCTGAGCAGCCAATAGCAAGTTTGTGGGTCAGGGTTAAAGGGACAGCAGTGCTGGGAGACATTACTGTGGGGATCTGTTACAGACCACCTGACCGAGAGCGGATGAAGCTCTTGGATGAAGTGGATGAAGCTCATGTGGATGAGCAGATGAAGCTCATGTGGATGAAGCGCTCTGTAGACAGATAGGAGCATCCTCACACTCACAGGCCCTCGTTCTTATGGGGGATTTCAACCACCCTGATATCTGTTGGAGGGACGGTACAGCCCAGCACAAGCAATCCAGGAGGTTCCTCGATTGTATGGAAGACAACTTCCTTCTGCAAGTAATAGAGGAGCCGACAAGGAGAGGTGCCATGCTTGACCTCATGCTCACCAACAGGAAAGGGCTGGTTGGAAATGTGAAGCTCCAGGGCAGCCTTGATTGCAGCCATCATGAGATGGTTGAATTCGAGATCCTCAGGACAGTGAGAAGAGCGTGCAGCAAGCTCACTGCCCTGGGCTTCAAGAGAGCAGACTTTGGCTTCTTCAGGAAACTGCTTAGTAAGGCTCCATGGGATATAGCCCTAGAGGGCAGGGGGGCCCAAGACTGTTGGTTGGTATTCAAGGGTCACTTACTATAAGCTCAGGAGTGTTGCATCCCAACTAGAAGGAAGTGCAGCAGGAGGGCCAGGAGACCTTGGATGGATAATGACCTGCTGAGGAAAATACAAAGGAAAAAAAGAGGCTTATAAAAGGTGGAAGCAAAGACAGGCTACCTGGGAAGAATATAGGGATGTTGTCCAGGAAGCTAGGGACCAGGTTAGGAAAGCTAAGGCCCAGCTGGAATTAAACTTGGCTAGGGATGTTCTGCCCATGGCATGGGGGTTAGAGCTACATGACCTTAAGGTCCTTTCCAACCCTAACTATTCTATGATTCTATGTTTTGTTTCCTGCCTAGTTTTCTCAAAAAGCATAATATTCTAGAATACACTACGAGTATACACATATTCTCTAATGCAGTATTCATCCCACCTATTTGAGACCCAAATCTTTCAAAGGTGGCAAAGGTCCAGAATAAAGGACATAAATAACTCCAATAAATAATTTGGCCATCACAACATAAAATGTTGCAAGACTGTCATTCATTTAGTGAGAAAAACTTTCAGATAAACCCATGTTTACAACTCTCTTTCAAGAAGTATTAATTGTATTTTCTAACAAAACAAAAGCAATAGCAGCATTTCTTATTTAAACATATTACTTGCATATTGTAACATAGAATCAAATTAGTAGTAATTGAACTGACTGAATATTGCATCCACTAAAATGGCTATGCTTAAAATAGCTTATATCAGACTGATGATGCATCTTCACTCACTTGTGGTCTCTCAAGGAACATTTATTGTACAAAATTATATATGAGAACAAAAAAAAAAATTCTTTTCACTTCCTGAAGTGCTGTCAAAATACAATACAATAAGTAAGATTTCAAATGTTTTCTTGGGACTCATTTTGCAGTTTACAGAATAGTATCCCTTGTGCTTCAGAAAATGGCAACTGGAACTGGCTTGGGATGTTAGAAAAAGAATACATGAAAGATATTGACATACCCAATCTGATCTGTGTTGTGCATTTCTTCAGCAGGCTTCAGTGAAATGTGATATGGAGAAGTTACTCTAAGATGAAAAGGCCTTGAAATAAATAATGCATGTAAATTTCACATTTTACAGTAATGGAAAATGCAAAAGTATTTGCATTTTATTTTATAAAACAGAGCTATTAATAACATTTTTTCTAATACATAAAATGATAATAGACCATTGTCGCCCTTCGCTTCTATCACTGGTATTCATCTCTCCATCAAAATGTAGAGAAGTAAGATCAGATATTAAATGGCCATTCTCCAGACAAAACAATGAATACGACACAATTAATTAATAATTCATTAAACTGTGATATGATTAAAGGTGAACTAGAATAACAACAGTCTTTAAATATGCCTGCTGTAAATCAAGTGATATCCAGGAGTAAAAAAAAAAATAAAAAAAATTAAAGTTTAAAGACCTTCAACAGTAATTACAATAAATACCTTTTCAATATTTGTGAAATCAAAAAATAGAATGCCAAAGATAACATAAGTATAAAAGGCAAGATTACCATTAACTTAAGATTATGTGGTATTTAAAAGCCCTTTCAAATATCATTCATTTACAAAAATCTCTCTTATGTTAATATAAAAACTTAGGAGACCTGAGCCCTATTTTTCACAGACTACTTGAGAAACACAAGAAAATTGCCTGACATGTCTTGTGCTTCCATTTCTAGTTTCTTAACTTAAAATGACGATGATACCTAAGTGCTACCTTTACAAAGGTGTTAGGAGGGTTAGATAAGTACCATCTATAAAGCCTTTTGAGATCCTGAGATGAAAAGCTCTGTAAAAACGCAAGAAAAGTTGTATACCAAGTGCAATATTATCACTGTAGTTCTTACTATGTTTATTTGTTTATTGTACTCCAAAGAATGCAATAATTCTGAAGAGATTTACATTTGAACTTTGTAAGAATTCTATCTGTCTTTAGAATTGCTTTTAAGGGCTTTGTAGAGGAAAGGCAAATGCCCACAAAAGCACACTCAAATCTTTCCAAGGATCCCATCCTGCAAGATATTCAGTGTCTCTTGAGCAACACAGAGGACTCTCAGCTGACTGCCCTCATCGCATTGCAAAATTGGGCCTTGGATTTCAGGTACCAGAATTGCTATGAACAAGAATCCCAGCAGAGAAATAAACATGATTCTCTTTCAGTTGCTTGTTAGACTCTAGTGGATCAGGTGAGCAGATATAGAGTCCTCTGGCTCCATGCTCAGCCAAATACTGAGATATTCAGCAAAGTACAAAAAGCAGGTCTTTTTACTGCCATTGATGCTGCAACTGGCATGGAGGAAAAAAAGTACCTACATACATGTCACTGGAAGTATTGTTTTAATTGCTGGACATTTTGGACAGTTTGAACTGTAAGGATATTCAAACAGTTTTATGTAGCCTTTTAATGCTATTCCTATCCTCAAGAATGAAAGCGTGGAAAGTGGGACATGGATAAGAAGGAGGGATGGATAAGTAGGAAAGGAAGCTAGAAACAACTGAAACATAAGATTAAGAGAATCAAAACTTTTCCGAAAGGAATTTCTATTTTAGAGACTATTCTGGTAACCTTTGACCAGATACTTCCTGAGAGAGCAACAGAGGCAAAATGTCTTTAAAAAAAACCACTAACTGAAGCAGTTATGGAGAAGGAAGAAAAATGCTATTTTTGGTCATGAGAGGGAATCTCCAAAACACTTTGCATGCTGTGAAAATGATTTCTCTAAATTTTACTTAAAGACAAAATTGTGCATTTCGAAGGTTCGGTGAACCAACATAATTGACAGGCTTTATTTTCTCCTCCATTTCTATGGAGAATGAAGCTGTTCTGAAATAACTGAAATACGTGTATAACACGCTTCTAGTTGTACAGAAAAAAACTGTAGTCTTCTGAATTTTCTCTTCAAAAATATCTTTGGGACAAATGCTACATATCTTGGAAAAGTAGTTGCATCTGAAGGTAACGTCCATACTCAGAGTAAAATCTAGGACAAAGTGAATGTCTGTCACCTGGAGGATCAGCAAAGATGGTCAAAAGGTGTCTGAGTGGCATGCCTGGTTTGAGGTTGGGTTTTTTTCTTTTTTGTTTGCTTTGGTTTTTTTCCTCCATTATTCACATGCGCAAGAGAGTATTTCTATGTCCTAGGGCAGCCCAAGAAAATGGGAAAAAGTTTCTTGCCACACTTGAACTGAATTCTAGGCCTTGAGGGTGTTCACCAGTAAGGAAAATTCTCTTTAGCGCAGTCTTAGCTCAACAATGCCCTAATTCGAGACTTCCACATCATTCTCTGTTTAGCCTGGTGGATCAAGGATGTATATAGTTAATGAAGTTTGCAATAGGCAGTAAAATTAAAAAATGGTCATAGTTCAAGTTTTACTATTAGAAAATTTCTATTAAAAAATGTATTTTTAAAAATGACTAGTAACTTCATTACATTTCATGTTTGCTGCAAGGTCATGGACTTGCTATAGTCCTCCGCTTCTTTCAGACATACCTTTGGTAAGCAACTGCTTCCTAAAATCCACTACTTTGCCACAAGTAATTTTTTACACATCTTCACTGGTCATTTTTTGCCCATATGTTCTCATTTCACTGTGAGAAAAGATAAAAATATACAGGGCAAAAAAAGGGGGGGGGGGGGGGAGGAAGAAAATCGAACAACAACCTTATACTGGTTTTCTTTATTTCTTTAGGATATAGATGATAGTGAATAAGAAATATGGAAAGTGAAGTCATTCCAGAAAGCCAAGAAACACTATTCAGTCAGTAAATGAGGAAGATACATAGCCAGGTGCATGATATCTTGCATGTACTAACATGAAACTTCTGTTGTGAAAACTAGCAATAGTGTTAAGTAGGTCCTTAAAATTAGAAGCATCCATATTTATGGCATTTATATGGGGCTAAAGTGTCTGATTTAAAAAAAATATATAGTGTCTGATTTAAAAAAAAATATATAGTTGACAACAGAGTAATTACAGTCACAGCTCCAATCTAGCTGTATAAATCATTATGATTCAACCTACAGTAGTAATAAAAATAAATGATATTGGTTTTGGTCCATTACTGCTAATCTAATAAAATATAATGAATTAAAAAAAAATCCTGAGTGAAATAGTCTCATAAAAATAACAATTTACTAATGGCTTCTTAACAACTTATGAGAATAAAAATACAAAGAATTGTATTTTTAATTAAAATAACCTTTTGGTAAGAAATTTATTCCAGTCCTCATAATAATTTTGTTCTACATGTGTTTCTCTCAGGGACGGCCTCTTCTCTATAATTCAGATATCACTGACTACTAGATGAGGCAGAATGGGGAGTTTATTGACACAAAAATTTAATGAACAAGATTCATTCCAAGAAAAAGATACACGACCAGGTGCAGTGATTCTAACTGAGGTGAGAAGATAAAGAAAAGTGAAATGCACATATAAAATATCCCAGAGCAAGTTTCTCCTCTACACATCTCTCTATAGTAGGTTGTCTGCCCACTACTGTTATCATTCCATGTCCTACCAGGAGAAAACCACTTTATTTTCACCACCAAACATGGCAACTGCATGAAATCAGTGTGTAGCTCTTTTGAAGAAGTCTCTCTCATTAACTAGATCCATTAACTCTCTGCTGTGACAGAAAACTTGCAGGCACCTTCATGTGCTATATCTGCTTCAGGTGAGATTACTCACTCAAATGTTTGCTTTAAATCCTGCATCAGACCAAGCTGCCTGAATCCATCTGTTCCATGAACAGCACAGTGGTCATATCAGCCTACAAGAAGGAAGAACTGTGCCCAGATGCAGTCAACCAAAGCTTTGCACCAACTTCAGCAAGGCTGTTTATCTAAGAATCAAGCCCTCCACTCCTCGTGCTGGCAAGAGTAGGCCAGATTGTCAATCTCTAAAAAAAAATACTGAAGTTAAATTCTAAAGGTTTTCCTACCCAATGCATTCTCAGAAGCTGGCAATAGAGTATTCAGATGTTTCGGTTACACTGGAAAGCAGTTTGCAATTTGCCTTTCTAATGTTTCTTTACAAATCCTCTCACTGTTACAAGAAACAGGTTTTATTTTATCTACATGTCAAGACTCCACTTAAGTATTCCAGAAGCACATAATTGCGCTTTGAACATAACTGGAAGTTTACTACAGTAAAATCTGTAGAAATGGCTCCAAAATGTAATTATTCATTGTTTGCCAAATTCCGGCAGCAAAAACGGAAATCACAGGTGATAATCCAAGCTCCAGTGGGAAAGGAGATTATGAATTACTTTGACATTTAATAAATAATTGCTATCTAGTGATGTAATGTGCACTCAGTAAACATTGCTAATGCTGTTAATCAAAAAATCAAATCAGTTGACAAATTTTTGGTTAAAGAACAGTCTAATAAGGTTTCATTGTGGATAGATGCCAAAAATCTCTGTGAGTCTGCACAAGACAAAACCACAAAAACACCAGAGCATTTAGAATTAGTTGGAGGCTTAAATTTTTGTAGAGCAAATTAAGTGCTCGTTTTCTACAGGGAAAGATTTAGAGAACCTCCGGATTAAGCTAAAGCAGAGGATCAGCCTGCACTCTGTAACCACAGATTTCTACATGCATGGAACAAGTTATTTCCCAGTCCCTCACTGACACCTAGTAAAAGATGAGGGAAAGATCACCAAATAGCAGAAAGGGGAATAAAAGCAAATGTTTAGGAGACAGTAAGAAATCTAAGCCAATGTAACAGGCCAACCCATGCAGAGCTCAGCAAAATCTCTCTCACTGCCAGATGATGTGCATGCAGGACTAGACAGCAAACTCCTGATACCCATTTGTACCAGAAGTTGTTTCATTACATCTGTCATGGTAAATGGCATCATGCTTTGATTTCCAAAAGGACAAAGGCAGCATAAAAATTCTCCAAATATTCTGTGTGAAGGGGATTAAAACATTCCTCAAACATTTACTGAAAGATTCAAAGTCAAAATGACAGATACCTCATTCAGCTGGCCATTGCAATAACTGCTGTTTGGCATGTATACCATGTATGAAACATCAGCGAATTACAGTCATCAAACATAAGAAAAAAGCAGAAAATTCCTGGAAAAAATAGTTTTTGACTAATGGTGGAGCAGTTACTATCTATAAACTCAAATACTTTGATAATCCAGGGTAAGGCTTTTAGAGGGAAGAGCAGGATTTTCAAGGACTGAGTAACTATCATTCAGTAACATATACCCAATCTGCATTTTTTCTTACAAATAGTAAGGTATCAAAATTTATTGAGGGAGTGCACAATTAGATTATGAAGGCCAATTCTCTCAAACATCTCACACCGATTTTACACATATGTGGACAAGGCATGTGGCACAAGAATCCAAATTTTTGCATGTTCAGAAATGCCCTTGTATCTTAGCAGTAAACTACAGTCTACAAAACCACAGCATATTCTGGGTATATGAACACTTACTTTGCTGTTTAATAGAGATAACATAAGTGTTGGAAGCAACAGGATCAAGGGAATTAGAGGAAATGCTCATTAAAACAAATTTAAAAGGCCTAATGATTAAAATATTGATTAATTAGCCAAACATTGATTAACAGTCACACTTTATCAACTACAAAGGTTCTAATTACTGCACCATTATTCCATAGATTGACCTGTTCTCTCTTGTCACTTGTGATGAAGAACAATTTTTATTAAGTGGGTTTTGGATTTTTGACCTGTAAAATTTTAATAGGGAGTACAGGGAGGGTGTCAGTGTGGTTTGGCATTTTAGTCACTGAGGGACTCATAGTTACTGTCTCTACTTAACCAAAGGCACAGAAGTGCAAGAGAAATGTGAATACTCAGGGGTTACACACACCCCCCAATCATGAGAGGGAGATGCATTTGGAACTGTTCTAAGTCTGCTTCAACAAAAGGAGAAACTGTATGATGCTAAATTGTACTGAATAGCAACAAGATATTTAAATGGGCCACCAGGATATTGACCAGTTAAATCTTATTTGCCAAGATACACAATAATTTAATGGGGAAGTACAAAATGAGATTATAATATGAAATGTATAACATCAAATGATTAAAACATAAAATATAAAATGTACCTACTCCAGAGGAACTCAGCCTACCCTGGAGATGCAGGCATTTCACCAAGAACAAAATAAAATAAATTAAAATAAAATAAAAATAAGGCAGCAATCAGGACCAAACAGCAGTTATAGGAGCTCATCTACCAAAATATTTCCTGCTACAGCAACCTAGGTCTCAGAAAATTGCCTCACATTTGAAAAATATTCTCCAGAAAATTTATGGGTGCCTCACAGAAGACTATCTTGCTGATTTCAATAACTGTCCATTTAAATCTGTTGATGTAGCGTTTAAACCTTGCTTCACAAAGGAAAGAGGCTAATATACACATGGGGTTACACTCTCAATATAACTGTCTGAAAGTGATGGTCTGGATTTACTCCTGATGAGATCAGCTCTAAGGCCAGGAAGCAGATTTATAGTGTGAACATAAACGAGCATGGAGGAGGGAGAACTTTTTGATCATACATATGCTTGTCAGGCAAAATGTGCTCAAGACCTCATTGCCAAATAAGCAACAGCAAGTAAGTCCCTTGCAGCCAGTGGAAAATGACATCAGGAGGACAACTCTAAACAGATGCACCAGGCTGACAGGTTTGATATCCAAACCCTGGTAAAGGTCCAGGAAAAAACTGGCACTCAGGTGCTAACTTGGGGGCTGGGCTGTATTTCCTTCAGGCTAAACTTACAGGTCTCACAGAGGGGCAACAGTTTAGAAATAGCTGTATCATTCTTGAGCAGCATAAAGAAAAAAGAGGAGCTAGTGCCATGCCGAGGTCTGAAATATCCTACTACCTCAGCTTCTGCATATTGAGGAAATAAGTGCTTCACACAGATAGCAGTACTCAACAGCAACTGAAGGGATTAACCTGTAGTAAACAGGTAGATGTCCTTGGCCTTTCCACTCCACCCTTCTGTTACACTATTTTAACTAAAACAATTCCTTTACTTCTACCCTCCACATCAGCAAGATAAAAACTATTTCCTTTCCATTGTATACCATATGGTCTCCTGATTTGCCTTCTTGATTTTTTACACCAGAAAAAGCTGTTACATTTATAATACAATTATGACTTAAATGCACAAAGGCAGTTTACAGCATAATCAGACAAGGCTGCCTGTGTGTTATGCTGCTATAACAAGGTTTATGGGTTTTCTCAGGTTATTCAATGAGAGGGGAGAAAAAGAAGAAAGAAAAAGCTTTCCACCATGTTCTTTAGAATCCACCTTCCTCCCTGCACTTATACATACCCAAGCTTGCATCAATGCAGTAAAAAATTCCATGTAAGACCAGTGGTTTTTAGGGTAACAGAGTTAGAAACCTCTTCTACTTAAGCAAAGTTACAGTGCTCTTCAGTCTTCCCAGAAGTGACACCAAGCAGCACAACAGTTTAATGCCTACCACAGCACAAGTCAAATCACGGACTTTCTTTCAGTGCTGTAGCTGGAGACCAGGCTCAGCTGTGGCAGGTAATGACACCAGACAGGAGAATGGTCCTGAGGCACCATGAAAAGGTTCACCTCAGCAGAGTCCCCCCAGGCCACCCAGTCAGCCCTGGTAGGCATGCTGCTCAGGTCACTCCCTCCACACAGGCCCTCTCAACGCACTTTATACCATGATCAAGATCGAGGCAACCCAGCGTCTTTGTGAGGTTCACAGCACTGCACAACCACTTATGACTTGCCTTTTTCCCTTCAGGGTACCGCTTCCCAAGGTTACTGCTGCTTCATGTAAGGATAGTTGTGTGTGTGTGTGTGTTATTGCTTTTAGACTTTGAAAAAGCAGCAGAATGATTTGCCCTGGCAGTGATGCAGCTTTTCTTTGCACTAAGAACACAAGCATATGATCCTAACTGAAAAGAGACACAATAAAACAAGGGTTTAACAAAGCACCCCTTTGCCATCACGACAGGATTTGCAGTCCCATAAGGTTGATTTTATTGTAACAACAAAGTGCAACTATTACTTCAGCAACACAGCAAATATCCAGTCACATGCGTGCAGTATTAAAAACTTTGATCCCACATTTAATGAAATATTACCTACAACAGGTAGCTCCAATATACAAGCCTTTACAGAGTTTTTGCAAGCTGTTACAGTATACTGAGTGTTTACCAAATTTAAGATAATACTAATAAACCAGTGAAACACAGAAAAACTGAAGCGAGCAACCAGCAAGACAACCTATCCTTCCAAGGGTGCTTCCAAGGCAAAAATATTGGTTCTTTTTTCTGAGGGTAATAGAGAGGGCTGTAAAAAAAATGCCTTAATAACAAGGAAACGTTTGATCATCATCAGTGGTGAGAAAACCTTTGTAAGATTTAAATTTATTTTACAGATTAACTTCTTTACACAACCTTGACTGTCTACTGCTAAGAATTTTACTTCCCTTTGCTTCTTTTGCTGCCCCATGCCCCAAGAGTACAGTTTTTGTATTTTTTGCCTCATGATTTTTTAAGATCACCTATTTTCCTGCTCTCCTATTTTGCAAATGTCTTCCTAATTAAATAAGTTCTTCTCTTTCCCTCCACCCCCAAAAAAGTATTAACAATGAAATGCTAGCAATGTGAACAGTAAGAACTTTAAGGCAGAACCTACTTTATGTTTGAGTATTAGGCCAAAATATAACATTCTGTTGTGATCCTTAGGTACTACTGCTAAACATGACTCTAAGGATAGTGATGCCTCAACACTAACAACAGTAATTCTTCTACAAATGTGTTAGTTTTCTATACTAAGATGTATTTCCCTGTCCAAAACCACTCAACAGTATCTTGTTATGAACATTATTGGTGATATTTTAAAAAAATTCAAGTGATACTGACTCACCCAACCTAACAGGTAATAAAATACATATTCCTGACTATATTTCACAAGTTGTCATTGATCTCAGACAAATTGCACTTAAAAATGTTAATCAAGGCAGCTCTACTGGTTTAATCCAGAGCAATTAATTTACAAGCCAATAACATAATCAGTGAATTGTTCAGCCAGAGTTAGAAACTGTCTTGTAAATCCATGTTGGAATTGACAATACTTTAGAAAACCCTTTACTAGAAGAAAACCTGTAGACAGAGGCAATATAAGTGCATACTGTATACCACGAGATTGGTGTGGGATCTTGGACTTCCCATTCAGCTGGGAGTGATACTTCCATTTCCTGAGCATTGGGCAGGAGAGGCATTGCCTGACTTTCAGGTTGGGAAATTACGCATATATACACATATTCCATCTAATCCAGAAATTATGGCTACAGACTCCTTTCCCACCTCCCAGAAGTTACTCTGAAGGGGGTCATTAGTGCCCAGCATATAATTGAAAGCAGAGTATCTCCAGTTCCTTTCCACATGTTCTTTATCTAACTCAATTTCTTCTACTAACCACTACGTTAGACATGGAAAATTTTGACTGGGAATGTTTGAGATTGATTGAACACAAAAATATCAATTCTTTCTCCTTGTACATGTGCACTCTTCTAGATTTGAAATAATGAACTTAGAAAATCAAGTTTCTGGTTCGCATTCTGATTATTTAAGAATCTATGGGTTTGTAACATTTGATTCCAAGCATGCTATGCTATTTTCAGTATTAACTGGCTTGAACATTCTAGGTATTTTTCTGCTTTAGAAAACAGTTTGTATCTCAAGTATGATTAGGGAGATTTAGTTGCTGGTAGGAAATAATTCTTATTTTTAAAAATATGCACATGCAGAAGCAGCATTTACACGCATCTCTTCAAGCAGACCCTGGTGAAACAGTCACAGAGAATGAAGTTGATCCCTGTATATAGTGAGAACATAAAGCTTATGCACCACTTAAGTCTTTAAAAAAGGGTTTAAGTAGGAGTTAAGCATATTTTTTTCAGGGACTCTTCATGGGGTAAAATTTACCAACAGAAGGCTTGAATAACTTGAGCAGAGGGCAGTAGGGGCCATACAAAAGGAGAGAGTAGGGAATCATGCTTCAACATGGTAAATGTTGGTAAAGGTCAGCTTCCTACTGACAATAAAGTGCACTCACTGTATTTATCCGGCAGATCCCTGTGACAATGGCTGGTAATCTATGGATAGAAGGGTTTGAACAGCAGTCTTCACTCGGCATTACTATTATTCTCTAAAAAGTTTCTGTATTCGGTGCTCATTTGCCCTGAACAATATAGTAAAGAAGGAACATTAGGAGCCCATAAAATTATATGTAGTAAAAATATAAGATCAAAAATAAGTTCTTAAAAAAATATAAATTTTAATTTTTAAGTTGTGTGGTTAGTGGTGCTTAAATATCATATTTCTTCTACTGCCAGCAGAATTATGCCTTAAGAGAAAATTACTCAGATGTACTGCAATCATCTGCACTAAAATATCTGTAGGAATCAACAGAAAACAAACAACAAAATGAGCAAAGAAAACACAGATCAAGCCATATTCTGTTTTAGACACAAATCAGTAATAGGCTATTTGCCACCATAAGGTAATTGGCATGCCTCCTCTGACTTATGCCACAGGTCTTACGCTTTTTTGCTCATGGTTGACTTAAGTAATCTTTAACTTTGAACCCTCTAGCTTTTATCAGTTTGCATCATAACCTTAGTGGTTATACAGGTTTATTTTCTTAGCATGTACAGGCACCCACATACGTATGCGCACAGACAGACACACACAGACAAAAAAATAGGGAAATTTTTATCATTATAGTGTTTTGGCAGCATAATGGGAATAGACAGCAACTACTTTCTGTTACAAATTTGAATGTGAAATCTCAGAAAACCTCCTTGCATTAAAAATGAATTAACTGTGTGATTATTAATTGCGCATATTCCAATCCCTTTGTGCCTTACTGCATGTTTCTTGAATCTCATTTCAATCCTTTGGCTAAGTAATGTGTCAAGGGGGGTACTAGCCTGAATGCATGGGTTATTTAAAAAGCAGGACAGCACTTCCAGATTAGAATACCAATGAATGGGGTTAAAAAGGCTCTACTGTAGTTGGAGGGCAGCTCTCAGACTGAGTAGTACCTGAAAAGGACCTCTATGGACTAATTTTCAGAATCACATTGTAATGTGGGCTCATGTCAATCATCAGAACAGACAGCTTCATCCCATGATATAAACTAGTTATACATTCAAGAGCTGCCAGAGGATCTTCATTAAAAAGGGGCTTAGCATTAAAAGAAGGTTGTTTTATTATAATACTTCAAACAGAGTTTTTTTGTTTTATATGTTCTCAGAAATCTTTTTTGTTCTGCTTCACAATATCAAAAAAGTGCCACAGAAAAAGCAAAAACATTAAATATTCCGTTTTTTAATGGGAATCAAGGTAGCTTTCTGGTTTAAGGCATAAAAAATCATATACATTTTTCTAAATATATTCATGTCTTTGAATAACAAAAAGAAGTCTCTAGATGTAATAGGAGAATGTTTTTAATCTTTTGTGAGAAGGGATTTACAGAGCTGCCTACTCAAGGTACAATATCTACTGGCAAAGTATATCAGTGAGAGTTTTATACATATAAATTTGTATAAAAGCTTTGGGCTATCCACAAGCTTCCAGATATCACGTATTACAATCCATGTCATTAAAATTTAATATGATTGTGTTAAGAAGAAAATATTAACAATATCCATGTAAGTAAATCATTGACATGGTAATCTAATATTTCAAGAAAACTAAATAGGGGTTTATTAAAAAATAAATAGATAATTGCATCTATTTACCTATATGGGTGTAATTTCAAAGAACCTGATTTAAATATAATTTCACAAATCATGCAAGTTCTTCAAAGTATCTAGGAGTATTTTGATCTAAAATTGCTCTTCCCTACCTACTTCATACCAAGATGAATAGTTTATAGGAATCTAATTGAAATGAGGTGTTCCTTTATAAGGAGAATGCAGTGTCCAGTCTAGTGTTTTCTGCTGTGTCTTTTTAAGCTGGCATACTTACATTCTGCGTTATTTTCTGCCCTGAAAAAAAAGATCTCCATTTGTACCCTTTTTCCTTTTTAATCAGCTTGAAAATCATCAAAAATAAGATGCATTCTTAGTAAAAATAATATTGAGCATTTCATTGTACAATGCTTTCTATTTTTTATTCTTACTTTGACAATTAATAGCTAATTAATTATTTACAAGTTAACGAGTTTTCCTATTGCCCTCATTACCATAATACCTAGCACCTCTCAAACGTTTAAGGTTTCCACTTCTGAAGAGCCTGGGAAGCAAAAAATAGTAACCCCCTTTTTAGAGATGGGATACTGAGGCACAACGATTCTCATTCCTATATACAGATTTTATAATGACAGTAGCATTAAAAGGTAATGGGATTGCTTTTAAAATAAAGTTATTCTAGTCATCATCAGCAGGAAGATTAAGAAATGTATCATGAATACTCAAATAAATAAGTTTTCAGAGGAATCAGACAATACAGAAATGTTCTTGTCTCCTATTTCTCTGGACAGACTACTGGACTTTCCATATTTATTTTTTGTGTAAATCAGTTATGAAATTTTACAACAGTAACAAGGTAAATGATAATACAATATGTTGCATTTTCTTGGTGATTCTCTTCAGACATTTCTCTGGAAGCAGTATCATTAAAAATGAGTTTCAGGAGCTTATAAAACCCTCCTGGTGAGTGAGCTCTAACAAACTCACATGAACCCAGGGATATCTTAATTAAAGTCTTTCTGATGTTCAAAGATAAAACAGACAGAACAATCCTTGCTCTTTTGGGATCTTAAAAGAACTCTTTTGAGGCCACCTTCTCTCCCTGCCATGCTCAACCATTGAATTACACATAAACATGCACAAAATATCAACCTCAAGATGCATTGAGATGCAATGAGAGCATGATAATTACTTTGAAGTGCTAGCACCTATGCTAGCCCATGTTCTTGATGCAGTTAGCAGTTCAATCTTTGATTCAGCCTCTATCACTGCCTAACAGTTAAATGGCATTCTAAACTTAAGTCCAAAGTACACACATGTGGAGGACTTGTTCATCATATTTCAGACCCCTGGCACAGAGCTCTTTCCAGCACAATCAAAATTAAGAAATTAAGGGAACAAAGAAAGCCTGCATTGCTGCAACAGATTATATACAAAGAAATACATAGTGGCAATAAACAGGACCATAAAGGACTCGCACAAAAAAATACTTGGTGGGATTGCAGTTGCTGCCAACCATCTGTCGTGCATCCATAGCTCTCACTAAACTTGTGGAATCTCCAAAGATACTCTGTACCTCACAAGATCAAATTGCATATTAAAAACATCTCATACTGAGCATGGTTTATGAGCACCTTCTGAACAGGTTCAGTAGCTGACAATATCAATCTTGTTTATATTATTTGGATCTACCGAGGGTACTGCAAGATGCCTCATGTCTCAGATCATGCAGAAAAAGAAAGCCTCATACAGTGCTAGCCCAACTTTCTGTTTTCAGTTTTTGGAAATCTACTATGTATTGTGTGCTTTTGCTTGAAGGGATTTCCAGAGTTAATTCTAGAAGACACCCCATACATACTACAAATTGAATTTTTATTTTTGTTAAACCATGCAGGCATGTGGCAGATTCTCTTCGAACTATACAACTGATTATCCTTGGCACCTCATTTGAGGTGCAATATATTCTGTGCATTGTCTTCCTTTATGTTCATGCTCACTTTGTCCATCTTTCTCCCATTTCAATATAGTGATTACACCAGCTTAGAGGCTTCAGTGGCTTTTTAAATATATAAATTCTTTCACAAGTGACTTCCAAATGGGAAGTAGTACTTGCAATTTAAGAGTAAATGTTTTCAAGATTAAATGATATTTTTTATCTTAAATTTGTATTTGGTTTACATTTACATTGAAAAATATTTATACTGAAGATAAAATTTACATTCTCATCAATCTGTCATCAATGAACCATGTGATGCAGTCTCCCTACTGATGGAAAGAGTTAAGATGAAGGTACACAAAGTAATTCTTTGGATCCAATAAACAATTCTGAAGACAAACGGATTAGTAACTTTTCCATCAATAGATTATACGAAGCTGTCTGTTCATTTTAGCTGTTGGTGTCTTAATATTCTCATAGTTATATTTAGAGGTTTATATTGGCACCTGCAGTCAAAAGCATGTAGAAAAAAAATACATCCTTAAAATAAAAATATTTAAAGGTTTAAAAAAAAAAAAAAAAGCTATGTAATCCGTCAGGTTTTAGACTCCTTGTAGACTGAGCACTTAGTGAGGCTTGAATGAAAGGAGATTATCAGAATCCTTTGTAAGGGAAATATTGACACTGATCAGAGCAGAACACTGTGGAAGGCCTATATGCTAATAAAAAGGCAAAATCCTCAACTGCTCCTCTGTGCAACACTAATTTACCTAAGATTTGACTAAGTTGTTGGGCTTCACAGAGAGACTCTAATAGTCACAAACCACGGGTTCCCTGGAGTGCACTGATACTCAGTAATGAATGCTTTGCTACAGAGACCAAAAGCCTCTTTGAGGGAAATAAAGGCAAAAAGTGAATCCAAAACAACCAAATGAGTTACAAGAAACAGCTTGAGGTAAAAAAAAAAAAAAACTAACAAGCTTGTTAAGTCCTGGAAAGTCTTAGCTAGCACTTTGTTCTCCCCAAATACGATTGAGAAAGGGTTAAAGATGCTATAACATCCATATTATTGTAGCAGGAATTAATCAATTTTGCAAAAGCGCCTATGGCAGCATTAGTAAACTCAGCCACTTTCCACTGCTGATTGCAAATAAAAGCAGCTTTTGCCCAGTCTCAAAGAAAGTGGCAAGTTGCTCCTTCCAGAAATGAAGGTTCTAGTTCTTGGGCAGCTGAAAATTCTGAGCACCCTTCAATAGCAGCTAAAAAGATACATATAACATTATAGGGCTACTACTTAACCAGTATTTTGTACTGTAGATTATAGAACATTCCACATTTCATATATGAGATTGAGAGATTGATATTAGAATTAGCATATATCATGAAATTAATAGAAAGAAATAAATTACTAAGCCGAATTATAACCAGTTATACAAAAACACCACAATAAAATATATTGATGCAGAACTGTTCTTAAATTTTTATGGCTGAATTAAGTTAAAATTTCATTAAGGAAATCAAAACTCAATTAGTCGTCTTCTCAGAAAACCCACTAAACTACCAAAGACAAATGCTTTCTAAACAGTGATAAGGCAATCAGGAGCTTAAAATATCTTTAAATAAGAAGCTTATTTTGTCTACAAATGTCTTAAATGTTTTTTGAGAAACATTAGGAAATTAATCATCTGAACGAAGCCACCTTATGAAAAAATAAACAGAGGAGGGGGAAAGAATGGCCATATTTTTACACTCTTGTTGAACTTAAAACTGTTTAGAAAGTATTGAGTTTTCCCCATACTTCCTCATTTAATCAAAATTTAATATGTTTTAGCCTTCTTGATATTATGCTTTACTTCTTTGAGCCTACTGATGCATTTCCACCAAATCTTCTTCTGCATCCTCTTTTGGAAAATCTTAGAAAAACTGTGATAGCAAAAAAGGTGGAAAAACAGAAGAAAGAAAACAAAACAAGAAAAAAGGGAAACCAGTCTTGCAGATCTCAGACTATATTTTTTCAAAGGCCTGTAGCCATCACCACACCAGAGAAGATCACACAGGTTTTTATTTTTTTCAGAAAATGTTTTAACACCAGGATTTGATATCTAGTCTCTGCTTCACAGGCAGAGAATTCTCTTTAAAGGAGAATTTCCTCTCTATCATTAATGTGTAAGTCAGTCAGTCAGACCTTTTTAATAATCAGTTGAAGAGCCACTGTCTTTAGCACATGAAACTAACAAATGCCTCATTAGTCAAATGAACAAAGAACTGTTTGAATATCAATGTATTATTTTAGAAGAAAGCCTCCTCCATGAGAATCTCAATACAATCCTTTTTACTGGAGTTTCTCATGTCCAAATTTTAATGCTCTGGACCCTACCTATGAAAAACTGATGAGCAAAGAAAGCTGTTAAATGATGACATCCATTTCATATCACTTTTGCAATGTGCCACTGTATTCAATAATAATACAAGAAGTAGAGAACGGGCTTTTTTAATCTTGTCCAATGCAACTTTTTTCTGATGTGTCAGTGACATGTTGCATACACAACCTTCATGAATTAGCAAGATTATTTAAATGACCTTTGAACAACAGAAGAGGGCATCATAACTATACAAAGTTCGATAAAAATCTCCTGTTTATGTCACAAGAATAGAGTAAAATATCTATTTGGAATGTCTATAAGCAATTTGGAATGTCTATAAGCAATTCGGAAAGAAGTCACAAATGTTCTGTATAAAGATTTAATTAAATTCAGAGAGAACAGCAAGTCAGATCCTTAATTATTTATTAAAAGAAAGGAGAAAAATCTGAGCAATTCCACAGAGATAGTGCACAATGGGTTTCGTTTATGCACTAGAAGGTATCATTTATCCACCTTTGTCAAGAGATGCTCACAAAACACACTGGAACTACTACACAACATAAGTATCTAGAAAGCTCTCACAGAAACAATTTCGGTACTACGCACCTGTTGCCTCATGCCTCCTAGACATATGCAAACACAGATAACTGATAATACATTATTTCTTACTGGCATGGCATGATTAAAAAAAATCTAGATGGATCTCTTTCCAGAGATGTTACAATAATTGATTCTTAGACAATCTACAGCAAATCACAGACATAGCACCTGGCATACCATGTCAATTAAAATCCTTCAGAATATAATCTTCATGTTTCTCAAAAGGTAGTACTATTCTTCAGACACTATTCTGACTCAGGAGAGCACCGTGAGTAACTCCATACTGAAAGTGAGGACAAGATGCTGCAAACAGACATAAAATATAAGGCTGGATAATAATTACAATAAAAAGTTAAGACACTCAGGCGAATGAACATGTAACAATGAGCCATCTAGGTATGGTGTTATACACTAAAATTACAAGTGCTTTCAATCTCCAAAGTGTGCCCTTAAGGCATATTATTGTAGGTTAAAGAGTTTTGCCTTGATCCTGTGCCATGGAACAGTAAAGATTAATAACAAATCTTGAAGGTACAGGACAAAACTAGATGAAATTTGTTGTCATATCTGTTATAGCAAGTCTGTAGCAAGATGCAGATACAGAGAAAAGAGCAAAGAAAAAAGTCTAAACTGATTCTAGAAATGAATACTAAGAATGGGAAATTACATAGTTCTGTTTTTTGTTAAAGCAACAGTGTGTTGCTTTACAACAAAGTGTGAAGAAAGGTGAGGCAGTTTTTGCTGACACAAAAATCAGGTGGGGGAGTCAGTCAATACAAAAGTGAAGAGCAGTATAGGTCAGAAAGTCTTTGGACTAACTAGGAGTCTGAATGGATAAAAATGAGTTCCAATCATAAAAATCATCAAGTCATGAGCAAGAGATGAGAAATATGATATCTAAATTAATCCCCTTTTGCATAGAATGTAATAGGAATATGATGAAATACAATGTACAAGCTTTTATAGCATTATATACATTACTGCTCATATTCTAGTGATTCTCCAAGGTGAAAATGCAAAACAAATTTTGACTTTGATAAGTAGCAGATGTACATTAAAAAAAGCATTCCATAATGAGCAAGCAATTCAGACAGCATGGGTTAACACCAGTAAGTCATCAACCCAGTTAACAACAGTTTAGAGCTGCTGAGCATACAATAAATGAAAGCAACTTTATATAGTAAGACTGGGATGTGGAAAGCTTGATTATTTATAAAGCTAAAGGAAATTTTGTGGCTTTTTCTAAAGCAAAGGTGATTAAGAGGAAACTGTATTATGGTACACACAATCCTGAAGGGAACAGGGAGGAAGAGATGCTGCAGGCTATCTGAGCTAGTGTTAAATAGAAGTACAAGGGGTTATGAACTTCAGCTTGGGGAAGAATAGGACACTAAAAGAATTTAGGTAGAGTTTTCTTGCACTGCTGCCCTTAGTGGAAAAACTTATCAAGGCCAAACATTTTAATAAGCAGTATACAAAAGGAAATGTTGGACAAGTAGGAAATAAGGTATACTGTGGTGTGGCTGTCCATTTAAAGGTGCACATAATCATAGCTCCATGAGGGGTTTTTGCCCTCAATCTGTCAGAGACTTTCCCAACTTTCCAAAAGTTTTAAGGCACTTAGTTCCCTTTAGGGAAACAAATAATTGTATTGGCTCAAACACTTGAATTGTTAGCACATGATTCAAAACCACAAGCACACCATACCAATATTCTCATGCACAATGCAACACGAACTATACAATAAAATAGATTTTATATTAATTTAATTGCTGATGTTAGATATGAGGACAGAAAGTACAAGACTGGGAATTATTCGTTTTTAGAACAGCTACAGCTTATGCAACAACTTGTTAAAAAAAAATAATTTAAAATCTCTTACATTCATATTCCTTGGGGGTAACAGATTTGAGGTTAAGAATACAACCTGTTTTCTTATCCAAGCTTTCCTAGGTGTCCCTCCAAAAACTGTCAAGACAGTCTCAAGACCATGCCAATGCTATTGATTTTAGGACAGAAAGAATCTATTCATAAAGTATCAACAAATATTGAGGTACCTAGATCTCTGGGCTAACAAAGTAAAGCTGCTCTTATCTCATATATGCCAGGAAATGTCTTTCGGTGTACTACAATATTTCAGAAATAATTATTATACAAACAAATTTTTAACATTGCATCTCATCAACTTCTGAAAGCATTATGCAGGGATTGAGCTGATGTGGGCAGATTTGAAAACTGGAGAGCTTGAGCTGTTCATACAGACCATTTTGAAGACAGGAGTGATGATTCAGAAACATAATAAGACCACTGCCTGAAAAACATCCAGAGTACACACTTTATACAATACTTTTAAAAGGAAAATGGTCATAAATTACCTTTGTACTCATATTAAGACACATAGGTATTCAAATACAAATTAAAGCTTTGTTATTGACTTTAGTAAAACCATTATTTGTTAGAGGTGAAATTAACTGCTTCTAAATGCCACATCTCAGACCAACCACAAAATCATGGTTTTCAGAGATCATTAAGCATGAGCTTTAGAATTCGAATGTTCCAACCTAACACTGGAAATTTGAGTTGTTACAGTTGGATATACTTTACTATTACAGTAATGTGTTTATTGTTTGCCCCTAATGGATGATAAACTGGCAGGTTTGACAGTGCAACTAAGAACACAAGCCACTTTATCAACCACCAACTAAAAAAACACTCCAATAAAACCCAGACCATTTTCTTTATCTATTATGCCACTGACTTTTTTTAACAGCAAAGCTGACAGGAGGCCACTAAAGAGCCTTTTTCAATCTCCCAGCAATTTGCCCACGTGATCACAAAATACTTTATTTCCTAAGTCAATTTTGTTAAAACTTCACTTTATTAACAACTGATTTAGAGAGAGAGCTTGTTTTAAAAGTGTTTAAAAATGCACTCTCCAGACAGCATGTACTACATGATACAAAAATATACTGCACATGGTTAAATTTAAACTAGGTCAGTTTTGTTATATAAAATAAAATACAAAAATGCTTAGAACTTAAGGGTTTCTCACAAAGATATCAATTTTAAATATAATTAACAAACTGGACTAGTCTTTCAATAACTTTGAGCTTTGAATTCTCTCCCCTTGAAAAGACAGCACTTGCTTGACAATTCCTTGCACACTCCATTTCACGCCAGCAACAAGAACTTGCTTAAGTAAGAAGGTCTTAAAAAAAAAAAAAATAAAGGACATTTGTTAGAAGCTGAACTAAGATCTCAGATTCATTTCACACAGACCACAGCATGGATCTACTTAATGGTTACTGTAGTTCTCTATAGACAGATTCAAATCTCTTCAAAAGGGTTTCATACCTCATTATCATTTATCTAAGCAGTCCATTACCATCAAGTTTACCTTCACCGTATCAAGTAGAGCTCAGAATTAAGACAGTTTACTTACAAAAATGCCAAGAGCAGAAAGCTGACGCATGCTATGCATATTGCAATGAATGACCTACTTTAAAACATGCCTATATGTTAGTTCCTACACCATTTTATTGTCTATTTTCCACAGAACTTTTTCAGCCTTTAATTAAGCAAAAAAGAAAGCCAAAGGCATAGGCTCCTTTGAAAGGAAGTTGTAGATGGCTGGCTGGTTTGTGTTTCTGTAAAGCAGAGAGAGCAAAGGAGAGCTGTGTGTCACGTACTGAGGCAAATGGAAGACGACTCATCTTAAAAAAAAATGGCTCATATTGCTGAATTACACCACCATAGTTCTCAACGCTTGTATATGTGTGACAATTAAGGTCTATTCATCTGTGTAAAATAAATGAATAAATAAATAAATATACCACACCAACAAGAAAAACACCTAAAACCAAACATACTTGAATTTCAGATGTAAACCAAGAATTACTGATCATCGCAGTTTATGTAACTTCTAGGATAGATTTTGCTGTCCACTCAGGGCATACCTTCCGGCAAACTGGGTGTTGAGTTCATAAGATTTCATTAGTATCTATTTTTAAATAAATATCGCTTAAATTACTAAAAGTGATGCAGTCAAGAAAACAGCTTATAGCATTTTTAGGTAGTTTTTCAGACTGATGGGACCATTACATATTGTGTGATTATACACTTTGGTTGCTACTGCCAGGATAAACTTCTGGAATCAGTTTCAGTTTAAAACTTTATTTTCAAATTTATTTCACGAGAGGAAGTATCTTTCTCCATAAGAACCCTCAGACAGCTATACTGAGCAAACTAGGTGCCTCTTCCTTTCAAGTTAAACCCTTTGGATTACTTTAATACAGTTCTTTGTGGTTTAATTTATCATATGTTCTGCTACCATTTATCACTAAATGCAGAATGATGAAGAAATGGCTCTATTAAAATGAAATAACCACTGAATTAAAAATCTGTTAAATGAGTTGGAGTGCAGACTCCCGTTAACAATATGTGGGAAGGGTGTTTGGCTGAAATAAATTACTTTCACAGTAATAATTTGAGAAGTGCACCTTTGGAGAAACATGTTCAAAAATTCACATCTTGATTTCCTGACTAAAATCACATTCACCACTAATAATATTTTTAAATTAGCTTCACAGCTAAGGTGAGGAAAAATTTAGTCTCAAATACTTTGGTTTAAATCCAAAATACTCTTAAAAAAATATGAATAGCAGTTTTAAAAACATACATGCAAAATAAAATAGCTGATTCCAATTAAGATATATTTCTCATGCTCACCCGTAACTTTCTGAAAATACTTTCACAATCTTTCAATGTAGACTGCCATATAAGCTTGTAAATAATATATAGCCCTGTAATTCAGAGTAGTCTGCACTGTAACTCTGAAAATAGTAAACAGCCAGCTACCTAATGACTTGGGATATACTTTCATTTTATTGATTGCAACGGAAAACATATGTAAAAATACTGAACAGATATTCAGTAAGTACATATCAATTGACATAAACCACATCAGACATAGAAGTACCTATTTTTTTATTCTTAAAAAAAAAAAAATCAGACAAAACTTATAGCATTTGTTATTAGCAAAGTATTTGCAGTTGCTCAGTTCCAAACAACTATTTAATGTTGTAAATCACTGTGTTCTTATTCTTGTGCTTAACCAACACATTTCTTGCGGTTAACAACAGCATTTATTTAATCCTTATTAGGAAATTATTTAGCTCAATAAAAGGAAGTGTCTATCCATCACTCAGGGCCCTCTCATGAACTGATTGATTTCACTGAAGCGAGATAATTTCCCAGAACTCATATGCATCATTTTGCCCCTTTGAAATGACCTCCTAAGAAATATGTTAGAGTGGCATCTTTACGATTTAACAGCAGATTTTCTTTTACTTCTATGATTTGTTACTAAAAACCTGCATTCTGACTGTTTTCAGTCACAGAGTACAGAAATGGTTTATAATACACATTTCTGTTGTCTACACATGGTATTGACAAAGATCATGCACAAGATGACAAAGTGGAGCCACATCATGATTATGCACTCCCAGACATTTTAAAAAAGCCAACCATCCTACACAAATTACCAAAGGAAAAAGAAACATAAAACAAAACCAAAACAAGCACCACCACCACCACCACCCCCCTCAAAAAAAAAAAAAAAAAAGGAAACAAAACCAACACAACATAATGGCCAAAAAGTATTTAGTACAAGGCAATAGATTTACAATAAAATGGCAGATTATCTTACCTGAATATTAGAGAGTCTTATACAACAGACAGTAAAATTCATGATTAGAAGAACCACTCAATACTCCCAAAAAAACCCAAATGGAGGGCCTTTTACTTCTCCTTCAAAAATTAAAATAATTGTTAAGTTTACCTTTAATCATGTGTGTGTTATTAGAACTATACGGGCCACAAAGAGCACAAAGATTCCTATTTGGGTTTAGGTTTGGTTGACAGAAAAACTCATTTTTACCTCAACAATCTGTGTGATTGCTGGGCCTGTGTGAAATCCGGGGCAGAACTATATGCATTAACCTTTACACTTGCCTTCCATATTCATCTGCATATATACCATCTTGCTGCTTTTTGCATGTACAAGAACAGAAGGAGCAAGAATAGTAGTGCAGTGACCCACTTTAGTACATCCTTCTTTAGTTTTGAAATGTTATAATGCAAATTTTTTCCTACACTAACCAAAGGCTGCTCCATGCTTGTATACGTCCTTCTTGTACACGTCTTTGTACGCACATTACTGTGCATTGCGGTCATCTGGTCCAGCATAGGAGCAAAATCTGCTCGCCCTCATCCCTTTACTGCCTAACTCTCTATCAATCTGCTAAGGCTGCAATTAGTACAGAATTACAAAAAGAAGATCATAGTTTCTTTTCAAAACACTGTTAAAGTTAAAACTGTCAGTAGGTTGGTTGGTTGTTTTTTTTTCCTTTCAGAAAATTATAAAACTGCAAATTAAGAACAAGTAAATGTTGCCTTCAGTTGGAAATTGTATTTAAGAATGAAAGAGACATCTCATACAGTATTTTTCAGCATGTCACCATGGGTAAATTGAAGCATAAATTTAATCAAGTGTTTGGGAAGTTTTTAAACAATAATCTGGAGATAATTTAGCTTCATTTTTTTTATATCTAGTAAGAAGTTGTTGCATAATATATTATAAAATATATCTGATAGATAATGGCTTTTAAAATGTTTTACCACATTTTAAACACAGCATATGAACATCATTTTAACTTTCCTAGTCTCTTGCCAAATATTGCCTTAATAATTTATGTGAGGGGCTTTTTTCCCCCCTTAAACCCTCTCTCTCCACTTTGAGAGTTATCTTCTGGTATAAATATAAATACGGTAAAACTCAGTATTTTGCAGTCAAAATCATATATTCTAACTTGAACAAAAGTATTTTTATTGCTGCTGATTGTTATACCATGCAGCATGTCCACTCTCCAAAATGCACAGGAAATTAAAGGGTTTATTGTTTGGGATGATATTTTGAACAAACTAGTAAGTCAGTCTGTACCACCATTAACTTCAGAACTTATGGAATGATTATCATCAAATGTAATTCAGAGACAGGGGTGTCAAAGGAATTTAGTTTCCTTTTCGTATGGTGGAAAAAGGTGGCCAGGTAGAGAAGAAATATCCCCTCAGAGCATGGATGAGCAAAAGACTGCAGGAGGAACCAACACGCCAGTCAGACCCCAAGGCTCCAAGGGAAAGAACTGCCAGCCATAGCTGCACTGCGCACAGTAGCAGGAGCCTATGGCCAGCCCTGGAATACAGAGGAGGACCCAGAAGTTTCAGTTCTCACACAGCCATACAGTAAGCTCTGATGTGTCTGCTTAAAATAAATAATTAAATCAAACGGAATAAAATTGCCACTCTATCTGTTCTTTTCTATTTGGCTCTGGAGACTCTTGCAGATTCAAAATGGATTTAGGGTACAATTATAAAAATTCAAATGGCTGTCATTCATCAAATCTGAAACCAGAAATCTCAAATCCTAAACCTTGTTTAGCACAAATCCTTACAACAGAGGAGATTTTACAGATGCTGTACTGGGTATAATCAAAAGTCTTAGGCAGGAATAAACAGAGTAAGTTACTGAACTGAGGTAACAGTGAAATGGGAAAATGTTTTAAATAAAATTTGTTGAAGAGTATATTTTCATTAAAACAAACAAACAAACAAACAAACCTTATTTCTTTAAACAAAAAAGAAAAATAAACAACCCCCCTCACATATAAATAGCTCATTTCCCTAAAATGCACACAACATTTATTTTCATTTGAAGTCGTCATTTTGATTTCTTCAGAGTTTATAGTAATTTTTTACTTTGATGGTTTGGGTTTTTTGGTGGGGGTTTTGTTTGTTTGGGTTTTTTTTAGATTTAGCTATATTTTTTAAGGTTTGGAGGGGGAAAAAAATCCAAAGAAACACTTGACTGACAAAGAATCCAAAAGACCCTAACAGCTTTGAATGAACACAGCTTTTTAATAGTCAATATTCCATCCATTTAATATCTCTAATTATTTTCCCTCTGCAGCTCTGATGGGTAGTTATAGCCTGGAATAAAAACACTGTGGTAAGGATGACTGCACAGCAAGGTTAAGTGCCTTCTTGTCTTCAGTACCAATAATTACCTTTAAACAAAAAAAAAAAAAAAAAAAAAAAAAAAGCTGTTTTCAGGTTTGACAGTTAATTTACTAATGAGTCTGTAGACCCAATTCATAATAAAGTAATATTGACCAGAAATAATCCTGTGTTGGTACTCATCTGAATTATTTCATTGTTTAAGTCTCCTATTAAATAAATTGGAAAGGATTAATTTTGCAGGATGGATTGTCAAAGGCTGCTGCATAAACTAGATACATGTCAGCACTAAATTTAATTATTGATCACAATACAATAGTGCTGAGTATACCAATCCCCAAACAACTTCCAGTAACTATCAGCAGATTCCAAATATAGAAACTAAAGGAAAAAAAATTATTGTAAATGACTACATTTTAAAATAAATAAATAATTCATTAGCACCCAATAAAAGTTTAATTTTAAAGAACAAATTCAGATCACTCACAAGAACATATAAAAAGTAATCAGAAAATGAAAGTGGCTCCTTTCAAGCAATAGACTCTAATGAAGTAGTATAATGTTCTTTTGATTGGGGATTCCTATGACTTCCCAGTTCTGGAAGAGAAATTTTATTTGGAAATGGAGGTTGATTGAGGCAGAGTCCCTCATTACAACTATTCTTGTTACAAAACAAATGCAAATATTGCAGAATGTACTGCAGAACACTATGCTTAAAGAAACATATCACAGGAAAGAAATGAGGATGCATCTTTGTAAAGAAACCCATTTTGCAGCTCTAATTATGTCCTCTAACTGAAGAAAGCAGTCTAACAGAACAATCACAGTGCTTTCTAGAAGCAGTCAGCAGTGAGTGGTTTTTCTTTTAATTTTAGAAAGTTCAGAAGATGCATATGACAAATGCTTAGCTACTTGAGATTTTGCATCTAGTCGTTAAAATCTCTCAGTGTAAACCAAGTGAGACCTAATAAAACACTGTTGAGTTACTTTGTGAAGAGTTCTAATTCCAGGGTAACAAATGATGTTCAGATCTACCTTAGATATAGGAATGAAAAGGTCTAGCAGAGGAAAGAAGGCAACAGCAAACAATTATCTTTTTGAAACACAATGTAAGTAACATAATATTGGTAGGATCACTGAAAGGCAATTTTACCAATTTTATTTAACACAGTTACTGTTTAAATTCATAGACTTTATTAATTTTCATTAAAATGTTAATGAAGCCAGCATTTTTAGTGAATTTTTAATATGTATCCTGACAAAATTTTAACTTCCTCCTACCTTTCAAACAAGTCAATATATTTCTGCTTAGCTTAGAGCAAAATTAATTTTCCAAGCCAGCATCAAATATCACTGTTAAAGACCACTTTAACATTATCATAAACATAACAGAAATAACTTCAAGCTAATTTGATTATTCAACAAACAAATAAGCCCTTCTGGTATTAATTATCTTTTAAAGCAACTACAAAGTCTTAACTTTCACTTACTGAAACACAGAGCAGTGTTAACTCATGAATCTGGGCTTCATCCAACACCTATTGAAGTCAATTTTTTGCCCCCTTGACTTAACCATGTGCTGGATCACATCCTCTGTGACAATTATAACACACTTGCCAAATGTTACATCCCCAGACCAGGACTGTTTTAAATAGAGCATTAAAAGTTTTTGTTGAACTTTTGTTATAATCCAAAAGCCCAAACACAGCTTGCCACTAAGCCCTGCTCCTGGAGAGTCTCCCAGGAGCACTAACTCTTCTGATGAGTGTAAAAGAGCGCTTGGCATGCTCGCTGGTTTTAACAAAGTCTGTGACTGCCTTTGGCAGCCATTGAGTACCTTTCAGCATAACCTGCTCTAACATAGCCACGCTAGCTTAGAAGCATGCCATTAACTCAAAGAAATTAATTCCTTAAAAACAATTCCAAGTTATTACAAACTTCCTTAATATATGCCCTTAAGCAATTCTGAAGCTTAAAAGCGCCATTATATGGGCCTTTACACATGCAGCCACTTAAATCTGGGGAAAGACATGGGTTCTCAGCCATTCCTTGTGATACTGAAGCCTGGATACAAGATAGATAAAATGCTTTCAATTCTGGGGTATGAATAAGCAACAGATTCCAGTCCATTTCTTTCCCTTTGTTAGCTATGGCCAGTTGTGGACATTCTGGAATTTAAACCACTGTATGCATTTAAAAAAAAAAAAGGGGGGGGGGGGCGGGCAAAAAAAATACATACCAAAAAAAAACCAAACATAGCCACACAACAAAAAACCTCCAATCACCTCAAAATTGAGTTACAAAGGATGAAGGCTAGAGAGTTAACAGTCTTCTTTCATGTATGTCTAGGCATTCAGGAAAAATATTTTGAGTTATAGTTTAAACTATTTTCAAATTCAGATGGTATTTTTAAAATTATCTTCTCTAGAAAGAGCAATTTCTTAGATTATGTAGTCAGCTGCAATAGGTAAAAAATTCCCTCCTGTCACCTCACAATGTCATTCCTGTAAAGACCTAAGCACTTACCTAATTTTGAGCGTATATGCAGTCCAGGACTATCACTTTCTTAAAGAGTATATGAATCTTTGCTATACTGTCCTGGGTTCAGCAGCAGCAGTCATTTTTATTCCTTGGTAGCTGGAACTGCGCTGATAACACCAGTGTTTTCAGTTGCTGCTCGCTAATGTTTTGGTCTGGCCAAGGACTTTCTGAGTCTCGTGCTCTGCCGGGAAGGAGGGGGGGCCGGAAGGAAGCAGGGACAGGGACACCTGACCCAAACTGACCAAAGAGCTATTCCACACCACAGCACATCATGCCCAGGATGCAAAATACTGGGGGCAGGAACCCGGAAGTCTCTCTCTCTCTCTCTCTCTCTCTCGGCTTGGTCGGGTGGTGAGTGGTTGTATCCTTTTCCCTTGTATTTGCCTTGTCATTATTATTATTGGTGGTGGCAGTAGTGATTTGTATTATACCTCAGTTACTGGACTGTTCTTATCTCAACCCGTGGGAGTTACATTCTTTTGGTTCTTCTCCCCATTCCCCCCCCATCGGAGTGGGGGGGGGAGGGGGAAGAGAGGGAGAAATGAAATTTACAGCTTAAACCACGACAGTTCTAGTTACTAAATTGTTCTTATCTCAACCCGTGCAAGTTGCATTTTTTTTTTTTTTTCCGATTCTCCTCCCCATCCCCCCGGGACTGGGGGAAGAAAAAGAGGGGAGTGAGGGAGTGAGCAAACTTCGTGAGTTATTAGCCTGGGTGAGGCTTAAACCACGACATATACTAAAAACAAAGTCTTTTGAAGTCTCAGTAGCACTTTTCAAACACTTTAAGACAACTTTTAGAGAGGCAGTTTTCACCTCAACTCAGTTCACTTAGTACACATGCAAAGGAAATCTGTTTATATCCCAAGAGATTCACAACACACAAAATAATTATTCACTGACAAGACTGTAATTTAAACCTCACAGATGAATGGGGAACCAAAGGCAGATGTTTTCAGCACGAACTGTATGGAAAAAAACAGTCCCCAATCAATATTATTCTTTCATATTACTATTTCAATAATGCCTAGGGGCTGACAAATGTAAGGGAATTATCATGACAGGTCTGTGCTTACAATTCCCTGACTCTACCCTGTGGTACTCTGGCCTGGAAAATCTCTACAGCAGTTGTGCCACCCAGCTCCTTATTGCTCTACCTGTCATCTTCTGATTGAATGGATGTAAAAAAACTCCTTGACTTTCCTCCACAGTAGTCCCATCATGGGTGAAAACCATCTTTTATTTTTCACCATCTCAGTAGCTCCTGTGAGATTTGAGCCAGCAGACCAAGGAGCTATGCCTTGCAACACAGTGCCTCCCCACTAGGCTACAGCATCAAAAAGGCTGTTGAAATTCTGCCAGTTAAATAAATATCTTTTTCTTTATAGATAAAAATTGGACTTCTACCACCCTCCGCAAGCCTGGCTGCCAAGCCTGGGAAGAGATGCTGCCATGGGCTGAAGAGTTACAGCGATATCTTCAACCTCCTGCATTAAGTTCATAGGAAAAAAGGCCTGAATATTACTCAAGTAATATGTACATAGCAACTGTTTGACAACAAGAACTGAATAATGAAGTTTTTCCCTCTCTCTAGAAAGGGGTTTTTGACGTTTGTTGAGGTTCTGAGCCCGGTCACAGGCTTAGAGGCATGCGGAAAGGACTGTGCCATTAAACATGGAAGCAGCCACAATGTAAACCAGGAAAGAGGGGGGCCTGTAGCCAGTGCAACAATATGTGATCAAGTTCCCACCCCACCTCAGGCAGTGCTGGTGAGAAAGGCGTATCACTGCCTATCATGAATTGCTAATATTGAAGGTTATCAACCCTTTCTCCCCGCAGTAAATACAGATTTGAATCCACAACTAATAAATATCATAAATCAGATTATACAAGCAATTTCAAGAAGGTTGACTAGAACTTGAAACAGAATACACTTACTTCTGATTTATAAAAAACACAGAAAAAACAAAAAACAAACAAAAAAAACCCCAACAAAACCAAAATCACCCAACCAAAGAAAGATGCTCCAAACCCAAAGTATGTATTCCTTTCACAAATGTCAGAATGATGGGAAAGAATATTTATAATGCTTAAATTTGCAAATGCCAAATCTAAATTTACAAATTCATTACTCTGTGAAAGCTATAAAATAGCAGCAGTTGTATAGATCAAATTATTAAAAAAAAGGGCACTTAAATATATGTTTAGTTAAAATCAGTTTCACATTTTGAGAATTTACTTTTACCTTAGATTCAAGTCTTATTTTCAAATAAGAAAAAAATAGCCAGGCTTAAACTGCCTTTTCCCTACAAGCAACCCAAAATGTGTACTATTCATGTGTCAGAAAAAAAAAAAATAGCCACTGCTTATAAATGTCCTATAAACATGTTATAGTCTGCCCAACCATGAAAAACAAGAACTTCAAATATTTTCACATAAACTTAAATGGTCAAAATTTCAGTCCATACAGCTCAAACCTGAAAGCCAGTGTTGACTTTTATCATTGCTCTCACTCAAAACAAAGCACCTTTAAGGAAAAAAGGACGAAAGAGGTAACTTTCACCTTTACCATAATCAAGGGCACCAAATGAATGGCTTTGCAGGGGCTCCAAGACTGGTAAAATTTGTCTTACCAAGTTTTTTATTCTCTATATGTCTTTACTTTTTTTCTTCAAATATGAGCAAGCTAAAAAATCCTACATGGAGAAAAATGATGAAATCCACCCAGAGAGAGTCATGGAGAGCAGCTTAGAGTTAAATAATGGAACAGCTTTGTGGTTACCATTCACACAGCTCTCGGAGTCGGGCTATCATGCAATGAAGTAGAATAATGAAGCTACTCCTTCAGATAAGAGATCGGCTTTATAAGTATGATCTTTTGTACAGCAGCTGTAGGAGAACTGTACACTTGAAAATAAGCTTGTCATATCTCCGACAGTAGGTGAAGTGGTTCAGGTTTGTGTATGCTTATGAGTTTCTGGGAACATTAGTAGTTTTATTGAAATAAAAATAGAACAAAGAAATTCTCGGGGAAAAAAAAAGCTTTCCAGTGCATACAAAGTGGTGACTGAATACGCACATACATAGTCAGTATCTAGTTATATACATGTGACTTGGAGAACAGGGCTCACAACCTTCATTTCCAAAAGCACAGGGCATTTTTTTTGCTTACATGGTAGAAACGTCCCTTCTATAACAACAGCATAGGGGTATCTCCTCTTTCCAAGCTAGCACTAGGCTAAGAGGGCAATACCTAATGAAATACATAAATAGATCTGACATCCTGTCCACGAGGGACCACTGGGCAGTAGCAGACACACAAAATATCACATTATGTGCTCAAACACTTTGTGTATATGCAGCATTCAGACATTTGCCAAGTGGTAATACCAGAATGATATTTGCACACGTATTGAGCAATATGTCTTTATTTCCATTTCTGCCATATATATAAATTCCTAAGAAATAGTGAGAAACAGTTCTTGAAATTCTGATGTGGATTAATATGTTACCCTTCAAAGTATTAAGAGCAGAGAGTATTTGTTTTCTGTTTTGATTGACTATTTTTGCTAATTTAAAAATAAAATTAGTGCATTCCCTCCAGTTTCTGACATATCCTTCTTGCTTTTCTTGTAAATCTACTCCAGTTCTTTTATTGCCATTAACCACAAAAAGAAAACTGATTACTAAATTGAAGCAAACTTTTAGATTAAGACAAAATATTTTGTTTCTTCTACCATTTCTACCCACTGCCAGAAGAGAAAGCTCACCACAGAGTCTAGTTCACATATTTAATATTCAGTTTTAGTCTAAGAAGGTTTTTCTGCTTCTGCCACCACAAATCTGAAATCAGTGTTGCTGCTAAGGGTAGCAGAATCCATGTGAACAGCAAAGCCACAAGCACCATCTACACATAAAACGGCAGGGAGGCTAGAAAGGGTATCACTGAGAAGTGAAAGGGGTAGGGAGCTCTAAAAAAGCTTTAAGAAACTAGAAATACAATAATCAATTTTGCAGTGTCCTGGTTACAGCTGTGATAGTTAGCTTTCTTCATAGTAGCTGGTACAGTGCTATGGTTTTGGATTTAGAATGAGAATAATGTTGATAGCAAAAACTAAAATATTGGTGTGTTAAGTAGTGCTTGCTTTGAAGTCAAGGACTTTTCAGTTTCTCATTCTCTGCCAGTGAGGAGGGGCACAAGAAGCTAGGAGGGAGCACAGCCAGGACACCTGACCTGAACTACCCAAAGTGATATTCCATAACACGGCACGTCATGATTGCTATATAAATGGGGAGAGTCAGCCAGAAGGGATTGATCGCTGCTTGGGTCAGGCTGGGTATTGTTCAGCAGGTGATGAGCAAATTGTATTGTGCACAACTTGGGTTTCTTGGGGTTTATTCTTCTCTCCCATTTTTGTTTTCTTTCTTTTCATTCCAATTATGATAATTATACTAATAATGTATTATTTTATTTCAATTATTGAACTGTTCTTATCTCTCTCAACCTGCGGGTTTTATCTTTTTCCCAGTTCTCCCCATCCCACCGGCAGCAGTGGGGGGAGGTGAGTGAGCAGGGTACTCAATTGCCTTACTGGGACTGAAACACAACATGCAGGCACAAAAAGGGGAATGCTATGGATCAAGTGCAAAAATACCCTTCAGAAAATGGGAAAACAACTGGCAGTTGGAAAAATACAGTAAGTTACTACATGGGAAGAATACACGGGGTCCAGGGGCTGGATATTAGACAGATTTCAGGAGACAAATCACGTGCCTTTTCCTCTACCATTGACTTGCTGACTATCAATTAGAAAAACACAGTCCATTCTTATGTGTGCTCATTTCCTTCTCTTGTTCACCTCACCTGTTTGGATAATAAATTCTCTGTGACAAAGACTGCCTTTTCTTGAATATTTCTGCAAAACCTAGCACAGTGAGATTTCAGTGTTTTCACAGAGACCCTAAAATAGAACTAAAAGGAACACAAAATAATACCATGAAGTACACAAAAAAAGGTACATTTCTTATTATACTTTTATTATTACCTAAGAGTCTGGAAATGTTTTGTGCCCAAGTAAATTTTAGATCTTAATGCAATAAATAAGATCTACTCCACTGCATAACTAAATTTTAATTTCTACCACAAACCATATGCAGAGTATATTTTATACATTTAAGGAACAATTTCAAAGGTTTCCTTTGACTTTCAGTGGAAGGCTAGTGTGCATCTTTAGTGTCTCAAAAGTGTTTGCATCTAGTTTTGAAGAGAGAGAAATCATGGCTGGAGAAAACAACTGTAAAGACACCTGTACAATACTGCTGCCTTTTCTGTTATTTCAGTGCTTCACCATACTCTCAGATATTTCCATCATGCTCTTTAAATAAATTGATACAAAGCAACAAAACATCAGAAATAACCACAGTCACTGAATAATTATGAGATCAATGCACCATTCAGCAATTCTGAGAACAAAAATTACCTTGCAGAATGGATCTCCACTAGCACGAAGCAAGTGCAGTGCCAGGGAAAAAATAAATAAATGAGGAGCCATTACGAAGAAAAAAAAAAAAAAAAAAGAAAGGGGGGGGGGGGGAGAGGAGAAAGAAAGAAAAAAAAAAGCAATTTATTTTTTTTTTTCTAAATCCCTTTGGCTTGGCCTAACTTCCTTCTCAACAGCAGGAGCTCCACCTTCTTTTGTTTCCCTCCAGCCTCCACATATCAGTTTCAGTCCTTGCAGCTGTGCTTGGGTATGCACACCCTTTTTCTTCCCTTGACTTCTTCCCTTTTATTGCTGTGAGTGCTTCTTGCATAGGAGAGAAAAAGGTAGTCTCACCAAACAACTGTGCAGCAGCTTCAGCTCGCACTGAAAGGGACCATGAAAGAGCAGAGAAGAGAAAGTAAAAATGTTTAGCATCCTAAAAGGACTGCAGAAAAAAGCAAAAAATGGATGGTCGAGCAAGGTGAGGAGAATGAAGAAAAAGAATATTTGGAAGAGAAGCGAGGAAAAAAAATCCAGAGTGACTATAGAGAAATAGAAAAGAGGAGGAGAAGAGGAGAAGGGTGGCATCCCCCTTACTCATATTGACATTCATGTCAGAGGAAAATGCATAGGAATTGGAAAAAAAAAAAAAAAAGGAGGCTAAACCAGAAAAACTACTCTCACTCTAGTAGGAAAAAAAGCAAAACACACAAACACACAAAAAAAAAAAACCAACAAAAAAAACCACACAAAACCAACAAACAACCCTACATAATGAAATAAAGAGATGACACAAAATACTGGGAGTGGGAAAAAACATTATTGAACAACTGAACAAGAGTAAATAAAAACGATTAACAATATTTTCAACAAAAACTGTTGAGGTGCACATTTGTCACCCCATTATTTTTTCCATCTTGAAAGCCAAAGGAGGAGAAAAGAAAGAATGCAACAATGAACCTGGAAAGAAACTCTGGAGCAGTCTTCTCTCACATCTGTGACCACGACCCTTGTAGCAAAGACTTTTTCCTCTGTTAAAGACCCATATGGTCATTACGTGGGCAAGCGTTGAGGAGCACAGATGGATTGGAAAGACAAGACTTTGAATATTGTGATAAGGAATTTTTTCTTTCTCATTTTGAAAAATTTTAGGCATCACTGCTGCATCAAATTATCACATCTTTTCTTGACAAATACTTTTCAGAAACAACTGGAAAACAAAATTTGGGCTGGTATTAAGCATCTTATTCTAGCTCTGAAAGTTAATACATGATTTTGTTTTAAAGGTTAACCATATATTAATTAATACTTGGTATAAAACATGTGAGGAAAGGGGAAGCAACAGTCAGTGGAAATGGTGACATAAAATGAGAAAGCTACCCACCAGCAAAACAGAACAGAAAATAACCAGAAGAGTTTATAGAAAGCTGTTTTCTTACCCTGCTAGTGCTTTCAAGACCTTTTTCTCCCATATCAGACAATTTCTGATTCATAAATCACTTTTTTCATAAAAAGTAACAAAACAAAATTTGCTTACTTGAAGAGTTCATTGTTTTAACAATCTGAAATATCAAACTCAGCTCATCTTTTTTTGCAACCAGTTTGTCTTTTTAAACAATATAGAATATTTTAATCCAAATTGAATTTTTCCTGATGAAATAAGACATTTTCTCAGCACAAAAATAAGAATCAGAAATTAAAACTGATATTTTGTCACAAATCTGCGTTCAAAGTAGTGCAATTTCTAATAAATTTTAAGCACAGTTTTTGACAAAGATATCTGTTTCTTGATGGCTACTTCATCTCATGAAAATGTCCAACAGTGACTTACTAAAGGCTAGATGAAGGTGCTCTTAGAAGGAGTGCCACACACTTCAGCACACAAGACCTCATCCTACTAACAAGTCAGTTTACCTGTTTGCTAAGGGAAATTGTTTGCAGATTATCTCCTGCACTTAGGTGCCTGCAAAACACCCATGTTTCTTATATATCATAAAAATATGCTTTCGCTCCCAAAGGCAGCAGTAATGCAATCCTGACATTAACTTAAACTGTGTCTACCTTACACACAGCAGCAGTTCTGTATATTTCAACTCTACATAACATAGTTTTAAGCAATTCGTAATCCATCACTTATTTTCTGCTGTGGAGACTCTATTCTCTAGTCTGTCTTTTATATTCTGTTCCCTGAACCTTTCTGCATTCCATTCGTTCAGTTTATCTTTTTATATTTATTATATGTGAAAAATATTCAAACAAGGGAAAAATAAAGACAATTTTAGCAGTGATTTCTTTTCTTTACATAATGTTCTGAAAGGTTCCGCATGACAATGCTGGCAGATGTTGATGCATGCAACGTTTTAGCTAAGCCAATGATTGACAGGTACACCATTATTTCTGCAATCTGGACTGACTGTTACACAGAGTAAATGCTAATCCTTATCCATTCAGTTGTTTCCTCACATTATTCATTTTTTCCCCCTCCAGTGTAGGAATGACTTGTTTGTTGCACTCCTAATCCTCTGCCTTTGTGCCAGTAGACACCAGGCTGCAATGAACACACCTGGACAACTATTCTCTGATGAGACTACAGAAAAAATAGCTATTGTAGCAAATGCCTGCTAGTAAAAGCCATGATATGTGACTCATGGGGAGCCAAAGAACAATTCTCCTAGCTTCAATTAATTGAGCTATACCTAGAGATTTTGTGTGCTCATATAGGTATCTCATTTTATCAAGACTGCTTTGCATGCAGAAAAGATGCCTCAATATAAACCTATACTCTAGCCTGTTTTAAATTAGGTCCTCTACAATATGCATGTTCAGGAGATAGAAGAACTTTTTCTGGGTTTAATTGGATGTTAGCTTCTGAGCATTCCAAGGAGTGAATTGTAGGGGGCTTTGATGCCATGGCACGTAAGGTTGGATTAGCAAATAAGAAGAGAGCTTATTCTGAGTAAGCTGTCCAAGATATGCATTTGCAGCAGGAAAATTACCTCAGGGTAATCAAAAGCAATTTTGGAAGGGGTTTTGATTTAAGAACATATTTTATCTTAAGTTCTGCCCTGAACAAGTCAGTTTCATGTAGCACAACACAGAGAAAGCTAAGTTTAACAAGTTGCATAAGACTCACCAATTTACAGAAGGTAAAAGCTGTGGCAAGAAATCCTCACACTAAGTGTTGTCAGAACCTTTACGCAGAAGTCAGAGACATGCATTATAAGCATTGTCAAATAGACAAAAGAGTGGTGAGTAGATGACAATCCTGTTCCATTCTCTGTTTCTAAATTTTGGTACTCCTCTGAAAAGGGTGAGCCAGACTGACAGCAGGACATGGGCCTGGGCAGGTTGTACCTCCTGCTGTTACTCTTTGGAGCTTGAGTTTCTTGTGTTTTCTTTTACAGGTAAGGACAAAAGTAACAAATTCAACAGACTGGAAACAAAACCTTAAAAACATTTCCTGTGATATTCTGGTCCAATCATCCTAACTGCAACTCTAAGGAAAATCTGTCTCTTTTATCTAGCATTTAGAGAGCCCAAATTTTCAATTACTTTTAAGAATCAAGTATTTACGTTTTCACCATACTTCATGACAATTATCTATCCTGCAGATCACTATAGAATACTGGCTAAAAGACAAACACATTGCACCTTGGTGGGTCCTTAACTGCTCAAAACGAAACACAGGCTATCGCCTGAGATTTTGCAAAAGGAAATCAATGGCAGATTGCTGAATAGCGTCACCAATATGAGAAGATGCATCTATGCACTGGTAATCTAAACATGACTATCCTAACGTTCATTTGCTCACTAAAGCATAAGAAAAATATCAGTACATGCTTCTGAATGAAAATATTTCCAGTAAAAATATTGGTGAGTTATTCTGTGACACTCCTTTGCAGATTCTGATTTTGCTCCTTGATCCACGAACACACTACTTGCACACCAATTAAGTGACGTTTGATGTTTAGGGTAGTATACCAGTTAAAAGGTTACCAAATTATAGAAACTGTATTACCTCTTTTGAAATGTTTTGAAGTGCCTCTTCAAAATAGAATATTTGTCTGTGTCTAGAAATAATTAATGTAACAAGCTGAATAACTTTGCAGGGGGTATATTTAGCGTATATGATTATATTTTTCTCCCAGATTATGGATCCTGTAAGTTGTAGATTCTGCATATAGATAGAATTTAGAACAGTTCAGCAAAAAAGTTCCCAACAAAGTGTGCACAAATATCATGTAAACCTCAGATAAACATATTGTCTTCAAAATTTAGGCAGCATTCCAGAGCATAATTGTAGTGCCATGAACCCAAAGTGGCCCTGAACAGGGAGATTCTTTGACCAGCAGTTAAATCTATAACAATCCTTTGAGAAACTTTGATTCAGCAGGGTAAGAAAAGAGAGCAGCCACCTGGCAGATAGCAAGTTGAGATGACAGCAAAGCAAATTTCTACTAATGCTGAATGACAGCATACTTTAAGATTTAAAAGATAAAAGAACCTTATAATCAAAACCTGCATTGTACATATCTGCCAGGTGTCCTGGGGTTTGATAGTTGGTGTTACTACAGTAGGAATCATCAAGCCAGCAGATGGATTAGAAGATGTGACCATTTACAGCAGCCCAAATTGTGTTGTGGGCTTGCCCCTGAAACTCATGCAGTGATTACAGTTCTTGTTTCTCCTGTCTTTAAAAGTAATCCTGATTGTAAGCAAACTGGTGGTGAAAAAAAAAAAAAAAAATCCAAACACGCATACACCCCCCCCCAAAAAAAGAGCCCTATAATGATTGACTAAAGATGAGTGTCCTTCAATAGATAGGTCCTCTAGAACAAATTTTCTACTTGCCAAGGAATGAAGGAAGCTATGATGGCTATGAAAAACCATCACAATTATGCTCATCTTGGTAGCATCATGCCCCAAGCAAAGGGATACTTATATATTTGTGGAATATGTTGCTGATGTCTAACCCATCAATATTTCTGTAGCTTTGAAATAAATAAATGTTAGTTTGAAAGCTTTCAGACATTCTTAATGGGGATGCTCATATGCTCTGGAATGACGTCTCCTGGGCTTTTAAGTGGTCAAACACCTGCTAAATATTTTATAGTCTGAATCTCTGCTAAAAGAAGAATAGAGCCAGGTACTTCTACCATGCTTCTGAATCTCTCAGGTGTTGATTCAAGACTGTAAAATGAACTCGTCTAAAACCCACAAACTATTATAAAGCCACATTATCGTCTTTCCCAAGGGAAAGCCCTTCTTCACATATTCGTTTTTAATATAAAACCATAGCAGCATTTACAGTGGTGACAAACTGCATTTGATACTACTATTCTTAGTGGTTTCCTATGTGATTTAACTAACTAAAAGCCACAAGAGGGGTGTGTCTCAGCTCTTGCAATTCACCATCTTCATTGGACAGAGTTCTGTGTTTTATTTTTTGCACTGCCAGTAAAACAAGGAACCTTAATGTAATGTATCTAAACCTTTTTATCAACATCAGATACATTATCCAGCTGCTAGGAATATGAGAAAGTGATCAAGGTCTGCTATAGGCCTTCACCATAAGAACAGCTTCTGTTCTAAAGGAAACATTATGTCAACGCTCAGAGCACCTGCAGACAGCAGACATTTCCTGCTGAAGGTGGTGATGGAGTCACCTGTGCTACTTTATGTGATGCCAGTTAAGCACTTCTGCTTCTTAGTGCTTCTACATGGCTGTCAACCAATCACTAACACAACCCCACTGCACATTGTGTTACTCATCCCTGGATTTTAAGTCCAGGGAACGAAATCAGATTTCAAATGACATTTAAAGTACGATGGGGAAAAAATAGAGTATCCAGCATGAGCCTTATGGTGCATACTGACAGACCCCTTAATTCGTCGCAGCTCTTAACTTCTCAGTACCCTGCTTTGAACTTCTGTAAAACTAGGATGCTGACCTGCTTCGTGGGTGGGTGATTATAACACTGAATTAATATTTGGTAAATTACTGCAATACATTTGAATGAAAAATGTAGAACTGTAAAGAATGATGATTATGATGAACCTTCAATTCTTTTTTAAGTTGGTCCATCTGTCATTATAAACCATCTTGAAGTAGGCTATTATTCAAAAAACTTGAAAATTGTTGTGTAATACTAGTTATCAAGACAGACCGCTGTTTCAACTTAGCAAGTAGCTAAAGGAAAAAAAACTTCACTGATACTTTGCAGTCTTTTTCTATTTATATGGCTTTTATACCATGATAAATGGTACAGCTGTTCTCTAAGATACCCCTGTATTGTTATATAGAAGAACTTCAGATTTAACTTGACCTACTCAGAATGGATATCTACACTACAGTATGTTATGAGACCTTTGTGATACTTCTTTGATAATTTTTTGCAGACCTCCATTAGAAACATGGAAAAGCTACTTCAAGAGTGCAGACTTACAGCTTACTGTTTACCTATACACTCATAAGATCAAAACCCCCGGTCTTACTGTTTTTGTTAACAAGGAGCACTAAAAGTCTTCCCACATACTGAGTTTTGGTTTCCATTTTACAATCTGAGATGACAGACGGCACAAAAATGATGAGAAAACTGTGGGGAGGCTTCCAGAAGATTGATTCTCTCATCAGCTGATTCTTTTCTAGTTAGTCTTTTATTGACTACAAAGGTATAGCCAATGCAGAAAAGGAAAACCAGACTGCCCTGTTTAATCCTGAGGGCATTGGCAAAAGGTGATCACTTTTTGAGAAAACAGAGGCCTACAAGGAAATCAGCACACTGTATGAGCCGTTAAGCTGATTTAAACACACAGGGGATGCCTGGGGTTGAGCTCAAGATCTCTGAGGTGTAAGATGAGAATGAAACCATTGCACAGACTAATATTACTGAGCTTTAGTAGCAGGTGGTATAGTTGATCAGTCAGGAACCTGTCATTTGTAGAATAGGGCAATAGATCTGAGAGACATGAAAAATCCTTCATGTGTCCCCCCCCCTTTCCTCACCATGAATGAAAATATTGTGATTGTGAACTTTAGCAATTACCGACTAAAACTTTTCACAGTTTATGCAGCTATAAGTAATAGGGCAGAACCAAAATATAGTTACAGAGCACATGCTGGCAAAATATATAAAAAAATTTAAAGCAACAGTGTAAGCATTTGTATCCATGATTGCAATAGCACTGTCTGCAATTCTGACACATCATATTCGAACAGAAACCATGATTAGATGACACAAAAAGAAATTCATATGGGAATTTATGATGCCCCATGTACAGTGATACTTACTTGGTGTTAAAATCTATACTTTGTCATCTGGAATTTGTACCATCATGCACATACTGTGCAGTGTGCTTGGAGGCTGCTCATGCCAACTTTGAGGAACTTGCAGCGGTTTCTGGTATGTATTTCTCAAGCAACCAAACCGCCACTGAATGGATGAAAACTACTGTCTGCATGTTTCTGGGATGAAGAGATTTTGCCTTGTTGTGGTTTAAATCAGTTCTCTCACTCTCTCACTCCCTCTCTTTCTTTCCCCCAGTCCCAGGCGGATGGGGAGGAGAATCAAAAGAAGGCAACTCCCACAGGTTGAGATAAGAACAGTTTAGTAACTAAGGTATAACACAAATCACTGCTGCTATCATCAGTAAAAATACAAGAGAAAAACAAGGAAAGAGAATACAACTGCTTACCAAGCCCAACCCAGCCAGTGCACCCCCCAGCAGCAAACACCCCAATGCACCACCACACCCTTCCAGGTCTCTGCTCTCCGTTTTCACATCCTGGACATGATGTGCTGTGGTATGGAATAACCTCTTTGGTCAGTTTGGGTCAGGTGTCGTGTCTCTGCTTCCTCCCGGCTTCCCTCCTCCCCGGCAGAGCATGAGACTCAGAAAGTCCTTGGCCAGACCAAAACATTACCAAGCAGTAACTATAAACACTGGTGTTATCAGCGCTGTTCCCAGGCTCAAAATCAAAAACACAGTGCTGCACCAGCTACCAAGGGAGAAAAATGACTGCTGCTGCTGAACCCATGACATGCCTGTAATGCAAAATTTTCATCATGTTTTCTGCGTATATTGCAAAATTGAGACCTTACTTTTCCTGTGTTTTTGCCTGTTTTATCTTAACACTCCTCCAAGTTTTCAGATAAAAAACTCTCTCTGTTAATTTGTAAACAACAGAAAAGTGTCAGTCTTAAGCAATGTAGGCAACAAAGTCTTTCACATCCCGATGATCCAAATTTCAGGTGTCTTCTTGTACCTGTAGAAGCACTTGTGATAAATGAACAACTTGTTCATGGAATAGCTGGTTTCAAAATTTCAGCATGCAAGTGTACAGGTGTGGGTCGATGAAAAAATAAACATGAGCCCGTAGTGTGCACTTGCAGCCCAGAAAGCCAACCCTATCCTGGGCTGCATCAAAAGGAGAGTGACCAACAGGTTGAGGGAGGTGATCCTGCCCCTCTACTCTGCTCCCGTGAGACCTCACTTGGAGTATTGTGTGCAGTTCTGGTGTCCTCAACATAAAAAGGACATGGAACTGTTGGAACAAGTCCAGAGGAGGGCCACGAGGATGATCAGGGGACTGGAGCACCTCCCGTATGAAGACAGCATGAGAAAGTTGGGGCTGTTGAGCCTGGAGAAGAGAAGGCTGTGTGGAGACCTCATAGCAATATTCCAGTATCTGAAGGGGGCCTATAGGGATGCTGGGGAAGGACTCTTCATGAGGGACTGTAGTGATAGGACAAGGGGTAACAGGTTCAAACTTAACCAGGGGAAGTTTAGATTGGATATGAGGAAGAAATTCTTTCCTGTAAGGGTGGTGAGGCACTGGAATGGGTTGCCCAGGGAAGTTGTGAATGCTCCATCGCTGGCGGTGTTCAAGGCTGGGTTGGAGAGAGCCTTGGGTGCCATGGTTTAGTGTGAGGTGTCCCTGCCCCTGGCAGGGGGGTTGGAACTAGATGACCTTAAGGTTCTTTCCATCACTAACTATTCTATGATTCTATGATTATTGGTGTATCTCAACAAGAACTAGCTGGCATCAATAACCAAAATAATTGTACATTCTTTGAAGCTTATTTTTCAAAGTCTGGCATCTACAGATATTAAAACTTGTATAATTTGTGACTAATTAATCTTGACATTCAAAAGTATAACACCACAAATCAAAAGGGTAATAAATGCATAAAATACAAAGTTAAATATTTCAAATGCCTTTTTTCCCTTTTACTCTGGAGACACATAATTCAAACTCTCCCAAATAAAATAAATTTGGCCACTATACAGCACCTGGTATGCCACATAGAAATGCATGATAATTTCAGCCATTTTTAACTTTGTATGGCTGAGAAACTGCATGCAAGGCAAATTATACCGCAAAAGAAAGCTGCCCTGTAGTCTGCATTTAACACAGTACATCAATGACTACCTTCCAAAACTGTCAAAAATTTTTAAGAACGTGGCACAGCTTTCCTGGGTGATATTGTGGAATATTTTAATTCCACGTGATAGAGGTCACCATACAGCAGCTACCACTAATCAACTGAAATAGCTGCGTGACAGGACTTTTCAGGTAAGATTTTTCATAGGAAATTTTTGTATACGGTTGGGTTTCTGTCACTACTCTTGAATGTCATGTTGCCTGACTTCACAATCAAAAGAAGCCGCAGTCATTTACCATAACGTTAGACGACTTATTAAATTCACTACTGCTTTTTCAACTAAAAATACACACCTTTCATTCTGAACTGAATTTTGACTGCATGCATAATGGGTATTAGTTTAAGGTCTTCATACAGGGAGAATAATGTCTTCGATCTTTCTTGTAAATAAAGTGCCAACAAACCAGGCCAAGAGAAATACTTTACTTTAAATTACTATTAACCCAAAAATAAATAGCAGTAACCATAATTTTGGAACACCTTTGACTAGATAAGAAATACCTTCACTCTTATGAAAATAGAATAAAACTCACAAATTGAGGTAGCAAAAACTACCAAAGAGAAAACCCGTGGCTTTAAGTCTATCTCCAAAGCTGCTGGGTTTTTTGGGTATGAGAGGCTGCAGTAAAGCACTTTCTATATGACCCTTATGGAATCGCTGATTTCTGGCAGGCTGTTAGGGTGGACCCCCAACTAGATAAAATTTTGCAAGTATTATATCAGTGCATCATACTACCAAGTACTTCAAATAAACTGAAAACCAGAACACTTGTCACATATGTAAATTACCAACTTGTTATAAGAAGGGTTCAATGAAACTACATGTCATCAATATGTTGTTGCCCCAAAATAAGAATTCATGGGTACATTATTCAGAGAATGATGGAAGATTACTCTTTTCATACATTTAAATATGGTGTGGTTTTTTTCATCTCTTTGCTTCAAAAATTAGCTCAAATACCCATAGTTTTGGACTCTGTATATGATACAGTGACCAGCTTGGAGCTTAAAACAGATTTTTAGACATGGATCATGAACACTTTCTGAAAATGACCTTCAAAAGATAAAGCACATAAAACTTAATTTCTCTCTAATTATTATCTCCCTTAGAAGATGCAATAATTTTTTACACCACCAAGACACCACCATACCTGAAACCTTCCAAAAGAACAAGGGTCTTATGAAAACCACAAAGATGACAGATTAACTGCAGGAGCATATCAGACAGGTAAAACCAAGTACATGTACCCAAAATATAGTGGTAAATCCCTGTATTATCTTCATACCAACACAAAATATGTTGGTTTTCAGAGTGGAAAATGATGACAAGGTAACCAATGCAACCTGTATTGCTGCTCTCCTTAAATTTGCCCCAGCTGAAAGTTCTCTACCAATTAATTGTAATTACTTTTTTCTCTATAGTTGGCACTATGTTGCTGTGTTTACAATGATCCTTATATTGTAATCAACCACCTAAGTAAACTCTGTAAAGGAAAAGGACAGCATTATTCCTAAGTCTGTAGCATGTAAGTGTCACTTCACTGAAAAGCAGGTTAACGATCCATTCTGGTATGCTTGGTGCTATGCAAGCTTCTTTCTTTGTGGTGCATATTTTTTGCATTAGTTATATCCAGTAACTGCATAACTTGAGAGTTTACCTCATATCTTCACCACTAGAGTCAGCCACTGATACATTGCTCAGGATAGCAATCCTCTTAGTGGCATTGCGAAATATACAATACATAAAGCAAGTAGATGGCTCAAAATCATATTTTGGAAGCAGAAAACAGTCATTCAGTGTCAGACCACGAGAAACCTACTCCCGTCCATTAAGATTTCTCTTAACTGTATTCTTTTAGCTCCCTGCCTACACAGATTAATTTACAGCAATTCTATGTTTGCAGATTCTGCCATTAGAGATAATGCATAACTTGGACATACATATCTGATGGCAAAACTGTATCTGCACAAGCTTGGGTTATTAAAGTGAAGTTGTAGGGTTGCTCTGTTTCCACTGCCACATTTTGGGCTTCCCACTCACCTGTTCCCTGTCAAAAAATGCCTTTTTAAAAAAAAGATTAAGAAAAACCCTTCCTGATCATTGCTCAGTCCTCAGAACAGAGGTGTCAGAACAAAATTCTCCACCCCCTAACCTTGATCTTGGTGTATGTTTTATCCTACCCCTTCATGACAATGACACCAACATTAAAAGAGAACAAAAAAGGAGCAGTAGCAGCAAGAACGCTGAAGAACTTAATGATATAAAGATTGTTAAAAGAGACAGAACAGGGTTTTTTTTCCAGGAAATATGACAATTATTTCAGCAGGCTCAAGATGTTAACTTCATTTTCTAACGTTAAAGGTGATAACAAAGTACACATCTTCAACAATAATAACAATACTCACACGCATACATAAAAGTACTCATATTTTTGTAAAGAAAGATTTCTTCCTAAAACAGTAAACTGCGTGTTAAGTTTTCTTCTCCTCCCAACATAAACTTGTGAAAACAGGTGAATGCCACATCCTTTTCTTGTCTTTGTACAAGAGCAATACATCAATTTTGATGCCTAAATAACCCATAATTATTATTTTTTTTTTCATTCTGTGCTTTGGGTGGTCACTGATGACCCCTCCCTGCCACAGTGCAAGTTGCTGAGGCTGTGAAAGCACACAGGAGTAACCAGCCAATGACATTATAGAACAATGAGGAGGTCAAAGTTGCATTGCATATTGCTGTCCTTCTTCAAGCACTGCACACAGCCTCCAAAGAGGAAAAATTAACCCTTTACCTGTGCTTCCTAATCATATTTCTTATTACTTAAGTAAAAGAGAGCAGGATGTCCTGCTAAGCCAGAGCAAGCAAAGTGGGATAAAATTCTTGGGAAAAGGCAGTTATAATTAAGGGTATTGCTTGCCCCCTTGTTCTGCCTTTTGTGTCCAAAAAAAAAAAAGTTGCGAGTGAGGAGAACATGGAAGTGTCTTTTGTTATCCAAAGAAACGAACTATAGTTTTCATCCCACTAGGGGTTTCCACAGTAAATGGAGCTTTTCTTTCTTTCAGCCTTATTTTAACAGTTCTCAGACTGACAAGCTGTTATAAGTATCAAGTTATCTTCTATTGGAAACGCACTAAGGAAAAGAAACAGAGAAGAAGCAGAGTCCTATCTCTATCCCTCAAGACAAAAAGAATTAATTTTAAAATAAAAGCAAAAGATGCAAGTAGGGAAAACATCAAATACTGCTTTTCAATACAGACATAGCAAAGGCTTATAAAAAAACAGCACTTAATATATTTTCTTATTCACATATATGCATATAGATATATATAAATTGTATACTGTATATGCATATGTCTTTATGTATTTCATATGTTAAAATGAAGTGATTGCTGTGCTTTTCTACTTAAATTCCAGGCATCTGATATTAGTTTCTTAGGTTAATGAGCCTGCACCTTATCTTACTGCCCATATTGTATGTGTTTTGCAAGCTGCCAGCTGTGCATCAGAGTTGACTCATGATGTTCGTGTTTCCTTATAGGCAAAAAAATTGAGCAAGTATTTCTTAAGAACCCTGAAATTTACAAAGTAATGAAAGAAATTTCCCTTATTTTCTGGCATCTTTGCTACAAATTCTATTTTCATTTTGCAATTTATTCATTTTTCACAAAAGGAACATTGCCAGAATTACAAATGCCTTCATTGGAGGGTCAAAAAAGAAAAAAAAATAAGAAAAATAGACTCACAGGTCTGATGCAAAGATTCCTTCCCCCATAATATAAGCAAAACTGATACAAGCTGGGCAGGTACTGGCTGGTAGCGCTACAGCCAAGGAAGTAATTCCTTCTGAGAGCACCCCAACTGAATGGAGAAGCCAACCAAGGACAGTGGGAGCCACAAAAGGAGGAATGAAAAGACATAAAACACCCCCCAGATAAATGTCTCTGTCAATTCTTCTTCAGCTTCACTCTTTCATATTTTTCCTCACTGCCAAGATCAGCACAAAATAATTTTTTTTCAGTTACAACAGTATCAGGAAGAAAGCACAAAAGCAGCTATTTGCATAGCTTTAAGATGACACCACTCTTGTTACTGTTAACAAAATTTACACATTCAGAGGTTTTCCCACCCAGCTAAATGGAAACTTTAGGTTCATTTCGTATTTCAGTCAACACGAACTCTGAACTTCCATCCAGATTTCAATAATCATTTTTGCTTCTCAAAATTTGACTTGCCTGGGGAGTAGCATATTTCATTTTTGATACAAAAATAAAACACCACAAGTTTTCTATTATTATAAGTTGTCATGGCACAGGACAAGAAACTGAGGTTTATTTAACAGCCTATACCTTCAGTAACAGTTTTATATGTGAACTGTTTATTCAAATTTGGATAGGTTAAATAGAATTGAAAGAAATCAACAAGTGCTTGTAGAGGATATTAGTAGTATGGTCAAATGCTCTGAGACAGAACTATAAATTTGTGAGCTATCTTTAAGAAAAAAGAAAAGCTAGTTAGTGCTTATAATAAATAAAGTGATAAATAAATAAATAAAATCATTCCTTTATGCCAGTTTCTCATCTGAAAGAATGCATATTCTCCTCCAACTGCAGAAAACGTGGTATGTTAGGTGTTTTGCTTCAGTTGCACTGGGAGGGGAAAAAGATTCATTAGAAATAAAGTCAAGAGGATAATTAGGTAAAAAAAAAATGAACTTGCAATTTTTGCAGCAACTTTGTTTCCTACTCACATGTCCATCGCTGATTTCCAGTAAGAAGAAAATTGAGAACTCGGGTCTTTTTTTGTTTTCACTGCTCTGAACCTACTAAGGATCAGAAGACCCACCACTGACTTCAGTGTCTGCATTAGGCCATAACTGTAGCATTTAGTTTCTCATAGCTTTAGCTACAATATGTGGAACAAGAAAGAGATAATGGGATACTCCTCTTTTTGCATTAAGTTCCCCTTGGTGCCTACAATTTCATGAGTAAAGCTGATTGCCCTTTATGTGTAACAATTCTTAGCAAAAAGCAGAAAATAATTATTAATTATGCTGGCACCTATTGGATAAGTTTTCTGAATGAGCATCTGTACTCCCTGCTGAAGGATGAAACCTAGACAGTTTAGAAAAAAACAGTAATCAGCGTAGATTGGCCCAGTTCCAGAGCTAGGTGACACAGCCAAAATACAATAAAACAAAACTACCAACTTAACCCCACAGTAATTCTAGCAATATTAGAGAGTCTTCAGCAGAGTTGCACAGACACTAAGGAGGTTATTGAATTTTAATTTATTTCTTTAATCAAATGTATCTAAAGTCATCATCCCTGAATAGCAAAACATATCAATAGCCAACTAGAAAATCATGCACAAAAGTCAAAAGATCACACTCCTCAAAGTCTGAAAGTCTTTATGTATGCTCGTGCCACATTCTTCAATCTTCAAAGGAGGTCATTCGTATAAATTCAGTAAAGACAGTAATGTGTGAATCTGATGCTACCCTGACCCCTCTTCCACCTTCGAAAGCAACTCTAAAAGCTTAAACAGTAAAATTCAAGCAAAAAGGCACCTCCACTGCTGCCAAACAGATAGATCGCCTATGCCTGAACTCAATTTACAAAACAGAGACATCATCTGTATGTTAGCCACTTTAATAGATTCAAGTTTATTTTCAGAATATATGTCTACCTTCAGCAAACTGCAAAGCACAAACAGAATAAAAATGCTGACAGAGACAGCAACTTATAAGTAATACAGACAACTGAAAGAATAAAATTAACAAATTATAATAATTATATTATTTTCATAGCAAATGAAGGGGTTTTCCATCATTATTTGCCATAACAGGAACAACAATAATGCTTGTAAAACTACTAATCCAGAAGTCAAAAATTCCATTGGACCTATTCATGCACAATATATTGCAGAAACCTGTCAGGAGTTCTGACGTAGCCACCCTCAGGTCTAAGCCCATTATACTGGATGAAAAGCTACAAGCATTCATACAAGGCATACTCTAACTAAGAAACATCAAGGAAAACCTACAGTACCTAAGTGTCTGGCCTTAAGCGCTGCTAGAACAGTAACAAGCTGCAAGAGGTCTATGAATCTAGAAATAGCAGTAAATAGGATTGCTTTCAGTTTATGAGCTGGTAAGCCTGTTTCATAGAGCAGTTCACAGTGACTGACAGTTAAAACATTGGTTCATCCAGTAGTGCTTGTGCTACATGCCAAGAGGCAAGGGGCCATGAAGGCTGATAAAATTAAAACACACCCAAAAAATAAATACAAAAAAAAATTATAACAAATGTTTATCTGATGTAGTTCTCCTTTAGAGAAGATGAGCAAGAGCTGGAGAAATAGTTCTAAGCCATAAGCATCACTATAAGGGAGCATACAACAGAAGCAAGTAAAAATTCTCTGATTCCTAAAACTCTAGAAACAGTAACAACAACTGCATGTAGTACTAAACAACACACTCCCGCTCTCAAACCATTTCAAAAGTCACAGACTGGTGTTTTTGCTGCCTTCTTGGAACTGATTTTTATTCCTTCTTCCTTAGATTTAATTGCAAGTTAATTTCAAGGTAGAGAATCTTTTCAGAGAAAGTCTTTCTGATGCTTCTTTGTGCCATAGAAGAATTTGTTTGACATATTCTAATGTGCTTAATTTTAAAGGTAGTCACTTAATATTCTTTGCAATCATTTAATGGAATAAAGCAGCGACCTCTAAGAATAAAGAAGGGAATTTCCACATCATTTCTATTCTCCCTACTGACTGAAACAAGCAAGATGCAAAAGGATAGAATGGTGAGTCACATTTCCTTCAATTCACTCAATAAATCAAATGCAGAGATGAAAACACACAAAAGATATTAAGACTAAACTTGAAAGAGTTATTGATAAAAATATCTCCAGAAAAATGGAGAGGGAGCAAGTGCTCTACATTTCTGTAAATGGACGTTATCAGCAAACTTGGCTAGGAGTATTTTTATCAGTGCTATGTATAACTGTAGTGGAACAAGACAGAATAAAATAATGGAATATTAAAAATAACAAAATATTTATATAAGACTTGATTATTTTAATTCTCTTTATATCCAGTCTTCCAAGGAAATTCAATGAACTATTAACTGAGTTTATATTCTCTTTCTTAAAGCTGATTACTGGTTTGGTGCTGGTAAATCATGATTTTAAGATTACTTAATAGATATATAAATTTTTAAGTACAACGTCCCCCAGCAGTCTGCATCTTCTGTAATGAGGATATTAATCTGTACACAAAGGTCGGGTAAAAGCTCTCTCTCTCATTTTGGTCCACCAATTCAGGCATAAACACAGAACAAACTTAATGGGGAATTGCTGCACAGATAAAAATTTCCCCTATAGAATCTATGTCTACCTAGCATTTAGTTGAACATCATCTCTTTTTCATTTTTCTTACTTCCATAAATTAGAAGAAATTACTTTGGAAAAATAAACAGAAAGAGGTAAAAACCAAAAAAAAAATCAATAAGAGAAAATTCCAGCCTGATTGTGCTGAAAACTTAGAAATCAAGTTCAGCTAAATTAGAATGAGCTCTAAGGCATGACAGGTGAAACAGTTTATTCCACTAAATCCAGGATGACAGGAAAAGAATCACGAGGATAGACAAGATGAGTGGAATCATTTTTCTGTTGGAGCAAGACACAGATGAAATGATTTCTTTAAAGGACTTTTTTTTTTTTTTTAAGCATTGTAAGCTTCTTCGAAGTTTCTTCTTATCTTTTCCTTTAGCTTGATCAAGCCTCTCAAAATTAAGCCTTCAATGTACTAATATACTGGGGGAAAAATAAAAGCTTTTTGATGTTCCCCATCAGCAACAACACAAGATATGCTACAAGATCTCATGTCTATACCAAGTCCTCTCTTGTTTCTTTGAATTGCCAAGTTATTTTCCTTACTTATGAGCTTACAAATACTTGGTGCACAATACCTCAAGAATGCAGGATATATAAACTATGTCATTCATCTGGGAATGCATCTTCAGGATACTGTTGCTAAACAGTATCATGGAGATTTTGAAGGTTGAGAAAAACAGTCTCTTTTGTTCCCAGCCTTTGCCTAAAACTGGAAATTTTTTAGGAAGAACTGAAGAACCCTCTTCCCAAAATTAGATTTCACTACTTCTTTAAAGCGTATTTACTACGCAATTTAGCAGGCTCACAGAAAGTACATTTAGGGATACTTATGAACTAAATAACTTCAAATTATTTACATTTTAATAGCAATGTAGTTATGTATTAAGGGAATAGCACTGCACTACACTTAAGTGCCCAAGGAAAAATATGAACCACTAACAGTAGGCTTTCTAGTAATGTAAACCAACAGTAAAGCCAGCCACATGCAGCTCAGAAGCAGTACGTCCACTGGACTTCTACAAAAGAGGAAGAACTGTGGATCCCTCAATGGAAAAGGAAAACTTCTTACCATCTCTATTCTCTATTCCTTATAATGCAGGTGATTTAGTACACTGTAAAGGATTAGCGATATATTTGGATACCAAATCTGGAATTTCATAGAATCATAGAATCACAGAATAGTTAGGGTTGGAAAAGGACCTTAAGATCATCTAGTTCCAACCCCCCTGCCAGGGGCAGGGACACCTCACACTAAACCATGACACCCAAGGCTCTCTCCAACCCAGCCTTGAACACCGCCAGCGATGGAGCATTCACAGCTTCCCTGGGCAACCCATTCCAGTGCCTCACCACCCTTACAGGAAAGAATTTCTTCCTCATATCCAATCTAAACTTCCCCTGGTTAAGTTTGAACCTGTCACCCCTTGTCCTATCACTACAGTCCCTCATGAAGAGTCCTTCCCCAGCATCCCTATAGGCCCCCTTCAGATGCTGGAATATTGCTATGAGGTCTCCATGCAGCCTTCTCTTCTCCAGGCTGAACAGACCCAACTTTCTCATCCTATCTTCATACGGGAGGTGCTTCAGTCCCCTGATCATCCTCGTGGCCCTCCTCTGGACTTGTTCCAACAGTTCCATGTCCTTTTTATGTTGAGGACACCAGAACTGCACATATAATTTCATGGAAAGTCTATGTTTTTTTAAGAAGAGTCTTACTGGACATAAACAAAACTCCTAGACATGAGCATCTTGTGAGAGCCAACAATTCAAAGTTTTCAAACATGCACACCCAGGTAGTCTATATGCAGGAATTAAGGCTTAAGATTGTATGTTTCAAAATGTAGCTATTTATGTGAAGTGTTACACATTACTAAAATCCAAGATAAATATTTTAAATAACACTTCAAAAATTCTCTACTGATTGTTTGGAGATGAAATTATTGTTTACAGAACTGGGGGCTCAACCCTTCCTAAAACCCTTTTCCAAGAGGATAGACAGAAAAGATAGGTTTTTTCTTTTCTTTATGAAAATTCTTCATTTTTTCCTGTATCCTAATATTTCTAATAAAGGATAACATCAGCAGTCCAGTACTATTTCTACAGTAAGAGAGAGCAAGCATCATTTTCTGCTCTTGACAAGCTCCCCCTTAAATGTGCCTCTTAGATGTGATGCCCTATGTCACTGCCTAGCTCTGTGCAGCCTCTGTTTCCATGGCTGCTTTTAAAGGTTTTAAAGCTGCCTTTTCACCTGGAAATGTAAATTGGGAAACTCTATCAGGAGGATTGCCTAGTAAGTATTTTTAATCAAAAACTAAATTTTAGGGGATACATTTAGAGAAAGCTTCCCTTAATGCAGCCCACAAAAGTTGCAAGCACATCAGTTTTCTGCACATAAAAACTGCATTTGTGTGAATAAACAGGGTAATTTGCAAACGTTAACTTGATCAGTCATCTGGTTTCTGTGTACAAATGCAGATTTGCTGTGTGTGTAAGCCTGAGCTAGCAAATTTCCACCCAGAAGTATAGAAACATCAGTAGTTCTGTAGTCAGATTGTTGAGTAAAAGCAAAAACATTTTAAAAATGGCCTTTAACATTGAAGAACAAAAACTTCTCACAAAAATATTGCCTAAGGTTCAATAGGATTTATCACTTTGACAATACCCAATTGCTAACCCGTATCTTCCAGACTTCAGGATCTTAAGCAAGACTTGAAATGAATACATTCAACAATAAAAAAAAAACCAAAACCACTTACAAAAAAAAGAAAAAAAAAAGTAAAAATAAGTGATGCTACAAAAGATCGTCTCTATCCTGTTGGCTGGAAAATGCCTTTGAACTCTGACATGTTTAATGGATAATCACTTTTGTAGTGCAGGATGTAGCATAAATTTATGGACTATATATGGTATGAAACCAGCCCTGAAATTGTTATGCCTGTGGAATACCAAAGTAGAAGAAAACCTGAATCTGTTTCCAGCCCTGAGCTGAAACAAAGAGGGCCTACAATCCAGAATGGGTATTTTGTGAGTGGTTTTTAGACAGCTTTTAGACAGCTGCTACAGACCTGCAAAGCCCTTTGTGACTTGTGGCACAGTTATATCCTGAGGATCCCAAGCTTAAGCAACTGCACTAATTACACCTGTGAAAACGGTACTGAGAGACAGCTTATCACACACTGGCTTCCACAGTACCTTCAAGCACTTGCTCTCCAACCTAAACCAAACCAACAGGGCTAGATCACTATTGCAGCACTCATCCTTCAGTAGTAATACATGCACAGCACACACATCCAGGGCCCACTGTGCTGCTGCGTGAACAGGGGGATGAAAAAAAAAAAACAAAAACCAACACACCACCACTCCCTCTCCCCTGAAAAAGACACCCTGACAATATCACATATAAGAGCAAGGTACAATCATTAAAGATTACTTAAAGTCTCCATAAAGCCTCTGAATCCTGGACCTACACCAAAATATCATCCTCTGGCCCTAATTGTTACAGTGACAAGTGCTTAGGTAATAGTTTGCGTTTGTTCCAAGTCACACAGCATCTGTTGGAAGGATCAGTTCTTGAGGAGAGCTGCGGCTTAAAGAGCTGATGGAGATTTTGATGCACTCACTGAGTATCAACTGTTCAGATGCCCTCAAAGGATGTGCTCCTGAGTCTCATGGCATTTGGCCAAAAGCAGCAGGGTTCTCTATCAGCAGCAATGAGAGAGAGTAAACTTTTCTCCAACATGGGCACTGATGTCAAAAACCAGCCAGTCCTCCAGGATAAGACAGATAATTTCAGGGGCATATGTCTCGGCTAATTCTGATCTTTCAAACACTGGCTAAAGTTATGGGGTAATATCTGTGGAAATCTAACCTCTCAAGGACACATGCATAGGGAAACAGATGGCTTGCAACAGACTGTTTAATCCCAAATCAAATAACAGAATCAGCACTTCAGAGTGACTGCTTATATAGACACTTCTGTTAGACTGTGGCCTACAGACAGCCAGTTTATGCAACAAGACCCCCAGAAAAGATTATGTGATACATTAAAAAAACAGCATTTTAAAAAGCAATTCTCCAAAAGTATGCTATAGATAAATAATAAATTTTCCTTGGACAAATTACTTCAAACAATAACTTTTTTTTTTTGTGTAAGTAATATTTTTAAATACATAAGAAACTCACATTTTACTTATTCCTACTTCCTCCATAAATAGTGATTATGCCTCAAAATTTGTCATTTTTATAATTTTCTGAAACCAGTTAAAAACAGCTGATAAAATAATCAAATAACAAAACAAAGAAACAAAGAAGAGTTTTCTTAACATTTGAAAGAACTTAATGTCATAACATGGCACACTGGGAAGCCCAGAAACCACAGAGAATAAGAATAGCTCAAGAAGCGATAAACTCTTGAGAACATACTAGAGAAAAACCACAGCTTCACTACTGTGAAACTCAACATCTTTGACGTTACTGGATGCAATCTTTGAAACATACCAAGAGTATTAGCTATTTGTTCACAGGAATATCGGAGGGAAAAAAAAGTGTACATTTTACATCCTAGTATTCCATATTCATAGTGAAATATTTAAAAATATTTTATTTACTTGACTACTGAAATAATCATCAAATTCTCAAAGACCCAGGTCACCCACCTGCCTCCTATATAACTGCTCACCAGTGAAGCCAACTTGCCCTGGGAGGTGCACACACCTCTCCAGCAGCACACAATTGTACCAAGCTCTGTACCTGCCTCCATTCAATGTACCTTCAGTTCTAAATCCTCACCATTTTGAAGAACATCTTATACTCACTTATTATTGACCCTCTTACTACAACTTGCATCTTCTAAAATACGAAGTCAGCCTGTTGCCTAGTAGAAATCTGAAGAAACTAAGAAACATTTTAAAAGTTGGTCTATGGAACCAACAATTGCAAAATGCTGGTGTTGAATTTCAACTTGTTTGGTGTTGAGCACAATGAAGGAATTGGCCTTACCCCCAGAACCCTATACATTCAATTTAAGGGGCAAGGAGTTGTTTTATCTCAAGATCAGGCCCATAATTTATTGTATTAGAATTCAATGAAGACCCAAGGTAGAAGTGTGTGATTCATGTCTGGGATGACCTTTTTTTTTTTTTTTATTCAACAGGAAGTTGTGATCTAAATACCTTTAAAACAGTTTAGTGCACAAGGAATCCTGTGACTGGCAGCACCCAGCAAAGTGAATCCCAGATGCTTCTAAATATCCACTGGGCCAATTTTTCCAGCTTCAGTGATTCTATGATAGCAAGAAACTGTCATAGCATACCATATGTAAATTGGACACCCACTCATAATTTTTGGAGATTGTATAATTACCAGCAGGACGATGGTCTAATTTATGAATTATGGAAACATTTTACTGATCCAAATCTCCTCTTTTAAGGGTTATATTTTCTTTTGCCAGTTCCTTCCCGATGATTATTGCATGGTGTTACTGAGTCATCTCAAAAGCAGGAATACTTCAGCAGTGCACAAGTCATATATAAATAATATAGATCAATAATTTTCAACATGTGGTCTGCGGACTCTTTGGGTTCACACAACCTTGCTATGAAAAGGAAGCCTACTGCAGTAAGTTAACCTTTCCTGCACAGAGATACACACCTCCACTGAAAAGTACTTGGGGAGCCACAAATCAAAAAAGGTTATAAGCCACTGATGTATGCAATCTGTAAGCAGTTTTAATGCTTTGTAGATTATAAATGCCATTTCCATTTACTATTTAAACAAACTGCAGAGATTTAAGGCCTCACAAGTTTAAACAATGGAAATACTGAATATTCAGAGTATGATTGTATCAAACTGTCATCTGAGGAAACATCAAATTATTCAGCCAAATAACATTTGATTAAGTAAAAACCTTAAATTTTGCACCTGTTCTAGTTTTGCACAGCCCTTCATAGCTTAGCTCCCTTGATATATTAGGTTTTAATTCTTGTTACTGACAAACAAAAGCAGCAGAGAAAAAAAAATAGTACAGCTAGGAGAAAGAGATTATCTTTGAAAAATCAGTAGACTTGAAGTCTGACAAAAAGCATACAGATTCAGTGAGCCTGATAAATATAGACAACACTGACAAATAAACAGTCTATATTTGTTTGAAGGGCTTATGGTTACACATGCACACACACACACACCCAGACCTATTGAAACAATGTCCTTATCTCAAGTACTTTCCACATATTAGAGAAGTGGTGAATTTCACAAAGCCTGCACTAATGTTTTGTATTTCCATTCCAAGTGAAATGCACTTCAGTGAATAAACATGAGTATTCAATAAAACTGTAGCTAGAGACAATGGAAAAAAAAAAAACCAAAACAAACAACAAACCACCCTGTTTCAAAATGCATTGACAAGTAAATAATTACAAAAGCAGTGGACAACACTGTGAAACACTGAAGAGCCAAGTTACTCAAAGCTGAGGAGAGGGTTAGTACAATTTTTAGCACTCTGGTTTTGGGTTTGTTTGGGTATTTTTTTGTTGTGTTTTTGGGTTTTATTTTTTCCCTCCAAAAAATATGCTTGACAAACCAAAACCAAATTGCTTGTGCTATACTACTTTATAATTCTGTAGATACTTAAATACATCTGTTGAGAATAATCACATCCCTTTTAAGGACTGAGAGCATGTTAAACAGCATGCACATATTCCTTTCACACAGTTGGGGTGCGTGGGGTGGGAAAGGAGGGGGGGGCGGCTTGCTTAAGAAATGTTTGCATGATTTTGAAAGCTCTGAAATTCATAGTGGGGTGGATTTGAGCACCTCAGGATTTCTATTCTCAGAACTTATCAGAAATTCATAGACAAAGTAATTTCTCCTCTTACTGGAGTACAGAACAGGGGGTCACCATCAAGAACCACAGCCTCCATATTCTAGTCACTAATTTAAAAGTATGTCATGATTTCGCAAGTGGTGTATGCACATGCCTAACTTCACGTGCTACCAGATAGTCTCACTGGATTCAGCAAGGCCATCTACAGTAAGTTAAAAGCAAGCAAGTTTTTAAGGCTTGGTGCTGTAAAGACCTATTTATTTTTTCAGAGGATGTAAATGAAGAAAGAAAGTGAAGAGTGTTAATTCATTCATTAGAATATTACTTCATAGTCTAACTTATTTCAACCCTTTCTTCACCAAGATTTACCTGCCAAATCTGCAAAAAAAAAAAAAAAAAAACACAATATTTTTAAATGAAATTGGTTGAAAATCTCTGCCTAATCTTTCCATACTGATGTACTTCATATGAATCTTCTGAGATAGCAGTTTTTTACATAAAGTTTACAAAAACTGGAAGAGTATTTGTGATAGTGGAGGAAGAGCTTCTGATGACAGAGTGGCTCACCAGAGACAAACATGCTCTGATTCAGTGTTGTTTTCTGGAGCAAGCATTTAGATCCTGGGTCTCATTTCCCATACATCTCTCTGATAAAGACTATTATTCTTTACCTTTTCACTGTAGAATTCCTGACAAATTATATGTGCTGGGTAGGCAGAAGAGCTCTTGGATTAAGATTAATTTTAAACGTATAAAACCAAAGGGAAGAAATATCTACAAGCAAGGAAATCATAAATGCAGTTCACTGAGCACCAGCCTATGTTGTTCTCTCAAATAGTCATGTTCCACGCCACACTTCTGCATGCTGCCTCAGCTGCTGCTTCTGAGACATGACCATTCAGCCCTTGGCAAAATGATACACTGCAGTGGTCTATATTTGTCTTTCAGTAGCAAGGTCCTCAACTATAAAAATCCTGGTTAATCAAAAATAATCAAAACAAGATGTAATATGTGTGCTTGGGTAGAGAGACGTTGACCAAGACACTGTTATTTCACACTGTCTTCAAAAGCAGTAGTCAGATAACTTCAGTCAAGGCAGAGATCAGTCTTTCAGCAACTTTGACTCTTCATCTTGTCTCTCCAATTTTTCATTTCTTCTATCTCCCTGATTTAAAGTTTGAGCCAGTTGTTTTTCATCCTTTTACCTATTTCTTCCAGGCAATCTACATTTTGACAGACTAGCGGATTCAGTGCAATCAGTTGTATCTTTATCAAACAAAGCCTTCTAAATACACCAGCCAGTAACCTACACTGTGGTCTGCCAGTCAAGTTCAGTCCCAAAACCCAGATATTTTCAATTTCTCTTCAGCACTCCCATTACATTACATTTGAATAGACTCTGAGGGTCATATGGACTAAGTTGAGCCATATGTCAGAAGCAAGAAAAAGATGGGCAGATTTTCTAATGTCACTCTTCCAGGTAAAGAAGGGGTACATTTGAAAATGGTCCAGCAATCCACAACTGATGAAAATGTCCTTATTCCATAAAAAGCTTTAAAATGTTTGCAAATTAAAAAAAAATAAAAATGCTAAGTTACTCTTATTTTACCAAATCGATGAGACTCACCAACAGAGGTCGATTATAAATACATCCAAACTGTAGCTTGTCCTCTCGTTTCTTAGGGCTGAATAACCAGGGGAAATTACTTGAATATTTAACACAAAAGCCTATGGACTATGATACTTTATCCAAGATTTCTCATCTTACAAATTCTTCTGTAATGTTCAATACAATTCTACTTTCTGCAAAAGTTACTTTCAAATCTTCTCTTTCGTATAACTGACTTTTGGCTGCATTAAAGGATGATTGGTAAAATTCTCTATGGCCATACTGCTTATGTCTGTAGCATAATTTTTATCATCCAACCTATTCTAGGTTGTTTAAATACATTTACTCTCTGCATTGATAAAACTGACTTCTGTGTCCTTTTGTTAGGTAGCTGGAGCTATGGCTGCTGTAGACTTTCAGCTTACTCAATAGGACATTCTCTTTCTTCTGCCTCTGCTATAGTAACTTTGCTTTAAATGTAAACATGTGGGGCTTATTTCCTTTTTTTTTTACTGCTAAAAATCATAAAAATTTTTATCAGAAAGCTCTGGATACTGGTGTCTTAAAATAGAAGGAATATAAATTTTTTTTTTGTTAGCTTTATCCTTTCAAATAGCAATGTACTTTGGAGGGCAGAAAGATAATAGGAATAACACAGAAATGCTTGGCATTCAGGTTGCTTGTTTTTCTAAAATTGTTTAGTTAATGCTTCTCCCATACCCCTTGGGTATAGTTCTTGCCAAGACATATAGATTTATATTCACTCTCTTTTCCAGGGCAACTTTTGGAAAGCTAACATGTACAGTATGCACTAAGAGCAACTTCTAAGCTGCAGGCAGGATAAAACAGATCCAAAAAGTAAATGTACCTTTACAGAAAATTTTTCAGTGGATTTAAGTTACAACAATAAACAATAAATAATAAAGTCTTTCTGAAAGCTAGAGAAGCACACGTGTCCTCTTCATTGATTTTATCACTTCATCACACACAACAAATCTGTGTCAACATGAGTGGCAAGTCTCCGAGGTAAAAAATGTACAAGTCAAGGCCATAAAAGCAGACCACATGCTTAGGAATTTGTCTATTGTGACCATAATGAGGTGGCCTGCTGTCTCTAAGGAGACAATTCATGGTACAGCATATGCCCAGAGAGAAGTGAAACACTATTTTATGAGTCCAATACAGTCAGCTGTAAGCCAATGAAGATTCAATTTCTTAAAGATACAGAGAGAAAGAAAGCATTCATGTGAGGAGCAGTCGCAAATAACCTGTTTATATGTAACTAGATATTGCCCTGCCTCAATGCTATAACCTACTGTAATTAGCACAGATATTCACGTAAGCAAAGACTAATTATTTAGTCCTTCAAGAAGAGTCCTTTAATGCATAACATAAAGTACCCCGTTTACATAAATAGCCTTTTTCAGCATTTTTCAGCACTCTATTAATCTTGACAGTGCTAAGAAAGTTGGGGCTGTTAAGCCTGGAGAAGAGAAGGCTGTGTGGAGACCTCATAGGAGCCTTCCAGTATCTGAAGGAGGCCTACAAGGATGTTGGAGAGGGACCATTCATCAGGGACTGTAGCAATAGGACAAAGGGTAACAGGTTTAAACTTAAACAGTGGAGATTCTATGGTCAGATGGTCAGATATAAGGAAGAAGTTCTTTACTGTGAGGGTGGTGAGGCACTGGGAGAGGTTGCCCAAAGAAGTAGTAAATGCTCTATTACTGTCAGTGTTCAAGGCCAGGTTGGACAGAGACTTGTGCCACATGGTCTAGGGTGAGAAGTCCCTGCCCATGGCAGGGGGGTTGGAACTAGATGATTTTAAGGTCCCTTCCAACCCAAACCATTCTGTGATTCAGAGGGGTTGCCAATATTAAAACTCATTTTCTGGAACACACTGAAGAATAAAAAGGCAAAGCAATTTCTTCATGTTCATACTGTGCCTTACTATTCTCCTACGACACAAAGCTCACTTTGGACAACCAAGCTATGCTATGACCAGTGTACAAACATATAGTATTAAAATGCAAAAGGAAGTTGCAGTCTCAAAACTGCTGAAAATTAGGGTGGTCTTTGACTGCTGCCTAAAGTATTATTTACAGAAGTCTTCTCAGAGAGGTGTAAGCTGCCACGTTTCACCACAATCATTGTTAATAATGAAGAAAAAAAAAGAAATCTTTATGGAGAATTGCCAATCATCTAAAATGACATTTCATATATTTAATGAGGTGGGATGGGGACAGAGAACTAAATGTTCTGTTTTAACAAATCTTTTTCTTTGGACACAGGAGAACAGGAAGGGAAGATGGGTGGACTTTGGAAGCAAGAACTGGAGGACAAAGAATGGAAAAGCATGGGGTGCTTGAATGCCCTATTGGGAGGTGAGCACCTAGTAGAAAATAACAGAGCTTCTTATTTCTGACCTTCAACAGACAAAAGGAGCTCTCTTTTAAAAAAGGCAATACTGAAAGCAGTTTCTAATCACTTTTTTCCAATAGAAATTTATGCAGTATTGAAACAAGTTCTTGCACACCCATTTGGAGACTTTGTTTCAAATCCTGTGAATAGAGTTCATGGGTATAGCGGGCTCTCCAAAAGTTTATATAAAGTATCCAGTATCTTTAGCTAGCTCCCTACTTTCTTTTGATTCCCTAGTGGTAGACTACTACATGCAATATTTCAGACTTTACAGTAGTCATTCATGCAAGCACATTTAGTCAAAAAGGTTATTCCCAAATGCTTCCTCTCTCACATGGAGTTGGAAGAAGCTATACCAATATCAACTGAGTAGTGGATTATGGATTTATAGTGTATAAATTTGAGGGCACATGGTGAGACCCCAAAATGGATATCAAATGTTCACACAGCCTCAAACAGATCATGAATTGAAGTGTTAAAATAGGACACAAGTGGCTCAGATACATTCATTTAGCATCTGATCCAGCTGTATTAATTCAGGTTGGACATTACACAGAAGCATGATACAGACATAGACAAGCAACTGCACACATAAGATAGCGTGATTATGTCCTAGCCAAAAATCAGTTATCATGCAGGAGATCTAGGTTACCAGACAGACCTTCCCTCTCCATTATGCAAGTATTAGGCGGAGCAAAAATGTGTCTTATAATTCTATCACTCCTGAACGTTAGCCGTAATCTTTTACCTTTACTTCATTACAAGTAGGAGAAAAGCTGTTTTCCAGGCATCGCATCTAGTGTAATGCATGCATTAACACTAACTCAGCGGGCTTCTTGCTGAGAGATACAGTTGATCGTAAAATGTAAATCAAAGCAAAGCCAAGAGGAGGCACCTTAAACCCTTGAAGTTTTCTTCACTTCACCTAGACACAAAAAGCTGTCTTTGACAAGCATAATCCCTTTCTTGGAAAAGAATGCATTGACAGCATATCCAATTTAAAGATCTAGAGCCTTCATGTCAGAAACAATCATCACTCAAAATATAAAGAGAAGGGGAGGGAGATGCTGTTTTCTGAAGCAGTTTTACCTTAAGGCTCATTACAAGCAAACTAGAAGCAAAGTAAAAAATTGATTACACAAAGCAAAGGCAGCAGCATCAGTACTCTTCTTGGAAGAGAGTGGAGAGTAATCATTAAACATAATTTACATGAACTGTCTGGGGGAAGTCAGAATTTCCATAGCTTACAAAACTGGATGGCACACAATAATGCTAAATAGAAGTGCTGGTTCTTGAGGGGTTGTGGGGAGCACTTAGTATGCTGCATGTTTGTTCACATTAGTCTCCATAGTCCAAGCAGATGGATGTCAGTCTGTCTCTCTCTCTTACACACACACCCACATTAGCGAAGCAGAAAAAAATAAAGGAATATTTTAATTTTGGGCTGCGAGTTTACTCTTGCCACCTGTTTTTACTGTTACCAATTACAGTTGGTTGTCTTCATATCACAGGTAGTTAATAATTTGGTTGCTTTGGATCTACTCTCTCAAATCATCAAAACTCAGGGGCTGAGGTTTTCATTTAGTCAAAATGAGTATTAATAAGATGCTGAACAATTCAGGGGCCTACAAAATGCAGGACCAGTACTGCTAAGCTTGACTGAAAAAAAATACTTTCTCTTGTGGTAGCAAGTTTTTGCTTTGCTTCTCCTGACTCTCTGCATCTCCTGTTCTTTTGTTTCAGTGTTGTTCAACTTTCTCCTTTTCTGGTTCTATTCTTCATCTTTTTTTTAATAGCTGTGTGTCCTCACTTTGCGGTTCCCACTCCTGTTTCTTCATCCAGCACAAGTTAAATGGTTTGGGTTTCCAGAACTAAATGAGCTGATACAAAGTCAGTTGAGGATGTTGACACAGTTTACAGGATTAGTAACAAAGAAAATGACAGAAGACTGGTTATGCCTTATGCTGCCTAGCCCTGTGGTTTTGTGGCGGCTCCTTGTGAACATCACTGTCAGCTTTAAAACCCAAAGAGCCATTATTAATCTGGATCACAAGAATACATTGTTGAAAAAAAAACACTATCATCTTCACCTGTTTTTCTTCATCTGCTGTCTGTACTGTTCAAATACTGGCCAAGCTGCAGAAAATATCTTCCGCAAAATCTAAATCGAAGGTAACCAATTAATAATTTTTTAGCTATGACCTAACACTCAATCCTCAGCTGTCTCCAGCCTTTAACAAAGGCTTTCATAGAGCCATCAGAACAAAAGAACTGAAATTTAGGTCTGTGGGACCAATCTAAACAGTGTTTCATTGAATGTTAATGAAAATGGCAAGTTTTCAAAAAAGAATTGGCAGTATCAGATTTTCTGGTACCTTATAGGATGTTCTTGAATATTTAGGTGACTGAAGGATATTAAAACTTTGAATTGCAGGAGTTCATTCATGATATGAATTAAACTTTATTCCATTAAAATTATTTCATTTGTTATTTGTTATATTGAAGTTCAAACATCTCAAACTAGCATATTACAGAGCAGAGCAGGCGTCATGACTTCAATGAACAATTATGCAATATGAGAAAGAGCATAAGGCTGATTTGAACAATTTACAAAAAAGCACGGATGTTTGTTCACATTGTCATTATTTTCCTATTCACCAGACCATCTGCAAATACTCTGTTAATTTATTCATTGCATACTTTTAGAATACTTTGATTATGCTTCTGTAAACTAAATCATGTTGGTTAATAGATTAATATTTAAGTATCAAAATAATTTTTTCCCCTCCATACAGAAATTTTATTAAAAGACAAATAGAGTTGGAGTGCCATGGATTTTGCATTACAAAATGAAGTTGGAAGCTTCAATGCTGCTAGCTTAGAAGTGTATCTTCATTATATCCAATATTGTTAAAAGCAAGTTCTGCTCTGATTAAGCTTCATCCTTGGTTGTCTGACTGGTTTTGCTCATGGATGCGTACCAATTTGTATATTACAAAGAATCTTCTATTGATTCTATAAAGTTGACAATTTGCCTAATGGAGGGCAAGAATAATTTGTGACTGTGACTTACCTTCCTTTCCGAAGTGTGCCTCTACAAAATTTGCAGATGACGTACGGTCAGTGCACATCAGGTTCAGAATGAAAACATTTGTCAGCTAGATATCTAATGGCTTATTCACAGTGAATAGACGATGTTCAAAATCTGCCAATTTTCATGGGTCTTTTAATTACAGCTTTGATGGATATGGTTTGGTTTACCTCATATATTTACCTAACAGATACAAAAGGCCTGAAGTCTTTTTTTACTCATGTTCACCTTGCAAAACTTAAATTTGAGGAAGTTAATCAAGCCTATTTCCTTTCAAATAAGACTGAGAACCATAGGTCAGAGGCAGAACTTTAATACCTAAAACTTGAAATACTAGACTGAATTGAATATCTAAAACTCAAAGGAGTGGAATAAATGCAGAGAAAAGATGGCTTAGCAATTTTACTTTCACCTGTTTCGAAAGGCAGACTCAATCATCAGTCATATCATGTAAATATAAGCCTGCACCTATTCAGTTTTCAACACTACTGAGTGCAGTATTAAAAACCCCACACTTTTCTTCTGGTGACATTTTTCACCACATATTGTTATATATGAAGAGGATTTAAAATTGATGCAACACTGTAATGCAATTTCCTGGTTTCGATGCCATTTATTAATAGCTGAAAACAGCATGATGAAAAAAAATTCTTTTTCGAGGTAAGAAGGCAATTTGCAACCCTCACCCCATCTTTTAATTGAGCACAAATAAGCTGCTATATTGCTTAAGCAAACTTAAAATCTCAGCATTTAATTATCTGTGAAGTATCAGCACAAAGATTCAGCCACGTGTTTCTCTGCCTTACAGAAAATGTTTCAAAAACGGGAACACAGAGGCAGAGAATTCATGTTGCTTCAGAAGCTGTCAAAGAGGTCTCTCCTTCTCTCCCTTTCTCTGTTGTTTCCAGCCATCCTTCTCTCCATTCTCCTTTGTTTGCTAAAGTAGCTTACTGACTGTAATAAAGGGAGCCCAAGTGTCAGCTTGAGACTGCCATGAAAACTAACATTCACATAAACCATTTTTTTCACTTTTGTTAAGCTTCTTATCAAAAGAACTCTCCCTCTTTCTCTTTCAGTCTCTCTCGTCTTCTGTCCTTTTTAGGATATCTTTCTAATTTTATTGAGACTCCTCTGTTAAGGTACAGCACTATAGTTCAGTAACTATAGGAAAGTGAACCCAAAAGAGCCAGCTTGAGACTACCACAAACCATTTTCACTTCTTCTGTTAACATTTCATCTCAAAGGACTCTTTTCTCTCTCTGTCAGTTGCAAGGCATCTCTGTCTCTATTGTGCTTACTGAGCTAAGGTGCCTCATTGACTGGAGTAAAGTGAACCCAAGTGTGCCAACTTGAAGCTGGCACACATTTTTTAATTTGGTTGAAGTTGACACCCTAAAGGACTCAGTTTCTGAGCAGCAATGCTCTTCTTCCCCTTACCCCATGTGTACTTCACTGAGGCAACTAACATATGTATTCACTATAAAATATTTTCTAGATTATATATTTAATTTGACAAAATGTAATAGTTCATAACCCTACAGGTCATTCAAGGATATTTCTTTTATTTCTCACCACCTTGTAGAGAACCTAGGACACTGAAGTGAATATCAAATTGGCAAACACGATGACTCCTACACCTGCCAAATACACTAGGAAAACTTAACAGTAAGGCCTGTTTTTAAGAGAAATACCTCTGAAAATAAGAGACCCAAACTTTTACTGGGAAAACAACTCACCCAAAAAAATCCCACTTCAGCCTGTGAAGTTTCATGTCAACTGAAATAATCAGTATACATTTCAAAGCTAAGTCCTAATCACTTTGGTTTGACCCTTTTATAGTATCCATCATTCCCCTGAGTATTTACTTTTGGTGAAAGCCTAATGATTTAATATAGACAACGAAGATGAAATGGATTATGGCAACCAACCTCTGAGTGGAAAGATGCAAGTCTAAAGATGAAGACCAAGACTGACTGGACTACAAATTCCCAGAACAGAGTTTAAATCAGCTGCTGTCGAAATTTATAACCAGCAATCCTTCCCTACCCAAATGTTTCAATGGAATAACACCACATAATGAATCCAGTATGCAATACCTGCCATCTTTTTTGGTCTTCAGTGATGCCCTTAACCTACTTCCCATGTCTTTCACAATTTCTGACAATGTTCAGTTAGCTCAATTTAACGCTCTTCTGTACTGCTAAAATAAGTCATTCAGTTTTGAGTTGGAAAACAAGAAAGGAAGTTTTTGATAATATGGGGTGTATCCTTCAGTTTATTGTAGCCAAAACCCTACACGCTGCTGGCAAGAAAAATATATGTGCCTTAATTACAGAATGCAACAAAAAAACTTGCTTATTTTTGTACCAGACTGAGATTAGCAAAGAAGTTTCTCTATGCCAAATTGAAACCCCGTCATGTTACTCAAAAATCTGTGCTGCTTATTTTCCTTCTCTCTCCTTCCCTTCCTCCCCTTTTTTAAATATCTGTAGATCATACTAGAATTTCAGGAACATGCATAACGTTAGCAAACACTGCAAGTAAAAACGGATTATAAAAACATGCCATTTAGTTGTAAACACAGCAGAAATTTTGCTTAGATGTTTTACAAACTTATACAGTCTTTCTCCAATTAAAGAAAAGGTACAACAAAAAACCAAACAACAAATAACTTTCTAAAAAAATCCTTAGCTTTTTGAGAAAATGTTATGATTTCAAGGAACACAGAAGTTAATACCAGTTTTTGTCCACTATACCTAAAAGCAGCATTGAGCACAAAAGTTATTTCATTTTTAAGTCGTTACCAGTAAGCCCCTTAACCTTTGTTGCTGCACTAGGGGCTTTTGCCTATATCCTCCTCCTGAATATACTATCGTGCAACGGTGCTAGATTCACTGAGCATCACCCCAAGGGAGCAGCATTCAAAAAGGTAGGTCCTTCCATATCAAGGGCTTTGTTTTATCCATAGCACATTTGGGATTCATTCTATTTGTCTTCTAGTTTCCTAAGCTTTAGAGTTCAGTCAAGTCTATATTTTCAGGTTTCACTCTCTTACCATTAAAATAAAATTTAAAAAAAAAAAAAACAAGAAAAAGAAAAAAAAAAACAAAACAAAGCTGATTGTTCACATATAAACCCACTGTTATAGAAATTGAGGGGGAAAAAAAATCCTCCTCTGCCTTTCCCCACCTCCCCAAAACAAAAATGAAAAAAAACCAAAAACCCAGTACTCAAATATTGTGAGACATGTGAAACAAACAGATCAGAAGAAAGCATGGAAGTCATCCACATCATGTATAAGCAACAGTATAGCAGCCCATTTCCATTTCTACAGGTAAGAGATGGAAAACATGCAAGTTACCCTAAAGAAAAATGGTCAGGAGAAAGGTGTAATTTTAGAACATCAAATCTAAAAGAATTAATAAAGGAGAAGGGAATAAATATGTCTTGTAAACTTTCAGAAAGCTTGAATTTCTCATTGGGCTCTAATTGAAAACTCTTATTGATGAAACTAAGAACTACAATTTCCTGGCTAGGCAAGGGACACAAACAAAACCCTAGAAAACACACCCATGACCAAGTAGTGAATAACTGCAAGGCTGGTGATGATTTTCTACAAAAGCTAACATGATCTGGGTACATAAAAACAGCACTGAGTTTAAAGTATCTAGCTAACGTTGACGACAACCAAGTAGAAGCAAGCAGAAAATTAAGCATAAAAAATCCCGCATCACCTGACTGTGAATAGTTGTTTTATATAGATACTTCATGAATTTTATAATCAGTTTAAGCCTAATTCTCATATTACAAACAATGTGCTAAGTCCCTAGTCCTCTGAATATTCTTAAGGGAAAAAAAGAGATAGATAGGTAGATAGATAGATAGATAGATAGATAGATAGATAGATAGATAGAGATACATATATGTATAAATAACAGCATCATAGCTCCTGTTAAGTCCATGGGCATTCTGCCATTGTTCTCCGTAGAATTACCTTGCCATTAGTGTTCTGAGAGGCTTTTGGAAGCAGAGATAGGTGTTTTCTGATTTTGGAAGAAAGGAAAGTTTACCTTCCATTGTACCAGCAGAAAAGCCAAATTTCACAAGTTGTGATCAGATAATTGACTATGATTTTTTCTCCTTATGACAAAGCAAATCAGTCTCCTGGGTGAAATGATTGGATGTGTTCTTTAAGTATTATCTGACACAGATTCATAGGACACAAAAACTTGAGAACTTTCTGATCCCACTTCACTCTCAAAAATAGTTAATTTGCTGTTTACCTGCAGGAAGTAAAATGTTAAAAACAATCTAAGCCTTTGAACCCACCTCTGGCAAACAGCAAAATAAATACAACTGGCCAATTTCAATCAGATTTCTTTGGCAATTTTTCAAAGGCAGGAAGAAGCATGACAAAAGTACTCTGCCAAGCCTCATGTGTCTCTATGAATATTCTGTAAACAAAAGCACTCGGTGCATCCCCAGTCAAAGTCATACCAGCTGTTGTTCTTCCTGCACTTATTCTCTGTAGTGAAACAGAAGACAAAAATCATACTGCCTGCACAAGAAAGGAAAAAGAAAGAAAAAAAAAGGCAAAACAACATACAACAAGTGGGATATTAGTGTGTATTTCAAGACGACAAATTTTGCTTTCCAGCAGGCATGGATTTGTGTAAAGTTCACAGCATTTCAAGAAACAACAGAAAGACACATTAACCCCACAGTAGTTCACAGAAACTTTGTATGAGATAGGAAATATATTCATGTTGAAAATATCGAGTCACTAAGCCCTCAAACTGCATTCCAAAAGTCTACCAGAAACATTTCAATCAAGAGTGCAAGTATGTGACAGCCAGGCTATTTGGGCTAAAAAGTATTGTGCAGAATTATGTTGGGCAAATCTAGTGCCCTCTAAATGACCTCATATTATGGCCGTGGTATTAAGTCACGGAGAAAACTGTAAGTAAGATGAATATTTTTTTTCCGTGAAAAATGAAAAAAAAAAAAAAAGGGCAAAAAACCCAACTCTCAAGTTCCCAGTAAGAATGTTAGATTACCCCCTCTCCCAATGGAATGCTTCACTTTCATTTCCAAGTAGCAGTAAGCCTATTGACCCCCATGGTGTTATCCTTTTCACTGCTCTTACAGTACTTTCTTTAATCTCTTGGATCAAGGACTGGTCAATAAAAATCATCTCTGCTTTTGTGGGGAGCAAACAAACTGCACAGAGTCCTACGATAATTGTAAATCTTCACACCTTAGGTATCAAATCTAATGAGTATTTGAGCCAGAAGAAAAAATAAAGATAAAGAAAACAAAAACAAAGACCCCAACAGAATTTTTTCAGGGATGGGGGTGGGGAGAGGGGAGGGAGAAGAGAGGAGAGAGAGTGGGGAAGTCATCCAGAGGTATTATCTCTCTGCTACTTCAGCTTATAACCCAATTAATTTTTTAATTCTTTCAACTTTAGCCTACACCTCCTCTTTGCAGCATCCATATCCTGAAGTTAATATTCCAGAGTATTTCTAGTATCCGTCAGCATCTTTATAAGTTAAACAGAAAGGAAGGGACTCTGTTTAGCAGAAACTCCTTGAAGTCACTCACAATTGCTGATCACTGCATCTTCATCTATTCTGATCAGTACAGAGAATTCCCCTTCTCCCGAGTGCCAAGAAAAACACAGACCGTGGACGATCTTGGTGATCTGGGTGTGACAGGTGTAACATTCAATTGCCCTCAGGTCCCCCATCCCAAGATACAACACTTGAAAGTCTTAACATTACTTGCATCATGCCTTGTAGACAATCTCTTGCTATCACATTTATATTGCCATCCTCAAACCGCCTTCTTACTTCACCTGTGAGCTGCTCAAATCCACATTGCTACCAAGAAGTCTCCTCATTTCACCCACTGTATTTGCCTGGCCCTCAGACAGGTTGCCTGCAGAGCTGCTAACAGATTCTCAGTCAAGCATTCTTCACGAGTAACTCTAGTAAAAAAAAATGCAGGTATATGCCCAGAACACTTTAGTCAGAAGCGAGAAATTACAGCATACTGGGCTGCATCCTCTCAGAGCAGAGATCCCTGATTTAGACCTTGATTTCAAGGAGACTTAAGCCAGATCCTAACTGTGGTATAAGTCATGCCCTTATTTAGCAGCAATTTCCTACTTCATTTTTGAGCGCTACACCATATTTTGGCTCACGCTTAAAATAACCAGAAGATTCAATGATGAAGGGAAATGTTTTCTTACTTGTTCTATGTGGTACCTTGTATGCACTCTGGAGAGATATAAAATACCACCCATAAATACTGCACTATAATTATTTTCTCACACGTTCATTGCAAGGTCAAAAGTTATTCTACTAGCACACTAGTCTTAAAAAAACCATACTTTCAACTCCAAATCCCTCAATTCAAGATGTTAAGTCAGAGAGAACAGTGTGAGTCCGCACATCATACCCCTGCATTAAGGATCATGAAGACGTCCTCTGCAAATATTGGCCCTATAGTTCCCAGGGAGAGACAAAGGTGTTCAGAGGACAGGTTAAACTTAGGTGAATCCAAATAAGCCTAAAATGTAAAGAGCGATCTTGCATTTGCTGCATGAATCCCATAATTCCCCATGATTTAAAACTTTGAGCATGCAAACAATATGCAGCTAGGTTTCTTGCCCAAACCCTGAAAAGTTTTTCTCCTCTCTACCAAGGGAAAACCTTTTGTCACTTGGAAAAATAAATGAAAAATGTAATTTTTAAGCACTTAATAGGTTGCTACTGAAGAAACAACCTTTTGTTCTCAGATGTGGAAAGGGAGTCCGCTGTATGTTTCCACAATAGTGTCAGCGATACTAGTGCACAGAGAAGCTAACAAAAGGCAGCCATGCTGTCTGCTGCAGCACTAGAACTGGAGAAAAATACAGTAAGGGAGGAGGAGGGCAGAACAAACTAATTCTAAGATCAATTTCGAAAGCACATTTAAAAATATGAAAATAGGAGTTTATACTATATAAATATATTTATACTTTATATTCAATGACACACTAAGCTGACACTGATTTAATTACATTGTTACAGTAACCTCAGAAAAACATTTCTTTGTTTAGAGGGACTTTATCATGATTCAAAAACTGTACATAATGCACATATTTTTCGCTGAATTTCAGTGCATCTGACATATATCACACACTGCAACAAAGCATAGACGAACACACATTTATCTATATATTCTTACTGTTACACCATTTATAAGGTTTCCCATATATGATAATAGCAACTCATCTAAAATATGATGGTTTGATTTTGTTTTTTAAACAAAACACTCAGATACTAAAATTGGAATACTTCATATAGAAAATAGGTTGCTATTCTTTAAAATTGCCTCCAATGTTAGCTGAATATTAATAAAATCCATAAAGCATTAGTACATTATAGCTGCTTTGTTCTGAATTACACAGACCTTTTATGTTTATTCCTCAGTGAAAATGCATTAAAAAAATTGAAATCCTCTCTAATTGTGCTCTCTGAAGATAGCTGGTAAAGTCATTTCTAGCAGCAATAAATCAATTGCAGTATTAAAATGACCTGCCAGGTGCATCTTCTGGGTATCAGACTAATTAAGGGAATGTATTAATTGCAACTATTCATCAACACCACCAGTGTTGTTAGGTAATCCTTACAATTAATGTTTTTACCATATTATCCAGCAATGAAACTGCAGTTTGACCAAATACAAGGGACTAAAGAAAAGAAAACCAAACGCAAAACCCAACCAAATACAAGAGATAATTACATGTGTATATAAATTACATATACACAACTATCTCAGTAGAGAGTTTTACCAGGTTTCAGATTGGTTTGGGGTTTTCCCTCTCTCCTGCAAAATCCAGTTCTATGTCTAGTTCTGATGCAAATTCATATGCATTTTCTGCAGCTGTGAGACAAACTTGACAAAACTGGGATCATACAAAATCACATAGGCCTTCACTGGAAAAGACCATTTACTTCTGAAAATAGGTTTACTGGTATCTTCATTATTTTCCACAAGGACTTTTTTATCTCTTTACACATTTCTTGTAAACTCAGATAGCATAGTTCCAGTCAGTTGTTTTGAAAGTTTTGCTGGCTTCCCCAGTATTATTTTTCCCTGCTAAAAATAAAAGCTGTTCTTCAAAACTTCTGATACATTTTATCATCTTCTTCTACAAGCAAAAATTTTGGATTGCACAATAACTTCATACATTTCAGACAAAATGCTGGGAGTTTCAGGATGCAGTAAAACTTTACCATAACAATTTCCCTGCCATAATTTTTAGGTTAGAAGATTAGGAAAGGGTTATGATTATAGACTGGGGGGGGTGCTGTGTGGGAGAGGAGGGGAGTGGAAGGGGAAGACATATGTCTGAGTTCAATTGGTAAAATACAGAGAACAGTAAATACAGAGTCCAAATCTAGAAGACACAAGGACAAATTCTGGCCCAGCATCAAAGTTCACATTCCTCTCCCCAGCGTGCCATAAACACTCATATATAGAAGACTGGTTCTTGTTCACTCACTGTCTACTCATCTTAGGTATTTCTAAGTCACCATGGTATCTAAGTACTAAAAATAGACATAGGTATGGATTTTCCATTGCCACCCCCATGATTAACAGATCATTCTCTGTTCCAGGTGAACTGGAGTTTCAAAGCACCTGTAGATGCATAGGAGGTCATTCTTGTGCCCAGACAAAAACTTGGCCTTCTCTTCTAGCTGTATATCCTTAGATTGGCAGTGAGATAGTGAAACCAGTCATAGTTCACACATTTGGTCATTCAGTTGTAAACTAGTGCACGCACACATATTAGAACAAGCGTGTCTCAGTTTTATTCAAGAAAGGAGGGGCTGGGGGAGACTTTATAACCCTATGGCTCCTACTTGTGCTTTTGCAAAATTACTCAAGTACTACTTCTGCACAAAACCCAGAGAATTAGATGGTACTAGATATGGGTAATCAAAGCTAGGAAGTAAGATCCAGAAACATCAGCATTACAGCGCAGATGCCCTGGTAACAGTTACCCAAATGAGCCCAGTGCCAGGCAGAGAGCGTGCCAGGTACTGGGGCTCATGGCAGCTAGCCTGCTCAGTGCCTGTGGCCATGCACAGCACAGTCAGGATGCTCCTCTTCACCCACAGCTCTGCAAAAGCACCTCAGTCCTGACCTTCAGCACTGCTTATTGTGGTTTTGAATGTTTCCTGAACAGCTACTGCCAGAATTGTCAAAATGAATGAAATAAAAAATAGACCCACAGTGAAAACCACACTTGATTTTTTATTTATGACTCAAAATAAGAATATACCTTCCTACTTTTAAAGTCTGTCAAATAAGGTAATTTTAAAATTATGTAGATAATTCACAATCAGTGATGAATTTTCAAGTCAGCCACTTGTCTCCAGTTTGTGTCAATACATCTGAAGAAATTCTCTCGTTCGCCTTTGGTATTCAAAGAGTTAGAAATAGAAGTTCGCAAGTAAGATATTGTTCCTGTCTTTCCCTTCACTACCCAGACTGCTTTCTGATCTTCCTTTTGTCCTCAATCCATTCCTTATCCCTTTCACCTCTCTTTCTCACTCTCAGGCCGTCCCCTTGATCCATCAGACATAGCCAAGCTATCTGACACCTATGACTTAAAGTAATTTTGGACAGAAGCAAAATGCCCTAGAATCCTTAGTAATCCTCCTCAGATCCATGTACTGAGCCCTGGGTTGGCTCTTTTATAGCCACAAACAGTCTTTCAGCTAGCTAGCCTGGAAACTGAAAGCTGTTTCCGTAACAGAGGAAGGACAGCAAGTCCTAAAAGAAAATGAGCTTGTTTGGGAAAGAAGGGGGGGGGGAGGAAAAAAAAACAACAAAACAACAAAAAAAACACAAACCCTCTCTTTTCCGGTGTTAACATTAATACAAGCTAGAATGAATGAACCAATCAATAAATGAAAGTTAAGGAACTCTCTAACTATAGGAGGTAAATGGAGAGACAGCGAGTTCATGGGGGCAGGATCTGTCTTTTCCTTGCAGTTGTATAAACTCCATATCCTGGTACAAGACAACGGTTTATAAACATTGGTGGCTTTGTGAATTATTGAAACAGCTACAGCATTCTGTAAGCCCACAGAAAAATGTCTTTCACCCCTTATCATTCCCTATTGAGTCAAAGTGTAGTTTTTGACATACCAGAGAGGGATTTTTCTTTGTCCTTTTCCAGCACAACTAAATCGAAAGACATACGGAATTCAGAGAGCTAAATAAAAAATAAAACACACACAAAAAATCAATAGAGTACTGCCAAAACCCTGTGGATCTTACTACGGTTAGAGTTAAATTACCTTTCATGACTAATCAAGAATTTAGAAAAACTGAAAAGACTACTTGTACCACACTGAGTGACAGAGCTTACTCTCCCCCAGGTTCAGGGCATCCCATCACTCACAACCTCTGGTACAAAAGTCAGATTTTAGTCACAAGCTGTGGGTCTTAAAGCTCTTTTTCCTCTCATCTTTAAGAGGAAAACACATTTTACAAACTTATCAGTGTGGGAATGTAACAGATCCTTCTATTTGCAGGCTAATATAAAAGGTTTGTTATCCCTCCACTTTCAATTTTCACAGAATCACTTAGGTTGGAAAAGACCCTTCATAAGCCAACCGTTCACAGCAAAACAAAATAGTTGATTACATCCAGGGAACATAATATGTGACAAAAAAGCAATTAAGGATTACCTCTAAATTAGAAGTATTTGCACTGAAAGAATGTGGTGATTTTGGAAGGGAGGATGAAGGAGGAAGAGAAGGAAGAGGAAACTGAGGAGCCAGAAGCTGCTTCTTTCTACCAAGGCCCATCAGACTTCTCACAAGTAGCAGGACATGGATCCAGGCACCACACTCGGACTATCTCAGAGTAAGAGCTTAATTCTTGCTCAGCTCTTGCTTGGAATTCCCTGATAAATCCCAAGGGATGATGAGTGTCAGAAAATTTGCATCAGGCTCAACAAGGAGGAGAAACCTAGCATTGAGTTGTAGGAAATATAGCCAGATTAACTAATTCACATTTCTGATGAGGTTAGATTAGATTTTTGCAAGTTTAAAACAAAGCTTACCCATTCTCTGCAATTTAAATGATCGGACATTTTAAATCTACCAATTGGTAGACAACCAAACAAAACAAAGAAAAACAGGTGCTCTACAAGACTTCTTTTTAAGAAAAAAATATAAAAATAAAGTCATCATTGAAGTGGAACACACCTGTTACTAAGAGCTGCAACACAGACATGGCCAGCCCCTCTCCTTCCCCCAGAGAAGCAATTTACAGCAGTGAGAGGGATGTAAGTCAGAGGATCAAATACAACAGAAGTTTAAAAGCAGGTTTTGGCTGCAGTACTGATGCAACCTAATGGGGGCAAGAAGAACTTAATGCCACACAAATCTATTTTTCTGGTAGAGCCATAAGGCTCTGAGACAGTCTGACAGCTGATTCCACCTTTCTGGAATGTTAGTAGGCAATGCTCTTTAGAAAATCACTACCCAGACTTAAGAAGCTTTACTCACTCTTACTTCCTCATGATGAATTGCAGTATGTGCCATATCAAGAGGCAAAGACTTTCAGCATTGCTATGTCCAGTGCTCCTACCATTAAGCTCTTGAAACAGACTTTTTTTTTTTCTGAAAATCCTGCTTCACTTTGTCTACAACAGCAGCAGATCCACTACAAAGTGACAACAAAATCCATACCCATAATCTGCATTTTCTCCGACGGTATTGGTACACCAGCTTCCAGCCATTAGCAGTAATTGAGTTCACTAGTTTCTTTCTCTTCCTCTACCTCAGTTAGAAAAAAAAAAAAAAAAAAAAAGTGTTGGATTATTTTTCCTCCTCTAAAACCTATCTATTGATTCCAAAAACATTTCTTCTTTATCATGTTTGTTCCACCAGACTGCTGTTCTCTTTACTGCGCTATTCTTCTCTTATGCAGTTATACCTGAAAAGGAGCAGCTGCTTTCTTCTACATTTTATATGGATTTTTAAAACCAACACTTATGACAGTGTTCTACCCTTAATATAGCCATAGAATATACCACATCTTGTCCTATTTTTACATTTTTATTTTGCAGCTGCTTTTTTTTCTGAAAAGTGTCACCCTTCATAGAATTTTTTTTTTAAACAGATGCATGCAATCTAACAAACTTTTAGCTCATTCACAAATGCAATTGACAGATATATCACATGCAATTCAGGTGCAAGACAACTGTCCATCTGAAAATAAAGTCTTCCTAATGGTGAACAACTGTTTAATGCTATTAACTGAAAACTTTTAAACGAATATTTTATTTAAGCATATTTAAGATAGCTGAACCGCATTTAACAAACTAGCCATCTGCCTTCCATTGCACATGTAGGTACATAAAAACAATTGTTCAGGACTCCAGTGGCTTTGCCCAGTGCAGGAGACAAGCTGGTTATGCTGAATCAGGGTCTTAGTTCTAAATGATACCAATTTTTCTTTTCACACTTCAGATTTCCTCTCTTTTTTTAGATAAAAGGTGGGGGGCAGAGAGGGGGGAGGAAGCTTGCTTACTATTCAGAATAGCAGAACCTCTGCTGGTGATTATTTTTTTTAAGAATCTTTTTTTTTTTTCCCAATTTTTTATTTCCCAATTCCTATGGAAGTACCCTTTTATCATTAAAACAGTATTTTGCTAAAGGAAAAGTTTACAGCAATAATGGTAGTATTCCAGTTTATAGGAATTTAACATAACCCAGTATGTTTTATTACTAAAAGAAGCCAACATACTGCCACTGAGGTAAATTATTATTCTCTCAGTTCTTTTTAGTTGTCAAGAAACTGTCATTAGAAATCTACCTTCAAAAGATTTATCACTACGGATACGGGTATCTCTTCATGTAAGTTGTAGGTACACCTATAACCATATATTTCATTCAAACTACAACTAAACATAAATACTTGTATTCCTGCCTTTTGTCCTTTCCATCCTCATTTTCCTCAGTTGTCCAAACAATCAGGAATTGCACATTTCATCTGTTGCCAGTGCCTCAATAATTATGATGGAGCTATAAAGGAAGTGATACACTCCATGGATGATTAAAACCAGCCAAAACATTCTAGTCTCATGATTCATTGTGTTATGAATGAAGACACCATATTTTTGCCTTATGTCTACCCTGCTAATTTTTCTTAGCATTTTTTTTTTTTTTTTAAATCTTTGACCCTCCTTTTGCTTCTCCCCCATCATCTTTTTTTCTTCTAATTAGGCCACTTCTGATTTTTTCTGTCCTCCTTGCTCCAGGTATACTTCTGTCCCTGCTCTCACCTTTCTTCCGCACTATGTCTTTCTAAGCACAATACCAATACCACATTTTTTGACTCTTTCTGATTTGTGAAAGTCTTTCTTTCCTCTGTCCCTGCCCAGGCTTCCTACCCCCTGCCTAAGCTTTTCCTTTCTACTCTATTATGAGGCATGGTCTCTCTTGTATTTCTAGCTCTAAAGCTCACTGAGCTTTTGGGAAAACTACAGCTGAGGTGAAATAACATAGGTTTGCCCAAAACTACAGCTGGCAATTCAATTCAGTTATCAGCTTTATTTGTTCAGCTTTTATTGCCTACATTTAGAAATGAAATTAAATAAATAAAAATGACACCAAGACAAACCTCTTTGAGAAATGCACTTGAAGAAATCCTTTTGCCAGGATTTTCACAGGCAGCCTAAAGCTGTGTGGGTGCTTTTTAGAGGATTATAACATAGTAAAACGCAACAGAAATTGCTATACTCAAGTGATGTAGATTGAAGCATCTCTACTAACAACAAAACCTCACTAACATAATCCAGGTGAATAGCTAGTTCTTAAAGTATATAGTTGTATGGTTATTACCCTTGTGTAATATACACCCTCTACATCTATTCAGTTCAGCTTTTCAGACACCTAATATTTAAAATCAAGAAGAATTTTATTATTTTGTTTGCAGTAGTACCTAAAGTGTAAGAAGACTGAGGAAAGTGATGATCGATTGGCAGTCATTTGCCAAGACCTTAGATAAAAGCACATGAAGGAAGAAATGCCATAATTGCATATTCAGCCTCATACTTAGCCTGTCTTGAAGCATGCTGCATTAAGGTTATTGTAACATTACCAGTACTTGCATTCTTTTGTAAACCAAAATTACACACCTGCACAAAGCTCCTTACAAAACACCCTCTTCAAGAAAACACTTTAAATTGAATGTACGCACTTCTATAATTCTTTCCTGATTTGGGTCCTACATTTTAATTTTCTTGTAGCCTTCTCACTTATATTTTATAAAGACATTCCTATTTCTACTCCCATATTGAGAATATTATCTTCTACCTATACATCTTTTCAGCAGGAGCACTCATTGCTATAACACCTTCCACTGCCTTATATCTTGCAACAAAACGAAAGATTCTTCTGGAAAACTAAGTGATTGAATGTTACTATTAGATTAATGGATTTTTTTAAATGCTGCCTTTAGATTATTTTTTTTTCCAAATGGGAAAAGTCAAAAAAAGGCTTCGAAAAATTATCTGTAAATTCAAATGGAGTTTTATTGGATTAATAGCTTCAGAATTTAGGATCTTTTCTTTCTTGACTAAAAATATATCATGGCAGTATTTCAAAAGATGGGTATTCGTATATCCAAACAAGTGGCAGTTTTTAGGACTATTAAACACCTAAAGAAGTCTTAACAATCACATGGAATACATTGAAAAGCAGCTAGCACTTCCTAAAGCATAAAAGGTTTATTTGGGCATCTAACTTTAGGCATCTGATATTAGAAGGTTTGGGACGTAGAAATTATGGTAAACATAACCAGGCAAACATACTTCTGCATAAAAAATATTAACGACTGCACAGAAACCATTATAGTCAATTTATGGTCTGCCAATCCTCATATTCAGTAGAAACATACTCAAAAGCAATTCAAAAGACACAAACTGCAAAATGTGACAAAGAATGAAGAATCCAGCCTCACTAAAAGATGTCATAAGTGTTAATAAAGCCACAATATCTTACATACAAAATCTGGAAGGACTTTAATAAAGACCAAGAGCAAGTATGTAGAATGTTTGACTGATCGTGAATGCTATACACCAGATGAAGTTTTGCCTTCACTCATAAATTATAAACAGAATTTGAAATCTTACACTGCAGTAAGCCTAGTTGATGCAATTCTACATCCCACTTCAGGAAAACTGTTAGTACAAGCTCTAAAAAAAAATTATATTCCACCCACTGCCCCTATATATTTTAGAGTCACTTTAAGATAAATAGTGCTGTGATAAGAGGGGGAAAAAAAGGAAAAAAAGCATTAGCACTAGCGGCTCAGCAAAACTATTTTATTCTGAAGGGTTCTGCAGAAATTACACTATGCCAGTGATATTTAATTGTGACATAAAAATTAAACACCATTTACTTGATATAAAATTGGGATAGTATGTAAATTAAGTAAGTTTCAATTCATGTCTTCTTACTCACATCTGTTGGCAGTTTAAATAGTTTTAGTGTCATTAATTGTTATAAAAGTGCAAGATTTGCTGTATGCTTGCCACTTAGGACCAAAGGCACAAAAGTCTAATTGAACTAAGTAATTAGTAATTTGTCATTTCCTATTGTCAGCAATTACTTTCCATTAGAAATCCTCACTGAAAATTCTAATTTGAAGTGAGGTTTGCATTTTATTGCTGTCCATCCAAATTAGTTTAAAATTGACAGCTATATTTTCATTTAAAAAACTAAAGATATTAAATATGCTTGAAGACACTGAGGCATATTCCACCCCAAGTGTAGTTGTGATAAGGTATCTGGACTCAAAAGAATGAGAAGGAAAATCCAAAATGATTCTTTCTTTTCTGCAATTACAAAGTATGTACCAGCATTACATAGTAGGCTCATGCGAATAGTCTCCTTAATTGACAATTAAATAGGTAACACAGAATATGACACAAAATTATATAAGGATTCACCGGATTTCTTATTTGCTTTTACGCAGAGAGCCAGAAATAAATATTACAACTGCAGGTGTAGCAGGAATGACACTGTGTATTTTCATGCCTCGTCCTAGAGGTTTTCCTTGCGGTTTTATTGCAAGAGCAGTTTTTCTTTTGTTATTTTTCAGACTTGTTAGAGCAATCAGTGCTGTCCAGTTGTGAATGCTCGGCATGCAGCACGAGGCAGCACTTGGGAGGGCAGGAGTGCTGCAGGTTCCTCAGAAACACACAGGGCTGATTAGCCATGACGAAGTAGAGTTTTTTAATTAAGAGTTGTCAAACTGATAAGGACCATCATTTCAGTTCTCATAACATGGAACTGCCTAGCAAGCAGCAACTTGGTGCTTGGTAAAATGCTCCTGCTGCCCAATCCAACCCACTCCTGAAACTAGGAGAGGATAGCTAGATGTTCCAAGAGACAAACTAGATCCACTTTGTGGGCAGAAAGGCAAAAATAAAAGTCATATAAATTGTCTGCTCTCCCAGAGCTCTTTTGCAAGCAAATACAAATCAGAATGCAAAGAGTATGAAGTTTCATTGAGTTTTAATGTAAAAAATCCTCAAAACCTGAAATAAGATCATGCTTAGTGCTGGTTGGCAAACGTTTTAACAGTAAAGCTAACAGTTTAGCAGTTTCATACTGAATACGTTCAGAAGATAACCAGCTGAATATCAGTTGCTATCCCCTTGCAAGTAGGCCTCTCAGAAACACATACGAAGAGAAAATGTGTATGATAAATTATCATAAAACGCAGAGAAGTAACTTGATGTATAGAGTTGGCCAAGTGCATAATGATATTTTAATGTATTAATTTACAGGTTTAGAAAGCTATCAAGACCAGAAGACAACAGAATTGCACAATTGTATGTGTAACAATGGAACAATTATTAGAGGTAGTGTCAAGCCCATTTACACTTCAACTGCAGTTCTATGATATACTGTCATCTTTCTTTTTCTTAATTTATGTGATGCGATAATTAACCTTTAAATCCAGCAATGGTGATGAATTCCCCTTAAATAGTTATTCATATATACATTCATATTTCCTGAAAGCACACATCTTTCACTGAAACTCTGATAACTAGTTAATTCACATCACAGACCACTAGCACTCTGTATTAAGCACACATTAATTACTGTTAATTTAGAACATAATTCCTATGAAGGAGTATATCCACATGCTTGCAAAAAGCTCATCACAATGCCATGATAAAGAAAAGTGAAGAATTGTAATGATTCATCCATCACTAATAAATAAGAAATATTGTCCACAACACTCTTCATAGCTGAAGTAGGCTGTAAAGGAAAAAGGAACCTCTCAGACAGTATCAGAGGCCTCTTTCCTTAATTGAACTGATTCAAGAACTATGTTCACGTTCACTTTTTTTTTTTTTTTTTTTTTTTTGAAGGGGGATCAGGGGGGTGGAAGGGTACAAAACAAAACAGAGGGGAAAAGGTCAACTGGACTCTCAACACAAGTCCACTGGACTGGCAGAAACCTCACTCCAAACAACACACACACCCCCATCCACTGCAATCAGTTTTACTTCATACTGTATTAGTAGGAGCTGATTATAATTAGATGTTTGATACGTATTAAAGAAAAAAAATTATCATCAAATGCATAGACTGCTTCCTAATTATGTGTTTCCTAATTCCATGGGGTGTTCAAAGCTAGGGTTTGGAGGTATTTTCAGAATAATAAAGATAGTAAGCATATTGCAAGCCATTATTCTGCCATTTCTGCAGCTGTGTTTAATTGCCAATAAGGCACTGAACAAAACAGAGAATTAAATTAAAAGTTCAATAAACACTGATCAATATTCTTGTAAATACCAAGTCTATAAAATGATCTTCTCTTTAAATGTAGCTATACTACAGGCACCGTGCAGATGGTCCACATCTGAATTTCATGTGCTGCTTGAAAGTCTAGTTAAATTTCTTTCTGGTAAAATCATACAGAATCTAGGAATGCTGTCAGAAAAGATTATAAACCTGCCTTTATTTTTAAACTGTTGCTGTCTTCTGATTTTGCATTAGCTCACAATCAGCTGAATAAAGAAGTCATCTTCTGTCTAACATGTAAATAAATCATCAGCTTCAGTTACTTTACTAGCTGTTTGTCATTCAGAAAAATAATGGTTAATCAATTACTAATCAATGAAGATGTGTAAGGTATTAGTTTGCAGTCCTTCATCATCCTATTTTCCTCAATTGCCTGGGGGTTTGTGTTCAGTACTTACAGAATCGATTACAATTGTGAGTGATCATTCAGCTGGTGTTGAGAGCTGTCAGCTGCGCTTTCTGCTAGGAGTTTTTACCCTCTTGTTTAATACAAGATGCTAATATTTAGCTGCATCTGACAAGCTAGATACCACAGTAGAAAATTTTATAAGAAGTGCTTAAGTAGCTAATTGCAACACTACATGCACTTGATGAAACTAAACTTTTCCTGACTTAACAATAATCATAAGCATTACTGGCTTGCTGTGGAAAATTAAAGGAAAATAGCTGTCTGCTTGAGCCTGATCATGCCTGCAGGGAAGACCTAAGAAAGGCAACTGACAATGATGCCTTTGTGCATAACTGCAGGGGGAAAACAGATAATTCTTCAATTTTCATATAAACTGACATTCTTCACCATATGACATTCAATGTGTGTGATCAGTTTCCTACCAGAGCCACTAGAAAAGTTGGACCTGCAGACTTTTCATACACAACAACATAAATGAGTAACAAAGGTTTCTAAAAAGAAAGTAATGTTTCACTGCTTGACAAAACTGTTTGCTTTGAAGCAGATTTAAGCTTGTCACCAACATAAGGAGAAAAGATTGGCTGTTGCTCCCCCACACACGCCAAATATATTACTGCCAATGTATAGGTTTATTCACTTTAATTATTGTTTTCATACTTCCTTTAGAAAATGCATGTCAGTGGTAGTCATAGGGTGTGATGGTGGAAACTAATAATTGTTAATGTATATCATTAAATATTTAGAACTGAGCAGTATTGATTAAAACGGCAGTGGGTACGTGAGCAGTTCTGGTAGTTTTAGCTCCAACAGCTCCCTCTTGTGATTGAAATGTCAAAGCTCCCAGGCCTAAACTGCACTACGTTTGGATGGCATGCTAAGCTTATCGGCACTCTTTTCATAACCTATATAAAGGTAAAGGGGGAGAGGGAAGTTATCCTACAAGAAGATCATGCTAATATGGCTTTTTAACTTAAAACACTGATATGCAATTCAATAATCAAGGTTCATATCCAAATTTAATCTAGAAAATAAAAAGAGTAATTTCTCCATTAATTTAAGCAATGTAACTCACCTAAGATTTTTTTTATATATATATATTATGGTTCAGTTGCCTTCTTTTTAGCTGATGTGACAGGGAAGATAGCAACAGATTTCAGCAAACAAGCACTTTGCTACCATAAAGGTCAAAGCTGCACTGATACCAATGGTACTGAAAATAATCAGTTCCTATTTTTCACATATTGCACAGAAACAGTCCAAATGCATCCTCTAATTCAGAACAATAAGTGACCCATTTAATATAGCTACAAAGCAGTATTATCTTACTATACAGAAGAATATTCCCAGTATTAACTCTTTTTTTGGTTTTATGTTTTTTGTCCCTTATCTGGTTTGGAAATAAAATTACTTCTGTACCTTTCGTAAAGGAACTGATATTCTGAACTTCTGGGGTTTATATGCAGACATATTGATATAAACCACCAATTTCTAATATGACCAGAGAAACTGCTAGTGTATTTAGTATTCCTTCATACAGCAAAAAATAAAAGCTATTAGCTATTGGTTACATGGCTAGTACTAGACAAAAAATACATATAACAATAATATCCCTTCATCAAGTAACAAGAAAATATTGTACAGGAGTAAAACTTCGTGTAACTATATAGTTGCATTATCCACAAGAGTTGTAAAAGCATAACAACAGTCATTACATTTAGCTGCCATTTTGGAAGAAACTGGTGTTTTAACTTTAAGTCGCTTGGCTAAGCTTCCACCAAGGATCTGAATAAAATTCCTACTGATAGCATGGCTGTTTCCTCCCTAAAGTTTCCTATAGTACACAGAAATATTTAGACATGGTCAATTCATCTTAGCAACAACTTGAACACCCACCCCAGCTCCCAGCTCTTCAGAATGACAGTACAAATAATTGCTCTGAATTCACAAAGTAAAGGAAAGAACACTTTGAATAATGGATGGCATTTTTAGCACAAACTCCTATTATTTCTCGTTTCCCAAGTTTCTGCCAAAGACCCAAAGAGCATGAATAGGCAAAGGCAGATCCATTCCCTCTTAGCTATTTATTGTTTACAGCAGAGCCATATTCTGTTTGGTCAGCTAAGATAAAAACAGAAATAACTGTCTATTTACATCAAGTTCATTCTCTGAATTACCTTGCTTTGTCAGCTGACACTTTCGTTTTTGTCTGGAAAGCCCCAGCTCGTGGCAATACTATTATCAATAACAGCCGGAGTCCAGTGACTATGTGGTACTAAAATCTTCTCATTTATGACTTTGCCAGCCAAACTGTATTCTGACATTTCATGAAAATTAATTTCTACCTCTCAAATGAAATTGCTAATCTTTGGGTCTAAAATGAAGCATTTACACCAAAACATCTAAGCAAATCATATTACATAATAACAGAAATATTCATTTTATACAAACAATTGATAAGAAAAGTCTTATGAGCTACATACAGTACAATTCCTGAAGCACGGAACACTTTTTTTTCCCCTCAAGATATAATCTTCAAAACTATGACAAATGAAAGACTCAGAAAAGGTTATGACTTGACAAAGTAACATTTTTAAAACTTGGACACCAATCAAATTGATATAAGCATCAGTGATGCAACACTTTCTGACACTAAAGTCTTTACCACTGTCTAAAATATATAGAATAGCCTATTGTGATTGCTTAATGTCAACTTTTGTTCCTAAGCTCCTTCATAAAAGTGAAACAGGGAAAAATGATTTAAAGCAGTTCAATTTGTCTGTTTACCTTAATCTTTAACTATTCCCATATGTCTTAGCTACATGATGTATGACTCGCCATAAACCAATTTTTCAAAGATATACAAGACAGGAAAAAGTCAGTCTCCTAACATTTTATGCACTGAACTTTCATAGACAGCTGGCAAAACGAAACACTTCTAGACTTTAGAAAAAGTTGAAAGATTATTTTGCTCTCTTGCTTTTACAAAACATTTGCATCCGTTAAAATATCTCGTGACAAAAAAATCTCAAGGAAGAAAGTCTCTTTAAAAATCTGAACTAAAAAAAAGTTGATGCCTGCTATTTTAATAGAACAATTGGACTTCCAAACTCTAGAGTTGTGTGCTCTTTTCTGAAAACCAGTTTGAGTCCAAATTCTGACATTAAGAGTTGCAAGTGGTGTAATCTCACTTTATGGATATATGCATAACTCAAGGCACTAAGTCTAATAACCACTTTTTTAGGTATTTAGTAGTAACACTCAATTTAATATGCATCACACTGAAGCACAGGGCAATGCAATATATATTTTTGCTTTAGTTTAGGCCAGACCTTCAGTGGCAATTTAGAAAATAAGAAACAGCACAGAATAAAAATGTCTGACTTAACTAGAAGAGTCAGACTAGAGCAAGTGAAGGTGCTTTTGTTCCATCCAAGAAGTCACAGCACAGGAACCATTTGGGCACTAGGAGTAAGCAGAAACATATTACTCCTACTCTACAAAAAAAATTAAAAACAAAACAGAGACTAAAAATATGCACAGATGTAATTGGTTTCACTTTTATGCAGTGAAAGGTATTTATAATTCTGTGTGCTGTGCTAAACCACTTAAAAATATAAACTTCAATCAATATTAAAAAATGCTGTCATTGTTTCAATCTGAAGTATTTAAATAACCTTCTATTTTAAAGGGCAGAATTTGTGAACTTCATTCCTCAGGACAGCTTCCTGAAAAGCTTTAGCTTCTGTTAAGTCTAGCAACATACCTATTGTCTGCGATTTGGTATCGCTATGCATTTCAAAAAACATTTGGTGTCAGCGACTCACCAGGTAGAAATATTCTGACAATAGGGAGGGGAGGGGGAATGGATGACACACGACACGACTGTGTGTCAATTTTCTAAGACTGTATTTTCAGATACCTCCCTGTCATAAAATCTTTTTGTGCTAAAAAAAACCAAACCAATAAGAAGGTACATATATAGAAGGTGGGAAGGGAGAAACACCTCTTAAACTTCCTAACTTTAGAGAAAGAACAATAGTTGAAACCAAAACATTTTTTCTTTTTTTTGTGAATCCTAGAATTAAAATGGCTGCTTTATAAACTTCAAGTGAGCTTGAGAAACTGACTGCAGATCATGTATACAATGTAGGGTCAATGCTGTATTGAATTTCTAGACCATTTTCAGACTACCTTCTGGCAATGGAAGCATTTTGACCACTGACACTCCCTATGGGTATATCTGACTATCCTGGCACAATGCACCATTCCCCATTATTGAATCTACAACAAACTGCTGTAGGTTATTCATTGATTGAGTGTTTAAGTGTATTCTTTGGGAGCAAATGAAGAACGAAATCTGTAAACAATCACGCACACAAAATCAGCAGAATTCTTCACACAGAGATGGTTTTCAGTTTCGGCACTTAATTATCTGCATTCTTTGAAAAAAGCTATGTCACTTGAAATAAAGATGTACCAGAATTTTGCTTTTTAAATATACACCAAGCTGCGATGTGGAGCTGCACATTTTATCTCAAAGAAAAATTAAGCCATCATCGGCCAACATGACTACATGGGGACATCAGGTTTAAGAACATCTGCCATACTTTATGCTAGCATCTTTATCCAGATCAATTACAATATGCACTATCACTGTTAAATAACCAATATAGATGCAGACTGCAGCTCTATAATATTCCTAATGAAGGTTAGAACAGATATTAAGAGCCACATTTTCATAAGCTGAAGCAGTAATTGTGCATGCTTGGACATCTATGCATACCTTCAATCAAGCTGTATTTTGGTGTCACAGAAAAATGTTCCTTTTTCCATTTTAACCAGCACAAAAACCTTTCTTTCTCTATTATACATATATATAGCTCACAGTTCATTTGCACAGTTTGTCTGCCACTATGTATTTATAGTTATTGCCTGAGCAAGTAGTTCATACAGTACTAGGAAGCTTTAAAGAAAAACAACCCCAAATAAGACATTTGAAGCTTACTTCTTCCTAATTTCCACCTTCAATTTAACAAAAAGTAAGAAAAGGGGTCATCCTAAGAGTATATACAAATTATATGTCTTCAGCTTGAGAAAACTGCATTTTTATGCATCATTACAAAAGCACAATTTTGTAAACAATAAAAGTTTACATCTTTTGTAGTTAAATCTTTAAGTTTTATTATTGCCTCCTATTTTTATTGAAGAACTGTAACTACAATGGCAGTAGTTTCTGCTTAAAAATAGTACCCAAATGCCAGGGATATAGGAGTCTTCATCATGGAAAGCCCTTTCCATATATGTAGCAAAGATTCGACTGTGCTCCAAACAGCTCAAAGCTGAGTAGCTTGGAGCAAAACACATAACATGTTGGAAGTAACTTTTTTGCTCAATGAGCCAAACTTCAAAACACATTATGAGCCTGTTATACTAAAGTACTGAAGAGCCTGCATGCTCTGTGCATGAAGATATTGCAGTGTAAGCTGAGAATAGACTAGGCAAAAAGTATCTGTTCTATCTATAAGCAACCTAGGTATGCGTATTTACAGACAAGAAAATATTAGGGTGCAGCACAGCAGGACGGCGCAGGTATCATAATTCAAGCACTTTAGCTGCATATGCACTGCAAGACAAAGCTCCCCTGTGCGTGCTGGTACACAGACACATGTGTGGCTGTGTTCAGACTGCAGATTTGAGTGAGGTCTTCAGTAGGGTTCCCTTGGAGCAGTGCTGTCAGAGAGAACCTTAAGTTTACAGTCAAACTAGAAGGATTCAGTTCAGACTACCAGGGAGTAAGACTGCAAGTTGTACTACAACAGCATCCGTTCTGCAATTTAGACACTCCCAGTAGGTGCTTTAGAGTGGACACTCAAGTGTTCTATTAAATTGTGGTAAGGTATCAATTTCCTCTGCTGTCTGACAAGGTTCAAATCCATACTTCCTACTTCCCCAGGGGGCAGCTCAGCCATCTGCCAGGAGCCCCAGCCTATGCTTTCCCTTCCACTTTAGAGGAAACATAGGTACATAGTTGACAGACTAGTGTGGTACTGGGCAGATTCATATGCAGAAATCTAACAGTACTAGCCTCTAGATGGTTGCTTAATTCCATAGATGTCCAAAGCTCTGCTCAGGAATAGGATTCAGTTACATCCCATTACACTTGCAGGATTCCTAGAATATTTTGTTTGTTCTCCAGCTGCTACTTCAGAAACATTCAGGTTTCCCATAGTATATCTTCTGGCCATGCACAGGTACATTGACTGCTCTAAGTCGGTCTGTAACAGCACAAAGTACCTACATTTTGACACAGCAATAGCCCATAAGATATCAGGAGCATTCTGACCATATTAGCTTTCTTGAGATTTGAGGATTAGCATAACTAGGGTAGCCACAGCTAATACAGTTTGTGTTTTGGTGGGAGTTTTTTTTAGCCTGTAGTTCATGCATCTCTTCACAGCACTCATTTGACTATGAAGACTTACTTTTTTGTTCTGACTCTAAACATACCTAGAATAAGAAGCATCTTATTCTTGAACACTGAAAAAACATGTATTCATATAGACCACTGGGAAGCTGTATTTTGTATGAAACAGTTAATGGGTAAAACACAGTCACTGGAACAAACAGCAGAGTGCAGATTTTCCATTCCTAGCAGACTACTTCCCAGCCAGGAATCCTGCTTGTTCCTTTCAGGCCAATACATCCTTCCTAAAAAGGAGGGGGAGAGCAATCTAGATATAGTATAAGGTAGCAAGGCCTCACACAGAAAAGGAGATGGGTTTAAACCTGATGAAGGTTCAAATCTGCCAGCCTGACCAAAGGTCTTTCTGCTGAACACTTCAAATCGGTGGACAGAAATCCCTTTCAGGAAAGGAATATCCTGGTTTGCTTTTCTGTAAAGAAACAGCTTCAAGGATCAAACACCAAGAGAAAACTTAAGGTTATAAATATCACATAAAGATAGATGTTCAAGCTCTGAAAAATTAATGCAGTGCTTCAGTACCACTTGTAATCATGATTTCTTATTGACTAATTTAGATGGTTGCCTTGTAAGTGTCTTCGCATAGAAGAGATCAGTAAATCTGATGGTTTATGCCATCGGTAAATCTGTTAGTCAGAGAAGCCAAAGTAGAGATTTCATATCGCAAATGAGGCCCCTACATGTCAGGCATTGCTGCTTCAGTGTCATAACAGCTGTACTGTGACTCTTAAGGGCATTTATACCTGCAGGCTCAAATACACAAGTGAATCTGTAGGCTCTACAGAGGACTTGGAAGCACTTTAAACCTCACCTTGAATCTCATGGCTAACTCAATGTTAATTCTGTTACAACATAGGGCTTCCTTTGGAAAAAAGGGCTTATGCCATCATGGGAATTTTCATAATTCTTCAAAGCAACACAATCACAAACCAGACAGATCAAGGAGAAAAGTTGAGAGTGGTTGGGGGTGGTTGGGGTTTTCTTATAATCAATAAAGTTACATGGCACTGGTAACTGTGCTTTTTTTATGAGCTCATCTTGTAAGGCTGGGTAAACCTAATAACAGCAGTATTAAGAAGTCACTCTAGAGTTTTGTATTCTTGTATTTTTACTGGTAGATAAAGAAGATAAAAAGGACTTTCTTCCTCTGTATACTAAACATGTACAACAAAGCAAACTATCTTCATAAAGTTTTTTCCTTTGGGACAGTAGCATGCACATACCTACTTTTAAACTATATTAATACGGAAAAACTAGGGCATTCATCACCTTCCTGCACAAAAATCTATGTTCTCTTTCCCATCCTGAGGAAGACATCAAGCCTGCATGTAATCACCTTGTCACTGTTCCAGTTTAAGTGTGGTCAGATCTTGTCTGGGTCAGAACTCCCAGAAGTGGGACTTAGTCAGTTTGAGGGCAGATATTTCACTCCCCAAGTCAAGTTCATTGATTTGTTGAATGAAATTGGCTCTGCTGTAGTGTTCTTTTCAAAGTTGTTTTGTTTTGAACATAGAGATCACCTGATGTGTGATTACATCAAAAGGGCCACATGAAAGAAGGTTGAGCCCATTTGGGTGAGCAAGTTGAAGTCTAGCAGGGATGCAGAACTTTCCATTTAGGCTGTGCTGGAAAGACCTTACAATCAGGAAGTGACAAGGCTTCAGACTGCACACACCACACAAACTTTGCTCTTTGATGCATGTGTACTACAAGAGAGTCTGGAAATATATGGTCACTTCTGGTTTCAGTCATAATATGTACTTTCCATAGGTAAACATATGCAGCATCATATGTTACATATTCCAGGCAGAGAAAGTCTTCTAGAACATCCACAATGTACACATACAATAAGGAATATCGTGCTAGAATATAGCAAACAAAGCAGAAACAACTGGTTTATGTTTACATTCTGCCAAATGCCTGGTTACCTGCTCCCACCTTTTTTGTAGCACCTAAGGGAGTCCTCAGTGACAGCCAAAAAGAAATTTGCACCACAGCTGCTGGTTAAGTCCATAAGTTTCCCGCAGTAGAGAAAGACTTATACCTTGAGGGCATACCGCTGCCACTGCTAACAATATGTTACTAAGATCATCCCAGGTTTTACCAAACATGTGTTAGTAGGCACTGTTTTAAGAACTGTGAGGTAAGATTAAGTTTGCTTTTCAAATTATCACAGTCAAGAGTGTCAACTATTATTATTTGTCTTCCTTTTGTTGGGACAAGAAGAGTGCACAATACAAAGAAAAATTCTTTGAAGATTATTTAGGCAGAGGTCCAGCTTGACTCCCCAGTATGGAAGTTATCCCCACCTTCTATTCTCATCTAGGAAACTGTCTTCAGTTTTGACCATGACAACACAGTATTTTATCTATTCTGTAAAAATCTGTAGTAAGGAAGGCTGAAGAAAAAAGTTCTTAAAATAACTGTGTGTTACTGCTTCTACTATGAAACTTAAGGGGAATGGCAGAAGCAGGCACAAATCTGGCACGCAGCTTGCCAGAATCTTGGTGTATCACAGACTCACCTAGGTTGGAAAAGAGCCTTAAGATAATTGAGTTCAACTGTTAACGTAATGCCACCAAGTCCACCACTAAATATGGTCATATTTGAATAGCCTGATTTTCTGCGTGGACAACTTAAAGTACTGCATTTGGAAATAAGACCCAAGAATTAAGTAAAAATAAGAATAACCTCAGAGTCCTATACAAGGCAATCTGAAGAGCAAATCATCTCATGAACAGCTTTCTGAAAGGATTATACTCTGATTCACCCCAACCCCAATAAGAACAATTTCCTTCTTAGGAAACTATTTGAAGAAGAAAAAAAGTAGCAGTTAAAGGGAAGACAGTTCTATATTTTTTAAACTTTATTACTTGAAATTAGTAGTTTTCTGAGTACAAGATAATCTCTTGATAATTTAAGTCTCTTTTCTACATTAAGGTTTGTTGGTCTTGCACACTGAAAGATTTAAAAGGCCAAAAAAAGAAGCAATATGAACATATATCTTTAAATGTCATGTACTACTAAAGGAGAAAAGTGATTTCAGAAACTAGACTACTACACCTGAATATAATTGACTTCTGAAGGTGTTACATTTCTTTTGTATAGAGTATAAATGAGGCAAGTGCTTTTTACTTCCTGAGCTGTGATGTAAAAAGTGTTGATCTAGAACAGCTGGAAAAATTAGCTATTGACACATCACTTTAGATAAAGGCTTAATACAGAAGGAGAGGGAAAGGGTTGCATGTTTAACTTTAGCATAACGGAGTTACACTTCCTGCAAATTTAATTAACTAATATGCATATTTGAAAGTTGTCTGAAAATAATCACTGATGACTTATTGTAGTTACTGAAAAATTACCAGCTCCAACTGCTGAGGACGCTAGAGGCTGACAGACACAGTGCTTGCTGCTGTCAGAACAAAGGGAGAAGCTGGGGGAATGTAAACACATTTTGTAAGGTAGTATTTATTATCACTAAGGTGTCTAGCACAGATGGTGGTGAATAGTCATAGAACAGTTAGGGCTAGAAGGGACCTTAAGATCATCTAGTTCCAATGTCCCTGCTAAGTTCAGGGACTCTTTACACTAGACTATGTCACCCAAGGCTCTGTCCAACCTGGCCTTGAACACCGTAAGGGATGTAGCATTTACTACTGCTTTGGGCAACCTGTTCATGTGCCTCACCACCCTCACAGTAAAGAACTTGTTCCTTATATCTAACCTGAACTTCCCCTGAAGTGGGGGGAAGCCTCACAGACCAGACTGGGAGGAAAGCTGTTTAAATTTTATCCCATGCCTTTTGATGAGAAATGGCTCTGATGGTGGTGTATCTACATTGTTGCCACAGAGAGGTATCTGACATGTAAGCATCATCAGCCACCAAATTCATGTGGTCAAGGTCAAAAGGAAACATAAAAACTCAGCAAGACTTATGTTAGTCTCCCCACAGAATACTTCTGTGCTGGTGTCAACTAAAACAGCACTGAGAAATTAAACATAAATGTGAAATTATATACATGCTACTAAGCAACAGAAGTCAAGTTTAATTATGTTTGGCCTCTTGGTTCAAATATTGCCTTCACACATCAGATAACATAATTCAGAAATCAGGAAGTTTGGATTGTGATGTTTACCCCATGTAAATAGTTGCAAAGATTTTACTAAGTCTATTAAATGGAAGTGAGATTGCTATGACAGTAATTTATTCTTATCTATTTCTTTCATTATCTAAATAATTGCCAAGTATCAAGGCACAAGACAACACCTACACAGTCATACAACAGGGTTGTCTTGCCCTCCTTTCCGTTGACTAGAATATGTTTACCCATACTAAGATAACAGAAATGAACAAGGGTTGCATGACACAATCTTACTTCGCCTTATTTTTTCAAAGGTAGCATAAATAAGGTCATCTCCTCTGTAACACGGAGACTGGACAGGAAGAAGACCCCATCCGAGAGCTCTCCTTAATTCAGGAAATTAAACTGGGGCCCTGTATCCCACCACTGCTCAGCAAAAGAGAGCCCAGAAGGGAAGAATGGTAAATTTGCAAATCAGATTAAAAGCATGTTTGATTTCTTCAGGATTTGAGCTAGACACTGTCACTTAGTGGGAAAAAAAATTGCTTGCGAGTGATCTACTGCACAGCAGGACTTTGGCTGCGGTTACATGCAACTTGCTCCCTGACAACTACTCATCCATTCTGTGCCCACTAAGTCTCAGAGCAGAAGAAAACACTGTCCTGAGCACTTGCTGTTAAAATTAATCTACCCTTAACAAAACAAGGGGACATCAAGCATCCAGCCTTATTAAAACATTCATAAGAGTCACTTGGCAACTTCAGGTGCTTTTTGAAGTACACTGAATTTCTCATCAAGAGAAGATTGGTTTACTTCATATAGGCACGACTACAAACGGGGCATTTGAAATTGATCTCCCCAGTGCAAGTTTTAACGTGCTGTTAAACTCAACCATTTAAACCAGAACCAGTGAAACAAAACCCTGATGACTCTTCAAGAATTTAAGATTAATGCCGAACGAAATTACCTTGCCTAGTCATGCCTACTTTTATTAGTACCCTGCAGTTGTGTTTTATTTTGGATGTGGCAGAAGTATGATTTGAAAGTCAAGAAGGCAACATCTTGCATTTTGTATTTAATTATTGAACACAGAACAGTGCTAAAGCTGCATTTCCAAAGTTTGTGGTGTTGCATTTTGCAAGTTTTACTTAACAAAACTGCAGTCAAGGCAGTAAGAAATTATGTCTTCCAAGGATCATGCTGAGAAATGACAAATGTATTTTTGAATACATATATCCAGCAATCATTATACCAGCACTGCAGAATTTGACAATTTGGTTTTTCTATTCTTATTTTTAGACTTTTTTTTTTTTTTACATTGAAATAGATGCAGTCTTGAAACATTTCAGTAGGTTCCACTGATTACGTATGTAGGATACAAACTAAGATTATTCCCAGTGTCATGGGTTCAGCAGTGGCGGTCATTTTTTTTTTCTCTTTCTTGGTGGCTGGTGCAGCGCTGTGTTTTTGATTTTGGGCCTGGGAGCAGCGCTGATGACACCAGTGTTTTCAGTTGCTGCTTGGTGGTGTTATGGTTTGACCAGGGACGCTTCTGGGCCTCGCACTATGCCGGGAAGGAGGGGAGAGCTGGGAGGAAGCAGAGACACGACACCTGACCCAAACTGACCAAAGAGGTTATTCCATACCATAGCACGTCATGTCCAGAATGGGAAGGTAGGGGGCGGAGACCCGGAAGGCGGGGGGAGTGGACTGGGGGTGCACGGCATGGTCAGGTTTTTTGGTACTGGGGGGTTCGCTGCTGGGGGGCGCACTGGCTGGGTCGGGCTTGGTGAGCAGTTGTATTCTCTTTCCTTGTATTTCTCTTGTATTATTACTGGTGGTAGCAGTAGTGATTTGGGTTATACCTTAGTTACTAAACTGTTCTTACCTCAACCTGTGCGAGTTGCATTCGTTTAATTCTCCTCCCCATCCCCCGGGACTGGGGGATAATAAAACTTCGTGAGTTATTAGCCTGGGCTCGGCTTCTCTGCCGTCTCCTCCGGGCGGTCGGCAGCCGCCTCCTCCCGCGGCTCGGCAGTCGCCGGGCTGGGCTCGGGGGGGGGGGGGGGGGGGGTGTCTCCGCTCCTCTGCCGCCCCGTTCCCGGCCTCTTGATTCCCCGGGCCGCTCTCCCGGGCCGTTTCGGCCGCCGACGGCTCCCGGGGCTGCCCCGCCGCGGCTTCCCCTCCTCCCTTTTGGAGCTCACCCGTATTACAAGCCATTTCAATAGAGTACAATGTAACAAGAACCTTAACCTAAAACTCAGATGTGAAAAACGTTAAGATAGCAAATACCGGCTGTAAGTAAAGTATCATGCGCTGAACCTATGAGAACCAGAGCAACAACTTTGAGAACATTGTGACGAGTGGCTATTCTGTCTTTATCTCAACCCTTCATGCCCCACGTTGGGGCCAAAAGCTGTCGTGGTTTAAGCCTCACCCAGGCTAATAACTCACGAAGTTTTATTATCTCACTCACTCCCCTCTTTCTTCCCCCAGTCCCAGGGGATGGGGAGGAGAATTAAACGAATGCAACTCGCACAGGTTGAGATAAGAACAGTTTAGTAACTAAGGTATAACCCAAATCACTACTGCTACCACCAGTAATAATACAAGAGAAATACAAGGAAAGAGAATACAACTGCTCACCAAGCCCGACCCAGCCAGTGCACCCCCCAGCAGCGAACCCCCCAGTACCAAAAAACCTGACCATGCCGTGCACCCCCAGTCCACTCCCCCCGCCTTCCGGGTCTCTGCCCCCTAACTTCCCATCCTGGACATGATGTGCTGTGGTATGGAATAACCTCTTTGGTCAGTTTGGGTCAGGTGTCGTGTCTCTGCTTCCTCCCAGCTCTCCCCTCCTTCCCGGCATAGTGCGAGGCCCAGAAGCGTCCCTGGTCAAACCAAAACACCACCAAGCAGCAACTGAAAACACTGGTGTCATCAGCGCTGCTCCCAGGCCCAAAATCAAAAACACAGCGCTGCACCAGCCACCAAGAAAGAGAAAAAAAAAATGACCGACATTGCTGAACCCATGACACCCAGCTTATTACTTTCAATTTTTATTGTGGTTTTAAGGAGTGTTATTTTTAATTTATGGTGAAATTGGTTTTATTCATAAAGCTCCTGTGTAAAGGGAACTCTAGCAAAATGGAAAAACTAACCAGACCAAGAGGGTTAGAGAAGTTCTAAAACATTTCATTAAGTTCTTCAGATGAACTGTACTCTTCCTGGCACATCCCAGCACGCTATGTGGACTTCTCCCCAAACCTCTGCTCACAAGAACTGCACAGCTGTACTCCTGTGTAAAAGTTTCAGTGCCTAATCATTAGCTACATAGCTCAAAAGATATTCAATATATTGATTCAATTGAATTAATATAATCTGCTGTTTACTTAAGTCTGCCTTTAAGTGCAAAGCTGAACTGAATGACTTAATTTTACCACCTCCCTTACACTCTTATCCTTTCCTTACCCACAAAAGCAAGCCTCCAGAAAACACCTCACTGAAATACATGTGTACTAAATAGCAACAGGCTGATAGAAGGCAGTATAATGGTGAGAAACGCTGAGGAACAATGATTTCTGGTTTTGCGTTGGTCAATATAAGAATGGCATTTGATGCTCTGTGATTATATTTTGATGGTTGTACACATAACAAAGAACTGGAAAAAAAAACAGACCAAGTAGTAGCATTAGATTCTAAATATTTCCTGAATATTCTTTTATTTTTTTCTGGCCATAAGAATGAACTGAAAAGAAATATACAAATAAATAAAAGGAGAAGAAACATTACAGAAAGAGTAGCAAACATTCTTAAAAGTGCTTTGAACACTTCATAGAGAAACATGAGACAAATAGTAAAAACCTTTTGAGGTACAAATGCTTTCATCATGAAAGCAGCTATTACATGCTGAGATTCAAACTTCAACTATGAATTACGCAGAACTCTAGCTAGTTGTGTGTGTGCAAGTGTTTAGCACAAGGTCGACAGCTCTATAGAGAGTTAAGCAAATGGTGAGTGCCTGAGTCTGTGCTTAAACCTGTCTGGTCCACACTGAAGGTCTTTACAGCACTCAGCATCACCAGACAATATTTTGGGGAAGAGAATGAAGAGTAGGTTTTTCCATTTGAAAACACCAAAGATATTTTCACGAAAGCAGAATACAATTACCAAAGCTGGAGTTTGGCCAGGTTATTGGCATTAAATATCCTCCTCTTGGGAAAACAAAAAAGTTCCATGAAGTTTTTAATTACCATAGGTGGTCAGGACCTCAAATCTGCATCTTGTCTGAAAGAACTAAAATGTGTTATACAAGTACATATGGGCAAATAAAGTCTTGAGCTGGCAAAAGTGCAGTTTTTCTGGGTAAATTCAAATGTCAAGAAAGATTTAAAACAAAAAACCTAACACAATCTGATCCCTGAGTCCATAAACTCAGCAAACACTTTAAGTCATATGTAAAAAGAAGAAACAAAACTAAATTTTAGAGGTTCTAATTTTATGCCTCGGAAAATTTACATGCCTTCACTGCAAAATGGACCTTATCTTGGGAGGGGAAAGGAAGTAAGAGAAGCCAGGGGCGTGGAAATTGACACATCACTAGCACTTGAGCATATACTAAGCAGGCCATAAAGGAAGGCAGCTGATCATGCCAATAAAATGTATTTTTATATTCAGAACCATTCATTTGAAGGCAATGGGGAGGGAGAAGATGTGGGGATTTTTCATTTGCTTTATTCAACAAATCACAAGGAGTAACTGAGCATAACACACCATTACAATACCCAGGCAACCTCTAAATGATAAACCACCCCAGTCTCAGAGTTAGAAGGGACTCAAACTCTTCAAAACAGATTTTGAACAAGAGCAAACATGATCCTTAGTCTTTTTTTCATGCCTCAGCTGGAAGAGGTATTCAGCAAAATTTAACATTTTCTAATACACCACTGTCCTGAGCACAAAAAGGCCAATAGGTCAGTAACTGGCATTCAGACTTCAAAAAGGGATCTGTCACACCAGAACCGCTTGAAAGAATTAGAGGTATGAAGAAGTTTGCCACCACAAAACACTCTCAATTTGTTTGTGCTGGAGAAGGCAACAGTCAGCAATTCCAGATCACTCCACAACAGTCCTCTCAGTCTCAAAGAGAGGGGACAACTGGAATGCTCACCTCGAGAAGCAGCTGTCACACACCAAAGCAATTCCTGCCCCAAACTCTGGCAGCAGTGGGGACAAGAAAGTTTTCTACCCCAGAGCTCCCTTTGGTATCAATCCTTCCTCTCCCTGTAAGAAAAGCTAGCGCTGTCTGCCCATCTCAGCAGTATAGGAAGGTGCCAGAACTTGTGCTTAAAAGTGAACGTAGGAGTAGAGGTAAGCAGAAAAAAGAATTAATACACATTCTGAGGACATGGTGAGGGATAGATTCAGATATCCTGGGGGATATGAAGAGAAGAAACCTGTTCCCCCATCAATTGCATTCATCTCCGGACCTCAAAAGCAGCCCTTCTCCCCCAGCCTCCCTCAAAACTTGTCCATAGTATTGCCAAAATTGCTTAAATAGATTATACCATTACTTTCATCTGAGTAATTGGGTGAATCCTAGGTTCTTGAAGATAACTACTTCTCTTTCTCATGATTTCTGGTCATATTCTTTTTCTTAACAGCCAGCAGGCTTATTACACAGAACATAATCACATCTCTGAACACCATAGGAGGAAATCAGACAAGGAAAGTTTATCTCTTCATAATGGAAGACTTTCTAGTCACATCTAAATAAAAAAATTGCCCCAGTTTAGCTGATAGAAACAGGCTATGCTGTTGCATCTGTAGATTCAGATTTTCTTCCTGCATTTTCACACTACTACGTATAGCTGCAATAAAAAATGCATTTGTACTGCTTACCTATGGCATGAGAAAAACCTCACTACACCACAGTTCATGTGCAGTCCTGGAGGGCACCTGATTTGTTTGGCCAATAGTTACGTTTCCCTTCAGACACCATTAAACAAGCATTTAATATTTCCCTCCTGCATCCTGTCACAAGACAGCTTGCGCAACCAATAACTCAGAGGGGATGTTAAGATTTTACTGCCAAGGGCTGGACAATGCTTACTGATCTAAAACTCCTAAACTTGGTGGTGTTTCTGCTTACCTGTGTGATATAGAAGTATTTCTAGGGTTCTTGCCATTGCTATGAGTAAGCCTACACTTAAAAGCTCTCTCTGTACTCTGAAAAATCATGTTCACTCTACAATGAGCAGGAAACAGCTGAAAGCACTGAAAGCACAGTAGGACACAGTTGGGAACATCAAAGGAGGAACAGTTGTGTCACCAGCCAGGTTAGCAAAGCCAGCAGGGAAGCTGCACAGAGGATAGAGGACATTAGAAGTAATGTATTTCAAATTTTGACAAGTGCTATAAAAATTCAAAATCAGACAGAAATAGTACAGTTTGAGAAAAAGAGAAAAAAATTACCACCACACAACTATACCACAGAGAAGAGGGACAAGTATTTAAGAAGAAAACAAGAAGAATTAAACCATAAAGGTTGTGGTGAACAAACAAAGAACAGAACACAGCATTTCTCCGTGCACACTAATAGTATGACAGTATTACTATATTATTATTACAGGATGTCCAGATGCAAAATTTCCCTGAGTTCGTGCACAAGACTAAACACTCAGGAGAAGATCTGAGTCTCCAAATATCCTTATGCATCTCTGTTCACTAACAGCACTGCTGTTGCACTCATGGTATTCTACAGTTATAAGTAGAAGAGGTAACCTTTCCTTGGAAATTTAGCTTTATTCAAACTATGCAAAATCAGATTTTTAAGCATGGTGAGAAGCCAGACAAGTTTCCAAGCACAGAAGCTCTTCAGGTGTTTCAACGTGATTTTAAATTTCGAGCTATCACTGCAAGCTTCGTTTGATTAATTTAGAAGAGATGATCTAATCCCTCTAACAGTTTATTTTCAATAACGGTTTTTGAAACAGTAACCTCAAAAGCACAGTCTACCCAAGCTGCAAAAACAACCACAGACCTACTCCACAAAAGCCACAAGCCTCCAAACAGATTAAAAATTGCCAGAGAGAAAAGACAGGCTCTTCAACACTGCCACACTTGCTCTCAGAACACCTTGCAGATACTCCTTCAACTCAGACTCTTGGGACTTTCCTAACTCCTCTAGTCAACCTCTGCCTCCTTCAAAGATGTATTATGTACATACTCAAGATAAAGAAGCACCCAGTTCATCCATGTTCTAGATTGCCATCTACCATCCTTTCTTGAAGGATCATTAAGCCATTACAATTTATATTAGGAGAAGATCACATCTCAAGAAATTCACTGACAGTGGAAGACCCTGCTTCTTCTCTGCAAACCCCATAAAGTTCAAAGCAAAAAGCATCACTGGAATCAAACTCCCCATGAGCCACCCATTACCTCACAGAAGCAGGCAAACACAGAGCAGTCAAGACAGAAGATGACCATTAACTGCCATAATTACACAGTGCTAAAATAATTTATGCCTCTTACAAAGCCACCTATGGTTTCAGCTAATATAATTCCTGACAGCCACTGTGAACCCAAATGTGAATAGAAAAGTGATAAAAGGGACAGATAATTAATGGCAGAATATTTTCCACCAAAGAACCATTCAATATCTAACTTCTCAGCCCTGAAGTGAGGGAGAGCTGAAGAAACATTTGAGAGACTGGACTAGAACTAACATTCATAGCTATACATACATAGCTACAAATGTAGTGACAACCCAGCGACAATGTTCTTTTGGAATATTAGAGTTTATTCACCAACCTTCTACACCCAAATATTTGCTTAATATTCCACAAGTGATAATTATCTGTCTCTTTCTCTGTGTCACAGAGGTTAGTGACCTTGTCACCCCTCTCCTTGTTAATACTTCCCCTTTGCTCCACAGGTCCAGACACCTTTTCTTTCCAATTGCCTAATTGATGAACATAATCAAGTTAAGCTCAGAGCAATTGTTCTCAACCTGTATTTAATTCTGAAGAGGATTTTTTGCTTCTATTTCAGACCTACGAATGGCTTTGTGTTCAAAAACTTGTTTGTCCCTCCCCTCAAACCCTGAAGCTCTATCAGTTGTTTTAATACCTGTCTTATCAAAGAGCTTTAGATAAGGCATAAATTTGTTCAAACTAACCAAAAAGCTGAAAACATACTGTTATTGCCTTTCTTAAGCCTTCCAATATGTGGAAAATTTACCCAGTCAACTAATATCTGTAACCTGAATTACTGGAAGAAGAGAAAGTAGAGCACTGCATAGTTTTCTTCAGTTATTTTTTCGAGATCAATAAAAACAAAAGCTAAGAACAAGATGTATCTAATGCAGTGACAGTAGCCTTAAGACTGATGCAGTGTGCCATGTTAACGCATTTTCCTCCACCTCAATCTCCAAACCAATCATGACTGCAGCAGCAGGCTTTATGCCAAGGAAAAAAAAAAGTGTCAGTGGTACACAACAGAATCTTAAGTCTTTTTTCACCTTATTTCCAACAAACCTTGGGCTCCTCAGATATCTCAGATCCTTTGAGAAGACTGATAAGGTTTCTGTTTATATTATCAGGCTCCTCTTTAAACTAAGCCATCAGAGACACAGACTTTCCCTTCTTAGTACAGGGAACTGATGCCAAGTAATGGTAAGAGTCCCTCAGCTGCATATTCTTCTAATGTTGGGCCATCAGGAACACTGAGTCAGGATAATTCAGTGATGGGATCCAAAGAACCAAGCTGAACTTTGCAAATCCTAATATACAATAGTATCTGCTGGAAAGACATATGTGCTGTTTAATATCAGTGTCTCCTTGGCTGAAGATTAAGTATAATTTGGAAGTTAATCATTGTATCAGTTTTTCATTTTGGAGCTTTATTTTTCTTTCAAAGCAGCACTGATGTTTCAGGTCCTTTCCTCACACAAAGTGACCCAAGTTACACGTTTGTCATATTTCACTGTTATATATTTAAACAGTATATATCTTAATAGTCCAACATTATCAACAGATCACTCCAAACCCCGTCTGCAGCTTTCAATTTTAAATACCCTGGAAAGAAAAAACAGCTATTTTGCAGCTGAGGCAATACTAAGCTATTGCTTCCCTCCTTCTCAATACTTTAGGATTATTTCCTTTCTGCTGGCAGCAAACATCAATTTATGTTTGCCAGCTTGCTTGTCACTGAATAGGCATCCTCATGTAAGCACATCAAGCCATTTGAGAACCATAGTACCCCTGCTTTGCAGCTGTCAACACATTTACAATTGAAGCTGCCAATAGGACTGAATTTTATGGTGTTAGATGGCAGCTATACCAGCAGCAAGAGAGAAACAGCTAAACTTTGTTCAGCACCTACAATATCAGTAAGATCTGAACTCAAGTCTCCTGAGGTGAAAGGAGAATGTATGAAGCCCACCATGCCACCTAGCCCTCAGCGTATTAAGATATTAATTAGTCACTTTCCTTATTATTCAGTCAAAATATGCTGGATTGAAACAAATTAGATTTTTAGCACATCTTTCACACATTGGATCAAGTCTTGCAAGGGTTTTCTTTTATTATTTATAAGTTCATGTGCTGTCTTCCTGCGGAAAATGAGATGGTCTGTATGAGGAAAAAGGTAAAAGAAAAGCAGAGAAATGAAAATCAGATATTCCCTAATGATATTTAAAAATAGAAATTTTGCTACTGTTACATACAGCATGTTCCATCTTTTGAGATTTAATGGCTCTCTTGTGGTTTAATGGAGAATTACTTTCAGTAATTGATTATTAAAATTTAAAATTGCTAACCATCTTCATTATTAGATGAGCGAACGTGTTATCCTTGTAATTAAAAAAGCTTGAGATTCACTTTCATCCTGTTGACAGAATGGGCAGACAGGCTCAGCACTCCAGTGTGATGGTTTCAGGGTTCTTGTTTGACAAATATATCCAGCAAGTTTTTTGACAATGCACATACAGCACATCCACGAAACTAAGAAAAAAGTACTGACAAAAAATGTAAAATAATAAAAACCCTACAAGCTAATTAAAGTTTTCAGTCCAAACTATCATAGACAGAACACAATATTTTTCCAATGAATTTCAATTGAATTTGAGTAAAAAGGAAAATGTATGGGTGTATCTTTTGTGTTACAAATAATATCTCACTTGATACATGGGAAATTTTTTTCCTAGATGCAGGGCTATTTTCAACTTCTGATATTCAGTGCTGGCTTCCTACCTATATTAATACACAATTATGCCTGGGATTAATTCGAAGACTGTCATCTTCCCCCTTAAGAAAGCCTTACAGCCTCATGAAGGGAAGTAAATGAGCCTGTTACATTCAAATCATCTTAGACAATAAGTAAGGAGAACCAGTTTTAAGATAACATTTTAATTACAATCCAAAAGGCTTAGGGTGTGCACAAGAAAAGTAATTTTTTGGCCTTTCTGTTGAGACGATCAAAAACATTTCAGGTCCCAACTGCAATTCTATAGGGTGCACCCGAAAATATAAAATGTTTAATACAAGTTTTACAATTAAAAAGTGTACCAACTTTCTGAAACTGTCTGTATTGTGTTTGCCAGTTCCCATACTTTGCAAAATGATACAGGACCATCAGAAGTTCATGACTGTTACAGAGGAGCAGAGCTCCACTCCGCATGAAAATCATCTTTTCATCCTGTATATTTAGTAGTAGTTTCTTTGGCAAAGACACTGCTGTTTGCATGAATCTTTCTCTATATTTTCTTCAGTTTCTTCAGTGAGATGAGAAAATTGCCACCTGCATTGCTTATCCTGAAAAGCACAAGTAAATTTCCAAAATATACCGCAAAGATATCGAAGAACAGATTTTCCATTGTAATGAGTCAGAAATATGGTCTTTTTGCCACCATATTGTGCAATCTCTCTAACCAAATGGTAATATCAGTGTTAAATCCCTAAGAACTATGTCAGAAGCATAGTCCACAGGCCTTGCAGTATTTACAAACTCTTTCTCCTGCCGATTCCAGGTTCCCTTTTCTTCCACTCAGTTCTTGCTCAAGACTGTTCTTTTCACCTCCTCCCAAAGCACAGGAATCATAGAATCATAGAATAGTTAGGGTTAGAAAGGACCTTAAGACCATCTAGTTCCAAACCCCCTGCCATGGGCAGGGACACACCTCCCACTACACTATGACACCCAAGGCTCTCTCCAACCTGGCTTTGAACACCACCAGCGATGGAACATTCACAACTTCCCTGGGCAACCCATTCCAGTGCCTCACCACCCTTCCTCATATCCAATCTAAACTTCCCCTGTTTAAGTTTGAACCCGTTACCCCTTGTTCTATCGCTATAGTCCCTAATGAAGAGTCCCTCCCCAGCATCCCTATAGGCCCCCTTCAGATACTGAAAGGCTGCTATGAGGTCTCCACACAGCCTTCTCTTCTCCAGGCTCAACAGCCCCAACTTCCTTATCCTATCTTCATAGGGGAGGTGCTTCAGTCCCCTGATCACCCTTGTGGCCCTCCTCTGGACTTGTTCCAACAGTTCCATGTCCTTTTTATGTTGAAATGCTACTAACTGTGTATAAATCAGCATAGGTGCATCTCAGCACAGTGCAAAGACAGATAAGAATAATTAATGACAATCATTGACACATCATTAACTAGTAACACCCCAGGATGTAATGTCAATGCTACTTTCAAAATATGCCGTGAATGGAAATCCCAGATCCTTAGCAGAGGATGCTCCAATACATAACATATAGGGCAGTACCAGTTTTCCTCCATATACCTACTAGCAAACAAAGAACATACCTGTGATATTCTGCATCAAATACACTACTGGCAACTTCAGATTACTGTACCTGCACTTCACACCAGGTATTTAGTACCCTAGCAGTGATATGATGAGGACAAGCTTGCACTTTCTTTGATCACAGGCAAACCCATGTCAGAGGTATCCAAATGCTCAAGAAGTAGAGGCAGTTGGGAACATGAAAATAAATAAATAAATACATAAATTCCTCAACAGCTCTGTTTTCAGCTTTATCCTGGGAAGCACAGAGCAAGCAGAATAGTGGCAGACATCAGCAAGGTCTAATGAGATACAGAGGTTTTTGCACACCCAAAAGAGCAGCAGATTACCCATCAAGCTTGGATTACAGCTGAGATTAAGTTTAAACAGAATGATGTGAAAAATTGGATTTGTTGCTTCAATTGAGCAAGCTGTTATGGACAGCAGGAAGTATTTTGTCGATATCCAATGGATGTGATTCCTTTTCATCCTGTACTGTTCAATCATGAAGGCTTTGAGATACTAGTGTTTAATGGAGTACATTTGGTAATCTCCAAATAATCCCACAGCTACAAGTACTTTGGTGGGTAGAGGGAATCAGAAAGGGCCAGGTGGAAGCAAGTCTCAAAAGCTTTATATAAACAGTCATCCCAGTATGGTCTACAGAGCCTAAAAGCTGAATCAAAGAAGATGGGGAAAGAAAATGCAATTTACATTTGCTGTAACCCGCCTTTTCCTTTAAGGACACTGAATTCGTGGTAAGCAAACTCTATTATAAGCAGTGTCAGCATGAAGTGTTCTTTTCAGATGTCTAGATGCAATAATCGCAATTCTAAGGTTTATTTTGGGAGAAGATGGGGTGAAGGCAGAGGGTGAATGATCCAAAAAGGTATAGATACAGCTTGGCACGTGAGCTTCAAGACCCATCTATCCATGATACAGTCACACAGAGCTAGTGCAAATACCCATACAATCACCCAACTACATACAGCACATGTAAAAAACAAAACCCAATGCATGCTTGTGTTTTTCTTAAGTAACTCATCACACTCTCCTATATGAAAACTCTAAATCCCTTGAACTTCCCTAAAGGATCTATTTCCATAAGGCACTTATTAAAATTACAGATTGCTCTAACTCAGTATGTCATTAACTAATGTTGTTGTGGCTGGATTACAAACTCATTGTCACCCCCACACATGATACACTGGGTATCAGTTGGATGTTTGGCTCTGTGCCTGGTTGCAGCATGGGAAATCCAAACCTTCAAAGCTGGCCTTGTGTCCTTCCACCCTCCTGAGAGAGTTTCTCCTTGTCCTTACATGGCTCTGCTATGCTCTTATTATAGGAACAGAATATCTAAAGCCTAGTGCAATGACAAATAAATCTCTACCCCTAAGGACAGAGTATATATGAGCTAATTGGACAACTTTTTTTCCAGAAGTCCATTAATGTTAAACTTACATCTTCCTTCACTTACATTATGTAATGCACATATATATCTTATGCATGCAGGAAGCCCTTTTTCCTCTTGTTTTGGTAACTGCATACCCAGTCTTGGATCCAATATGTATCACCCTGACCAAGCTGATTTCCATTGCATTGATATTCTAAATAACTAGCTCACAGTAGGCATCTTAGGCTTTATATTTTACATACAAGACAGCCAAAAGAACCATTTTTTTTCTTTTTCAAGTGAATCAGCTGAAATTACATCTGATTTAACATGATGCTTTTTCTCTACATTTTGGTTAAAGAAAATTGATTCTTAAAATTTGCCTAGGAGCACTATCAGAAGTCTACCTGTACTGACTACAAACCCCCCTGGGGTTTTGTATTTCAAAGAAACATTTCAAAACACTGAACCATTTACAATGTTAAATTCTACATCCAGACTCACAGGAGTAAAAAAACCCCACAAATGTATGAAAACAGAAAATTTACTTTCAACTCTCTAGTTAGGACCTCAAAGATCTGAGAAAATACTACCCCCCAAAAGAAAAACCAAACAAAACAGCCCACCACACCAAAAGCCCCATACTATTTTTTTAATTCTTCTGCATGCAGATGAAATCTGATGCCAATATCACATATTAGTATTATAATGGGACTGTTTAACAGTGTATAATCTTTCATTCATATCTACATTACTTTTGGTAATGAAAGAATTTTCCACATGGTGATTAACACTTCATTTACAAAAGGATGCACAAGTGCCTAGGTACTGGATTTGGACTGGGCAATTTAAGACATTAGTATGTTTTTCAACAGCTCAGCTACCAAGACATATCAAATTCATATTACAGCTGAAGTACTGGTTTGACTATCGCCCCAAGAAGGTAAAGGGGAAAGGTGAAGTACCTTAAAGACCTTTTTCCAGACAGTGCCAGTGACACAGACAAATGTAATACAATTCTATTGACACCTTTCAAATAGGCCTGAAAAATAGCATTCCAATTAAACTGATAATTTTGCTAAAAAACTAGTAACTTCAGCTGATAATTATAACAAGCCACCACAGAACATTTTTCTCTCTATCAAGCTACAGTCTATACGTGCTGTAGATTTAGAAGCCTACGCCACAACCTCTGCAAGTACAGTAAAGCAGAGTATCACCAACTGAAAATAAGATTTCAGAGTCTTGCTTTACTTTATTATAAACTATTAAGTGACTGAAATTTTACACTGTTTCCTACATCCAGAAAGTTTGATAGCTTCTCTTTGTTGTTGTAACCATGACAATTGCCAGGTATACTATAGCTATCTATTTAAAAACATCTTCGTTAACATAAATAGTATCAACTTCAGTCAGTTTTTATCTTACTGCAGGGAGTACAGCCTTCAAAAGATTGATAACTATCTCTGCTAACTAAATTTTCATACCATAGCAAACCAAACAATTGGTTTACTGATACATTCAAACAGCATTTATGAAATTCCCCCTGTCAGGTTTTTCTATTGCTTTAAATCTAATCCTGCTCAACTCAGAGGATCTGTTTTAGCTTGCTAAACTCCTGCAAATCCAGCTCTATTACAGTGCCAGAGGGATTTATATGTGGTTTTGTTTTATAAACCACAGGCTGAAGACAAGCAATGTCTGACACTTGCAGAAAGCAATCCTATCTGGCACACCGATGACCATGAATCAGAAGTGGGTAAATTTGCTGACTGACGTGGGGAGCCTTCTCAGGGTGTTTGTAGCTACAGTCACCTATCCCCACCACCTCCAGGGTGCTCAAAGCTCCACACCACCAGTGTCACAGCATCTGTGTGCCCAAGGGCAGAGGACAAGACAAACCTCAACCAAAAAAGCAGCTCTGGAAGCTCCTTACTTCCATCAGCCCCCTGTCTTTCTGCTACCACTGTGCAAGGAGCTCTACACAACCCCACCAAGGACAACTATCAGATATCATATCCCTCTCTAAATCATTACTTTGAGCTGCTAAAAGGAGTCTCTTGGGTCTTAGAGCAAAGTAACATAAAATTCTCTTTCCTATATGCTCCCATTCCACTTCTTTTGCTCTCCTTTCCCATCAGAAAAGTCAGTCCTCAGCTGAGAGTCAGCTGCCATTAACTAAGTTGTTAACAAGCAATAAATAAGCTATTAACACTTTGATTTTGTGAAATTATAGTAAGGTAACTCCAAAGTCCAATTTCAGTTTATTGCTTAGCAGAAGAGGTGAAAATAATAAAAATAATTAAAAAAACACCACACAGACAAGTCCAGAAATGAAGAATACCACATACACTCATATCAGTGCTTTGCTAACTAAACAGTGAATCCACAGCTGTAAAATAATTAGCTGTAGCATCTAGGCCACAAGACTTAAACAGGTTTCTTACCTCAAAACAAATAGAAAGCCTGATGTACATACGCACAGAAACAAAATATTCTTAGCTCTTCATAGAAATCATACCACATAGAATCATAGAATAGTTAGGGTTGGAAAGGACCTTAAGATGATCTAGTTCCAACTCCCCTGCCAGGGGCAGGGACACCTCACACTAAACCATGATACCCAAGGCTCTGTCCAACCTGGCCTTGAACACCACCAGCAATGGAGCATTCACAACTTCCCTGGGCAACCCATTCCAGTGCCTCACCACCCTTACAGTAAAGAATTTCTTCTTCATATCCAATCTAAACTTCCCCTGTTTAAGTTTGAACCCATTACCCCTTGTCCTATCACTACAGTCCCTAATGAAGAGTCCCTCCCCAGCATCCCTATAGGCCCCCTTCAGATACTAGAAGGCTGCTAGGAGGTCTCCACTCAGCCTTCTCTTCTCCAGGCTGAACAGACCCAACTTTCTCATCCTATCTTCATACGGGAGGTGCTCCAGTCCCCTGATCACCCTTGTGGCCCTCCTCTGGACTTGTTCCAACAGTTCCATGTCCTTTTTATGTTGAGGACACCACAACCGTACACAATACTCCAAGTGAGATCTCAGGAGAGCAGAGTAGAGGGGCAGGATCACCTCCCTAACCTGCTGACCATGCTCCCTTTGATGCAGCCCAGGATACAGTTGGCTTTCTGGGCTGCAAGTGCACACCCTGAAGCCAGCTCATGTTCATTTTCTCATCAATCAACACCCCCAAGTCCTTCTGCACAGGGCTGCTCTGAATCTCTTCTCTCCCCAGCCTGTAGCTGTGCCCAAGATTGCTCCAACCCAGCTGTAGGGCCTTGCACTTGTCATGGTTAAACTTCATGCTATGAGAAAATGCAAGTATCAGAAAAAAAAAACCGAGGACCAAGTTCTAATCTCATAGCATGGCCAAAGAATAACATTTGCCTCCATGGAAAGCAACATGATGGGTGTACAGACGTGCAGAATCTGACCTACATGGTGTAGGTATCAGATATCATTTCATGGAAGGTACAGTGAAAGCAACAGGTTTTATTTGTTCTCTTTGCTGAAAATTGTTTTCCACTCTGCGATATTTTATGAGCCCTGTCACTGTTCCTTCTGCACAGAATCAATGAGTGAGTTGTTTGTGGGACTGTCTGCTTGTTTGTGGGGTTCTGGGATGGGTTTTTGGTTGATGTTTTGTTTGTTTTTTAATTCAGAATGGTCACATGCACACACACCAACTCGCCACCTTGGGAGCCACACACGCTTTGTTATGACATGTCCTTGGACCAATAGAACTGCACAGCAGCCCTTACTTAGAGCCACAGGAAACAGTAGTTAAACTATGGTTTTCTTAACTAAAAACAGTGCATTAAAAAGAACTAATTTTCCATTGCATATACAATTTATATTATTTCCATTCCATACATTTGCACAAGTACTGCGATTGAAGCATCCGAACTGTTGCATAAAACTCAAAGCTTATAAATTTAGAGCATAAGTCCTAGATATACATGGGATACTGAGAAAATATTAACTATCACTACAAAAATCAGTGCAATGTTTATAAAAGTATGCTGACTTCTGAACTTATTACTACTATTTAGTCGTGCACTCCATGGGCATTTCATTGTTGCTTTACAATATACCAAATAGTTTAGGTTACAAATGGTTGGTTTCTCAGTCCTGCTTCTGCAGAAAAAGTGCTCAAAGGCTGTAGCCAGTCTCAGACTGCAGACCAGCGGCAGAGTATGTTACAGTTCCCTGCTGTGCTCAACACTGATGTGAGAACTGCAAGAGAACAAGGACAAAGCTTTGCCTCTCCAGCTCTAACAGTTCTGGAGCACCCTATTTAACAGGCAAGACAGCAGGGCTTTAATTTAGCTAGACCAACCTAGAACCTAGAGTACCAACTGTCCAAAAAAGGGATGCCATCTTAAGTTAACTAAGACAATGAATTGAACTATAATGTTTTATCTAGAGCCAAAGTAATGCAATTCAGTGGCTGCTAGGAAAAAATAAGTGCTCCTTCCAAAACTAAAGGCAAAGAATGGCAGTTTTAACAGATGTCCTGTCTCCTGTGTGGGGCAGAACCCACCGACCAATAAACATTTTCGCATTGAAAATATGCATCTTATTACACACGCACTCCCCTGATTAAAGCTACCAGCTCAAATAGGATGTTTTCCCCCTTCTGAAGGTTTTTTGAAAGGGGCACTGTTTTGATTAAAACGCAGGGGAAAGCTGAAGTTGTAAGAGCAGAGGGAACAGCTCCTGCTCAGAACGCTGAAAAACAAAGATCCAGTTGTTCATAACTGCTCTGATCCCAGGTCATGTTAGCTTTTTGTGGCATTAGGCAGCGGCTGCTTAAAAACTGTCTTTCTGCAGTCCAGGGGACAAAACCACAGCATCAGATCATTACTTTTCTGATAACACTAAAAAACCTAGGGTACAGTTGAGCTGTTAATAAAGCCTGCAAAGGACATTTGCTCCTCGCATACTCTTCTGGTGTGTCTTCAAGGCAGTTATTCCTTTTTAATCACATATTACCTGTTAGCAGCTCTTCGTCAAAAGATCCCCAGCCTCTCTTCCTTTGCTGTGTAGGAGGTAGCTATCACCCAGTCTTTTAAGTTTTCTCCCTCAATTCCTGCAGAAAAATCTCACCCTCCAATCCTTGTGTCCCTCTCTGCTCAGGGACCGTCACCATCTATCTTCTCTTGTCTGGTTGCCCAGTGTATTTGATTCTCTCTCAAGGAAGGGCTGAACATGGGCTTTTACACCTGCCTCCTTATGCCTTACAGATGCACTGCACAGCCTGAGAAGTCTTCTCTTCTGCTTGGTGGAAAGGAAATTGTTCTGCAGCACCTACTGAAGTATTAAACTAAAGCTTATGTTTCTTTTGGTTCTTCACTTCTACTGATTTTTCAACAGTACACCAAATTCATATCTGTGACTTTCCTCCAGTCTCTTCTGCACTGGAATTTCAAGTGCAATAATTGCCACATTTTGTTTCAATAGGATTTTTACTGCTATTAAATTTAAACCAAGTATGAGTTGCAAATTGCTTCTAGCCTAGGGCAGACACATCTTACTCCAGGGCTTAATGCTTTATTTGACCCTAGTTTGACTTCATATCAGGATCTACAAGACTAATCAGACAAGTAGCTTCAAAGGAGTTTCAGGCATTAGCTTTTTAGGCCTTTTCCTTAGAAATTGCTCCTCTAAGAACAACCACAATATGAATAGTAGTCAGTGTTAGAACAACAGGGAAACAGTTTCTACAAGCTTTTCCTTTTCTTCCAAAGAGGAATGGAAGATTCAAGGACCTGCAAGTCCTCTGTATACAGCAGTGACCTTATCTAAGAAATGTTACATGTAAGGTAGTAACACAGGTACTATGAGGTAGAATACCAATGTGCACAAGCAGCTTAATGCGTGCAATACTCAATTTATCCTCTTCAGGAATTCTGACCTCCTACAGAGTCAAGAACAAACACAGACTGCACCTATAATAAATATGCCTATAAGCAGCAATAGTCATATTTTGCATTTACAGTAAACTCTATAATGGATGCAGATACATAGCACTTAAAAGGTCTGAAAGCTTAGGATCTTCTTGTTCGGTTCATTTCTTAGCATCTGGAAGGGCTACAGGAAATCTTTTCCCTACACATTTTTGACCCTTTTGTCAAAATTCATACACTTAGTATCTTATGTGCTGTGATAGATGAAGCTGCTTTTTCACCTCTGTTTGCATGCCATCCCTACAACTCCTGACATTATTAACCTCTGTTTTTCAGCATCTAATAGATGTCACCAGAAAAACAGTTTTAATAAATGTATCCTGGAAGATTCCGTTTGGAGCTAAGGTACCATATGTGAAAAGGAAGAATAATGATAAGTGATAAATGAGATAAAGATTTTAGGGAAATTTTATTGTATTTAATTAATCTACCATTTTTACTAAGTTGCTTTCAAGTGAAATGGCTTTTTACCAACTCCTTTTGAAAAGGTTAGAAGGGTATTCCCTGAGCTACAGTCATTAGCATATAGATGTCTCTTAAGTGTTAATTTCTGTTTTCACTGAATGAATGTAATTTAAAATGAGGCCATTTCAAATCAGTTAACTTTGGCCATTTGAGAAAGATAAGAAAAACAGACTGGAGCATAAACCTCAGCAAAACCTTCTTCTTAAGGATAAATATATATCACTATTTAAGAGCTTCCATTGCCACATGCTGCAAATGGTAGATTTCAGGAAAATTATGGGAAAGGGTGAGTGCTGGGATTAAAGTCCTACCACTAGGTGACAGAATTCATTATTAGGGTTAACAATAACAAAAAAGGGTTATTTTTATACAGTTTGGGGTGTTTTTTTTAATAGTTGAAACCAGCCTAGAAATTAGGGTTGTGGCAAATAGTTTTATACCTACAGCAATTTATTCTTTTTCAGTTTTATGCAACAAAGGAACCCAGCTACTAAATTAATGAATAGTATACCAACTATCATCTTCAGCTGGATCAGGCTCAGAAGTGTTTTGTTTTCATTTTGAAATAAGCTAATACAGGTTCACTATGTTGCCCAATGAACCTCCAACACAACTGTCCATCCAGACATGCCACGTTACCAAAGAAAAGATGATTTCTCTTTGCCAGCTCCCCATCATATATATACTTTATAAAACAGTTACGCATGTCTTATTCTCCATCATAGAACCATATCTTCATCAGACAACTTCCCTAAAGTTATTGTTTTTTCTGGTGGTCATTACTTGCTTAAATATCTTTTACCTGCCCCCAGGGGGGGGTGTTGGGGGGGGGGGGAGGAGCAGAGGGAGGGGGAAGAAAAGAAACCACTCAACTTCAATTTTGGAGAACATATTGTCTCATGAAAAGCATGAGATTGGGAAAGTGAGTTGCCCTGATCTATACAGGAACTCCACCTGTTCTGGCAAAGCTGCAAGGCTTTCAATTATATTTAGTTTGAACGTACTGAAATAATAATTATTGCTGTATTTTGGCAGTCAAAGTCCTTAAAAGCCTGTTTGCTCTGAACATGCCAGGATCTGGAGAAGTCAGACCCAAGCCACAGTGTTTTCTGGGCACCAAGGACAAGATGTGTCAGGTGCTGGAAATGAAACCAGGAAGACCATTCTTTGTTTTTCCCCATACAAGTTAACATTATATTAGGGAATGGAACAGTGCAATGATTAGAAAGTCAAAAACAAGGGTAAGAAGAGAGGCTAATTCCTTGTCAGCCTTCTTTCCATAAAGAGAAAGCAATGGCGGCCAGAAGGCAGAGTTAGATTAAAATTTAAGGGACAAAAAGTCAGACCATGAACACACCACACACATCAAAAATATGAATCAAAAACATCTCCAAAATCCAGGTTCTACATTCTCATTCAGATATTAATAGTATTCTCCTTCTAAGTTACTGCTTTTTGCCACTTCCACAAGTTGCTCCATTCAGCCAAGTAAAGGTTCATACTGTAGGGTACACTAGATGGATTGGCCAAGAAAGAAGTAACTGCTTTTCCTTATATACAAATTCTCTCTTATTCTCTACTTTACAGTCAAAACCAATTAATTACACTGAAATAGCATTTAGGTTGCAAAGTCAACATTTGACAGGGAAGAAAGACTACATTAAACAAGCACTGACAATTACACCTACCCAAACTACTCTTTTGAGTTCAAATGAGGTTGTCCTCCTGAGACAGGTAATGTCAGAGCAAACTTTCTCTTCTAAATACTTTAGTCAATGTGTCTCAGCCATGTTCAAGATGCATTTTCTCATCTCAGTCTTTCCTCTACCAGCAGACAAAAGGTAGGCCAGCTAATGTCAGCTGTAGTATGGTTACAAGTCCATTTTGACCTGGACTAAAACCAGCAACAACATATGAAATAAACTGAAGAGATGCCAAGAACATTCAGTTTTGATATTCTTTTTTTTTACCCCAGTCACTTTTCTGCATCAGTCTTGCTTGAAATATGCTGATTACACAAACCCTGAAGATGAGCTTTATGGTCTTCAAATGAATATACACTCATTACTCAATCTAATATTCTAACAGCAAATATACAAACTGACCATCCCCTAGCTGGTATTACAATGAATCCTTGCTAATAAATCCAGCTTGTTTAAATAAGTGATGTAATGGCACTTATTTAGAGATGTACTCCAGTCTCTGCTCTTGGATATGAATTGCCCACAGAGGGAGGGATTACACACACTAACCCCCCCCCCCCCCCCCAAATTATCCAGGTTTCCCTTATTTACCTTCTGTACAATTATATCTACACTATATATTGGTTTCGGCAGCCCTGTTCTACGAATAAGAAGGATTTACATGTAATAGGCCAAGTGGAAGTTACAAAATCACCTTCCACAGTTGCAAGCACACTTATGCTAACCTTCGCGCAGTGCTTTAAACAAATACCAAATTGGACTCTTATTTTTGTTTCCATTCTGGAAGATATTTAGGAAAAGCAGGATAACTTTTAAGTTATTTAAATCCTTGAGATTCTATTTGGTTTTTAAGTTTTTTTACATATACTTCCTATACTGTTTTTAAAAAGTTCAATAGCTGAATTTCTTCACATTATCTCTTCCACAACAAAAATGAAAACATGTTTTTAGCAGAGCTATAAAGGCATGACAGCATATAAAAATATGCCATCATATTCTGTATTTTTGATAGGCTCTTCATGTAAACAGAATCTTTGTGCTCTGTTCTTAGTGTGTATGAAATGTGCACACTCTTTAGAAATGCAGATAATCAAAAAAAGAGCCACTAGGGAAACAAAGTAATAACATTAGCTAATGCCACACAGCAATGTTTATTTAACAAATCTGTGTTGCATGCCTGACATTTCCCCTGGCATCAATTTATTTTGTTTTGCTTTTTTCTGAGAGCAGCACAAATGCATTTAAAATGTAAACTTATTTTACACCTACCAAAGTGTATACACAATATAATAAAAACATATACATCTTTTTTAATATCTTATGGGAATACATACTGGAGATGCGCAGAAAGCCCAGCTTCCAAAGTAAATGATCTAGATTATGGAAAATGTTCATTTTTACCTTTCCCAATAGCTACTAAAACTGCAGTTCTCAGTGCACTGTACATCACTGCATTATGTTATTTATAAAGTGCCACAATGTGACAAAATGATGCTATCCATCAGGATACAATCTTAACTGAAAGTGGCAGGGGAAGTGGAGTAGAGGGAAAGATACCTTTGCAGCCCATTCAAACTGGCAGTTTGGAAGAGTTACAAATGGCAATTTTCAGAATTTTAATTTACTGGTCATTTTTAAAAGTGTACACAAATGATTCTATGAGCCAAATTAGAAAAAACTTTCTACTTTCAAACTTCCCTGTAAACCAAGCTATCTCTTGCTCCACTTTTCTTCCAGCCAAAGATCATATCGTTTCATTCATGTGACTTTTGCTTTCTTTGGTAGAGTCCCAGATTTGTCAGCCTCTCTTTTCAGGATCAGTACCTTTCCTCACTTAGAAAGCCAGCCCAGCCATCTGTTTCCAAGAAAGCCATTTTAACTTCTCTTTTCTTTGTTGTCTGTCAGTCTCTTCTCTTTGCTGCTTCACTGTACTTTTTCAGAACACTGAAATCCCAAACTTTATGTCTTCTCGTCTTCTCTTCTAAAATATTCAAGTTACATCAGACAACACCAAGGACAGCATCGGACAACACAGCACGCTGGATGACATCCCTTTCATGTATACCCACAGGCTACTTTAAAAGCAATGAAGTTGTTTGTTTGTTTTTAAATAAAATACTGAAGAAGTGTCATTGAATTCAAAGTAATGGGAAAGAATAACCTGAAATACACATATGAAATAGTTGGCCACAATTTAGACACTACCACCCTGAAAACATCAGTTGAATGCTCAACAGACATCAAAAATAAACAAGAGTGCAGTGTACTGTGAGGAAGTTCTCTAATGGTAGACCAATTGCAGTAGGAAGAGCAACAGGAAGGGTTCCTCTATATAGCTCCTGTTTCCCACTCTGTCTACCAGTATTTTACAGTTGACCACTGGTAGGAAGTTAATATTGAGCCCATTTGACTTAAATGTATTTGAAGATATTACCAAAAATATGAATGAACATTTCCCCACCCCACTCAACATTTTGGGGGATGAGGGGAAGAGAATTCTTGCTGTCAAAGTAGCTAGAGGGAAATGGTACTTGTCTTTTCCAATGTTTAATCTCATTTCTTCAGTGCTCTGTTGTGTTTTTACCACCCCTCATATAGAACCAGCAAGCCTGCATTTCCATCTCTGAAAATCATTAGCAGTTAGCAGTTGTCCAGGTGCAGGAATTTGGGGCAGAAGGTTTCACAGAAGAGAGGATACATCAAAATCCTTCCTTGACCCAAAGGAAATTACAGCTTTCAACTAATCTTCATGGGCTTATACCTCCATTTACACACTAAAGTACTCAGGAACTAAAGAATGGAAGTAAGCTGACTGGAAAAGGAGGTTTAACAAGGAACTGTATACATCTGGGTAGTTTTGACTAGACTATGAAATCAATACTGCAAGGTTTATATTTTCTTAAATTATCCTTAAGAAAAAGGCCTGGATATAGAAGCTATTTTATAACATGGGAGTCTTACTGCTATTGCTGCTATAGCAGATTCTGGAAGGATACACTGCCATATGGTCATATTTGCTCAGTTGCCCAGCTCCATCTATTTTCTTCTCTAGTACAAGAGCAGCTTGTTTTGCAGGGAAAAACGCTCAAACTATTAAATGAAATGGTATTCTTCTAGGTATAATGCATCATTTAAAAACCCATTAGCCCAGTGTCATGGTTTAAGCCCAGCCAGTAACTCAGAACCACACAGCTGTTTGCTAAACCCTCCACCCCCATCCCAGGTGGGATAGGGAAGAGAATCAAAAGAATGTAAACCCCAAGGGCTGAGATAAGAAAAGCCCAATAACTAAAGTTTATATTAAAGTAATATAAAACTACTACTACCACCAATAATAATAATAAGTGAATAATGCGAATATAAAACTTAAAAAAAAAAAAAGAAAAAAGAAAAAAGAAAACCACACTAAAAAAACACCCCAACCAAAAAAAAAAAACCAAAAAACAACACAATAAACACAAGCGATGCACAATACAATTGCTCACTACCCACTGACTGATAAACAGCCTGACCAGAGCAGCGATCTGGGCTTTCCAGGTAACTCCCCCCGATTTATATACTGGGCATGATATGCTGTGATATGGAATAGCCCTTTGGCTAGTTTGGGTCAGGTGTTCTGTCCCTGCTTCCCCCCAGCTTCTTGTGCCCCTCCTCACTGGCAGAGCAGGAGATTGAAAAGTCCTTGATCAGGGCAGCAACTAAAACATTGGTGTGTTATCAGCATTGTTCTCAGACTAATGTTAAAACACAGCACTGTATGAGCTACTAGGAAAGAGAAAATAACTGTTACAGCTGAACCCTGGACACCTAGATATAAATGTCACTGTTTACTTGTTCAACTCATAAGTCCTTTACCTGGCATAAAACCAGAATGAGAATGCTTACCCAAAGACATCATATGCTGTGCATTACAAACTTTTTTTTAAAGTCTGTATGCAATAAGTCACAGCTGAGTGCCGTTACATTCATTAATAGCACATTGATGTATTTGATGTAGCACTATTCACTGTTAGTATGTACCCAGTACATAGGTTATATTTGAGAATATTTCTGGCTCTGTACCAGCAGTATAACACTTGAACAAGTTCTATGCACTTATTTTGAGTCTGCCATCTTAAAAAGAGTTTAGCTAATGTTCAATTAAGAGCAAAAAACCCAAAGCACAACTCATTATCTGACCTCAGAGTACCACACCAGTGCAACTTTTCCATGTATCACCAAGATCAACACTGTGTAAACTGGAAGATAGCTATGAAGTGAAAGACACATTCAGTGTCAGGCCTCAAGATCTTTGGCGCTCTCTTCCAGTTTCATGCACTCATGCTCTCTAATACGGCTGCAGAACACTCCGGTCTTGTTCAGTCAGCAGGGGAAAACTGAAAATCTTACACAAGAATTTTAGTCACTATATTTATTCTATATTAAGCAGCTTGATATAATGAACCTTCATCGTTCTTTCTAAAGATGTTCTTTTTCCCAGCACAAAGACTGGGTAATGTACAAGTATTTCAGAGACTAATGTGTTACTGGATGTAGTCTATGTTGCTTTCTTTTTCTTCTCAAGTGCTGGTGTCATTTATTCTCATATAGCATCATTCTAGGCCTTTCTCTGCCACAACTATTTTTCCTAAACTGTTAGCTGCCCAGGTCTGTCATTAGCTCTATCCCATGTTCAAAAGCCTTAAAAAGTTACAGGCAAGATCTCCTATTGGAAGTCCATGGTGTAATCATTATACGATATTGGAAGTGTCAGCTGTAGATAATGTGCCAAAGCTACTATTTCTTAAAGCCTCACTGTCTCTTAGATTTCTACTATGGAAAGCATCTCCTATGCATATATGAATTGTTTGCTTTGGATGCATAGGGGTTTGTAATAGTATTCGTCACCTAAAAAAGAGTTTTATTTTTATACAGTCATGTTAAGGGTTGTTTTCCTGCCCCTGCTTATGCCAAAGACACCATAATGTGTTACAAAATGTAAAACTGAGGCAGAAGTCTAATTCTATACAAAGGAGAGCAGTAATGCCCTGAGACTGACAGAACGGTGGCTGATACACTTGATTTAGAGAAATTTACTCCTCACACCCACAAATAACATACACATATATTATAAATGAGACAAAAATCTGTTTGAGATCACTAATTAGAAATAAAGTAGTACTTTGCACAAACAGATTCTCCTTTACCAGATGGTTTCCACTAACAAACACCAATAAAAAGCCTGTTGGAGTAGCTTATGTTCAGCTAGATTAGAAGAGGCCAAAAACAGCACCTCTACCTCAGCCATTAATTTCATTAGAAAGATTCTGTGACAGTTCTGTCTGGGAACTCTGTGGCTTTTACAATGTCATTTACTCTGTGCAGATTTCATTTCTGCAGTGTAACATACCTGACAAACTTTCTGTGGCAAAACTGCATTTTTTGGCTGTTAAAGATTCACTTCATAGTCCTATCTTGGCCCTTACTATAAAAGTAAACATGATGTCTAACTATCAAAAGTTTTGAATCACTATAAGATGACAGATTTCAGTCAATATATCAAAACCTTTATCTTAAATACTGTTTCCATTGGCATGTCACTAATTTATCTCAAATGTCATCAAATGATTTTTGGCAACAGTTCTTTGTCTCTCCTGTCCTTATTATATCACCACTCAGGAAGTCAGAGGAATACATTTTCTATGAAAAATATTCTAACTCAAAGAGTAGCAAAAACAAGACTGGCCATTTTTCAGAAGATCTAAGGTAACATGCACCTTTAAGCATGAAATACAATCCCTTTCCAAGCAAAGTACCATCATGTAAAACCTAGAATATGCTAAATATGGCAAAATAAAAGTAAACAGATTATGCACACAGATGTTGGATATAGAACAGTAGCCACAAAACCCCTACCTACTTCAAGGGAACACCATCAACCCCAAAAAAGCCAAATGCCACAAAACCCCTACCTTCTTAAAGGGAACACCACCACCTCCACCCCCAAAAAAGTCAAACACATACACACACCAAAGCAAACAAACCAAACCACTGTTTCTTCCATTCCAACCATTCTACCATTCTGTCATGGGTTCAGCAGTAGCAGTCATTTTTCTCCTTCTTGGTAGCTGGTGCAGCACTGTGTTTTGATTTTGGGCCTGGGAACAGCGCTGATAACACCAGTGCTTTCAGTTACTGCTTGGTAGTGTTTTGGTCTGACCAAGGACTTTCTGAGTCTCATGCTCTGCCGGGGAGGAGGGGAAGCCAGGAGGAAGCAGAGACAGGACACCTGACCCAAACTGACCAAAGAGGTTATTCCATACCACAGCACATCATGCCCAGGATGTAAAAATGGAGGGCAGAGACCTGGAAGGGGGAGGTGCACTGCTTGGTCAGGCTGGGTGGTGAGCAATTGCATTCTTTCCTTGTATTTGCCTTGTCATTGTTGTTATTGGTGGTGGTTTGTGTTATACCTTAGTTACTAAACTCTTCTTTTCTCAACGTGTGGGAATTGCATTCTTTCAATTCTCTTCCCCATCCCCCTGGGAGCTGGGAGGAGGAAAGAAGGGGCAGTGAGTGAGTGAACTGGGTAAGTTATAGTGGCTTAAACCACGACACATTCCAACCCAAGCTGTTGTCCCTTGCTCAGCTCCTCAGTTATTGCTGACTTTTTGCCATCTTCCCGTGTTCTTTGTGGTGGGATTTCTCATTGCAGATCTTCATTTAAAATTATTATTCTAGCTTCTGAATATCATCTTATCCCCACCCACACAGCACAGACCAAGTGCTTCAGTCCTCCTCCTCCCTCCCACACTGACAAGAAAACAAGCCTGAGGTCATGACTGGTTGTTGCTTTTTCCTCAGAGCCTGCATCCACAGGCAGACTACTCAAGTCTCTTTGTACCAATTACACTTCTCCAAACTGGGTTAATACTAAGTCCCTGCTTTACTAAAACCAACTTAACTATGCATGTACCTTGAATGTACTGTGACAGAAAGGTACCAAGAGATTGTCCGAGATCTCGTGTTCACTGTGAAGACTTTCTTGCATGCCCAGGTACACTGTGAGGAGAAGCTTTGCACCAAGGCTAGTGCTGGAGCCAAGAGATTTAAACTTGCATCCCTACTCCCAGGAAACAGAGGCTCTTTGCAAGAATACTGTACAGGGGACAGGTAACTTTGTTTCTTTTAAAAGTACAAAAATGTCATTAGTGAGCTTATTTGACACTTCAAATAATTATGCAACATGTGCATTTTCAAAAATAATCTGCATTATGAAGTTTGTAACATCATGAAAAATTCTTTTAAGTACTTTTTAAAGTGTCCCAGTTATATATGTGAAAAGAAACTATAAAAATCAGAATGAAAGAACAATTCTTAAATTAGTACAAGGGCAGAGCAACAGCTTTTTTTTTTTTTTTTTTTCAAAAGTGGCTTTTATGCTGAACATGTTTGCAGTTTTCAATTTTATGGGTGTAGCTGTCAACATGTATATTCACTTTTAGAATACTGTCCTGGCTTAATGAGGTCTCATGGAATGATTTATTTTAATAAAAAGTTAACATGCTTACATATGTTGTTTCCACCTTTCTACTTTTTTAAAATCTACTCTTCAGCAGATACATCACAGCAAAGTTTACTTTAAAACTTTATAGCGCATTCAACTACTTAAAGTCAGACAGCTTCCAATGAAATGTTCAAGTAACCATTGTTTTAGCTAACCTTTAACAAGTATAGATCTGTAACTTCAGCATAAGAAACCTAAGCCAGAAAAAAAAGTCACAAGACAATCACATTTTGTTTACAACTACGTGCCATCAGCAAATGGCACCACATTACATTACACTAAATAGAAATAAGACTTCTTACTAGTCTCCCCATCTTTGGTCAAGCCTCATGATTGCAGCATACACAGTTATGTGTCTACCTCACTTTGTCTCACCATCTCTCCACCTGTCTCCAGTTTATGTTGTTGTTTCTGTTAGAGCATAAGATTAGATTCAGAAAACACACATCTACCTTGGAACAAAGCTTCCCTTGCAACATGAGGCTGCCATATGACGAGTTCAGAGTTATTCAGTAAAGATACTGGTGTTTCGCTAGCTCAGAATTGCTCCATGAGACTCCACAGGTGACTGACAGAGATGGTGACAATTTTCAAATTCATACACACACCCTTGTAAGAATGCCTCAGAACTATGGGTCAACAGATTCAGACTCCCCCCCTGCCCCAAGCAACTGTTCTTCTTCAATTTCTTCCCTTCCAATTCATCTTCTCACTCACTTTTCCAATTTTCAGCGTTTCTCAGGGTTGAAACTGCTACAGCTTACGTGGCTAAACTGCCATGGTTCTTTAGCTTTTACTTGGAGCTCATTTCCTCCAGCCTCTTAATCGTCACAGTTTTCTTCCGGAGCTCTCCATTTATTACATTTTTCTTCTCTTGAAGTACTTGCAACAAGTCTGATATGCTAGAAAGGCAAACCACTCCACTTTAAAGACGTTCAGTTACCTCAAGTTCGATTTTATTTTCTGTACAACTTAGCATTAGCAGAATTGCTCTACCACCACATTTCTCTGTAAGGAGTCTGCATAACATCAAATACATTTTTCTTCTACTGTTACAACTTTGACAGCATCCTTGAACACTACATGTGAATTAATCTGTTCAGTAACAAGCTTTCAGCACTAGATTTAGCAACTGCAGATACAGAACCAATGTTGCTTCCAGATTACATCAAAAACTTGTTAAAAAACTGCAAACCAACAATGCTTTTCATACAGCAGAGGGGTTTATCTTCATTTCTATAAAAGGATAGATTCTAGGAAGATAAATAACTGACAAAAAAATTCAAAGACATGAATTTTTGCAAGGAACAAAAAAAATAACCTAGAAAGAATTACATACAGAGGGAAAGAAAAGTTGAAAGCCTAGAAGAATATCAATAGTTCTTGCAGCTCCTTAGATCAACACAATGGTAAAAGCATATTCATTCTTCCCTCCGTTTCTAAATTGACACTGAGTGGCTTATTTCAAGCAGAAGTAGGAGCAGAAGTGGAATGCACATTCCTGCAGACAAAGGAGCATTTCACTTCATCGAAGAACAACCCAGAACTCAACTGCTGCAAATCCCCATTATCTTAAGCAAAGGGGTAATACAATTTAGCTGAACTTCTTTGCCATGGGGGGGCCCTTTAAGGAACACCAGTACTGGCAATACTACTACTCTTTGAATTAGTGTATTAGTTTTATTTCTAGCAAAGCAACAGAAACAATTAGATCATTCCTACAATGCTTTTCAGTTCCTAGATCTATGGTGCTGAGGAATGAGTAACTTTTTCTTCGGTATTGTACATCTCACAATTTCACAAGGCAAAGGCCACTTCAAATACAGATTCCTACTGCAAATCCTTTATTGTAAAAAGGCTTTGGGGTTTTAGTTTTTTATTTGTTGTTGTTGGGTTTCTCTTAGACACAAAATACAGGGTAATAAGCGCAAATAGCATTACCAATGTATAAGTGCTAAGGATGGAAAACATTCTTAATTTTTAGTTCAACTTCATATACTGCTCTTCATTTACCTCAAAAATAGAAATGGATACTTTTCAGTCAGAGTGAACCCAGTGACCACAGTCCATCATTAAACATAATATCAGCTACAATTTCCACTTCAGCACCAATTGAAGCATCACCTTGTAACACTTTGTGAATTTCCACAAGCCCTCCAAGTTATTTTTGACATCTTTGACTCTGATCCTGCCAACACTTACACACATTATCTTAAACATATCAAAATCCATAGCATTATGCACAGCACCCAAATAAGCATATGCATAATTTCAGAAATGAGGACTTAATTGTTCAGTACAGAAGCAAAAAATCCCTTCTGATGTGATATGAACAGGTTAGGAAAAAGAAATCACTCCAATAGGATACCTATTGTTGTTCCAAATGCTAGTATCTCTTAACATTCCTTCTCTAACATTCCTTCCCTGTCCTTCCACCCTCCTACACATATCACCTCCTTTACATTCTCATTAAATGACTAAAAATAACTAACTATGCATATGGTCTGAGTACCACAGCTCTATACCATGTAACTGGGAAGAAAGTATTTCAGTTTGAATAGCTGACCTCCCATCCATCATCAGAAGATATTTTTCCATCAGTTATTTCCCAGAACTTAAACACCTAGCATAGGCAGTAGAGCAACTGCAGAGCTCCACACAATTCAACAGAATAAGGTTTGCTTGGTTAAAAAAAATACCAAACTACAAGCAGACAAACAAAAAAAACAGCCTATGAAAACCTCAAGTATTTTTTTTTTTTTGCCTCCCACCTGCATCTTATTACATTGTAAAATGATTTGAAATTACCTTCTTCCTTTCCTTCAGTCTAAGGATTTTTCTTCACATTAGAAAGTTTTCATTGACATTAAAAACCTATCTAAACTTACAATCCCACTTGGGAAAACATCATCCTACCTCATATTCAGGAATGCAAGACTAAGGACTCATTCTTTTGTTCAGCTTCAGCCACAATGAGGGAAGTGAGAAGCGACACATGCAATATCCTCTCAATTTCTTCTAACAACTTGCTTACCCTAGTTGATGCTCTTTCCTCTGCTCCTTCTCTTTCCCCCAGTAGGTAGCTAGCATAATAGAAGGGAAAGCTGAAATAGATTTGTGAAAAAGCAGTGTTTCGACTTAGTTCAGAGCAAGAAGAAAGCAAGAAAGGAAGGTTGTACATCTGAGTCAATGCACCTCCCAGAGAACTAAAGAAATGTTTTCAGGACTGTGCTCTTATAAGGAAGCTCCTAGGTCACAGCCTAATTTCACATCATCCAAGAGGCACACCTGCTATTTTGGATAAAGAAAAACCATTTTTACTTAGACTTATCCTCCACAGCAAGATCCCAGCCATGCAAGCTCTCTGGTGACAGCAATACACACACCTTCCTTGAGTCTCACTCTAGACAAGGTCACACTTGTGTTCTGTCGCTTATTATGGTCAGAGCTAGAAATACACACTACACTTCACATTATTAAAGCCTAAGAATACTACACGGAGTTGCAGATTTGAAAATAAAGGAATTCTAACTTATAAATACAGCACAAAAAAGGACAACAGAACAGATACATGACAACCTCCCCTCATGCTTTATCACTCCCCACACCAAACCCGAGTCTTAAAAGACACACAATATCACTCACTTATTCCTGCTGACTCTAAATTCCTGCATAACACATCTCCTCTAAACACCTACCTACAAGCTAAACACAGCTCACACAGGGCAGCTCATTAACTCTAACAAACCCAAGCTAATGGGGCTCATCAGCTACACCTGAGGTGTGATTCCTCCCTTTCCAGGAGGCAAAGGGCACAGTAGCAGGTCTGGGCTATTCATACCCTACATTGCATAGGCCCTCACCTTCCTTGTAAGCCTCATCCACTCAGCTAACTCCCATGGGGTGCTGGGGTGTTCAGTGGTCCTGCACCAGGCAGAGCATCAGTTCTCTCTGCTGCAGAGTGCAGCCATGGAGGAATGCTGCACCCTTGATGCATTGAGGAATAGATAGATAATAAATAAATAAATAATAATAAATAATAAATAATAATAAATGATAGATGCATTGAGGAATGCATCTACCCTTGCTGCCCTGCTGTGTGCCAGCACAGAGGGGTGGAAGCACACAGCCTCACCCGCAGCCCTGGCCTCCTCTAGCTCCCAGTACATAACCAGGTCTTGTCACCTCTTGTAGTGTCTCAGAGCCATTACAAAACATCTAACACACCACACGTGGCCACACACACGCAGATGCCAAAAGCTGCACCATGCCACAGCACTGGCTAACAGCTAGCGGCCACTGCCTTTGCCCTCCAGGCTGCTCCTATGCTGCCATGAGGATTTGCTTCTGTCAGGGAGGTGGAAAGCAAAAAGCCAGGCTCCCTGGCTGTCTTTCTGCTCTACCTACTCCTTTAATGGACAATAAAGTCACTTACCTTCTTTTCCCCAGGGGAGGGAGGACAGCCCATCTCTTCCAAAGCCAACCCTGCAGGTTCAACAGCACTGGGATGCTCCCGCTCACCCTGGGCTCCAGAGGGTCCCCCTGCCCCCAGCCCCAAACCCGCTAATTGCTGCCGTGGGCCATTCTTACCACCCACCTCACATGCAGGGACAGCATGGGGAACAGCCCCTTTTCGGGACCTTTGCCTGGCATTTACCGCACTGCCCAGCTGGTTCCCTGGTGGCATTAACGTACCTGAGCAGCTCCCACAGAAACCCTGGGGTTACTCGCACACTGACAATCCAGCATATGCTTAAATATTTGTTGAAACTACATCTTCATATGGTTTAGTTTCTAACCGTATGGTTTAGGGGAATTGTCCATAGTATCAGCTTTCATAGCATAAAGTCCTGTTTTGAAAATATGACTCACTAGTTGATAGTTTTCCCAAATTGCCTGAAAGATTAATAAAATAATCAACTTAGAGGGGAAAAAACCCCACAGACTGTTCCTGTAAGGAATCGCTTTATTGCCCATACATGTGAATGAGCTGTTTTAATACTCAGGTTCGCTGCCTCCTCTGCATTTAATCTCTTCCCTTTTATGTCCTGCTCTGATTTTTTTTAAAAGACTTTCAGGCTTTTTTAGAATTAATTATACAAATCATTAGTATTAAAAAGGTAATATAATGGTTTCAAGAACAAGCTTCACAGACTATCTGCATATTTAATCATCTCTGCTAATAAATTTTTAATCACTCATTGAGTTCAGGTTCTTGTCTTGAAGCTTAACTTGATAACAAACCTAGCAACTGGTAGAACTAATTGGTACAGAGTAAGTGAATAATTTATAAGAGGAAAAAGCACTGGGTGTTCTGGAGGTGTGCAGAGACCACAAGTCACAGATATTTTTCTGAGAGGAAGCACGAAAACAGCGGCTGATTACAGGAATTTCGCGATACACTGCTGACATCCAGAGGCCAACAGTCAATACTGTTCACATATGTGAACCAGGCTGTAAAGCATACTGCAAAGCCAGATTCATTAAGTTTTAAATATTCATGCATTTCATTAAAGTTAACATTAATTGCACTACCATACACATTGATTATGCATAGACCATAAGTGTTTAACCTCTGAAAGCTTGCAAGTATATTCAAGCAATGGCGTATGTTCCATCTTCGATGATTTCAGTGAAAGCTTCAGCTATAAAGTTAAAATTAGAAATGCAATGCATTACAGTGCTGAGGAATAACAGTCTGAAATATCAGAACAGTGATAATTATTTTACTAACCAAACAGAAATGCTGACATAAGCTGTAAGTCGCTTTGTATTTTTATAAATTATATATAGATAACAAAAATTTACTGTAAGATTCCTTACAGACGAATGTTAGACTGATTTGCAAGCTGCATTTATTAAATAGGTTTAAACAGTTAAAACTAATTGGTGGCTGAGTGGCTTCTATTTCGATGAAGATGAGTAGCTTTTAAACAATGTAACAACAACAACAAAAAGAGGCCATTCTCCTGAAATAAGCTGATTTGTGTCTTAAAATGAGACACCCCAAACCCACTTACACTACAGAATAGTTCTACCCCCAAGGAAGCACAAAATGTTGTAATTCTTAAACCAGGATGTAACAGACAACATTTGACAGAAATTCAATTATCCTTGAAAGATCCCACTTGTAGTTAGTTACATACATAATCCTCTTTTATTTAACCGGTTAAAGCTCTCTTTCAAAACATTTAGTTCGATGAACTGAAGACCTGCTACATTTAAAAAAATTCATTAAGTGGCTTAATAAGATTGTTGAGGAAAAACACTCAGAAGTTTAAAAATGTCATTTAATGCTGCCCATAAACCCTAATTCCAGCCCTGTATGTTTATGCATTATGAAACACCAGTGAATTAACTTTTAATCTCCTTTGAGCCAAGAAGATTTTAAGATTGGAAACTAAGGCACAAAGGGCATGCCAACAAATACAATGCTGAGCTGAGGCTTAGAGCAATCCCTGAACTAGCTCACATCTTCAGAGCTTACTCCTGCAGGGCTAATTACGCCCCCCCCCCCCCCCCCCCCCCCCCCCCGATAGAAAGCTGAGCTTGTACTGTTACACTGCTTCTGGCACCTCTGCGTGGCAAGCTTAGCTCTCTCCTCTGGCACTGCACTACACTACACAGATACGCTCAAAGAAGTATGAAATTTAAAACCTGAAGAAAGTATGCTGTGTTTTTAAAGTATCATGCTTCAAACCTAGGTGCTTAGACACTTCGTTTTTAATCAGGAAGTTTGACTGTAGATTCTAACCTCCCCAAAGTAAAGATAAAAACAAATTACTTCCCTATGTATTAAAAAACCCTCTACAAGCATGACCAAATGAAATTGTAGTTGGTTGGTTGTTGGGTTTTTTGTTTGTTTGATTTTTCTTTTTGGTGTTGGTTTGGCTTTTTTTATTGTTGGGGTTTTTTTCTGGTTTTTGTTTTGTTTTGTTTTTAAATCAGTCCTTAAATTCTCTATGAGGCAAATATAAAATTGTTCACAATCTTTGGAGAAGCAAACAATCGGAGTTACACAGACTGGCTTGCCCAAAATAGTTCTGCTTTCTCCTTGAGCGGTTAACAACTCCTGATTAGCCAATTATTTTTGTAACAGCAGGCACTTAAGTGTAGTATTCCTAATCAGAAGTCTCAGTTAACACACAGAAATTCTGTTTCAAACAGAATTGCCTACACCCTCAAAGAGCTTTACAGTCAGACATATCCTGGGTGGTATCATAAAAAACCTTGTCATTTTTCTGTCAGGAAAATACCGATTGCTAACAAAGATGCTGCAAGTCATACATCAACTACCTGTACCATTTAGCATCTTTAAAAGTAGTCTGGGATATCAAAGGGTTTTGTTTGCTTCTGTGTGTTTGTTGGTGGTTTTTTGTTTGTTTTACACATTAAGATTACCTCCCTTCATGGTGCTTTCTTCAGTAATATTTAAACAAGGAGGTAGCCTGTTAAGGCATTTAAACACCAAACTAGATTTAATTAATTTTACTGGTTTGGTGTTCATGACGTAGTCACAACCAACCATACAGTTCAGGAAAAGTATGCACATTTGTAAAAGAAGATTTTGTATTCTCAGCAAAATTTCAGTTTAGATTTTGAGAGCTGTCAAAATGCAGGAGACAACACTTTACAGAGTAAGAATGCTCTCAGTACTTGCCAATTTAAAACTTTAAAAAGTCTAAACTCCATGCTCATCAAGGAGTACTTTGTTCTACTTGGGGTTTGCTTTTTGTGTTTTTTGTGGGGTTTCTTTTGTGTGTGTGTACTGTTTTGTTTTTTGGGTTTTTTTTGGGGGGGTTTTGTTTGTTGTTTTTTTTGGTGGGGTTTTTTTGTTCGGGCTTTTGGGTTGTTTTTTTCTTTTCATTTTTTAAAAAAGCTTAAAATAAGCAGGCAAAGATTTTTGATGGTTGATGTCTCTCCTTCACATAATCCCCACATTCTCTTTTTTTGTCTGATAGATCCAAAGGCTCTCACTCACTAAGCAGTTAAGCTTCTCTACCAAGCATGCCAGCAAACACATAAACAGAAATAAAAATTATAGCAAGGCTTTCACATGTCCAAGTAGAAATGCACTACTGTAGACAATTCATTTTATTTGTCAGAAGATCAAAAATACAGGGATGCAGAGGAAAATGTTTCTTCTTATTCTATACCTGTCCCTGAAATAATACTAGGCCTGAGAAGTAATCACATTATTAAACTAAATCTGAAGAGGTTTTAATTAAAAGTATGTTTGTAATTTCAAATTGTAATTATATTCAAGGTTTAAGTGTTACATTTATTAGACTGTGAAGAGTTTTACAAGGCATTCCTAATGTAATGAGCTTAGGCACCGCATATGTTGCATCTTTGGTACACGTTATGAAGAGTTGCTTTTTTAATGAGCTTTAAAAAACACATTTGCATACCAGAGGAAAAGGTCAGTGATGTGTGGATCGTCAGTAAATTAAGTATCACAGTATTATGTTATTATGATTGCCTTCCACAGACACACAACAACAAAACCATAGCTACCATACTATTCTAATGCTTCATATACATAACCTTGTCGGCTAACGCACAGTTACTCTGTGCCTCTGGTCCATCTTACTCTGTCACTTGCACAGGCCTCCTTCACTGTCTCCCCGCATGAGCTCCAACAGCAGAACAGCTGGGTTGTCTGACAGTCAGAGAATCAAATCAAGCACAGGCAGGAGGGGCTGCATTCAGTGTGATGGTCCATCTCCAAGCACTACTTTGTACTCCAGCCTTTACCCTGAGTAAAGATACCCAGGGCTAAGTCCTGAATCCTCATAACAAGATTAACCCTATTGGGCAGCAATGCATCATGACAGGGATGCCTCTTTCAATCCAAGTCCCACTCTACTCAGGTCTTTGTTCAATGATGCAGCAGCAATCATCTCTCTTTCAAAACACAGATGCCAAAAGTATTTCTAGCACTATGGTCCAAAATTCAACTTGCTCTACCAAAACAGCTCCCTTTAGCTCAAATGTTACATGTTTGGTAATCTGTAAAGACTGGTTGACTGGTAGCTATATTGAAATTATTACTCTGTAATAAAAAATAAAACAAGCTAGAAACTGACTGCAAATACACTCTCACCAGGTTTTCAGCAAAGAGTAAAGTTTGCTGGATTTACCTTTACTTGTAAGTATTGTAAATATTGTGAATTCACAAATATTTTAATGGTACCTTTATTTTTTAAGGGCAATTAAGTTGATTCCTTCCCCAACTCTGCAACAATCCGCAGAACAGATCTCTCTCCTTCTATGCTAGAGACCGTAGGTATATACTAAACCATGTTATGCACTACATGATACTTTCTTCATGTTTATACATATCAGAGCCAAGCAAGTGACACTTCAGCTCTGTATAATGATGTAGATTTAGTCATTAGAGAAAAAAAAGTCCTTTACAATAGTACAATAGTAATAGCACAACTCAATACAACTGATCAGCTAGAAGTGGTTTTAATGATTTTTCACTATTTGGATATGATAATCCTCAAAGCAGCATTCAAAAATATAGTGCAAAATATTTATTCATTTTATTTACAAATAAAATGTGCAGTTCAGCTTCTTATCCTCACCACAGGAAATATAATTTCTTATGCGATGTACAGAAACTGAGAGGCATTCAGAGACAAAACGTTAATTTTAAACCTAAGAACAAAGATCTTCCCTTCAGTTATATTTTTTGTAGAAGTTACACAATATAATTTTAATAAATTGTTTTCAGCTGAAAAAGAAAACCCAAAAGAAATCTAAGACAACACTAAAGAATTACATAAGAAAAGGGTTGTTTTAAACCATAAAGTTAAGTATGTTGTGACAATCACAAAGCAAAGTTCTTATCTATATAGAATATACATTTTTTTTGCAGCTTAAACATAGAATCTTTACAACGTAATGCTTTTTTTTTTTCCTTCTTACTATGCAAATTGCCTCTAAGGAAAAAAAAAAAAATTCCAGTATCTTCCTTTCCCTTTGATGAAACAACAGGTGCTTTGGTTAAAGAGCAATTCGTGCACAATAGTGTTTTAACTTGCAAGGCAGTACTCCTTTATTAAGCTGGTAGAATTCCACTAGCTGGATGAGATCAGTAAATCTGGTATGACCGTCATCAAGGGTATAGAATAGCTTCCCATCATCTTCCAACTGTAAAAATGGGAAAAAATAAAAATAGAATAAAATTGCCCTTTGCTATGGTGTTTCTTCATGTTTGATATACTTGAGAAACCTTCTTTGTAGACCCAGATATTTAAATCTTATAACTACTGAAAGAAAAATACAGTGACCATTCACAGTGAGATCAAAAATGCACAACAGAAAAATAAAGCATTCTTCAACTTCCCCTTTAAGTTAGGTATGTGCCTAAAAGGAAAGAAGAGTTAAATAAATATAATTATAAATAATATTATTTCTGCATTAACAATACTTCTTTATGCCTTTGCTTTGGAAAGATAACTGGAGTTTATATGAACACTGAGTTATTACAGAATGACAAGAAACAGCCAAGTTTAACTAACTACTACATTTTATACAATTTGTTTTGTAAGGTGCACACTCCTTCATTTGTGTACAAGATGATATGCTCTACCAAAGAAACTGCCCATTGCAAAAGTAACATGCTTGATACTTGTAGTTGTAGGAGAAAGAATAGCTGCAGTTCCAAATGCATGTATTAGCATAGATACAGGAAAGAAAGAAGAAACTGAGAAACATAGCTTGAAATGTTACCTTTGACTTTCAGATGCTTCAAAATTTACAATCAGTATTTCCCTATTCTTGGTTACTGAACATTAGCCCTTGCCCAGTTTGTATCGCACTGCTGACTTATTTCCTCTACTGCTGATACATCTAGTATCAAGAAACTTCAGTGTAATAGTGACTGAATAGTACTAACGTAAATAAGAGGATAAAAAACTCTACTTCAACTCTTTTTAAAAAAGAAAAGGGGAAAAAAGAGGCTTTACAAGATTTAGACAGTAGTGAACAGAGATCCTTAAGTTGGGCTAGTGTAGAGTAGCAGGTGGTATGCAAGGGAAAGATGCAACTACCCAACTTGAGTACAGGGGAAAGGAGAAGATATTATTAGCTCTCTCACCTGTAATTAAGATTTCTCATCTGAAGCAGCTGTTGAACTGCTTACAACTTATGGCTATTCTACCTCTTTCTACCATGTCTGGAAGTAGTTTGCAAATTCTTTATTCTCAGACTTGGTCAGTTGAGGTCAAACACTGCTAGTTAAGGAATTACCAATGTGTGCATGTGTGAATTCCTGTGCTCCAGCTAAGAACCTGAAAATTGATTATCATCCACTGGACTTTCTTACGTATGCAATTTTCCTGCCAACACACGAAGACAAGGAAGAGTTGACAATTCAGAGGTCTGTTGACCAGGATTTAATTTTCATCTTGTTTATCGCCCCTCCAAATTAATCCCAAAACTTGAACTGAATACCAGATTGCTAATTCTAAAGTAATAAGTATTTTGCAAAGGAAAAATTCATATCAAAGTTATGCTGCTCAGGAACCTAACATTTTCTGCAGGCTAAGAAGGCTATTATGAAAAAACATTTAGTGGAAAAAGACAGTCCCAGAAATGTATATCCATTCTTCTTTCACATGGACTACAGAACAAGTAATTTCTACACTGAAATTAACTTGTATCAGCTCAGAGTAGTAAGGCTGAAAAACATATTTAAGATATAAAGTTCTCCAATTTTCACAGCGTGAAATCCTAACTGTATCCCAAAGGATTTCTTTTCAATTTTTTACAATCAGTTCCCTGCCACCCACCTGCAAAACCTGTTGCACATGTTACCAGTGTTAACATGATGCACTTGTTAATGTACAGGAAGCTTGAATTAGTAGGCTTCATGCCCTATCTGAAAGGAGACATTTTTAAATGCAGTATTTTTAAATGAAGCAACCGAAAATGTAAGACAAAAATAATTCATTTAGAGACTGAATTATTTTTAACTTGTAAAAAGACCTTCTAAATGCCATTTATTTATTTACATTTAGTAGGAAAGCTATTTTCTCTTCCCAGTGACTGGAAAATGGCAAGAGTTCAGAATAACAGTACAATTTGAAGTTAAAAAAGATAACCTTGATCTCTAACTAATAAGCTACCAACTTATTGCAGTAACACAAAATGTCTTGTTTCTTAGAAAAAACAATAACTTCATTTTAGAAGATCAACAGCAGCCTCCCCATCACCCCTCCCGTCAAAAAATGCTTTTCTGAACTCCTTAAAGAGTATTGATCTAGCAAAAAGAGAACATGTGGTAAGTCTGGGAATTGAGAATGGCATGAGGGTACTGAGTGCAATGGCAAAGTAGATGACAGAAAGGAACTGAAATATGTCTATGTTTGGTGAACTAACAGGATCCATAGTTACATTCTCTATCCAGATTAAGCTGTTCTCATTACAGACATTAATTTTTTCCCTGGGTAACTATCATAGGAGTAATCACTTCACTTTAAAAACAAACAAACAAAAAAGTCCTTCAAGTAAGATAGGTTTTGCACTGAAGTGGAACAGGTCATCTAGACTATCAGCATGGAAAATTTGACCCATCTGTATGTCAAAACAAGGAATTCCTGGCTCCTCCAAAGACCCGACAACAGGAGAGCAAGGTTTTAGCATGCATGTATATGATTCATTCCTCAAATGCACTGCTTACATCTGAAGAACATAAGAATTGACTGGATAATTTTTCTGAAGAGGATAATCATCCAGCTCAGGGAAAAATGAAGAAAACTGAAGCTTCTGGCTACATCTGCTCCTACAGAAGAGAGGCTCTCTTTTCTGATGGGGAAAGAAAAAGTGGTCTCTTAAAATTGAGAGTTAAATGACACCCCAATGCAGTAGAATCATACAGTATTTGTATGGAGTTCAGAAGGTTTTCTAAGCAAGACACCACTTATCCCAAAGTAAATAATAGAAGCGACCACAGTCAGTAGCACAGAGATCTTACACTTGGGATTCTAATCACAGAACATACACTGATGCTCACAAGGAATTCAGGACATAGCTATCACTTCTGGATGAAGGTCTCCTCCATTGTTTATTCCTAAACACAATAAAAATTCTGGGCAATTCTTGTAACTAACACTGTTTCATTCCTTTCCTCCCCTGAAAAAGGGCTTTAGTTTTATTCTACAGGAACTTTTTTTAAGGGAGAATATCAGCTACAAGCCCTAGGTACGGCACATGGATATTTGGTGAATAATTATAGTGGATCCCCAGATCAGAAACAAAACAAATGCCACTACACTCATTTCTACTGAGAAACAGCAAAGTATCACAGAAACTTCAGGAGGAAGAAACGTGGAGGCTAGAATATTATGTGGTCTGGAAGAAAGTTTTTTGGTGAAGAGAGAAGAAAAATCTAGCGGTCTGCTCAGTTATTTGCTAAAACACATAACATTGAAGGGCTTTTCATCTCAACAGAAGCATCCTGTGCAAACACCAGCATAAAACACCTCAGAAAAGAGTGGAAGAGATGGGGAAAGCTGGCCATTCCAGTAGGGTAACTGGATGACATCTTCAATGAAAACTGATGGAAATACAATTTCAATTTAGGAAATTTTAGCTTACCTCTGAGTAGCTGGGCTAAATAAGGATATCAATTTTTTGCTAAAATTGTCCCTTTGAAGAAGACTTGGGCATGACTATACCACAATAACATGAATGAAGAAGAGAGATCAGAAAAAAATGTTTGAAAAATATTGACAGGAACTATCCTGAACAAATGAGTCAGATACGCAAACACACACGTCACAGGCAGGCCACCTAAACAGATGACTAAAACCAAATTGTGCACATGCCGGAAATTGAACAGGTAATATGACCTTTATTAATACAAAATTTTCTGCCATCAGGGTTGCTTCTGTTACAGTTCAAATGGATTTGTCTATTTCTTTAAGACACATTTTAGGATTTCATAATGCTAGTCAAGCTTTATAACAGATCAAACATCAAAGCTCACAAATGTTCATCTCTACTCAAGAATACAAATTATTTTTAGTGACACAGGTATTATGCTTACATCTTTCATATATGAACAAATGAAAAAAAAAATCCATCAATATTCTATCACCATTATTCAATTGTTTAATTTTACAACTGTATACATAAACTGAAATATTTACTTACAGGTGCAATCTGAAAATGCTTTATTTTTAGTCCATGACTCAATGACAATACAAATGTTTTGGGGTTACTTTGGCTATCACGTACCAGGAATACCCTAAAAGAGATTGAAAATGTTCACAGTAAGGGCACTCTGGAAATCCTTTTGTAAACACTCAGTTAGAAGTGTTGTAATTCATTATAGTAAGTATTGGTGAAAAGCAAAATAACATTAATTATGTACGTCATGCTTTTAATCAATGTTTCTTTGCACATGTGCCACTGGAAATACTTTTTCTTAAATTCTTCTTCACCTTATTATGTGAAAAATATGCATTCTCAGAATGAATGACACTGTAGGCGTTAGTTTTTACACTGCACAGAATTAAAGTGCATCTCTTCAGACAGAAAAGCACCCTCAAAGTTTGTGCTTTGAACAGAATTTTTAATTGGACTCTGACCCAAATATTGTGTGATTGTGTTACCTAAATCACAAACATTATAGTGAAAATGCAAAAGGTGGCTTAAGAGGAAGTTTACAGAAAGGGTAATGCAAGACTTGCAGAACGATTTTCACATCTGGCCAATATTCATAAATGCACACTCACTTCTGCACATCAGCACAATTTCCACTGAGACACAGGTACACTCTGCTCGCTTTACAGCATCATTATTCAAATCACAACACTGTCAATGGTTAACAGTTGTCACTGCAAATAGTTCACTGAAAAATGTATTCCAACCAGGTTATAGACAGACACAATTTTGCCATAATCCTGGTATAGGCTAAGGATGATTACCAATAAGACACAGCTTTCACCGAATCACTGGTTTTCGAATATCGGCTGAGAGCAGTTTGGAGGAGAGAGGGAAGTACCTGGTTCACAGCTTTGTAGTGGACAGAGTCCTAACTGTATTGTGCAGGTCTGGAACAGATACAGCCAATGAATGTACCAAAGAAGGGAATGGAGGGACAGCCATTGGAAAGCTTGTTACTCTTTCAGGTCACAAAAGAAACAGGTAAGATGGACTTGAACGCATCAACCATGTAAGCATTTGTGGCCACCTACTTCTGCCCAGCCACGTACCAGGAATGAGACCATAACTGCTATATGAAAAGAAAGGATTTCAGGAGAAGAAAGCAGAAAAAGGCTTGCAGTGGATTTTCACTAACAGCATGGATGCAAACTACTAATTTCATCCTCAAAATTTTTAAGAGTTCTATTTTTACAAGGTAAGAAAATACATGGAATTAAGAATTTTGGAGTCCATAATCTTTATAACTTCCATTAAAATCCCCATCCATTCTAATTCCGAGCTCTGATAATAATTTAGTTATTAAAGAGGGATAATTGCCAACTCAGCATGCGGTAAGAGCACACAGCAAATATAAGGACAAATAAGACTTCTCAAAAGACTCAGGCTCTCTTAACAAGCTCTCTCTCACCACCTAGTGGCCTTTCACCCTCTCCAGGACATAAAAATGTTCAGAGCACAGTTACATAGATCCTTCACATAAACTTGAATCTTTTGCATGTTTGTCATTATGGACCGGCATTTTATTTTTCTTCACAAAAATGACACTATAAGAATGTGCCACTTCGCAGATATCCAAAATGGAGTTTGCCAAATGCCAGTACTGGATCCCACATTAAACAGTACGCAAAGTAATCACATTGGGTAGGAAAGAAAATTCAGGTTGATTAGGATTTAAGTTCCCATTCATCAGTTCTTTTAAAGTTAATTTTCTTACTTTTTTCCTTTTTTTAACACCAAAGACAAGCAACGTGTTCTCCTTCACATAAAAAGATCTTTACTCTTTTCTAACCTTATCACAATAGACCTACTTCAGTTGTCAAAATACCTTTAGTAACTTTATTATGAAGAAAGGGTTGTACTTCACAGTATCTTAGAAATGTTAGTTGAAAGGAAGCTTTTTAGACATGCTGGATGACTCCAAATAACTACTCCTTCATAAACTTATAAGGAATTCTCTGAATGACCAGTTGCATTTTGTCATGGGCCTTTTGGTAATGCTATTATCTCATTCATCAATCAGATGCCAATCAGTTTGCAATCCTGTCAACCACTTGTCACTGAAATGTCTTCAAATGCCCTTTAGGGGGTGAAGTATGACATCTACAAAATTGCTACATAAACTTTGTTAAGAAATTTGGCTTTACATTGGAACAGTAGATCCAAAAACTTTATTCCTTCATAGCACACCTTAAGACTGTTGTCCCTGTTACTGGGTTATTCGAACACTGATACTACTGTACATCCTTTCTATAATAGTCCCTTTGTCTTCTATAAGCCATTGTGAACAGACTATTTGTTGGCACACATGGTATTAAAGAGGTCCTATGACCTCTGTCACATGTGCAGGATATCTCCCTGCATGGGATCACCTCAAAAAGCTGAACATGGATTATTTTCTCTGCCCCATCCCCTGTCCCCAGAAACTAAAATCTTATCATTTTCATTAAAAACTTCTGTATTTCTGGTGATGATTAATTCTTTCCGCTTTTCAAAAAAGCGCAGCATTTGTCACATGTTGTAATGTATTCATGACGTCATTGTAACTCCTGAATATGTATCTGACAGCACATGAGTGCTCATAGTACCGTGATCTCATCAATTCTAGACATTCCATACAAGAGTATTATCCTCACCAAAACCATGCACACCTATGAATAGATCCAAGAATATAACATAAAGAACACTGTACTAAACTAACGTTAGCAAGGTATTTGCATGCTCATCTTGAACATCATTGCTCTTTACTCGCCAAATCTACTGGGTTTCAATTAATAGTGTGTTCGTATGTACCCACTGAAACACACTGAAAGTTTCATCAGCCCTGAAATTATACACTGCTCAGAAATGTGTCTGAGTCACCTCCATGTCCTGTCCCTCTCATGTAATAAATAAAAAAAGAATGCAGAGTATAGAAGCAGCTTCAGGATCATTAGATAGACTTAAAAGTAGGAACCCTTACATGGAAAAAGAAGGAAAAATGCAAAAGAGAAGTCCAATTAGTCTTCCTTACTGAGTAGGACTCACTTTGCATTGCCCTTTTTTCCTAGAGCCTTTTCTACAGATGTAGAAAACAGTATTACCATGTACTTAATCTAAAACTGAAGGAATTTAACCAGTAATCTGATGTTACAAGTACCTAACTGGAAACAGACTCAGAGAAAGAGTTTTATGCAATTACTCATTGAATGAAGGAGGCCCAAATCTACATTTAATACAGGAGCAGGGATAAAAACATAAAAATGAAAAATAGGATTTGAACATAAAACACTTATTTGTTTTGAAATTTTTAAAAATCAATATTTAAATGAGAGAAAAAAAAAGTCTTATCCTAACATTTATTGTTTACCTTTAGGGGATAATATGATTTTTTTAGTCATTTTATGAGGAAAAGCATACATTTTTCAATGGCTGTCCCTGCACAGCTCATCTCAGAATAATGTTTTCAGGCTTTTTTTTTTTTCATTCTTTCATCACTAATAAGAGATACAAAAGACACCAGGGCCAAAGTTGACAGTTCCAGAGAATATTGTGCAAATACAGAGCTCAAATGCCTGGCTCTGAGCGGACATAAGTAATCAGTCAGTGACAGAATCAAAGTGTTAGATCACCACTTTGTTGCTTCCAAAAGGTATAAGACAGAAACCACCTGATCCCCAGATAGCCCTATATAAAATAATTTTTACTTCTATCAGGTAAGTGCAAACTCTTTTTTCTTCCATTTCCCTCCCTCAATAAGAAGTACATTAAAATAGCAGCTTTTGACTAGAAATGTTTCTAAGAAGAGTTATGTAAAGAATTAACTTACCCATCTACAAGTCCATGCTGCAAAATAAGTCTCTGAGCCTCTTCTCTAGATATTTTATGATGAAACCACGACTGAGATCTGTGTATAGCTGTAGAAATAAAGATCTTTAAAAAATGTTTTGCCTTTACTGAAAGAACCACCTATTGTATTTCTCTAGCAATTAATTAACTCACACATACCCATGTTAGACATGGCAATAGGACTACCATGTGAGTTGAGTCGCAGACAACCCCTCCTCTGTATAAGAGAGAATTAAAAACATGATTTCAAAGCTATTTTTTGTCAGAAAAACAATCAAACAAACAAAAACAACCCAGAAAATACTATTCTGATAAAACAAAGGTGTTGATACCCGCCACACTAATCCTTCTTCAACTGCAACTGAAAGGGCCTCTGTTGGATTTTCTATAATTCTGCTTCTGTGTCCTGAGAAATCCATTGCTACCAAAGAATTTTCTGAAATGCTTCTCTGCAACAAAGAAAACTAGATTTAGTTTGTTCATTTTTTATAACATCCATCATTTAGAAGTCAGCTTCTGAAAAAACATTACATTTTGTAAGTGCTGTTTCAAGTATCTGCAGTGTTTTCCGTCAGAGCCAAACTCATTTAACCTGAGGGAGCATTTGTAATTCCAGTGCTGCTGCAAATGGCAATTTTACAGTCTGGCAGGAGAGATCATCTTTTTGCCTTACTGCAATGGATGATAAGTGCATCAATTTACCCGAAACTCTATTTATATATTTAACTATAACAAGCCCTTGGCATGTCAAAACAGGTCAGAAAACTGTTAAGCTGTCCAAGTAACAAAAAAAAAAAGAGAAGATAAAAATTCTTATGCATAACCATCAAATTAACAAAGATTTGGAATATTTCATTATAAATTTCATACATTTATATTTTTTAATATAAATTTTCACTCAAAGTTTACTGGATTTTACAGACTTAACAACTGCAGATCTGTTACACTTTTTGTGCTCATGAAGATCGTTTGTAGCAATAGAATAAAACCACCAAAGTTTGACAAAACAGTCTTAAAACTCATCAAAATATTTCTCAGAAACTCAGGTTTACAAAATCAAGTTTAATGCAGATTGTAATGGCTCAAATGTTGGCAGGCACTGGAATATCAAAAGATTAAAAGAACATTCTAGCACTGTGTAAGTTAAACTATCATCTGGAACACAAGAGGCCCAGATTTCTGTAGGGCGAGCAAAGCTTCCCAGTCCAAAATCAAAGCAGCTCTGTTTTGTTCCTGTTTGGTTACAAGCATGAATGTAACTAGAAATTACAGTTAACTGTAATTCTTGACACTGTAAGCTAAGGTCTGCCCGAGTAACTGTAACCTGCAAAGAACTTTGCTAAAGTAAAAACCACGGGTGAAATAAGAGAAAACATTTGTCTCTAGGGGAGTGGAGAGAACTCCTTGTAGCTGACATGGTTGTGAGTTATTGAGGAATGCGAAACATGGAAGTGGTTCCCTTGTGAAGTATGTTCCTTAGCTTGTGCACTTAATTCCCAAGTTTATTCAATTTGCTGTTTAATTCATGAATTATGCACAAGTATGAAAACAGTGCCATGCTTAATATTGGTTATAGATTCTGCCTGTGTTAGAAGCTACGTGAGTTGAAAAAGCACTCAATAGCATAAGAGAGAATTGGTAATGGTTCCCAGATCCATTATAAAAGCAGCTGATGTCTATTGTAACATCTTCACATAACAGGAAGTGTAGACATGGTCCATGTATTAATCACAATTTTGAAACCATGCTTATTAGCAATATCACTGAAAACTAATTTTTTTAATACCTGTAATGGCAAATGCATGTTTTAAACATTTTAACAGCAAGAACTACAACAAAAGCTCAAAAAATACACCGAAAAATCACTGTCACGATTCCTTGCAACATGTAATTTTTACTCAATTTAGCCAACAAAAACCACAAAAGTGATATAAATCGTCCATGAAAAAGTCTGAAATCAAATTACTCATTAAGAGCTGGGATAACATATTAAAGAAAAGGACAATCTGATCCAGTACCAACTATCCGACTGAGGAGTTGGACACAGCATCTCGTATAGGCTGCTGTCCTCCAAAATCCAGTTCTGCCAAATTACAGTGCTCCTCTGAAGTCCAGTCAGTATGGCACCAACTGCAATTCATCTCAAGTACTTAACATTTCACATTCAAAAAAATAAAATGGAAGTATTACTGTACACCAAAAAAGATTTGTTACAGCTTTCTTATTCAGCACTTACAGCATGTGTATCCTTAAACACTTTGCTTCTTTTTTAATGCATTTATAGTACTGCTGCTCTGTTTCCAAAATCCTCTTTCCATTCTTTTTGACTGTGATAATAAGCCAATGAACTCTCAAAATACTCATGATTTGACAAAGGGAAAAAACCTCTTAATTGTTCTGAACTACCTGATTGGCATTAAGTAATTAATTAGTTCTATAGTCAACCCTGACAGCCCTAAATATTTCAGTAAGCGTTTCCACATGCAAAGATTTGCAGTACCAGCTCAGTAGTATAACTGACACAAGTTACTTAAAAATAGCATGATGGCAGAAACAGTGTATTTATTCATGGAGCTACGGTGGGACATACCATAGGTGTTATATTCAAAGGGCTGCAGCCACTTCTACCTTGATATGGTTGCATGTAATTCTGATACAGCTGCATCCCATACTAAAACCAGAAAATAACATGGTTAGCATTTTAAATTATAAACCTAAGCCAAGTAAATTGTTTTTCCCAGATGTAAATAATAACACATGCTTTTCTTTACCATTAAAAATCAGGCACAAATACTGTTAGGATAAGGAAATGCACATTACCATCATTGTTGCTGCTGCCTTTATAAATGTACACTCTGAATTAAATAGTACCCATTTAATACAACAAATGACCTACTCCTATTTTGTCACACATAGACACATTTTAAAAGCATACTAAAACCAGTCTTGTGTATTCTGTTGTTTTGTTCAATATTACCAACAATCTCAATGACTTCAACATGGTTGCATACAACCATATGCTTACAGTTATGTATCTGCAGGACTGAGGCTTCAAGACATCATCCCATGCCCTACAATGCTTTCAGTAATTTGGTCTCCGTTTATCGGGATGAAACACAATCAGATTTCGCATTTCAGAGTACAAAGTTGATATTGCTATTGCATGGGAACCTAGATACTCCTCTACCACACAATATCAAAATTTCACATAGTAAACTTCAGCAAGAAGCTAACTCCACACAGAAAAATTACCTTAAGCAACCTAATTGCTGTCATCCAACAGGTCCTACTTTGTTCATCATCTGCACAGAGTTGTTTCAGGTCTCTGGTTCCTCCTGATTTGTTAGGCTAGAAGGCCACAGCACATTTTTTTAGCATTAATGCATATCTTGAAGACAATACCTGTTGAAATAAAAGCCACTAATTCTCCTATTTTATAAGAGACAGCTGAATATTGTTTTCAGAAACCTTAAAGAATCTTCAGCTTACCTAAAAATTGTGGCTTACTTTAATATGTATCAGAATAATAAGGTTGTACCTTAAAGCAGAATCCATAGATTGTTGGTGCTCCAGAAATCTTTTTGCCTGTCAAAGACATGTACATATCACTATTGCTGAATTCACAGAAAAACTGCAGATGCCTTGGTTCCTAAAAAGAAGAGCAATGTACTATAGTTAGACTATTTTTAGCCAGCCTCTCCAGATAAGAAACTCAAGAAATATAGTAGTTATCCTGTTCTAAAATAGTCTTAACATACTGTAGTTTTAACTCTGACATGAAATCTAGAAAGAGACAACTCAGTGTTAATTTCATAATGCAAAAAAAAAAAACACATCAAACTAGTCTGAGTTCATTCTTCCAGAGAGGGAGAAAAACCAAAGTACACGTGATGATACTTCTAGGAAAACATCCACTAAATTCAAGCCACAATAATATTAGAGTAGAAGTCAAGTTTTGAGAGCTGTATGCATTTCAAACATCATAATAAAAGGTACTTTCATAATCAGATAACTGTCCACTACTATTTCTAACCATTATCTCCATCCTCTAAGATGAACTAAGCTAAGGAAAAAAACCAAAAGATATTTGCTGAAGGATACAAAAGCAGCTCAATGATTACTCTGGCAGTAAACGTAGAAAATTCAGAACAAGAAAAAACTTTGGTTTAAATGGTTTATGTAAAAGACGTCTCAAGTCCAATGTTTCCTGTTTAACATTATCAGGTTTAAAGAACTGCCACCAAAAAGATGAAGTAGTAAAATGGAAAACTGTGCAGTGACAAAATGTGAGAACTCTCAAAATCTTCCTGTAAAATCCCTTTATACACATGGGTTTTTTTAATTTTATATAATGAAGTAAGACAACCACTTTTCAAAGCATCTACTTACACTTCAGCATTTTAACTACTAGTTGAAAATACATTTTTAAAGAGTACTCTGTTAACTGACTGGAAAAAATTTGATCAGAATGAAGCACAGTTAGGCAAAAAGAAATTACTGTTTCTAAGACAATACTTTTCCAATTTTATATCGCTCTAGATTTTATCTATAATAAATATTTTTTTTTACTTTTTATCATTGTAAGTTGAAATTAAAATTTTTGTTATTAGAACAGATTTTAAATACATACACATTTATTCTAACTTCATTATGTTCTCCAGTTTTGGTTTTGTTTTTTTTTCTTCCCTTACCTTAGATGTACCTTTAGTGGAAAAATAAAGGCCAGATCTTCTCAAAAGAAAGTATAATTTTTTCCAGGATTTTTTCCCCTGCTCCTTTGCATGCAAATAACCGTGAATCTCAGGATATGTGCTGGAGCTTAGGAACATCTGAAAGAAAACACCAGATATACATTTTTCTTTCCATCTGAAACCAGCTTTCTATTTCACTAACATACTCAGACAGAACTAAGGGAAATAAACCCCTAAATCCAGTATCATACCACAGTAATTCAATTATGATTGCATCTAATCCCATTAAGAGTACCTCTGACTTACAACGTGTAGAATGTTACACAACTCCAAGGTATGCTAAGCAAGTTACATATTTATATAGAACACATGGTTTGAAATGAGAGCATTAGTTATGCAATATGTTGACTTCAGCAACAAAACCAGTGTTAAGAAGTTCTGATCCCATGCCTCAGGCCCTATTTATATAAAACTGTAAATGAATGCTACCAACAGAAGAAAAAGGAAAAAAAAAAAAAAGCTACCTCTTGTCCTCCTGTGTTACAAACCAGATAAAGGAACTGATATGAGTTAAAATTAATTTAGCAAACAAATCACAAAAACTGAATCACAAACCCATGCAGGTCAGTTACCATTTTCAATAGGAGGAGACAAAGGAGGGATCTGAAGTGGTGCCTGAGCAGGAACTTTAGGAGCCAAAACCAGAAGGTGAGCCAATTATCAAGACAGCTGCTCAAGATACTCAATGGCTTTGCTTTAGCCATTTCAACCAGACATTGTCAGAGTGCAACACAATTGTTATCTAGCAAGATATTGTTATCTTAGCAAAGACCAAGTACACAGTTTTACTCAGTCTGCAGAATAAAACTGCAGAAGTACCCATTAAAAGCTGACAACCATATTAACTTTATGCTAATTCCATGAAACGCATTCATTTTTATTATTCTTCTTCCAATAAAACTTCTCAGAACAATGACTCACATCTAAGCACACTAACCTATAATCCTTCAATTTCCATATATGCAAAGGAACCAATGTCATTACTAAGCTCTTCAAGGAAAATTGTCCCAGGCTGGTCTGTAGTATCATAAATACTATCTAGACTTATACAGAGGTAGGGAACAAAGGGTTTTCTGGTTGGCACCTGCAGTTTCCATTGCTGCATTTTCCTCCTGTCCACTGCCACTTCCAGAAAATCTGATTTGAGGACACAAAGCAACAGATTACCAGGCAAGAGACAGAATGGCCAGTACAGGACTGCAGCAAAATAACAAAATGAATGTGATTTTGGAAGCACACCAAGTTCTTTAGACACTAAATAATGCAGCTCAACCAAGAAACATAAGGTTGCTTTCACTTTTATTGTTTTCCTATCTTGCAGTCTAAATTCAGCTGGTGTGAATGCAGTAACACGGGCAGGCTTCACTTGACAGGGGAGTGCTCTACCTCACAACAAAGAATGCATTATGAATAGTTTCACCACTATTCACCTGAATAGTTAAATTACAGTAAGACTAGGTACATCTATCTACAGTGCTACTGGCACACAGCTGTGTGCAAATGCAGTTTATGCTATTTCAGCCACACTGAAGCAGATGGGTAGGTTCTGGTAGGTGTTCCAGCCTGTTAATCTCCTCATTTGCTATGAATGAACAGGTTCACTGATGGCAAATATAAAGGCTGAGTTGAAGAAGCATTTTAACTCCATAAACAAAGTCAAATGGAAGCTTTAGGAAAATCTAAATGAGTCAACCTATGTAAAAAAAGAACAGCATCTTTTTAGGCTTTAGTATCTCTGCTTGACATGAAAGGTGCTCACAGCCTGCACAAGTGTCCTTCCCAGGATTTCTGCCATAAGAGCCTCAAACCAGAAGTGTTGTCATGAAAAACACTTTTCTTACACAGCAGACCAAAGTGGAATACAAAATACGAAGCTCAGCTTCAACAGTCATCGTTGTGCCCATGCTATCAATTAAAATAAAGTAGCAATAATGCTAGGAAAAACACAATCCCAGATCCATCTTTTTCTTTCTAAGACAGCTGAGGACTGCGTGAGAAATTACAACATGAGCAAGCTGAAGTTAAAACTAGTAAATGTCAGAAGGAATGAGCAGTAAAAATATTTCAGAGTCAGAATTGAATGCAATAAACACTGAAAACTAAAGATAGTAGAAAAGAAAACTTCACTGGGATTTTTGTCCTGGGTTGTTTTTGATAGGGTTTTTTGTTGTTGTTTTGGTTGTTCATTTGTTGTTTGTTTTTTTAATGGAGGTACATGCAAATTTGTTACTGGGGGAATGGATCCCTGTTCATAAAGATAATCAATATACGATTAATATAAAAAAAATAAGTGTCCTGGGTTCAGCAGCAGCAGTCATTTTTCTCCTTCTTAGTCGCTGGTGCAGTGCTGTGTTTTTGACTTTCAGCCTGGGAATGGCGCTGATAACACCGATGTTTTTAGCTACGGCTTAGTAATGTTTAGTCTGATCAAGGACTTTCTGAGCCTCATGCTCTGCCAGGGAGGAGGGGAATCTGGGAGGAAGCAGAGACAGGACATCTGACCCAAACTAACCAAAGAGGTATTCCATACCACAGGACGTCATGCCCACTGCATAAACCAGGGGCAGTTACCTGGAATGGGGAGATCACCTCTCGGCCAAGCTGGGTATCGGTCGGTGGGTGGTGAGCAGTTGTATTCTCTTCCCTTGTTATTTCCTTTATCATTATTATTATTATTGGTGGTATCAGTAGTGGTTTGTGTTATACCTTGGTTACTGGACTGTTCTTATCTCGACCTGTGGGAATTACATTGTTTTGATTCTCCTCCCAATCCCCCTGCGAGCGGGGGGGGGGGGGGGGGGGGAAGGGGAAGGAAAGGAGGAGGGGGAGTGAGAGAGAGACTTCGGGATTTAACTGGGAGCCGTGCCGCCTCACCCTCGGGGGGGAGGGAGGGCATCAGAGCTGGCAGCACGCAGCCTGCAAGCCGGTCTGAGTTACAGCTGGGCTTAAACCACGACAATAAGAAAAGTCCTTAATATAGTAACATGAATTGTGGAGAGTTAAATGATGGTATACTGCAGGCAGGGATTACTGGTCACATGATACGCAGAAATAAGCTTGCATCCTCTCTCCCATGCAGTGAAATATATAACATGATTTGTACAGTGGTGTCAAATGTCACCATGTCTTTCAGATAGTAGCATATGACAGCACCAAGGACTCAATTATGATTTGCTTAGCTGTAAAACCAACCAATTTAAAACCAACCTGAACAAAAACCAAAGCAAAATAAATGCCTTTTGTTGGTAAAAAATCAAATCAATCAACAGGTGAAAAAAACAGAACAGGAAAAAACATTGCACTGTCTCAGATTAATATAATAATAAAAAACCAGAAATTCTAGATGTCACTAAATGCAATGAAGTTTGAGAGCCATACTCATAACTATAAACCTTATTTGTCTGCACCTTCAACATTTTTTAATGAAACACTAGTTGCAGTAGCAGAGAAAATATTTGCTAAGGTGGATGCTTCTCGAGCATTTACACACTATTTTTGACAGTTAAAGAAGCCATCATTTTCCTAAGACTCTGTGAATCAAGTTTGAATTTGATGACTGGTTTCTTCAAAGATGTGGTGACAGTTGGTGGTGATCCAGCCCGATGCTACTGTGAATGAGCAGGATTTTCCCCTGAACCAGCTGACAAATTCTAGGGCATCAAGTACTTCCAGTGAAGAACTGTTACTGACTCTCAGTATTGTCTCCTATTGACTTCAGTCAGTCTGAGAGTTTTAGACTCACAGAAAGGCCAGAATAACCTAAAATGGAAAATGGGGAAAGGCAGACTGGAACACGCCTAAGAGATTGACAAGAGATTGACAAGAGACTGAAATTCTGTGCATGGCTATTTCAGCCTGAAATCTGGAACAGAATCAGATGTGAAACCAGTCAGGGAAAGAGAGACTTTCTGTGGCAGAATGATTAAAGAAAGAAAGCTTGACTCTTAAATCTGTGAAGGCAGAGAATGAGAACAACTAAGAACATGGGGGCTGTCATGGGTTCAGCAGCAGCAGTCATGTTTTCTCCTTGGTAGCTGGAGCAGCGCTGATAACACCAGTGTTTTCAGTTACTGCTTGGTAATGTTTTGGTCTGGCCAAGGACTTTCCGAGTCTCATGCTCTGCCAGGGAGGAGGGGGAGCCAGGAGGAAGCAAAGACAGGACACCTGACCCAAACTCACCAAAGAGGTTATTCCATACCACAGCACGTCATGCCCAGGATGTGAAAACAGAGAGCAGAGACCCGGAAGGGGGTGGTGGTGGTGGACTGGGGGTGCACGGCATGGTCAGGTTTTGGTACTGGGGGGTTCGCTACTGGGGGTGCACTGGCTGGGTTGGGCTTGGTGAGCAGTCGTATTCTCTTTCTTTGTACTTCTTCTGTCATTATCATTACTGGTGGTAGCAGTAGTGATTTGTGTTATACCTTAGTTACTAAACTGCTCTTATCTCAACCTGTGGGAGTTGCATTTTCTTTTTCAATTCTCCTCCCCATCCCCCCAGGACTGGGGGAAGAAAAAGAAGAGAGTGAGTGAGAAAATTGCGTGGGGGGTTAGAGGCTTAAACCACGACAGGGGGCCAGGGCAAGAGATGGTAATGGCGAAGGCCAAAAGGAAAAGTCACTATCAGGAATTCTACCTTTCACAAAATGATGAGTGCCTGACTTGGTAATCCTGCTGTGTCTTTAACTTAATTTTTGCATATACAAAATTTATTTTGTTATGCTTATTTAGGAAAGAAATATGTTCTCTTCTTTAATACATCCTATATCAGGTGCAAGGTTCTTTTTTTTCCTCTGGAAGATAGGTTGGACATGTGCTATCTACAATAGTTTTAACTAACGTATTCTTATTATATGTAAAAAGCTATTAGAAAGAAGCATCGAAATTGGTCAACAGAGCTCTGAACTTCAAGTCTACCAACCAAATTTGAATATCAATTGCATCTATTAAACAGTGGAGGGTGGGAGGGGAAATAGGTCTATTCTTAAAAACAAAACCAGAAAGAAGTGTAATTACCCAAGTAATTTCAACCTTCTGTTTTGAAGGTGTCACTGTTAAATTTAACACTGATATACTGGACAGTAAAAAAAAACCCTCTTACAAATACAATTAAATATAAAAAACCTCAAAATTAAAAATTGGAGAAGTGTTATTCACAGACAAAAAAAAAAAAAAAAAACACCAACACCCCCCCCCCCAAAAAAAAAAGGAAAAATAAAAAAAAAAAAGAAAGAAATCTAGGATAAAAATTTGACCCTTCAAAGGAACTTAAAAAAGAACACCAACACCTTATTGATTTCAGTGAGGGTAGGATATCACCTACTAAGGACTCAGTTCTGTCAACACCCTACGCTGTACAGTCTATTCACTGGAAATGCTGTCATGAATAAGAGAGGCCTCAGATTAAGAGCTTCATACAACTCCCTTTTTTGAAATGTTGTTAAGCATCCGATTTGCAAAAATAACATACAACAAGGCTTCCAGATGATCCATACTTCCTGCCACTAGACATGCAAAAACAGTGTTGTCTCAGAGCAGCCGTATTCTAATAAACACAGCTTCTAATTCTAATAGTGACACACTTTTTTTTTAAGCTATAGGTCAAATCTCTCTTTGGTATACACAGACATTTGGTACACATCAGACCTAGTAATTTTACTTAGCACATGCTAAATGGATAGGAGACAAGTAAACTGTTTTTTTGTTGTTGTTGTTTTGAGGCTATTCAGATGTTCTGAATTAAAGTCATCAGCCAAAATATTCACTTTCAATGAAAGTCAAGAAAAACATACTTGAAAAATATTTTACTTGCTCATTGCTCAATCCACAAAAAACTATAAAATTATCAGAAGTGATTTTTTAATCACTTGTAAGCAGTGAGCTGTTAAAACTAATGTCTCTCTTGATACTTGACCAAGCACATTGCAAATAATAATGCAAGACTATTAACTTGTCTTAATGAAAGTTTCCAAGGATACAGCAACTGCCTGTAAACAACTAACCCAACAGCTTCTGCTGAAACGTGCGTGACGACTGTACAATTCACAAAGGTATTCTCTACCTTATGCCTCCTAAGCTTAATTTAACAAAACACAATTAAACAGATAATACAACATAAAATAGCAACAGAGGAGTGTTCACAACAAATTTTCCACCTATCAAAATGGGATGTAACCGTTACCTATTTAGAATTATTCCTAATCTTACCCACAAGCTCTGCACATTTGCTATATATCACATATGGGCAAGAGTATCTAAATCAAATGTTTATGTTAGACTGCAAAATCTATTTGCTATTTGGGTAGCAAAAGTGAACCAATTTTCATTAGATATGCAGCATCTGTAGAAATTACAAATTTTTTATTTAGGTTTGTAAAAATTATTTACAGAGTCCAGTATATGTCAATTAAATTTAATTTGAAACATTTTTAATCTATTTGGGGTGAGCTTAACCTCCTGACTAACATCCACTTTTATAAGGATATAACTTTTTAATACAGAGAATTAATTGTTTAATGTTTTTCATTTACCGGTGGATGCTAAAGTAGTATTTATTATATAATAAAAAAAACCCCAAACACCTAGTTTTAATATTTCTTTAAGTTTTACCATAAATATCTTGTGTTATGTTGCCTTTCCAATCAGTCTTTATCTCCAAAACTCACACATAGGCTTGTTGTCTAAAGACTAATGAAAGTTCTTCTATTAATTAATTTTTCTACTGACAAGCAAACAAGAGTGATGAGTATGTTTCCACCTTTATTACTCATTTTTCCCCTCTTTGGGAAGTAAGACGATGATCCCTGATATGGTCATTCTGTGAAATTATTCCCACTGTAAATTAGAAACTTGTGTCCACTTAAAAGATGACTAACACTGAGTGACCTACCATTTTTTTTCCCAAAGGCTACAGTAGCCTTCAAGCTAACAAATCATACTAGTCAGTCTATATTTTCTACTCATTAAGTTTAACCATTTAAGTCTTTTTTTATATCCAGTTGTACCACATCACCATTTCCTCATTATTCTACCAATACCTGCTGTTAAGGATATGCCAAGTACTGCAGCACTCCACCTGTTTAAGGAAACAGGGTCTTTCACCTGAAATACCCAACAAAGGCATTAACCATTTTTACTTCATTTTCTGTTTTGACACTGTGATTCTAGAAGAATGTGTAAGTTTCCAAGTGTGGTCATACAATAATTGTCTAGAAGGGACACACCACTTCATATCTCATAAGGAAAAAAAAATTATTAACCATATTTTGAGTCACTCAAAACCTAGGAACAGATCCAACAGTGACAAAGAATTATGCTCACAAAAAAAAAAACAGGCAATGGGAAATTCTAAGCTATGCTGCCTCATCGTCATTAAAGATTACATACCTGTAATATCCCAGAGTGGCTTACAGCTGCATGGGTCTCACTTGGAAAAGATATCATATGATCTGGAAAAAAGCTCTGTAACAATAACAATCTGTATCAAATTTCAACCAAAATAAATATAAAGCTTATCTCTTTTGGATGTAAAATTAAAGTTCTCCATGCCCTGCAAGACACGACAGATTCTCCAATCTAGTAACTCACATTTACCTATCATTCCTAAATTTGTGGCATCTGATATATTATTTACAGAAAACCTTAGAAATTTTGAGAAAATATCAGCAGTTTCTGGCAGCAAGAGGGTTTCATACACCAGTGCTTGGCCCTTAGTGCTGTTTTTCTAGTAGTAATTTTTATCACTGTTGACATATAAGAGTTGCCTGGGGGTTCAATGTGACGCAAAGCAGGGGCAATATGTGCCAACATTGTTTTCTATTGCTTTCCTTACACTAGAAACCCAGCAAAATATTTTGGAATAACTTCCATTAATAGAGAATAAGTCCTCTCAGTTTTTATCTATCTGTCCACTTTGTGTACGAATATCAGTTACATCTGATTATATCAATATGGTATGGTTAAAAAGTCCACATTTAAAGTGTCAATTTCATTATCAAGGAAAGCTCAAGGGATAATTTATGGACAGACCTGCAGCTGGGGAGTTCAACGCAGTCATGCAAATATGAACCAGCCAAGAATCTGATCATTACTTATGAAGTTTTCTCAAGGTCTGGACAAGTTTGAAGCTAATATTCCCTTGACCATCCAATGTCCAGTGACCTTCATTTTTAATAAAACTTAACTACCGGTAGGGTTAATTCATATCAACTCATTTCTGACAAAGCGTCCCTGCTACACCTGGGTGCACAGTACCCAGAAGAATGACTCAACAGAAACAGGAAGGTCTCTGATCAACCACAGTTGCTTATGCTAGTCATAGCTGCATGTCTGCCACACTCCACAGCTGGTTCCACTCACTGGTTAACCAACACACTTTTTTGAAAGCTTCTCAGCTAACCATAGACTGTCTCAAGCTTAGAATTTTTCACTGGTGCAATGATACCTCCGTGCTGGGGAGTACATGATTTGCCGAGAGAAAAACAGGTGGAGAAAGAAAAAAAACTCAGATCTCTTGGATCTTTTGTTATCTTAATATTTACCTTTTCATCCTTTTCACAGGTAGATAATTTGAGTTCCCTTCCACTTTTCACCTTTCAAGTCCTCATACATTTCTGCTATTTCTCCCTTTGACATCTGAAACAAGCTGGCTTTATAAGAGACAGCATTAGGAGTGATCCAAATACACCATGCATTTGAGCAACCAGATGGTGAATTTCTCCAGCTCAGCCAGGACTGCTTCCACGGCCTTTGCCATCAGCCACAGTCTGAATTAGCAACATGAACCTTTGGCAACATCCTTGAGTTACGAGTTGTGTCTGCTCTCCTTCCACTCCTTACATACACTTACTCTGGCTTCACTTCCACTTACTCATAATAGGTTACGGCTGCTCACAGCCTACTGTGTCAGCTGTCATTCAGATGCAGCTGTGGGAAGCTGCCATTGGGCAGCACTGGCCCATAACATTTGATTTTCACTTTAAAATCCATCTTTGCTACAGATGCACCTCCTCACACTGCTTCATTTTATGTTTTGTTGTCACTTGATGGAAACTTCACTCAATTTCAATAACTTTATTTTGTTGCAGGTCTATGTGCAAGCTTCAATGAAGTTAAGCCCATGTCTGCATGTCTGCCCCCTCATCCCCCAAAAACTAAATGTATGAACAGGAATGTTTTACAATTGCAACAAACGGACTAGACAACAGTTACATGGCCAACTCCTATGTTCCTATATCTCATATATTCCCTCCCAGTTACTCCTTTTGACTCACTAATAGCTTTACACTCTGCCTATCCATGTGTAACAGAAAAGACTTTCTTGCAACTACAGCAATTGCACCAGTTTGCAGGCATAATGTCAGGACTTACCAGTGGATTTTTAAAAAATTCATACTTGGCATAATTTTTTCTAAAATACAGTTTATTTTCTTCTTCCATTGCCCAATTTGACTGGACTTCCATTATTAATTCATGGTCCTCTATAGCTCTTCCTGTAAAAAAACCCAAAACAAATTAAAATAAACCCAAACCCCACATAACCTGCACCTTAGGAGCCTAAGAGTAGAATGTGAAAACACAAAGGTCAGGTAATAAAAGTACTATTATATCAATTTAAACAAATACAAACAATGAAACAATCAACCTCAACACGGTCTGCTACTTATGTCCATGTTACACCAAACTGCTGCCCCACCTCAGTAGGGCCCAACTTCTGAGGTAGGTCGCACATGGGTTATTTTTGTTTGTGCTTTGTTTCTTTTACAGAGGCAGCTGAAGGCTTTATTCTATTGCATGGCCAAATCCACGTTCTCCCTGCAGTAGCCAGGCAGCTACTGCTGGGTGATGTGTGGGGCAGCGGGCAGCAGACCACTTCAGCCATTCACTCAACCTGCCTGGGGTTTCTGTTGGAAATGTCTTCCTAGCAGCTGTAGGACTAGTATATGCAAAAGGAATAGTAAAGGTAAGCTGTGAAAAAAATAAAAACCAAAACAAAAATAACCTACAAAGTGAATCCTAATGTGTAGTTTGTCTTTGCAGTGGGGCGAGGGGAAGAAAAGGCAAAGAATTCAGTTACTTGTAGCACAGCACTGGCAAACAGAATCACTATTCTCACCACTTTAGACTGTTTCTGCCATTTAGATTCTTGAGTTTTTCCATTTTACAGCAATACAAAACGAACCTAAAGGAAAGACATAGAATTTAAGAACTTTCCTGCAGACGTGTGGTGCATGTTGACACGTTGCGTACTTTGAGTAGTGCAACGGGACTACTCAGTGCAGGCAGTTAAGCATATATCCTCAAGACTATGCATATATGCATAATTTGTGTACAATATTACTTATACTGCATATCCCCCCCCTTTTTTTAATATATTTCATCAGCTTGTGAATTGATATTACAAAAAAAACCCACAACAACAAAAAACAAAAACAAACCACAATGGACACGCTTCCAAATGAGTACGCAAGTGTTTGTGGCCACTTTTATTTTGTTGTGGACTCAAACCAATGAGAAGATGATGGAGTTGAACAAAGTTGTAGATTTTATCTAAATGATCATTGTCACCTCCAAATTTAAATTACACTCCAACAATGAGTTACAGGTTAAGAATAAATTTGACTTCTAAACTGATGTCTCTCTGCCAGTTATGGGGTTTTAACATCCAATTCTGATCATGGTTTCAACAGGAAAAGGCAATTAAGAATTCATTATAAAAACCATGCAACTTACAATTTTCTGGTCCTAATTTTCTAGCCCTATTTTCTCCACTTAGAGAAATTTTATTAGAAATGGTTTTTAAAAGTCCTAACAGATAACATAATAGTATTTTAAAAGAACCCAAAACTTAATTAAGTTAATAACATTAAATTAGTATAAATGGTAAATTTTTGCAAGTGGTCCCAGCTAAACAAATAGCCTAACTTTCATAAAGTGTAGTGTGGACAACATGCTAGGAGATAAAAATCAAACCTCATTTGAAATCATTAAAACCTCTTTAGAACCACAATATCTTTCTATTGGTCTTTTCTTGACATCTTAGTCACTGCTTCATGCTTCCACACTGTCTAATCTGTTGGGTAACAGCTTTATTGTAGCCTACAAATCTATAAGCTTCTTCAGGAAGTTTCCAGCTAGCAAATTTAGAGACAATACACTCATACGGCTAAATTTTACCTCAGTGGGAAAATATCAAGCTCATAACTGGCATATGACAAAGCACTCTGATGATCAAGTAGGGCAAAGTTAAAACTTCCACTGAATTTAACTCATTGCTGAGCCCATAAAGATGGAAATCAAGGATGCTACATAAAACTCACATATTGTAAATGGATTAAACGAAGCACACAAAACCAGAAAACAAAAAATACCCCCAAAATAGAGAAAGTGAGACGTTCAAAAATGTTGTACATGCTGCTCTAGTGCAAAACATATTCTTCAGATACAAGAGACACTAAAGAACTGAAGCTCTTACTCAAAAGCAGTATTTTTTTTTTTCCTTTCAGTTTTAGAGACAGAAAGTGCTCCTCTGGGATGACATTTAAAACTCTTAAATGCTTGGCATTCTGACATTTAAGAAAATACCATTTCCTCAAGACTTACTTCTTGGTACAAAAAGAAATTCTGCATCACCCCAATGGATGGGTAAGGCTGCTGGTATTTCTTTATTTTTAATGTGACATATCACAGAATATTCTACAATTTATTCGAATTACTTTCTTGAAGGAACCAAAACACCGAGTCAGTGTCCTCCAAAACACAGCCCTCTAATCAAATCCCTAAATATTGCCATGAAAAAGCCACACTTTGGTTAAGTTAGATCATTTTTTCCCTTCCAGCTAGGTTGCAAAGTTTCTGCCTCCTTCTCTACTATCTCTTTATTACTACTACCTCTAACACGAGGATCACCTTCTCCAAAACAGAGTTTCCTTAACTATGGAAAATAACTAAAGCACATGAAAGAAGATTTAATATCGAAATCCATAACAAAATACATTTCAAATGGTCTCTCTAGCCACTTGAATCGGGGAGGGGATTAAACCAAATAAAAACCAGAAAATCCATTGCTCAGTACTATTGCACAGATAATGCTTTGTGAGCCTTCCCACAGGCCACCTAAAAGAACATAGATAGTGAAATCAAAATGAGACAGTGAAACATAACAATGATGTGCCTGGCCAAGGCACTATTGCCTACTCACGGAGGAGTCCTAGAATGTAAGCCTATTGAGCTGCAGAAGCAAAAAGAAAAATGTCTACAGTGAACACAAAAATTTCTCACTAGAGAAGGAAAAAATTCAGTATGAAGATAGTACTTTCTTTCAAAGGAGAACAGCTATGGAAAACTTCTGTTTTCACAGCCTGTCCTGTGTAGGGGAATTATATGACCCAAACACCAAGGTACCTGGTGGTAGGGATGATATGGCATCATCCAAATCCAGGCATACCTCAGCAGCCTTTAATAATCTCAGACAAGGTGAAAAACATCCATGAATTCCTTCAAATTCAGTAGCTTGGGACAATGGGATACAGAGGGAATATACCAGAAACACACAGTTCTGAAATACATTGAGATTTATAATGCTGTAACAGTTCTTGTACTTCAGATAGTTGAAATAGAGCCTAGCCTACTGCAAAACTTTGGAGGTGGGTGGGAAGACTGAGCATCCCAGGTGATGGGGCAAAGGCAGTGGGTTGTGATGGATGCCAAAAGGCAGGCAGATGGAGTACACCAGTCAGTGCCTCAGGGAGGTGGTGCAGGTGGAGGAACCATCTCACCTGCCCACTTCCCCTGAGTCAACATCACCTGGTCAGTGCTTGCCATGCAGCATAGTGAGGACATGACAATGCTTAGTGTACAACAATACAGCTCCACAGTAAAAGGCATATAGGACTGTGAAAACAGGAATATACAGGCTGTGGATTTATGCTTCGGTTTAGGTGGAAATTTTTTCTTTTCCTTCTTTTTTAACTTTCACTTGCAGGTACCTCCACACAGAAATGAGCAAACACTCCAGTGATGTAATTAATGTCTGTCTTGATTAAAAGCAGAATACTGTGCTCAGCTAAGATTCATGCAATTATATCTACTTCAGGAGTATTCAGACAGCTGTTAGATATTAAAGAAAATGTTCACTAATTGATGAATGCATTATTAATCCCCTTAATACTAGAATTTACATAAACATACACACTCATAGTATTTCTCCTTTCTATATCCATTTGTTTAAGTTGGAAGCAGAAAAAGACTGTCCAAATTTCCATGGGTAAAATACACAACAAAATAATAAACAGCAGTCCAAAACTAAATCAACATCTGAAAAATATTTGTTCACACTACTCACCCAGTGCTTAAGAATATACTTAAAGCAAGTCAAGATCAATATGTTAAGCTTTTCAAACAAAACCAATCCAACATTGTCATAAAAATAAATCCATTATTCTTCAGTATTGTTAAAAACATATAAGAAATCTCATGTTGTTCTGAGCAATGTTGAATTGCCATTTTTAAGAGGAGGTTTAGACTGGATATTAGGAAAATTTTCTTTACCAAAAGGGCGATCAGGCACTGGAACTGGCTGCACCCAGGGAAACGGTTGAATCATCATCCCTGGATGTGTTCAAAAACTGGCCTTTAGTGACATGGCTAGGTGGTGGACTTGGCAGTCCTGGGGTAGAGGTTGGACTTGATGATCCTAGAAGTCTTTTCCAGCCTAGTTAAGTCTATGATTCTAAGAATTTATTTTATTTTAGAAATTATTAGCTCATCTCTTCCTAAAATTATGCCCTAAGCACACAAGCAATTTTTATGATTTCATAATCTTAGGAAAAGCAACTTCACTAATGATTTTCTCTTGAAATCGCCCAAGAAATCCTCCAGACTGAAGAAAGTGTATGAGCCACTATTGCTCTGGCACGGTTTGTCAAAAGTGTCTGCTTCAATAGTTACTACACTACTCAAACACTACACCAGTTAAACACCAGCCACACCATAAAATACAGAAAACACTACTACTATTTATATAACAGTGCTGTCTAAATCCATTTTTTATACCTCCTCTTCTGTAGCAGTGCTCAACACAGAGTTAACTCAGACCTTACTCTGAGCTGGAAGCATCTTACAACTGATACATTCAGTGCAAAAGGTTATAAATATCTTTGAAATGTTAAAAAAGCAACAAAAAAGCCCTGAAAAATGTTTGTGACAGCCTTCATGGGATAAAGGACCAGAAAAAGGCAGAAAACAGCTTTAGCTTTTGTAGTTTATCTTTAAAATATGGTTGTTCAACATAATACAAGTCAGAGCTGCACAGTCAAGTTTATTTTAAACAAATGCGCAAGTCCAGACTCCCTAGATAAATACACAGAAAAAGAGTTTAACAATAGCTTTTAGCCATATATAAATGTCCAGGGGGTGTGGGGGGGAGGGTTGTTAGATTTTTGGTTGATGGTGAGTGCTTTTTAAAAAAATCTACAGTACTGGAGTTGCCAGGTATCAGTGCAGTGTCTTCTGAGAATTAAGGACTCCAAGGAGTTTTCTATGTGGTTTAGGATGCAGGAATGACCCAAAACATTCTCTTTCTTAAGCCATGCTTTGCACTGGCAGCTGGAACTGCTTTTGAGGTTGCAGAAGTACTACCTTTGGTAATTCTAGTACAGTGCCAAAGTAAAAGAATAATATGGAACCTTTCAGTGACATGAAACTGAAAACAGATTTTTTTTTTTTTATGGCATTTGTCTTCTAGTAAAGTTTTCTGATATAGTTCCTTGTCAAAACCAAACAGAATATAAAACTGAAAAGTAGTGCTTTCAAAGTAAGTAAGATTGTCTGACTAGAGTATCAGTTCAAATACCACATTCTAGCAGTGGATTTCTAAACTCATCGTTTGCTGAGTGAAGTCTTTCATGTGTTCTGTATTTCTTACATCTCTGCAAACATCCCCTTTGTCCTTGTATTAATTTATCTTAATGTGGTTTTAAACTGCAAAATTACATCTCTACACTTGAAAAAGGTACAGAGACCAGAAGACAAAACCATAGTTGTAATGTGAAACCACGGATTACACCTTTTAAACTGTGTAGTGAAAAAAGAAGGAACACTGATGATGTGGAAGGAGTTCAAAGTGTTTCATTTCCAGCAACTTAAAATACTACGCATAACATCACTTCAACATAGCTCATTGGTCCATAACTGGAAGTTTAGAAGGATGGTTTTGCTTTGCCTTTTAAATAGTCCTGTCCCAGAGTTCACAATAGATCTAGCCAAACTGATTGCATAAAAGAAAATACTGACAGCCTACTTTAATGTTGGTTTTGAATACTGAGTCCTATTGTCCAGATATAATGCCAGTCTGTAACTGCTTTTTGTCTTTGATATCAGAGATTTCACTCAGGTGCGTTGGAAACAGCAAAGCTTTTGTTGTCTTGCTAGACAAGCAGGAAATACCAGTAAAAGATGAAGAACTGACAAAGAAAAGCTAGGAAGAGTGAGGAAGAATTTGCATTGAGAACCTTAAATGGGCAGCATCTTCCAAATCACTCTTACAGATGCAGAAAAAGTAGTGTGAGGCAAATGTACGATGACAAAATGTACTTTATAGCTATGCTTTCAACAAAAAAAGAGAAACAGAAGCAACAAGCCCCCAAAAGAATAAATTCACCCCAGCCCTCCATCATTTAGCTTCCAAGCCTTTCTATAACAATTGTACTTCTACGTGAAAATTAAAACCAAGCACTTTGTTTACTGCCATACAATTGTATGGTATTAATCTTACCTAAACCTGTGTGGGTAAGTTGTTCAAACAGAGTCCAGCTATGGTCATCAATGTAGTGGTTCTTCAGTATCAAGAGCTGACATACATCCCTGGCTGTTATATCACTTGGTACTTCCAAAGCTCTGCTAGTATTGTCTTCACTATACACTTTAATTACCTGCAATAAATAAAAAAAGCTAAAATATCCGTAAGTTTAATCTTTGATTCAGTTAGTCCAAATACATTCCTCTCTCATCTTCATGACTGAGACAAGAACCTATACATACAGGATGCAATACTAAAGACAGCAATTTCTCTCTAGTGCAATGGTGTAATTGAGAACAAAACAGCTGAGTAAACCATATCCCACTTCAAAATTTGGCTCCTGGTCATCTTTTGCCACAGGACACTGGAAAGACTGTTGCATTCACTTCAAAAAAATATATAATAGAGAGGTAAATAAACCTGGTGAAAACGTACATTCTTACATAAGCTAAAGAAGAAACCACAGAGGATAAACAGTGAAACTCAAGAATTCAGTGACTGCAGAACTCTAGGATTTAATATAGAGGTAGTTCAGAGAACAATCGGATTCAAGAAGTTCATAATTCTATAGAGAATAAAACAGGAAATGCTACAGACAGGTTTCAAATATTCACAAGCAAGAACTGAAGCTATGAGTTAATAAAAAGACATACAAACATACATAAAGAATCAAAAATGTCATACATGGGAAAGAATTACCATCATATGAGGACCAGAGAAGTAAATAAAATGTTGTAGAACATGTAGATGCAAAAAACCTTATTACAAAGACACAATTTTTATTGTGTTCTATCAGTATTTTTTCCAAGTTTCTTTATTCTACTGGAGGGGGTGTGGAGGGGGGGAAGAGGAGGCAATGCAAACTCTCAAGAGTTATCCTGTCATCTTCACTTCCAAAAGTCAGTTAAAAAGTTATTTTTCTCCACTGGTACATATTTGGAGTCCTTAAGAATGGGTGTCCATAATTTCCTAAGAGGTGAAACTAACTTTGCTGATGCTTAGTTTCAAATGAAGAGGCTGAGGAACTCTTATTGCAGAGTGATTGTCTGAAAGAAGGCATGACCATTTATCTATTTTTTCTGTATTTTCTTTATCTGAAGGAGAATTAATCAAATGAATCAGATGAATCTCTGAACTGGATGGAACTGATGCAAATCCCCACAGTGACTAAGCCCATTAAGGTCAAAGTAAAAGGTTTTTTTTTCTGGCATAGGAGTAAAAAATAATTTCATATTCCTCACAGCAGTCAAGAAACCCAATACGCTGTTAGATTTCTCTATTTTGCATTTTTTAAAAGTAGACAAAATACAAACAGTGAAAAATATTGACGCTCCCCACACAAGGATCAACTCCTATCTGTGGTATTATATGTGGGAATAGTAACACAGCTCCCGGAATAAAAGAGATGTTTGAGATTTTATTATAAACATGGGCAGATAAACATGAACAGTAGGTACAAAAGATCTGATACAACATTAAACATGCCATAAAAGTCTTCAGACTCAGAAACACACTATGTTATCAAGTCTGGTATGCATTACCTTGTATTTTCAAATAAGCATTTTCACTTGAAAGCAGCTCAATGTCATGAGACTGGGAAGCAAATACAACAATTCTTCCTCAAGAATCAGATTTATTCCCCAATATTTACATTTTCCAGTAGTGTGAAACAAGAGTGTTATTCGTTCTCTACCAAAACAATGAGAGTCTGAAGGTCCATCCCCAGTGCAGCGCTTGCTGTGTACTGTGTCAATGGAAACACTAAGCAGCTCACTTGCTAGTGACTGGTCACAGCAGCAAGGAGTTCAGCACAGGTTAAACTACCTTGCCTACCCTGTCTGTGACAAAGCACAGGCATCCTCAAGACAAAGAGCATCAAAGATGTTTTGAATTTATCCCAAAAATCCTCTCAGTTTATTCAAGTCATCCATATTCATCAGAATACATCACACACCTCGCCTGAACTTTATAAACAAACACAGTTGAAAGCCCTTCATTAGACAAGACATAAATTCTTAAAGACAAACAAACATGTTATTGTCAGTCAGTCCTTAATTTGACACCTTACTAAACACATGCTGACTTCAAGCACCTAACGAACAATCAGCAATGTATTGTTGCCCTAACCTGTTACAGCAGCTCCTGCTGTTTTGTGCTGAAGTTGGTAAGTAAGTGAGCAAAGAGCCACAACTTTATTTCCTGCCATGTACTTCTTTCCCACTAACTGCAAAAATTCTCCCTTGACCTCCACCCCAAATCAGCTGAGCTCACCCATGCTTTCTCAACATCAGAACAAGGAAAAAGGACTCCATTTGAAAACCACATAGTGATTAAAGCACCTTGACGGCCTTACTCCTCTTCACAATCCTGCTTTTCACTATTTAACTACAAATATCCCAGTTCTGTTACAAACTTTGGCCCTGTATATTAGATCAGCATGAAGTCCATGATGATTTGCTTTAATATTTCAGCTAATAAGTGATGACAGCTCAAGAGCTTCACAAAAGGTTCAGCAACCCTTGCCACAACACCAATCTCCAGAATACAGCAATCATTAAAAGTGGTAAAATGTGTCCCTACTCATGAACCAACCACCTCAGAGCAAGAGTCTTCCTGCAAAAAGAGGCAGACCTGGAGAAAGTAGATCCAAAGTTTCCACATGCCTAAGCTGCACTGCACTACTAACATTCAATACAAAAGGCAAAAAGGCCACATTGATATTGAACTAAATGACCAATACCACCAAAGCAGCCATGGTTGGCTTTCTAAGATGCCTATGCTTTGGCAGCATCCCCAAGTGGGACCGATTAGCAATGCAGCATGCTTGCAGTATGGTCACGTTCCATACACACAGACATACCAAACTCCTGCTCCAGTCACATAGAAACGACGTTTTGCAGTCCAGGATAAACCAGTATGAATTATTTAAAATCCTGCAGTATTTACAGAGATTCAAATATGAAATTAAAAGAAGCGTCTAGCGTGCTGTGCTGTGAATGAGGTAGAGGGCTATACAGGGGAGTGGACAAAACAGCACCCCATCACCTTAAAACATGTCCTACTCTGGGCAGCACTGAAGGTCAGGGACAGATTCATTAGCCTCTTCGGTTAGTCTGTATGAGGCTGAATCTAAAAGACTTCACAGGCTAATGTGCCAGAAAGGAGAGAGAGAGCATAGAAGGGTAAAGAAAATGAGAGAATTAAAGTGACTTTCCTAGTATTGGACTAGATGACCATTGCAGGTCCCTTTCAACTGAAATACTGTATATCTCAATCATTTCTCCATAATGCCAGGGTGAGAATTCATGCCAGTGCCCTGGCTAAGGACCCTGACAGCATGTACTAGCCACTGTAGTTTTCTCCAGGTACTCATCAACTTAGGTGGTGTGCTTGTTTCACAGCAAGAGCACGTACAGCCCATGCTGAGGCCCTTGATGGATGATTTTTACAGAAACTCTTTTTAAAAGGGTTAAGAGTCACAGTGGAGATGACTACACGCTCATTGCTGAGGAAATAGAAAAAGACTTCTTAAAATGCTGAAGACAGCAGCACAAGTCATAATAACGAGCTGCCTGTGGCCATTCAGCTCAGGGAGTGGGAAGCCTTGGCGGTGGCCTTGGACTACAGGAGCACAGCTAAAACAAAACAACATAACAAAAAAACAATGGGAAAAAAAAACCCACCCAGAGTTTATATTCTCTGTGAGTATGTTCACTTGGCTTTCTCAGCATAGTGAAATAAATACTGCACAAGTCTAGGACAATGGATCACCCCCGCTCACAGCTTTGACACGTTATCTTATGAAACACAAATGCTGTGCCCTTTCTCCTCCCCTTGCAAGGGAGACAAATACAGCTGAAGACAACAGTCATCTAATAGACCCTTCTGAACTTCTGCTACAATCCTATTTTTATGAATTTAATACGATAGTGTAAATCTCATGAATTAGAGTGACCTCTGAAGGGTTTTTAATTAGAAGACGTTGCTCATTCTGTGCTTTCTGCTGTGTTTGAAGCAAAGTCCCCAATAGGATTTGCTGGGAACGTATTTGTCCCATGGAGATTAGTTCAGATGAATAAGGATAAACTCAGAATCCCATATTTCCTTGGAAATATGTTGCAATAAATACTTCTTTTGCCAGAAATAGGGGATGCTCCAAGAATTAAAGGGTGGCAGGATTATGCTAAAGATGCAGTTACACTCACCTCCCACACAGATGAGGAAACCTGAGTGACCACCTCTTTATTTTTACTAGCAGTTACCATCATGCACTGGGCTGTCCAGTCATCCCCGCTTTCTTCTATTCTTTCCCTGAAAATTTGACTGAGAAGTAGCACACAACAGAAAAAATATTAATTGAGGAGAAGCTGTCATCACCATTTTCATTACTTCACACTCTCGAGCTTTGTTCAAGCTATTTAAGTTCCCTTGACTATACCTTTAAGTAGAAAGTTCGAAAAAGTTGCCTCAGTAGTGTTCAAATTTTCCCTTTCATGTCTACTTTATAAATATAAGGAGACTTTAGTTGTTCCCAGAGCCAGAAGAAGAAGCATCTCAATAGATTCCATTTAAGCCACTGGAAGTAAGAACTTAGCAACTCCAAGATCTTATAAGAGGAAAGCACTAAGCTGAACATGGCAAGTATTAATTTTCATTGGCATTTTCATTGCCTATGGGAGCCAGCAAGGAATTACAGCCTTTCTCTTTCTATTTTTCAGCATATCAAAAATCAGCCAAGATCCCTGAAGTATGTGCAATGCATATTTATCCATAAAAAAAATTATTTTGTTAAGAAATGTTGCTTCGAAGTAAAATATATTGTGTTTCACTAATCATCTGAACTCAGAATGTAAAATCAATGTTGACAAATATAATATAGTATTTAACACAGAAAAGGAAAAATGAGACTCTAAGGTTTTATACCAGAAAATAATCAGATGGGGGAAAAAAAAACCAGAAACTGTTTAAGAGAATAAGTAAAAGAGCACATAAGGCAATCAGTGTGGGAGGAAGGAGGAGCAATAGAAGGCTGGACTCCCCCAAGTTTTCTTTCACAATCATCATCTCCACTACAATAATTAAATAATATGTTTCATACACTTTTAAGAGAGGGTGTCCAAGTCTGATTCTTCAGAATTTTCAACCCATCTGTTTTGAAAGTTCCAATCTGCAGAAGCAGCACAAACATATGGAAAGACCATACCCTGCACGGAGGAATTTCAAATTTCAAACTAATTCCTAACATGTGAAAGAAACCAGGTAGATCCAACAAAAAAAGAATCACTCAGCACATGGCGTCCATATTTAGGTGCCTACATCAAAATGGCCTGACATTTACATGATTCTTAATGCTCTCTTACAGACATTAAGACAGTATGGATAACCAATAATCAGACCCTTTAAAGAAACCAAAAAATAAAAAACAGGCCACTTTTATTTATAAAGATACAAGCTCGTAAGTTTAGCTTATCATTTCTACAATTATTTTTCCCCCATGAATAAAACATTGCACATTTTGTACTTACATTACAATTTCAGTCACATTTATGTTGAATGTAGAGTTGTTGCATGCAAAACTAGGCCTTGAAAAAATCTTACACTCCAGGGTGTCATACTTCCCTGAGATCCTGCCTTATAATGTGCTAACCTCTGTCTTTAGTGCCAACTAACAGGCTATTTGCCTGAAGCATTTGTTCTCCAACTTCCAGCCTTGCCCCCTGCTAGATAAAGTTTTTTGCTTATTGATATTGGCAGAGGGTAGGGGAATTTGCAGTGTATTTGAACTACAATGGAAGCACTTGGAAATTTCCAGCATTTTGAACTATTTTATGTCTTCTGTCAATAGTCTGTCTTGATTTTAGAGTGAATCGGCAAAATTCTGCATTCATAAAAACATTTAAGGGCAGTATAACTCACAACTAGTTAAAAAAAAATAAGCGTGTCAATAAAGTTATAAAGTTTGCTGTCTTCGTTACCAGGTGTGAATGAAAGACTTCCCCTTCAAGTATCCCTGTCTGTAGTTCAAAGGCCAGCTTCCAATATTTCCATCCAAGGGGAGGATTTCCAGGCCAAAAAGACCCCAACCCAAACCAAATCAAACCCAGAGTGCATATAATGGTAAACTGCAGCTGCTCATTGTAAAGCAACTATTTTCTCAATCAACACAACAGGAGCTTTTCAAAATTTGTCCTGCACATGCCTCTGTGAGCCTTTATTCACAAAAGACCATTGACAAGCTCAAATTCTCTAACAATTCATTGATTTCTTGACTCAAAACTTGATGACTTTTTTTAGACATAAATATTCTGTGAGAAGGTGTTCAAATAAATGATTAATTTCATGGTAACAGTACGTGCACATTATCAGTTAAAACAATTTCTATTTATATTCTGGGCACTGGAGCAGCTGTCAATAGCTCATACAGTTACTCCCCTCTCCCAGACGCTTAGTACTGTCTCTGTGCTCTACCTAATCCAGCACAAGGCTGACCACCCCATGAAAAAGGAACTAAACAGCAATGTGAAGAAGTAACATAAAAATATTTGAGATTAGCTATAGGGAAAAAGGTCCAATCCTCTATTTGCTGTCTGACCTTGGGCAAGTCAATATTAGTCCCTCAGTTTCCTTTTTGCAAATGGGGCAGGAGAACTGAAATGTGTTTCTGTACAGGAGGGTAACAGATTGAACTCATTAGGATTTACAAAGCACTTAGACTTACTCATCAGGCTACTGCTTTAGATGTGTAAATATGCTGTATTATAAAAAGGGAGGTTAAATTATGCAGATCTCCAAATTATAATAAGCTATGTGCAAAAATATACCACCAAATTCATGTCAAATGAAGGTTATGACAATCACATTATGATATTAGAAAAAAATGGCAGAATGAGGACAAAGCTGACATTTAATCATCTCAAAGACAACATCAGTAAAACTGAAAAGAAACAAGGTTTGAAAGACAACAGGAAAGTTAAAGTATAAATATTATTTAATCATTAATTTGATACATTCACATTTTCAATAGTGGCCAGCAGAAGCAAAATATAGTTATAAATAGTGATCAAACAGTTATAGATTTAATTTCTCTGTATAAAACTGAACAATAGATACAGAGAAAGTGATTTCCACACTTTGGACAATTAATTCATAGTACAACTGCTTCTACAGCAGTGAGATGATTGTTAACTATACAATAACTATACTATAATTGGAGAATTAAATAACAGGTATGTTGTGAAGTTCAACATCCTGAAAGAAAGAACTGCAGTAATAAACATGCAGATTAAACATAGAAAGTAAGAGTTTTATCACTACCAACAGCCATTATCACAACAAAGGACCAAATCAGGAGTAAGAAATGCAAAGGGATCTATAAAAGTAAAAAAACACAATACATTTCTTAAAAAGAATGCACATTATTTATAAGAAAAGGTGAGGGTGCAACAATTTATTTAAATAGAGTCTCAAATTATTTTGCCTTACAAGAGATTTTTTTCAGACTATAGAGATTCCAAACAAAAGCAGCTAAAGAGGTATTTCAAGTACAGCTGGTAAGATGTGTATGAAAGCCGTGAGGAAATTTAAGCATCATTAGCAAAAATTTAAAATAATGCAATTCATGGAATAGCAGAAATGAAAGGAAATTAGCAGGTTTGTCAAATGATTAAGCAGTCAAAGAATCACTAATACAAGACAAACACACTGTAGAGCAGCTAATTGATTTATCTGCATTAATTATTCACAACTGATATAGAAGAACATGTTCCCTAGATCTACTCTTTACAGGTGAAATAAAATTGCAAGTTTAAATAGAAGGGACGCTGGAAATGAAAAAGAAAAAAACCCAAATAGTTATCAGAAGGTTATACAGTCTAAAATGCAAAGAAATTTAAGTGGCAAACCTGGATTTATCCTAACATCAACAGAAATGGGGGCCTAGGCTTCATCTATCACGTCATCCGATGTGCATAGTGTATAAAATTCTGTTGAGTCCTGAGAAAGAGGAAAAGCCCAAGGGCTATTGCGGCACATTTTGGGGTGCTGCATTATGAATTTGTGAACCACCATTGCCAGGAAGATACGTAATAACCTACTAACATTACCTGAACCTGTCTCTGTGAAAATCCACTCTTGTTCATAGCAGTTACTAGAATGGTTTAGATTAACCATCATACTTCTTAAAAATCTCAGTTGGATAATGCAGTTCACATTGATTAGTATCAGTAAATTTTCCCAAGTCCTTCAAAACAAGAGCTATTATGAAAATTAAACAGTTTTGGAGTGAAAGACTTCAAAATAAAGACAAACTTAGAATGAACAGCTCATTCTTAGAACAGCTTAAGTCTATAATTGGCTATAGTCAATTTCAGGTTCATACTCATACTAACCTTTAAGTCAGAGTAGAGAACCTATGTCTTATGAGCCATGACAAAAATAAACCTTAAGTTATTTTTGATTACATTATTGAGTAATGCTAAGTGTATACACTAGCATATGACACAAAACTTTTGGCCCTGGGAAAGGTAAAAGGATCCCTATTCCTGTTTTCCATGTACCACTTACTTACAGACAGCTAATAAAATATAGGTCACTTCTCAACCTCAGTGCACAGTATGCATGTTAATCTAAACCCAGTACACAGACAGGTGGATCTCATTTAGGAAGGCACGACAGTTTTACATCTTCCTGTCCACTAAAAATAAATAAATACAAAAATTATGACAACAAACTAGTGAAACATGGGTAAAATTCTCGAACCAAGGGAAATTACTGTAAAACCCACTGGAGAACATAACATAACCCAACTTATGAACAAGTACAGTTAACAAGCTATTCTCCCCTCTAGCTATGCATCACCACGTCTTGGTGTCAGAATCACCATGCTTTTTCATATAGCTCAGTGTGTCCAACCAGTAAAGCTCACAGTACAAAGCTCACATAATTTAGGCTAAATGTACATGCTGCACGACCCATAATCTTTACTTGGAGCTACCTTTTCTCATGAAATTCATAGAAAATTGCTAAAATAACTAGCAAGGTGCAAAACTCATCTTGGTAGTCTTCAAGAGTTTCATATTTTGCCACCAAACAAAGTCCTTTAAGATAAAGTTGAAAAGCCTTATTTTTGAATTAAAGAGATCAGTATTCAGACTGGGCTTGATTATTGCATTAAGGTTAATAAGAGTACTTTCACATGAACTTTTCTTGGCGAAAAGTTAATTTAGTGGAGATGAACAGCTTATTAGCCTTGTTAGTAAATTTATGGTATTAGTAATTTCACTCCTTTGCTTCCAGACTGCCTGCGAAGACTTAACTTTACACAGCTTTTACATATTTAATAGTAACACACAATTTTACAGTTTATTATACTGATCTTTACTATATTTTATTATGCTTTACTTCTTATTACATTTTAAGATAATATTTTACATTGCATTATATGACATGATATGTTATGTTATTTATTATATTTATTGAGACCCCACTTGCAGTACTGTGTGCAGTTCTGGTGTCCTCAACATAAAAAGGACATGGAGCTCTTGGAGCAAGTCCAGAGGAAAGCCACAAGGATAATGAGGGGGCTCGAGCACCTCCTGAAGGAAGATAGGCTGAGAAAAGTTGGGGCTGTTCAGCCTGGAGAAGAGAAGGCTGCGTGGAGACCTCATAGCAGCCTTCCAGTATCTGAAGGTGGCCTACAAGGATGCCAGAAAGGGACTTTTCCTCAGGGGCTGTAGCGATAGGACAAAGGGTAATGGGTTTAAACTTAAACAGGGGAAGTTCAGGTTAGATATAAGGAAGAAGTTCTTTACTGCGAGGGTGGGGAGGCACTGGAAGAGGTTGCCCAAAGAAGTGCTAAATGTGTTATCCCTGGCAGTGTTCAAGGCCAGGCTGAAAAGAGTCTTGGGTGACATGGTCTAGTGAGGTGTCCCTGCCCATGTCAGGGGGGTTGGAACTAGGTGATCTTCAGGTCCTTTCCAACCCAAACCATTCTATGAGTCTATATATTATATACATAATTATATATAATTACATATCTAATATATATTATATAGTATATGTATCTATAATACATATTCTAGACACTGTATATAATTCTGTATACAATAGCAACATTTAGAATGTGCTTGCCATATACTGATGAAAAAATATCCAGTTAGACTAACTGGACTTAAAAAGAGGAAGGGTATGGAAAATCATATAAGAGGATTCAAAGAATCTAACTTGAAGGAGGAACTTCAGCATTCACTAAAAAAAAAAATAAAAATTAAAAAAAAAAAAAAAGTGAGAAAAGGAACAGAAAATTTAAAAAACTTGTAGTGCACCAGTGCGATTTACCCCCAAATTAGAAATATGATAGAAATTGTCCATCTACTACTCTGCTTTCCAAAGAAGTCATGTATGAAGATTGGGGGAGAAATATAAATGCAAAGCCACTAAAATACACTTCCATTTTTCTGGGTTTTGTGTACAACAAAGTTAAGGGCAGGATGTTATCAGCCGCCTCATGTTTGAATAGCATGCACTTATTTATGTCAAAGCACAAACATTATTTAAATGAGGCTTTCTGTATTTAATAGTGCAGTTTGTCCAACATATCCTTCGCTTGTCAGAGACAAATAGAATGCTGTGTTCCAGCACAAGAGAAAGCAAATCTGTTGCTGCCACGTCCTGGCTGCACTCTATGTTTCCAAAGAGATACCAGCTATAAAAAGAAGTTCCTATTGTTTCTACTGGGTTTTCACATTGTGTTGCTGGTTTCTCCATTGATCTTTTGCTAAACTAAGACCAAATCTCTGAATAACACCATTAAGAGACCAATTAGTTTCTCATTTCTTTTACAGTGGTCTAAAATACTTTTTTAAGTTAAAAAAGATAAATATTTGTTTCTTAAAATCTTCTTTCAGTTTTATAATCTTATGCAAAAGTTCTGGCTTGAACTACAACACAGCTTCAAAGCTAAGAGTGCCTCTGTCACCGCCTTTATCACTGATGTATTCCCACGGATGTCATTAGAGGAGAAAAAGAATGTAGGTTTCATAAGACCAAACAAATTTTAGATTTTTAGCTAAAGAAGATACAGATTGGAAATTTCCCAGAGTTTCTGGAGTTGTACAAGGAAAGTCCAGAGCAAGTATGACAAAGGCTATGTACGTTAACCCACTGCAATAGTTGTTTAAGAATGTTGAAGCACTTTGCCAAAAAAAAAACAAACCTAAACAACCCACTTTACAGAGTCAGACTACAACATCCTTCCAGCTCAGCACTGCCTTTGGGTATTTGTTTCTAGTCACTGGTGGTACATAACAGCAAGGTTTAACTGCTTCTGACAGAACATTTTATCCCTCAGCACTTTTCAACTTGGCTTTCATTTTGTTCACATAGCAGTTCCCTCCAGCCTAAGCACAAAATCCAAATAAAGAGTAAATCCTGCAATAAAGCTAATAAGTCTACTCAAACCATGTAAAACTTTCAACTATACACTGTCACATTATTACAGGTTTGTCAGCAAATTTTGCTGACAAATCCAAACCACTACAGGAACAAAGAAAGAAGACCAGGAGCACCTGGGCATGGAAATCAGGCCCTGAAATTATTGGAAAAAATGTAATAGTCATCTAATGCAGGAGACATCCACTAAAACAAGTGAACAAAATGGAACAGAAAAATAATGTGAAGTGGATTATATAGTAGTAAGGTGTCCTGGGTTCAGCAGTAGCAGTCATTTTTCTCCTTCTTGGTAGCTGGTGCAGTGTTGTGTTTTTGACATTTGGCCTGGGAACAACGCTGACAACACCGATGTTTTCAGTTGCTGCTCAGTAATGTTTACTCTGACCAAGGACTTTCTGACTTTCATGCTCTGCCAGGGAGGAGGGGAATCTGGCAGGAAGCAGAGACAGGACACCTGACCCAAACTGACCAAAGAGGTATTGCATACCACAGCATGCCATGCCCACTATATAAAATGGGGGCAGTTACCCGGAAGGGCTAGATCACTGCTTGGGTTGGGCTGGGTATTGGTCTGCGGGTGGTGAGCAGTTGTGTTCTCTTCCCTTGTTATTTCCCTTATTGGTGGTAGCAGTGGTGGTTTGTGTTATACCTTAGTTACTGGACTGTTCTTATCTCACCCTGTGGGAGTGACATTGTTTTGATTTTCCTCCCCATCCCTCCCAGGGCAGCGGGATGGAGGAGGAGTGAGCGAGTGGCTGCGTGGTTCTGGGTTGCTGGATGGGCTTAAACACGACATAAGGACAGAGTAGTCACTTTAGAAATTCAGTGTATTTTGACAGTATTGACCTCTGATTATTTGTTCTGAAATGAAAATGAGGCATGTAAACTGAACATCTTTCAGTCATTCAGGAAAACTGAGAAGTCAGTATGTCATGGTTTAAGCCCAGCTGGTAACTCAGTACCATGTAGCCGCTCTCTCTCTCCCTGCCCTTCCTCCTTCAACTCTCGGATGAGCAGAAAAATCAAAACAATGTAACTCCCACAGGGTGAGATAAGAACAGTCCAGTAACTAAGGTATAACACAAATCACTGCTGCTACCACCAATAATAATAATGATAAGGGAAATAACAAGGGAAGAGAACACAACTGCTCACCACCCGCAGACCAATACCCAGCCCAACCCAAGCAGTGATCTAGCCCTTCCGGGTAACTGCCCCCATTTTATATAATGGGCGTGGTATGCAATACCTCTTTGGTCAGTTTGGGTCAGGTGTCCTGTCTCTGCTTCCTGCCAGATTCCCCTCCTCCCTGGCAGAGCATGAAAGTCAGAAAGTCCTTGGTCAGAGTAAACATTACTGAGCAGCAACTGAAAACATCGGTGTTATCAGCGCTGTTCCCAGGCCGAATGTCAAAAACACAGCACTGCACCAGCTACCAAGAAGGAGAAAAATGACTGCTACTGCTGAACCCAGGACACAATAGCACATTTTTCAGCCATACACATGCTGTTACACCCTAAATTCAGAGGCTTTCTGAGCTGTCTGGCTTCTGCTTCTCTTCCCCACATATAAGCCGTGTCCCCATCACCATAAGGGTATGTATTTTATTTGCTTTATGATCATCCTGAAAGTCTTGTCAAACAGGACACCCAATAGGATAGTGACAAACATCAATCCAACAAGTTACAATTAATAGGATCAAAAGGAAAATAACAACATTGAGAGTTTGCATATGCAGCTGATGAATAATTTGATGAGCTAGTTAAGTCTGCTTCTCTAGCTAATATAAGGCAAGCAGAGGGCTCCAATTGCTATTCCGTCTAAATACCATTTAATTGCTAATCGCTTGGAAAATGGAATTAACTGGTTCAGAAAAGCAGTCTAAGTGGTCTAAGAAAAAAGCACAATGTTAAGTTAGAGCAAAGGTCAGAGATGGAAATTATACAATGTACAAGAGTAATGAGAAAGACTGTGATGAAATCAGACTACATTGAGGAATAGTGAAGAGGATTCTAGTTAAGAAGTGAAGGAAAAGCATTAATGGCGTCAAGTGAACACTTCCTCCCAGGTCTCAGTCCTTCATAAGAATTTTAGTGGTCCCAGACAGAAAAGGTATCTGCAAAGACAAATAGCAGGAAGCTGTAACAGCAGGGATGTGGAAGACATGGGTAAGAAAGGAACCAAAGATGTCTCTGCAAGTTAACATTTTTGATGCCCAAGCATGTGTATTGGTAGATATAGGTCAGCAGTCCAAGACCACCATTAGGATCTGACAGGAAGAGGAGACGAAATATGTCATGAGAAATACGATGGAATATTATAAATATGGTGAAAGCCTATCAACTCCAATTCAAGAAGCTGGATATTTATTCTTGGAATGTTTGACTTCAGAAGTTTGACTTGCCATGCTTAGTACTGTTCCCTAGGCACTCCACAGTGTATTATGCACTGTACTGTGTCAGATTAAATCTGTTCTCATTTAACTACTTTAAACTATGAAAAACAGGTTGCCTTGAAATAATGTAAACACAAATAAAGGCTTGAATAAGGAAGAAAACTTCAAAACAGAAACTTTAGGAAGCCACTTCCCAGTGTAAGAGACTAATATGCACTAAAACCAGGGTAAAATTTCCAGCCTTAGAATAGAATTATATTGGTTCAGAAGTTTTGATCTGTGGTGGGTTGACCCTGGCTGGACACCCTGGCCAGGCGCCCACCAAAGCTGCTCTATCATGTCCCTCCTCATCTGAACAGGGGAGGAAAAATGTAAGAAAAGTCTTGTGGGTCAAACTAAGGACAGAAAGATCACTCAACAATTGCCATCACACACAAAACAGACTTTACTTGAGGAAATTAGTTTAATATTATTACCAATCAAAATCAGAGTAGGATAATGAGAAACAAAAAAAATCTTCAAATCCCTTCCCACAACTACTCCCTTCTTCTCAGGCTTAACTTTACTCCAGATTTCCTATGCCTTCCCCTACTCAGTGGTGCAGAGGATCAAGAAACGGGGGTTCTGATCAGTTCATCACATGCTGTCTCTGGTGCTCCCTCCTCCCCAGAGGAAGGACTCCTCAGACTCCTTCCCTGCTCTGGAGTAGGGTCCTTCCAATGCGGGACAGTTCTCCATGAATTTCACCAATATCAGTGCTTCTGATTGCCTGCATTTTTTCCCACGAACTGCTCCAGTGTGGATCCCTTCCATGGGGTGCAGTCCTTCAGGAACAGGCTGCTCCACCATGGATCCCCCATGAGGTCACAAGTCCTGCCAGCAAACCTGCTTCATAAAATCATAGAATCATAGAATATTTAGGGTTGGAAAGGACCTTAAGACCATCTAGTTCCAACCCCCTTGCCATGGGCAGGGACACCTCACACTAAACCATGACACCCAAGGCTATGTCCAACCCAGCCCTGAACACCGTCAGCGATGGAGCATTCACAACTTCCCTGGGCAACCCATTCCAGTGCCTCACCACCCTCACAGTAAAGAATTTCTTCCTCATATCCAACCTAAACTCCCCCTGTTTAAGTTTGAACCTGTTATCCCTTCTCCTATTGCTACAGTCCCTAATGAAGAGTCCCTCCTCAGCATCACATACCTATAGCCCCCTTCAAATACTGGAAGGCTACTATGAAGTCTCCACGCAGCCTTCTCTTCTCCAGGCTCAACAGCCCCAACTTTCTCATCCTATCTTCATACGGGAGGTGCTCCAGTCTCCTGATCATCCTCGTGGCCCTCCTCTGCACTTGTTTCAACAGTTCCATGTCCTTTTTATGTTGAGGACACCACAACTGCACACAGTACTGCAAGTGAGGTCTCACAAGGGCAGAGTAGAGGGGCAGGATCACCTCCCTCAACCTGCTGGTCACGCTCCTTTTGATGCAGCCCAGGATACAGTTGGCTTTCTGGGATGCGAGTGCACACTGCCGGCTCATGTTCATTTTCTCATCAACCAACACCCCCAAGCCCTTCTCCTTAGGGCTGCTCTCAATCTCTTCTCTGCCCAACCTGTAGCTGTGCCTGGGACTGCTCTGACCCAAGACCTTGCACTTGTCATGGTTAAACTTGTCATGGTTGGCATCAGCCCACCTCAGAAGCCTGTCAAGGTCCCTCTGGATGATATTCCTTCCCTCCAGCATATCAACTGAACCACACAGCGTGGTGTCATGGGCAAACTTGCTGAGGGCACACTCAATCCCACTGTCCATGTCACCGACAAGGATGTTGAACAAGAGCGGTCCCAACACTGATCCCTGAGAGACACCACACATTACTGGTCTCCAGCTGGACATTGAGCCATTGAGCACTACTCTTTGCGTGCAGCCATCCAGCCAGCTCCTTATCCACCAAGTGGTCCACCTATCAAATTGATGTCTCTCCAACTTAGAGACAAGGATGTCATGTGAGACAGTGTCAAACACTTTGTACAAGTCCAGGTAAATGACATCAACTGCTCTGCCCCTGTCCATCAGTTCTGTAGCCCCATCATAGAAGGCCACCAGATTGGTCAGGCAGGACTTCCCCTTAGTGAAGCCATGCTGGCTGTCACCAACCACCTTGTTGGTTTTCATGTGCCTCAGCACGCCTTCCAGGAGAATTTGCTCCCAGATGTTGCCAGGCACAGAGGTGAGGCTGACTGATCTATAGTTCCCCAGCTCATCCATTTTCCCCTTCTTGAAAATGGGGTTATATTTCCCTTTTTCCAGTTATCAGAAACTTCACCTGACTGCCATGATTTTTGAAATACGATGGACAGTGGCTTAGCAACTTCATTTGCCAGCTCCTTCAGGACCCGAGGAAGGATTCCATCAGGTCCCATGGACTTGTGCACATTCAGGTTCCTAAGATGGTCTCGAACCAAATCCTCTCCTACAGTGAGCCCAGGGTCTTCATTCTCACTGTCCCTGTGTTTGCCTTCCAAGACTTGGGTGGTGTGGCCAGTTCATTGCGGGGTCCTCTCTGCATAGGGCCATAGGTCCTGCCAGGAGCCTGCTCCAGCATGGGCTTCCCACAGGGTTACAGCCTTCTTTGGGCATCCCCCTGCTCCAGTGTGGGGTCCTCCCCAGACTGCAGGTGAATATCTGCTCCACTGTGGACCTCCATGGCTGCAGGTGAATATCTATGTTCTCCACCATGGAGCTCCATGGGCTGCAGGGGCACAGCCTGCCTCACCATGGTCTGCAACACAGGCTGATGGGGAATCTCTGCTCTTACACCTGGACCACCTCTTTCTCCATTTCTTTTGGTATTTGCGGAGCTGCTTCTCTCACATAAAATCAATCTTCCCACCAGCTGCAGTTGCACAGCACACAGCAAGTTCCGTCCCTTCCTTAAATATGTTATTCCAGAGGTGCTACATTGCTGATAAGCTCGGCCTTTGGCAGTGGCAAGTCCATCTTGGAGCTGCTGGTATTGGTTCTATTAGACACAGGGAAAGCTGTCAACTTCTCACAGAAGCCACCCCTGTAAAGCCCCCCCGGCTACCAAAACCTTGTCATGCAAACACAGTATATGATAATACAGTCAGAACTTCTTTTTTAGGTCCTTAAGGTAGCTGGCTTTTTCTTAGGTTGGTCCTGCCTCTGTTCCTGACCCACAGGCAAGAAAAACAAGGAGCAGGGGAGAGACAGGGCATGGCCAGTACCCATAGCAACAGCATAAAAACAAGGAAGAAAGCAAGCTTAAATATGAAGCATTGCTTGATGCAAAGTAATGAATTTAATTGGTATTTATTAATGCATCTTCAATTTATCAAAAACAAAGTCTAATTTTTCAGGTATTTGCTTATGTGTTGTAGCATGTTGAAAGTAACACAAAGACGTGTTAGTAAGGAAAACTTGATTTTTCACACAGGACTGACACTAACACCTTTTGTACGGTTTGTTGAGTTTCTCCCTTCATATACAGCAATGTAGCATAATCAGGATGGGGTTTACTAGCAGCAGAGACAACTATTTAGCAATAACTCCTGGTATACTTCAAGGCTAGATGACACATTCTGAAGGTGAAGTTCTGACTTCTTGAAGCCTAATTTATTCAAGAGGAGACTAACGTATTAGAGCTAAAAAAATGGCCAAGCACTTTCTTCAATTGATGAAAAAGCTGTTGTGTTGTTTTTTTTTTCCAAAGGATTTCTGCCAACAGAAAAGGATTATGAGCAGAACAGGGCACTAAACACTGCCAATTTCCTTGGTTACTGTATGAAGAATGTTAGATGTTCAAAGAAGGCAAGAAGAAATTGAAAAAAAAAAAACCATATCAAAGATTTGTTCAAGAGCTGAAGACAGAGAGGAGACAGAGTGCAACGTTAATTGTGCCACTAAACCTTGTCAAACTATACAAGGGACAAGTAATGACCAAGTGTATTAAACCATTGAGATTTTAAAAGACTTTTTAAAAAGCTCTGTGCACTTCTTGCTCACCCTCTCTCACACACGTGTCCCTATCTACCTTCATGGCAATTATGCAGCATTGTGCTATACATTTTAAACTACAAGCTCATTGACCATTTTGTGTGTAACATATTATGTAAAATTGGATTGCTTGTAGAGACTGGAATGTTGCAGGATAGAAAAATCCTCCCTCTCCACCCCAGCAGCTGAACCATAAGGACTCCTACAGTTAGTGCCTTTTTGATTTCATTCCTATGAAATATGGGATCATTTTTATACATGATAAAAATGGTAGTAGGTTCTACTGGTTTCATATTATTCAAAGCAGGAAATGACTGGCAAATGGCATATGACTGCTAAACCCCCTGAGGAGGCCCCATCAATAGCACTCTCCTGAACAGTCCCTGGACCTAACCAGATCTCTTCCGCAATGACAGAAAATGCCAGTCTACCACCCTCTTTCTTCCCTATCATCTACAAACTGAACTTCTAGCATCACATCAGCTTCTATCATGGGTAGGTAACAATATCTGCAAGTACAGTATGACAGATGACTGAATCCTAGGCAGTTCATGAATCCTTCCACAGCTAACAGGAGAGCTGTATGCTTCCTTGAACAAGTATCTGAGGTAAATACTTGCAAAACTGGTTTTGTGAAGCTTTAATGTATTATCAAGAAGAAGAAAGAATTACATAAATCCCCAAACTAAATGCAGCTATCTTAGCACATGTTAGATACAACAGTGACCAAGACCTTTCCTTAAGCCTACATAGCAGCTTGGCCTTCTGGCAATTTTAAATGTAAACTTCTTTCAAAAACACAGTACCAGTCTCCTGAATTCAGTCTGGGTCTCTGCCCATTCCCATATATATTCCTCCTCCACAACCTTCCTCAGCTCTTGTTCTGGCTTTACATACCTTTACTGTATGCATCGAACTGCAGATCCAGCAGCAGCATATCCTGATGCTTTATCCTAGTAATCTATCTCTAAGATTTACTTCTATACTGAATTTCCAGTTAGGCCCATCTTACTGCTTTACCTGCGGTTTACTCCCATTGTCTTCTCTCAGATCTCCTAGTAAGACACAAACCAAAACATTCCATTAAGAATAAGGCACTACAGTGATTCAAATGCTTCACCTTGACAACCACAGGTTTTCTGATCACTGTTCCTAGAGTCTTTAAAGCACGCTCAAGTCTGTCTCCCACTTAAACCTCTCATTTGTGTTCAAATCATTTCAGGATGTTAACCTTTCTTTTGTTATTGTACTACATTATTTATTATTGTATTTCTCTTATTTTTATTACTGTAAAAAAAGATAAAAAGGGCACAAATCTTGTTTACGCATCTTTAAATGACTGTTTTTAAAACTGTCCTTACAAAGAGATGTTTCATACATGAATGCTTTGTCTGCCTACAGTTATTTTATAAAAGGTATCCACTTAATGACACCATTACCATGTCACTTACAGTGCCTTATTTAAAATTCCTGGGTTACCAACATTGGCCTTTCATCCCAGGGAACCCAAATGCAAAACTGAAAAATTACTTTCACGCTCTTAGCCTTGCAGAGAGACATCACTAATTCTTAGTACAATTTGGCTTAAGTGACCATTTTTACATGGGGGAGGGGGAAGTGTGATTTCAGGCCAGAAAAATAAATGGAATAAAGATGCAAGACAATCTTGACATTTGCATGCTTGTAACACTCCTAGACTTCAGCAATCTAAATCACATCCTCATTTTCTAATCAATATTTCTTCCATTTAAAAGACACTATGCAATCTCTTGAAGAATACCCGGAAATTATTCAGCTGCAATACCTACCACCTATGTACACAAGGCTTTTTAACACCATGTAACATAGTATGCTAAAGTTCCCAGCTGCTGTGGAAAAACTACAACCCTCATTGTTTATACACCTTGTATCCAACATCAGGTGTGTAAGTACTCTTCTATACTTCTCACTTAAACACTCACAAGTCTGCTATACTTGCTATCAAATAAATGATTGGTCTTTGACTGTAAAACACTGTTTTGAATCCATTTTGACCTTTAAAATCTAATTAAAAAAACAAAAACAAAAAATCCAACATATTTTAGACAAATACACAAAATTATTCACACAAAACATAAAGAAGACATTAACCCTAACTGTGCTGGATTAATTATATGTCTAAACACACTATAAATCTGGTTACAATAGTACTCACCATGCATAATTCCCCATGTGTATTATGCAAGTAATTTTTCTGCCTGTGCTAAAAACACCCTTGGAAACTAAATGAGGCCCTATACCTTTAGTTAAAAATATATTGCTTAAGAATAAAGCGCATCAACTGCAGTGAGTACCTATTTTAAACCAGAAAGAAGTATGAAGTAACTCTGGATAAGACACATTACATATGCGGAATGAAAATGAGAAAAATGCATGTATTCAAGAAAATGGCAGAACAGCCAGATAAGCACATTGATAATGCAAACTTTTACCTTTTGTGAGGGAGGGGAAATACCACAATAAAATGAGATTTCTTACACAATTACCTATTCCATGAATTTAAGAAATAATGATTGGGGATGTTTGATACCCTAAAATAGCACTTTATGAGCTAAAGCTTAAGTTTTTCTTGACCATGCAGTGCTAACATAACATTTTTACATTTCCAGATTCTTCTTGCATTACACAAAAAATGGAAGTTACACTACTTTAAGTTAAAGGGGATGTCTAAGGTTCTAATGTCCATGAGAAACAAAACCGAATTTACACATGCACATGTATGCCCAACTGTTACTCCTTACAAGCAAGGCTCTTTCTTGCCTGCCTTCCTACCTTCCTTCCCTGCACTATTCCAGTTTCAGAAATTAGGTTATTGCTACAGAAATAACAAAAGCACTTTCTGAATAGAGAGAAGATCCTTTCAGGAGGAGTTCTACATGTGTAGATAAAAACATCACAAGCATAAACAGGACCATTATTTTTGGCAGTGAGACCTCAGTGAGGACATATGCCTTTAAGAATTTTTGCAACTGTGTGTAACCCAATACCTACCTAAGGCAACATCCTGTGCTGCTTTCTCCTCCTACTGCCATTTGGCTTACAAAGTGCACAGAGAATGAGAAGTAAAGCCAGCAACTGTTGACAGTTAATTTGATAGTAGTATGAAAATATTTGTTTTAAAATAGGAGAGAATGAACAGAAGATGGTCTTACTCACCATGCATTTGTCAAAAGAGAAAAACCCCTTAAGTTTCCTTAGAGAATGATGCACACCTCTCAACAGCAAAAAAAGAAAATTAATCTACTAAAATACACAGTTCAGTTAAAACTGGGTTGCCCAGCCTTAGGAATGCTAGATTGAGGAAAGTTATACATCTCTCCCCTCCCACATAGCACCAAGTACTGCTGTATGCATACCAGAGGACTCCAGCACAACTACATGCTGCAAGAACAAAGACCTTCCTTTCCTAGCATGCAAATAATCAAAGAACAGCCAAAAATAAAATAACTATGACAACTGAAGATTTGAGACCAGGTGGGGTGTTAGGGGGAGGAAGAGAGGAAGGGGAGGGAACCACAGCATTGAGAGGATGAGAGCGAAGAAAAAAACCCCTTAAACCACAATTTTTAAAATTGTGAGGAGTGTAACACAGGCTAAATTATTAGGATAAAACTGTGTAAGAGCATATCATACACACATCTAAATCTGAAAGGGAAGTTACTATACCAGAAAAGCAGTGTATGATCATGTTATTAAGATAGTAGTATAATCTAATCTGTACCAATCATTCACACTAAAATTGTATGCTCACAGGCTTCCCCTCCAACTCAAACAATGAAGTAAGCTAAAAGAATAATACATATCCCAAATTAGTAAGAGCTACATGTTTATACTACTTTAGACCTGCTGGACTTATACCATAAATACGCTGTGTCCTGTGAAAATTGTTCAGGAGAACCATTTAATACAATGAAATTTCATTTTTCACATTGGTGGTATATTAAAAGCCTCTGAGTAACAGAATATATTAACAGTGATTCAGGCAGATTACGCAGCACTGAATTTTTGGAAAATATCTACACATTTACAAAATAAATTGAGCTAAAGAATTACTTAGTTACGACTCATTTGTTCTAATATATCTGCCTTGAGAGTCATATTTCCGTACTTCATTTACATGTGTATTGTTAACTTCACAGATGCCCCCAATGCATAGAGTTACACTAGGCAAGCCTAGTGCACACAGGTGTAATGATTTTGTATTGCTTCCACTTTTTGTGATTTTGTATTGCTTCCACATTTTCGTGAGATAACAAAAAGAGGGAAGCTACAGTGGCTATGGAGAAACACTGTGCAGTGTTATCCTGATTCCCAAAATACATGACGGGCCATCCACTACTAATGGGCTAGACAGCAGGGGTAAGAAAAAAGTATTTTATGTTTAAGGCTGATGTAAAGCCTGTGGAACCAGGCTCCAATAATCTTCCATTAGAAACAGCACCATAGCCTTCTATAAAGGCGTATTTTAATATTCTGAAATGCCATCATGACATTTCATACTTAAAAACTTTGTTAATCTGTAAGCAAAATCAACTTGCACACGGTACAGTATTAGAGTAACAAAAAAGCACAGTAATGAATATTCATTTATGTGCACTTATATATTTATGTTGTGTAAATATGTACTTCACATAATTTATTACACTAGAGAAATAAAAAAAAAGTAAATATTAAATATATTTATTTAAAACATTATTTACGCTAAGCAAATGTTTTACCAACCCATACTAAAGTCAGAATTATAAGACTGATGTACACGCTGTACCCCTTTCTGCAGAGTTATTGGCATAACTGCAGGCAGTGTTACTCTTCTTGAAGACAAACTCATGTCTGCTCTTCACAAAACTCACAATTCTTCAAAGTGATAACATGAAGCAGAACAAAGTAGTTAGCAATACTTCTTGAAGACTAACTTATTAAAACCCAAATATTGGACAGTCAGTGCAAAGAAAAGACTAAGAATGTAGTAAATGACACTCTTTGTGTTGATTCAGTCCCACTCAAGGACAACTACAGAAGACACTGGAGTACGACTAACTAGAAATCAACCAGCCAAACAGCTTGAAAACTCATCTTCTGTCCTTGGAAAGGCTGACACTGATACGTCTGGCTATAAAAATAAGCAGAACAACTTGTATTTCAATCACTCAGAACCTTGTCTTCACTGTCAAAACAAAAACAAAACCCAAATCATTAAAGAATGTATTTTAGCACTTGATACTGAGTGGTTAGAGAGTTGGGGTTTTTTTTTCCTGTCTTTTCCCAGGAAACAAAATACTGTTCAGTGCTTCTGATCTTCAAGTTTAAAAAAAGTAGCTGAGCATAAGAATAGATGTATCCATGAAGTCTCATTCTGATTCTTACCTACCTTTATTCAGATGTCCTGGGTTCAGCAGTAGCAGTCATTTTTTCTACTTCTTGGTAGCTGGTGCAATGCTGTGTTTTTTGATTTTGGGCCTTGGAACTGTGCTGATAACACCAGTGTTTTCAGTTACTGCTTGGTAATGTTTTGGTCTGGCCAAGGATTTCCTGAGTCTCATGCTCTGCCAGGGAGGAGGGGAAGCCGGGAGGAAGCAGAGAAAGCAAAGACAGAACACCTGACCCAAACTAACCAAAGAGGTTATTCCATACCACAGCATGTCATGCCCAGGATGTGAAAATGGAGGACAGAGACCCGGAAGGGTGTGGTGGTGTACTGGGGGGTTCGCTGCTGGGGGGTGCACTGGCTCGGTCAGGCTTAGTGAGCAGTTTTATTCTCTTTCCTTGTATTTCTCTTGTATTGTTACCGATGGTAGCAGTAGCAGTTTGTGTTATATCTTAGTTACTAAACAGTTCTTATCTCAACCTGTGGGAGTTGCATTCTTTCGATTCTCCACCCCATCCCCCCGGGACTGGGGGAAGAAAGAGAGGGAAGTGAGTGAGTGAGAAAACTTTGTGGTTGACTGGACTTAAACCATGACATCAGAGCAGCATCAAACCCCATCTTTTACTTAAAGTAACACAATTTCTACCACTGCAGTGCAACAAAGGCATGAAAATGTGGCACGTGAAAAGTTACAAGTGAATGAAATTTAAGACTGTTTTATGAACTCAAGTTGTTGACCACCCCGCTCACATTATTTACTTTCTGTATCAAATACCTGCGTAACAAGCCTGGTTTCATTAACGTGGTTCTAAGGAAATAGTGTTTTTTTAATTCTTCACTAAAAAGGGAAGAATTTTGCATTCCTTACGTGATAAAGAAAGCCATAATCATTTTTAAAGATCTCATAGTGTGCTTAATAGTAGAAAAGGTTTTTTGCTTTTATGCAGCATGACTAAAGAATAATACTGTTGTAAACGGAATTGTTAAAAAGATGCTTGAACTGTGATATGTGATATTTCTTCTATAACTCTTGAACAAGCAGTTTGCACCAGAAACATTGCTCGCCACTAGTTAAGATTGCAGACATTCTGCTAAAATTATTTATATTAAGCATTCATAACATCTCAAGCAATAATATATCAGATATGCAGACTACTATAGTTCCATAGAAAGTTGAGAACCATTCATTACTGACTTAGCAAAAAGCACAATAATCCATGCTAAAATTCACTAGATCATATTGATAGCATTTTTCCCCCTCAGTCATTAGAGATGAGCACACTTTTTAGTAATCCCAAAATGTCTAGGGAAAAAAGTCTTACCTCCAAGACATAGGAAATGTCAATATACTGGCAAGTTAAACAATATGATTCCATGTAATTTTCCAAGTGGCAAAAACTACAGAACAAGTCACTGGAACTAGTAAGATGCTTCAGAATTCATGGATTCAAAGCATGTATTTTCATGCTACATCACTTTCCTGAAATCCTAAAATCAGTAGGGCGTAGATAAATTCTGTTGATAACAAGAACACCAAACACCATAAATAGAAAAAGAATACAGCTCCCTCACAAAAAAATAAAATTTTACCCTGCAGCTCCCAGATAGTAATAAAATACTCCTAAGAAATAGGAAGTAAATACTTTCCCAAACTTTCAAAACCTTTTGTCCTTGGTTGAGACATATGGGATGGAAAAAAAGCTGGTAAGAAACTGATGTCAAGTCACAAAGAGAACTTGTTTGCAGACAGACATTTGATCCTTGTTCAGTCAGCTTTAAAACAAGAGCTTTTAATAAAATCATAAAACCAGTTAAAATACAGCAGATATTATCCATTTCCTTGGCTCGATAAAGGTTCAGTTTTAACTTGCCTCATTTTACATTGAGTATATAGCAGCAACAGATCCATAGCAACTATCTTCTAGGTTCAAGGTATATTTATTCTATCTTTCTCTCTTAAGCTCCAGTCCAAAACTCTAATGAATAATTTGAGAAATCAGAAGAATCAAAAGCTATTCTAGAGATCGAGTTTGAAGTGTTCATTCCAAATGTTGCAGAATTAACATCCTTTTCTACTAGAGATAGTTATAATAAATGTCAAGTGTTTGCAATTAGGTTTTTACCTTTCAGGCACACAGTTTTTATTTCCTATGGGAACATGCTCTCAAGATTCTGTAATATAGCTTCAAAATTTTGCTGTAAGAAAACAACTTGTGGTAACAGAGCCTGATCCTGTAGGAATTGTACTCACAGGAAAATTAGACATGCATATATTGCAGCACATATAAAAGTATTTAATAGAAATTTAATAACAAGACTAACACACCACAAAAAAGAACCAGCACTATGCATAGTTTCAGTTCTTCCCCTTCTAGCCTTCCCATGGATGAGCCAGGTATACCAAACAACACAGCATACTGGTGCAGTTTAAGGGCAAAGCAAGATAACTTTTCAGTGCAGCATTTAGGATCTAGGGTTATCTCCAAATATGTCATTTCATAGTTCTCAGAAGATGGCTGTCCTTTTGCTGGCCAAGAAACATGTACCAAATGAACTCTGAACTCCTTTTGAATGTTATCCTTCAATTACCCATGTGTCAGCTTCTTTCTTCCCGCTGGTTATATCTATGATATAATTGGGTCAAACTGACCCTTAAACATACTTAAAACAAGATGGTCAGACTCAGTGACTGTACTTGGAGGGGCTTTGAGCAACCTGGTCTAATGGAAGGTGTCTCTGCCCATGGCAGGGGAGTTGGAACTGGATGATCTTTAAGGTCCCTCCAACCCAAGCCATTCTTTGATTCTACGATGAATTCATCATTCAGCTGTTCCAAAGACCTCTTAGTTTCGAATATCTAAGTCTTCTGTATGCCTTGGTTGACACAGCAAGTATATAACCTAATTTTCCATTGAGTCTATTCCTTATGTGAGCTTTTGCCAGCTATCTCTGAATTGCTAACAAGAACATTACAAGACTGATATTATCTTTCATACCTATGAGTATTCAATGTGTTTGCCCTGTACCTGCTAAAAACCAACAAAGTTACAAACCTCCTACTGGATATTTAACTTTTTAAAAAAAATAATAAAAAAAAATGTATTAATGCTTAACCTTCAGTGTTACTTAATAAGGTCATTGTCTCATGGGCAGAAGTACAAGGTACAAAACATGGTAAGAAATAATTTAAGAGGTATCCTTTTCAAAAATCTTTTCAACTGGCTTCTGATCTTACATGAAGGGGAAAAAACCCACAAACAAACCACCACCAACAACCAAGCAAACAAAACCCACAGCATAGCCTTTTCATGGCTGATCTTCAGGTCCATGAATTACAAGGATATTATCCTAAGATCATACTCAGGAGTAGTTATGAAGACACTGGGGAAAAGTGGATCTCATTGCTCAGTGAGTTTCCCAGATGAGACAACACACAAATGTACTTTCAAAGCTCCATGTTCTGAAGTTACCTGAATACAATAACCTGAAATTAGTTTACTATTAAAGTCAGTAATCATGAACTAGAGCCTCTCATCTACATGACTACATCAGAAGTAAAACAGCTTTCCAGGACAATCTGAAATTGGACAGCTGTTGCCTCCTGAACAAGTCAGACACACAAATACCTTACACTTGGAGGAAAAAAAAAGAAGAATATCACTTTAAAGTATAACTTGATGAGAATAATCAGACATAAATATGAAGGCAACTAGTCAAAAATTACAGATATGTGAACTAAGTTAAAGTATGAAAATCATAATATGGATAATTTTCTTTTAGCCCTAATTAATAAATATTGTACTAGACAGAAACTAGGCAGATCCTGCCTGCTTACCAAAATGGAAGAGACTATTCCTAGTGCTACAATGCACTAATCAGAGGGGCCGATGTTAGAGAAAAGCTTAATAATGAAAATCACATGAGCCTGGACAAAATCTTCTGTCTCACCAGATTATTCATCTCCCCTCCAATGATAATGGAAGGGTTCAAATTGCAAGAACAATGGCAAAAAGCTGAGCACTACTCTTTAATGCAGGTCTAAATTTTGCGGTACCAAAGTGCATGATGGAGGTTTCCATCCTTTTCCGTTCAATTCTCCTCACAAACTTGTGGGATCTTAAAGCCTTGCTATGCACACTCCTTGCAAAGCTTTTCAGCAGCCTATTTTTGTCATCAATAGGTTCAAGCCTGATTCAAAAGCACACTGATAACAAAGTTCTGTCAATTGAGTTGTAAGAAAACACTCATATTGAGGACTTCCCCCTCACTACATAGCAGTAAATTCTTGCAAACTTTCAGCCTGTTTCTCAACAGCTGATACCATTTCTGTGCCATTATCAAGTGCCTGCAGCTGTTCATAAACTCCAAATCTTAATGTAATCAGTAACAGGAGTTATCATAACACAACTAAAATAAAAAGGATATTTATAGCCTAAGAATGAAGTAATTGAAAAATCCAATTCTGCTCACAAGGCAATCTACTGTATCTTGTTTTCCTGTGTATATAATACCAAGTTAAGAAGCAAAGAGATAGACACATTGGTAAATAGCATACATATGCATACCAGAAATAGGCAGGAACAATCCATCTGTATCCTAATTAGAAACACAGGCACACCTCTAAGATAACCAATATACATTTATCTCTTGAGACTTCAGTATTATATCAAGTACGCTATTGGGCTAAAACATGAGCTGACTGGCTGCAAGTGAATGTTCTGTGACTGAAACAGGAGAAAAGAAAGTTCACACTCTTACTAGAGCAGAGGTCTAATTTCTTTCCCCTCCCACAACTGCCCTTGTTGAAAAAATTTGTTTGGCCTGATTAGTATTTTTTTCTTTTTAATCTTCCCATATGAGGTGATTCCCATAAGGACTCCAACATGTGAGACATGCTTAAGTACGCTGTCTTGAAGGTTTCCCTTTATCATCATTCCCAAACTAAAGGCAGTCATACATAGACATGTGAATTCCCTCAGAAGTAACAGCTTTAAACATGTTGAAAACAGACAAGAACATGGCCAGTGATCTCCCACTTACCATTGCAGGATTTCACCACTTGCTAGAGATATATCTCATCACAGAAATAATTAGCTGCTAGAAAAGTTTAGAAATCCCCAATTCGGAAGCTGTACCAGTGATAATGACAATCTCAAATAAATTATGCAAATTATGAATGTTGCTCAACACTATTCTGATTAACCTAGATGTGTCCCTGGAAGTCAGATGGGAAAGTTTATCTATTTTGATCAAAAGACAGTTCAGACAGTCAGTAAAAGGAAGATGACAATAGCGTTCTGTTGTTACAATACTGATGTCTTCCATCCCACACTTACCACACTATCACTTACTGACAATGCCACCAAGGAGAAGCCATCTGAAAAAAGATCTGTCAATAAAATATTTATTTAATCATGCATCTGTCTATGGCAGATATGGAGCTGCTACAAATGACCTTAAATTCTCAGTTATCCAGTCTAATCCTAAAGAAATGCACCCATTTCTGGGAAAAACTGTAAATAAAACCAGTGCTAGTATCTATCACATCCAATTCCCTTCTGAAAATCATAAGGATTCAAGCCCCATTCATCAGAATTTAATCTTTTAAAGACAAACTCAATGTGAGTGAATTATCAAAAGTGACTCAGCAACATTAGTGCAGAGGTTCCCTGCTGCTTCAGCTGGCTTTAACTGTAAAACCTCTTTATATTCAAAGAAATTGAGACTGATTTTACCATTGTCTGCTCTAGCCACCTCATAATTACAAAATACTAGAGAGGTGTCACAGGACCAAAATACTAGGTAGTCAACTCAGAATTCAAGGGATGAATGTTAAAGAATTGCTTTTGGGAGAATCAAAGTTTTCAAATTTACAGACATTTTCTACACAAAGAATTAGCTCTACTGCAATATACCAGAGGTTTCTTGTTCAAAATATAACTTCCAAAGAGCACAGAAGAGGCAGTTTCTTGTTTCGAGAACACAGTCCTAACAAAAATATAAAAAACTTCAGTTTTGATTTTCAGGCTCCTGAAGCCAAAACCAATTAAAATCAAAAGCATGATTAAAATCATCCCAATTTTTAAAACATTGGCAAAATGTCTACCAGAATCTTTGAAAGTACTGATATTTTTTTTAAATCTTTTGTCGCTAGAAATTGTAAAAATTTAAGCCTAACATTTTCCTGATGTGAATTGCACAAGCTTGCTGAGGCAATATCTTAGTAACCAGAAAAGTTAAAGTAAAATGGGATTTGTGCTCATTTGAAAGGAAAAAAATACATGCTATTTTTGTTAAATTAGAACGTTTAGAGCCTTTGCTTGAGTTGTTTTAAGACAGTAAAAAAGTACAAGGTTAATATGTAATAACATTGGGAGTTGATGTGAAGTTTGACAGAAAGCAATTTCTTGTCTCTGTAAGAAAGATACACTAATGAAAGAACCAATGTAAAGAAGATAAAGTAAAATACAGAAAGAAAAACAAAAGTCACAAACAGGTGATTAATCTGAAATTTCCCCAGGCTGATGTAACAGATAGTTTGTGCTAGGCCACTTTAGAATAAACAAGGTGATATTCCTTATTGCTAAACTGAAAAACTGTTCAACTGCCTCTGGATCTTTACCTATATAGACCTGTGACTTTCTGCCACAGTGTTAAGGCAACTGGACAAATCACAAAGGTACATGCATTAAAGCAGCTCTAAATAGGGGTCTATTCTTAATCTGCTGCAATAGCAATAAATCTTTCCTGGGAGGGCAGGTACAGACATTTAAATGAAGAACAGGGGACAGAAACTGGATCAGAAGACCACCAAGCGAGACACCACAGAAAGGAGTCCAACTGAATCAAGTCTTTATATTAGAGATTTCATGCAAAAACCGTGAGTTCTTTAAGTTGGTTCTGCACAGGATATTTTTTCTGTTCATCTGTAAACTGGTTGAAAAGACCTTTTCCTTTTCCTTCCTCCTTTCAAACTCTCCGGGTTTGTCTTTTTTTTTTTGTGTAATTTCGGGAAAGACATGGGAGAAACATGACACCAAGCTGTGTAGTTCGGTTGTTACATTGGAGGGAAGGAATGCCATCCAGAGGGACCTTGACAGGCTTGTGAGGTGGGCTGATGCCAACCTGAGGAAGTTTAACCATGCCAAGTGCAAGGTCCTACACCTGGGTGGGAGCAATCCCAGGCACGCATACAGGTTGGGCAGGGAAGAGATTGAGAGCAGCCCTAAGGAGAAGGGCTTGGGGGTGTTGGTTGATGAGAAAATGAACATGAGCCGGCAGTGTGCACTCGCATCCCAGAAAGCCAACTGTATCCTGGGCTGCATCAAAAGGAGCGTGACCAGCAGGTTGAGGGAGGTGATCCTGCCCCTCTACTCTGCCCTTGTGAGACCTCACTTGCAGTACTGTGTGCAGTTGTGGTGTCCTCAACATAAAAAGGACATGGAACTGTTGAAACAAGTGCAGAGGAAGGCCACGAGGATGATCAGGAGACTGGAGCACCTCCCGTATGAAGATAGGATGAGAAAGTTGGGGCTGTTGAGCCTGGAGAAGAGAAGGCTGCGTGGAGACCTCATAGCAGCCTTCCAGTATCTGAAGGGGGCTATAGGGATGTGATGCTGGGGAGGGACTCTTCATTAGGGACTGTAGCAATAGGAGAAGGGATAACAGGTTCAAACTTAAACAGGGGGAGTTTAGATTGGATATGAGGAAGAAATTCTTTACGGTAAGGGTGGTGAGGCACTGGAATGGGTTGCCCAGGGAAGTTGTGAATGCTCCATCGCTGGCGGTGTTCAAGGCTGGGTTGGACATAGCCTTGGGTGTCATGGCTTAGTGTGAGGTGTCCCTGCCCACGGCAGGGGAGTTGGGACTAGATGGTCTTAAGGTCCTTTCCAAACCTAAATATTCTATGATTCTATGATTAGAAACTGGAAGGAAGACATACTAAGAACTGATAAAAGAGGATCTGTAGAGAAACTAACAGACTGGAATTACAGAGTAAATTTAATTAATGCATCTTTGGTTAGAAAATATATTTCAACCCATGGAAATTGCTTGAAAATTTGTGAATTGTTACATTTAAGTAAAAAACCTTTTTGCATTAAAAGTCGAGAGAAAACTGGTATTTCAGAAAAAAAGAAACCCTGTCATAAAAACATCTAAGTACCAGATACTTAACCATTTATGCCTGCTAATAGAATTATATGAAAAATGTGTAAGAATGAGGTTTCAAGTGAGTACACTAGAAGACCCTGAACCATAGCTGCAGAAGAAAATAAATGGCACTCCAACTGCAACAGTCAATGCTCAATATTATTCATACACTTAGAATAGCACACATTTAAAGAAACATCTGTTCTTTGTCATAAAGTTGCTTTCAGTTTTTCTTTGCCAAAGAGCTTTAGATGAAAATCTTTGTTAATGCAAAAAAGTGAAGTGACGTTCCACTACAGTCAAATATGTATTTGAGATCTCTTTATGCAATAGATTTCCTGGAAAGAACATTGTGGGAGCATATATGGATTCTAAATGATAAAAATATCTACTTGTTTAGAACATCAAGAAAGACAAAAGAGGCAAGACAAAATTCCTAAGATTTGAGTGTTCTTCACCTTGAGATTTACTTGAGTTTTATTTTTGCACTTCTAATTTAATTTAAAGACACAAGGCACTAATTACCTTGAACTACTTTTGTGATGAAACACTTTCTGGCTTATCCTTGAACAGGGCAAGAACTACCACTCCAGTGCAAATGATTCAGGTTTTGATTTCAGAAAGACATCAAAACTAAGCCTTCATAAAACTATAGTAATCTCTTTTTAGTTCACTTGACCAACGAAAACTAAAAGCATACTAAAGAACAGAACTTGTCTACTTACAGTTAATACTTTTCCCTACCAATACCCATTTTGACCATAATTAGAGACAAAATACAAAGCATTTTATATTTTAAGTGTCTTGTCACTTCTGGGAGAACACAGACTCTGACATAAAAGTAGATATTCCACATGAGTTCACAAACTCCACCTAGTAAGAGCAAATGATCAATTCCTCCATAGCTAACATTTCCTACCATGCACCTAGTTGACCATGCTGTGCCGAACATGAGGAAAAAGTTAGGATGTTGGTGTTTTCAAATAAAAGTCTTGCACCCTGAAGCACAAAATGCAGTTTACCGAAACATATAAAAACATAACATAATTCATGCCCAAAGCACCCAAGTCCCTCCTACATTTATTCCAAGGATACCAAACTTGATGATTTCTTACAGAATGGATTACACAGTCCGCAAAGTAATCTTGCCATCCATATGTTCAGTTTCAGGTTTCATCTCCACATCATTCCCTTCAGGATGAGGACATTAAATACATAATCCCACTCCAACTTGTGAAACGTCTCAAAGTTCCACCTTCCCAAACGTGTGTGATATCGTAACATCAGTTCCATAGGGTCAACTCCAGGAAATACTCCATTGAGAACACATCCGACACAGAAGCCTGAAGTTCCCAGCAGCTCAGTGTGGGCCTGTTCTTTCTATTCTCCCAGCTTCTGAAACTTCCTCTAGGATAATAAAATTTGTCACTATACTGACTTTATACTTTTACTCCTTATTTTGATCTCCACCATTCCCCCTCTATGTTTTACCTTAAAAGAGAATAAAATAGTCAAGGTTGGCTCTCAAGGTTTGTTCTAATTACTCTCACCATGTCACAATTATGAGTCTGTGGGAATACAACACAAAACTCTTTCAAAACTGCAGGAAGGAAAAGAAGATGGACAGCTGTGTTGATGAGACAGACCAAATAATGTTCAGACACACAGATGTCCTCCTTCCCAAGCACAGAGGCAACTCACTAGTCTCCTACATGGCTTTTACCAATTTGCTTTTATAAACTTATTTCCTGTAAGTCGACCCCACAAACAAACATGCTGTTCAAGCAGCATGTTCAATGTTTTGAGAGGCTTATGATAAAAGATCGTCAGAATACAGAAAGAACTTTAGCTTAGAAAAACAAGAATACAAAATAAGGCTAATTATCTATTCAGAAGAGAAAAGATTTCAGATGTCATAGGTGTTATGAATAAGAGAATAGATATTTGTGACAACTTCTTTTTTCCTGGGAAGCAGAAAATCTTTTCTGGAGAGAAAAACAAGACAGAAGAGGCATAACTTGTTTTTTTCTTTTAGAAACACCTATTTTGATAATAGTTACCCATTAGACATAAGTAGAAATTCACTCTGTAATTTTTCTTTATTATGCCTGAAAATAAAGACGTGGCAGAAAAAGAAACTAAATCAGAAAGAAAGTGATCTAAAAGAAGAATCACTGAAAAACATGTAGCTCGTCAGGCAACAGAAAAAAATTCTGGCAGCTGTCAACAATATTAAGATTTAAAAAAAAGTGCTTAAATGTAGCTGGTTTCTCTCAGGAGTTCATAAACTATCAAACTGTAACAGTAATATTCATGACCTTGGGGGATGTCTACAATTAATTTTTTGTATATGGATTAAGTATTTGCAGACTGAGCTGTTACAAAGTTGGCGAAATAAAAACATGGGGTGGAAACATGATATTTCTAAGCACAACCTCCACAACTGTGGGAAGTCAAAGTCACAGCCAGTTCACTTCTCCTCTTTGCACACCCCTCTCCTTTTCAAGCCTAAGTAATTTTATAAATTTATTACAAGACTTCAACCTGAATCAAAGATAAAAGTTTAACTCAACAGTTGCCATTTGGCCTCAGCCTTTAATAACTTTAAATGAAGAACTTAAGAACAGTCATGCTGAGTCTGACAAAAGGTCTGCTTAGCCCAGTATCCTTTACCCTGCAGTGGCCATAAACAGATACCTTGGTGAAAGGCTTTTTGAGAGAAACCATGGTCCTGTTAAAATGCCTCCTTTATATAAAAGGAAGATTCCTCTCATTTCTTCTGGTAACTGGAAAATGTATCAGGCCCCTCGTATTATTTTAGCTCACTTCTGTCAGTAAACGAGCTGTTTTTGATCCTACTTTTACTGGAGAGAACACTACATGCTTAAATGGAAAACCAACAGAAATGGAAGGACTATGAGCAGAAATTGTCACAAAATGCATGACAAGAGCCTTTATGAAGAAACAGACGTGAAATCAGCAAAGCTATGAACTCCAGCTTCTGAGAGACTGAAGCTAACACTCAGGTGGCTTAACTGATCATGCCAGTCAGTAATGTTAGCCAAGACAGGCTAAAAAAGCAGATAGTTGACCTTTGTGTGTTAAACCTTGCTTGGGAAATCTACTAACCAGTTGCAAGCACAAAAGTTACTACAGTAACTGCAATTTAAGCCAGCACCATGCATAATTTAAACTAATTCTTTAATGTGGCTTCTAGTCTTTATGTTCAGAAAGATGTTACCAGTACAGTGTTTTTCCTGCCTTTGCAGACAGTCTATCTACCATGCTCAAGCACAAAACTATTACAATTTTAGCCACGGCCTCAGCAATGTTTAGATACACACTGATCAGAAATGCTTCAGATTAGTATTACTATTGCAAGAAAGAATTAAAAGCAATAAAAGTACTCCAGAAGGACACTACAGCTATTTTTAGAGAACATACAAAATATGGCAAGATAGAATCAGTACAGTTTCCCAGACACATACATGTTTTTCACTAGAGAAGCAGGGATAAGATTCTTCCTTAAGGTGCCAGCCAGGACTTTATAAAGTTCTCTGTCAGGCACACAGAAACAGCCATGACTGATCAGCTTCAGAAAAGTTAGTACAACCACAAGAAACTTCAACTTCCAGGCAATTTCTTCATGCAAATCTAAAAACTGAATAACCAACAGCTGTGTAAGTTCGTACACCTCCAATATCACCCCTAAAACTGTTAAGACAGGGTCCTGCAGACCACCAAGAATGTGAAGGAGTACCCTTAATCCTACAGGTGTTCCTTGAGAGAACTCCTTCCAGGCTCAAGAAAAGAGAATGTAAGCTTTTAAAGACTGAAAGAGATCTGCAACACCAGTAATTTCCATTAATTGGAAATTTCCTCTTTAATCTCTACCCCTGCTCAGGATAACATTTAAACTGTGTGTGAACAAAGACAAAGCACTGCCAGGTCTGTCTGCCCACTCAGAACTTCCCTTGGCTTACACTTTCAGGTATTTATGGAAATACAGTAACATCAGCTGTAGACAAATAAACAATAAAATACACAGCATTTGCTCCTTCCCCATCAATTTTGGTTTTATTCAATTATCCTACCAAAATTAGACCTTCAGACAAAAGGAGCTGCTCAATGGCTGTTAAATTTCTCTGTGCTATAGCACTGATGACAGTAATTGGAGGTTGGGAGGAAGGGAAGAAAGACATTAACTTCTCATTTAAGGACATAAAGTACTGCCTGCCTGCCCCTGCTTCCGCTTTACCCGAAAAATTTTCACAGTCACATGTAGGCTCTGTGAAAGAACAGTCACATCTAGAGTCACACGTTCCAAAACCTCATTTTCTACAACCATCAGTGACCTACAGAGAAAATTTCACCGAATTACAGAAATATGGAACACCTTTATTAGAAAAAATAACTTAATAGGTAACTGAGCTTTTTCCTCAAGCTTTCATGAAGCCAATCTATAATTTGTCAAATAATAATTTAGAAATCTTACCTGCTTTTTTCTTGAAGTTTCCTTGGACAACACGCTGGCTGACAAAACTGATGCAAACGGAGAGCAGCAAAGCTCAGGGAAAGGGTTTGGAATTGATGAGATCTCCAAAATATTGTCATCTTTCTGTTTTCTCCTATTTCAACAAAATATATAATATCAAACATAACAAATTGTTACAATTTGATACAAGTGGATCAGATTGTAACAACTGCTGTTAAAATTGCAGTATCCAACCACAATGCGTGAAATACTAAGGCATTAGTACCAAAATGCTTCCTGGTTGCAGCAATTAGCTTCTTTATGCAGGTTTTTCTTTTTTTTTTTAATCAGTAGGCTGAATCTATTAACATACAGTGCTTAACACTACTTGAAAGCAATCCAAGTATACAGCTCTGAATATAAAGTTGTTTGAATATGTTTAAGTCTTTGCAGAGCACGAGCACAGTTATATTTATATTGGCTCCTAAGGACATTAGTAAATATTTTGTTGTCCCTGTGTTCATGCCATTCCCTATGCACACATATTACAACAGTGGATGCATGTAACTTCTCAGTAATACTTCTTGAGTACATCACAACTGTATTTTAAACCAATGGAAACTTTTTTTTCACCAGGACTCAAAGTGACTGACGAGGCAAAATACTGCAAAGCAATACACTCTTCTGTTTTCAATTACCTTTGTATTTTTATCTCCATAGCTCCACCATAAATGTTTCAGCAGTTGCTGACTCCTTAAATCTTATTGTGTCTGAAGTAACACCAAGCAGCATTAGCAAGAGTAGTGAATATAATCGCTCCTCTACTTGCTGAAGAGCTCAGCTATGCACTGATTTAAAGTATCACCTTAACAATATGGCTGTTTAGATGGCTGTGTACATTACAGTGCATTGTTTTCTCACAGAAAACACTCAACAGCACTTTGCTTGCTTTCATCTGGACAACAGCACCCATTCTGCCTACATATTTTCTATATGTGTGAGATGATGACTCCAAGTATTTAGCTTTATTACCTCATTACTATCATTCCAGATTTCACATAAGAATTGGTACAATGTGGGGAAAACCATAAGAGTAAGGTAATGATGCAGAATGAAGACACTTTACTTTCTGGAAATCCTCACAGAATATTCACTTAAAGTGCTATCTAGCATTAAGGAGTGAAAAATCCCATATGCAGTATTTTAAGATTCTGCAAACTTCAGTCTACCAAAACTGATCAGACGCTTCATGAAAGCCTAGCTCACAGTTTCCCTTACTAAGAATAGAGACCAGTGCCTTTAAGAACAGCCTCAGAGGTAGCAAGCGGTGCACATCGCTGACGGCAATTGCAGCGGCATCGCTAACGATGAAGCCGTTTATCTCAAGAACATTGTAAGACAAGATACTGCAAAGAGAAAGTAGAGGCTCGGTTCGGGGTGACAAGGCAGGCTCGCCAATGTCGTCTCTTTTCACCTCAAACTGGGAAATCTCTAAAAAGATGGGGGGGGGGGGGTGCGGACTACACGCATCTGCAGCACAGGGAAGTGTCTGCAGGGCCGGGAAACAACTTTGGAGTTCCAGAGAGACGCGGGCCGGTCCCGGGCCAGGCCACCCCGCTCCTGCGCTTCGCCCCCTCCCCACACCGCCGCTACGAAGCCGCGGTGCACTCGCATCCTCAGGCCCCGCAAGCTCCGCTCCAGCCCGCAGGACGCCGGCCAGCCCCTAGACGGCGGCAGGCGGGCCCTCGAGGGAGCGGGCAGGGCCGGCGGTGCCCGCCCGGGGTCCGGCCTTACCTGTCGGGGGGCGAGGGCAGCGTGTCCTCCCCGGGGGATCGGGGGAGCGAGCACGGGGAGCCCGCTGCGCCGCGGGGGCTGCCGCCCGCGGGTTTCGCCGCCGTCCCTGAGGCGCGCGGCACACCGGGCAGCAGGGCGGCCATCGGCGGCGGCGACGTCCTGGCTGGGCGGCCGCCCGCGCGGGAGGCACGTCGGCGAGCGGCCCCGGCGCTGCCGGGCGTGTCGGGCGGAGGCTGCTCTCCGCTCCCGCTGCGAAGAGGGGAGGTGGCGGGGAGCGAGGGGAAGCGCCGCCCGGGCTGAGAACGGCACCGAACGCCTTCCCCGGCACACGTGCGCGGGCGGGGGTGGGCGGCCGCCGGCTCCACGCTGTGGCGGGCGGGGGCCGAGCAGTGCCCTTTCGGCTGCCGCCGCCGCGCCGGGGCAGGAGGTGCCCTGGGCTCCACTCCCGGGAGGCACAGCGGGGCGGGACCCGGCAGGTGCGCCGCACTCTCTCCCTCCCTCGTCCCGGGACTCGAGGCTGCGGTGTCACCCGACCCGTGCGGGGCGTCGAGCCGGGCCTGACAGAGCGCCAGGGCGGCCGAGGTTGGGGAGCGCTGCTTCTTGTCTCCTTAGGAGTCGGCTCGGGCCTGGCTGCTAACCTTCTCGCCGTCAGGGTCGTCCCTGGCGCGCGGGTGCGCAGCGGGGCCCGGACGCGCACTGCCTGAGGGGCCTGGCTCTTGTTTAAGCGCCTGACAAATCATTAACGAAACTACCCTATCCCTCTGTGAGGTCGGGGATTTATGGTTATGCCTTAGAGAAATTAGGAATGAAGAAGGCCAGAGGACAGATCCGTACTTTTGCACCAAACAAGCAGCTCTCGAGGGGAGGCTCGGATCCCCCGGGCCCAGGGATCGCTTTCAGCTGCAGCTCTAATGAGAGAGGAAAGTGGTTTATCGTTGTGCCTTGGGATCCTTCACAACAGCCTGCGCCGCTGAAGAAGCCAGCTCCTGTCCTTCTTTATGTACACAGAACACTACATGGCAATTCCACGGCTGCCCTTATTGGCATTCTTGCCATTGAAAAATAAAATTACCCCCTTACTGTATGAAGAACAGTTTGATAGCACCAAACAGAGTGGGTGAAAGTGTGTAAATCAGTCAATTTGTTAGAAAGTCAAATAGTTAAAGTCCAGCCTCTGGCAAAACCAGCTGAAAGTAGAAGCACTCGGCGTGCTCAGGGCCAATAGCTGAGAAGTCAGACTGGTGAAAATACGTGGGACGTGTGCTTTGATGTTTTCGTGAAGCCACCAAAGAAATAGTGACACACAAGCCAAAATTTCAGTTCTGGAAAAATATTTTTCTGATTCAGGAACCATACTCACCGTTTTCGTTTTGGCTGAGTCATAAATGATTTTGCAGGATGCTTATTTTCAATGAAATGAAGGATTCCTTCTCTGAACAGCTCATTCTCTGTTACACTGGCAGCAGCAGTGCAAGCTCAAGCTGATTAACAGTTCTTACATACAGAGACTGGCAAACATCTGGGATATTACATTGTCAGATGATTGACTGGATTTGCTCACTGTTTGTGAACAGCTATGTTTTTACACAACTGCACAGATCAGACCACTGTTTTTTGCCCAGTTGATTCACTGTCATAAATGTGGCATGTTAAACCTCACTGTCTTCAAAAGAATAGAAGAAAGGAGAGTTGGTCTGGGTGCTCTAGGTAGAAAACTGAAGTCAGGAAGAGATAAAAACCTTCAAGTGGCAATTGGATGCTGATATTAATCATCATTATAGAAGTTCAGCCATGAAAAGAAAATATGCTTTGACTTTTCACCCAGTCTGTGCAACTTGTTACATAGCTGCAACCTGACACACATGGTACATTTTTCTGTCTCTGGCTTAGTCATTTAATTGTTTTAAAATGGCAGGCAAATAAAAAACACAATTATAAAGAATATTAGCAAATAAATTAAATACTGCTATGTTTCAAAATAACTTGGCTAGGATTCTAATGAGTCATAACAGGAAAAATGCCACTTGTAAGAAAGATCAATAAATGTAATACTATTATAATTTCACTTGAATGTAGTAATTTAAGAAACAGATTGTCTCAAAAGCATTTTTTTTCTTCTCATCATCTGTCCTGATGCTTGTTGCTTTCAGTACTTTCTGGGGGAATAGCATTGTGTGAGTAAAATATAGTCATTGGGAAACTGACACAGGGAAAGACCTACACTGGCTGTTCCAGTGTAGCATTGGAAACATTGCATAGGTGAGAATGCGAAGCTAAAGTTTCTCCTGACTTACTGTCTCTCTTTGCAAACAACTGCAAGGATAAAAAGAATTGCCAGCGCTTGGCTAAAAATACCTGAAAGCGCTTGACCTAGACTCAATTCAGGTGTAAACTTTGTTAACTCTTCCTTTGAACAAGTACAAACCCTGTAATCTCTGGACAATTGATAATGTTGATACTAAAAGGCTAGCAGCTTTCTTCTAAGCCCTGACACCAAAGTATTTGTTGAGCTGTGTCATTTGGCTTCCCTTTTGTCTTAAGTACATCTAAGCTGCCTAGTCTGGTTTTTGATACTTGCTATGCTTCTGCAGCACAGTGTTCCTTGTTCTAATTCTTAACATTTCCTTGAAACCGATTTTCTGAGCATTCTTCAGTTGTTGACTGAGTAGTTTTGCTTTCTATTTAATAATGTTTGTTAGCCCTAGTCATGTCCAGGTGTTTATCAGGTAAAATTAAAAACAGATATTGTGGAAAACCCCAGTGGATTCAAGGTATTCAGTATGCACCCCACTTCCAGGAAATCAAGCTCTCCAGGTCTCAAAAGCCCGTGCGCTATTTAGAACTGTGGCACTTGATTAATGTGGCAAAATTATGCTTTTAATTAGAGTAAACTTTCACAGTTATTACTGACAAAATGAAGGTTTAAAAAATTCAAACTATCTGTGATTATCTATGAAAACTGCAGGGGGATTTTGTTTTGGTTTTTTTTTTATTTTTTTTTTATTTTCACCCTTCCACACATCTCCTCTTGCTTTTATCAAGATGTCTTCAGTATGCTTTTATATGTACAATGGCTTCATAAAAAACTTCACTGTAATTGCTCAATGATGGTTTCACTAAGAGAACTAATATCATGCCTTTACACCATCTTCTGTCATAGCTGCAGTAGCCATGAAAAGTTCTCTCTACTGAAGTACTAGACTGAAGCTACAGAAGTAGCTATATTTTTCTGGTGCAAGGCTGTAACCAAGCCAAAGTCTTGTCTCCCAATACATTCTCTACTAGCAGCCCAAAAAAAGTGCATGAAATGTAATGATACAAAGAATAACCTTAAGGGAAAAAAATAAGACCCCAAACGTATATGTCCAGTGAAAAAGCATGCCCAAGACATATGCCTGAATTTGTAATTCATGTCTTATTTATTATCTTAATGTACGTAGAACATGTTGAACACATACATATGGTCCTGTTACAATGAGCTGTGCATCCTTGCTCCTTCTTGAGAATTCAAAAGCCCATTTTTAACCTCAAAACCTGGCCCAAGTCTTGGACAGTACCTCATGGGGCCAAATTTCTCTTGTAAACATAAGCAGAGGCATCACTAACTAGCTTCTTTGCAATAGTGCGTAACTCTTTGAAAATTACCTATGGTTGAATGTTTTGTGAGGATTCTTGCCTATTTTTATAGATCTCAGTTTAAATTACTGTTAAAATATGTATCTTTTGTTGCAGATAAGGAAAAGTTTCCAAAGGATTAAATCAGTAACACCAGTCTCAGCCATTTCCAGAAGCTGCTTTTCAACCTAATCTGAAACTCCCTCTGTGTGCACCTACACAAACCACAGCACAGTAATACTCTGCTGTTTCCCAACTTAATTTTCCTTTTATGCACTTAGTATCAAGAAGCATATTTGCACTGTTTTCTCCTATTGTCTGGTTTGGGCTTGGAAACTTTTACCTGGCAAAAAGCATGAAAACTTTAACATACTTCGGTAAGAAAATTGAGTAGAGGGATGGATTTTATTGCTAGATTTGATAAAAGTGTTTGCTATTTTAATAGCAAGTTCTGTGATTCCCTGTGTCAGCTTTGTCCTCTGCCCAGAGCATCTCCCTGCTGGAATAGTGCCTTGAACTGTAACACAAGAACAGAAATTCTGTGCAGGGTTTTAGAATAAGAATGGTACCTTAAAATCAATCAAATCAAATCAACAGCTTATGATTTCTGAAAGGTCATTGTAGCTAAAACCAAATAATTAGGTCCAGCATAGGCTTGACTGAATGGCATGAAGGGCTTGTGAGATGCAGGTCAGACAATGTGACATACTGGTTTCTGCTCCCTTGCACTAAGGCTGCATGAAATCAGTCATTCAGCAGCATCTGTAATAAACTGTGCATCAGGTGATACAATCTGCACTGGCCAACCTTGAACTTCTATAATGCACAAAGTTCCTTCCTAGAGAGAACTGTAAAATTCCAGGGTGAATACTACATATGTATGGATTACAGTGGCTATGTCTTCATCTAATGGGTCTAAATCTACTGGATTAGATGTAATCTGCTGGGTAGATACGGATGAATGAACTGCATAATATACAGCTGCAGTTATTTATGGAAATGAATTGACAAGTCTCAGGGAACTGATTTAGCAGTGCCAAACATTTGTAATGATCGTATTGTAATGAAAGAAACATTTTTCTTTTAATATTTTCTGTTCTTTTTAATCCCTTGTAAATTTTTGTAATAACTAATGTCTTATTAGTTCCTCTGAACTAACTACTGTGAAGAGTGGCTACCTTTAAACATCACAGAAGTGATAAAATATTTAGGCAAATTAAACAGGTGGTGTTTCAGAACAGCAGAGTACTGCTGACACTTTCTACAGCCCTTTTTCTGGAACTCCACCTTACACAAAGAACATAATTTCTGACCTTATACACCTTCAGAATACTGCACGCAGACACGTAATTATTATGGAGGGAAGGGTGCAGGTGATTTTGCTTCCTGGTACTCCTTGTGTTTATCCAGCATCTAGAAGTTCAGTTTCCGTAATGTGAGTTGCTGGGAAATCAGTTTCAAGAGCCTTTAACACTAGTAATTTTGTAGAGTGGGAAACAAAATACAAGCATAAAAACGAAACAAAATTCAACAAGAAATGTAGAGCTAAAATGACTTTTCACAAACAGCCACACCAATCAATCACAAGCCTCAGCCATTTCTGAGCTGTTGCCAAGGATAATAATACCAGATAAAGGACAGTAAGAGTCTCCAGATATATGCAAAGAGGAAGGGAGATGGAGTTATTTTGGGCAAAAAGAAGCAACATACCTGGTCAGAATCAAGGCAGGCAGCATTCCATTTTTCTTATCAGAGTACAAAGCTGATACATGAAATTTAAAGACAAAATGAATTCTGTATTTTGAAAAATTGAAGGATAGAGATTTATTTGCCTAAATGTGGGCATCTAATACTAATTTAGATACCTATTCTACCATGACGTAAGAAGGCATGGGTTTCCTGTTCATTCTACGTCACACAGAACAGCCCAGTGTGGATGTTTTAGATATCATTGAACATTAAAAATAGCACCAGACACTTGTATTTAGGTGCCTGAATTTCATTCATATTGTTTCTTTTCTGCTGCTGCAACGTACAGTTCACAATCGACTCTCCATGACTTTAGGAAACAAAATGGAAAGTCTAGTAACTTCGGACATGCTGCATTGTGAAATTGGGTTTTGGAAGCTTTCATCTAAGGAGGTTTTTCTCTAATTCTGGGAATAGTAAGAAATTTAAAATGTGATTGTATGCATATCTGCATACATGTGAGGGGAGGAAGAACTTTCCCAAAATCACCAGAATGACATAGCCCTGACTGAGCAAACAATTTCCAAATCAATCTACCTGTGTATGTACAATTTAGAATGCCTTGAAAATGGGCTTTGAAATAGAAAGCTCTGCTGAACCTTAGTGATGGAGTCATTACATTACCTCTAAATGACAGAAATTAAAACAAACAAGTGCTTATCTGGCCAGCTGGAATTCCTAAGGTAGTGCCTCTGTACGATTACCTACCTGCCACCATTGTAATACATCACCTGTTAGGACATTTAGTACTCTTTGGAATGATTTCATCCCACAGGGTTTACACAAAGAAGGGGCATTTGCCCTGTCTCAAGAGTTTTTCTAAGAAATGTATACTCAGGGAATGAGATATTTGATAAACCTTTGAAAAATCAATGTACCGTTCATATTTTAAAAGCATTGTGCTGATTACTTGGAAGTTATTATATTAAAAGGTTATTAATGCAAATGTCTGTACTATCTAACAATGACAATCTCAGTACTTACTATGAACCTAATTATCACAACGTCAGTGCACTTAACATTTTAATGTATTTATTCCCTTCATACACATGAGTAAATGTTTGCATCTTTATGTGCCTGAATTTGTTTAAAAATTAACCCTATGAGGGTATTCAGAGTACCTGACTTTAGACACTGTACCAAGTTAGGCTGGCCATTTAACTTATAGGCATAGAGGTCTGCTAAAAACACATAGGGGATTTTAGTGCTGACAAGCATTCCAGAATAACATTTTGTTTCCTCTGACTAAATGGGAAACCTAGGGAGAACTGTCTTCTGGATTAAGAATCTCAACTGCTGAAAATTAGACAAGGCAATTAATTTGCTAAGTGATTTTGTCAAGATCTAATGAAATATGTGGCTGAGTCCAAACTTTGAGTCCAAAATTAGTACTCAATCAGGCCATCCTTCTTTGTAACTATAATAAAGGGGTTTTGTTTCTAAAAATAAAAAGGTAAAATGCATTAATGCTTCAATACTCCTGACAATAAGGCAGCTTTAAATCTGGTCCAAAAGATTTTCCTTTGAGCTGCATAAAAAAAATGTACCTTTTCCATTGGTTTCACATTTATGGAAGCTGTGCTCTGGAGTGGTTTAGTAGCTACACTACTAAATTTTAAAAGGATTTTTTTTTTCTTATAGTCCTAATTTTAGCACGACAAATAGAACAATTTCATAACATGGAACGTAAGCAACCTTCTAGTTCACTTTTGTGTATTTATGAAGGAGACATTACACAATATGTTAATAATAACATACAAGATAATTCCAGACAACTGTGTTACGCATGGTGGCCCTGTAAATTCTACTTAAAAGTCAAAAAGTCTTATAACATTCTCTTGGGGTGGGAGGGGAAATGAGAGAAATGCCGGCTACTGAGCAAGTTTGTAAATAATTTACACCTGACTTCAAAGACATTTAACATCTGATGTATCTGAAGCATTTGGGAAGCTGAAGTACAAACTGAGATCACATCTAAAATTAGGAAAATTGTTATAGCCACTCAACCCTTTTAAATTCAACCTTTAGTGTTCTCTGTCAGTTCCATAAATTTATCTCAATTCACTGTGCTTGTCTAAGAATTCAAATATGAGAAATCAATACAGTTTTTTACATTTTTGGGGGCTTATTTTATGAAACAACAGCAATGCAGTTTTCAGATTTCTAACCCACTTGCACTTTCATCTTATCATCCAAGAAGAACTTCCAGACTAATACATGCCCCTTTCATAACATCCAGGGTTTTATAAATCTACATTAGACACAAAAGTTGGTATTTTTTCTAATGACTGGATTTCTGTGCAACTCGATCACTCAAGATGACATACCCATTCCATGAAGGAATAAGCATACAGTCACATTTCTCTCAAGTTAGCCACAGCACATGATAAAGAATTTGTACCAGCTTTATGTTTCTATGTTGACTTAATGCAGGCCGTGGGAGGACAGACAATATCTGATCTGGCAAGAAGCCTACTGGTAAAAATTCAACCCATTGAAAACCTTAACAAATTTGAATTAACAAATTGAGTTTCAGGATTCTTCTTCCTGTGGCAACTCTTCAAGGCCTCAAGCCCATTTTAGTATGTTGTCAAGCCACAGCCTTAGAGCGAATACTAAGCCTCTGACCAAGAAATCATATTAAAGCCAGCATCTATGGTAGAAGGTGATATTTCCAGCTTCCTAACTGATAAATTGTACTTCATGCAAATGTTAGATTAGATGCTGCCTTAACTAAATTCCAATTTACATTCTGTCAGTCTGCATGGTTTTAGTTGGAGAAGTTACTTTGCACTGTAGCTGGAGGTAGCCTGTTGAATATACATTTAATCCAAATGTAACCGCAGTTCAGCAGTGGGTGAAGAGAGTTAATTGTTGCATGGGCTAAGTTTTGCTTCACTGCTGCTTGGATTTAGGTAAAAGTGGATGTACAGTTTTAACAATGCTTTGAGTTTCTATGGGGAGTAAAAGGACACCATCTAAATATGAGGCTTCCAAACATTCTACTTTCAAAGCAGCTTTAAAAGAAACATGTATTTCAATCTCTTTTATTAGCATAGTCTCTTCAGAATATTTCTCCTTTTGTTAATTAGAAGGGAAAATCTACCATGAAGTGATTTGTTAAGATGTTAAAACCCCATTACATTTTCTACAGTTTGGCTGACTCTCAAGCAAGAATGTAGGCTTCTATTATAACATATTGGGAGCTTCTAGAACCAAAGCAATGCATAATAAATTTATTCACATTGACACATTTCTAGTTACAATGTCTTCATTATTTCTTCAGAGTTATGAAACACGAATTGTATCACTGTAACCACAACACTAGTCAAGGAAATCTGATTTGCCATGAAGTCTGTTTGTACAGTCATCGTGTAGCTCAAGGCATCCATTCGATTATTTTCTTGTACTGTTTCTTATATTGGTGTTATTTCAAAGGCTATAATACTATTATAAGCTCATTACATCTAATTTTAAGAAATATTCTTACATGGCAGGCTCTAAAAATATATAACTACATAACAATTTAGAAATAATTACATCACCAAAGTCTATTAGGCATACATTGAACAGAAGTGGATTTCAGATTCTTTTTTTATATATTTCAAACACTTTCAGTTTAAGCAGTACACGCATTTAATCATCATAGCCAGCAAGCCAGTCAATATTTTATCCAATTCACATTAAAGCTGAGTTAACACAGCATAGAATTCCTGAATCATGAGAACAGAATTATTAAAATGATCAACATAAACCAAAAAAGGACTTTTTAAAGCAATATGAAAAGGTTCTCCATAAGAATCTTTCCTCTCTTACTGTCTTATACTTTGTTTGTTAAATTCTTCTAACAAGAATGAAGTGAGTTATAATTAAAACAAACAAAAAAAGCTGATAGCCTTTTTTACAGCTTCTTAGGATAGAAAGGTTTTTTTCTGTCTCACTTTGCTGTCAGAAATGAAAGCCTGAGCTGCAATTATTAAAGGTCTGAATTTGCATTTTTCAGCAATCCAGAGAAATGAGAGCAGCTATTGTTATGATCATTATCATTATAAAGTTGTCTATAGATGTTCTAACAAAGTTGTTGGTCAGCTGTTTGTTAGATGTCTTGCCAGTTATCAGATCATCTCATAGTAGATCAAAAAGAACCTCAAATTAAAATAATAGCTTTGTATGCTCACAGATGGCAAATCCTCTGTAAACTAAGGTAACTGGATACAGTGCCTAATGTTGTAAGCTAATGCAGGAAATTTGCAGAAGTTAAAAATATATTGACAAATTTGTTTGTAAATTGCTGATAGGGTTTTGTCTCCAAACCCAGTTCTCTTCCCTGCCAGTTCTTCTTTCTGAGACAGCTGCACTACACAGCCTCTCAGAAGTAAACTCTCCCCTAGGACAAGATCTCTCAAGTTTACTGTATTTTGAGCAGCTATTTGCAGAAGAACATTAATGTCAAAGAAGCTCTTGATAAGACCTTGCTGGCCTGAGCTACCAGTGAGAAGGGCCAACTTGAGAGAATAGCATGCAAGATCCCTTCTAGAGTAGCAGAAGAGGGTGTCCTCTTTGCCAAAAGTCAGACAAGTTCAGATGGCTCATCAGGTAACTGAGCTCATTGAGGAAAACAGTCAACCCCAGCCTTAATCTGTGAATGAATCTTTACAGACCTGCCTTAGAACATCTCCGAAAACAGCTGAAGCTGCCACCCACTGAAAGAGTGTGTCAGGAGCTTATCTGCTATAAGTACCTGACATGGAACAGTAAAAGCCAAGCAGAAATATGTTTCTAGGGTGGTTTGAAGTATGTGTATTTTGTTTCCAGATTTCCCTTGCAATGCATATGTACTTGTATTATTTTTCACTGTGATCAGATACATGCATATCTCTAGTCTTCCTGTGGAGCTGGTATGGAAAGATGGAGTCTAGCACAGCATCCTCCGATAAGTCTCTGTCCTGTTTCACTCCAAATTCTGTTGCTGCAGCAGTTAGGGCTACAGCTACAGACAGAAGTCTTTTTACAGAGTCTTTACCCCAGGGTCTATGCAACCAGCAGCCCCTGTTCAGTGTGTCACAAGGTAGAATAGGGGAGATGAAGTGAGATAGTGGGTCCTCACACCTTTGCAATGCTTTGGAAGTAAGGCAATATTATATTCTTTTGCACAGGCTGGTAGGCAATCAACACTACAGGAATAAAGTGTTTGCTTCCTAGTCCTGCATGGGAAGGGAGAACACTGGCATTTGGTGTAGGTTCCCTCACCACACCTTTGGCTACCTCTGACAGACCGGTGGCATGGTCGCTCTTCAAAAGCTCTTGGGCCACCTTGCTGTGCTATACATGGACTGCAAGAGAATCATGGATGTACTAGAAGGCCTCACAAATACAGGAGAGGGAGGTTGACACCAGAGTGAGGCGGGTATCATAAGAACTCTCCTGAGTCCGCTGCGTAGATGTGGACAGGGTACTGTGACCTGAAAAGATCTTCTAAACTGCTGGGCAGCAGTCATATAGAGCAGATGAGTTATTGCCATTGTTTCCAGAGTTCAGAGAATGAATGCGTTTCAGTGTCCAGCTGCTACATAACTAAAGGAACAGAAATAATTTAATAGGTACTACAATTCGTTTTCACACTAAGATTTCATTTTTCAGGGAGTAGTAGTGAGGATATATCAAATTGTTGACCCTTTGCAAGCAGGCTTCAACATAAATTAATTGTTGTATAAAAAAAAAATGAATTTAATGTTTACAGTGCAATTTGTCACTGAAATGGAGGCTCAATTAGAGTCTCAATGATTTACTAAAGACATTTTAAACATAATGTCCAAACAATGCTACATAAATTAAACATGATGTAATTGAGTGTAACACTAAGTGTCTCATCACTGTTGATTCATGTGGAAATCAAGGAAATTTTACTGGTCATTATGCATTCATTCAGTATTAATGTAAATGCCATATGTGCTTTCATAGGGATTCTACTGTTACTCAGCATTCATTAAGTTTTAATGTACCATTAAAAAGGCATCAAAAGACCCCTCTAAAACTACTGGCACAAAGGTAGCTCATTTAAAGAGAGTTGAAGAAACATTTCACTTTAGCATTGCAATACAAAGTAAGTTGATAATGAATCAGCAGAAATAGTTTAGGAGAAAACACCGTGTTTGATTGCAAGCCAGACTAGAAAAAATATTTGAACTACAGGCAATATGTTCTCACTGTTCTAGATTTCTGGACAGCTACTTTTTTTGTAGACAGAAGTGCTCATTATACAAGTACATGGTCTCTATTCAACTGATGCTTTACAGTACTGTTCAGCACAGTCATTGACTAGAGTGCAAATATGGCTTTAAAAAAGGGGAGAGGAAGTATGAATTATGGCCAGACTACCTACTGCATTCAGTTTTGTGGGTGGGAATCAATGGGGGACAAGGAAACCACAGCAGTGTAGTAACTTGCCCACAGCTCCTTTCTTTTCCTGCTAGGTCTGGTATGCTAGTAAAATGTTTTTCCAGGAGTGAACTCTAGCATATCTTGAGTATTAAATTGCTGTAGCTCCTTCAACTCAGGGCATACTTTCATTTACAGCTGGGTATCAAGGCCCTAAGCACATCTTCCCTCATCTTGTGGGTTTTGCTGCCTCAGCTCAAGGCCAGGCATTGCAGCTGGTGACCTTGGGAGATCTTCAGATAGCTCAATAAGGACACTGTAGTCAGGGATGTCCCCTTCCTGGGGAGCTGCTCCTGATCAAAGACTAATGCTTTGTTCCTACTTGAGCTGCAGTTCCTGTTGAATCCATGCTTGTGTCCGGCCATGGAAATGCTGGTCTGCACCCAGAGCCATAGACATTTCCTCCTCACTATGGACTTGTCGGGTAATCTGGACTCATGGCTGACCCTGGCAGCTGTCTCCAGGCTTGCCCTGCTCCCTCGTTCACAGGTGGCGGGACAGGGCCCTCCCGAGCAGGCTTTCCTGTGTTACCATGCTGGGTTCTAACTTGCCATCCCTTTGGCTTGGCAAGGGTTTTTTTTTGTTGTTGTTGTTAAGCTTCTTCATTCTCATCACACTGTTGAAAATGTTTTATATTTATGCCTTCATAACTTCCTGGGAAAACTGCTAGTGGATGAATTAAGAAAGACTAGATGAGCTACTCTAGTCAAATACAGTATGTTGGCAATGGATTTCAATTGAAATTCCTATCAGAAAAATGGATTGAAATTTCACATGTAAAGGTGGCACAATTTAGCTGCCAATCTCATTATTTTAATTTGAAAATAATGAAAAACTATCAGCATAAACTGAGCAACCTATGTATCATATCCTCAGATTTTTAAGCCCTGTTGTTCACTAGCCAGAGAACTGAAAAGATCGTCTGTGAATCAGGTGATCACATCTGTAAATAAATAGGACTTAGCAAGGTTCTAGTCAGCTGGACATTTAGTACTTCAGAAGTGCAAACTTCTCTCAAGCTCCTGATCTTGTACAGAAGATGGGTGTATACTGCAGGTGACTCACTATAGCAAATAGCTGCAAAAGGAGACATTTGAAAAATAAATGTGGCTAAGAGAAAAAAATCCTCTTCCCAAGATACTGAGAGAAGTAAGGCATGCTCAGACCTACACCTTTGTTTTGACAAACCTTGATGACATCTAACAGATAAAAATGGCAAAAGCATACAAGCCTCAAGTGCCTATGGTACAACCCCTTATGTTATGTAAAGATATGAGTGGCATAGAGAGCACGAATGGGGACTGATGAGTTAATGTCTTTCAGCAAAAGAATTCAAGAGGATAAAATTAAGCTAGCAAGCAGAAGCTCGCAACAAACAAAAAAAAGATGGCTCTTTAGACAGTGTGTCATTAAGGCAAGAAACTCCTTGTCACACAGTACTGTCTCACTGCTCAAAGTTTATAGGAGTTGAAAGAATGAGTAACTGAGTTCTTGAACAAGAAGACTATTTAAGACAAATATATAGAAATCATCTTCACTTAGGCATTTTCAGAGCCAAAAATTGTTGAAGGTTGAGCATACCTAGGGTCTCTGTTACTCTGTGTGTCTTATAATCTTCTGTTTTTCACTAGGCATGAATTTTTGATCATTGTCAAAAGTCAGGTAACCGGCTAAATGAACCTTCAGCTTGACCCAGTACAGCCGTTCTTCTATTATGTTCTATTGCTGGAACAGACTACTGCTTGAAGATACAATGATTAATCACTTGCCTTGGTGTAACAACTTTTTTTGTGTTCAAACATGGTTATGTCATCCTGATCAGTCTTCCATTTTTTACACTAAAGCAACCCCATTCCTTTAATCTTTCTTGACATGTTTTCTAAAGGTCTTATAACTCTTGTTTTATTCTCTTTTTTTCACCCAAATTGGCTTTCACCTTTAGATTATCAATCTAAAGAGTCGAAATTCAATCTAAAATATCTGCTGCTTTTAGCTGTGGGTTTGTTTTGTGCTTTTGTTTTTTCTTTTTACTTTCTGAAACAAAATTGTTTCACAGTTTGATTTCTGCTATGTTGTTTACTCCACTGATAATCAGGCAACTTACATTTCACATCACCACTAAATTATGTTTTTAAATTAATGTAATAGTTACACAAAAAAAGACTCACCTACTTCCTGACAATATGGTCTAGCAGACCCTTCTTACCTCTCTTTTCGGCCTTTTATCTTCAGTGGGCACCAAAGAATATGCCTTTTACATTTACTGAACTTCTAAGCATGCCTGATAGCCTAGAAGTATTTTTTTTTCCCAATCTTGAAAATTCTCAATTTTAAAAAAAAGCATTAATAGCATGATCACTTCTAGTAGGGCCCTCTTACACAGCTCACAGTAGAGTTCTGGTAGAGCTCTTTTACACAGAGTTACCATACAGTTACAAACAGCTACACAAACTGTAATGTTCTCTTCCCACCCAGTTGTCATCTTGGTAAACTTGGGTAAACAGTGTCCTCATCACTCTGGAGGTTAAAACATGCCAGCTCTAAGGGCTGCTTGACTGCCTGTTGGCTGTCTCCCAGCAGACATTCTGACCATTCAAGAATTAACCCAAGCAGTACTGCAGCTTTTAGGAAGTGTTAGCAGTATGCCAGTGCTTGAAAGTGAGGCCCCTAACTGCAGCTGCCTGCATGCCCAGTCCTCTACAATTTAAAAAGTCTTCTGTAATCCATTTCTTCATCATCTTTGTTTCATTTAGGTGCTGGAATTTAGAATTGCAGCAGCTTGGCATACATACATAAGGACTTACTTGCTTGGTACATGCACTTTGTAGCTGCAGGTGTCCCCCAATATGATCTCCATTTGCGTGGCCAAATGCACTTCAGTTTGCAGACCAGAAGTGCTTCATTAGCTTATAGCATTTGAAGAAATGGAATAGCATCTGCTGGTGGGATCCATCATGCTGGTCACCAAGCTGACCAAATGTCTCCAGGTCTCCATTCCTTCCCCCATCTCCCTGTTTAGTTTGAGTGGTTCATTTAGAAAACTGCAATCAGCTTAACTATTTTAAAGATAATTTTCACTGTAGTTTTGACAATTTAGAGCTATATAAAGCCTTAAGCAACTGTGAAATAAATTCACTTGTCCTTGCTTTACCACTTCAGAGTAAGTGTGGCTGTAGCCATCATGTCTTAGTTCTCGCCACAGATCACATAGGGGAAAGAAAAAATGAAAACCCCCCAAATCAAAACAATCCCCAAACCAAAATCCAAGAGAGTAAAAAAACAGGCAGACACATGCATGTAGCTGGGGAGGTAAATTATGAAGTTCTGTCCAACTATAGTTTATTATTATCTTTTTTTCAACTAGAACTACATTAACCATTAGTAAGTACACTAGTGGTTAACGTACTCCAGTACTAGTACACTGTCGTGGTTTAAGCCCCCCACCCACGCAGTTTTACTCACTCACTCACTGCCCCTCTTTCTTCCCCCAGTCCCGGGGGGATGGGGAGGAGAATCAAAAGAATTCAACTCGCACAGGTTGAGATAAGAACAGTTTAGTAACTTAAGATATAACACAAATCACTGCTGCTACCACCAATAATAATACAAGAGAAATACAAAGAAAGAGAATACAACTGCTCACCAAGCCTGACCCAGCCAGTGCACCCCCCAGTAGCGAACCCCCCAATCCCAAAATCCCAAATCCCAGCCGTGCACCCCCAGTCCCCCACCACACCCTTCTGGGTCTCTGCTCTCCGATTTTACATCCTGGACATGACGTGCTATGGTATGGAATAACCTCTTTGGTCAGTTTGGGTCAGGTGTCCTGTCTCTGCTTCCTCCCGGCTTCCCCTCCTCTCTGGCATAGCATGAGACTCAGAAAGTCCTTGGTCAGACCAAAACATTACCAAGCAGTAACTATAAACACTGGTGTTATCAGCAGTGTTCCCAGGCCCAAAATCAAAAACACAGCACTGCACCAGCTACCAAGGAGAAAAAAAATGACTGCTGCTGCTGAACCCATGACATACACCAAGTACACTAGTACTTGCAGATAGCTACTGTTGGTCAGATTTATTCTTCAACAGCTGTTGCAGCTGCAGATTCTGTTAACTCAATACTCCCCCTTGCCCTGAGCTGATCACATGCTTCAGTGGCTTTACTCCTCGGGATCTTCACTATCACATACACAAGCCCATTTGCTAACATTCCCATTCTTTTAAGTATTGTGTCACTTGTGAAGATTTCCTCATAGATACTGTATTTTAGTGGTGCTCCTGCTCCGGCTATGATGGTATCAAATATTACAGGCTAAGCAAGGTCAGCCCTGCTTGGTACTCAGAAGAAAAATTTTAAACATGTCATTACCCTCTGTGTGGTACAGGAGAGGGTGCTGCATTATTTGTAGCCAATAATTTGCTTTCTGACTTACTGTATTAGAGATTGGTAAACAGTACTAGAAAACACTGCTTCATTTAAATTTGCTTGTACATGAAAAACAGGGCACAAAAAAGGAGGACTGAGCTCTGTTCAGTCACTAGACATGACAAAGCCAGTTCTGTAGAGATGGCAACATATGTGCCCCAGCCATACTGTATTTTAAGAAACTACATTCTCTGTATCCAACTTTGCTTTGACACTTACTTCCAAAAGACTGCTCTACAACATTCTAATGCTGCAGTCTACATCTGACTGATAAGAGCAAAACAATTATTCACAGACATCAGTTTCAGTATTTCGGATAATTTTAATCCTTATTTGAACACAACCTGTCAGCTGGTAGACTTCTTTAAAGTACTCACATAACCTGATGGTTTGCCTTTTTAGTTAAACCTCACTATTCATAATACATCACTATTTTCCAGTGTTCTACCCTCCCTGCTTCTATGTCGGCTTACTTCAATATTAACAATTTTTTTCTGATATGCATATTGAGGGAGTACACTCTTTTTTCCTATTATTGCATGTAGGAATTCAGGTATTTGATACCCACATTAAAATAAGGTTCCATTGTCACTATCTAACCCTATGCAGGGTTAGGTATACTACATAACCTTATGCAGTAATCTCTGCATCAAGCCTGTAATTTGTGACCAAGTTAAATCTCAATCCACATTCAGAATGTAAATAATTATTAAACCTAAGTTTCTGTGGGAAGTTGCTTTAATGATTAATTTCTTTCATATTAGTAATGTTGATTTCCTTATGCAAGTTACAGAGCAGCACTTATTCTCGCATTACTGTCAGCAGCACACAGTGTTCTCATTCATAAATCAGAGCAGGCTTGAATTTACATCTTAAAAATGACTGAACACAGTTGTAAAGGAGACATGACTACTAAAACAGGAACAGCTTAATATTTCAAGAATATCTGACATGGAATAGACATCCTCAGGTGTGGTTGTAGTCCATTTAATAAGGGAATGCCTCTAATCAAAGTAACTGTATACCATGACAGTATTTCATTAATACAGTGATTAGGTCCACCTATTTCTATATGGTTAAACATCTGGGGATCCTTCACACTTAAAGATGTTAAAGGTTTTTAACAGTTTGTCATGGTTTAAGCCACTATAATTCAAGCAGTTTGCTCACTCACTCCCTCTCTTCCTTCCCCCAGACTTGGGGGGATGGGGAGAAGAATCGAAAGAATGCAACTCCCACAGGTTGAGATAAGAACAGTTTAGTAACTAAGGTATAATACAAATCACTACTGCTACCACCAATAATAATAATGACAAGGCAAATACAAGGAAAGAATACAATCGCTCACCACCCAGCCCGACCAAGCAGTGCACCCTCACCTTTCCGGGTCTCTGCTCTCCGATTTTACATCCTGGACATGACGTGCTATGGTATGGAATAACCTCTTTGGTCAGTTTGGGTCAGGTGTCCTGTCTCTGCTTCCTCCCGGCTTCCCCTCCTCCCCGGCAGAGCATGAGACTCAGAAAGTCCTTGGTCAGACCAAAACATTACCAAGCAGTAACTGAAAACACTGGTGTTAACAGCGCTGTTCCCAGGCTGAAAGTTGAAAACACAGCACTGCACCAGCTACTACAAAGGAAAAAAATCACTGCTGCTGCTGAACCCAGGAGAGTATCCACCCCTTATTCTATACTATTCATGTCATGCTCAGATCCCATGTTTTCAATATACAATCACATGTATATAAATACATGCACACACACAGAGGGAGAGAGATCATCCCTTAGTGCATGGACCAATCCCTATAAAGCTGCTGAGTACATCCAGTCCATGATATGAGGCTCCATCTTTTGTAACAGCCTTTCAGAGCCGGGGAGGCTGTGTGCAGTGTTCACACTAGTGAATAATCTGGGCAATAATGTCCATTGCTAAGTCCACCCCTCGATCATGAGTCCATCTGTATGCTGCATCTCTGCCCTGATGGCCTGAAGTGTCATGGGCCCATCAGGCTCAAAATAATTCACCCTCCCATTCAGCAGTTTCTGCAGCTTGTCGTTGGGGACTCCGTACAGCTGCCTTCCATCTGTGATGCTTCCAAAGCACTGGAGGGGCCCAGTGGACTAGATACTCGCCCATACTGTCCCACACACTCTGCCACTCATGACTGTCCAGCCTTGGGGAAAACCTCTTGGTCATCCTAGATAGTAGTCTAACCCCAGACAAGGCCCACACCCCACTATGCTTAACCCTCAGGACCAGACAAAATGGTTGTGGGTAAAACACACTCTGTATGCATGCCAACATGGTGATCACCACCACAATCAGCAGGCAGGTCTCAAAGGTGCTTAAAGGCCATTCAAAACTGTAGGAACTCTCAAATGAGGCTGCTGTACTTGTCACTGGGGCTGGTGCAGCTGCTGTGCTTGCCGGCTCTCTCGCCACCAGCTGCTCTTTGTCTGAGTCCAGATCTTCCTCCTCTGCCTTGCTGGGAAGTGCTGCGTGGTCTCCTGCATCCTCCTGGGGCTTGGGCTCGCGGGGCTCTGCGGGCGGCTGCCAGGGGATGCTCTCGGCCCCCAGGAGGCTAGGCTCAGCTGCAGGGCTCGGCTCGGCCTCAGGGCCCATCTTCTCTACCGTCTCCTCCCGCCACCCGGTAGCCACCTCCTCCTGCAGCGGCAGCGGGGCTGGGCTCTGGGCTCGGCGGCAGGGCTCGGCTCGTGATCCCAAGGGCTGCACTCCCGGGCCGTTCCAGCTGCTGGTGGCTGCTGGGGCCACCCCTCCTTGGCTCCCCACAGCCTCACAAAGATGGAGGCGAGGACAAGGGCCAGGATGGCGAAGAGCAGCCGGAAGGCCAGGTACAAGTACACATCCATGTCCGCCCCCCCTGCTTCTGGAGCCCACCTGTATTACAAGCCGTTCCAATAAAGTACAATGAAACAAGAACCTTAACCCAAAACCCATATCCTGAAAGATAAGATAACAAATACCGGCTGTAAGTAAGGTACAACAGGCTGAAACCATGAACTCAAGAGAATCAAGAGCAACACCTTTGAGAGGCAATAAATCAGCATTGTGACAAGTGGCTATTAATCCTGTCGTTATCTCAACCCTTCATGCCCCAGGTTGGGCGCCCAAAAGAACTATCATGGTTGAAGTCCAGTCAACCACGAAGTCGTCTCTCTCACTCACTCACTCCCCACTCCTTCTTCCCCCAGACTTGGGGGGATGGGGAGAAGAATCGAAAGAATGCAACTCCCATAGGTTGAGATAAGAACAGTTTAGTAACTAAGGTATAACACAAATCACTACTGCTACCACCAGTAACAATAATGACAAGGCAAATACAAGGAAAGAATATAATCGCTCACCACCCAACCCGACCAAGCAGTGCACCCCCACCCTTCCAGGTCTCTGCCCTCCGGTTTTACATCCTGGACATGACGTGGTGTGGTATGGAATAACCTCTTTGGTCAGTTTGGGTCAGGTGTCCTGTCTCTGTTTCCTTCCGGCTTCCCTTCCTCCCTGGCATAGCATGAGACTCAGAAAGTCCTTGGTCAGACCAGAACATTACCAAGCAGTAACTACAAGCATCGGTGTTATCAGCGCTGTTCCCAGGCTGAAAGTCGAAAACACAGCACTGTACCAGCTACTACAAAGGAGAAAAATCACTGCTGCCGCTGAACCCAGGACACAGTTGCACATTTATTCAACATTTAAGTTCAATATGAAATTCAGATTTAAAAAAAAAAAAATCCAGATTGAGACTTAAAACTACAGGAAGGTGATGCCCCACAGCTTTGACATTCTCTGAGCAACAGCAGAAGCAGAGCCCCCTATACTGACAATTGCTCTGCTTTCAAAGTTTAACTTGAAACTTTGAAGACTGATGTAATATTTAATGAGCATTTCTTGGCACACTGCAAATTCTTATCTTCACAATAAACTGAGATATAGGAGACTTACAGATTTACAGGCCACATGACCTGATGCAACTAGATACCACAGCTGCATAAAAATAGACAAATCATAAAATTAAATCTGAAAGTGTTTGATAGCTATATAAAGACTTCTGAATATTCCACAGAGTGATCTATCTCATTTTTTTGCTACTAAAGAACTAAAGGAGTACTATACTTAATTCATACATGGCACATAGATAGATATACTACTAAGAATCATGCCAATCCAATGAAAGCAAAGATTAAGGATCTGAATTTCAGGTGTTTCAGTTTATTCTCTCCAATGGAAGGAACAAAGGAATGGTCTATCAGCAAGTTGTGTTTTTTTCCTGGAGGAATTCAACTGCATGAATCATGAAGCTTCCCCTCCCTCATCCCAACCTCCCTTACCTCTTGACACTCACTTTTTACTGACAGTAGGGTTACTATTAATGCAAATAACAAAACAATGCTGCCTTACATTTCATACACATTCATGTATTTCAACAGTTTCTCTAAGGTGTATCCAAGTGACTAAAGAGGAACCTAAATTAACTCCCTACCCTACCCCTAAACTCCTATTTTAAGCATTGTTTGGGAACACTCATGCACTGATGGAAACTAATGCTTTTGAAATCACCAAGCAGATCATTTGTTGACACAGAAGACAGCAGCTGATACTAATAAAACAGCTACTAAAAATACACTCATCATACAGTCACAAACTGGTAAATATCACTGGCATTTGTGTATAACCACATTTGCTGTAGTGCATTATTGGCATAAGACTGTTCTCAAAGTTTAAGAAGTTCACAGGTGAATTAGCGACTTACATCTAAACCCAACTCTCTTGGATTCTTTTTGTCCACAGAGTTGTAGCTATTTCTGCTGGAGATAATACAGCCCTTGTTATTTCCAGGCCCTATGTATATATGCACAATTATTCTGAAATAACAATTACCAATAGATGTAGTTGAAATGTCCTAATACTTTTAGTGTCCTTTTCAGATACAGTTGTTTCTCCTTTCCCAATGTCAAAAGATTTTCTTTCACTGCTATTTAGAAATGTGGAACAATGCCTGTCCTGCACAGGATTGCATTTTCATCATTGTACTAACTACACGGATGGGGATCACAAGTTACGAGGCTTTCAGAGTTAAGCTTTTAATTTCTGGCTTGTATGCACACACTCCAATATAGTACAGTATTTGTGGAACCCTGAAGCCAAAACAGAAAACATAACATGAAAGGTGGGGGGAGAAGCAGCACTCCCAAGACACTGATGAAGAATACGAAGTTCACTCAACATCTTCCACTGGCAGCAAGTGAAGTATATTTCTCAATTAATGGTTTGCCTGTAGAATATTACTCCTTTGTGCATTAAACCAGGGAGGATCAGAAGTATGCTTCTGCTGGTCCTCACATATTTTGATTCTCCACACCAAGAACTCCTTTTTTTTTTTTTTTTACCTCATTCCCTCTTCTTCCCCCTCCCATGAATTTTATTCTCTTAAGTGTCTTGAATGATTTAGGAATAACTAAGTCCATTAACAGTTTTAGTGGTCTTTGCAGGGTGATGGAGGAAGTAGGGAAGGAAAGTGTTCATCTACTCTTTCACTTTAACAGTAGCTGCTGTACTGTTAATGTGAATGTGAGGTTTACTACAACTAAAAGGAAAAAACTACGTGTCACTTCCAAATCTATTCCTCGAAGACATATAAACACCGAAAAGGTGTTAAGCGCTTGCGCTAACATGCAGGAACTGTTGACAAAACATAATGCAACTTTAGGTACAATACATTGTGATAAGATTCTTGACACACAGTTTCTGTGTTAGTTACCATGTCACATAACTTTTACAAGACGACAAACTGACACAAAGTATTTTTAACAAATGTAGTTTACTGTTACTTGCAAATTTCATGTCATTTAACAAGGGCACCTTTCCTCTCACAAAGTTACCTAATCACAAATTTTAAAGGAAAAAAAAAAAAAATCCACCTTACCTGTGATTTTCAATCGGTTTGTATCAAATAATCCACAAAGCATCCTTTTCAATAAAAGGCTGTGAAGCATTTCCATTGATATTGCTACAGCTTTTTCATCACAATAGATTTCGTAAGAAATCTGTCTATAATAAGTGATGATTCAGGTTCAGCTATCCAGTCAGCAGCCAAGCACTAACAGAATGTCACAGCTTCAGAACCCCAGACCATTCACAGCACCCAGAAACAGTTGTCATGCCCTTGAAGCTGGCAGCTCCAGTCCAAACACACTATTTTGACTTCAGCCTCACATTCTGCTAACATGGACATAGACAATTATATTAAAACACATTTTCCCTTCTGCAAAGAGCTCTCTTTGCTTTGTTACCAATTTAGTCATTTACAGTTACTCTTCAATCTAGTCATAGCTGTCCAACACCAGACAGAGAGGCATTCTGGCCAGACATTCGAGGATGTAGACCCTACTGCCCAACAGCATCTTTGCTTTGTTTCTATTTAACAGAATTCTTCCAATCTTCTCAGCAACTGTGGTTTAAAATAGGATTCTAAGCAACTCCAACTGAAAATGTTTGCTTTGGCTGGTAATGGATGCCTGCACAATCTTAAAATTAAAAGCATTAGCTGCTCTCACATTATTTTCTGATCCTTTACTGAGCGTGTGATCCTGTATCTCTTGGTCTACATCCATTCATTTTCATGTCTTCCTTAACGATTTTTATGTTGCATGTTACAATATGCTACAATCACAAGTAGCTGGGAAAAAATAGGGCAGCGATTACTACATCTAAGTCCCAAAAAATGGAGACATCCAGTGGTTTAACATCTTTCAGCTGCAAGTATGAGAGCTCCTGTCTTGGTCTGAAAACTTCTAGTCACAAAAATACTTCCAAGTATCATCGGGTGATGCTCCTAAAGCAAAACTGCTCCTTTCTCCACATACCTCTGTAGTTTTGATTTTATTCTTCTGTAGAATAAATAACAATTATAACTAGCAAGACCATTTTTACTCTTTTTTACTAGCCCTCCTTTACTTATAAAGTCCTGGAATCTGAGCTAGATCAAGATTCCACTGTACTACATGGATTTATAGCACTTCCTCAAAGAACTCGTGACAGTACGTCATAGTGCATTTTTATTCGGGTCTAATGTTTTGTCTGCTCAATTACACTGACATTTCATTTGCTGCAATATCCTGACTTCCTAAACATTCTGGCTGCCATTCAAAAGCAGCAAGGGGATTTTAAGTGCTGTGGCACAAGTAGTTGCATTCTGTTGGAAGACATCCATGATACAGGTTGCCTAAATTACAAGTATTCTCATGCCCCCCAAAAAGTCTGTTTTCTCTGCATGTAAGGCATCTAAACCAAAAAACTACTGCAAAATTAGGTTTTCAGTTGCTAAAAACACTTACTTCTTACTCAAGTGGAAGTGCTCTCTTGTTTGAACAATGAATAAACATGTCAAGTTCATCAACAAGTTTTTCTGGTAGAATTTAATAAAAGAGTATAAGAAAAAATTAGTCTCTAGATATACAAGAGCAAGATTTAAAAATGTCTTACAATATATGTTTGAAGAAGAGGGAAACTTTTGCAAAACAATATTGCCAGCTAGTACCAGTAAATCTCATTGAAAAGTTTCACAGTACTACTGGTGTGTGTAGGCATTTCAGTTAATTATCAAGCCAAGTTCAGTTACACAGACAAGAAACCCTAGAATTCAAGCAAGGGATTATAGTTTTAATCTCTGTTACATAAGACTATATTTGCCTTCAGGAATTCACATAAAAGGGCAATGTACTTTTAATATATGGGGCTAAGAAACATACAGTATTATAGTTTTGCAGTCAAAACCAAAGAAAACAATGACAAAGGATGGGGATTTGAACTTTCTCCCAAGCCAAAATAAGTGGATTTTACCAATTTGGTTGAAATAGTGAAATGCCATATAGACTTTTATTACCACAGATAGAGATTATGTTAGTTATATGAAATAACTTTAGTCACCTTGGTAGAGAATACCAAGGTTTGAGAAAAAAACATGTAACCCCTTCCCACCCAAAGTACAAACAAGGAGATTCCTTTCACAGTGCAACCTCTTCATGACAGTTACAAATCATCATGTTGTACATGCTTGAAACACAGGCTTCAAATATCACAATGAACCCAGACACTAGAATCCTGTGGGTTACAATTTTCAAGTCTGTCACTCAAGACATGGTGAAATCTAGAATGTAAACCTCAGTTAGGAACTAGAAAAAACCATAACTCTTCTATCTCACCATTTTCAAGTGAAAGATGAAACATCTGTTTGCAATCAGACCCTGAAACAGATCTTTTGAATTACCATGTGGGTCCCTCCACCCTTAGAATTAGCCCTTGATCAGAGGCAAGAACAAGGAGAAGAAAGACGTGGTAATAATATATATTGTCAAGGGACTAACATATTGGAGAGAAAACAGGAGAGAGAACATCAGTGAACAAATGTTCATCAGTTCTCTTTGTGAATTTTTATTTACTAAAACATTCCTTGAAGGGTTTCAGCATTAAATTAACACTGTTATTTGTAATCAGTATCAGAAAAGTAATGAGACCTCTCGGAAATTATTGCACAAAAACCTGGCAGCAAACCATTAATAACCCTTTGAAATGCACATATAGATCAGTTTCTGAAACTGAGTTACCCAATGTCTTTAAAGTACAAAATAAATATATTGTTAAAGAATAGAAACTAAATACAATTACTTTTATTTAAATCAAGTCCAGCAGAAAATATTTCAATACAGCAAATACCCCAGCACTTGCTGCATGCATCCATAATCTAGCTATTTCATCATGAATGTGATCATATTTTCATCCCCTCCCCAAAATGTATAACCTTGACAAGTAATGCAAAATAGATAAAATATAACATGAAGCATTTTCTTTTAATATATATTCCCATTTTGGTATTTAATGCTTAATCTATAAATAGATGCTCTCAGACACAAGAATGCTTTGTAAATGTGTTATTGTGCTGTTTTAAGATTAAAACATTTTACATTAATAAATCCAAAGCACTCATTCTTTAGTCATACTTCCAGCAAAAAAAAAATTCTTCTATTTCATTAAGTATCAAAACTGGAATTTGCATTTTATCAGTAAGTGACTATATGCTGATGACTACTTCAATACAAACTTAATTCACAATAAGTATTGTTTATTTAAGTACCAGGTAAATACTATATACAGGTACTCAAAGAGTAGATGAGAAACATCATGTAGTGCTATTGTTAAGAAAAGTTCTTAAGTAGTACAAAAATTTCCGACAATTTATATCCAGATTTTTTTGTGTGTGCTACCAGGAAAAAATTAAAGGAGATTAAAAAAAAACCAAACCAAAAACCAACAGACTACTTACACCAACTATTCTCAGCTGAAGAAACAAAACCATCTATTTTTTAAACAAAACCAAAGTATTGCATATATTTAAGATTTTCTACTAATTGCAAATTTAATTTAACAAAGTAATATGGAGGCAGCATGTGGTAGATTTAAATTCATACAATCTGTTTAAATAATACACAATTGAAAATTAATGATCTAAAATCCTTAGAGTCCTTTAAATCTGTAATTTCAGCATAGTGCTACATATTGTTCTGTCTTAAAGGCTAAAATTAGGAATTTTTGATTCTCACGTTAGCATAAGCAAAGCTCATCTGCACCTTCTCTTAAACGTTTTTAGCAGCATAGTCAGCTTTACAAAAAGGCAAAATACTACCATAATTTACATATTCTAATAATCTTTCCAAGGCATTAAAGGACCCAGTTTGAAATTTCTATTACAATTGACAAAAATATATTAATATATACTTGCATTTACACTTTCAAAAATTTGCAGTTAATATTAAGTTGGCCTATGAAGCAGTAGTAAAGTGCAAAATATTTGTTGCAGTATCTAGCGATTAACTTTTGCTTCTGTGGAATACAAATGAGTAAGCCTGGCTCTTCCATTGACAGATACAGTGTTTGATGGAGGACCAACCTGGAGGCAGGGGGAAAAAAGGGGGAGGGGAAATAAAAATTAACCTAACTTTTCAGATTCTTCTCTCTGTTGTATTTTACACAGTATTAACTTAAGGAAACAAACACTGTTACTTCAGTTAGCAGTTTTCTCACTGCAATGAAAAACCTTTTATAGGATTTCTGAACAAAATACATATGCTATGGAAGTAGAAATATAAGAAATTACTTAAAACATATTTCATCCTCTCTAAGAAATCTGTGTATAACTATTAAAAATACACACTTTTCTAGTCCTTCTTCAGACCTAGTTGCAAAGAAATGTTTGAAAAAACATTACTAAACTAAACACTTTTATTAAATATTCAATAGAATGCAACACTTACAACTAACACTCCTTTATACCATGGCAATGTTTCTTTTATCAGGATCTCGTGGTTTAAGGAGCAAACCATATAAATTTTAGAATAGACAGAAAAGATCTTATTTTTAGGGGAGCTACATAAATCAGCAACTCCAACTGGAGCTACTGTGAGCTGTGGGCACTCCACAGCCATGAGAACCACATACCGCAGTGCACATATTACTAAATACAATGAGAACACTCTGAAGAGAAAAATGGTTAAAAAGAAACCTCACTTGACCCATTTTAGGTTAGTAATTACTGAGGACCCTACTGAAAAGGCCAGCAACACAAAAGGCTACAGATCTCAGCATTTCTCAGCATTGCATATTCACAACATATTAAGTAAAATGGGGAGAAGAAAGAATTTGGTTCATCATGCCAGCATTTTATTTTTTAATGATTCTCTCACAGAGCTGAAGAAAGGGAGAGTATGGAAAGAGGCAAAAAGAGAAGTATGCACCTGACAGACATCTTTCACAATTCAAATTGATCAGTTATACTCCCTTTACTTAGTGGAGCATGATAGCGGAAGCTATAAAGTAAATGCATTTTAAAGATCCTTTCAATATTGGAAATCACTTTCGAGTGCTAATAAGCTACTGTTACAAAATGCTTCATTTCTCTGTCCTACTACTGCCAGTTCTCCATGTTAAACATCAAATGAGACCATGTTTTCATAGGATCTGCATAGGTAAAAAACCCCTCTCTTTCTCCCATCAGACATACCTGTACCTGGTATGTCTGCAGAAAAAATTAATAACCACTTTAATGAAGTTTTTCATTGTTTCTTTCTAGTAGAAACAGACTTCTTGAATTTTGAAAAGCACATTATGAATTTTATACTTCAGTTATAAGCTATGTTGCAGCAGCCATGCAGAAGCGTATTTGCCATGGGATCATAAAAAAAAAAGTTCACGCACTATGCAAAACAAATACAGTTCAGTATTATTCAAAATGTAATTATGCACTTGAGGTGGTGGTGGAGGAACCCACCTTAATAAAAACATTGAAACTAAATCCAAATAATATTTCTGTTAGAACAGATAGAGCTAACCTCTAAGAAACTCTGAACAATGTAGCGTTTTCTTAATCTTATCCTGTTTTAAAAATGGCTGTGGTTAGTGACATGTAGTTAGAAGCATTACTACGGTGTGTTATTTACCACTTTGAGGTCAAAAACTACTTGAGCATGCTTTTAAACCTTCCTGAGAAACTGAATCTTCCCATTCGGGGTAGAAGTGATGGCAGGTCTACAAGCCTCAGAGAGGCTGCTGCAGTGCAACACTGAAGCAAAACCTTATGAAATAGATTGTTCCAGTATTTGACCACCCACTGAGAGATTTTGACCCTAGGGAGTCAAAGACTTCCACAAAACCAAATAAAAAACCACCAACCCTCACATCTACCTACCATGTATCATTTGTTTCTTTCAAGTGGAAAAGGGAAGAGAAACCAAAACTACTGACTTTGTTTAACCTTCTTCAATGAGAAATTCTCAATACAGAACGCAAAACACAAAACACAAATACCAGTCAAGAAAGCTGTGTGTGAGGCTACCATTAAACTGTCTGGTTACAAATTTAAAAGAATACAGATTTCTAAAGAATGCAATGGTTTCCCCAGTGTGAGAAGTACAGGTGAATTTTAGGTGAGAGAAAAAGAGAAAAATTAAGTCACAATTTTAACCTGAGGTGTTGGGGGAAGATGGTCCTACCACAACTGTTGACAAAACATTGAGAAATATCTTACTAATGATACCAAACAGCAGTAGGAGGCCTGAAGTACAATTAAGAAGAATTAAGGACCTGATAGAATCTAATTAAAAATACGGTCATCAGAACTTTTGTGTGTTATCTGCCTGCATAAAATTGCAGCTACTTCAGGTCTAAGGTGAAGCATGTGCCTAAAACTGTACCACTTAAATCATACAAGCACCAATAATTGAATATGTTCCTGATTTTATGAAAGAGATACTTGATCAATAACTTAGAGATTTCTAATTAATTTCAGGGAGATTTCTAATTGGATTTGTCCTGTTTGAAAATATGGACAGAAAAAGCTTTGCATGTGCATTCACCAGTTAATTCTGCAAAACTAAACTTTCTTCCCCCACCTCCCTTCCTATTCTTAAGAGACCTCCTGGCAGCATTTTGTGCTAAAACTAACTGCTTCTAGTGTCAGGCATTAATATGGTAATTTCAAGGAAGTTCTATGAATTCATTGTTATGGATGCAATGATGAAAACTCACCCTTTTCAATTTGGCAGCAGCTTCTCCAGAGCGAATTGCAGCCAGCAAGCTCTGGTGGATCTGTTCTGGGTCAGAGCGCTGGAATGTCATAATGGTTTGTCTCTTAGTGACAGGGGGTGGATGGTCCAGTGGAAGCACCTGACTGTGACTGACTCTTCTGCTCACTATTCACATTGCTGTTTATCTATAAAGGGAGGAAGTGGGTGGAAAAACAAAACAAAAACCTTAAATCTGAATTAGTCAGAAATGGAAAACTAACTCAACGGCACAAAGTTGTGTATCAAATTACCACCACTCTACCACCATTTCATTCACAATTTCAGAGATCAGCCTCATTTCCACTATAGCATAGAGTTTCCCCCTCAGATAATTATGCCAGCAAAACTGTGTACCCCATTCAAGTGTGTGTGTGTGCCGTGATCACTTGAAGCCAAACTGATCACACTACTCAGAATAATATTTAAGAAGAAGGGAATGCTAATTATGGCAAGAAATTATTATTTCTAGTAATCTGAATGAGGTTGTTTTCACTGTAAGTTTCCCAGTATTCCTATATTTCATTATGATGCTGTGCTACTGCTAGACTACTACAGGTGATTACACTGTATTAATACAGTACTTTCTGATCAGGGAGCAGTTCAGAGACTATCCTCTAGTCACACTAGATGACAGTGGATCAACAGCCAAACAATAGTAGAAATAAAGTTTACCTTATCCATTACACTATTTTGTGACCCCCCTGTTATGGTCTGCAAGGAAGGGGTTTGCACTGGAGGCACAGAAGTAGCTGAGAATTTGGCTGCCGAAGCAGCAGAGGAGAGTTCAACAGGGAATTCCTCTTTCAGTGCCTGGCTAGTGATTGTACGCGTCTTACTGAATGATTGTGACCTTCTGACTGCGGATGAGACAGCAAGAGCAAAAGGGGATGGTCTTGAACTGGAGTATGGCTTCGGAGCAGCAAAAGTTCTTAGAGTTCTTAGGTTCAACGGTGCTGGTGGACAGGAGGGAACAGTTGAAGGTTTATTGCTTTTAACAGGAGAAATGGAGGATTCAGTTTTTTTCCCATCATCATTATTTTCTTCATCTGCTGGAGGAGAGGAAGTACTTGTCTTGTGTAAAGGTGAAGTTGGATCAGGTGATGAGATTTTTTTCCCCATCTCTGTATTCTTAGCTTCATTTTGAATGGAATTAGGAGCACAAATGGTGCTTCTGGCAATTGCAGAAGTCACATAATGACTTGAAGCTCTTCGTTGCATCTGCAGATAAAAAGAACTAGGCTTTGTTGTAGGACTTAATGCATTTGATTTATTCTGTGTCTCAGAAGAAGCATTTGTATTATCCAAGCTTAGCATCAGTGGGACATGGTGTTTAGAAGACTCTTTTTCTGTCTGATTGCTCTCAGTAGTGATCTCAGCTCCAGATACCACAACATGTTCAGAAATGCTGTTTGCTTTGTGCAGCAGGTCACTTGCTGCTGCAGGTTCACTTTGTGAACCAACCTGTAAATGACCCACACTTTTTGGAAGACGAGGAATTTCAGCTTGCACTATGAATTCTTTAGGGTCTTCGTGTTTTAGAGAGTTTTCCAAAGTAGATGCTTCTTGATCCTTATGATCTGATGGAATTTCTGATTCCCAGCTCTTCATTATTTCTAAGGATTTTGGAGGCACTATTTTATAAGTAGTCATCCCAATTTTTGGTATGTAATCCCTTGTAATTTCATTAGCAGGCTTGGGTTTAGGTTTAGCATCCTGTCTATAAAGAGGGTGATCTTTTACGGGAGAGTCATCTGGAGTTTTTGCTGTTGTTTCTGGTGAAGCAAAATTACTGCCATTTATACAAACGTGACTCTGATCTTTTATGGGAATTACTTTTTCATGGGTAGCTTCTTGTCTCTCAAGATTTTGTTCTGTTGAATTATCTTCATCCCCTTGCATTCCATGAATCACTTGAAGAAGGGGGCTGTTTGCATCTCTATTGTGTTGAGGGACCAGTCCTCTGAATGTGGGCGATTCACAACCCTGAGGAACAATAATTTCTTTCTGTGCAGTCCTTCCCAAATTGTTATCCAACGGACCTGTCTGGATTGCAACATCCTGAGTTTTTACTGTGTCCAAGCTGGTTTGATTTGTTTTCTCATCTTGCTTTTCTGGAATCATTTGAGGATAATTCCTATGACTTACAGAGATGTCATTTTTACATGTCTGGCAGTTTGACAGTCTGTCAACTTCGAGCTTGTTCTTTTCTCTAAAATCTACTGTTTTGATTTCAGCTGACTGAAGTTCTTTAGCTTCTTCTGTTGTTGGAAAGAGTTCTGTATCACTGTGGTCTTTAAAAGAGATTCCAAAATTAATACAAATGCCAAAAACATTTGAACTTCCCCCTTACACCATGAAGCCCCACATCCAGTGTATTTAAGTACAAGGACTGGTACCTCACTGATATTAAAGTTTTCCTTAACAGTTACTTTTAAAGGCTATTTAAAGATATCTTTCACTAATAATGCCAAATAATAGTATTACAACTTCTGTATTCTTTAGTTATCAAGCAACTGGTGCCATGCATCATCGTGATAGAAAAATCTATTCTAGAATCATTTAAAATGTGCTAAATGAATTTCAGTTGGTTATATGGGCATCAGTGATTCAAGAGCTCAAGGACTATTCAGTATTAAGTCAGATGCAGTTTTTATTTAGTTCCACAATTTTGTGGCTTCTGTCCCTTACTTTTAACATTACAAATGTTATTTGTCAATTATTGTACAAGGGACCAACTTGAAAACACATGGACAAAAGCAATTTGCTAACTCTATTTTTCCAATTGTTTTTAGCAGGTATGAAAATTCAATTCTTTACTTCTGGACTAAACATAGAGCCCTCTCCAAAACACTGGAGTGTTTGGATCAAATTGGTTTGAATATGATATTCAAAGGAAAAAGTTATTCTTGAGGTATAATCATATTTTGCATATTTTGAGGGAAAAAAAAAATCTCATTTCATGTTATAAAATGGCAGTTAAAACTTGTATCTCATATAAACAGGACTCATGCAGTATGTTGTTATGATTTATAAACAGAGACGTGCTGAGCATAAAAGACTATGGAAGGCCTAATATATATAAATCTGAAAATGAGTGTCACAAAAGGAAAAAGGAATTAGTAAGCTCACTAAATCCACAGAAAAATTTATGATCCATTAGATGCACAGGATGTCGTAATTTCTTTTCAAATCAGCGTGTCACTTTGTTCTATTTCTGTTTGAAAATATTGGCATTTCCATGCAGAAAAACCACACTAGCTTTGTAAGCACAGAACAACTGATTGCTTCTCCTTCCTCGCTGCAGTGCCCATGTCATACCATGTGGTAGGACAACCTTTGTGTCCAGCCTTCCCTCCCCTCAGCACTACTCCACCCACAACGCCCAACAAAGGCACAATGAATCTCTGACTACTGCTATAATAAAAAATTATTAAAAACAAAACTCCTGCAAAATCAAAACTTCCATCAATTCTTGTAACCTCATCACAGCCAGGATGCACTGCAGCTAGAGAAAGTATGAAGAAAACAATCTGATGATAGCAATTCAAGAGTTGACTGATTTGTCATTTTTCTCAAAGGAATAGAAAAGCTCTCTTCAACCTTACTCTGAAGTACTAAAAATGAGTGGGAACTACTCACCATCAGTTTTATTTTGATTCAAAATTCTAAGTTTCCTGTCTTTTTCAAACACAGCTTGCTCACTGGTTATCATAGTCTGTAGTCCTCTGCAAAGCACAACAGTACATTAAATATTCTGGTATCATTCATTTAAGTAAATACAACTAACGATGCAAGAGAACTGGTAATATTCTCCAAACACAGATGGACAAAATAGAATCATTCTGCCAAACACTGGAGTACCCATGAGAATAGATTTTTTTTTTTTAAACAAGAGGAAATGCTGCTATGATATTTTACCAAAATTCAGCTTCACTCTCTTCTGTGTAAGCAGGTGATTGGTTTCCTTTTCTCTCCTCCCCCTCCTTTTGTTTGCACGTGCAGTTTGAACAGCCCCTTTCTAGAAACAACTAAGTTTCAGCGAAGCCACAACAGTTTATCATTCATATAACAGTAGTGTTCTATGAAGTGTTTTAAAACATTTCCTTGACTTTGTCCCCAACACATTATACAGGAAGCCATATGAGATGCTGACTGCATATGAACACATGAACTCTGCAGTACGGACTTTTCAAAATAATAATGAGAAATCATCTGTCCCTTTCAAGAAATTCCTTGAGAACAACAAAAAAATATGCATCTAACATATTACTTGCATATTAAACGTTTTGCAAATGCATACAATTTATGTCCTTAGATCATGGTGGGCAAGAGAACTGCACAAATGCTGAATATACTCCTCATATTTTTGGAGGAAATTTTAATTCCTTGCCTTAAAAAAGTATATGAAAAAGGCAAAAGTATTTAAAATTTCTCTTTAAAAATATTATTAGAACTTCAAACTTACATTTTTGCTATTTTTATTTTCTGTAGTTACAAATACTGGCATTACGAAGATTCCAATTCATTTGCCACATCAATTGTGTTAGCTGTCAGGAGCCAGTGCCCTGAGCTAAAACGCCTGCTTTTGAATCATTTGAATGTATAAATTCCTCAATAACCACCCATCCTCATGTTGCTTGTACAGTCCAAAATATACTGTAAGTGTCCAATAAGCCACAAAACAGGAGGATAGACTCTCAAAATTATTGTTGGAAGAAAGTTAAATCTCAGTCCTGCACTCTCTACTCTTGCTTGTCTCACAGCTGAGGGAGTGAACTACAAGTTCTTACAACAGGTTGAACTGTGGGATTTTTGTTTGGTTTTTTTGTTTTTTTAAAAAAGGGGGGGAGGGGAAGAAGCCACAGAATACCCCAGGTTATCATTATAGAATATACGGTAGTTTTGACTGGACTATTACACATATCCGTGGTTTGACTAAAAAACACTTCTTCAAAGTAACTAGATCTTTTATATAAGGTCTGAATTATCACAAGGGTTCCAGAAATAGAATGTCAGAGAAATACTAGCCCTCATTCTGGAATCCCCATGACATTTCAGGAAAGAAAGGACTGCCTAACTCTAAAGTTAGAGGGCAGTGTATGCTAGATGATATAAGGACTATAGGCCATGAAAGGCTACCACAAATCATTAGGGGAAAAAAGAAACATTCCTTGGTCAATTGGCCAAACCAACCCATTAACACAGTAACACTGGACTGATAATCAGCAAGTTCAAGAAAACTTAAAAACAACACTTGGCTGATCCTCCTTCTTGTAAATCCCCACAGAGCAGACACACCCAAGCAACTGGCACAGTATTTGTCAGGACAGAGCACTAAAGATTTTTGCAAAGCCCCATTTGGCCTTGGACTGACAAAAAGGACCCCTGAAATGCAAGTCAAAGTTCTTCCTACTACTTTGAAAGTTCTTGGCTACTAAGGCAGTCATTTTGGCTTCAGTGCAATAACTGAAATAGTTCTTTCAATTTAATTTGGGAACAGTAGCCAGTTTAGTTGCCCCAGGGAACAGAGAAATAGTGAACTACATTAACACAATGGGACTTCTCAGGACAATAAACATTTATTTCAAGCAGGCTCTAACTCATGTTGGAAACCTTCTGAGTAAGGTAGTTTAACAAACATGCTGATGGGTAAAGGTACAGCAACACCAGAAGGGTAAAAAAAGCAGTTAAGGAAACTAACGTGTTTATTCTTTAAAAGGGCAGAATTAACTTGTTTTCCTAAGAGCAGATGGATCAAGACAGATCAAGACAATTGGCTAACATAGAAGCAAAGGACAGAAGAAAAATTCAAACGAAACCAAACATGCAAGCAATAGACAACTGAGCCCAGAAGAACAGAAGTGGCCAATCTACCTGTTTTTCCCCAACTGCAAGAATGAATTTGTAAATTTTCATTTAACTAATCAATCCAGGTTTTTTTGGCAGCACTCTGCTCTAGTAAATATGCTGGGTATTTTAGAGCCAGGTTCAGCATTCCTGCGGTCCAGCTGTTTGAGTAGTTAGGAAAGGCAGGCTTAAACCAAATAGCCCGCAGAACACTTCTTTGTCATTTTTGTTGAAAAACTACATGAATTACTGTGTACAGAAGAGTGCTACAAACGAAAGCTAAGCATATTAAGCTCATTCCTCTCTCACAATCCTCTATTCTGTGCTCCACAATGAAACAGCACTCTACTTTTTTTGCCTCCCCCATTCCCTCCCTAATGCTCCTTTCTTTGTCACAAAACGTACTTACTTGCCATCTGTGCTCATATTTTCTTGTTTTTCTTCCTTGAAGCTTTGTGAGTTGTCTACAGAAACACTGCCAGGAACTGGAGCTGGTGAAGCAGGATCATTTTTTTCAGTTGCCAGTGGTACCTCAGGAGAGCTGAAGGCTGCAGTAACCTCTCCTATCCCAGGAGAGGCATTTGTACTTCCACTGTCCTCTCTCTGTTGCACACTCCTCTCTTCCCTTTCATCAATTTCTTCTAAGATGTATTCTGGGCTCCTTACACCTACACTCAGAAAAGGAAAAGAAAAAAGAGAAAAAAAACCCCAACAAAATATGAAACCACCCACAGCTCGCAATGCATGGTAGAGATACAAAGGGGCTGGGGAAGTTCACCTAAACAGTTTGAAGAAGAATAACTGAGACTACTTTTTATAATTCAAGTAAAACAAAATAAGTAAACCAAACTAATTCAGAGGTTTAACACCACAGTATTTTCTGGTTCCTTCCAATTCTCTCTTTTTTGCATGTGAGAATACACTCACCGCCATGCTAGTGTCCATCTGTTTCTGAATCTGAAACTAGTGTATAACACTTTCCTGTTTAACTCAAGTACTGGATTAGGAGAGATCAAGTTATATTTAACAATATTATAATCCCAAATATCATGGAGGCAGACAGTTTATTTTACCCAGATTTCTAAATAGTTCCATTAGGTCTCCAGTGAGGTTTAACATACACTGTTCCTTTACACCAGATTAATTACATTAGAGAACTAAAGAGCAAACCGAATCTCAATTTTGCCCATGGTTTGAACAAGTTTGATCACTGCTATCAAAAATTTCCCATAATTATCCAAAGTGTATTAAAACATAGTTAGAAGTGCCTTGTGCAGTCCCCTGTGTTACAGTAGAAATGCACAAAAAAAGAACATAGAAAAGTGTGAAACCACAAAAAAAAATTTTTTTTTTTCAGCTACGGCATAGTTAAACTGAAAGGTTCAGCTACTGGCTTAGCACACACAGAAGCCAGCATACCTGAAGTTAAACTAATAAATCCACCTATTTTAATTTCCAGAGGAATCAACCATCTCTATTTTTCTTCCCTGACAGTAGTCTTCCTGCAAGATGATGATTCATATTTTTCAAATATTACTAAAGTAGACCATACAATTAACCTCTTGGCTTTGCAACCTGCATTCTATAATACAAAGAAGATAGTAATGCCATCTATAAAGTGCAATATGGAGCCATGAAAGGCTACTGGAGCCAGCTGAGCCATACAAGCAGCGCACCTTGCCTGACCTGACCAGGGTATTCCTGTCAGCTTAGCATGAACCAGTAGCTGTTAGGGACAGGCCTTGCACTTGGGCAATTAGTTTCAGACTTTTCTCATTTGTACCACTAAATTTCCACGTGTAAATCAAGACTACCAATGAAAACAAAACAGTGGCTTAAAGCAAGCCATACTGGAAAGCAGCAGATCCTAGAGGACAGAAAATCTCAGACTGACTTTTTTTGCACAGACTGGTGTGCTACAATGCTTCCAGTACTTCTAGAAAAGTACACTTATAGAAACATAATTTAGGACTGTATATATTGCAGAAAGCATCATATAGAAACTAACTTTGATTTTTCCAATGGGGACATTAGTTAAGAGTTCAATAATACCGAAGTTACTCATTCACGGGTATAGGGCAACTACAAAAGCCAAGCTTTTTACTGCTTAATTGTAGTTTTCTGTTTTGCACTCCTCTAAGACTCCTTAAGAATTTGCTATTAGTAAGGATCTTCCCCTCCTTTCCACCTGCCCTCTTCCACCGCCAAACCCTTCCATTTTCAGCTACAGAAAAGTCATGCCTACAGCTTTATACTCTGGGAGATGATTTTAGTGATAAAGTATGATTTTATGTGTGCAAAGATAAATATATGTCACAAGGCATAAAGAAAGCTTAACAGAATGTGGGCAGACAACAAACCTGCTTTGACTGTGCCACACCCCATAACCAGGTCTGAAGAACACTGTCTTCTTCACCAGTGAGAGCTATTATGCCATGGGCCTGCACCATCACCAGCAACAGAAACAACAACTAGGTATCTTCAGTCGAAATACTCTGTGGAAACCTGAATTATGCAATAAAGCACAGCCAGGACTTCTGACAAACAAATGGAAGCATTCTGGAGTTGCTGTGGCTTTGTGCCCAGGCACTGCTGTCACCTCTTTCCTCTGGAGAAAAGGGTAACAAAGAGTGAGTTGTATCTATATTGGTGGGATGGAAACTTAGCTTGGGTTGGTACAAGACATTCCTGCTATGTGCAAGTCTGTCCTTTGCTGTGCTAGGAACACTTCCAAGCTTTGGAGTGGACTAACCTGACTACAAATGCGTAACACCAAACAAAACCAACCCTCACGCTTCTTCCAAAGTATCATACTTCATTTATCAGCATAATATTAGCCTGGATTTGAGTTAATTTCAGTTACTGGTTTTTCTGAACCCATGACACAAGTGTTACTGGACACCATTCCAGACCTGGGCCATTACTGCTGCAGCAGAATAAAGTCTGAATGCATTTGACACATAAATAATGTTTAACAACTTACATCATGCAGTTAACTCCCCAGAGGAACAGTTCAGATTTTATGACTTGCTTCCAAACACTCAGTTTAGAGTTCAAGATGCAACATATTGCTTCAAAGTACTTACGGCAATACTGGGTACATACTGTTGCCTTATTGCTTATATGTTTTATATGTAAATCCATATACAATAAAAATCACAATTTTGTCTGTGTATAATTTATTCTCTATGAACATTAGTCATTGAGTTTTAATTAGCCCTAAAAGAACACTGTTAAAGCCTACAGGATAACATTGCAAAGACATACCTGATGAGTGACATACTAACTGCAAGTCTCCTTTGAGTTTGTAAGAATCATCTTTTCACAACAGAGAAAAGGCTGGCACTGCTCTCTGAGCCATTATGCTTGCAAGCACCAAAGCCAGAAAGCTTCACTACAGCATGCAAATCTGCCAGTGCTTCTGCTCTTGATTCTACAGTCCTTAACAAGGCTCTTAAGGGATACTGTAACCAAGAAGATTGTATCACAGGGTTTGTTTGATGGAAATGATTTAAAAATCTGTAATTTTATAATTATTTTGTAAAACCAATATTTTACCCTCTTCCCTAGAAAAAGGACTGAGCATTAATTAAACTTTGGAAAGGGGAACAAAAATCATAATTGAGAAAAAAAAATGTTTATAATCCCAAATGTTCAAATTAATTCTCTGTCAATGTTTATTCTAGTAGATGTATGCCTTCAAACTACTTTTTCAAGGTACAGGCTGTTTTTACCCCACGGGAAAACTACCATTTTGCAACAGAGTTGCTGTCTATTCCAAATTATACAGCATAGTTCCACTTAATACATATGTATCTATTAGCTAGGTACTACTTAGTCACCAAATTGAACATTTGTAATGGTTCATCATAGGGCAGAAGGTAATGCTACATTTGCAGCTTAACTTTTCTTGCCTATTTGCTACAGTAGCAATACACATCAGAACTCCTTTGGGAACGCCAGTCACAGCTAAGCAAAAACTCACAATGCTTCCAGAAGCATGACAATCAAAGCACTACTAATTCAAATAGAAGGAAATACTGAGTTTATGTAAAGCTAAAATTAAATGCCCAATTTGGCAATTAAAGAAATATTGAACTATTTTATGCATTTAAAACAATACCCAAATGTGTATGACTTTCAGACTAGGAACAGGACAAGTGTGCTGTAACTGATTTTACTGCAGGTGAATGCTTGTTCTTACAGCATGATGGGCTTTGCTAAAAGGACCCGCTATATATAGGCCTCAGGACAGTTTCAGAGGTGCCACCAGAGAGCAGCAGTATCCCATGAGTCAAGGAAAATAAAACCAAAAGCAATGGAGCTGTGCTGTGTGACATTTAAAACAGAAACAGGCAGTGCACTAAGTCTTCAGCAAAGGCGTCACATGAAGCCAGCAGCAGCAGAATGAAGACTGTCACTAACTGCAGAAGTAAAACCCAGGGCTCAACACATTCTATTCTGAGCCCAGTGAATATCCTTGCATTTTTCTATTTCTTTCCATTACAGCTCAAATTAAAATGTTTAATCACGAACCTTAAATATCTCAAGCAGAAATTCCTAAATCTATGGAAAAGCAAAAAAGCCATTTCTCTGAAATTAAGGGCTGTTTATCTGTGCAGCACTTGAGCCTTAAAGCGACAGGAAATGCAGACATTCTAGCACGGATCTATAATCTTAAGAGAGAAATGAGCTCATGAAAACAAAAAAACCCCTTGATTTTAAATCATAGCATGATAACTTTGCTCATCATCTTAGACCCATCACATGCAGATTAACAGTTTTCAATGCAGAAAATTAAGTACTAATATCACTAAGAGCCACTCACTTAGAAGTGACTGCTCTCTATCTGCTACAATAACTTGGAAAAGGAGAGGTTACAGCTTCATTACACCTTCAACCTCAGATTTTATAGTATAGGTTCATACTTTGCATTTTTTAAGACATGTATTACTTCTAGTAAAGGTCTTTTCTGACAAATCGTATAAAATGCCCTAAACACAAACCAAACCCAAATTTATGGATTACTGATTTATATTTTTTTTCCTCATTTGCCAGAGATCTAGGATGGCAGGTGATCTGTTCAACTCCTGTGCTACATTTGTGTTTTACCACTCCAACCAATTAGATTGGTATCCTGAAAAAGAACAGCTGGAAAACTACTAAGAGTTCCTGTCAACTAGCTCAGGAACTATGAGTGTTTAGCCTCATATAATGCCAGTAGCACTCCACATGCTCCATGTTTATGTATTTCATTCTTAGTGAAATACATTGAAGAGTGATTTTTCCAGACACTGGCACAGATTATTCTAAAAGATTTTACAAATTTTAGAAGATTCTTAGATGCTGTATCTTGTATCTAAACCTTACAGCCTGATGCTTACAAACAACAGTGTTTAATAGTACAAACTGAATAAACTGAAAAAGTATCCAGCAGCTGAAGAACTGTATTTTAAACAGCTGCTCTTTTATGTATCACGTTTTCTCCACAGCACCCAATAAACGATTTAATTTAATGTATAAACCACTATGCATAGAGTTTATATTTACAAATTATGTTTTCAAAGGCTGTTCAGATGCAAATCAAAGGGCAGGCATGGATTTGCTCCTACCCCTTGGTTAAACAGGTCAAGGTCAGCACAGGGCAGGGTTCTGAAAACAAGACTGGGTTTTTGCTTTTGAAAGGTTTGTTAGGAGGTATACAAAAATCACAGAAGTTCTGGCTTGTTCTGGTCTACAGCTTGTGGAGGAGGAGGGAAAACAGGGATAACGTTTTGTTTATTAATTGTAAAGCACAGAGACCAAGACAAAGTATATTGTACACATTTCTGTAGACAGTAAAGGTAAAACTCCTTTATTTTAGAAAGCCATATTTGTACTTCAAAGGAAAAGTTAATCCGAAGCATTAAAATTAGTACTATACTTATGACACATCTGTAGTATAGTAATTTACTGCTATGAATTATCATAGCTTGATATGAAGTAGATTTTATCAAAGCATTTGGAACAGAATCAATCTGTTTCAGACTGCATTTCAGTGGCTCTTTTTTCCACTTTACCAGGGGCTGATTCTATTGATTGTTACTACAAAAAGTCAAGTAAGAAGCTTATTTGTTGCCTCAATTTCTGCACAAACAAACGTTCTAGACAGAATGTTAAATTGTGATCTCACAGACTTAAGAGTTCCTTAAAAATGTACCTTCTCTTAAGCAACTGATGCTCATTGTCACATTTCCCAGGTATTTTAATCTCAAGTCAGGCATTTTTGAACCAGAGAACTGAATTTTGGATCAAACAGAAGAATTACAAAAGAATAACATAAAACTTTCTCTGAATTATTCTTCTCAGTCCATTTCCTACGAAACCCTCTCTGATCCAGAGAAACTAATCTTTTCTCCCCACCCAAGTTGTTCATCTGATTAACACAAACACAAGTTACAGTTATAGTTAGGTTATCTACTTTGGTATTTTCTGGCTGGTTTGGGTTGCTTTTTTTCTTCCTGAGCTGTGTGCCTTAAAACCTGCTTACGTTCTCACACTTACAGGAAAATAATGAAGGATTGGTGAGGAGGATTGTAAACATGCTCAAAGTGACTTGCAGCTGGGTGCAGAAAAACGTATATATGATACTAACCGTTACTCAGTCTTGTGTGTTTGACAAGTAGAACATCTCTGTTTAGACAACATAGGCCTATGATAGACTGAGAGGCACCTTATTAAACATGCTTGAGATTCCTGTCCTGCTACCAGAAAGATCAAAGCACAATGGTAAACTTACATATGCATGAATCCCGGAAATAGAGGCTAAACTAGGAAGGTCGGTGATCCTCTAACATGAACATGTACCGAGCTCCATGGTGCCTGCATCCCTGCATGTGTGCCTCTGCCCAGGTGCTGCTTCAGGGATTCCCTCATTGGTGAGGTAATGAAAACAAAACTTACTCATTGCATTTCATATGTGGTTTTGTGGCTGTTTCTGCATCCTGCCTGTGCTGGCTAACACGCACTACGTGAGCTAATCTCATAAAGTGGTATTACTGCTTCTTACAATCTGAAGATGCCTGGCAATCATATTTTTACTTGAAGGTCTTATCTCATAAAGTGGTATTTCTTTAATGTTTAGCCAACCTGCCATACCTTCTGTTGCCTCCCAATTAAACAGCATAAAAAGATTACCAGTCTCATTACTGCTTTGGCTTTGATCTTCTGGTGCTCGAGAGGGTGGTGAGGGTGCTTTGCGCTTCATCCTCCGTAGAGAGGAGTTCATGGAAGCGCTGTCACTGAGTGGCAGAGAACCTTTCCGTACTAATCCTGGAGGGGCCTAAGAAGGAAGACAAGGAAGGAAGAAGATTATTACCCATCAAAGAAAAACCGTAAAATACCACCAATAATTATTCTCCAAAACTATTTATAATAAACATTTGGGAAAGAAATAGTATATATTACCAAACATAGTATGTTTCTAATCTTAATTCATCCAAGGAGTAGTTAAAAAAAAAAATAAAATTCTAAAGTAATTGAATATATTCACAGAGTTACAAGATATGGCAGTAAATTGATTGTTACATATACTATAAAAGAGAATTTTAATTCTTCTATGCCCAAAGACTATTCTATAAACCCCTAGTAATTCTTTTCTATAAGTAGCTAAAAATTATTGTGGAAAGAAGATTCAACTATACACCACTGCAATGATATATCACAAGTCTTCCTTCCCTATTCGTTCAACAGCAGCCCTAACTGGGCTGTATATATAATTATAGGACTTTCATCCCTGCTTCAAATACTTGAATGTTTATAGAAATTTTCTGAATGCCAGCTTTGATAATACTTACCAAAGTTATATCGTAATAAGCTGTAAAAATTATAAGACCTAATGATGTTAAAGTGTAATAATGACCTCATTATTTTAGGAAAAAAAAAAACCAACTTTTTAATTCACAAATAATCAAAACCATTAAAAAATGGACAAAGGCTACCTGCTGAATACTTCATAGCTTTATGATGGAGCAGTCCAATTACATTTTAAATTGTTTTAAAGACCAAAAACAAGAGTTCTTTTTGTACAAAATAAAAACTAAAAAGAAAATTGCTCACAAGGGAAAAGGAAACTGACACAAGATGCCTGTTAGATCCCAGTAGCATACCTGAGTGAATGATAACCATCCTCTGAGCTACCCTGGACATATTCAGCCATCTGTTTTGTCCCATCTCAATGTCAAGTATGACAGGTCCCTTCAATACTTTACTGCACTGTAAGGAGCAACACTGTCCAAAACGTTCACCTAATTCTTCTAGCAATCATATTAATGCCAAAGCAAGAAACCTGAACTTTTTACAGCAAAGCAGGACTCAGATTCCAAGGAGAAAAACAACAAAGCATAAGGTGAAACATTCTTTTAAGAACATCAGAGGATGCAGAAGCACAGCACTCCACTTCTAATTAAAAATATCTGCATGCTTGAATAGTTTTTAAACAAGTCAGTTTCTAGATTAAAACATCACACAACAAAAAAATCACTTAACGCTTTTAGTTTCTTATTCACAGTTCCCAGTTCTAATAAATAAATAAATAAATACATACATAAATACATAAAATTAGTATTCAGCATCTGAATTGATACAGGAGGGGATGTTAAATATAATATTTTCCCAAATGAGGCTTTTTTATTGTTAAATCCTTTTCCTCCTTGCTGTTGGGCAGTTCTGGTTTTCTCCTCTTTGGCAGCTGCTCTCCAGGCTGCAGCCCCTTCATTCTACACAGACACTGTTCTCTGTTCAAAGGTCTGCACCCTCATCTGCTTTGCACAGGGTCCCTCAGCTGACTTGGCTGGCGTCAAGTTCTGCGTATACTCACTCAGCTAAACAGATGTCACCAGAGTTCCCTCCTGCACAGAAAGAGTATGTGTGTAGGGGGGAAATAATGTTCTCAGTATAAGAGCACAAATGCTACTAGAAGATTTTTCTAAGCCTTTCCACTGCCCTTTGCATCCAAAGAAACAAACAATTTGAAAAGAGAGATTTTGAGAAAGTACTAAATGTTCCAGTTAAGGTTCAAGTGTTGGAACAGATTTTCTCAGGAATTATTCAACATATGAATATTAAGAGCTTTCAAATCCTAACAAAGGGTGCAATGTGAAAATAGTACTTTAAACAGATGGAAAAAAATTAAAATAATGTTATTAAGATGTATCTGACAAAGTTTTGGAATATACATCTGGGTGTTCGTGTGTCATACCAACTGCCAGTGATAACCAGTGCTTTATCAGTTACACTTGAATTAAAACTCATTTTAGAATCACTGAAGTAAGTAACTGTGCTTATGCAGAAACACCAGTGAACTCTGTCATAATTTCCACAATATACGAAGAAATTCCACTTTTAACACTGTACACCCAACTTATCCTGGAACAAGCAGGGATGGGTATGAAGTTTTTTAGCCTCAAATGTGTCCAGGCAAATTTGGAACCAAATCCTGTACAACCCCAAGCAGACACTTGCAGAGGCCAGTGCTTCCCAAATTCTGGCCTCTGTAAGCAGTGGCAGGCATGGTGCCTGGCCCTTTTTATTGTTTCAAAAAGCAAAGGCAAGTTAAATGAGCTACAGTAATTTTGCAACTGGAATGGAAGAAAAAGGGGAGGGGGAGGAAGTATTTGGGAAAGAATGTAGTGTAGTGGAGCATTTCAGAAAGCATACCTCAAACCAATGGTCACTGTACACACATTTTCAAACCACCAGTATCTACCTCTTTTCCTCCATAGTTAACTAGGTCTATCAGAAGATACGCAGACTGGAATATCAAAGCACACTGATAGCCATTTTGCTAGTATTTCTTTCTTCCCTTTGTACAAGTATGCAGCCAAATGTATGTTCAATGATTAATGCACTCAATTTCTATTACATGACTTAAGCCTCCCAGAATACTTAAACTTGGCAGAAGAACTGCACAGGAAGTAATACACCTCTGACCTACTGGAAAGAAAGGACATACAAAATATGTTTGCAGAAACTCAGCTGGTGTTATTCTGTCCAAACACCCAGTATTACTATTTTCTTCTATGATTTATCTATACACTTGCCAGTACAGAAGTAAATACAATAAGGGGACAAGGTTATGTATTTGGTACACTGAAAAGTGGATGCACACAGTGCTCACCAGCAATTCTGAATCATATCAGAATCCTATCTAGTGATCTTCATACCAACTTCAGTAAAAGCAAACAGGTCTGAGCACTGTCTTCTCCCAAGTAACCCTGCCTCTGTATAAGAACCCCCCTGATGTTCGCAGTGCTCACTGCATCATTGCCCAACTTTGCCGGTAAAGGGCTAACCATCAAGTTTCAGGCAACTAAGCCTCTGGTGTAATTTCTTAAGCACAGAACTCATTCTCACAGATACCTTAACTAAGCTGCTCTGTGACAGTGACTAATAAACCTTTTGAGAAAGTTTATGATTTAGTTGCTTCCCACCCTTCCCCCATTCTCCCATCTTCTTCCCTTTCTTTTCAAAGGAGTAGACTGGAGATTTTCTTTAGGAGTTAGGGTTGTGTAAGTCAAAGCAAGCTGTATTTCTACATTAAGAAGTTTAATCCATAATTTAAAACTGTAAATGTTTTGACTAAAAATCTCCACTTAATTGTTCCTACCCAATAGTTTACATATGCTCCTTCACCATAACTGAAAAAAGTGTAAGGAGACAAACATTCATGGGATAAAATGCAGACATCACAGTCTACTACAAAGCATTAGGAAGAAAATCAGCAATGGCATTTTGGACATAAATTATTTTCTTTTAAAAGAAATTTTCTTTCAAAGAAGTGTTAGTACTTGAAAGTTTTATCCACTTCTATGAAAACTGTGAAGATACTGCATTATACAACAGAACTTTGCAAAAAGCCCTGGAGAGTCCTCTCTACTTGCAAGTTCTAAAACTTGCTAGTTCTAAACATACTCCTGGCAAGAGTGATCTTGCCCAAAATTAGAACTAAATAACTGAGGGGTTTCAATATTAGAGACTAACATGCTCATTTCCAATCTGATTTAACATAGAAATTTGCTGGACAAACATTATCTATTAAGCTTACTAGTCATTTTCTGAGTCTTACATAGAATAGGCAAGTCATGCTATGTAGTAACTTGTAACAGCAACCCTTACATCCACTGTACTAATTTATCTCCAACAACTAGCTCTGCAATCGCTCTGAAACCGAGGCAGAAAAATTCCAAGCTTCATACCAGAATGTAACTGCTCATATAAAGAGAAAGCAGTTTCTTTTTTAAGGGAAAAGATGTGGAGAAGCTGTAGGAGGTAAACATTAAAACCCTTTTTCATGCTGTGAGAAGCTGGACTACAATACACTGTGAATTTGAAGAAAGACAACAGTGAATACTCTGTTCTCTTAAAGTTGGCTCATTTCACTGTTGTCTGATGTTACTATTTTGGCATGTTTCTACCAAAACCAGGCAAACAGTTTATCCAGGCAAAGCTGACATTTCACTTTGTCTTCCTTGTGGATGTTACAAAAGAGATTTGTCCATAATAATGTACATGCAGAAGGTCATCCTGGTCCATAGAAGAAATAAAGTATGTATCCAGTCTGCCAAATAAACTGAAGGGCAGGCTTCACAACTTAGGCACTCTGAAAAGCAACATGATTTGCAAGGAAATGCTACTTGTACAGCAAAAGCAAATAAAAAGGAACCCTTGGGGGGGGGGGGAGGGAAGAGTATATTCTAAGTTTTGTAAATTAACTTCATGGGACACTACAATAACAGTGACGCTCAGAGACATGCCAAATAGCTCAGCAAACACACCAATCAGCCTGGGAAGCAAGCCGAGACTTTTAAATCCCACCAGCAGGATGCACATTTTCAACAGTAGGGAATATGACAGACCAAATTCTTATATTGTTTACACTGAAATAATTGTGGTCTAATGTGACCATTGTACTTGTCTCATTACTGAGAACTGACTTGGATTAAACAAGTATAAATCGGTCACTTTAAGTTGAGAAAACATTAAGGCATGATACAGATGAAAAAATGCTGTGCAACCATCAAAACTGATTTTATTCTACGATGCTTACATGCCTCATTTCCAATTCTGCATTTAGGATGTCAATTCTTGAAATAAAAACTGATTCTCACTTGATGTATTTAAACAGTGCTCAATTTAAATTATAAAGTTGTAAATCCTGCAAATGGCATTTTTATTTAAATAACATTATTTTACATTGTCCCTTGCCTAACACCTTACTTTTTTTCAAGGGAGCTGTCTTTTATTTTACAGTTAAGTGAAATCAGAAGTCTCGATAGCTAGAGACACCTTCTTGTTTATTTTAGAGACTTCAGTGGAAGCTCTGAGAAACAAGCTTCCAAATCTTCCCTTTGCCAGCATTACTCAAGCAGCGCTTAATCTCACAGCAAAACCAAGTATGTGTTGGTTTGTGTTAGTAGTGGAGTCCTAATATATTTTTTTCTGTTCTCCTAATTATGTGGATACAGTTTTGAGAAATCAAAATTCTGATTCACCCATGTGAAATAGGAAAGTCTACGTTGGAAGGAACCTTTGCAGATCATTTACTCCAATCTTCTGTTGAACACAAGGTCTTACATTAGGTAATTGCAGGAGCCTGTCAAAGCATGTTTAAATATTTCTGATGTGGGAGCTTCTACCACTTCCTTGAGCAGTGTATTCCAAACGACAGTTTTTCCCCACAGTGATGAGTTTTCTTCTGTGTCTGAATGGAATTCCCTCTGAGGCAACTACTTCTTTGTGCCCATTGGTCCTTATCATGTCACCATGCATCTTTGTACAGAATATACCTTTACTTTCCTTACATTCATCTGATACTCAGAAGGTATTATAACTAGAGCCCATCTCAGCTTTCCTTTTGTTAGAACATATATGTTCTTCAATCTTTAAGCATCCTGGTGACCTTCCACTGGACTATTGCCTGGTTTTAATCTTGATTTTGAACTGCAGGAACCAAATCTGGACATAGTAGTACAGATGTGACCTAAAAAGTATCGAGATTCAAGGTGGATCCCATAGCCAGACCCCAGGCTGTACAGGTGCTTTGGATTACTCCATTCCCAATACATCTTTTTTAAATCTCATGCAATTCCAGCCTGTCACTGTCTCCCTGAGTGGTGGCTCTTCTGGTGTACCTGCCTGTATGCCCAGTTTGGTGTCAACTTCAAGTTTGTTGAGGGTGCATTCAATTCCATCATCTAGGTTGTTTATAAAGACAAATTTAACAGTATTGGCCACACTATCAACTCCTCAGGAACTCCACCTGACAAACAGTCTTGCCATTGCCCACCACCATCTGAGCTATTTAGACAGTTTTTATCCTACCCTGTGGTTCGTCTAGTCCATAGCTTACACTTTTTGTTTAAAGTGTTGTGGTAGACTCTGACAAGCATCTTTCTAAAATAAAGGTAGACGACCTCATCCTTCATCCTCAGACTTCTGCTTGCCCCTAATTTACAAAAGCCTCTTTTGTTATTCTTGATGACATCTGCTGCTTTGAGCTCCAGGGTTGCTTTTACATTACTAACTGCATCTCTGCACATCCAGTAAGTATCTCTGTATTTCTTTTGAGGAATTGCTCTGTCCCCTTTCCATCCCTCACATGCTTATTTTTGCACTTGACCTCCCTCAGTAGTATATTTAGATGAGACTACTCTTCTGCTTATTCCTTTTCTAAATAGGGGAATGGACCTCTCCTGTACAGCAGGAAGGCCGTCTCTGAAAATGTCTCAGCACTCTTACAAGGACCATATTTCCAAGGAAGTCTCTCATAAGATCCCTCCTAAGAGTTCCCTGATCAAGTTGAGCAATATGTACTATACAGTCCAAATTCTTTCATTAGATAACATTCATTGGAAAACAGATACTAAAAAGATAAAATAGTTTACACGAAGTAATAAAATTAAAAGCTCAGAGCAAATATTTGCTCACATTTAAGTCCCAAACTCTGTATTATCTGGTAAATCACTGTGCAATCAAATCAGAATGAAACACAAGTAATCTTAAAAAACATTTGCCAAAGGCTTCCAAGGTCTAAGGGAGCTGCGCACATAAATACAAAACACAAAATGCACACAAAAATATAACTTTATCTGAACTTCAGTCCTTTCTTTGTGGGCTGTTCGACTTTAATCAAATCACTTTAGATGAATAAGAAATGTCGGCACAAAATAATAAATCTAAGCAATTTTGTTGAGTGACAGATCCTAGCCTAACAGTCATACATTACTGTTAGACATAATAGGATACGAATCGTTTAAAGCATGTTGACATTAATAAAGTATTTTTTAAAAAATTTGGATTCAATTAAAAGACAAACACGATGAGGTAAAAAAAGATCGTGATTTCTCTCCCTCCCCCCCCCGAAGGTTCTTTTTATTAAAATACAGAAAGAAACCTTTGTCTTCTTCAAATGATAAAGCTTTTCAGCAGGACACAGTACACAGATTCAGAACTTCTGTTAAACAGTGCTCTCTTGTGGTTCTGTGCATCAATGAAAGAGTAAATGATTGTATAAAGATAAAGGAAGTCACAGTTTGAAATTTGTCTTTGAGTTTAATTGAAAATTCATCCCTTAGATTTCTACCTGCATTTTATTATTCTAGCTTACCAATATCCTCATTTATTAGATACCACATTTAGAGACTGCACTTAGATACTGTATACAGTAATTTTTTAAAATTATAATGACAATTTTATCCTTGGTCTTTAACTAGAATTATACAACTGACAATATGTGCAATACTGGGAGTATACTTTATGCACCAGTTCTCCCACATTCTTTAGCAGAATTCCTGTATAGCATGGGATATATAGGTTACTCAAATATGTAGCCCACATCTCATAACTTCAATAAAATATATAACTATTGAATTAAAATAAAAACCTTACTTTAACTTGCTGGGAGCATAAGATTACAAAGACTAGTCCCCAAGATTTCCATCTTTTTTTAGTAAGGAACAAACTTATCATTATCATAATTATCATTATCATCTAACTAAAACATCAAACATTATTGGAAATATCAAAACATCAATTACTAGATATGATAAACTGAGACAATGTTCTCACATTTAAATATAAGACGTATTCATCCACAAGAACAAAAAGGTGCTCATAATACCAACTTACATAAGAAATCGGTTTTACCTTTTCAAAATACTATTTTGAATAGCTATTTTGGATACACAATATAAAGTTTAAAAAGAATGCATCTTTCCATTTCTGTAGTTATTTTCCAACTATGATTTCTGAAAGACAGTACTAAACTTTTCTTTGCTGTTTATTTCAAGCCTCAGCAGGTATTAACAGGGTTATCAGGATTACGATGTCTAAACTTCCTAAGAGAAGTGAAACAGACATAACTAACCTGTTCATTGCTATCAAGGCAGTTAGATTTCACAATATCAGATGTTGGTCTGACTTGGGTTTGTGCAAGTTCCTGGGGAGCACTCTGAGAATCTGGCATAGGCGGTAAAGGAGCTCTTCGTTTCTTCGGCATTTCTGGTGGCAGAGTGTTTGAATCATACTGTTTGCTAACAGTGTTAGATCTTGTGATAAATGTTGGTCTTGGCTTGCTCATCAGCGGAGTTGCTGGGGCACTGGCAGCCTTGGCGTGCAGGGCGGGGGGGAGAAAACAAAATCTAAGTTACTGTCGTGGTTTAAGCCTCTAAAACTCACAAAGTTTTACTCACTCCCTCCCTCCCCTCTTTTTCTTCCCCCAGTCCCAGGGGGAATGGGGAGGAGAATCAAAAGAATTCAACTCGCACAGGTTGAGATAAGAACAGTTTAGTAACTAAGGTATAACACAAATCACTGCTGCTACCACCAGTAATAACACAAGAAAAATACAAAGAAAGAGAATACAACTGCTCACCAAGCCCGGCCCAGCCAGTGCACCCCCCAGCAGCAAACACCCCAGGTCCAAAAACCTGACCATGCCGTGCACCCCCAGTTCACCACCACCACACCCTCCCGGGTCTCTGCTCTTCTCCGTGTTCGCATCCTGGACATGACGTGCTGCGGTATGGAATAACCTCTTTGGTCAGTTTGGATCAGGTGTCCCTGTCTCTGCTTCCTCCCAGCTCCCCCTCCTCCCTGGCATATCATGAGACTCAGAAAGTCCTTGGCCAGACAAAACACTGACAAGCAGTAACTGAAAACACTGGTGTTATCAGTGCTGTTCCCAGGCCCAAAATCAAAAACACAGCACTGCACCAGCTACCAAGAAGGAGAAAAATGACTGCTACTGCTGAACCCATGACAGTTACTTATACTCTCTGGAAAATGATCAACAGTGATTGATTGCTCAACATGTATAAGCAAAACTTCTAGAAACATATTCAAAGTTACACCTTACTTGTTCTCTTTTCTTCTTGCTTCGTTGAAAAAAGCTGAAAAATCCTTTGTTTTCTTTCTCCTTCAGAACATCTAAGTTTTCAGATTGGTAGGAGTCTAAAATAGAACACAATAACTCTAGATGTTATTTATTGCACAGGTTATTTCTCCTGCATTCTTACTATTCCACTGTCTGTCATTTCACATTCTTCATTCTTGAAAGGATATACAAAACACATTGTAAATCACCTATACTAATAGCTTTTACTAAATGCTGCAAAATTAACGTGTTTCCTACCATCCGTGTTCTACCATCCGTTTCTTCTTTCTCAGAGCTTGGAATAGCTGAGTTTCAGGTGCTGTTAATACCTCTATCACTTAATCCAGCCTATCCTACCTGTCACATGTTATGGTTCAGGTAGAGGGAAAAAGAGCATCAGCCTGTCCAGCTTTCAGTTCAGTTTAAATTCATGGCAAAGTGTGAAGTGGGATAAGTCAGGCACAAGCCTGCACATGGTATAGCTCTGGGGAAAGATCACCGAAACACCTGATAGGTGCTGCACAGGTAACTGCATGGCAGTCATAGTAAAGATACTCAAGTCCATTGTGGTACCTTGCAGAATTTACTCTCCTTACATTGTCTTTTTCATACAGATGATTTGTAAACCTAAAGGCTCTCTCTAACTTTTTACTAGATTTAACTTTCTTAAAGGCATCCCACTGAATGCAAATGCAATGAGGAGAAGAAATCAGCAAGGCCCCTTTGGGGTCTCAGTATTAATATATTAAGTATTAATTATATTAATATAAACATGACTGTAAATATAATCAATCAATCCAGAGTAGAACTATACAGAAATATTTCATATACAGCTTGATATATCCATTTCTGTATTATCTTTTTAAATATGCATTTATGATAGGACAATTACTCATGTCACAGCTAAGCAGATGTTCTAATAACAGCAGACTGTAATGTCACTTAAGTGCTACCGTTTCACTGCCTCTTTCAGTAAATCGTACCTTGGAAAGACGGTAAATTTAAATCAGCTGGTGATGTGGCTATAGGAGGATAAAAAGAAAGACAGAAAATGTGAATCTGAATCAAGGATGTGGTTATAAGTTACAAACACAGAAAGCCAAGCTCAATCTTCATCACTAGGAAAATGTAACTAGGTACTTTCTCGAAGTAGAAGGATGTGTATCTTAACTATCTAAATGTTAAAAGCCATTTAAGAACTTAAGTCTGAAGACGTAAAACAGACAGAAATCTTGCAAATAAGGAGACGGTCTTCACTTATATTTGTGATGGAAAAAAGAAAAATCAGTATATAGAACAGTTTGCTCTGTAAGTTTTGGATTGTAAAGCAGTCCAAACTTGGAAAACAATGAGGAATGTAAAATTCAAATGTAATCTGAATAAAATATGAATTTAAATTCTGTTACAGGGCACACCTCACCACTTGCTTTTATAAAGAAAGCTCAAAATGTAAAGCTCTGAAGCTGTCTGCAAAATTGAAATGCTGAACTACTTTGTATCAAGAGAACAGCTCCTAGCCAGGCACTGCTGTGTAGAAAGCAGATATGCCCTCATATTCCCTCCTAAGGATTTTTGGCTGTTGATTCAAATGAAGCACACGTCATACTGCTCAAAAGGCAGCTCTGCCAGTCTGCAGATGAAAGCAGTAGCCAGACAACAAACAAGGACAATGCACTATGGGCACATGTAGCCCAAGGAACATGTTTAGGCAAGTTAAAATATGTTGTTTTCCAGTGGGGAAGAGAAAAATATTTCATGTTTGTTTTCTCCATGGAAAAAAGACATTTTCCAAATCTCTCATTCTCCTGTTATTCAAGATAACTGACACTTGCAAATTGAGAGAACTCCTGAAACTGTAAACACCAAATGATAAGGTTACCATATTAGGTAGAAATGAGGAAAATGACAAAAAAAAAAAAAGCCCAGCAACCTCCCCCCAGGTTTTAGATTGGAATGGAGATCAAGCAAATAGAACAACAGTCAAGAACAGGAGTAAGCCAGTATTACTGCATTCTATACGAGATAAGATTTCCTGTGAGAAATGTTTGAAACAGAACAAACCACACTGTACAAAGTTTTTACTCATAGTACAATAAACCCTTCATGAAAAAGACAGGTTTACAAATACAGTTAAGACCAGGCAATAGGAACGTCTATAAATACAAGGAAGTTAGTTAGTTCATTGTGCCCCTGTTGGGCAACAATTAAAAAAGAAGATTATTATTCCTTCACAATCTATATAATTAGCAAATGGCAATCAAGTAGACATAAATACCATCAGAATATTCTAACACTTTTAAAATTTTAAATTTTAAAATAAAACTACATTTCTTCTAATGTTTTTGTACTTTTCAGCTCATCGTGATCCTGTATCTTCTTATAAGCTCAGAGAAACACAGTGTTGTTGGTCTTTTGGGGGAAGGAAAGGAAAAGGTTGCTTATAAGTGATGGTTTGTACTTAGCTATCATTACTGGTGCCTAACACATTGCTAGAAAATAAGACCTTTTTATAGCACTTCTCAAACATAAGTACAGATAAACTTGTTGCAGTTTCAATTTTAAGGAAGATTAATTAAATATATACTATATGCTAGAAATTAATTTCTTCATAAGTAAAATTATCCCAACAAAATGTATACATTACTGAAATATTAAATAATTATCTTTTCTATAATTTTATGCAATTCACAGAAGTTATCTTACCTTGACTGATATCCATGGCATATAATTCTCTTAGTCCAAGGTCATTAAGAGATTTTGTCACATCAAGGGGCTCTTGAGACTGGTAATCCTTCAGCAGTAGTGTGTGTGAAGGATCAAACTCACATTTGCTACAGATAACTAGAATGAGTTCTTGAAGGGGTGAATGTGGACTAACTCTTATGACTGTCTTCTGGGTCTTCTTGTAGTTTATCACTACCCTTACTGTTTGCTGGAGAGAAGAAAATTCCAATAAGTACCAGCACAAATTCTGAAACAACTGGCATTTTTGTAACAGCTTTATAGCAGACACAGGAATTCCACTTGTGGCCAACTTCACCAATGTTATTGATTCAACGCAACAAGAGAAACTATTTTGTGATTTCCTGCTACAGAAGAAAAGGGCACATGAAACAGTCTGCTCCTTCTTTAGCAGCTGTCATCTGCCTGTCCAGCAGGGCACATTCCTGGAGTGAGATGCTCTACTAGGTTACATTACGGAGCCTGTATAAGTCAGCCAATGAGCCATGGGTGCATGTGTGTGTACACAAGTAGGATGAAAGTAAGAGGGCAGCAGAAGAGCTCCCCTGGCCCTGTTTAAGTGCTTTAGACAAATTAAACCCCAGGACTTTTCTCTACAGCAGAACAAAGGTGGAAGGAAAGACTGAAGCAACACCCAGAAGTTGTTTTAGTACTTCTAAAACCTCTTGCCTTCTCAAGGGTATATAAAAAACTTGATTAACAACAAGTACAGTATGTATTAAAGGAAAATGAACAAACAATCAGAAGGGCACATATATCACAGCATGACAGATGGCTCAAGTTGTTGATTTTCAGTTTATAGAAGGCTGTATTCAGCCACACTTCATCTGCAGAATTTGTCAAAAGGACGGTAAGGTGTGGGAATTCAAATAATATCCTAATGTTTCCTTTCCCAGAAAAGATGTCTTCTGCAACAAATTGAAATGTGTTTTACCTGGGAGAAGGTTATCAAGAACATGAAGCCAAGCATTTCACAGGGGTGCATGGTGAGAGGATGAGAGGCAACAGGAAGCGCTGAAACAAGAGGCTGACCTATGAGCTCAACTTGTTGAATCCAATAGTGATTCTAATTTCTCAACATGCTTTAATTTCAGTTCTCACCTCTGGTATAACTGGAGTAGATTTCTTCTTATCCATTTGTTTTGGCTTTAAAATCACCTTTTCCACTTCAAGCATTCCCACTGGTGTGTTAGGTTTGAATTTGATCTGGCTATTTTCTGCTGATAACAACTCTATAGTATAACTTGATGGATTTAAACGATACTGTGCACAGAGAAAGATCAGCAAGTCCATCATGGGCTTCCTGTAAAAGACAAATGGAACTGTCACAAGAGATGACAATTAAACAGGCAATAACAAAATGTGTTGCTAAACATTTAACCCAAGTCATCCTTTCCCTTCCATGACTAAATAATTATCACCAGCCACCAACTTTAAGTATCTTCAACATAAAAAAGAGACAAAAAAAACAGCAATAAAACAGGCAACGCAAAAAAAAAATACACTAAACAGAAAATTAAACCAATTTGCACAGAAGTATGCCATGTGCTTGAGCAAAGGCAGAAATTTTCTCTTGTATGAAGTGATGCTTTTCCTGAGGTCAGCAGGTGTCATGGGTTCAGCAAATCAAATTAGTCACCTCATTTGATTTTTAATGGGAACTTAGTGGTGAAAAATACCCCGCTACTCATTAAGAACAGTTTCTTTCCAAAGACTGAAATTTTTTACATCCATTCTGAGGTTACAAGGTATTTTCTTTTCAGAAACACCAAGCAGAAGCTATTTGGAGGAACCAGGAGAAATTGTCTGAGGAAGTCAACTTTTAAGGAGGTCTTGCATGAGGGATCCCAAAATAAGAACCAGGTGTTTAATACAGAGGGAAAGAACCCAAATAACAATGTAGAAGCTGAATGCAATTTTATTTTAGAAGCTCTGTGTGATGCAGCAGATGTCCTTTTCACAATGAAGTATGCAAAGCAAATTTTTCATATGTAGTCATGAATTGTGCATCATTGTTTGCTCAGTGCTCAGTAAGGAACACGCAGAACAGCACATTAAGATAAGCTGAACATTCCCGGCTGCTATTGGAATAAATTTATTAAAGCTGTACTTTAAACAGAAGCATCATGGATGTTTAAACAGACCAAAGGTAAGAAGAGTATCCTAACTTTGCATGTTACAGCAACTGAATAAAGTTATAAAATTATCAGGTCACTGCAACTGGTCATTCCTCAGTTTGTACAGTTGGGCAATTATCTGTACGGAGCATTTCATTTTGACATTCTCTGACTCTCCCAGTTACAACTACAAAGAGGGAAATCTATCACCTGCTCTGTCTCACAAGGATATTATGAAAAGAATTTATAAGTCTGTGAAGCAATCAAATGCTATGTTGAAAAGGACACTGAAGTATCCAAAGGAAAATTAATACAGGGTTTGGCTGGTATGGCTTTATCAGAAATCTTAAATTCTAGATGTAATCTCATAACAGACGCAAGAATTAATAGCATAACCAAATGTGAAAATAGCTTCAACAAAGATCCATCAAGCTAAGCAGAATTATAGACAGTATGAAGATAGTTAATACATTTATTAAGTAGGAAGTTAAACCAGACTTTTTATATGATATGGCTCTGTAAAAGAACAAAGAATGACTCAACATTAGAGATTATTGTGAACACTGTTCTTTTACCCCCTCTAACCCTGGAATATCATTCTTATTTTCATTTAGTCTTAAAGAACAAACATTCCTTAAGCAAGCTGTCTTCTGATTTCTAGAAGCAGGGCTGGACTATCTGGTGCACATACTGGACTTCCAGAAGATGGAAATGGTTTGGAAGCTGACAGATATAGTTATTGCAGGACTGTTAGTTCCTACCCACCCCCACCCCCTCACCAGGAAAATTTCTCCCTGCTTAAATGGCAGAAGAACACTTGCTGCAGGAGACAAAGGCAGGAGGAACAATAAATAAAAAACATACAGAAATGAAACACCAAGGAGTCAAAAAAGCAGCTATCAGATGGTCTGAAAAGGTATAGAAGAGTGTAATATATACCCCATGCCTTCATCTACATGATATATATCAGCCTGAGGAATACCATGAATAGTGCACTGAGCACTGCAGAAAACTAACTATACCTCCCTTTTCACACAGCCAAACCAGAGTTTATTTCAATTTTTCTCTCTCATATATCACAACCTGCTCCAGTTAGAAGAAAGAAGAAAAAGCTACTTTATTTCTTGCATTTCTGACAGAGAACAAGTACATCCATCTTACCCTAATAAGAGCTGCAAACGAAAATCATGTCATTCTCCCATGCCACTGGCAGGAGAGGCAAGGAGGGACCCATAAGACACTGCAGATACTACTTCTGTAGCAAACTTTCTAGTTATCAGCCTATCCAATAAATTACCCATTACTTTTTTTCTGGTGTATTTATATACACTATTTTCAACAGGTGCCCTTCCCTCTGGCCTTCAGTTATCAGAGATGGGTAAGAACACTGAAGATGACCAGGACAAGAATTCACAAGCAAAAATCGCAAAAAGCCATCCTATGGAAATGCACTGTGGTGACAGGGGAAAGCCCTCATGTTAACTAGAGTCACAAGACGTGACAGAATGGTAAATGAGAAACAGCTGCCCACAGACAATGGACAGGTACATGCAAATTAGTACACGAAAACAGTGATTCAGTGCAAATTTGCTTTCCATGAATACTTCCAGAAATTACCGGCTTGACTGGAGGATGCTAGACCAAGTCCCATCCCCCCACCCCCCGAAAGCCAAGACACCTTCAATGGCTGCTTTAGGCAGATATTCCTACTGTGATATAAAAAGCAATCTTTTTTGTAATCATATCCTCCAAAACTTGTAACACTACGTTTTGCTAAAGCCTTAAAGGATTGAAGGTACATAAATCACAGCACATTTAACAGCTTCCATGATTAATATTTAGTAAAACTCCAAGAAGTGGCCATCAGCTGCCTCAGAGTACCTCATCTGCTGGTCTTCCTCTGTCTAATTTCAGTACAATCTTTATTTGCGACTTCTTTACCTTCATTACCTTACTTAGCTTTTCTGGAAATCTCTGATCATACATTTGTTTACATATTGCCACACCCCTTCTTCCCTCATCTATTTGCTTCTTGTTCTTCCTACCTGACTAAACACCAATGAAAAGTGCCTAGCACTGTTTCGTTACATCACTTAACTGATAGTTAAAGTTGAACCTTCATCTACAATGTTATGTTTGCAACCAACACTGAAAGGTGTATTTGAAGTTACTGTATCAAGTGTTTAAAGGAAAAAAATCATCACATTTCTATACTCCTCTCTAAAAACAAGGGCTAGAAATCTGCTACTTAAAAAAAAAGAAAGTGGAGATTCTTACATACTCAAACTTTAGGAAAAAGGTCTTTCTTCCCTTCATGAGACTCCGCGTAAGCACCACTGAACAAAAAAAAAAAACGCTCTGTCAACAGCCAACAAGGGTATTTGTATTGGGGAGGGAGAAAGAAAAGAGAAGAAACCTACACACAATGTGGCTTTCTATAGATCTCCAATTACTTAAGTCCACGGCTTCATGGCATTCCTTGAAAAACTATTTACTAATCCTAGTCACTAAAAAGACATTTTTCACTAACAAACATAAGTAAAATAAGTTTTGAAAAGTAGGGTGACACCACAAAGCTTATTATTCACTAGCTAGCTATACGGAGTAAACCAACGGTTTATTAAGAATATCTTAATGACTGAAGATACTCAAGAATGCATAAATGGAAACCCAAAAAAGATTCTAAGAAAACAAATTCAGCAAAGCTAAGGGCTCTTTCAAAGTCATCAAAAACTGAAGCCCTAAACATGCTGCCCTGCAAAACTAACACACCATTTCCAAGTAAAATGCACGTCACTATCATACAGGTCCTTGACATTTCTAAGTTAATTTACTGAGGTATACAACTTAAACTAATTATTCAGTTTTGATAACATTTTCTCACACTTTTCAGTTCTTTGTGGGAAAAGAAGAAAAAACTAGCTCAAAATGATCAGGCTGCTAAATAAAATAGGTCAAGTTTTTTGTTGTTTGTGGGTTTTTTTTCTTCTTGGGCTTCAAATCTTCACCTGTTCCTTCACCTGAACAGTGGACCTTCACCTCCTACCACTCATTGCTCCTACCACGGCTTTTTTCTTTTGGGGGGGGAGGTTGTCTGGTTGGTTTTAAATAATTGTTTGCCTGTACCCCCTGAAGGAATCCTGGTGACAGGAGACTGTGAATGCCACTGCCAGATTCTGAACTGAATCGTGATCATCAACTACTACAAATTGGTGTCTAGGCTTAATTATGAGAATCCACCCATGCTTGAAGTTTCAGAATGAGGAATGAGCTATTTCAGCCATTCTTCCTTTCTCACTTTTTTTGCTTTATTTGCTGATAGATCAACTCAAGGATGAAAAATTATTCTCTCTTGTAAACTTTTTCTATAAAATCTCTTTTGGATTTCATTCTGATCCTCTTCTGCCTACTTGTACTCACTCAGGATATTTAGCTGTGTAACACCTTGCTTTGTTCAACACAGCTCTCACTAGCCACTATGAAAAAGCAGGGAGCAAACCAACCCAACATTATCTGAGAACAGTAAAGAAGTTTATTCTAGTGGACTATGGCATTTGAGCTGTACAAACTCACAGTTTTGCTTCTTCTAGTATGAGATTTAGAAAGGTGTTCTCTCCTTGGGAGCTCTGAAGCTGCTTATTCCTGATCATGAACAGGAAAGGGACAAATTAGCAATTTATGTCATTTCTACAGGGATCTTGCAATTTGTCCACAAAATATGACTGCCAAGACAGTGCAAAACTAGAAGAAAAGATAGTTTGGAGTATGTTTCATGGTGGACTGCAGGTCCTATACAGTATCTCCCCCCATTCCGAGTGAGCCCAGCAGTGCTAACATAGGTTCTTATTTGCAAGAGAGCCATTTATGAAATCAATTACATAAGGGACTTGACTGAAAAAAGAAACAGTAACTATGGGATAATAAAACTGATCAGGAAACAAGTGCGCTTCCTGATAAGCCTGTAAGGCCTGTCTTGAACACGGAGTAATTCTACACAATACAGCTTCACTAAGGGGAAATCCTGCCTGACCAATCTGGTGGCCTTCTATGATGGGGCTACAGAACTGATGAACAGGGGTAGAGCAGTTGATGTCATTTACCTGGACTTGTGCAAAGCGTTCGACACTGTCTCACGTTACATCCTTGTCTCTAAGTTGGAGAGACATCAATTTGATAGGTGGACCACTTGGTGGATAAAGAACTGGCTGGATGGCTGCACGCAAAGATTAGTGCTCAATGGCTCAATGTCCAGCTGGAGGCCAGTAACGAGTGGTGTCCCTCAGGGATCGGTGTTGGGACGGCTCTTGTTCAACATCTTTGTCAGTGACATGGACAGTGGGATTGAATGCTGCCCTCAGCAAGTTTGCCGACGACACCAAGCTGTGTGGTTCGGTTGATACACTGGACGGAAGGAATGCCATCCAGAGGGACCTTGACACGCTTGCGAGGTGGGCTGATGCCAACCTGATGAAGTTTAACCATGACAAGGGCAAGGTCTTGGGTCAGAGCAGTCCCAGGCACAGCTACAGGATGGGCAGGGAAGAGATTCAGAGCAGCCCTGCGGAGAAGGACTTGGGGGTGTTCGTTGATGAGAAAATGAACATGAGCCAACAGTGTGCGCTCGCAGCCCAGAAACCCAACCGTATCCTGGGCTGCATCAAAAGGACAGTGACCAGCAGGTCGAGGGAGGTGATCCTGTCCCTCTACTCAGCTCTCCTGAGACCTCACTTGGAGTACTGTGTGCAGTTCTGGTGTCCTCAACATAAAAAGGACATGGAACTGTTGGAACAAGTGCAGAGGAAGACCACTGAGGATGATCAGGGGACTGGAGCACCTCCCGTATAAAGATAGGATGAGAAAGTTGGGGCTGGTCAGCCTGGAGAAGAGAAGGCTGCATGGAGACCTCCTAGCAGCCTTCCAGTATCTGAAGGGGGCCTGTAGGGGTGCTGGGGAGGGACTCTTCATGAGGGACGGTAGTGATAGGACAAGGGATAACAGGTTCAAACTTAAACAGGGGAAGTTTAGATTGGATATAAGGAAGAAATTCTTTACTGTAAGGGTGGTGAGGCACTGGAATGGGTTGCCCAGGGAAGTTGTGAATGCTCCATCGCTGGTGGTGTTCAAGGCTGGGTTGGACAGAGTTTTGGGTGGCATGGTTTAGTGGGAGGTGTCCCTTCCTATGGCAGGGGGTTTGGAACTAGATGGCCTTAAGGTCCTTTCCAACCCTAACTATTTTATGATTCTATGAACCTGACCAAGAGAAGATATGTGCAATGTTCCTTTCTGGCACTTTGTTTTCAGCAAAGTGAGACAGTGGGCACTTGGTACTTGTAAGTGTGGACAAAGGGAGCGAAAAGAAGGAAGAGAAGTGCCTGATAGCATACTTGTGGAGTCTCACCTTTAAGAAATTCTAAAAACAGAGGAAGGCACCATGTTAGCAGACAGCAATATTCCTTCCTGCAAACACATTGGCAAGAACACCATAAAACATCACAACTGCTACTGATTATTTCAGAATATTTATTCTGAGAAATATAACCTCAGATTTAAGTCATCCTGAAAATCACACAGAGTTGGGAAAGGGGGGGCAAGAAGTTATCCACAAAAGTTCACCCACTGCAGCTCTGGAGAACATGCTTGTGTTTGGTTTCTAAGAAATGGCCTCATGAAAGCTAGCAAATGACAGAGCATATAAACAGACTCAAGCCAAACTATCTCTCATTGAGAAGTAGCTGTAACTAAGCATTTACATTGCCTGATTTGAATAAGTAAATAAATTCACTTGCTTGCTTTCAGAAGCAAAGACACTGGGAATACACTAATACAAGGACAATATACAAATAGTTTATTTCAGCTTAGGAAAGCAACAATCTGGCATCCTAATTGCTCTCATCCATACAAGGCTTTGCATAGGAGCCTTCTTGGTATGCCTGCTAGGATAATTAACATAATATTTCAAATCCCAGGATTTCTGATTTCTACACCAGTCAATGTCCATGTCTTTCTGAACTAAAGGTCACTTAAGAGTTATACACACAACCTACACTACCAATTAGCAGACTAAAATATGCATTTGAAATTGAAACCAGCTTAAACAAACTATATTGGTAAAAAAAAAAAAATCCAAGCTGTAGCTAGAAACTATTTCTTTAAAGCATTATAGATTTTGTCTGAAGTGATGACGCCATTTTTTAGGACTGCTAGTAGTCTATAGGCAGCAGCGCTGTGTAAGTGCTGAACACCTGACTTCATACCCAAACAGGATGCAGGAATTCATTTTCATGTCCAACAAGGAAAACTGATGTGGGAAGCTTCAGTGACTCATACAAGCCTGTATTTTTCTAGAGACTTGCAGTGACTAAAAAGAACAAGTATGCTACACATCCTGATGGGTCCCATACATGATTTGGAGAGAATAAAAAGTCTCCCCAAAAGGTAGGTAAATGTATAAAGTATGTTTCCACACCCACCCCAAAATCATAGCAGAATCAAAGAAATATTTAGGTTGCAAGAGAATATCATGATCACTGAGTACAACCGTTATCCTAGCACTGCCCAAGTCCACCACTAAGCCATTTCCCTAGGTGCCCCATCTTACACATCTCTTAAATACCTCCAGGGATGGAGACTCCACTCCTTCCCTGGGCATACTATTGCAGTGCTTCACAACCCTTTCTGTGAAGAAATTTTTCCTAACACCCAAGCTGAACCTCCCCTGGCACAACTGGAGGCCATTTCTTCTCATCCTATGGCTTGCTACTTGAGACAAACTCCCACCTCACTACAATCTCCTTTCAGGTAGATGTAGGGAGTGATAAGAACTCTCCTGAACCTCCTTTTCTGCAGGCTAAACAACCCCAGTTCCCTCAGCTGCTCCTTGTAAGACTTGTGCTCTAGGCCCTTCACCTTCTTCTAATGCACTCAATGTTCACTTATAGAACTCCTGTATTTTACTGAGTGATTAAAACCTGGATGAAGATTGAAGTAAACCAGAGCAAGAAAATTCAACAAAAATGTCATTCTGTGTAACTTACCTCCCGTTAACTGTGGTATACTTGATCACATCTCCTGGCAGGACCACTGATAGTTCAATATCTTTATCAATTACATTCTCTTTCTGTTCCATTATGAGGTTGGCTGATTCTGTGTTATCAAATGGAGAAACGGCAATGGGTTTTGTTTCAGATGGAGGAGGTGGTGCTTTAGATTTTCTTCTGAAATAAACGGAAAAAACTAAAAGTCAAGTATGTATTTATACATATGATTCCATACTGGCAAACTACCAAGTCTCAGAACAGGGATGACAGCACACCTAATTTTCACTTGGACTGTGCAAGTGATATGTGCAAAGAAGGGATGAGTCAATATTAAACATATAACCAGTGCTAACAGAAGTCACAACAGGATAAGGTATCCATCATACAAAAAATAAAACAAAACCCAACCCAATAAACATCAAGCCCAAAACAAAAAAGGGTTTTTAATACACATTTAGAAAGTGTAAACTAAAAAAATTAGTTACTTGTTTTCCTCCCTTGGGTTATGTAAAGAACCCTCTTTGTGCATTCTCCAAACAGATTTACTGGATTAGTACAAACAGAAATAACTGTACCATTCAGTATGAAGCCAAATAGCACTGACAGTATGTTTAATATAGAGGACAGACAGGCAAAGGAATAATTACACTTCTCCACATTTTTCTTTTTTATTATTAAACTCATTCAAACAAATCCTATCAGCTTTAATCTACTTACTTCATTACAGTAATAACATAGCGGTATAACCAGTACTACTGTGTTGTAATATTTCCTGGCACTTTGGTCACAACTTGTTTTTATATTTTCCTTTCCCTAAGCCAATTTCCTATTTTAATTTTCTCACTATCCTCTGCCATCTTGGTGAGAAGCCAGGGCACACTTGAATGCAAAAAGTCATCAGTAAGTAAGTTTCACTTACTTCAATTAAAAAAAAAATAAATAAACCAAAGTGGTATAAATGGGAAACTCTCTACATCTCTTAGTATATTAATGTTACAGTAAATTCTGAAGGCAGGACTGTCATGTCCTACAACATATAGTACAACACCCCCTTTTATTCAAATAACTTTCCACAATTCACCAGTATTGTCACAAGGAAGGAACAGTATTATGAAGAATTTCACCATTAGAAACAAAACACCCTGTGGAGATGTATTACTCCATGAGTGTTTCTTAATTCTTTATAAACATTCTTTTAAAAAGTGTGGATAGAGCCACACTCATAGAAAGCTAAAATATATTTCAAACATAATAAACAAAGGTTCCAAAAATATGCTTGCAATTTAAATTCTGGAGCCGTACCAAAATTTATTTTAAATTTAACAAAAGAAACTAACTTCTATAATTGTCCTACAAAATTAAAACAAAAGATCTAGTGTACAACGATTAGAAACACACATCTTTCTTGGGAAAACAAAGTTTAAAGTCACTCACAATGAAGGGGAAACAAGGTCCAGAGCAGCACTGCAAAAGACGGCTGTATAATGAGACTTCACATGACCGATCTGTTGCTGAAAGTGCTTAGAGTTTTGAACTTAGGAACTCCGTGCTGAATAATTAACTATTCATAGCCTCTCAGAGCTAATCAGGAGTGCTCGCAGACCTCCAAACACACTGAATGAGGATCTGCCATCAAAATTTATACCTCCTCTCTGCTAATGTTTTAAATTAGTTTTGATGCACTCTGCATACAGTTCAAGACATGTGGCATTAGCTGCAAATTTGACTGCAGTCTCTAAAGCAGCTTGCCTAGGCTGTTTCTGGGTTATGTGAACATTGCAAAATGCATTAATCAAACTTCTTTTTACTCCTCCATTATTTGTTTGGAGGCTTTTTACATGACTTTCAGCTTTCATGCATCTGCCAGAAAGAAATTATTAACCAATACAGAGTGTCAATACAGCTGTTAAAAAAAACCCAACAAACAAAACACTAAAAACTCCTCCCCCTCATATTAACACCAAAAAAGAATCCAAACCCAAAATGAAATGGTACTGCTTATCCCTTTATTTATTTACTCTTACATCTTTAAGCAACTTCTAATGACTGTTAAAAGACATTTATTGCAACTGATTTCAGAATTTAATCTTTGAAGAGTACATGCCACAGAAAGATTAGTTTGCAAATGCTAGTGGACTCTAGTTTCCATGAAGCAGATGAATGCAATTGCATTGCTGGAACCCTACTATCGCTGGAGAGTTCTTAATCACACACAGCAATAAATGCATGGTCCACACAAGTAAAATGTGGCTTTATTTAACATCTACAGTGTCTAACTTACACTGTAGAGGGCTAGAACTGATAAAATACTCTTGACAAAACTTATGTGTAACAGCTAGATAGATGAAGTTCTGTATCTATAAAGAGCACATACACACAACCACGTGGGATCAGGCAGTCTAATGAGGTCAGCTGAATCCACACACACACACCACTGCAGCGCCATGTACCCTACCCATCTCTAGCACATCTGCATGTTTGTGGTTAGTCATGCTTATGTTTCCCACCCCATACAAAGGAGGTAAAATCTCCAAGTATACCTTCTCAGAAGTTACGCCAAGTATTCGGTAACCTCTTATTAAACTAAAGGAATCCCAACGCTTTCATTTTCTGTTTCCAGATGCCGACATTTTTCTTCATTTTTTTTTCACCAATTCCCTCATCTCTTATTCTTAGCCCAAAGTATTTACATTTGCTCTCACAGCTTTTTTGTTTCTTGAGTTTGTCTCTCTACCTTGCCACAGGAAAGGCTGCCTGACAGGAAACAGAAGCTCTGTGCTCCCAGTGCCCCAGATATGGCATCAGGCAGCAAGAGCAATTTATGTTCCCATTACTTCTACAGGTGCAAATCAGAATCAGCAGGTGACAGGATGGTGGCAATACACTTGCAGAGATAGATTTAACCTACAAACCCTCCCTTCCTCTTTTCCACTAGGGTGCCCCCAAGAAGCTGACGCAGGTGACTTCACTCACAAAAGCATCCTCCAGACACCATTTTATTCAAAAACCAAAAAGTAAACCCAGCATTATCTAAGTAGCTCCAGGTCTACACCATCATTCCAAACACTTATCCATCGTAAAGCAAAAACAACAGCCCCATTCTGTCCTGCCTCTTCAGCTCTATGAGGTACCCAGCAAATCAGGAGAGCTGCTGGGTTTTAATGAATTTGCTAAAAAGACAGAGAGAGTGGTAAAGGTAGTTTCTTCTCCTGAGAAGATGAAAAGCCTTGATTTTTAGTAAGACAATATAAAACTATAACAGAGAATAAATACCCAGTCATACAAAAATAACCCTTCAGAGATCAGACAGAAGGTGTTCAGTAAATGGTCTCACAACACCCTTCATATTCATCGAATCATAGGATCATAGAACAGTTAGGGTTGGAAAGGACCTTACGATCATCTTGTTCCAACCCCCCTGCCATGGGCAAGGACACCCAGATGTGCTCCCAGATGTGCTAGGAACTAGGAAGACCTATACTAATTTTCTAATATAAACATTAGAAGGCATTAGAACAACCAAAAAACCCATTCTTTTTATTTTCATGACTACTACAGAACTAAATGAAAGCTGTGAAAAGAATCAAAGTACAGCTTATCTAGCTATGACACAGAGGGAGTTAAAAAGAGAAATTTTAACCAAGTAAGGCCACAAGCCATAACAAGAATTCCACTGGAAATTGTGTTTCAGTATCCTACGTAACACAGGTCCTCACTCCTTTCTTGTTTTAGGTCTCAGCCCCACCAACTAACCAACCTACACCAGACATTAAAAGTGCCCGCGAACTCACCTGAAGGGACATGTCCCCACTATTTATAACCCAATAAACAATTCCAGTTGCCTGTTACACTGCTGTATCTTGAGTGTCATTCTCTGTTTAACTAATTGCTTAAGACAAAACAGGAAAGGGGGAAAAAGTAAATCAAACCAAACCAAAACAACCTTTCTTCTCTGATTCTTCCTAGCCCTGGAAAAGGCAGCCAAGAGGGACACCCGCAACAGCCTCACAGGGTTTCACAAAAACAAGCTGATGCAGCCTGGACAGAGTTTGTATTTCCCTTGTTAATGTGCATGTGGAGCCCATTGCTTACGCCAAGTCTTTCAGCTATCCCTCATCTTGCAGGATTATATTCTTCACAAGAGAACTGATTCATCTCCTTCAGACATTTAAATTTCTGAAGTCCCACCTGCAATTCCCACCAGTCTTTGTGACAGAATACAGTTCCTGTAAAGACTACTAAAGAACTCTTTCAGCCAACTGCAGATAAAAATCTGCATCATTTTGTTAGGAAAAACAATGCACCTTTTAAAATTCAATGCAAGGTCATTTTATATGCTTCAGATCCCACTGCTACAGAATGAAGTGTCATTGCTGCATCTCAACATATTTCATGCTTGCAATACCAAAGTAATACTGTCAATAATCTGAATGTGGAAGCCTTTTTTAAAATAAAGGGTCTGGCACAGTAAATAAATAAAGCCTCTATTTATTTGATTTTCATAAAATTCCCATTAGAAAGTTACAAGCAGTATATTTTTAACTAGTAGTAACTGGAGAAAAGCATTTTTAAATAATGAGAAATACTTGAACTGACGGTGACCTGGATATTCCAGTTATCACTAACACTTCCTTTCGACAAGGATCACTTTCCCCTAAAAAACATAAATAAATTAATTAAAAAAAAAATAAAAGAGGATATGAGGATATCTATCTGCTAGACTTGTGCACAACTAAAGGCTACAGCATAAAAAATTCCACCTCTTCAAATCCTGCTCTCAAGGAGTATTAATCTTTTAAGCACTTAGCTTCCCATTCTGAACACAATTACATGAGACACTATACAAAGACAGCCTGATAGCCTTCTCACTGAAATTACTTTGGATTCAACCTCCAATATCTGAATTGTCTCTCAGTTTTCTACAGCAACCACCTGGGACAGGGAAGGTCATATTCAGTCATCTCTCAGGTACTAAAAAAGTTCATTAAACATAGTACAATAAAAACCTTCTACTGCGTAACAGATGTAAGACTTAAGTTTGTAATTGTACTTACAGTACCATGAAGAACACCAGTTTATACAAAGAGCAACTACACATTTTTTTACATCAAACTTTACAAAATTACATATGCCAAAAGTACAAGCAGCACTTTACTTTCACCCAAACTCAGAAAAGGATCTAGCTCTACTAAGATCATGACACAAAAGGAAAAAGGCCATTGCAATAAAGCTTCTAGAGCTTTTCTTGCTTTTGATCTTTCATCCCAAGTAAGTATTTTAAGACTTTCCTGATTATTACAATAATGGCGCTCCACTACTACACCATAGCAGTAAAAACCTTGCACATCATCTGTTCAAACAAGAAACTAAAAATTCAGGCCTACAATAAACACCTTAATTTGTTTTTTTTACAGTGATACATTAGGTTTGGCCAACAGGTACATAAAATATTTAAGTCCCTAATTTTACCTATCAGCATTTCTAGCCCAGTACTCATCCTTCATACTCACAGAATAAATTTGTCGTCTACACTAAACAAAGATGTCCCTTCCTCCTGTTTATACAGTTTCCTCTTTATGGATTATGGTTTCACAGCATCACTACTGCACATCTTCAGGATCAAGCATTACTTATTAATGATCAGATGGAGTACCTCTCCTATGACAAGAGAGTTGGGGTTGTTCAGCCTGGAGAAGACCCTGCAGACACCTTATTGTGGCCTTTCAGTTCTTAAAAGGAGGCTATAAGAAAGATGGGGAGAGACTTTTTAGTAGGGTCTGTTGCAATACAGCAAGGGGTAATGGTTTTAAACTAAAAGATTCAGGCTAGATGTGAGGAAGAAATTTACAATGAGGGTGGTAAAACACTGGCACAGGTTGCCAAGATAGGTGATGGATGCAACATCCCTGTAGACAGTCAAGCCCAGGCTGGATGTGTTTCTGGGCAACCTGATCTAATTGAAGATGTCCCTGCTCATTGCAGGGAGGGTCACCTCTGAAGTCCTTTCCAACCCAAACGATTCCATGGTTCTATGATTTTACTTGCTAGGAAAAATCTTGGATACAACTGTAGCATTACTGTCTGATCTGCTCATGAAAATCCAGCAAATGGCTTAAATTTACCAAAGCAAGACACTCAAAAAAATCACTGCTATATATTTCAGGGCATATATATAGAGAACCTCTTTTAAAAAAACCTAAAAATGAAAAAAAGAAAAAAGGAAAAAAGAAAAATCAAAAAGGAGAAGGGAAAATATTTCATAAGACATATTTAGTAAAATATATTTTAAATTCATTTTCAAGTTGGAGGTCCCAAATTGGGATTTGATAATTACATAATCAAACACATGAAAAAACTGAGTATTTTACTATAGTATCTATTGTCTATGGGCCTGTCTGAAAGGCTGGCTTCGCCCCATAATTATGGATATTTTTGTTTTCTTTCTTTCAGTGAAATTTTTATTGTTCTTAATCTGAATACTAAGAATAGCATTTCCATTCCACATGGAGTATTTTGTCTTTTAGCCTGAGAAATGGAATGCATGGCTTTTCTTGTTATAGCAACTACAGAGATGTTGTAAAGACACTCTGCATAACTTTGCAATAGACTGAAATTCAAATACTCAGGAAATACGACTATTACTCTTCCCACCCTTACCCCCACCATAGCGTAATGAAACAGCCTATATACGATCACAGGACTTATCTTGCACGCATGTGAAGGGTTTTTTTCCTGTCTATACGATACGATACTTGGCACCTAGTCTCTTACAGGAAAAAGAAAGCTTATTCCAGAGATTAGTGAAAATACAGAATTTAACAATGAGTTTCATGTAATAAAATATATATTTTCAGTAGAGAGTTCATTAAAAATCTGTATTTAAAACCAAAACTTTACTTAACATGAGGGGAGTAGTGGGGTGGTCATGAAGGGAGGTAGGGAGATGAGAGCAACCTTGGGCCACGTGGGGAGATCTTGAGGGGAGATAAAAGGTGGCCATGAGGGGTAGGGCAGCAGCTGTACAGTGTGGGCCACTATGAGGGGGCAGATGAGGGGTGGTTGTGACTGGAGATCATGAGGGGCAGCCATGAGGGGAGATCAGTTTGCCCATAGTGACATCATTTAGTGGTAGGGTAATGGTTGGGCTCGATGATCTTAAAGGTCTTTTCCAACCTTATTGATTCTATGATTATATTTCTATGATTAACAGCTCATATCCTACAATGTATGAGTTTCGATTTTCCTGTGTGCTATTAGTGAAGAGTGGGAAATTCCTGTGTCCCTAAATTATCTGTTCATTGTTATGTGGAAGCATTGCATAAAATCAGTTAAAGTCAACAGTTACATATAGCTACAGCAGCATATACGCGTGGCTATTGCAACCACATTATCTTAACATTTTATAATTCCTGATGAGTCCGCTTGCTAGTGCACCTTTAAAACAGCATTTATTTCACACCACAACACAAGATTATGTGTCTCTCTCATTTTCAGAGAGACTTCTCTTTCACATTTTGACATCTTGAATTCACCCATTCCCATCCTGGCTTCTTCCAGCCTAAGTCTGAAGCTGACAGAAAGAACTGACTGGAACTCCTCTGCTTTACAGTGCCCAATTAATTGGAACTGTTCTCACCAAACAAACAAAACAAAACAACCCCCTCCCTTTTGGCTTCAGAAAAGGCTATTTTCTTTATAAGCTTCTAAAGATTCTCCCCCTTAATGACCTCCTCCATACACACACATTTCTAGCAAGTTGCTTAATACAAATTCTAGATTTTTTTCACTCAAAAGTTTCAGAACAAAAGGTCAAAAATTACTCTACAGTTGTAGCAAAACACTCTCTGCACAGCTGTATTTTTCTGTTTCAGCAACTGTATTTAATTTAAGTAGTATCAGCAAAAGTATGTATTCATAACATCAAGTAAGACTAAGGACTCTCAAAATGCTCCTGCCAGAGAAAACACAATTGCTCCTATGCAACACATTTTAAGCTATGGCACATGCATTGGCAAATTACAGTTCACTGCTTAGACACTCCAATCACAGCTTAGAATTCTGACCTGGACGTAGGCATGAAGACACAAAAGTGAGGCAACCCCTGAAAACTATCCTTAAGAGAGTCCAGGGTTTACAGCAGAAGCCCACGCAATGGATCATGTTAAGTGGCTGCTATTTGAGAATCTGCATCCTTTCTTCAGATAAAGTTACCTATACTGTCTATAGGTAGAGCCTATATTGTGTTTGTATCAGAATAAGACAAATGAACATCTGAACAGAGAAAAAGGATTAGATAAAACTAGCCATAACAACTTGCAAGGAAATCGAAACCAAAGCTTGAAATAAACAACATAGAGAAACTAAGGAAATCAAAGAAACCAAAATGCTGAAAATATGAAGGAGAAAACAGAAACCGCTTTTGCCTGCTCATTTTATATCTGCTGTAAAGACAATAGAACAGAAGAGTCCAGACATCTCACCTCACACAAGAATCACAGAATGGCAGACACCAAAAGCATCACAACCCCTCTCAGCTTTGACTCACCTTTTTATAATAGGTGATACACAATCTTTACACTCAGCATGAATCTTTACCTTTGCTTAAGATCTATGGCTGTATTTATACATTGTCAACTTCTTTGTTCCTCCCTTACATAAAAGCCTCTGAATTTTTCTTATGTACGGAAATTAAACAGTGAAGGTAGCCTTGAATGGCACATTCAACTTTTGCTTTCAATTCCAGTGCTGCTTGCCAAGAAGCTCAAAAAAACCCAACCCCAAAAAAGTCACAAAACTGATAACATTGTGTCTTCCTCTGGACAATGATTACTTCATTTTCACATGAGTGTGTTTGGATTACAGAAGAAACTCCTCAGCAGTATACTGCCTTCCTCTCTAATGCTATGAGATATTGTCCATATTCAGCTTTTAATGAAGATCTTAAGATAATAGTTTTCTTAATTGCAATCCTTAAGACCAGACAACTTTTGATATATAACAGAAAAGCTGTTTCAAAACATTAAGATTTGTTCTGCATATTAGAAGACCTACAATTTTGTTTCTAAAGTATCAGCAATGGAATTTCACCCTACAGCACCTGCAAATTACTAGATTTTTATTTTTAGAGCTAATTTAATATCTGAAAAAGCAATGGTTAAAAATTATGCTCAAAGAACAGTTTCCTGTTGCTCATTAAAAGCACCTCTCTTTTGAGTGGAACTGAAAATAATAATTTTTAACTGGAGCTTGGCTAGTTGAAATGTCACCTTCAATAAGTTACAGCCAGACACAAAGGTTTCTACACAAAATTCAGGCTGCTAGAAGTGATGCAAAAAAGATGACTTTTAACTTAGTTTTAACATACTGCAATATTCTAACATTTTTTCCTTAACATTAAGCAACCCAAGTATTTGCTGTACAGCCTCACACTATCTATATAACATGCCCATCAGCCTTGATACTGGCTTTCATCTCTAGATCAATATCACTGTTTGATACAGTCTATCTCTTTATTTCTACTATAAAAGCACCACCTGGATATTAAGATCAAGGTCTGGATCAAGGACAGTCAAGCATTGTCCATTCTTAGGTTATCCCTTCAAGCCAGGCTTATGATGCATGTAGGACAAAAAAAAGGAAAAACATTTGCTGTACCTTCTCCACGAAGAAAGATGAGCTTTCAGGTTCTGAACTCATCCGCTTAGCTATTTGGGGAAGATTCTGAACTTATATTGTACGGATACCATGTCTAGCAGGTGGCTCAGTAGGTACCCAAAAAACTACGAAGTTCAGAAATACATTTTAAGTTCAATTTCCAGGTAGAGGAACAAATGAACAATTTGGAAGTCTTCTATGATAACAGGGTATTTCACAGTGCATTTATCTATAGAATCCCACAGCTAAAAGGAGACTAAAATTGCAAATAAAACTGGTATTTTAAAAGTATTAGATAAAATGGAGCTAGCAATGAGGCACTAAGTAAATAGCTCTCCTAACATAAAAAAATGTTGTGCAACTGTTACGGCAGCTGACATGCCAGTAGCAGTGTTACAGGTGATAAGACTCCTTGAGCTCATTTTTGAAAATTATCACTATGGGTTTACTTAGTGAGGTTCCAGCAAGTAACAAATCATCTGCAGATGTTCTCTTACTTATGCCTATATGCAAATGACTGCTACAATGAAAGCAAGAAATGTAGAACAACTTCATTTCCACTCTTCCCATAAATAAATTAGATAAAGAAAACACATTCCTTGAATGGTTTCAAGGCTCTTGCTAGAGAAAAACTTTCCTAGTCAATGGGATGTGTGCAATCCTCCCTATCCTCCACCCACCCCCATTTCTCCTAACTAGCCCATAGCTCTGAAGGAAAGATTTTTTTTAAAAGAAGTCTTATCCTAGAGAGAAATAAATCACAGAAGTGGCACAGTAACCATAACAGTAAGGTGAAAGCTTAATGGAATCTTGGGATGTCTGGTTCACACTAAAAGCAAGAAAGCAGCAAATGAATCCTTCAGTTCCCTCCAGACTGCTTGGAACAGACACTTGCCAGTCTGATTGTCGGTCCCCATGGCAGTGGCAGTCTTGAAAACAGAAGGGACTGTACCCAAGCCGTAATTCATATAATGTTTTCTCTTATTACAAGGAAAAAAGGGTGATTCAGAAGCAATGTAAATACAAACCTGTATGGTAGGGGCATGTTTTTAATTGTGCGCCTCTTAGCACAAATCCAGTACAAACACTGAACAGGATTAAATCAAGTACAAATTAAAAACTTTTCTAGAAAAACGATTCATTCATTACCCTTTAAAGCCAAATTATAACTGCTGTTATAATAACCTTTTCAAGCTCACTTAAAACATAGGAAAAAACATAGGAAAGACTACCCAACTCCTGAGCACGGACAGCCTGACTTAGTGCTGTCTTATGCCATGCAACAAAACATAGTTAGCTCCTCTCTAGACATAAAAATTGACTTGCTGCTAGGAAGACAGCCAAGAGGTCAGAATCTGAGCAGGCAACAGAGGCTAAAAACACCTTATACTATGAATTTATTCATTGTGTGTGTGTATATATATATATATACACTATGAGTTTATTACTATTAATGAGGAATTATAGAAATGTGTTCTAATACAAAAGTTCCTTTACAGCACATTCTATTGTGCCAAAAGAAGCATTTCTTTTTCCTCTAAAAAACAAATGAGTAAACAAAAATATAAGAGGTGTAATGGAAAACCTGTTCCAATGACATGCTTCTAATGAGGTTAAGAACTTAGATTTCTGAATAGGGCTAGCACAAAATACAAATACAAACTTGGCATGTCCATGTGCAACATACCTCTGAGTAAGCAGATACTTCGATTTGTAACCTTTTCATAAGGCATAAAATGTAAAAAACTAAACCAATCCAGATTTACTACCAAAATAAAGCACAAAAAAACTTGAAAGGCATTCAAAACTATCAAAACTTCATACAACTCATTTAGCCTCTATTATATTTACAGTTAAGAAAATGGCCTGACAGAAAGAAAGGACAGCAGGGAAGAGAAAGCAGTAAATCTGTAACAGTAATTGAGTAATATATAACTGGCTGAATAAACAGGAAAAGAAAACAAAGAGCAGCTTGAACTGAAAGGGGGAGCTTAACCTTTGATACGCTCGTAAATCTAACAAACGCTTAAAACTCAAGCAAACGTATGTTACCTCCACTAGGAACAAACTCTCAAATCTTTTTCAAGGACTGCTATAAAAGGATGCTCATACAGATGTTTTTCTCCCATGAGCAGTAAGAAAAGTTCAATTAAGGGCTCTCAAATAGAGCAAAACCTGAATCTGCCCTTCTGGCCATTATCTCCTTGTCATGAAAGCAGGTATAACACCACTGTCTTTTCAAAGCCTGCAGATGAAATACCTAGATCTGCTCATGGCATTTTCAGTTGCTATTCTGAACATCAATAGAGGCAAGAACTGTCAATTTATCTGAGCTTTTCTGCTGCTGCTTTTCTCTCCTGTTCAAAACCATGTTTTAGAAATAACACTGGAGGCAGGCACTGGATGGATTTAGAGGTTGGGAAGGGTAAGAAAAAGAAAAGCAGAGCCACTCCATAACCACAGCAGCCAGGAAAGAGGCTAATATGGACCCTTCCCTTTTTCCTCACATACACACATGCCTCAAATATAGGTATGTGGGTGCAGGTATGGGTGGGTAATAGAGAAAATAATGCAGGACAGCAGCTAGGAAGCTCTGCAGTAGCAATAGAAAATACAAACTTTACTCCCTCTTCTTATTTGCTGGTACAGAAGGCTGGGCACAGCTGTGACTGTCCCATTTCCCAACTGAGATTCAGATACAGGAAGAATAATTAAGCCAAGCGCAGCAATGCAACTTTGGAATTCACTGCAGCTAATTATGATTTTGGTTTTTTTCATGCAGATGTTTGGAATAGAACAAGCTTTCTCCCTTGCAGAAAGCTCTTCAGCCACGAGAAGCCTTCTCTTAGCAGTTGCATCCTTCAGCTACCTGGAATTTGGTAACATTTCAAAATATTTTGTTCATTTGCACAACCAAGAAATAGGAGGGTTTAGTAAATTGGAGAACAGGTATGTCATTAAGCACTGGAAGGGAATAGGTAGCAGGGAAAGTTTCCTATCCTGAGCAAGATACTTAAAATATGTACACGTATAACCTACAGATGCTATGTGACGTGAAGAATGGATAGAGAGTTCCTACACAGACCACCACATCAGCAAACAAGGCACCCTAGCTCATCACAGTAAATGAAAGAGAAAAAAGTGCACTAAACCATGTGTTTTTCTTTACTAGATTGAAAGAGACGCATCTTGACAGTTAATACCCTGAAAGTTAGGATGTAATAAAGAGGTTTCTCCCAAAGCATGAACAATGCAGCTTTAGTCCCCTGAACAGAAGCACTGAGCATCTTGGGCTAACACTCCTTGCAAAGCTAGGTAGACATGCTTTGAGAATGCACCTGCCACTGGGTTCTTCTGCTTATCTTCCACATCTTCCTTAGTGCTCACTCTCCTCCCTGTGTCCTCCTCAGAAAACAAAGCTCCTTACCTTCAGGAACAGGGCTGCATTTACTCCCTCCCGAGATGTCAGTGCTGCTGCTAGAGCCCAAGCCTGACCACTTATTTACTGCGTGAGGGGAGATAGGTGGTACAAAGAACAGACAGAAGTCCTGTCCCAGCTTTCTTCATAGCATAAACCCAACCAGCAGTTTCATAGCCACCTCTGCTGCCACTGACAGGGGAAGCTCCCTCCCCTTTGACCTACTTTAACTTGAACTCCCTCATTGGTTGGCAATTTGGGGCCCCAAATGAATGCTATTATTTCCTCCGCAAACTCATCTACACAAAAAAGCTTCTCTACTTTCTTCTGCACACTCAGAATCCCCTAAATCCATGTCTTACTGGACTCTTTCAACAGGCAAGGAAGGAAAGACAATATTTCTTCAAAGAAAGCTGGCTTGCTGAGTGATGGTGGTAGTACCAAAGATATTTTGGGTGACCCATTACTCCCATTAGAAAGCCCCTGCTCTTTCTGTAAAATGGCACAGGATGTCAGCAGTAACTATAAAGTAGGAAATAGAGAAGAATACTTCTTACTAATCTTTAAAACAATTACAATCATAACCAACAGTCTGCTCTGTAGTGAATGTAGTGAATGTAGTGAAACTTTCCTATACAACTATGCTGATGAATAATTTGCTTAATTACTACACTTCACTCCTACATTCACCCCCTCATCCTTTTCAACTTTCACTATTATGTTTACACACAGTATTTTTCACTGCTGAGTTTTTAACATATTAACATATGATTCAGTGCCAGAAGCATATCAACTTTTATGATAAGATCAACTTGACAAGATTTCTTAAATTCTTTCTTTACTGCTGTAAGCAAGGTGCACCTTGGCACTTCGTAGTTATTTAGGTATTTAGTCTATTTAGGCACGACAAAATTGTTTTAATGCTTTCCATGACAAAAGAACATGTTACATAATATCCAAGGAATACACAGAATACACAACAAGGATTATTACAATAAATGCTAGAGGCACTGACTTTTATAAATTATTAAAAACACGTGGGTTTTTTTACAAACAAAATTCTAGACCAAAATCAGATGAAAGACAATCCAAGTTAGAAAAGCCTCGCAGCCTGCATGAAACAACAACATTCCTCATTTAAAACGAACTCAGCAACCTCATCTGAGCTCCTAGGCCCCAATCATCAACTTAAAATAAAATATGAAACAGTTTCTATACACAGAAATGCACCACTGAAATTTCAGCAGCGCATCCACCTGGATAAATACACAGACCTTTATACAGCCTCATCTTTGAGCCAGAAACATAATAAAGCAAGCATTTGTACCTTGGACTAGAAGAAGTACATACTTTCTCTGAAAACAGGACAACAGACATTAACTCTTCTTTCTTTCTTCAAGTCTACATTTGAGCTCTAGCAATTTATGTACTGCCCTACACCTGAATTCTGCCTTCCCTCAAAGAGCAATGACTTAAATACTGCTGCAGATATGTAACTATTGGTAAATATTTTTCCTCACAGCAGGTGTTAGGACAAGTTCAACCAAACAAGCAAGCAAATGTTGTGCAAATATCAACATTTGCATCCTTGAAAATAGTCTTGCAAAATATGTGTCACTTTACACCAACAAACACTTCCAGAATTCCCATTTACACCCACCAGAACAGTGTTGTGGGTCAAATTTTTATCTGTGTAGAGCAAACAAATTACTGCCAGTATTTATCTTTACCCAGTAAGATAATACAAGTATTACTTTGAAGCCATTCTGCTAATTATCTAAACAAGGAGAGGGAAGAATTACTGAAAGTGATTACACTGCTTTTCTGCTTACCTCCAAGATAATACAGGTTTTTCTTCTCCATTAAAATCAAGAGAATCTCTTTCGACAGCATATGTATGTAGAAGGGATGAAGTGTGTGTGTGCATAGCAAGCTCGTTGTTGTTCCCTTCTGCTACTGGTGACATCAGTAAGCCTACCTATTAATAATTCCACCACCTGACCAAACAGCCTACAGAGTACATCTAGAGATTTGTATAGCCATTAATCCTGACATATGTACTTCAGCCAATTCAAAACAGAGTATTAACTAGCTTTCTTATGCCTTCTGTGGCTTTAAATCATAAAGAGAATCCAATCCTATTTTTCATGCCCCTTTAATTCTTGCAAGACATGTTTAATGGGAAGTTCTGGAATTAGGACTCTCCCTTCCCTCCATGCTTTTTAGCTTTCCCTACTTCTCTGCCTGTAAGATAAACAGATCACGTGAGCAAATTTTAGTGGTCATTGGAATAGTTATGCAGCAGAAGCAAATACCCATTCACATCCAGTTAATACGATAATCAGGAGTACCTACAAAATTATTGAAACTTAAGATCTTGACATATCAATTTCATAAAGTACAGTATTTATGCTATCAGGAAAACAAAAATCAAGTTATGAGTGTTTGGAGTAGGATAATTTATAGAAGCTTGATTTCTGTCAGTTAAAAACAGAAGCTGCTTCAAACTCAATTTGCTTGCCTCTTTCCAAAAATCAAACCTAACACACACAAACATGCGAGGACTGCTTCGAATGAAGTATGCTCACGGAATGGGAAGCAATGTAGTTAACAAAGTGCTTAATGATAATGCTTGCTCTTGGGCAAACACTATCATCAACAGCAACATCCTGCAGGTTCCTGTCATTGGTAAGTGCTGCCCCTAGATCTGTATCAGGCCACAATGTTTTGAAGTGGCTTATGTACCGCTTCAGTGGGAGGGTAACACCTCTGTGAGAGCATGTGAGTGTGCTGAGTGAACAACACTGCTGAGGGCTTCTTATCTAGCCTCTCTTACCTGAGAAGTCTTGCCAACAGCATCCACTCCCCATTACGTCAGATAAAGCAAAAATGTCAGTTTTGTGTAAGGTTAAATGAAACAACCGGATCAATCTGCTGTTTTCCAGGTCAACTGCACTCTGCAATCAAACTTCAAGAGTTAGCAACACAAACAATAGAAATGCTTGAAGCAATTTCAACTGCTTGAAAAGCTGCGGACACAGATAATGCAGATGCAGCCAGATCACCAGTAGTAAAAGTTTCAGTGCAGACAGGGTATCATTGTTGCCTAAAATACCAACCAACACATTCCCTATGGCTAGTATGGCCTACACAGAACAAAACATTTGGGAATTCCACTTGGAGGCATTAATTATCCCCCAGGTCTAAAGGCTGTACCTAGAAACAGTAAATTCCTATTCACAATAATTTCCATTTTGTTTGGCGTTTTTTTTTTTGGTGGGGGGGTGGGGTTTTTTTGTTGTTGCTTGGTTTGTTTGGGTTTTTTTGTTTGTGGGTTTTTTTTTAGTCTATTGGTATCTTGTGGTACTGAACTTTACATACTGTTTATCTACTTAGCAATTCCCTTCTTATGGCTTGCACGTATTAAGCAGTAAATTTGTCACTTGAAAAGTCATGTGGTTTTCATTCAGGGAGTCACCAATGCAATTTAATACTATTGACTGCAATAAGCAAGTGCCCAAGATGGTAGATAACCTGAAAGGGAAGAAGGGTAAGTTCTTCTGCTTCTGCAAGTACGCACCTGGCTGTTTCCCCGGAATGTCAGAGATGGGCATTTTACTTTTTCCCCCACTGATATCACTCAGCACAGGCTACTAATATTTTTTTTCTAAGTTCCTAGAACACTTGTGAAATATGAAATGTTGAGAATTTGAAAAGATGATACAGGAGGTGAGCTTAGGCAGGGTACTAAAGGTATTTAGGGGAATAAAATAAAAATGTAAGGGAATGGTATTAGAATGTTTTGCTAGAATTTCTTTAGGATTAGAATTTTAAAATGCTTCTCATTTTCCCATAAAGCATGTACTTAAATTACTCATCTTGGCATTGCTGTATTAGCAAACATTCCCTAAAGAGGAAATAAACTACATTAGCAGCAAAAGGGAATGCATGTGAATGGATCATAAACTTGGAATTTATTTCTTGCATGTATGTTTTAGAAGTAGTAAACAATCTCATGTTGCTAAATACAATGACACTATATGCTAAATACAGAACACTTTCTGAAGAGGTCCCTGTAAGGGTCACATTTTTAATACAGATGTTGAATGCTCTTTAGTCCACAGAATTGTTTCCAAGACCAAAAATATACGAAGACTTGCAGATACTACTGAAGGGAGTAAAACAAGAGCTTCCCAATATTAATTATTCGACCTTTAATACCTTCAGATTCACTTGTCCCTGATTACACAGAGCATTGAGTATTCTGCATCGGGAGAAGAAAACAAAACAAAAACAAAAAAAAAAAACACAAACAAACAAACAAAAAAAACCCAACCAAACAAAAAAACCTCCAAAAGACCAACTAAAGTTAAAATTCCTCAGATGTGTATCAATTATCTTCATATGGAAAAGCTGGTCAGAATTATTATCTGTTTTTTAAAAATCCCCAATAGGAACCTATCTGTGAAGCTGGGAGCTCTCTGAACCCATTGTCTCTATTGTTATAAACAAAAGACTTTTTAAAAACTATCTGATATACCATCTAACCCAAAAATAGTAATGATTATTTTTTTTTAAGTAATATCCATGGGAAACTTGAGTCTGAAAGCAGCAAGAATAGCAGGAAACCTGGATTACTAGGGTAAGAATAGGCGTTCTTCCATATTAAATACCTTCTTCATTAAATACTCTATTCCTCCAGTTGCTTTCCACCTACTGAGATGTCATCTCATCTGTGATGGATCAACATAGTCAAGTCTCCAGGGAAAGGCAAATAGTTTTGTTCTATCAAAAGAACTGGAGAAGAGAGCATAGACAGAAGCTTCCAAATAGCTTGGAAGCAGACCAAGAACTTGTTTTTCTTATGCAAGTCACACATCAACAAGAAAAGTTGATTATATATTGTATAACCACTTGACATTGGGGGGAGGGCTAATTATTTTTCCATTATTTAACATTTGGCTTAAGAATTTTATGCAGCAGCATTACAATTATGTTGCATGTTCTCTTTTCACTTACTTGGAACAGTCAGAAGACAACAAACTAGTACATGTACAAATGGTAAACATAAGAACATGACAGCCAAGAGACCACGTCACTATATCCTTATATGAAAGCCATATCACACCTTTAACTATCCCTGTCAATCCTCTCTGAACCTTCTACAGTTCTACTACCTTCTTTTGGAGATGACAGAGACCAGAACTGCGCACTGGATTGACATTATGGATTTATACAGCGTCATAATCATGTTTTCTCTTTTCTTCTCTACTCCTTTTAATACACATGGCAAACTGATTTGCATTACAGTTATATAAAGTGAATTTAATCTCATTTTATCACCCATTTATTTTTGTAAAAACCTTCTGCAAGTCTTTAGAGTCATGTCTCCTGTCATAACGACAAATAGCAACTTTTTACTGTCACCAAACTGCCACCTCATTATTCAGCTGCTTTTCTAGATTAACAACATGTTGAACTAAGAGTTCCAGCTCAGATCCATGTGGAACTCCAAAGTGGCCTCCCCTCACCTTCACAGCACACCATTTCCCATACCTCTGCTCTTATTTCGGAGTAGATTACTTAGCCATGCAAAGTCTACTGTCTTATTGCATGTTTGTTTCTTTTTTCTAAAAGGCTTAAGTAGTAACTAGAAGACTAGTAGAATCCTTCTGAACGACCAGAAGGACTGTGTCAGCTGGCTTTTCCTCATCCAGTTGGTCAGCACAGTGCTTAAGATTCTTTTTATATTTTTACAGTATAAAGACATTTACCCTGTAGACACACTGCTATATCAAAGTTCCTTATTTTATTCTGTGTTTGTTACATCACAGTCTGCAGAGAAACAGATCTTAAGTTTAGCCACCAAATTTATAGTGTATCTTGAATGCTAAGGTAGCACATAAAAGCCCTCACCGAAGCTGTCCTAGTCACTGTGCAAATTCAGGATATAAAGAGTTTACTCAGAAAACTTTTAGGGACAAAAGGACAAGCCCATATTTTAAGCTGCCTGTTCCACAGCATGACTTCCCTTAAACTGCTGCACAACCCTTCCACCGCTCTCAGTTATACCTCTTTATTCTCATTTTCATGTCATAGATCACTCATCTCCCTACTCAGCAGCACAAAAGGTAACATGCAAACATTAGCACATTTTATGACCTTAGAGTCATATTTCATCTCAGCTGCTAAGATCTGCCACATTATCCCAAAGTTGCCTTAGAATTTTCTTAGGTGCCAATTCTCTTCCTCAGAGCAATTTTTGTAACTTTTTCCATGGGACCACTACCTTTTTCTCACCTGAGGCACTACCTGCATTACACCTACAATCATGTCATGATCTGACAAATAAGAATCCATAATATTCCTTGGTAAGTGCACAGTAATACAACTTCCCTCCTTTTCAAGTTAAAGAGAACTGCAAATAAGGAACTTGAGAAACTTTGTAGGAATTAAGCTCTACAGAGCAACACAAGGGCTAAGGTAAAGGCAGCAGCAAAACCCGTCTTATGACAGCAAAATGCTTCAACTCATACCCACTATTATGAAAGAATATTAATAGATGTTACCCAGAAGTTTTTATTTACTTAAAACCAAAACCAACTGTAAATTCTAAGACAATCCTCTCAGCTTCTGAATTTTGGCAATTGAGACGTATTTCAGAGAACACGACACTGAAATTGAGGGGTCATTAACTGCCCAGAAATTACCATTTTGTAAGTCAGCACCTCTTCCTCCCCTAATACTTCAGTTACAGTATAGAAATTTTAAACTAAAAAAAAAAACCCACATAAATACACCATTTAAGGGGTAAATGACCAATTACCACAATGGTATTAATGCCATGGAACTAGTGGTTGACATGAAATATAAGAAATAAGAAGCAATCCAGGTTGTTAACTGGGGGATTTTCTTTTTACTATTTTTTGTGTCAACTTGCTATGGCTAGAGAACAGATGGTATATTATGTTTTTCCTGCTTTGACACAATTTAAAAACAAGCTACAGATGGCTATAATGAAATCCTCATTAACACACTTATATTTTCACAGTTTAGTATAGCAATAATGAAACTTTCAGGTCTGGAATTTCTTGTTGGTTAATTAGTGGTTAGGTTAATAGCCTGAGGAAGTGCACAAGCCAGAAAGTTTCCTTATTGTTTAATCATATAACTACTATATTCATGTTTCTGGGAAAGCTCTCAAGTCAGATTTAATGTCACGGTAAAGCTACCTTTATAACTGTCCCTCTGTTTGTGAAACAACTGTATTATTTTATTTAGCAGTGTGTGTAGGCAGGAAGGCCACAAACAGGCTGAATTCAGCTACCCCTAGGAAGTTTCAGCTTGTTTTTATTTTAGAGATACTAAATTACACTTCCAGAATTCTTCAAACACACATTACACCAAACACTCTACAGAAAAGTTATGATCAATAACTCTTGGTCTACTGCTACAATGTTACCATAAGATCACTGATTAATGTTTAAATAATTCCTTTTCTTTTTATAATCCCAGTTTACAACCATCCACAAAAACCTGAATATGACACATGCTTAGCACCAGACCAAGATAGCACTAAATCTAGGATATAGAAAAGAAGAAAAATCACCACAAATCTTGCATTCAGCTCATTTCCATAAATGAAGCTGCTGCTGTAACACAAACAGGCATAATACTAGCTGTAAATTAAACAATATGATTAAAATAGTAGTGAAGGATGTGGCATTCACAGCTAAAAACCCTCTGGGGTTCAGTAATCCGCACACTAGTTACTAACTCATGACATTGCACCTTCATTACTACGAGATTACAGCTGCAGTGCACAGCCATACCCACACCCCACTCAGGCCTCCTGTGGGTAGTATAGGCATATCCCCAGATAACCAATACCTGCACTTGGTGATGTGGCACAAGAAAACCAGTAGCTTGGCAGAACTAGGTCCCAAAATACTATTCAATCTTGGTGCTGGATTTTTCTGAGGCTTTTTGTTTGTTTTAACTACCATCACCCAAAATCTACATTGAGAAAATGCAGCACTCTTGTACAAGTAGTATCATTCTGAGGTATCAGGCAAAGCCCAACGGAAACAAAAAGGCTGCTTTTTGAAGTGCTAGAGGTTCAGAAGTGGATAGCTACTGCCAAGCCATCATGAAAGGAACAATGTGGAAAACTTGTGACTGAAGTTACATAGTGAAAAAGAGACGGTATCCAACTATTTAAAAGCTATAATGCTAAAAATATCTATTAAGCCCCCAAACTCATGACAAAGAACTGCAAGGAAGGAGAATTTGGAATTTCTAACAAGCACCTTATTATTTAGCAAACACATTATTATTATGACTATTCTGGAAGATTCTGGAGCCATCCCATTTCTTCACCATTTATTTAGACAACATTAAGGAGAACTGAAACAGTATTATCTTCCTTAATCAGCGGACGCCATGCACAACAGACTTTCTGGAACACTAAATGTCACGACGGGATTCAGCAATCAAATGAACAGACAACTGGAAAAAAAACCCACAGTGTTTCTGGAGATCTGAGAATTACTCAGAGTTACTGCGCTTCCTTAAATCTGCCTCAGAGGCCTAGAAAGTTAAACAAAAAATGACAGACAAAATAAAGCTCCCACAGTGATTTTTCTGCTGGAAAATCCCATGCTTTAATTCATAAACTTTCAGATCCAGTTTCACATATGAGTTCTTATAATCATATCAATTCCTTGACAGAATAGTCTGTACTTTGACAGGTCTTTTTATGGCACTGTTCTGTAAGAAATTTAGACATAGCTTTAAAGAGGAGTTGAACAAGTTTCTTGTTGTGGATGTTTATACATAGTATAGGGCTGTTTTTAAAAACCTGTACCTGTGGTCAAGTTTAGTAGCACTCGCTCTTCTCCTCCCAAAACAAAATGTTAAAAATAATTGCAGTGTTTCAATGATAAACAGTTTGTGAAGCAAGGAGACCTTGTGTTTGCTTCATCTAGCACTCCCTCACTCTGTTCTGCAGAACTGTATCTGGTGGTGATCTCTTGATCTTCGGAGTTCCTGTGCTTACCAGATGATAAATTCGAGGGAAAAGGAAAAAAAAAATAAATAACAAAAGCAAACATTATACTACAGTTATAAACTCTGTTATGCAAGTTTCAGGTACTTCCTTAAAGTGAAGTAAACACATGACAATGGAAAAATTATCGTTAATTGCACTGGGATCAAAATTTGTAAGGAAAAACCTTTCCCTTTTTAATGATGACATCAAATAATTCAGATCAGAGTTTCTTTTACAGGAGCTGAAACTGATTTATAGGAGGGCCTTTGTTCCAAAGGGGTAAGCAGCTATCTACAGAGCAAAAGCCCACAGCTGTAAAGACAGCACGTGGGAAAGAACATGCCTTAGTTCCCTGCTACCAATAAGACATGAATGAGGAAGAAAAATACAATGTACAATGTTCTTACTATATATGTACACACAAGCTCCTTAATTCAGATAAACACTTATCTTTGGAATCGTCACAGACAACTAAATTTGGCTGTACCAAACCAACTTCTGGAAGGGGCAGCTAGTCATGTTCAGGAATTCTCTCTAGCATTCAAAAGAAGAAAGCTCAAATCAACAAAGTTGGAAAAAAAGGAAAGAAAATACACCTTCCAAAATACAAACTTCATTCTAGATACAGCAGAGACAGTATGGTACTATTAACAAAGTAGGTTAAAATATCTCCAAGACCAGGTAACAGGTTAGCAAGCTGGAAGTAATATTTGCACCATTATGATTTAAATTTTAAAAAGAAAAAAAAAGGCTCACATCTGCTACAAAAACAAGTGCTTCAGTCATATTCAATCTCTACACATGTTACAGTATTGGGGGATTTACTTTCTTATTTTTAGAAAATCTATGGTATAATTGTAGAAAAATGCTCCTGCAATCACATGGGGGGAGAGAGGAGAATGTATTTTACATTGGCAAAAAACTGACAGAGCTTCCATCATGCTACTATTTTGCTGGAACACCCACTTGAAAGCAGAAACCTTCCATGCATCTCACCAGCAGCTCATAGACTCCTTGAAAATGCTACTAGATAAACCAGATATTCAAGAAACTAAGTACAACGCCCTATGCTATAGAATGACATAATCAAAGAATTGTTTAGGTTGGAAAAGACCTTTAAGGTCAGAGTCCAGTGTTAAGCTAACACTGCCAAGTCCACTATTAAACAATGTCCCTGCTGCCCACACTATTTTCGATACAAGCCAGGATGCTGTTAGCCACCTTGGCCACCTGGGCACAAACTGGCTCATATTCAGCTGGCTGTCGACCACCAGGTCCTTTTCCAGCCAGCAGCTTTCCAGTCACTCTTCCCCAAGCCTTGAGCATTACATGGAGTTGTTGTGATGCAAGTGCAAGACCCAGCAGTAGGCGTTGTTGAATCTCATACAGTTGGCCTCAGCTCATTGATCCAGCCTGTCCAGATCCCTCAATAGAGCTTTCCTACACTCAAGCAGATCAACACTCCTGTCCTGATTGATGTCATCTGCAGACTTACTAAGAGTGCTCTCAATCCTACCATCCTGATAGCTGATAAAAGTTATTAAACAGAACTGGCCCCAGTACTGAGCCCTGGGGAATGCCACTTGTAACCAGCCACCAACTGGATTTAACTCCATTCATCACAACTCTTTGGGCTCCTCCATCCAGCCAGTTTTCTACTCAGCAAACAGTATGCAAGTCCAAGCCATGAACAACCAGTTTCTCCAGAAGGATGCTGTGGGAAACAGTATCAAAGGCTTTAGTGAAGTTTAGAGCCCTTCTCTCATCCACTAAGCGGGTTACCTTGACACAGACAGAGACCAGCTCCAGCAGGACCAGCCTTTCATAAACCCATGCTGACTAGGTCTGATCACCTGGTTGTCCTGTATGTGTTGCTTGATGGCACTTAAGACATTCTGCTCCATAATGTTCCCTAATTGCAAGGGGGTACAGCTCATCAAACAGTGCTATGCCACTTGTGCAGCCTGCCTCTCCTGTGCAATAGTACAAAAGAGGTGCTTAAAATTTTATATGTTAAAACATCCTAAGCCCTTGTAAGCTCTTCACAAAGCAGGACTGTCAGCTTGGTTTTCTGCCTAGTCAGAAAAGGTTAAAAAAGAGGTAATGCAAGTATTCAAACGCTTCTATTTGTGTGAAGTACAAACACTGAAGTCCTATCAAATGAAAAACGCTTGCAAAGAACAAAATGAACGAAAGCAGGAGGAAAGGAGAAATGCCAACAGCACAGTTTAATGAAGCAGATTTCTGCTGGATGAGAGAGGGAGGGAGACAGGAAAGAAAATATTTACTCATGCAGTAAAGGCCTCTTAAGCCACAGCAAGTTCACAAATGTTTCTCGGCGTCTTGTCCTGATGTGCTGCTAAAAAGGCATTATATTATTGTGGAGTGATACATCAGTCACAGAGCATTTGGTCTGCTTACCTGATATTATCTATTTTTTTTTAATCTTAGACATAAAATATCACCAAGATTTTATGCTTCAGTGTTTTACTGTAGCCCTGTAAACTTCATAAGCCTTCAAAAGAAAGGCAAATAGGTAGTAGCTATTGCTGGCAATTTTCTATCAAACAGTCCAAGTTAGACATAGCATATTACAGAACCAAAGGAACACCATGTATCACACTGGCGGAGGTTGTTTGGGTTCTTTGTTTTGTTTTTCCCTCCCCTTGTGGACTGTTTGGAAAAACCAAAAAGCAACTTTTCATAAAGGTTCCGAAAGATAGAAAGATTTATAAGTGACAATTTTTTTTCTTTCATTTTATTTGGAAAGATATAAACAAAAGTATTCACTAAAAAGATACATAACACATGTACAGCACAGTCCTGAATTCAACTTTTACAACAGCAAGCACAGATTTTCTTTCCTGATGAAATAAAGTGCCATCACAAGCACCAACAGGCTTTTATTCACAATGCCAGATGTCTTACCAGAACTTGAATGACATGGTGTAAGCTTTTCAATGTATTTTCTTTATATAAAATTGCAGTCTTTTTGTAATCCAGGGTATGAAGTGAGACATTTTGCTAGCCAAAATTCTAATACAGGAATGACTCAAGCTAGGACCAGTGATACACAAGAATGTACATGCACATGTACATTTTAGTATTCTGTTTCCCATTTGAAGAAAGAGTAATCAGAATTGTTCATGACTTAAACTTGAATCATTTGAAAAAACATCTACTGAACAAAAAGTAAGATCGAAAACACAATGAACTTGTTCCTTCTACTACAATTTACAGCAGCCTGAAGAGATTCTGCAGTAACTACCTTAAATCACAGACACTTTAGTTTACACAACCCAATTACTGCAGAAGTCTGATGTGGGGTAGAATTAGTAAATAAGCTTCCTAAACATAGACAACTAATCAAAAACTTCTCCATGACTCACCCTGACATCCATTTCTACCTTTGGTTGTTACTACCTGGAAATGGAGGCTTCTGAAAACATGTATTTAACAGCAAGTATTAAACCAATCAAAACTGTTTTACAAAAATCAAATTCTGAAAGAACTCAGATCCCACATTCACACGCCTGTACTTCCACTTTACAAGCAGGATATATGAATTTGGAAAAAAGAAACAATCACTCTCTAGAAAAGACCAAGTATAACTTCTGCAGTTAGGACACAAATATGAATGTAAGCCCCTGCTTATCAGAGAAAGCCCATACACATTAAATATACAGCTTGATACTTACCATGCCCTCATATTTTATGTTTCTATTACAGAAAAATACAAAGGTCTCAGTGAAGATGCCAAAGCCCAGAGGTGTGTGAATAACACATACAGAGGCTTTGCTAGCCCAGACTGGATTTGTTCCCTTAGTCATTCGTCCTGCCTTCACACAGCGCAAGTAACTCTGGGGCAGGCAGCAAGCACCCTGTGAAAGCAAGGTAACCGAGGCAGTGTCATCAGGCCAACAGCAGAACAATGCAAGCGCGGAAAGTTCACTTTATTAAAATAACTAAGTACTTTTGTAGCAAGAAAATACTGAAAGCATGTTCAAAGCATTATAATAAAAACTCTTACAAGATTAAAAGCCTCGATTTTAAACACTCAAAAAAGTAACCAAACACTCTCATTGGGCTAGGAGACCTTGGCAGGTCAGCTTTTGGTATACTGGAGACATGTGGTGGGCTGTGGTGGCAAGCCCAAGGAACTGCTGCTGGCACCTGCCTTGGGTGATGATGCTAGGACTCCAACCTAGGCAGAAGGGGCAAGAGAGTCTGTTCTGTTCTCAGCCAGAATGACAGGAAGAAAATGCAGAAAGGTAAAACCCTGACTTTCATCCAGAGATGTTATTAAACTAAGCTGGCTGGGAGGAATAAAACTGGTTCTGCTCTACAAGGCAGGCCAGGCAGGTGAAGGGCTGAAAAGTTCCTTCCTATATGCTCAACACTCTATTACTTCCTATATGTGAAAATCACAGTCTTAAACCTGCAGGTACTTACCCCACCAAGATCTGAGTGACTCTTTAGAATGATGCAAAGCAAAGCACAACATAAACCCCAAGGCAAAACGTTGCTTTTAAGAACAAAGTCTCTCTGATATTCTTCAGTTAAAGTTAACAAAAATACAGACAACTTGAATGCAAGATATCACCATAAGAAATTCCATGCCTAAGTAGACAATTATTTTTAGAATTAAATCATCATCCTATAAAAATGACTACCTAGAAATAAACTATATGCGTATGTTTTGCTGGAAAAGATAAGACCGATTAATATGCTCTTTCTCGTAATTGCTGCAAATTGTTTTGTTTTCCAGTTCCAATGTTATCATTCCCTTTCAAGGACTGAACCAGCCATTGCTTAATGATTTGATGTGGTAGGTGAATGAACCAGTACTGCTCAGAAACGCTCCTTCTGGTTCTCTGTCTAAGCAGGTTTAATCGGGGACAAATAATGCTGCCTCACACAAGTAAAGCAAAGAATTGTGTTGTACTGTTCCTGTTAGACCAGGTCTGTGGCCAGGAATATGAGCATTTTAGATGTTCACAGGCAGTCTTCCTGCTGGGAATGAGGAAACAGAAACTGGTTTAAGAGAAGCCATGAAAAAAAAAGCCACAGGGTGGCACTGCAGGTAGCTGTATTTTGAAACTACTCGGCTTCTTACCCTGTTCCAGGCAAATCAGAGCATATCGAATCCCATCCGTATAAAACAGGGGACTGGTTCATGAGGTTTTCTTCTTTCCTTTCTTTCTGGACTGTAATGTCCATAACCAATTATCCCTAGCATATAAATCATATCTTAAAAAAGGTACTCTACTGCAGAGATATCAGGGTATTTTATAAATTCATTAAATGGTACTTCAAAGCACTACCACAAGAATGCTACTGTAAAGGCACTCTAAGAACTGGTATGTATTTTGGGTTTGTCAGTTCAGTTTGAAATAATTTAAGAAAAAAGTATTTATGAAGCATGCGCATTTTCATACAAAAGTTAAAGAATCTTCTTCATACCATGACCTTCTCAATGTTGTGACGGCAAAATCTCTAAACAGTTCTCTTCCTATGAAACGAAGAACAGTATTAACTTCTGAGAAAGTGAATGAAAGTGTGAAAGAGTCTTAATGTTGCATTCAACATATCACATCCTTTTGAAACATTTTCCTTCTCCTGTATAAAAGAATCATACATCATTTCACCCAAAACAGAAGACTTAGTACAGCAATATTTCAAAGCTAGACTTAGGAGTCTATTTAACCTGCTTTGCTGGCTTCTTCTCTCCTAAATTTCCAAACCCTGGCATTTGAGTTAAAAGCCAAAATATTTAAGAAAAGCTATTCCTTCTCATTTAGTGAAGAAACTGATTTTCAAAAGGAGATTTGGAGGTCATCCAGGACTGCAACAGTTATTTTTCACTTTACAAAACAAAAGGTTCCTTCAAGGTATAAACCTGATATTTCAGTAGATTCTAAATTAACAGATAATATATGACTATGTATGACCATTTTAGAAATCTGAAGCCCTAGATCTTTTTAAGTTTTCAGTTTCAAAGTATAATCAGCAACACTTTTTCTTGACAATGTTTCTAGTAATAAATGAAAATGAGCAAAAAGTTGTATTTTAGTTCAGTTGCATCATGTTATAAATTAGAACACCAACTCATCTGCTGCCATTTCTTATCCCAGAGGGCAAGAATTTTTAAAAACCAAAGTTTTATTCCCTCAGAAAATAGTTCCAAGAGTGGACTAGTAATTGTTCCAACTGCCAAATAACTATAAACAATTCTTTATGCTACCAAGATTTGCTCTTTGTAATTGGAGATTATTTTGCTATTAGATAGCAAAACATCAATATATTGGCAATAAATACACTTATATAGCTGCAACTTTAACATTGGATAAGGCAAATGTTATGTAATCGTATTGCTTTCCAAAGCTATACAAATTTTTACCTATTTTGCTGACTTTCATACTAAAGCACTGTAAATTTTAATAAACAGTTTCAGAACATGTGCCTAATACTAAATTAACAAGCTGGTGACCTGGTAAAATAAACCCATTTTGGTACCAAAACCTCAGTGTCTGGAGTCAATATTTCTTAAAAATCATGTATTTAATAGAAAAGTATGTAAGACTTCCCAAAAACCCTCACCAACCAACAACAAAACACAAAAGAAAGTACTTATTATGGAAAAAGGTGTTGCTATTATTGTTTCCTCTGCTTGGGTGTGAACAGCAAAGGCTTCTGCTGAAACGTTTGCCTGTAGACACTGAATAGCTATACTTAAAGCACTTCATATAATAACTTCCCAGTTCATCAATTACATAAAATGTAATACTGTTTACATATAACACAGCAAGGTCATGTTCTGGTGCAACTAATGGAAGTGACCTCCATTAATTCTAAATAAAATAAGCTAAAATTAGACACATTGGATGCAATCTAATAGTGCTTCAAGCAAGTTTTCTGTCCGTCTCTATTGCCACCTAGACCATTCTTAACAGAAAGATAAATAGAAATGGACCTGTAGAAGTATGGCTTCTGAAAAAGCTGTGTATAAGATGATATATGGTAGAAGTACATTTTGTTTGAGTTGTGTTTCCTTCTGCTTTTTAATTTCCTTACTTAAGGCAGAGAAGTGTTCAGTTAATTTGTACATATTTTACAGAGTGTTGTGGTTAAAGCCCAGTCGTAAACTCACTCAGTTTGCTCACTCATTCCCCCCTTCTTTCTTCCCCTCAGCTCCCGGGGGGGTGGGGAGGAGAATCAAAAGAATGTAACTCCCATGGGTTGAGATAAGAACAGTCCAGTAACTAAGGTGTAACACAAACCACTGCTGCTACCACCAATAATAATGATGATAAGGGAAATACAAGGGAATACAACCGCTCACCACCCACCAACCAATAAGCAGCCTGATGAAGCAGTGATTCTCCCTCTTCCAGGTCCCTGCCCCTAGTTTTTACATTCTGGGCATGACGTGCTGTGGTATGGAATACCTCTTCGGCTAGCTTGGGTCAGGTGTCCTCTCGCTGCTTCCTCCCAGGTTCCCCTCCCCCCTGGCAGAGGATAAGACTCAGAAAGTCCTTGGTCAGACCAGAACATTTCAGCAGTAACTAAAAACATCGGTGTTATCAGCACTGTTCCCAGGCTGAAAGTCAAAAACACAGCACTGCATGAGCTACTAAGAAGGAGAAAAAATGACTGCTACTGCTGAACCCAGGATATACAGGTTTGGAATAACACTCCAGGATGACACTAAATTTATGCAACTATATCGCTGATTTTGTTAACCATATTGTTAATAATCAAATTGCTAATCATAATATTAGAACTAGCCAATGCATTAGGCTTCCATAACTGGTCATTAGTAACTTAAAGAGCATTTGGTCTATGATATTCCATCACAGAACTTTTCAATTCTAGATGAGAGGTTACACACACACACACACACACACACAGAGAGGAAAATAAATAAATAAATAAATCATATACTAAAATTTTAACTCAAAAAAACCCCAAATACTAAAGAAAGGATTCTGCCAATCCTAGCCTTGACTTAGCCACTGTAGAACAAACAAAAACCAAACCAAAACAAAAATCTGTTTTTACATCCTTTGTATCTGAGAACTTCATATCTATACATTTGTGCAGATGATTAAATTAAGTCATCTCTCCCTTCTTTTTCCAAATATCCTTAAACAGAAGTATTTGTTCAAGAACACAAAGAACAGAAATTCAATGGCTGCAAAGCTTTTGTCACTGCAATGCAAAATGCTTATGTCCAGTTCTTAGCAACCACAATATCACACAATTTTATACTCTTCCTCAAAGGTGCAATCAACAAGCAGCCCAGATTTCTATACAACCCACAGGAATTTAGATATAAGAAAGCAAATTCTAAAAGCAAAGCAAAACCCTCCACAAAACTGCTCCTAGCCAGCAATAAGACACATTCTTACATTCCCATGGAAAGTTAACAGCGCAAGGAGCACAGCCACATGTTCCCCTGAGGCCACGCACAACTGAGCTGTTGGACAAAGAACAAGTTCTGGTCCCCATCACTTGCAAATACACATAGATCATGGGAACTCGTTATGCCTGGGTCACTTGGCTACACAGCTGTGTGTGTAATTTTTTTTAGAACACAAATGTCTTCCTTTAAATGAACAACCAATTACTGTATGAATTTTTAAAAATCCAGGAAAGACAAACATGTCTGGACTGCTGGTATGGTGTGCTTCACAGCAGAAGCTACAAACATATACAAAACTCCTGTTTCACTGAAGAGTACAAGAGTATTTTAAGTGTACAAATTCTGCCAAACTAAAATCTTTAAATGGGTGACTTATAGTCAGATAACTATAAGAAGGAATCCAAAAACTCTGTTGCAGAAGACCTATAACACTACCGACAATCTCGTCTCTGTCTCTTGCTGACATATGACTAAAACTTACTCTGTCTGCATTTCTTTCGAGGAAATAAATTTATCACCTACTTAGAAGATATAGAACAGCTATAAAGATTACCTGATGGATCAAAAAGGAATTTCTACCCCTAGTTTTAAAATGTAGCCTGCATACATGAAGACTTCTTTAGCAAATCCAGTAGAACTGGGAAGTGAATGTGCATGGAAAATCGATGTAATCATGTAACTGCAGTTACCATAATACATAAGCAGTTTTGTGTTGAAAGCGTGGGGACAGCCACAAATTAAACTTGTTAGACAAAGTTAGTCTGGTATTGACTCAAATATACAGATAGGGATCAGAAAGATAGGCTACGGCTTTATTTGTCACTTTAGATATGTACAGAGGACCAAACAAGCTGTGACTTGCTGCTACAAAATACCAGAATTCACCTGTCAAATTAGGGATTACAGTAGGTAAAGACAGAGGAAACATACTGTATGATTCTGGATGCCTTCAGCCTCTTCCTCCTAACATCCAAAAGCCTCTCACCATCTTCTAAGGACCAGCCACAGCTAAATAATGGTTGTCCATGAAACACTTTGTATCAATGCACTATTTCTGTGTATGCATTCACATAGTTTCTCAAGCTCACCATAAATTTTAGTCTCGTAATTCTATTTTCTACATATCTGCTGATGTGAAACAGTGTTGAACACAGGATACATCTGTCACAATAACACTGCAGACTATGGGAAACACTTTTTTTAGAACTTAAGTTTAATCCAAAAACCTCTAAAAATATTGTATACCATTAACTTTCTGGGGTCAAAGGTGGCTAATAAGGATACCAGGTGATATCTAACGAGGATGCTTTTTTTTTTATTTTTCCCTTCTACAGCTCAAGACAGTAGAAACTAAACCAAGATGGTTGTTTGCCAACACAGAGCAGACCCTTTCCTACATTTTGGAAAAGGTACATATCAGCTCAGTTGCCAAAGCAACCAGTTACAGGTTTTGGTACCACATCCTGTTTTATTATGTAGCTCTTGTTGAAAAATCTGAATATTTTATAGCTAAATTCCAACCTGAAACTCTCACTTATGGAAGCTCATTCAATGCAAATCATCCCTTTCCTTTCGCAGCATCCTCAGCCTTTGAACATGATGCTGTTAAGTCCAAGTCAGATCAAATTACCGAGTCTAGAATCTAAAGTAACATTGAGATAACACTGCAATCAACCTTTTCAATTCTTCCACTATGCCAGTTTTATCTCTCACCAGTCTTATTTCCAACAAAATTATAATACAAAACAATATAAAGAAACAAAGCAGAATAAGAACTGTCATTATTTCACTCTATTTTTTGTACATGATTAAGCTTAAAAGCAAGCTGAGTGATGTCTTACACTTCCTACTATTTCAGCGTTGCACTAATTGCAGCAAAAATCCTTACACCAGCAGACCAATTTGAAATAGAAGATGCAGCATATCAGCTGGGATTATGAAATGCAAATACTCTACATAAAAGGCAATTAGTCAAAACAGAGCAGATAAATAGAAATTGGCTCAGGACAGGTACCTGGAGTACCTTCCAGCAAATACATTTGAAGTTTTTCTGATGACAAAGCCAACATGAAACAATAGAAAACAGTGGCATCCCTGACTCCTGTAGTTTAAAGCCTTCCATGAAACACCAGAGATACTATAAGAAACATGCTCCTTACGGGTTTTTTTGATATTTTGATTTACTTTTATTACTGAGGAACTTTGTTCATGTCAAAATGGAAACTCAGTGACAGAATTCATGACAATTTATCAGCTCCCTGTACTTAATTTCTTCTTGATGTAATTCCCAGGATATCCGTTATTTTCCTGTTAATTGTAAGGTCAAAGAAGACCCCATGGAAGCAATAAGCGACAGGAACTAAATAAACAGAAGACCGGATCTTGAATGCAAATGTGTTTCCTGGAGGAAAGGAGTAAATCAGTGTAGATAACATGGTACAGAAGCAGGCAAAAGTTAAAATAAAAAAAAATAAAAATAATCACATGTTCTAAAACAATCTGTTCAAAAGATTTCTCACTGGAACATAAGTAGCTCTTCAAACCCAGTGTCCTGCTGAGGAATTTACATACTTGCTAAGGTTTAAGTTACCAATCAAAAGCAACAGCTATTTGCTTTGTGGATAGAAAGTTGTGATACTCGCTCAGAAATTTAAAAACAAGCAAACCACAATCATTTTAAGCTATAATACAACCTGCGCAGGGAGAACTATCTCACAGTGTGACTGTGTAACTGAGGCAAGGCTCCAGAATACACCTAAGTTCATTAGAAGTTTTAAGAAAAATACTGGAATTATAATCAAGAGACTTTCACAGGACTGGACCAGTTCAAACAATGCTTAATGCTTTTCAAATCCACCAGTTAGAAGGTCACATCAGGGTAATTCCACAGCATGTCTCCTGATAACGATGCTTCTGGCCTCTTAAAGAACACCATGCATTTATATGAACAGCTAGAAATCAAAATTTATCTTTAATGACCACAGATCAAGACTACTTAAAAGTTACATGCATTTTTCAAAATCACTGATCTACCCTAAATCATTACCTACCCTTGTTTCATGAACCATTGCTACAGACATTAAGACATCTGATACCTCACAAATACGTTTTCAAATGAATTAATTTTGTGCCCCAGAAAAGGTTCTCCCTCCATAGAAATTACCTATCTCTATATGTAAGACTGTATCCTCCCAAGTACATCCAATGTAACCCAACCTGTACTACAGAACTTGTGTTTCAATTAGAAGACTTCACTCCCAATTAATTCCTACCACTGTTTAGTACAGACATGAAACAAATTCAAGATTCTGAGACTTCTTCCTCCTATTTCACCCCTGTGGAAAAGCTGAAAGAAGTACATTAGTGAGGCCTTACTTCTTAGAAAATACCTTTGTTAATTGAAACTGGCATACATCCCCGTTTTAAATCTAAAATCATTTTATCAGGCATTTATGTTAAAAAAACATAAAGTGCTCCAGTAGTTTTTCCCTGAGAGCATCTCACCTCCAGTACTTTTGAATTAGCAACTTTCTAGTTACACAAATAATGTGGCAACATAACTGCAATTTAGAAAATAGCTCAAACACCAGAAGCAAAAGCTTATTTAACCTAATACAACCAGTTCTCTCAACTGCAAAAAATTTGTAAGAGCAATATTCAAAAATAACAGCACTATTAAGTCTTTTAAAGAAGTTGCTATTTAAAATATGCTACCATCTGAACAAGAACGCTGAAATGTCTTTTGGAACATTATATTAGAGAGATATTTTTCCTTAGGTATTACAATGACCTCTTACATCGCCTGAATAGCTCATGCACCATCCTTCTCTCATAGAACTTCAGGGAAATGAAAACTATAAATTTGAAAGATGAATTTATAATTCAGTATTAAACAAAATCAATATTAAAACAGTATTATATTTATGCTGTAAAAGCTTAGAAGACTGATGATTCAAGAATGAATATATCTGCTTTCCCTTACAGTTCAGCAATAACTGACTCACCACTGCTGCCTTCTCACTTTCTTATCAGACTCTGTTCCTCCACCATGCAGGCATCAGCAACATGGACTGTTTTCAAATCTGATTCAGAAGTCTTTATGGTAAGGAGGCTAACCCTCCACTTGAATACAAATACTAGGAGGCTGACACTGTCTCTGCTAACCAGTGTAAACTGCTATAACTGCTAAAATCACTCTACCAACATAGGTCCGGTTTTGAGGACTCAACCCCAAAAATTTTCTATAAAACCACATGTAATATTACAGGAACATCAATTTAACATTTATCCATACATTTATTGCTGGTCCAGATTCAGCTACTTCTCCCTAAGAGGAACTTACATATATTTCTTAAATGACAATCTAGACTATCTTACAGCATACTACAGATCTACCATGGGATTTGGATTAGATGATCTTCAAAAGTCCCTTCCAACCCAAACAACTCTACAATTCTATGATTTCCCTGAAAATAAAAATAAGCTGATAAAATTATTGAAAAATAAGATTACAAAAATAACCAAAAGCAGAAAAGTAATTTGACATACTTCTTTCCTAAAGCGAGAAAGTGTACTTGGATATAGTGCTCAGAAGGATAAAAACTATTAAATTAACTTTAAAAAACAAAATTAAAGGCAACGCCATTCTAGTCCGCACTGAGGAACAGTAGAACAGTACACTGAGTGGAATAGGGGCAGAGAAGTGCTTTGAAAGATCTTATGAGAGCAAACAAAAAATTACTTGGCCTATCAAACAAAAATTTAAAGGGGTTATAAGTGAGCTCTTAAAAAAACAAACAACCAAAACAAAACAACCAACCAACCAAACAAAAAACTAACCCAGACCCAGAACAAAAACCACACAGTTAGGAGAAGGAAAGGTCAGACATCAGCAAGGTGAGAAAGCCACCTGGCCATTTCCAAATGACACGACTAAGCAGACACAACCTTAACTGACAGGGGTATAAGGGCACTGGGGAAACAATCCATACCCCTCTCAGCAAACCACCTTTGGCTTGAATATAGGAAGGCGGTTTTCTACTTGCATAATCTAAGGAACCATAAAGAGATAAAAATAGACACATTCAGTTTGTCCTATTGAATAGGGGATTAAAATAACTGGCAACATTTTGTTTTCAGTCATGAACTAGAGGTGGATTCACCAGGTCACAACTGGAAAAGGAGAACTGCCAGTTCTTGATAAGCGTGGTGATTACCATTCTTTTATATACAGAACTACTCTAAGGGAGTACAGCTTCCTTACACAGCTATAATAGCATATCCTTTGATTTATACAGTAGTTCTCCAGCAATGCAACCAACATCCTGTTTTCATCTTAAAGTACAGCTGGGCAGTCTGTCTACAGGCTTTATTTATCAGAGTTCCTATAACTGAGTGCCTTCTCATAATGAGAAACAGCACCCTCCAATTTAGCACATTTTATGTTCCTGGTTCTTTCCTTCTGAAAATTCCAATATAGTACCTACCTGATCTACAGGGCATATAGATGTAATCTAAAGTGTTTTGAAACAATGTAACTTAATTTTATAAATATTAACTAAAAAAAGTAACACACTTTTCCCACCCAGGGAGTCATGTAAAAGCATCCAAGAAAATTCAGAGAAAGAGAATTTTCTTACTTCATGGCTTGCAGAAGAAAGGGCAAAAATACTGCTTGAATGATCTAAGCTGTAAAAACTCATAAAGCCCTTGAAACACACATACACAAATTCCTGAGATCTGAAACCATTTCTAAGCTCTCCCTGAATTTAGAAGTTTGCTGAATATAATAGAGAATCTCTGTAAAACACCTAAAAGAATATACTTTTATTTTCTTAGACACCTCTCAGATTATTTTAAGTATTTAATAATCCTGTATCCTGCATTATCACAAGTCAGAATCCTGTCAGAAATCCAGTATACTCCATATTCCCACCCATGAAAGTAACCAGCCAACAAGCATTTTGAATGATTTACATGCTCACACTCTGTAACCATGCAGTAACTCATGAACATGCCATTCACATGTTGTCATGCTTTAGAAATAGAATGCCTTAACTGTTAAGCTCTGTACTTGTTCAAATCAGTTTTAGAAGAAACTGATGTTTGTTGAATACATATCACTAAAAACTTATAAAATGAGGAATGTTTTGCTAGTTATACCTACCAGACATTTTTTACTGATTTATCCTCAAGCAAGTGGTAAGCACCATGCCAGTAGAATATCAGTGTAAACAAAAAGGCAATTACTAATACCAATATAGGGCAACCTTCTTAATTAGAAACTAATGACATGGCGATTAGCAAGCATTAGAGAACCTTAAATTTTACTACATTGGCCAAAAAGGCCAATGGGGTAGGGTGGGCACTGGGGGTAAAGGACAGGCAACACTATCACCAACAGAGCTACAGCAATAGAAGCTTCAGCGACAAGGTGTGCAAATCAGAACATGAACATCACCTAAACTAGAGCTTCTGCTCTTGTCCTCAGTGGTAGGAGCTAGGTCAGGCACAAGCTGCAGAGTGCTCGTTTGTTACAGTATCTTGAAAATTTGTCCCAGTTTCTCCAAACTGAACTGCAGTAGATCAGTGCTTCACAGAATGTTATTACAAAACTAAAGTTAACACGCTGAAGTCAGAGAAGTCAAATAACCTGGGAAAAAGTTCACAGGCAGCTCTCTACACAGATGACAGGAGCAGAATGACACACAAACAAGAAAACTTCAGCTTCTAACCCCGTGATAATTTGAAAAGTTCAGCCTCACTCCACTGAGTAAAACTCTAATGGCCACTGACCTAAATCCCACTGGCCTCTCCTAAGTGCCATATTTACTCTCCCTCAGTCAGTGAGTTTGGGTTTCAAATGCCACCCAAAGATGGAAATCCAGTGAAAGAACTCTTGCTTCATATCAGAAAAGAGGTTCAAGCTGTGGGTAATGGCCATCCGGCTGTTCTTTTGATGTACATAAAATGACAACAACAACTTTTGGAATTCTTATTACATGACATAAAGGCACTACCACAGTGCTGCTATAAAGCAGAAAGTGCTTAATGCAGAAAGCCTCTCTTCAAATACAGAACTTCAAAACTGACACTTCAAAAAACATCCCCAAATTAACAGTATATCCTAAGATGAATATAGGCAAGGCAAGAGGGCCTAAAGCAACAGAAGTCTTGCCTAATCTTAAAAGAGAAAGAGAAGCTGTCTCAGACTTCCGTGATTACAAACAGCTTATCACTGACTTCTTTTATCTGAAAAGAACATAAAGAAGCTGCAACAAACTTATTCCACCAGTTCAGAACAAGACATTGAAACTTCTACCTAGGTTATCTGCAAGGGACAGAGACAAGTATGCAACCTCTGTTATTTATTTGACTACCATACTAATAAAAAAAAAAAAACCACCAAAAAACAACCCCCACCCCCAAAACCAACCAACCAAACAAAACAAAACCACAAACCAAACCAACCAAACAAACAACAAACAAAACCACACCAAACAAAAGCCATAATGACAAGGGGTGGGGATAAGAGTGACTCTCCATATTCACCACCAGATCTCTGACTACATCACTCTCTCTCTTAAGAGTCACCAAACCACTTCTTTCTCACTGCAACTTACCATTTACCTGAAAAATATTTGTTAATCAAAGCAACAGCTTAACTCAGTGATACGTAATACTGGTAGAGTTACATCAGTTTGAGGAAATGATTCATATTTTCTGATGGATCTCATTTTACCATTGGAAGACAGAAGTTTTTTAATGGGTTGATCTTATTGACTGAATTTTTACAACTTCAACAAATCCTGTGCCATGTACAGCTATCCCTACTTATCCCTGGTAAAGCATCACATGCTCTTTTGCAAACAGACTGGAGATCTTTCTACCATGTTGAGCATTTATTCACGTGATACTAGAAACTGACTTCAAGGACACACACACTCTCAGTGTATGACTGAGATGCGAAACATGATGCGACAGGATGTGGGGAAGGTCAGTAAATGTAGATAGAGTTCTCCAGATCTCACTGTTCTTTTATTTTTAAATGACACCTAAAACCTCATAAAGTGATTATGTCTAATCTTGGAGCTTTTGGTTACATGAAACAGAAGAACTCTTTACACATGCAACCATTTTTTCTTTCTGAGACTATGCTAGCAAATAAACTGCAGACTTCTCAATCAGAGTAGGGTTTTGCAATGGTATTTCTACCTTAAATTGACTATGTTCTTCCAAGTGGTTTTGAAAAATATTTGTTTGCAAAATAAACAATTCACTGGGCACATCATTTCCTACTGCAGATCTCTGCAACATGAGCAGGAAAAGGCAGCATCAGCTTGTCAGAGTATAGACATATGTCACTCAAGAAACGTGAAGGAAAATTCAGTTCTTCTCTACTGGACACAGCATGCAGGATATGTCTTCTGCAGGGGGTCAGAGCTTTGACTCACACCATATTGATCCTTCCACAAGATGAGTACCAAGTAATTTTAAAACCTCCATCTACAGTCAACACATAAAATACTGCCTGGCACCGCACAGGATGAAACTTCAGCATTTATGTTATGTGTCATTATTTCCATTCTCAATTCTACCATAAAACCTTATTCTGGATTAAGTGCTGGCAAGTAGACTTAAAAACAATAAAATCTCGTAAACCCACTGGCTGGCAAGTTTTACATACTTGGAGCTGCAGTATCCAGGAAAAATTTTCTGTAAGTAAAAGGAGGAGGAAAAAAAATACAGACCCCTAAAATCTGTATCTTGAAGAACACCATCAGAAAGAAAAAACTGGAACTGACCAATTTGTTTGAATATTTCTAAGACGATCTTGACACCAGCTCCTCCACCTTTTTTTTTTCTTTCTGAAATAAATCACTATCTTTTTAAGGTTTCATTTAACATTTACAATTCATTGCCTTTCTCCTCTATTCGTTTGAGATTTATGGATAAAGAGGCATTACAGCAATGTATTTTGGGAGGAAGACTGGAAAGTTTGTAAGAATGTTTGGGCTGTGGAAATATGAGAACAAAGAAAGATGCTTAGAAAGAAAAGAGATCCCAGCAGTTCAGACAATGATGTCAGATCCTTATTACTTTTCCAAAATAAGCTGCTTCAAATTCTCTCCTACCCCACTCACCATTGACAATCGGCCCTGAAGGAGCATTTATAAAATGTTTTGGTTTTCCATACCTTCTAGATTTTCACCTTGCTTTTCTATAAAAGTGAAAAAGCATTGCCCAGTGTGTTTGTATTTTCTCAACAATACTTCGGGGGGGGGGGAGGGGGGAAGGGGAGGGGAGAGAGGCTAGTAATATGTGCCCTACGCTGTAGAAGAACAATGGAAACAAAACCCAAAAGTTACCTAGATTTTAAAATCCTCTCATCCCTGTATATACCACTTGGAAAAAAAACAGACCACTCCCCCTACCCCTCAAAAAAACCCAGCCAACCAAAAAGAAACAAGAGGGAAACATTAAAGCGCCGAAGGAATGCAGACATATCTGACCCAGCTCCATCAGTTCATTTCTACAACAAACATCCTGATAATCTGTCACACAGACATCAAATTAAATATACCTGATTCTGAGGAAAGACAGTATATAACACACTAATAAAATTACTGCTACTGGACCAACGAAGTCATAAGTAAATTCTGACTTAGCGGAAGAGAGAAAAATAGTAAAATAAATCCTATTTCATGTTTCTAGCTAACACTGCTGCCTTCAGATCTCCGCTCTAAGTCCTGTGATGGCTAAGGCATTCCTCAACAAGCAGATAAAAACAGTACTGCAGAGACAGCCAATGACCCCTCTTTAGAGTGTCATACGAAAGGGCCTGGGAAGCCTTTCCTCACTTAAACACATGTAGCAAAAATAGTCTCCATGCCCATATAAGTACAAAGGAATAAAATGCATGAATCCAGGTAAAATGATACATAGTATTTAAACACAAAGCCACATTTATAAAAAGAAGAATCTATAGTTGCAGGGTGAAGTCCAGGGTAAGAGAAATCAGACACAGGCAGAATGGGACAGAGGAGAAAAAACAACAAACCCAAACCAGACAGAAGACCAAAGTAAAGAGCCAGGTTCTTTTATAGTCTCAAAATCTAAGAGAACACATAAAAACAGAATCCAAAAAGCTAACAGCAGAAGGAGTCTACAAAAGGGTTTAAGGACAGGGTCATACATTGCAAAATAATATAACAGGAGGAAGGCATCTCCTCCCTCCCTCACACACACACACACACACACCCCCGAAAAAAGGGAGGAGAGGAGAAAAAAAACAAACCAAAACAACCCCAAGTGTTGTTCAAGAGCATCTGCCACCAGTAAAAGCAGATGGGAAAAGTCCACTTTAGCTTCCAAGTGCTAAAACCCGTAACAGTTAAGGTGCCTCAGGAATTGTTACAATCCTTCAAGGTTACTAAGTGTGATCTATGACAAAGGCTTTTAGAAAAGAAATAGTAGCACACCGAAGTTCAAGATGCAGCAAAACAGGACTTACTCCAAGTAGTGAGTACTTTAAAAAATGAATGAGGTAAAAATAGCTCAAGGAAGGTGCCAAGGATTGAATTAGTGAGGCTGCCTTGTAATGTGGGTGGAAGGAGAGGATCAAAATTTCAGGCAAGGGGAAGGGAGAGACCATGAATCAGAGACCAACAGAGGATACAGAAAAGTTTATGTCTGGAGACTTCATAGAGTAGACTGAGAAAACAATAACTCTTAAGAAATGAAAGTCTGGAAACCTAGGGACACCTTTCAACACAGCAGTACCTGATTTTTGAGGAACTAAATTTTCTGAATTTAAATAAATAAATAAATGTGTAAATAGTTTGTCAAAGCCCAGGTTTCTGTGATGGCTTGAATTTTTTATTTATTTTACGCAAACTCCTGAAAATCATCAGAAATTCCACCTCTGGAAATTCCACCTACTACACAATCATCAACTAACATATGCCCTGTTTGTCTTGTAAACTAAAGAAGTAAAAAAACCTCCCACTCATGCATATAATTTCTATGCTCTCAAAGCCAGAATGGTTTCATATTTAATTCTGCATAACATGCATTTCTAATGAAAAGAACAAAAGGTTTAAGTCCACAGCTACTAGTGAAGAAAGATGTACTTGATATTTGCCTGAAGGGGCTACAATCCAGCAGGATGAGTTGTAAACATTTGTTTTCTCAACTTTGTTACTGACAGCCATTTACATTTTGGCTCCTCTTTTTCTCTTTATTTTTTTTTTACTAGATCCATACACAAAACATTGTTACATTGTTCCTCCCAAGCAAAAAATGCTTTCAACGCTGCTATCTCAAGAACAGTTAAACAATAGATACGGTCAGTAGATTATCTTCTACCTGCAGTATTATGTCTATTTGTTTTGCCCATCTGGTTTGACAGTATGGAAGGCCTTCGCTAGGCTTTACAGAAGTCAAGAGCAATATAATACTTAAACATATAGTAAAAGAGTAAATGACAAAAATATGCCCTTCTAATTACCTGGATATCTATACATCAAAAGTATCTGGGCACCAGTAACACAGTTTCCAATGCTACCCTACCCATGGTCCCAGGTCCTTGAACGTAACTCAGGTTATACAGCAAAGCAACCAGACCATGAAACTGTTGGAGCGGCAGGAAGGGGAGAAGCTGACAAAACATTTAAAAGTTACCTGCTAAAAACCCATGGTACAGAGACTTTGTCACTTTGCCTCTGGGAGGAAATCCATCTGAAGGTCTGACATTAAAGCCAGGTAAAATACTACAAGGGAAAATTAATTCCCAACACAAAACCAAGGCCCATGAAAAGAACAAGATTTTTAAAACAATAAAGCAATATTCAGGCATACTACATTGAAAGACAACTTGATTTTAAAGTAAAATAGCCACATTTCTAATGCTGTTACTTTGAGACAGGGCGCTAGTGGGTTTTTGTTGTGTTCTGTTGTTTGGTTGGGGGTTTTTCTAATTAAGGCAGTACCACTTTGTAAGGGCAGATGTAGAACCAAAAAACCCAAACTGTACCATTGTTGATATTCAAGCTCACGACATTTCATCTTTAGCATAGAGCGATTGCACTGCTTTAGAAAGAAGTTTGTCTATTTTAAAATAAAATTGGTCTATGTTTTCCAAACCAAGTAGCTTTATTTCCAGAATAGAAATAAAATTGATAGAAGTGTGCAGAAAAGATTTTTAAAATACAGCTCAGAAAGTTCAGCTTGGAAGCTATTTCTTCAATGAAAACCTCTGCAGAACTAAAGCTTTCAGCAAAACCAATGCTTTCTCACAGAAGAAAGCTTATGCCTAGCTAAAAATACTTATGTGCTCTATTTTCTTTTACTGAAAATAGCAATCCTGACAACCCTAGTCTTGTGTCACAGTCGACATACATGCAAGCTTTCCAGGGAAACATTACATAGGCAGATTAGAGATCTATCCTTTAACCACCTATAGCACTTTGATAGTTTACAACCACAAGAGACACATGTCAATGTACATGCCCCTTCTGAACTGGGTAACCTCCTAGCAAAGAAAACACAAATCCAGGAACTCTTATTCCTGCAAAGATTCACATGGTATTCCACTTCTAATGCATAACCCCCACCCACTGCCCCCCAGTTTCTTAACTATAAAAAAAATATGCATTTTTACCCACTAGCCCAACGCCATGCAGATTTTAAGTCAGAACACATCTACTGGAACTCCAGTTAGTAAATGTTTAAGTTTACTTTCATGCAAAGAGTTGCATTTTTAATTGTGGGACCTTATGAGAGAAATACAGGTGAAATCTCAAGTTTTTAATTGCTTGTTACAGCTCGAAACAGTAGGGGTGGTTTTCCCCCTTGAACTCTCCATTGTCGCATGCTGCACAGTCAGAGTTTCCTCTTCATTGTGCTAATGCTGGGCATGGCCACAGAACTCCACAGGAGTCTAGAAGCCAACATTTTGGTTTCTTGTCATCCCCTAATGCCCTGATATTAACTCTCTGAGTTTTAGAACTGCACACAGTGACAGTAAACACTCACAGTAAAAAGCAACTCTTCCTCAAACAGCAGACAGCTACGTGACCATAAGTCAGAGCAGCAGGTCAGCAGCTGGGGAAGCAAGTGAGAGCCAGGTGAAAAGAAAGTCCAGGATTATATGTGTTTCAACCTGCAAGCAGCCATAAAAGAGTAACACCCAGCATAATGTATCCGCTATATTAATAGAGCAACTCATCAAATTGACTTGTTAATTTCTCGGGAAGAAAAAAATAGTTGAGCAGGCTAACATTGTTACAACTCCAATGGCTGGCTGAATAATTTGGCATCTGCTACTCCCCAGCACACATAAAACTGTAACAGTGGCAGCTAGAAACAACAGCAGTCAAGCTAGAAAAACTTGCCCAGTTAGAAGCTTTCTTCCAAGCTACAGCCAAGGAAGTTAGAAACAGTACTGGACTTCATGAAGGGTGACCTATTTAGATGTTACCAGATTACAGGAGAAACCATGTATTTGTGACATTAAAATATTAATAGTGAGTTAATTTATCTGTCAGATTACAGAAATCTGTAAAGATCGTCAGTTTCCTCTGGAATCTAAGCTTTTGGTTCACTGTGACAGGTTCTTTTCTTCTTCCACCCAACACAGATGCACCTACTCAACACAAACAGTGATCTTCAGGTTTACATACACACTGTAATCTCCTCCTTTAAAGTTCAAAAAAAAATAATAAAAATTCCATAACTATAGAAAGGAATCGACCCTGAGATAACACTGAGGCACACCTTCCAGATGTAAGTACTTTCTCTCATCACACAGGTTTGGTACCTCACTAACTAGCTCTCACTTTTTTCTTTTCAGGGAATACCATCACACTTGGACAAAGCTTTGAATTTCTGCTGATTTCTCTATTTGTGTATTACCCTCCCACACATTTTTTTCACCCTAGTATCCACATTCCTCAACCCTCTAATGTTTCCTTGATCTCATTCCCACAGCAACACACTCCAACAGTGAACGTTACCACTGACTACTCCATAGGCACTCAGCTATGACTTCAGACTTTATGAAGTTTCAGTAATCAAACCAGATTTTAAATACATTTCAGTTCATAGCACCACTGCCTCATGCAACTATTTGACATTGCCTTGGCTAAAACAAACACATCAAAAAAGAACAACATAATCACCTCAAGAGATATTACATGTATGTTCAGAACTCAGTTGGCAAATTAGCCCCTGGAATGATTAGCATTCAAGCGGCTCCTGATGGGCATCCACCCACAAAGTAGTTAACTCCCTGATTCAAACATCCAGCAAGCTCTGTGATCACGAATTCCCAAAGTTCTTTCCATTTTGTTATTGCTCCATTAGCTGATCTTCATCAGGGTCATGCAGGTGAGAAAAAAATGAACTAACTACTTATCTTGAAGTCCTTAGTCTAAGGGATAAAGCACACATAAGCCTGGGCTATTTGTAAGATGCATGCCAGCCTAACTTCTGATCCTAGGTAGTGCTACCATTTAGTAGCACAAGCACAAAAGATCTTGTATTTATTGATGAATATGTGTATACAGTAATGTAGTATATAGAGCAATAGCAACAGCCAATTCACTGAAAAGAAAAATGCAGTTTTGGTCCTGACCTAAATTTTACCAATGCAGCAAATTCACACACATCCCTCACAGTCTGCTGCTGTGGCTTGGCAATACAATGCTTGTTTTGAAGCTGTTGCCACACTTTCTGTCCCATCCCACACTTCACAACAGGCAGGACATTCATTTATACTCGAACAAACCTATGGCTATGTTGTGAACTAGCTCAACCGACAATGTGAAAGAGAGGAAGAGAGCTCTAATCAGTATTCTAAGCTTGATGCCAGAATCTTCTCAACACTGAGCCACAGCTGATGTCTCCAGAGATTTGTAATCTGATTGAAATGATTGATAAAAACTCAATGGTTACACGCACAAGGGAAAAGCTACATTTCTTGTTCTTTCTGAAAACATCTCTCACTTCCTGAGACAGCTCTAACCACGGGAAAAAGACTTCTCGCCTGTCCCTCTTATTAAAAGTTTTAAATACATTAACCTAGGCCAAGCAACCAGGGAATGACAGCTTGAAGATGTAAGGGGTGTTTCTCCAGTAAATTAACTACAAGCCTGCTTGATTTTGCCCACCTATCTCCGATACAACCATCTCTATCTTCAGCCCCTGGAGAGCAGCTGTATCTCCTCAGCATGTTTTCAGTAGACACACAAAATGATGAAACAAAGGGATTTTGTTTAGGTAAAGCATGTCATAAAGTTATTTTGAAAGTAAGTATATAGCTTTAAATATTATTTAAGGGAATAAATGAAATAATGTAAAATTATCAGAAACTCATTAGAAATTGAAAGTGGACCTCAATGTGCATTCTAGCATTTCAAAGGAAAATCTTCTGTTTACCGAAATCCACATGTGCTCCAAAATTTTAACAGCATATTAACTTATGGTGCAGTTGGCCATGGTAAAAAGCTGTGTCAACTAGTGAAATCTACTTGGTAATGTAAAAATTAGTTTACTCCAGAGTACAGGATTACTATCCAGCAACAGCAGGAAACCTGTGTTCAAGAGGTGGATACCAACCACAGACACTTTTTTCTTTTCTAAAGCATTAAAACACACATTTTTCTATCATCCCGTAACATAGCCAATATGCAAAATCTATTCAGCTCTGTGATGAACAGGAGCAGGCTGTGTCAAATGGCCTGGGAGGAGCACACTGTCATGAGTGCTGCTCAGACTCAGGGCAAAATAGATGAGCTATAAAATGCTTCTAAAGTAGGTCTAGCCAAGTTTCTTCTGCCAGAAGAAACTACTTGTCATGTCCAGCCAGTTACTGGGCACACCTCCTATTCACGATATTCCAAAAAATTCCAGCCAGTTACTGGGCACACCTTCTATTCACCATATTAAAAAAAGAAAATCCAGCAGAGGCGGTTTTAAAATATCTTTACCTTGATTGTACAGTGACAATCACACTGGCATATTTTTCTCCAAATTCAGGCACATATTTTTATCCAGAATCAGTTTTAATAAACAAGTTTTCAGTTGTTTTAAGAAAAGCATAATCCTGCATGCAAAAAAAAGTCATCTTCTAGGACTCACCCACAGTACACTTTCCCAGAGCTTGTCCCCATAGAACTGATAACAAGATTCTGCATTGAAGAGCCGCTGATTACTAAATCACACAGAAGTTCCAAGGCTAAATAAACATCAAGGCTTGAAAACTCATAAAACACTTTTAAGGCCTCTAGCCTTCTTGGTAGTTAGCATAAGAACTTTCTAAACTGTGAAGAATAAAAGAAACTATACCATGTAACTTCAAACAGTGATTCAAGACCACATTTACTGGTCAATAGTTTTCAGCTGCAGATTAACAAACAACATTCTCCACCTGGCTGGACAAGAAGAGAGATAATGCTGTTATCACATCATTTGGTAATACATTTAAAGAAAATTGCTATTTCAACTGAAATTCTTTGCATATTGCACAATTTTCCCCATCCCTTCAGAGACAGAACTGCAGTACTGCTTGCTATTCAAACACATATCTGAGGATCATTTTCAGTAAACCTGGAGTTGCCATTTTTGCTGGTATATCCAGGTTTCCCCCCCCCCCTCAAATCTGGCATTTTGATGAGCAAATCAGACCATCTTCAGGAAATAATTAAGTCTGCCAGTAAAGAATTCTTGTTGTAACAAGAAAGGAATGGTAAATTGATTTCCTAAGTACCAAATTATGTGGGATAACAGCTGATAAAAGGCCTGAAAATATAACTGCAGGGCTAACGAAAATTAGCACTGCTGTTAGCTACGTATTTTTCAAAGCTGAGACGTGAATGGTGACAGATGCTGGAAGTCACATTAAAGGAACAGACTACTTTTCGTGACGGTAGATAAGTCAAGTGGCAGCCAAAATCCCATATAACCAACAGCTTTATCCAGTATAACCAACAGGTGATAGGCCTAGAGAAACTGTAAGAGCAACAAAAATTTTAACTGTGCCTTTTTGCATGTTTCCTTGCTCCTGCCCACAAGTAAAACATGAAGAACTTCCAGATACACTGTTTTAGTTACTTCCTGAACTGATATCATGCTGTACTGCCCTACATTCAGTACTTTCAACTGTGCTTACATACCCAAAGTCTAAAAAAATGCAGTGATTACCTATACTGTCCTTATACCATCTACATTGATTAACAACATAAACGTAATTTCTCAGTGGCCATACATAAACATAGAATTGCCACAAGGCCCCAATAAAGACCCATCCTCTATGAGTCTTCCATATTCACTACAGCTCTGACTTAAAACTTATATGATTACTACTGCAAATACTACAGCAAATTGCCACCAGCTGCACCTGTTTATCATGTATTCACTTGGTCAGAAATACAAATAATCCATTTTTGCATATAATATGGAAGCTTCAAGAAAGCTTTTTCCCTTCTATTTAGAGGTATCTCAAGCAGACTTGGCACTATTTTTAATCCCTCAAATTCCTCCTACTGAAGTTACGGAGTTAATTAACTCCACTCAAACACACCTTGCTGCTTTACTCAACGGGAAGCCATCCTCCTCCTCATCTCAGATTTAAAAACACATTATTTAAAGTTACGCTGACAGATTATAAGCAGTTCATCAGAGGAGCCTAGCATTCAAAAACAAACCAATCAACCCTTTTACTTCTCTCAACAGATGTTGATTGTTTATTTGCTGTTTCTTTTCCAGCGCGGGCAGCTCCCAAAGCCCCGAGGACCGCTCAGCTCTCCCACGCCGCCACTTTCACACAGACAACTGAACGCCGGCATAGGCACACCTCCCAGACGGCCTGGCTGGCGAACTGCGTTAAGGAACTTTCTCGAGAAGCCCATCACGAAGAGAGCTGACGACCCGACGGCCTTGTCCCGCAGCCCGTTCGCAGCGGCCGAAGCGCCGTCGAAGAGCGGGATGCGCTGCTCCCCCCACGCCGGCAACCGTTTAACGGTCGCGCTGCTCTATCTGCCTCCATCTGCTGGGCTCGGCCGGGCGCTCCGGTACCGTACGGAGCTTCCGCCCCGCTCCCTCCGCCGCCGAAACCGTCTCTCGCCCCTGTTGCGTCCGCACCCCGCCGCGAGCGGCACCCTCGCACCTCACCTCACCCGGCCCCACACAGGACCCGGCATGATCGCGGGTCCCCGCCGGCCACCCCCCCCCGGGCCTCCCAACCCGTGCAGGCGAGCGGTGCTTACCCTGCGGGCCGGCGGGGCGGCCGCCTGCGGAGCGCGGCTGGCCATGCCGGCGGGACTGACTGAGCGCCGGTCGGCTCTCGGGGGCAGGGCGGGTGCAAATGCTGGGTCCGCCCGCACAATGCCGCGGCTGCCCGCCTCACCTGCTCGGGGCGGGCCGAGGAAGACGGCCCCGCTCTGCCGCCCCCAGCGCCGCCTTGCCCCAGAGCCCAGGCATTCCCCGCTGTTTACAGAGGGGCCATGGGGCGCCGGCCACAGACACGGCTCGGCTAGGCTGCCTGCGCCGGGGCGGCTGCTCGCTGAACCACACCTTAGGCGGAGGGGGCAAAGACACAAAAGCGAAAAGAAACTTCGCGGCGAGAAACTTGAACCGCGGAACCGTCCCCGCTCCGGCACCCGTGCAGGAACAGAGGCTCCCTGTTCCCGTCCCAGCTCCTCCCTCCTTCTCCCACCCACCCGCCTCCACACACCCAGCACCCGGCTCTCCCTCCCGACGCCCGCCCGGTGCGGAGACTCGGCCCAGCCGCGGCTGCCAGGAGGGGCAGGGCCGCTCCTCGCGGCTGGAATTTTCCTCTCCCCGAGCAAAGCGTCCCGGCGGCCGCCTCGGGCTCGGCCCTTCCCCATTCCAGCCACCAGGGCGCGGGACGAAACCCCTACAGGTGGGGACAGCCGGGCTAGCTGCAGTCAGACCCCGCGCTGGGCTCCAGCGCCCTCAGGCAAAGCCATTCTGCTCGGGGATCAAAGCTAGCGCACCGTGTGCCCATTGTCGCGCGCACCGGGATTTGTCCCGTGTGCGTGCGATGAAGTTGCCCCGCAGCCCGGAGCTCAATCCCAATCCGTATTCCCTAGCCGTCAACTGCGCCTGGGGCCGCCGAGCCGGCTGCAGCACAGCGTGACCCATCCGTGTCACTGGGGACTAACGACCGGTGTTAGAACAGTTTCAGCTCGATCTTCGGCTCGCCTTTTGAGCATGACAGCAGTCACTCCTTACTGCGTGACAAGCTGCTCCTTTGCCATGCCTAGCGAGCAGATCTGGCAGTGCATGCTACCCACGCGCGTAGGCGCAGAGCCCCTTTCCGGCTGTGCCGTGGGATCAGGAGGTGATACAGTAGCATAGTCACAGAAGTACAACTCTTTATGCAGGTAGTATTTTGCCCAGTGCTAAACAGAAGGTGAAAAACAGCCAACAACACAGCATTTATACCTTTTCTCTTTCCTTTTTTTTTTTTTTTCCCCGGGAAAATGTAGAACATTGCATTCTAGTAAATGTCCTTTTCCTGACTAGTTCTAGGATTACATATCTGGAAATATTATTGTAATTGACCATTCTATGCTAATATTTTTCATAATATGGGCAGTGTCTAGTATAAAATTGTATATAGTATAATGCAGATATGGCAGTTTAATAATATGATGCTTCTCCCTGTATGCCCTTCTTATCTGTAGTGCTTCTTTAATAAAGATTTTCTTCTACTTTTATTTTCTGCTTCTTCAGTAGTAGAATATATAATAACCCTGAAGTTGCCCATTTTGCCAAACCGTAGAGTTTGTTCACACCCTGAATAACCACATACCATTATTGGGCACGCCCCATGAACCTGTGTATGTTTCTTAAACCAAAAATATAACCACTGATGAGTCAGATGGATTTTCCATGGTGCAGTTTTCAAAGAACCAGTGTTCAACCTGTAAGAAGAAACTCAAGAACAAACCCACTGAAGACCTTTTGTAAGTCTCTGACCAAGTCTCTCTTTTGACAGTCCACTTTTTCTCACACTCCTCAAACTGTTTGGCCACTTCCTAGTTTAGGATGAAGGCTAAGAAATTCCTTTGTATGTTGACTGTTCCTGCAGTCAGGGCAGGGTAAACTCTATGCATTCAATGTGTAGCCTCAGTTCAAGTACAAAAGAATTTCATGTTTCTAAACAGCTACTTCTTGGGCAAAACCATTAAATGACTCCATTTTCTAAATGGTAGTGAAACTCCCCTGTTGCAAAGGTGTCAGATGACTCAGCATTACAGTGCTGGTTTGACTGAAGACCATTGTAGCTGATTGTGTATTAGAATAATTACATGTTGGTGTGATGTTGTCATCTCTTCTAATAAACTTTGCTGGACCACCAGCAGATAAGAAACTGTTGTACCATTGTCTTTAAAATCTTATTCGAAAACCAGTATATGCTATAGTCTAATTCTTTTGGCAAGTACTAATGCCATGAAGATTGCAGTCTATTGAATAGCTCGCATGAGCAAATAGTAGAAATTCAGTAAAGCCAAGGAGGAAAGTGACAGCAGAGAAATAACCTAAAAAATTGTTAGTGGTGGCAATTTGCAAGAGACTGGGGAATTATCTAAAAAAGCAGTTCACTGAATAATGCCAACCTCACTTAAGAGGGGGGAGGTTATGCTTATTTAATTATACTACCACTTATTCAAATCTCGGTCGTTAACTAAGCATGTCTGAAATACTAATCACTAGAAACACTGTAGGCTCTAAACTTGAGTGCCTGCAGGCCATGTTCTGCAGTGACAGTTTTATGATGACTAGACTTAAAATCATTTGGTTTTAAGAGATACTGGAGATAACATTTGTCCTAGGGATCTGTTTTTAAAAACAAGTTCTGGGTGACTATGGCACTTTGGATTTTTAACAACAGAAATCAGTTCTGTGTTCCAGTTTCAGATGTTGACAGCCACATACTCTTTTTTTCTTTTTTCCTATTTTTATAAAGTTACCAACTTTGTCCTGAACTCAGAATGTTGCTCATATAAAGCAAATGTAACTCTCATACACAATAAACAGAAGGCAGCAGCAGAGAATACCAAGCGGGTTATTAACACACTATTCCTGTGCCTCCTCTTGAAGTTTCCAAAGAAAAACATTTAAAGCAAAGTTCCCTAGGTTTTTCATGCTGATCTGTGAAGATACTATTGCAGCAGTTAATGAAGTGGCAGGTTATTAATTGCACAGCTCCAATAATGTAATCCTTTGTCTATGGTTTGAGCTAAAACAGTCATTTATCTGGAAGCATTAAGCCCCGTGACAAGTAGCCCTGCACTGCACTCAGTGAACATATTTGGTGCCATTGTATATTCAGTATAAATGTTTGCAGATTAATACCTAGTTCTGATAACTGTTAGTATAACCTTCAAGTTATGCTTGTAGTGAGAACTGTTATTTGCAATTGCTATTTGGAAGAGAACCTCTGTCTTAGGTAGAGATGTGGAGTTCCAGGCAGCTTACTACCTGTGGGTTTTTCATACAAGTTGAATTACTAAAACCAAAGGCCTGCCTATTCTGAAAAAGTAATATCCCATGGCGTTTTTTCTAACAATCAGGGTTTGCCCTAGATGGCTTTGGGAAAATCTCCATGCCTTTACCCACACAGCAGGATAGTGATGGTGGTTGCTCTCCTCTGTTCAAGAGGTTGCCAGAAATACGGAATACAAATATTTTGGGATGAAAGCTGCTGTAGAAATGTAACAGATTTTCAAACAGGTATGCCTATTATTGCCTGTGGTGAAAGCCATTAGGAATGTTAGACAACAGGAGCCTTACAATACTTTTCACTGTTGCAAAGCTCTGTTTACAAGGTATTTCTTTTAAAATTTATTCATCTAACTGCCTATTAGGAGCCTATCAAGATTTAAGGATGTAATCTGAATGCTCTCTTAATGCAATTTTGTGTGCAGAAAAACATTACTGTAGCACACAGTAGCTGTTTTGAATAATATTGTGCAAAATAGGTGTGAAATAAAATATGGAACTGAAGGGTGTTTTCCTTGTTAGATTAATTTTATTATGCATAATTAAAATGTATTAGAAAAGTGAATTGTTTTATTCTGTATAGCAGATATGACAATAATTGGGGGTGTTACCCTTACGGCATAAAGATAAAACAAGGAATTTGTTATATGATTCTTGCTTTTGTTTAAATGAAAACCTGTGTATAATTTTTTTCTACAGAGCTGGCAATCAACTTACACTGCATCCTGTTGAACAGTTGCCTTTTCTGTGTTTGCATTCCAGCCTGTGGGTGAGGTTTTGGGAAGCATGCACACACATGCATATAGCCACTGAAAGTATTGCTGCAGGCACAGGGACAGATTTTTGTGCCCCTCTAAAGTGTGTGCTTAACTGAAGAACAATATTTCCCGGTACTCAGCGCTGATGAGGCCACACCTCCAATACTGTGCTCCGTTTTGGGCCCCTCACTACAAGAAAGACGTCTCTGAGATGCTGCAGTGTGGCCAAAGGGCGACAAAGCTGGGGAAGGGTCTAGAGAACAAGTCTGATGAGGAACTGGGGTTGTTTAGCCTGGAGAAAAGGAGATTCAGGGGAGACTTTATCACTCTCTACAACTATCCAAAAAGAGGTTGTAGCTAGGAGGTTATCTGTCTCTTCTCCCAAGTAGCAAGTGATAGGACAAAAGGAAATGGCCTCAAGTTGTGCCAGGGGAGGTTCAGGTTGGATATTAGGAAAAAAGTCTTCATGGAAAGGGTTATGAGGCATTGGAACAGGCTGCCCAAGGAAGCATTTGAGTCACCATCCATGGAGGTGGCACCTAGGGGCATGTTTTAGTGGTGGACTTGGCAGTGCTAGGTAAACTAGCACTTAAAGGTCTTTTCCAACCTAAACGATCCTATGATCTCACCTATAAATACACAAGAGGAATAGTAAGCATTTTGTTAACACATTTTTGTAAGGAGCTCAGGGAGCATTTCTAAATAGTAAAATGTTATAATCATAAAGAAGTTAAAATTAGTATTTCTATTTCTCATGTTAAGTAACCTTAGTGCCTGGAGATGATGCAATTTGCTAAAATCTCAGCTAGTTAACAGTACAACTGGGATAGCACTACTCTATATCACCACTAGTTGTATTCTCTACTTTCAGCAGCAGATGATCTGAAAGAAAATTTGATTACAATAATAAAAGGCATCTGCCTAGGTGGATGCTATATTTTTAAGTACATGGGAAATTATAAAACTTGGTTTAAAATGAGTAGGTTCAATATTTGCATCTGTGATTTACTAAGTAGGGCACTGATACATGGATTTGATAAACATCTGAGCATAAAGACATCCTATGCAATATGTTGACGGATTTATATTCAGTTTACAGGAGTGCTACTGTATTTTTTTAATAGAAAGAATAGAATGGAATATTTTAATAATTTCTACCTAGGTCATATTTACACAAAGGTATCACTCTAACAAGGAGATGGATCACGTTATTCTAAGTTGTAAGCAAAGCAGTTGGTAGTTTAGTGCTTTGGCCAAACAGGTGAGCTGCAGATAAGATTATGAAAAGGTACCCCATATACTGTCAGATATAGGACTAAGAAATTTTTGTCTTTTACAGAGGACTTTTGCAATAGCTGCCACTACATATAATAGTAGACACAGGGTTAGATCTGAAAGTATTTTCTTCTTTCATTAATACTGTCCCAAATACACTTTGCTCCTAATGTGTTTCAAGCATTTACTTTCTTTGAGTTACACTATCCTTTTAGGTCATATTTAAGATTAGCATGATGCATTCCCATTGCCACCATTATGTTTTTACTCTGCTAATGTTTTATTTTTGCCATTGGATCATTGAGGTGACTGTTTTACCACATTACATGTCATGGTTTGTAAGTTACTTTGTTGAACAGTATTTTGGGAAATGCATAAAATAACCATTAGTGAGGTATTTGTGTGGAGTAACTTTGCACTAGAATAACATTAGAAACCTTCAATGATGTGGAGTAGTGAGTGATTTAAGATAGGGAATCACATACGTCCTGAAGTATATCCTGTTGCAACATTAATTATTTTTTAAAACAGCTTTATCTAATGCTTTCAAATCATACTAACCACAGTAGTTGCGATGAAGGATAAATAAGAATGAATTTAAATGTTAATCCTACCTAGGGTTTAGAAGAAACTACAAGTTTACTAAATTGCTATCATGCACTAAATTTACAAATTATGAATGTATATAACTAGGAAAGTATGCTGTGCAAAAATCATCGACACTGCGATCTGTAAAGTCTCACCACTAAAAATATTTATGAAAAAAAAACTTTGGAAAAAATACATTCAAAATATTTGTTCAAGTGATTAGTAATGCATTAGCTTATGTCTTACTGTACAGTAACACAAGAAACATAATCTCCTTTTTCTATTAGAAAAATATACTTAAATCCAAAAGATATGGGAATTTCTTTATTAGAGATACAGAAAATGTAGCAGCAGTAAGCTGTCATAGAGGAGTTATCTTAGGTCCTGAAATCTATATTGCTATGCTTATACTGTATCTTGAAAGCAAGGTGTATTAGCCCAGGAGAACCTTTATGCTGCACAAATTTGTATCTCTTGGTACCTCAGCTAGCCTGCTCATAACTAGCCTGGGTAATTACAGGGCTCATGCTTCCTGGACATCCTCTGAGGCACTGCATACATTTAGGTGGAATCTAGTGCCATAGGTTCAGATGCTTTTCAAGCATGGAGAGGGAGTTAAATACGTAACTCGGATGTTATGAACTGCACACTCTGATTAAACAACTGAATAAGTGGGGAGGAGAGAGGGAAGAGGTGCTCCTCCTCTGGAACGCTAACAAGAAAGAAACACTGCTCTGTGTGCAGCACTCTTTCAGGATATGCTTTAGGGACCTACCACTGGAATGGGCCCCACAGCATTGCTCCAGAGGAAAGTATTTATCCTGTCTATTTTAAAGAAAGGATGGTACTGCAATGTTCAGCACAGACAAATCCAGGATAATTCTGATCACATATGTGCATAGAGCAAATTCTAGAGACCTGGAAAAATCTATTTGTCAAAGAAAAAAGGCTCACCCCACCTTCAAATGGTGGCAGTTTCAAGAACACAACACTGCAGTATATACGTTACACTGTAAGGCATATATGCTGCTTCACAAATCCAGAAATTATTAGTGGTCTAAGCTTTCAGTAAGATGGATTATTTTTTTTTCCCCAATAAAAATTTGGATAGAAGTCACGAACAGGTACTTACATAAAGGTTTCAGCCTGTTCAGAGTACCTGGCAGAGTTTACCAACTGTGACAATTCCCACAACCTTTTCAAATACATTTTCCAACTGTATCACTTATCACTATGATTCTAAGAAGCAAGAATGAACACAGACATGTTTTTACACAGCTCAAGGCTGTGTGCTAGGCTAAATATGGCTTTATGCCTAGTATTTGCCTCATCAGAGGGAGGTGAAATACCGGTTGCAGAAATTCTCTGAGGTCTTCAGTTGAAAATTATTACTGATCTGAGTCTGAGTTTACATAAATAATTTCAAGTCATTTCAAAGCCCAGCTCTGACTCATGTTCTTTTCTGCAGTTTGCCAGTGTCTCCTTACAGAATTACCTTGGTAGTGAGCATCTATGTGTAGTCAACGCAGCTTGTGCAGACATGTCAAAGACAGTTTGAAACTAGCAGCTGCCTGAAGCTCAGCACAGGCTAACAACTTCTTTTCAGAGCCAGGTTTCCTGGAGAAGCAAAATTCTTTATCTCTTTAGCCATTCTTAGTAGCAGTACACAGTACAGGATAGCTCAAGGACAGCACAAGTATATTCTCTGGTATGAATACACCAGTATATATATCACTGTATTTGCCCTGTAAACAAAACATGGTAATTAACCAGCAAAGTAGTCTCACAAATACCTATGGTATAAAATCAAATATAATGATGCTTAGAATTCTGACATGTTAATGACTATGTATACATGCAGTAGTTTACGTTGGTTATTATTGTACATTAATTCACTCTAGCTAGGTACTGTATATTAATCATAGACAAAAGTTGCATTAAGTTGTCCAGATAGTTCTATTAAAGTAAAAAATAAGCTGGGCTAAAGCTTTAAATGCTCCACATGAAACCAGCACACAGAAATGCCCTTAATTCAACCAATATGACTTGGGCATTAGACCAGATTTAGAAGACTGTGAAATATTTTATGCATATCAGTACCACTGCACAATTAGAAGATTCAACTTTTAAGTAGCTCATTAGAGGTACTGTTAACCTTCTCCTTTGAAAAGAAAAAAAAAAACAAAACAACTAAATACAGCAAAAAGATTTTGAATTCATCAGCCAGTCCCACTCCACTCCCAATGTGCAACTCCACTGTCACACATTTTTACCAGATGTGACATTGCCATCATCATTCTATACTGAGCCCTAGGCCACTCAGCTGCTATAAGAGCACTACAGCTATTTCTGACTTTGTGGAATGGGGCCAATATTTTCCCAAGAAATACAGGTTAGAAAATGAAAAGTGCACCAGTTTTACCTCTCCTATCTCTTCCTGGAGAAGACTGGGCAAGTTAATGGGAAAGAAATCCGTCTTAAATACAAAGCACTGTCTCTGACTCAGGATGTTCCTGAACCACAGATTGCTTGATGATCGGAATACTTGTAGAAGTGTATAGTGTTCCATCAACACCCATTTTTGGACATTGTCTAAGACAGGATACTGGGCTAGATAAAACATTCAATCTGACACAGAGAGACCATTCTTATGCTTTGAGGTTCTTGAGATATATTTGGAGGTCTGAAACAGAAAGGCCCAATTTTTAATAAAGGCAAAGGAGTGCTATAGAAGTCTGTGGTTTCTTTGAACCTACTGCATTATTATTTCAGGATTTTGCCTTCAGTCTTATTTTTTACATTGTAATGCACCACATCTTTCAAGTGTTAGGCATTCAAGGAGCTGGTAAAGGCAGTCTGGTGGTGTTAGAAGGTAAATTACAGCTCTGCTGAATGCTTTGCTTGGGTATTGACTTTAGAAGCTCTATGTAAAGCACTGATGCTGAATGGCCGTATTAACAACTCTGAGGCCAGTGTGTGTGAGAGTGACAGCACTGGGACAAGGAGATGTTTTATCTCTCCCTAGCAGTGAATGAAATGCTTATTGACCTGGCTGAACTTTAAAAGTCAGCTCACTATAGTAAAATACAAGTTCTTGGGCTTCATTCCAGGTTAAAGATGCACAAAGATAAGCATGTATATGCTAATTAAATCCATGAGAGTCTATTTAGGCCAAACAGTTAAAGAGAAAAGTTTGAAACAGGGCTGAACTGCCCATATGCAAAAGCAGAAGAAAACAGGGGAAACAGGCACCCTAAATGCTTTGTACTCTTTTTTTTTTTTTTTCTACTTGTAAAACAGCATTTGAGAAATAAGAAGCTGTAGATCTGGTCAACATGGCACCAATTTGAATTGAGTCACACAAACATTTTTCAAGTGAACTAACTCTTGTCTCTTGATGTTACAGACAGAACCCCACTGCATAACCCACTCTAAGCAATTCAAGATGCAACTCAGAAAATCCTTGGCCCAAGGGCAGAAGATTTTTAAAACATTTAAAGTGAATGAAAAAAACAAGGAGATAAAGCTGCACAATGGTTTAGGAGATAAATTCCTGGAAGGGCAAAAGGAAATTGTTTTAAAACATTGACTGTGATTATCAATGTTAAAAGGAAACATGAAAATTTTCAGTGTAAGATATGAAGACTGAGATGACAGGAAGAGAACCAAGAAGTAAAAATGTCCAGCAAGGCCAGACTACATGTTAAGGAATGTGAAGATACAGGAACAGATTCATGGCACAAGTAAAAATAATGTTCTTGGGCTGGACAGATGGTTAACCATGCATACTAAGGCTTTAATCTCCAATGTCACTCTGTCCTCTGTACATCAGAGTGACTATTAGGCTAGGCTGTATAACTATTAGTCATCATTTCTAGCAAATACAATATCGCTATAAAATATTCTTTTTTTCTTTTTTTCTATTCAAGCCACCTTTTTCCCACACCACATGCCACTGATGAAAAAAAATTAAAAATGCAGAGTCCATAAAGAATAGTGCAGTACAAATTTTGCCACAATTTCATTCTTAGTCAAGACTGAGAGAGTTTAATGCAGGTACTCTTCAAGGTCTGTGCTCCAATGACTCTGATCAACTGTCTAAGCCTGAGGCAGGAAGTCGGATTTGCTACTGTTTTAATGTCTGAAAAGAACTAAAGCAGGATGCAGCTTCATCAAGCAGCTATCATTCACATGTAAACCTGAAAGGCAGCGAATGTGAATCTGAATTTAGGTCTTTCAAACTGAGATGGCAAAGACAACTATATCTAATTATCTAGACTCCTGCAATTTTTGTTTGGAATTACTGAATATAGAATGACATTATTTTTGCCCATAGTTTTCAATGAAATACCAGATTTTTAATCCTTCTTATGATACAGAATAAAAGTGTAGCTGACAAGTAAACTCTAGTTAACAAAGACTTAAATCACTAATACTTAACCTGAATACATCTTTATTCAGTTAATCTGATGCTTATGAATTGCAAAACAGACTAAATATATGTTCTGTTGAAAGCAGAACAAACAATAAAAGTGAATCTTGTATTCCAAGAGTCAAGGAGGCACAGAAACATGTATTGCTTCTCCAGTAAAACAAAGCATTACTTTTACAAATTTACTACCGCAGAACACAGACACCCTGGATGAACCCCAACCAAGGGCAATATCCTTTGTGATTTGTGCAAATGTACCTGATGTTTCAAGGTTCAAACATGTTTTCAAGGCTTACCTTCTTCACCATTCAGGCTAAGAAGTCTAATTTTTCAAAGGTCTGAGATATTTATGTCCCCATTTCCCTTTAAATTAGTGCACAAAAGCAAGTAAAAGTCAGGACTTGGATAGGGTTCACTTAGATGGGGAGTAATGAGGAAGGGGAATTGTCTTAAACTATTTCTAAACATATGAGAAAACTTCTTTTTTCCCCCTTTCTTTTTCCTGATATATTTTATTATAGTGGACAACATTACCTTGCTTTATACATGATGTAATGCTATCTTGCACACTTTTATTAAGACTTTTAGTCCTAATGCTGCTTACAGCAGGCTTTTTGTGTGTAGTTATGATGGCGACTTTAATCATAAGCCTGTTCATCTGTAAGAGGCAGACAGCTGGAAACTGCCGTGCTATCTTCTGAGAGAATTTGTACTAGGATTTCCATCTATGCTATATACGTGCCTGGAAGGGTACCAATAACAATTACTGATCATTGCAGAGATCATCCCTAACTGATGGCTCTTTCAGCATCATTTTTGAACACATTCCATTTTTTTCTAAGTTCAGATACAGATTTGAACCATAGGGCTGAGGGAGACAAAAAGCCAGGAGGCAGATTTCAGAGGAACAGCTTTGTAATATATTGAAGTTCTCTCCTTACACATGTCCATTTTTCTAGCTTTTACTGAGTCTCTCTCTTAACTCTAAATTAAATCACGAGATATATTCTGAAAGTTACTTCAATGAAAGAATCCTAGACATCTGGGGACTATGATAAGTAAAGAAGCACTTTGCAATCTTCAGCAAAATAGAACATGGGGGAGATAGTGAGTGATTCATTATCACAGTCACTGTGAAGAGAATCTTCTCTTAAGTACTGTAGCAATTATGTGTAGCTAACTGTTACAAACGGAACCTAAGGTGTATACAGTTCCTTAAAAAAAGACTGTAATCTGAAAGCTTGTCTTATGACTGTGCAAGTCAAATATCATCCACATGAAAACAAGCGTACAGCACAGAAAAGGTATCTGAGGTCAGTATGACATGACAGAGAACACCAGCAATCTGAAATGTGCTTAAGTCATGGCAACTTTAACCTGATGCTGGGAAGAAAAAAGTGAAATAATATTTCTCAAGTACTCCCATGCCATACAGCTTACTCCTTGTGTTTATCCAGCAAACCTGCTTTTCCAGAGATCTCTCCAGGTTGCACCAGATAGCAGCAAGTATCTCACATTGCAAAATGCCATAGTAGACAGCAATCAGATTAGAACTGTAGCACTTCTTTTGCAAACAGTCTACTTCAGTTACAGATTAACAGAAAGGATTTAATTTATTGAAGGAGAAAATTAGTAGCTGGTAAAAGCAAGGTACAAAAAAAGCACGATGGAAATTACAGGAAAACTTCAGGACCTGATTTTAGTAAATGTTTTAGCTTTTGCACTTTTGGGTGAGAAGTCTCGTCAAGACCAAATTAACTTTCCACAGGTTATTAAAGGTTTCACCTTGTCCAATGAAAAACCACAGTGATTTTACTGATTCGTAAAAGTCAGCTCAACATTCCTGAAATCAGGCCTCAAATTTACATAGTAAGCATGACAAAAAAAACAACCTTGTTGGAATTGTGGAATTATAAACTAATCTATTAAACTTTTCATGACTGCCACCGTGGAACATGGAGGTAAAGGAATGGGGTCGTAATGCCTTTTCCCACTTCTGCTAGAAATCTCAGTTATCTACTTCAGGATCTATGTGACCAGCACGTCTTGCTTGAATAGTATTTATGTTTAATCTGCAGTACAGGAAACAAAAAGGAGGAATAATAAAATGGGTAGAATTCCCTGCCAAACTTACAACAAACATCAAGTTCCAACAACTCCTCCTGTCCTCCCTTTCACTAGCCAGAGGCATATGAAAGTCAGGTAACTTGAAATTTAATCTCGTTAGCAATATCTGACCCAGCAGACTTAAGAGTATTTTTTGTATTCCCATACCTAGACAAATTCACTTGGCATCATAAGCCTAATTTACTAGAATGTTATAGAGCCCATTGTAAGGATGGGGGATTCTATAGGGAGAGTTCTCTGTGTCAGCCAGCAAGAAAAGCTTTCCTGAATTTATTTCACCTGGCAATCAGTGTAACCCTAGTCACTTTTCAAATTGTTAAGGCTCATAAACTATTTTACTGGAAGTGTGAATAAGCAGAAAGGTCTCTGTGTTAAAAATGTGATTGGCAGCAGCAAGTCTTAGCACACCATCTGCAGTGATTACACTCAAATATTTATTATGTAAGTTCCACTATGGAATAGTCAATAAGCTTTGTCAGAGAGCCGATGAGAGTTCAGAGGAGAACGCTGTGTGGCAAGCAGCTTGTGACAGTATAAAGAGACTACAGAAATATATGCGTCCAAGGGGAGAGCTGTCAGGCACTTAGAAATTGGTATATAGCATTCAGTCACTCTCGGTTTCATGAATACGCACTGGATTATTACATGAAAGGAAACTGCAGTTCTAGTGATACTGTGGACTGCAATACAGGTGCATGTGCTGCCAAGGATGACCTTCCTGACAAGCACCTTATCCTCTTCTCAATGCTCTGGATTCTCAGTGTCATGGGTTCCGCAGCAGCAGTCTTTTTTTTCTCCGTCTTGGTAGCTGGTGCAGCGTTGTGATTTTTGATTTTGGGCCTGGGAACAGCACTGATAACACCAGTGTTTTCAGTTACTGCTTGTCAGTGTTTTGTCTGGCCAAGGACTTTCTGAGTCTCATGATATGCCAGGGAGGAGGGGGAGCTGGGAGGAAGCAGAGACAGGACACCTGACACAAACTGACCAAAGAGGTTATTCCATACCACAGCACATCATGTCCAGGATGCGAACACGGAGAGCAGAGACCCGGGAGGGTGTGGTGGTGGTTAACTGGGGGTGCACGGCATGGTCAGGTTTTTGGAACTGGGGTGTTCGCTGCTGGGGGGTGCACTGGCTGGGTCGGGCTTGGTGAGCAGTTCTATTCTCTTTCCTTGTATTTCTCTTGTATTATTATTGGTGGTAGCAGCAGTGATTTGTGTTATATCTTAGTTACTAAACTGTTCTTATCTCAACCTGTGCGAGTTGCATTTTTTTTTTTTTTCGATTCTCCACATCCCCCTGGGACTGGGGGAAGAAAAAGAGGGGAGTGAGTGAGTGAGAAAAACTTCGTGAGTTTTAGAGGCTTAAACCACGACACTCAGTGACACACTTCACTGTCACTTTGACATAATGAATGCAGACTTCCTCAGAATATTGTCTTAAAACCTTGAATGCCCAAAAGTAGAATGACTAATCTCAAAAAGAGGCAGAAACTCCTCTTGTTCCTGGCTTTTTCTGTTTCTTAAAGCTCTCTTCTGAACTGTTATAGACTGCTAACTTTCTAACAGCCATCATTTTCTGTTCCTGAGGTATCTAAGGACCAACAACTATCTCATGAATAGGATCTGGAGTGTTCTGTGCTTCAGGTTGTCTCTTGTGCAGACTAATACTGCCATGCCAGTGTTTGTTCATCACTTGCCATTGTCTGATACAATAGGCCTGGGTTACCATTTATCAGACCTGTTCTTCCAGCTAGTCTACATTCTGTGCCCTGGCCACTTCTAAGACAGGGAGATTGTTTACGAAGATACTTCCTGAGCCTCCCAAAGGGGCATGATCCCTTTTCAAGAAAATCACAATAATCATGTTCATAATAAATTTAAAACTAAAACAAATGCTCTGAAAAGTATTTTGATTAATAGCCCTGATATAATGCTTTTTTCCTCTTAGGCTTCTTGGTTCCAAGAAAATAAAATACCATCTTTCTACACTTTAGCTGTATTTCATTATCTTTTCCAAAATTTTCATATTTGCAACTTTAGCTGCTTTCTGCAAGTTCAGTGCAAGCTCTGTGGAGTAGCTTCATTGAAAATGAGTTAAAAATTATCACTATGCACAAATTAAGTGTAAAAATCCATTAAAACAGAAAGGGATTAGAAATTAGTAATAAAATTAAAAAACTTCATAATTGACATGAAAAATCTGCAAACAAAATGGTGGCATTGCTTAGAAAATATCTGACCATCTCCTCACAGAAGCACAGAATTGCTCCTGGCACATTTTTTTGCTCTTTCATATATACCCAGCTATAGGTTCTCAGATTGTTTGCAGAAGGCAGGTATGCTCGGTAAACCAAGCACCACAAAGCTCCTGATACAAGTACCCTTAACTGAGATGACCATAAAATAATCCTTTGAATTCACTGTGGAGAAAAATAATCTACTGAATAGTATGAATGCCCTCTGCAGGTAGAACAAGAAACCACTGTAATTCTGGGATTGATTTCAGTTTGTCTATTTATGAAGCAGGTTCTAAATAAACAAGTCTATATTAGTCCTTATTAGCCTCTTCTGACATAATATGAAAATTGTAAGTGGTACAGTGGTATCTCCTGATAGCATTGGTATAAATCTACCACAGACTTTTCACCAGTCATAAAAACAGGCTGTGTCTCTACTGCTGAATTATACAGAAACATAGAGAAAGATTGAACTCTGCACCCTTGTTCATCAATGCTGTTTCATTGTTTAATTAACACTCCTGACATGGTGTGACCGTACTAGCTAGTATTCTTTCCTATACCCTCTCTATAATGCTATCTGTGTTTCACCAGTCCCAACAGCTCCTGCACATCCTTCACCTCATTCTAAATATTTTGAGCTGAAAAGAAGTCTCACACACAGACATGCATGCACACACAAATTATGCCTAGAGCCAGAGCAGTACTCTATTTTGTCCAGCGGACATCCAGGGCCAGCTGATATATATTAGTATTGTAGATATAACCAGTTCTGTGCCATTTGGCCTCTGATCAGGAGACCAGTCCACTCTCTCTAAAGCCTCTAAAACCAACTGCAAGAGCCAGATCTTGAGGTAATCAATACTGCATTTCCCTGAAGGGACAGTTTAGTGTGAGGGACACCATATGTTAGGTAGCTCACAAGCATCAGGTGAAAACAGCTTCCTGTTGAAGTTGTTATCAAAACACATGCTAAACCACCAGGCTTATATAGGCCTGCTCTGATCCTACTGCAGTCTGTCCGCTACATGTCGCCAGAGATTTCAGAGCCTCTGTCACAGCAATCTCCTATTCTTCACAGGAAAATAGCAGTCAGCAACTATTGCATGCCTGAACTCTGTGACATTCAGCCTCATGACCTCCTTCTCAGCACATCCATGCTGGTTTTCTGACTTGCCAAGTCTATTGTGGATGAGATCAACAAAAATATAAATATACGCACTCAAGAGAAGAATGATCTCATCCCCTAGCCAAAGATGAATGTGAATAAAACTGTTTGAAGACTATTATGAATTCAGAGCAGGAAACAAGGCCTTTAAACACAGTTGTTACTGGAATAGGAGGACTGATGGACAGCATGTGGAGTGTAGTAAATGTCATCTGCAACAACAGTAACAAAGCAACAAAAGTACTAGGAATCAAACCCAAAAAGGATGGTCATGTGACAAAGCAAAATCTATAGCCATACTTAATTCTATTAGTTGCATCATCCTTATTATTTCCAAAGGAGCTCCTGAGAGCTTCCATGAGAACATGCCCAAGACATCTTGCTTCAGGGTAGATTTGAGTGAATCTAAAACAAATGGCCTTGATTTCAAGCTCCACATGAGCTGTAGCTCTAAATTCATATGCAGTACAGAGTAAGAGCTGCATTCAAGGACTCTAGCTGCATGGACTTGTTTGTATTTGTCCCTGACTCTACCATGGAAGTTCAGGTAAAGCATACAGTCTACAAAATCAATATGCATCATTACAGTGCTTGTCTTTTCACTAAAAACATGAACGAGTTACTTCATTCCTGTATTTCAGAAAGCAGTGAGAGGTGTTCTGCATACAGGATCTTCAGCTGCCAGCAGAATAAGAATGGAGGAGCAGAGAACTGTTTGATCAGCTTTGAGTTCAAAGACATGTCACAACATATATAACTTGCAAACTGGATTATTCTGACAGAGGCAGTTATAAAAATACCTTTCTTTCCCTGTTCATACCTACAGCGCGCTTGAAAGTCAGTCTCCATATATATGGCTTTGGACTTGCTGCGTAGTCTCATTCATTCTCAGTCTATCAAGGATCTTAAGTCATATTTAAGGTCCATGAAAATCACATTGTATGAATGCTTATACAGTTTTGACACCTAGTTTATATTTTAGTATTTTTTCTTTCTTTCCCCCCCCCCCCCTGCAAATGCAGCAATCTCAGTAGCTTACAGTAGAAAACCTAGCACAGAGGCATGCTTCTCATGGATGCTACAGGTGTGCCAAGCACTGAGGAGTACACAGAGCAACTATAAGACCTCTGATTATCTGAAAATGCTTTTTTGAAGGTCCTGCATTAATGCCCCTCCTTTTATGTGCAACCTAACAGAGAACAGATAAATCTTTACTTTTTTTCCCAATGCATCTGTTAAAACCCTAATGGCAAGCTTATTTTTAAGAGTAAGTGTAACAATGAGCTTAGCAGCAGAAGATTGGTTCCTTGGTTTATTTGCATGCTCTGTAACTTATCTGTTTTGCAAGTTTGTCCTGTTTATAAATTGTATTTTCTCCTTTCCAAAGAATGCACAGGTGGTTTGGTTTTTTTTTTATATGTTTGGCTGTAAGTGGGATTTTTGTGTGCGTGTTTATGCATACATCATGTCTTCTTCCTAAAAGCCACTATAGTTCAAACCGTACTTGATTTTCCTGGAATTTATGTCACTCAAAATTTGTCACTTGCATAAACTTCTTGTGTTAATTGAGAGATCTGTAGCTGTCTCCACTGATATGCATGCTAGCACTGTCTACATCCCTGTCCTGCCAAAGACCAGTCTAATACATCTTTCCTTCACAAAATGCCACCACCACTATACCATTTGGCACTTTTTTCATTCTTTGTCAACTCTTTTCATTCCAGTACAGCTACCTCAAGGCAGTTACTGCCAATGTTAAGCTTTTACTATTCAAATAAACCAGCTTAATTAACTTGCCAATACATTTTATTAAAAACAGACTATACACCTTGGGTGGGTTTTGGCAAAGCTCCCAAGCTAGGCTCCATTTCACACCCTATTGCATAAACTGAAATGGACATTTATCGAGGTGTCTGCAAGTGAAATATCCAAGAAAGCAGGGACTGTAAAGCTGCCAGGTTTCAAAGTACCTGGGCATATCATTCAGAGCATCTAGAATGTAACATGTCAACAGGTTGTCACAGCCGCAGACTGAGACTTAACAGGAAGGCAGAGCATGGTAACTTTTCTGCATTTTTAACATAGACCAATGCTTACTTTGTGAATATGAAATTAATGTTGAATTTTCTGATTTGCAGGAGGCTTTATGGTTAATACAATGTGCATAGAATTCTCAAGTCTCTCAAGATTACGAATGTATCTTTGCAGCTTAACTTCACTTCAAGCTGGGATTTTTTTTTTTTAATTTTTATTACTTAGTAACTATCATCTGCAGCTCCCATCACTCCTCCAAATATCATAACAATTATTCTTAAATCTATAAGGCAAACCATCTCAGTATGATTAGGAGAAAAACTAGAGTTTTAACATAAAACTGTTAACATTTGAACTGAAAGTAAGTAATATAAGATAAATGATGAAATTAAACCCAGCAATGGTTACTGCTAGAAGAAAACTAGTAAGGATTCAGAGATTGGTTTCCAAGAACTGCTGGGTATTCTATTCCTCCATACTTATTCACATATCCGTGTAGTTACGAAATGTGTGTTATAACCATTCTACAAAGAACAAAAAAGAAAAAAATAAATGAATTGACAAGGCACCATCACAACCCAGGTACACTGCAATTAATTTTTGAGCACCATCTGCTGGTTTACTTCTAAAACAATTACATTTCTCAACTGCTGGTAACGCTTGGATACTTATCAGGTCTGTATTGACCTATCACATATTTTGTTACGTATTTACTAAAAGTTTTCACGAGTTCTATTATCATTATTCTAGTGGAAATAACAGAAATATAATAATGGACAGCTATAGAGAAGATGCGTTGCAAAAGTTAAAATAGCTGCTGTGTTGTTAACATAGGTTGAGATAAGCCTGTCACAGTGATGTTTTTAAGCTAAAAAGGTTTCTCAAGGAAACTGAAAATGAAAGCAACTTGGCCACTGTTTTTCTCTTAACATACCATATGTCACCCCTACTACAACTCTTTTCAGTAAGAAGAGGTATCGCTGCCATCTTTTATTTCTTGCAGATTCTTAGACACTACTGGAAAGAGTTATAGAGAAATCCAGACAGAATCACACCTTCAAATATATTATTATGATTACTTCTTGCTCACCTCTTGCTCCTAGCAATACAGTGCCATCTGGTTTTTCTTTTGTCTTTCTCCTTACTCCTTTCCAGTAAGAGAAAGATCTAACATTTCCTTTAGGACAAGGTCCTGTGTTAGGAGCCTGGATTTTGACAGGGTTAACTATTAGCAAATCTGGAGTCTTAGCCTTTTCTCCTTCTCCCTAAACACTAAATAAATATTTGCTTAGGTTGCATTTATGGAATACTTTGTAATAGAAGAAATCTGTACTTGCTTTCTGTTACAGAACATTTGTTTCCAGATTGAATTGGCTTGTAATGTCCAGTTTTGAAGATAGAATTTGAATCTTGCCACTTTCTTCATATGCTTCTGACAAATGTACTTAAACACCAAAAACACACATAATGAAGTAAAGTATTTTTAGAATATCAAATAATTTAAATAAAAATTAGTTTCAGTATCAAACCAAAGGTATAACCTGCAAGGCCTAGATATAAAATGCTGGTCTGTTGATATGCTGAACAGTTATTTACTCAATTTTAATACTGAATTATTGACTAGTCACTAACAATTTTCAATTGAAATATTAATTTATTTATATTCCGCAATTGCTCTGTCTACTGCCCAGAATATTGTAGTCAGTCTGGGTATATTCTTTATATTGGTCAGTATTTCTCTGTAGACTGTTGTCAAGAGTAAAATCATGATTCCTACAATATGCCAACAAATGCTTAAGTCTTTTTTCTTTTTTCATGTTAAGCAAATAGGACAGCTTCTGCATTTTTAGTTAACCATATATGTTCAGGGCTGAGACTCTTGATCCCTGTGGAGGCTCACAAAAATTTAAATCCAAGTAAAATAGCATGCAGACTGCTACTGTTCATGAATGGAGTCTTTTGAGAATTAAAATATGCTTCATACTTCAAGGAACACTAACACTTCATACAGGAGAAAAAAAAACCCACCCAAGTTAGTCTGTATCAAAATGTTTCTAAAAGGAGAAAATGCAGTGAATTCTTAATACCCATTAGTAACTTGCAGGAACCCCAAGGGCATCGATAGAGTTTCATTTACAAGAATACTAAGAGTAGAGTTAGTTCAAAAGTGAAGAACCTGGAATAAATATAAATAGAAATGTTTCTGCAATTCCTTTATATTCCAATTAAGACACTATTTTTGCATTTGCAAAACAGCAATTTAAAGTTTGGCTTTGTGCTCTCTTGTTTTTTCTAAAAGGGGTAGGTCTAGTATAATGAAACTATATGAACCACTTTTTATTTATCATAGTTCTATAGAGAAGGAAAATTAACTAAAAATTTTAATGCAACAGTTTATCTAATTACCTGGTTGTACTTAGTTTTTTTTCTTCATCTCTTCCCACTTCACCTTTTCCCACTAACAACTTTTTTCTCTTGGGTCACAGTGATATAATAAACCTGCACCAGTCCCATGATACTCTGTCTAGCACCTAGGGACATCCTGATGCACGGGATCTGTTTTATAATTCAACACTGGCACCATTCCATTTGTAGGAAATAGCTAGAAGATGTTGCATAAGTTGCTAACTATCACCATAAACATCCATTACTTGCAAAACATTCTCAACAGTTTAAAAATACAGTCCAATGAAATGCAATTTACATTGTTAAAATACTGATGTTAGAAATGAGTTCCAAGTGAATTCCCAGCTTATAGCTAACTATAGAACAACAAACACAATGTTGGGGTTTTTTTGGCTCTAGGTTTGGAAGCATTAACTATCAGTTGGGAATATCTGCAAATTTTCAACAAAGTTCCTTCCTCAGTTCCAGGAGGCTCCTCTTTTGATGGCCTACTAAAGTTTCAGGATGTTTTTTTCTCTTGCATCCTGCTTTACGTCTAAGATAAAAGCTCTCTTGTAAGCCCTCTACAAGTTTCACATTCTTCCAAGGAAAAAAATTACAATAGAATGTCCATCTAAGGAAGAACTGCATCCTAATAAAAGAAGGTGGGAACAGATTGCCAGCAATTAATAATACAAAGTAGCATGCAACAGAACTTGGAAGGATTTTTTAGAGCTAATTTTGCTCCAAGAAGTCCACAGCTCTTTATTGTTACAGATTGAGTTAATGTGTATATTAGAGTATTCCTGTCTATTGAGGAAGATTTGCATTTTAAATGTTTATATTGATTTCCTGGTTCAGCTGTTTAATAACAGCAGATACTGCCAAAGTGAAAGATTAGTTTCAAGTTTCCTTGCATATTTCTGCATTGCCCTGACCTTTTTAGTCAATACTTACAGTGGACTTCAGAATAGACATAGATGAATAAAGCAGTTCCCAAAAGCTTTAATTTGTTTACAGCAAGTAAAATTGTCAGCATCTTTACCATTGGCATTCTTAGGTGATACAAGATTGGATATTTGCAGAAAGCAGATAAAAGTGTCAGTTCTTAACTGAAGATAACAAGCTTCCTGTGCCATCTTATCTGTTTTACATGTGCAAGAAATGAAACCAGGTCTCTCATCTCATAGTTACTCAGTTTCATAATGAGTAATTTGAAGTATAATGGCATGTGTCTTCAGGGCACCTGCAGATCTACAGGACCAACAGGTACACCATTCCACTCTTGTCTCTCTACCTACAAGGCTAGAATACTATTCCAGCTCACTCTAATGGTCTTTTCCTATTACAGCGCCCGGTAAATCACTTAATGCAACAGACTGCAAACACAGGGTTGAAGGGAGGAGTTATGAGGAGAAAATGCATATTATGCCATTGATTCCCACTGCTTTTGTAGCTGAACCCAAATTAAGAAAATTGACAGTGCTTCACACCTCTAGGGTCTAGCTCTCCTCTTCCTCTCTCCAACATGCTGGTTTAAGATTGCTGCGTCCATATGTTTCTCCCACAGTTTGGACAAATACAACAGAGTCTACTAGCAATGATCTGACATGCCATCAATTTCACTACTGAGGTCTACCCTTCTTTTATAAAACCTGAATTAAATTACATCTCATATCTGAACGACTCAAAATGTCAATTATCCTATGGTAACTGGGTGACTTCACTTGTCCCAGCTCTCCAGGCAGGCTTCGTGATGGCTTAAAAGGTCTCTGGAACAACAAGCACACTATAATCTGTTCTTTCATAATCATAATTTCAGAAATCTTTCAGATTACCACACAAAATAGAATCATAGAATCAGCTAGGTTGGAAATGACCTTTAAGATCATCAAGTTCAACCATTATCCCAGGACTGCCAAGACCACCACCAAAGCATGTCACCAAGTGTCTCATCTACCTGTTTTTTTAATATTTCCAGGGACAGTGATTCAACCACTTTCCTGGTTCCAATGCCTGACTAGCCTTTCTGTGAAGAAATTTTTCCTAATAGCCAATCTAAGACTTCCCAGTACAGCTTGAGGCTGTTACCTCTTCACTTGTTACTTGGGAGTAGAGACCAACCGCCACCTCAATATAACCTCCTTTCAGGTAGGTGTAAAGAGTGATAAGGTCCTGTGGGCTATGCGATTTCCGATACAGGCCAGGATGCAACTGGCCTTCTTGGCCACCTGGGCACAAGCTAGCTGATGCTCAGTGGCCATCAATCAGCACCCCCAGGTCCTTCTCCATGAGCAGCTTCCCAGCCATTCTTCCCCAAGTCTGTAGTTGCATGAGGTTGTTGTGGCACAAATTCAGGACCTGGCTCATTGCTTTGTTAAACCTCATACCACGGGCCTCAGCCCATCAATCCAGCCTATCCACAGAGCTTTCTTATCCTTCAGCAGATCAACACTCCCAGCCAACTTGGTGTTGTCTGCAGATTTACTGAGGGTGCACCTGATCCCCTCATCCAGGTCATCAGTGAAGGTATTAAACAACACTGGTCCCAACACTGAGCCCTGAGGGACACCACTAGACACCAACTAGATGTGACACCATTCACCACCACTCTTTGGGCTTAGCCATCCAGCTAGTTTCCAACCAGCAAAGAATCCACCTATACAAGCCACAAGCAGCCAATTTGTCCAGGAGAACACTGGCAGACAGTGTCAAATGCTTTACCTAAGTCCAAATAGACAACATCCACAGCCAACACATCAACCAGGCAGGTCACCCTATTGGACCTATTGAAGGAGATCAGGATGGTCAAGCAGGACCTGTCCTTCATGACCCCATGCTGACTAGGCCTAATCACTGACTAGGCCTGATCCCTGCCTTTTCCCACATGTGCTTTGTGATCTCACTTAGGATCATCCGCTCCCTGACCTTCCTGGCACTGAGGTCAGGCTGACAGGCCTGTAGTTTCTGGTGTCCTTCATGCCTTTTTTATAGAGAGGCAAAAATGGGCTATACCATAATCTTTTTGTACAGTTTAAAAAATACTGTCTTATTAGAAGAAACAATCTTTTTTTTCATCCCACTGCTCAATCATTGGATGGGAACAGATTTAATACATGCTTTAATACATGAATGAAGTCCAAGAGCATCATTTGTCTCACACCACAGGCAGACTAGCACTCTTACAAATGTTTGGTGTCAGCATACAGCATGCTGCTAATTTAAAATGTTGTAAACCACTGTGTTATGGTATTGTTTTATATCCTACCTCCTTCAAAATTTAATTTTAGGGATTTATCTCTTTTCTGCAAGACAGCTAGCTACATAGTCCTGAGAAGGCAATAATCCTGTGAAAACTCATGTTATTTTAAGACATCTATTATTTTGTAGTAGGGCAGTGCCAAGAATTTTAATGTAAAGAAAAATAGATGGAAGAGAAAAGACTTTGTGCTTCATACATCAGAGGACTGTGCTGGGCTCAGATTCAAAAGACAGACAATCCTATCTGTGAAAAAAATAAAACAGAATACATGGAAAGAGAAGTAGTAAATGAGCAGAAGTGAATTTATGTAACCTGAACATTGTTTAAATAGGCTCACATTTCATCATCACTTTTCCAGTTTTTTGGTGGTGTTTTTGCTTGTTTTCGGTTTTGTTTGTTTTGAAGTTTTGGTTGGAGCATTTTTTATTTGATTTGGGTTTTTTGTGTGTGTGTGGTTTGATTGGGGTTTTCTTTGAGGGGGAGTGTTGTATGTTACTGTCTAGTCAAGTGACTTCTTCAGTTAAACAGTGTAGGAAGATATTTGTATTTGCCTCTTCTCAGCTAACATACCTGTTGCAATAGGACAGAAAAGAGCCTGAAACCTACTTGCTGAAGTTCATTAGAAATATTCTTTTTCTATGATAGATAAAAAGTAGGGTGGAAGGAGAAAGCTAGTGCTCAGTATAAGGGAAACAGTTTTAAACACAGCTCTGTAATCATGTAATGTTTTTTTCCCTCTAAGGTCTATCTTAATCATTTACATTCAATCCAAACAGTTTAGGCTTTAAAAGAAAATATCTGTCTTTTGCCCTCAAAATTATCTTTCCAAATGAGTCGATAGGAAAGGCAGCCAAAATTAGACAGCTGTCACTTCATCAAAATGTTACATGACCCCAGACATGCCTCCTTTGATGAGCATTCCAAGAGGGCCAGGCCTGCCCTGTATTTGAACATATTCTGTACAATAGGCAGAGTACTGCTTCTTCACAAGAGTTCTCATAAGCACTACAAAAACTAGAATAATTACTGAACATTTTGGCTACATAAATAAGGTATTTGACACTTGTGTCCTTTCCAGAAGAGCCACAAAATGTGACAAACCAGGTATGGAGACATCTTCTGAGCCTTTTTTCCACAAAAAATATTTGGCCCAAACATAAAAGCAAATGGATTTTCTGTTACCCAGTGATGTATTTATGCTATTCATTCATGATGGGAACAAAATATAATGATAGCGTAACCGTACAATATCGCCAAGGTATAAGGATTATTGCTTATATTACTACAACACATATGGGGCCTTCTCATTAATCAGAAGCCACTGTACTAAGAAGTATATGAACACACACACACAAAAAGATACTCCCTACCTCTAGAAACAACATACCACCACAAAATCTCAGTCAGTCAGTATTGGCAGGACAGCAATATCACCGCTGTCAGTTTTTCCTGCCACTACCAAGACAAAGGACACTGCTGAAGAGTCAAAGGAAAATAGGAGATAACTCGAGCAGTCTGTGTGGATTTTAGTACAGATCTTCTTACTTGCTACAGCTGAGCCTGCTAAGTGAACAGCTTGAACATAAGCTTTTCACTTAAAGCTAATATGCATGATCCCATCTAATGCAGGTTTTACAGAATGACATCTGTAATTTATTCCTACAGTGTCTAATAGTAATTTTCACTTAGTTTCCAACTTTCTTTTTATATCTTCAGCACTTGTATGAATTCAGGAAGTCCATGAACTTTACTGGGAATTTCCAGGGTTTAGTGGCCATTGCCCCCTTTAAGAAACCACATGTGAAAATTTAGACCTTCCTGGAGTTTTCTTGAATGCCCCACTGCGTGTGATTTTGGAATTCTATACAGCAACAACAGCTTTTCCATACATTGTCTTACGAAGCATCTAGAACAAACATTTAGGTAGGAAGGAATAGCAAAATAAGCAGAAAGAGGAATAACCAAATAATCTAATTTATATCCATAAAAAGTTTTCACTCATGTTGAATTTGTACTAAGCCTGTACTTGAATCTCATCTTCAATAGCACTGGATGACAGGAAAACTGGAAAGCTTCTGCTTATTTCCTTCACCAGCCTGAATTCAAATCCTTTACTTTGTAGAATCTATGCCAGTTCTAAGAAAAATCCAAACCACAAATGTTGCAACACAGTTTCTAGGCTGAAACTCAAGAATTGCTTTTTAAAATTAAATTTCCACATTACAGAACTACTATAAAATTATAAAACTCTATGCTTTATGTTTGGGTTTTTTTGTTTTCTCCTTTCTTCCTGCTATGTGAATGCGTTCAATCTCACGTTTTGCACTCAATACATTTGTTTATTCTGTCACTTCTTTGTCTTTCTCCCTAACTTTGATTCAGTGCTCATGATAGACAGAGTCCAAATAAATCCTAACCCTACATTTGGTTTTTTTGCTACTGAGTCACAAGTACTAAATAGTTTATCTAATAAATAGAAAAATATCCTTCCTGTATCAGATCCAGATAACATGTGCAATATGAGATATAAAGATTTTGTGCGTGAAAATATATAGGATTATGTCCATTTAGCAAACCTGACCCATTCTGCTAGCCCTTCCATAGAGAAACTTGAGGAGGAAAGAAAATTCTCTAGGAAGGCTATGGTAGTACATGGGGTTTTCTCATCTGACGAATTTTCAGGAGAAACTATTTTGTGAACATGCAGAAGTCTGTGACTGGTAAAAAGCACACTGCTCAAGAAGTCAGAAACTGTCTGCTTAGCTTCTGTAAGAATGGTAATTGTACATCTGGTGTCCTGAAATGCCTTCTCAGCTAGAAAGAGGAACTTGGAAGAAATAATGAGTCACACTACCAGATTTTTATGTGAAAAACCTGCCAGTAAGTGCTTGAGGAATATTGCTGCTCTCCTTCTGCCTGGATTCCATGAAGTTCTGCCACCACAGAGCATTTGGAGTCAGGGATATCACTGCTTCCAGCACTCCTTCCACTTTTGCACATAGCACACCTCTGCTTGAAGTACTACGGATCCTGCACATCCTGAGGCCAGTGAGTGCATTCCAATGGATTTCACCAAGCTAGAACAAACTCCAGTTTGCATTATTAACAAGCCAAACTAAGATAAAAATTTGAAAAGATATGAAGATAAAAAAAAAAACTTTAACATACTGAAATACCAAGAGCCAGAGGTTGTGATTTGTTCAGTAGTTAAGCAATGTTAAATCCCTCTAGCTTACCAAACCTACTTTATACCTACAAATCTAAAATATATTCTTCAGTGCAAAAGTTATTTTTATATCTTTAAACGCTTTCTGTATTGCTTTAGTGATAGGTACAACTTGATTTTTGGGAGTCTTAACTGCTTCCATAAAACATCGGCTATCACAGTTTTTATTAGGAAATAAAAAGATGCTTCTTTCTGTAATCAGACCTCCCAGGCCCTAAGGAAGCATATAGCAGGTTACTGTTACTTGACATGTCAATAAAGGTAAGCTACACTGCGTAATACTGGAAAGAAAATAAAAATAGCTTCTGTAAAGCCATTAGTGAAATAGCAGTTAACTTTAAATTCTGGCATCCATGACATCTGACTTCCCTTTTTCAGTACACTTACAGTTGAGACAGCCCCATCATCCCCTGGAAAATTCATGAATGATAGCCACTAAGAATATGATTACATGAATACAATAAGTTCTGGCAAAAAAACCTATTAAGAGCAAAAGGAGTTTTATCATCAATGGAAATTTCAATGAACATTACAACCTGAGACATTTTACTTTTAAATAAAAAAGCATCACGAAACTAATTTTCTTTAAATATGCAGTTATAGAATCATAGAATCATAGAATAGTAAGGGTTGGAAAGGACCTTAAGATCACCTAGTTCCAACCCCCCTGCCATGAGCAGGGACACCTCACACTCAAACATGCCACCCAAGGCTCTGTCCAACCTGGCCTTGAACACCACCATCAATGGAGCATTCACAGCTTCCCTGGGGAGCCCATTCCAGTGCCTCACCACCCTCACAGTAAAGAATTTCTTCCTCATATCCAATCTAAACTTTCCCTGTTTAAGTTTGAACCCATTACCCCTTGTCCTATCGCCACAGTCCCTAATGAAGAGTCCCTCCTCAGCACCCCTATAAGCCCCCTTCAGATACTGAAATGCTGCCATGAGGTCTCCACTCAGCCTTCTCTTCTCCAGGCTCAACAGCCTCAACTTTCTCATTCTATCTTCATACGGGAGGTGCTCCAGTCCCCTGATCATCCTCGTGGCCCTCCTCTGCACTTGTTCCAACAGTTCCATGTCCTTTTTATGTTGAGGACACCACAACTGTACACAGTACTGCAAGTGAGGTCTCACAAGGGCAGAGTAGAGGGGCAGGATCATCTCCCTCGACCTGCTGGTCACTCTCCTTTTGATGCAGCCCAGGATACGATTGGCTTTCTGGGCTGCGAGCACACACTGAAGCCGGCTCATGTTCATTTTCTCATCAACCAACACCCCCAAGCCCTTCTCTGCAGGGCTTCTCTCAATCTCTTCTCTGCCCAACCTGGAGCTGCGCCTGGGATTGCTCCCACCCAGGTGTAGGACCTTGCACTTGTCATGGTTAAACTTGTCATGGTTGGCATCAGCCCACCTCACAAGCCTGTCAAGGTCCCTCTGGATGGCATTCCTTCCCTCCAACGTATCAACTGAACCACACAGCTTGGTGTCATCAGCAAACTTGCTGAGGGCACACTCAATCCCACTGTCCATGTCACTGACAAAGATGTTGAACAAGAGCGGTCCCAACACCGATCCCTGAGGGACACCACTCGTTACTGGCCTCCAGCTGGACATTGAGCCATTGAACACTAATCTTTGCGTGCAGCCATCCAGCCAGTTCTTTATCCACTGAGTGGTCCACCTATCAAATTGATGTCTCTCCAACTTAGAGACAAGGATGTCATGGGAGACAGTGTTGAACGCTTTGCACAAGTCCAGGTAGATGACATCAACTGCTCTACCCCTGTCCATCAGTTCCGTAGCCCCATCATAGAAGGCCACCAGGCTGGTCTGGCAGGATTTCCCCTTAGTGAAGCCATGCTGGCTGTCACCAACCACCTTGTTGGTTTTCATGTGCCTCAGCACGCCTTCCAGCAGAATCCGCTCCCAGATTTTGCCAGGCACAGAGGTGAGGCTGACTGGTCTGTAGTTCCCTGGGTCATCCATTTTCCCCTTCTTGAAAATCGGGTTATATTTCCCTTTTTCCAGTCATAAGGAACTTCACCTGACTGCCATGATTTTTCAACTATGACGGACAGTGGCTTAGCAACTTCATTTGCCAGCTCCTTCAGGACCCGAGGAAGGATTCCATCAGGTCCCATGGACTTGTATACTTTCAGGTTCCTAAGATGGTCTCGAACCAGATCCTCTCCTACAGTGAGCCCAGGGTCTTCATTCCTCACTGTCCCTGTGTTTGCCTTCCAAGACTTGGGTGGTGTGGTCAGAGCATTTGCCGGTGAAGACTGAGGCAAAGAAGTCATTAAGATCCTCACCCTTCTCCAAATCCAGGGTAGCCAGTTCTCCCAATAGCTTCTGTCCACATTGTCCCTAGCCTGTCTTTTATTTACAATGTACCTATAGAATCCCTTCCTGTTATCCTTAACGTCCCTAGCCAAGTTTAATTCTAAGTGGGCCTTAGCTTTCCTAACCTGCTATCCAATCTAAACTTCCCCTGTTTAAGTTTGAACCCATTACCCCATGTCCTATCACTACAGTCCCTCATGAAGAGTCCCTCCCCAGCATCCCTGTAGGCCCCCTTCAGATACTGGAAGGTTGCTATGTAGAAAGTCATAGAAAGACTTAGCCTTCATAAAGGACAGGTAAACATGATTTAATATTGACAGAGCCTCAAAAGAATCTTTAATTTGAATAGGCAATACTACAATGCATGCTATAAATTATTCTATAGACCCTGTAAAGCAGGGATAGCTTATAATTAATACATGAAACAGGGGTAACATACTTAAGAACAAAAAAGCTTATGAGACTTACGAGATATTTCTGATACCTCAGAAAGATCTGATTAGCTGTCACAAGGAAATATTTAACTCCATTTGGCACATAAGGAGATGAATCTATCCAGTGACTACTCATCCACAGCCAAGACAAAAATCAGCTATTGCTGAATCTACTCTGGTAGGTCTATCTACTGGTGAAAAATATTCTCTGTCAAAAGTACCACGTACCTGGACTACAGATAAATTATCACCCTTAAAGTTGACTCTGTGTAGGGAAATTAAAGCAGAATAACACTTCCAGGTCCATAATAGTTTTATGACTTAAAAAGAAACAAACAAAGAAAATCCACCATTCCAAAACCACCAACAATACTTAAAACATTTATTGTTAAAGCATTGCTTTCAGAAGAAAGAAGCGTGTTATTCCTTTGAGTATTTTTACCATCTAGCAATCCTTGCTTGAAGATCTATTTAGCTACCAGCTTGAAAAAAATAGCTGCGTCACGCAGGATGAACTGAAGACAAAAACCATCACAACCTCATTTAATACCATAAAAATGGAGTAGCATTATACATATAGTTGTCAAGGAATGGTGGGCAAAAGGAACCACAATGATCACAATAAAGCAAAACCTAACTGAAAGTACAGAGTTTGATTTGTTAACAAAATATATTCAAAATCCCTGCAGTGATACTGAGGATACCGATATTACTCATTCTCAACTTCAAATCACTTGCATTCTATAGGCATATCTATATATTTGTGAATATATATGAATGTGTACATATATATGCATACATATATATACATGAATCCTTAATGTTAAACAAACTTTGGACAACATAAAAAAAAAAAATCACTGAAATCTAAGAAACTATGAAAAAAAATCAATAGCCATATATTGAAAAGAAAGAGAGGACTAGAATGATAACCAAGTTCAGAACGCTTTCTTACAGATTTTGTTAAAGCTGCAGAGGCCTAGCATATAGCAATGTTTCAATCCAGCTTCAGAAACAATCAGTAGGGTTATAAATGTAAGAACCAAGCTGTGTTTCTTACATTTCCTTCTCTGTCAATCCTGAAATTTTTACAAAGACTGTTTACTTGAGTCTTTTAAAATTTACCTGTGTAGATTTATTCATGCAGTGTCTTTTAATTAGAAGACCACAAGTTGTAACAATAACAGTTGAATTGCATCAGTTACAGTTCAATCAGAATACAAAATTGCTCTTGAATCAAGAGCTAGTACAAAGGATGCTTTCAGCAGTACAGGACAGTTATGGCAAAATCAAAGACACAATTAATAGGACTCTTTCAATGGAAGAGCAGAAGTTTAATACACATAGATCCAGGCATGCCTTCTTTTTTATTTTCAGGACTTCAAAAGAACCCCATACTATAGTGTGCTAATGAATAAACATTAAAAGATTTTAAAATTAGTAAAAACCAAAGTACAGCAATGAAACTTTGGAGATGTCTACATTCCTAAATGTTTCATTTACAGTTTTTAATCAGCTGTAAGACTAAGTTAAAAAAATGCAGCCTTTTTTGACAGGTTTACAAGTTATTCAAGTAATGTCTACAGAAAGGCATCTGTGAGAATTTCTGTTTCAACAGCTGAAACTTAAGTCTTACCTGGAAAAGGATGGCACCACAAAGCCAAGTATGTAATCACAGTTACACAGTTTAAAATTCTTAGTGCATATCAAAATATAAAAGCTCTTTGTTCCACTCTCATTTAAACTGTCATGAATGGCTTGCTGTGAGATGTATATGACCTAGTCTTCAGATTGGCATTCTACCTATGGTGGAAGTGTACTGTTGTGAGAAGAAATATTACTAGAAAAGCAGTAGAACATTTCTTTTCCATGGCTACATTCCTGGGGATGCAATACAGCCAAAACAAATCCAACTGTCATCACTAGCACACCGATAGCAAGAATCAAGCAGGATATGAGGTTATCTGAATGGTTCCATCGCTCTTTGGACAACTTTAGGTAACACGCTGTTGGGATGATAAAAACAAGTGGGGTAGCACTCAGAACTCCCTGTGTGTGGGAAACAAACAATAGAGAAAACCCCTCATAAGCATATATATATTTAGATGTGAAGAACAAAACCCTAAATTTTTAAATGGTTGTGATTAGTCTAATACAATAGCAAAGTCAGAGCCTTTGCCAGTGTTGCTATATGCAAAACTTTCTTTTCAAAGTGAGAAGTTACTTGGAGGAATATCTGTAAAATGATCTGAAATAATTCAGATTTATTTAAATGCTTTTTCTTTGCTGATACAGAATAATATTTTCTGCTGCAAGTACTATTAATTCTAATAATCAGAAGTTTCTCGGCTTCAGCAGTACTGCAAAAGTCCAAACATACTGGGTCTGCAATACTATAACTGACTTAATATATTTAAGATCATTCCATGTAGGAGATGCAATACACCTCAAAAAAAAAAAAAAAAAAAAAAGTGGAAACATCATGTAGCAGTTCGAAGAATTCTGATCAATTTCTACATTTATGACCGGATTTGGGTTGACTTCCCTATGAAAGCGAAGCTCCCTTTGAGAGAATGAAAAATTCAACTCCTCTTTAAATGCTCTCTTAGATAGGGATGGATAAAAAGCACCTGCTTAAGTACTTTTTATAGTAAAGCTACTGCAAAGTAACATACAAATTACATGTCAAAAGACAACATTTTAATGCAGAAATTAGGAATGCTTATTTTCTCACATACTTAACAAAACACTATGTTTCAGCTTAATTATGGTGAGGTAGTAATCCAGCCTTCCGAATATCTTTGCATCATTGTTTGCACAAACTTTTTTGTTACAGGTAGAACCTGTTAAAAGTGATCAGATATCAAAAATCTTCTAGAGAAGAGAAAGCTGCATGGAGACCTCATAGCAGCTTTCCAGTATCTGAAGGGGGCCTATAAGAATGCTGGGGAGGGACTCTTCATAAGGGACTGTAGTGAGAGGACAAGGGATAAGGGGTTCAAACTTAAACAGGGGAAGTTTAGATTAGATATAAGGAAGAAGTTCTTTACAGTAAGGGTGGTGAGGCACTGGAATGGGTTGCCCAAGGAAGTTGTGAATGCTCCATCCCTGGCAGTATTCAGTGCTAGGCTGGATGGAGTCTTGGGTGACATGGTTTAGTTTGAGGTGTCCCTGCCCACGGCAGGGGGGTTGGAACTAGATGATCTTAAGGTCCTTTCCAACCCTATCTATTCTACGATTCTATGATTGTATGATTCTGTATCTGTTCATGCTAGAAAGACTCATTGGCAGTTCTCTGGTGTAAATTTATTATTAATATGTTATACCATATAATAAATGTAAACCACACATATATATACATAGATTATATGGGCACACAAAGTTAATTAGGTTCATTATACCAGTATCCAGATATTTGTCCAGAATATGCATGTACATATGCACACATTTAAATACTTTTATTGGTGCGTATATATATACACACAGGTGAATTTTCTGCACTTGTAATGTAAAAACAGAGTGGAAAAAAGATGGAAAAGAAATTACCAACAGATGCCATGAGTGAAAAAATTCTAACTGGAAACATGCATCCTGACCAAATCATTAGGAATAATGTTTATTTTGAACTAGTTATGATTTGTTAAGTAGGCAATTATTTAAAATTCAGGGTAATTCTATAACTTACCTGAATATTGAAACCTGTTCCATAATATTAGTACAAACATAACCCGGTAAAATCACAGATACAAAATCACTCATTACTGCTCAGCTCAGTTAGCAGATAAACTGCATCTGTGGATTAGAACAGTATACTTGTACCATAATGTACCTACAAGTATGTGTATCACATAGCATAAATAACAACTCCCTCCATTTTGTTCTATCAATAAGCATGCAATATATGGCTTGAAAATATCAATGAATGCATGGACACGGATGTAAGAAAGCAATTCCAAAATACTTCTATAAAGAAGTAAAGGCTATCCTTAAAAAGTTTTCTCCATATTTTAACTTTCATATCCTGGAGTATATTTCCACATTTTCTTTATTTATTAATAATAGCTGAGTACTGTGCACAGTTCTGGGGTCCCCAACATAATAAGGACATACAAATGTTGGAGCAAGTCCAGAGGAGGGCTGTGATAAGGGGGCTTGAGCACCTCCGATATGAAGACAGTCTAAGAAAATTGCATCTGTTCAGACTGGAGAAGAGAAGGCTGCATGGAGACCACAGGGAAAAATTCCAGTTTCTACCTCTGTGGTCTCACTACTGCTGCTTCTTCCTTTATCCCCTTGTTTTTTGTCTCTTTGGCACAAGGCAATCTTTAGGATCTGATTCAGTGTTAAGTAATTTGCCAACTTCATCAGAAGCAGGGATTACAGAAAAACATGCTAGATTCACTCCTCCGATACAGTTAGGATGAGTATTCTAGTGATTTCTAATGCAGTTTAGATACATTTGGTAAATCATAGCCATTTTTCATATCTCCAGAACTGCAATGAAAGCACTTCCCAACTATATGAACTTTACCTCTGAACTCCCTCTCTCCTGTAATTATCCAATTTTGAAGCAATAAATAATTCCTTTTTTTCCTACTGCATTTCTACTGACTACTCTGGTGAATTACATAAGATTTTCAGTAGAGATGTGGATTTTTCATAGTTCTGTTTTATAAAAAAGTGATTTATTAAACAAGAGTATACAAGTTCACTTACATTGAGCTCTAAAACTATTCCAAGGCAATCATACACTAATGATACACCAGTCGCCACAGCAATGATAACTACTGTCACAAGAATATGGAAAACTGTGGAGAGGTTCCCATGGAAAAACACATTGGCAATCACCTGAAACAGAACCACAATTTTAAACCTTGTTTTTGCTCTTTACCTGAACAAACAGATTATTCCAAATCTTCTAACATTAGGAAACTAAAAGAACTTGGTGAGAATACACACACTGAACTCTATCTATTTTGCTTCAAGAAAACATCATCCACTTCCAGAAATAACTCATAAACACCATTACTAAAATTGCAGAACACATGCAAGACTAATCTAGTTACACCTGCAGGATTTAGGGTATACTTTCTTTTTTCTCATCTGCCCGCTACAGAATAAAAAGTTACGATTACTTATTGAATAGATGGATTTCCTAGATGAAGATACTATCACAAATCAAAACTATTAAGCATGATAAATATACTATTTTTGGCTACTCTCAACATAATAACAACATTGGTATTTATGCCAAACTTGGAACTTTTAGCAGTCCTGCTATTAATAGAATATTGGATAATATTATAGTAAATAATAAATGCAATACAGCATTATGTTACCAGAATCCAAACATGTACAATATGTACCTCATACTCATTGCATGTAACAGAATAGGTTATGATGATATTACAGATCAACCACTGACTTCAGCTACAATATGTAGTAATAATGTGAAAATAATAATATATAGCAACATTGTTAATGGGAGAATGTAGTTAATTCTTACCTCTCTGGTCACAAAACATTCAAGGGGAAAGGTCAGAATTACAGTAACTCCATAACAAAATCTTCCAAATGTAGCAAGACTGTCATCTCTACAGTAGTTTTCAAATAGATCTCCTGAGGCATAGCAAAGCATCAGTTAGTTTGAACTTCATGTCATTGGCCTATTTGCAACTTGAAGTGTGAGTTACTGGAGTTACTGGAGTAATTGAGACTTTCTGATCCCCCTTCCTGATTCATCTTGAAAACCTGTACAGTCACAAATTATATCCAGGAGGAACCTTCACCATATCCTGCTAGTAGCAGTGCTTTTATTTCAAGTAGCATTTATCTTCAAAAATATTTTAACATATACACACTAGAGTTGTCATCTGTTATTTTCCCCTTAGCACAGATTTCGTATGAGATGCTGGTGTTTGTTTAAATAAATATGTGACAGACTCAGAAAGAAAGCTTGTAGGCGAAAGATACATTTCTTTTAAAAATGTAATTCCTATAACAGCAATTACACAAAGACAACCAGTGAGTTACCTCTGGAGAACTGCTTTTTTTCTGATAGTATCTAATCACAGCTGGTAAGCTGCAGTAAAGAATGTCAAATATTCTGACCCTGAAAGGCCTTATAAACATATGGATTATTACCTAGCAAATCTTCTTACATCTAACAACAAAAAACATTGCTAGAGAATTCAAATCATCATCTTGCTTAGAGTTTACCACAAAGAATCTGGAATAATGATCTCTGAAGCATGACAGACACTGCAAGACAGCGATCAGATGATCTGTCAGGTCTTTTCTACCTGATTACTATATTGTCTTATGACTTACTACTCTTAGGATCAAAACAGCACTGAAGAAGCAAATAAGGTGCACTTAAGAGAAAATAGACAAAAGATTTTGACAGGGGAGACAAAGTAAGATGGAACCTGCTTGCAGTAGAGTCATATGCTGAGGGACAGCTGCAGTCAGAGCTTTCTATACTTGTAATATCTCAGCCAGTTTGCTGTTAAGACTGGCTACAGGTGCATCTAGGACAGTTAAGTTATTCAGCATAAACAGCACTAGAAGCAGGAAAAAAAGGACAGCTCAAGCAGTAATCTATATCCTACAACTCCTGTTCTCAACTAGATGCTGCTGCTCATCAGGAAAGGAAAAGCTTGTAAGCCTTCTACAATTTGGAACAGCACTATTAAATAACAGAAAATCTGCTTGCTTATGAAATATGTATTTTTCCTGAAGAAGCTAATGCATTGAACAAATTTATGCCTTGTTCTTCTGAAAGGATCTTCTATACTTCAACAAAATGATGTTAAATAATATGATGTAACCGTGCTTAGATATATTTATACATTTATGTATATTCATATACCCATAGAAGTGGCAATAGGATTAGTTACAGCAAAACAGCTGTTGCAAAGATAGGAAATATCTCTTAAGTCATAGGTAGAATGTTGTATTAGCACAGACAGGAAAAGATACAGAATGTACAGAAATATATGCCAGGCATCCTGTAGAAAAACCAAAGCAATTTTTGTTCTTAGTGTTCTCTGCTAGTGGACCATATGTCTGACTTATAGATGCTTAGTCCTCAGAAGTATTTTGATTATGGAAGTATTCAAAGGGGACTTTGACCAGGGAGGCTTACACTTGGGAACCTGACATCTCTTAGCATGCAGCTCACATCTTTGTATCCTGTTTTGGTGGTTGGGGAACTACAATGTCCCATTTGTCTCCAAATACAGCATGATTTTGTTATTTTTACATTCACTAAGATATTAGCAGCAAAAATTGGACAGAAAGGCATAAATGTAAGGATTGCAGCAAACACCAAAACTGAGGTATCAAGCAGTTTACCTTCTGTGTATCCTGTAAAAGTCATATATCCACATGCGGCGAACACTACACTGATAATAACAGCAAGTGAGACAGACACATGTGTGACTCGAGACCAGTTCTTTAATGTTGGTTCTTCCAGAGACCCATATATTAAAAAGCTGTTATGGTTGCAGATGAATGCTGAAACACATGACAGTTGAAGCAAATGTATGAATTCATGCATATAAAATAAATTCCAAGGTCGGGGAGAGACAGCACAGTTTGAATCAACTCATTATTAAATACAAACACTAATCCTGCAATGATTGGCAAAGATAAATGGCTTGAACTTCTACTTATTTGATTTGATGAGGTTTATATTCAACCTGCAATGATTCTGATTTCATTACCCTAAAATGCCATGCTGTTTCCCACCCCCACACGTCCATTCCGTCTCTGTTTCTTCTTCTTGCTCTTTGCTTAAGAACCCAACAGCAGTTTTGAGATCGCTTTTTTTTTTTATTTAAAACCACAGAGCCATTTGCTACTTTCAGGCTTCCTATGACATCCATTTTAGGCCTCAGATTATCCCAGCATCAACAAGAAGTAATATACTGGATCCTGCAGGCAGGAACAGATTTTAGAATAAGGATAATGGAGGCAAGTTGAGATTCACCTGAGTGTTTCATTGTGAGAGATGGAAAGTAACAGGCACTCCCTAGTGAATGAATGAATTGCAGCCTAAGATTTTTTTGTTATTGGTTGTCCAAGACAACACAGAATGATGACTTTCTCCTCAATTTATCAGTTATATTAACCCTGTTGGTGCAGGTGTTTTAGGATGACCTGGACAGTTGATCTAGAGTCACATACTACACCTCTGTCTGTGCTACAGTGGCAACAGTCTCTCCGAAATGATAGGAATAACATAAATAATGTCTTAAATCATAACAACCAAATTCATATGGATGTCTCAAATTCAATTTCGTTTTTTTTCTAAACCATCTTAGCATGAATATATAGAAAAAAAGAAAAAAAGGAATTTCTAGGTCCAAAATATTAAAGACTTTGTTAGAGTTGCTCTGAATATTGAAAATATGAAAATATGAAAAAAATTACTTACCAAATGACATCACCCCAACAGCTTGTACTGCATTTGATTTTGCAAATATCCATGCATTTTCTGATTTGGGTCTAAAACAGACATTTGTTTTAATACATTATCTCCTCTTTAAGTGCCATTTATTAAAAATAATTTAAAATACTATGTTGTAATACAGAACTGCTAGTCAGATCTCCAGAACTCTCTCAAGCAGGCCAGAGTGTTCATCAACAATAAGTTGAAACTAGGGAGATCCCTTCTCACCTTGCTTGTTTTGGCTGAAGTATTTCTGTAACCAGCTTTTACAGCCAAAATGTCAGCCTATTTCAGTTTTGTAAATAAACTCTTCAAGTCATCCTATACCAAGCAACAGGGAAGGTTAAACCTGTTACTGATTCTGAGTAAGGTTATCTCAACCCGAAATCTCTTCTGGCTACTTAAAGGCAATTTCTTCCTTTGAATTTGCATATGTAATCCATGCAGTCTAGAGACACTTTTTTTTCCTAGTCTACAAATCAAGTAAGGCAGTTTGCCTTTCTTTGCACTTGCTCCAAATATCCCTCATAGTAAAGAGATTCTGCTAGTTCCCAAAGAACTGATAAATCAGGCAAGAATTGTAATATCCCCCACATCTACTCTTACAAGTTATGCTCACAATTCTCAACCTGTGGTAACTGCAATTCTAAGAGGAGGACCACAGAAAGCCATCAGCAAACTTTGTTAAAACCCATTTGATGCATGAACTTCCTCTCTGCATAGAGAGCAAAAATGAAGGAAAGAAGGACACAAAACATCATTTTCCAGAACAGCAATTTGCTAGAAATATAAAATGAAATTCACAAGCCAGTTGAACATAGTGTTTGTAATTAACAATAAAACACAGACAAAAGAAATAGCACAAAGAAATTGCTCTTAAAAAGTTGGTTGTGGCTAACTTTGCTCTGTTTTTATTTAGAGGGAAAGCTGCTGCCACCTGATGCTTTAGCTGCTACTTTCCTACTGCCCTAGAAAGCAGTATGGCACTCATGCCAGTTCTGTGAAGGCAACAAAGGCAGCTCTGTCTCTCCCTTTACCTGGTGGCATACTGGCATATGCTATGCTAGGTTTTGTAGCTTTCAAATGCTTAAATTCCACTCCCACACCCTAAAAAGAAAAAAAAAGACAAAAAAAAGTTGCTGTTTCCTCTTTCAGAACTCGTATCTTACTATTACTTGACAGCTCAGTCAATCCTGCTTTTTCCATATTAAAAAAAAAAACAAAACAACCAAACATATGCAATGCATATTCAGTTCAGACTTAGAGCACCTTTTTGGCTCTTAAGCTGTGGTTGCTAAGCTTAACTTTGAGGTGAACAGAATCTGAGCATCAAAAATCAAGTTCAGTTTTTTGCCCTCAGATGCAGTACGCTGTCTTGACTACCATAACACACTGCTTCTAGTCTTGAAACAGCTGAATATGGCCCTCCTAAAACATTCTCAGACTCAACATGTAGATGTAATAAATGCTATGGATGAAATAGAGATATCTGGCATTTGTCTGGTGAAATAGGACTTCCAAATCACTACAGCTGCTGTAGTTCCTTGTACAGAGTACCCTCCCTCAACTTGATGTCACTGATATTAAATCACTAGAGATGTCTGTGGACAATTCATATCCATAATTTTGAATGCATTATTTTTCAGGAAAACATTCACACCTGATTGGAAATAAAGTCAATAATACCTCAAAATAAAAATGCAGAAAGCTAACATTACAACTGTTCCATTCGGTAACCACTGGAGGTCAGCTCTGATACCAGACATTCAGAATGAAAATTTATTTTATATTATCCTTTGATAACAGAATTTGTGAGAGTCTTCTTACCCCTCTTTCTATTAATAATTAACATTGAGATTACATAAGACCCTATAAATCGATGCACAGAAATAAAGAATGCTTTTGCCTGAAGCACGTACAATTTCTGTGAAAATGGTACATCCCGTGTAACAGTATAGCTATATTAAAAGCTCCTACAAATAGGGATTTAAAAAAATGAATGTAGAAAATGTGTGAATTTCAGTAAAAACATTTTCAATAAAGTGCCCAAATAACAATAATAAAAACAACAACAACAACAACAAAAAAAAAACATCACAGGAGTTAGTCTTCCCCCTGCACAATGTTAGTTTATACACTAGCAATATGCAATAGACCAAAATATAGCTTTGCTTTATGCATAAATGACAAATCAGATTAGGAGCATTATTTGGAGAAAAAAAAAAAACCAAGAGAACAAAATCCTTCTTATTTAGCAGCCTAAGAAGATAAATTCGTTCCATTCTAGTTGCAGAATGAGGAAGAATATCAGATCCATGATTTGAACAATAGCAGATTGCAATGCCATATAACGCATGGTGATACATATTAGATATGCAACAATACAGGACTCTTTCTTACAGTAAATCATATATTGCTGCATGTGTTTAGGGAAACATTTTCATACCCTGGGAACGGAGGGATCCTGCACAGATGTGATAAACTAAAGGAAAGCAACACAGTAAGCAATTCCATTTCTCAGTGATTAGAACTAAGAGTCAACAGTTCTAGAGTTCTGACCATATCAACAACAAATCAGCCCCAAGTCCAGTCTGCGGGACATACAGACTTTCGCAAAGCTCCTGGAGAGGGGTGCAGTTGACATGAAAGTGTCTATATAAAATAAGACTTCAGACTGGGAAAGACAAAATTGTGTCAGGAAACTACCTGTTACTTAGGGAAGAGCCACACGGTGAGTAATTACATAAAATTACTCACAAGACAAAGGGCACCTAATGGTAATATCAAGTGTCAAGGTGAATATGCACACATTCGTATAAATATGTGTCTGTGTAGGCAGATGCATACACAGGCTGAAAGTATCTTACCACAAGAATAGCAGGTAACACTACATCTGCTTGCTTTTTCAATCCTGCTGCTACTGTTCAAGATTGAATTTTGGTTTGGTTTTCTGTTTAGATTTTCTTTTTTTGAGAAGCACCATTGTTCTGACCAGTTTGACCTACATGCTTGTTAAGAATTGTTAGGGGAAGATTTTAACTGCTGCTCATACATTAATAAACAAAATCAGCTAACTTACTGTTCCTCAGTTGGTGTATAAAAACACGGGCTATGTCTGCACGAACACAAAGCTTTTTTCATGCTGGAGAAGTAGTTAGATAAAACACAATAAAAGTTACAGAATAAGTACATTTGTGATACTAAATGCACTTGTTGAGAGCTGTACTGCCTATCATACAGTAGAAGTTGTCACACAAAATAAAAACTGAGAAGTAATATAACTGTGATTCTTGGAATGAAAATAGTAAAAGATTGAGCAATAGACATTCCAAGGGAGATCCTAGAGAAGAAAAAGTCTCATCTGAAAGTAAGACAACAGCAAGATAGACTAACAACTGTCCATGGTAAAGCAAGGTGGTAAGCCTAGCAATGAAGAAAGTCCAGAGGTTAAGAAAATTACTCAGTCTTCAGTATACTTAATGGAAAGTATAGCATATAAACATGCTAATGAGCTTTTAAAAGTTTTGAAAATATTTGTGTTTATCTACACAATAACAAGGGAAAATGAAAAGAACTAATGAACCAGGCAAAAGTTAAGACTTCCTAACAGGGTAAAACAGGGCACTTCAGATCCAGATCACGAGTAAGGGTCGGGCAAAACTGTTTGGCAGTCTAAACCAGCATATCTTCTACTTCTTGAAAAACATTTACATTATAGCATTCCCTAAGATCCATGCCATGCAAAAATCTTTTCTGCTATTTATGTAGAAATGCTGTAAAATGCAGTACAGCAGAGTGCACCTGAAGCAAAATGCCTTTATGGAGAGAAATAGAAACATAGGCCTCTGATCTAAATCCAGTCTGCAGGTATAAAACACTGACTGGAAAAAAACAAACAAACAAGAAAAGTAATTTGTAGAGAGGACGCAAAGTGCTGTGTTTGACAAGGGAGCTATATGATGAATGAGCAAATCGTAGCCGTTGTTTTGGATTGAAGATCAGTGACTAACCTCCAAGTTTAGGTGCAAACCAGCAACTATCAAAATAATCCAGGAACACATGGTCTATTAATTCATGCTTAAGTCAACGATTTAGACATTTAGGAAATTAATTGTAAAATTTCAGCTCAGTTCTAAGGTAAAATACCTCCCTAGTTTTTGTTTAAACTTCAAAAGTTGAAAGATATTGAAAAAATTTATACATGCTGAATATAACTTCCATCAATCTAATGGAATGAAAATGAGTAATGCTCACATCAACCTTGAATTTTATGTTAATCAAAGTCATCTTGGTTGCTAAAGAACACAGACAAGGCAAAGCTATATGTCAGCTCCACTTAGTTACAGCTGCTTCAATGCCTCTTTCTTCCTTAATGAACTACTTAGCAGTTCTGTAAATATATGGTAGTTTAGTTTTATTTTTTAATTTCATCACACATTAAAGTTTTTTTACTTACTATTGGATTATTTATATGAAGAAAGAATCAACTTTCTACTTTCAAGTTATTTTCATGAACACTTGGTGTTTCATCCCTGTGATCAGCTGCCAGCTGAGTAATTCTCACATCTTATTTATGTGCAGCAGATGCTCTTGAAGCTTTTCCTAGAGATCTATGTATTATGCAGACACTACACCACAACATTCTTTCCAAAAGAACACAAAATTAAAATGATCCATCTTTATAAGCTACATAAAATATTGCTTTTCACAGCAATGGATGTTAGTTTCAGCTTTGAAGCGTGACTTTATACAGTATTAGCATACAGCATGTTTACAGTCCGAGATAATTCTAACCCATTGTTTTTGATCACAGTAGGAAAATACCCACCTACAAGCAGGTGGAAATAAAGAACAGATTATCAAAATGTGTTTCTATCCAGCATCTTAACCTACTGAGAATAAACTCTGGGTCCAGAGCATAGGATTTTATATGCAGGTTCATATGTCCTTAGAACAAACAATAACTATATGGATGATATTAATCAAAAGCAAAACTGGGCAGGAAGTACCTCAGTTTCATATTTGCCATATGAGGAAGTAAGTTATATCAAGTAATCCCTCATCACAAATATATAGGGTTTTTTTTTGAGGACTAATTAGAAAATAACATTGCTAAAATGTTCTTGGACAACCCACTCCATCCCCAAAGCAACACCCAAAAGACTTATAAGAGCTCTTTTTCAGCCTTCAGTTTCAAGCTCATCAAATCATTAAAAATAACCATAATGTTATTTTGCTGATGGACTAACACATTGCAAAAGGTTTCCAGGAAATATAATATTCTCTGTTGTCCAAATAATAGATACAATTTTCAACTACAGCATGGATTGCATTTAAGCAAAAAGACAAATTCTTTTCCTATCTGACAAACCTAAGGACTGTGTTCCATAATCATGATTTCTAAAAATCTCTTTAAAAACTGTAGCTTCCACTGTACTTTAATAAGGATTCACAGTAAATATGTTATTGACTTGTTTTAGTTGTTTTAATACTATGATGAGGTGGTATTAAAATATATTAGTGTTAAACTATATTAGTGTTCCTCACCCTCACTGGAAAAAAAAAAAAAAAAAAAAAGAGATGGCATAGCATTATACCATTAATAAATATTACAAGAGGGCTTTAATAATTAAAGCAGATGTCTAATTCCCACTGTAAAATACAACTACAAAAAATAGACATTGATAAAACGTTTGTGAGGCAAAAGATTCTGATTAACAGTTAATCAACCTGCTAGATGCATTTCTGAAAACCAGGTAAAAAATGGAAGTCTCTCAAGAATTATAATGTGAAACTTCAAGAATCACTTAAAACCCAACATTAGTTATTGTAAGAAAAAATGAACCCATTCCATATTTTTTCAGTACATCACAACTGTTGAGAAGAAATATTACCATAGTAACAAGGTCATCGGTAACAATTACATATAGCTTCCTCCTTCTTTGGAAGGGAATTTTGATGATACACTTTCAAATACCCCTTTAACACACAGTATGAAAAGCATGCGCTTTTTTTTGGGGGGGAGGAGGAGGCAAAGAAGAGGGAGGGAGAGTCTCACACAGTTCCAAGTGCATCATTTTATAGATAATAGGCAATATCATCTGGTACAATTTTAGAAACTGCTATTCTAGCCATCTTCCTAGCATTAAACACAAATACCCTGTAAGTAACACACATATTACACCAGTAAAACAAACAATTATGCATAACAATACTGAAATAATCACTGGTGGAAGAACCCAATTCTTAGAGAAACATTATAAATACTATATAAAACTGTTCCAATAAATAAAAAAGCACTTTAAAAAACAGAGTTTGTTGACTTTATTAGTAAAGTCTTCACATTTAAAAGATAAGGAAAAGGTAGACCTTCTAGGCCATAAAGACAACACATTCATAACACTTTCTTGCAATGTAATTAGACAAATATTGCCACAACACATATTCATGTGTACTAAATAGTCTAGAATACTCTGATGTCCAATGTTAAATGCTATTTTCAGAGTGTCTGTACTGCTGAAAATGTTTTGCACGCTTATATTGCTATTTTCTCAAATGACAGAATAAAGTTTTATTATATCATCTTTTTTCTTTTCATGATTTCATAATAACTTAATACAAATAATTATATTAACAGAAAAAGAAATATTTTAACTAAGATGCTATGTATTTTAAGATTGTAAATAAAGGCCATCTGACAGTAATGGATGAAATTTAAGATTTCTCAAATGACAATCTCATATGCCCATTCATGACCGACCTGCTATTAGCCATATTTTGGTCGATGAAAAAATGAACATGAGCCAGCAGTGTGCACTTGCAGCCCAGAAAGCCAACCGTATCCTGGGCTGCATCAAAAGGAGAGTGACCAGCAGGTCGAGGGAGGTGATCCTGCCCCTCCACTCTGCTCTCCTGAGACCTCACTTGGAGTACTGTGTGCAGTTCGGGTGTCCTCAACATAAAAAGGACATGGAACTGTTGGAACAAGTGCAGAGGAGGGCCACGAGGATCATCAGGGGACTGGAGCACCTCCCGTATAAAGATAGGATGAGAAAGTTGGGGCTGTTGAGCCTGAAGGAGAGAAGGCTGCGTGGAGACCTCATAGCAGCCTTCCAGTATCTGAAGGGGGCCTATAGGGATTCTGGGAAGGGACTCTTCATTAGGGACTGTGGCGATAGGACAAGAGGTAACAAGTTCAAAGTTAAACAGGGGAAGTTTAGATTGGATATGAGGAAGAAATTCTTTACTGTGAAGGGTGGTGAGGCACTGGAATGGGCTCCCCAGGGAAGCTGTGAATGCTCTATCGCTGGCGGTGTTCAAGGCCAGGTTGGACATAGCCTTGGGTGACACGGCTTAGTGTGAGGTGTCCCTGCCCATGGCAGGGGGGTTGGAACTTGATGATCTTAAGGTCCTTTCCAACCCTAACTATTCTATGATTCTATATCCCACAGTTTCCAACTAATATCTAACTTTTTTTAGTCTTTTCCTAAGTTTGCTTATGTGCAATAGAGGGGTTAAAAAGAGGATAAAATAAGGTTTAGCAGTTCATTTTCTATTACTGCTAATACAATTTTTTTTTCCAATTATCTTTCTCTCAACACAGCCATAGTTCAAAACTCTGCCGATATAATGCAATAGTGAAATAACAAAATATATATGATCAAAAATTCACTTTGTGGCAAGTGGAAGAATACTCACACTTGTGGACTGAATGTTACTGTTCTCACCATCACAACAATCAGGATGACAATGGTTAAAATCAGAGAAATAAGAGATACCTGTAAAGGTAAAAATACTACTTTAGTCAGTAAGCTGCTTAAAGGCTTAAGGTATTATGTGCCTTTTTTATTATAATATTTTCATTTTAAATATTACATCAAATATTTATCATTAGAAAGCTTGTCCTATATCATAATATATTAATTTGTTATTCTTTTAAAGTAACTAGCCAATTACAACTATTTGTCTAATTTTAACTGATACTCCTTTTTAAACATTTCTGGTCAACAGTTCTCAGCATTTCAATATCAGGTCCATATCACCCAGTGTTTTGCAAGATTTGAGTTCTACTAGCAGTAGACGGAAGAATTCCAGCAATTCATGGAGACCAAAGTTCTGCTTAAGCTATTCCAAATTTGCCAATATTTCTTGGGAGAGAAATTCTAAATATTTAACATGCTTTAGCTAGATATAATTGATTTCAAATAAGTTATAACTAGCACTTATTTTCTAATCGCATACAGAAAAGTAAACAAAAAATCAACTGCTATTATGATTTACCTTTCCTAGTTTTGCTATGTCTCGATATAAAGATATAGGCAAGGTAAAGATGATGGTGGCAAGAAGGATTATGAAGTGACGGTCGGTAAGCACTGTTATTTGGTCCAACTAAAGCAAAAAAGAAAATAATTCATTTTTCTAAGAGACTGACATGAGGAACTGTTCAGTTACATTTCAAAGTCTAGAAGTAACTAACTCTGATACTGACCAGGCTTTTATCCCCTTTACTTAAGCTAAGTAACACTGAAATAAAGACTAGGCATTAGCTAACCTTGAGGAAGCCATTCACAGCATGTGCATAATCACAAGAATTCTACAAATTCAAAACAAATGCATAACATACGGGATATATTATACCAAACTTTGTTAGTCTGGCATTTCTACATATAGATTAGTATTAATTTCTTTCATCATGCCTGGGTCAGTGTTGGGAGACTGCAAGTAAAACATTCTACTACTTCTTTCTGCCATTTACTCTTGGGGAATTTTTGGCACCATGTGTTGACTTCAATTACTGTGCTGTTGAAAAGAAGCAAATTCTTTAAAAAAAAATCCTAAAATAATGTTAATTTTTAGATTTCTTTTGAGCACCTCCTTTCTTGCTGTCAGCTGGCTTACATTGCAAAATACAGATTACCATGTAAAGGCAACAAGAATGATATCATATTCCCTGTAATCAGTGGGATTTATTTGTACAACTGGTGGAGATTTTTTTTTAAAGCTAATGACAACTCAAAATAAAACATAACTCAGTTTCAGTCAGGCTACCATGAATCATGGGCTTCAATAAAAGCCTGCTGAATAATTATGGTTGAAAAGTGATTGGCAATTGACATGGAAGTCTGTGTTCAGTTCCCTCTAATCTTTGGGAGATTATAATGCTTTCCCAATTCTTTCCAGGCAGGCATTCTACCAGCTGGGTGAAAAGATGTGTTAAACTGGGGATTCCTCTTATTACAGAAGTGGTATTGCATATAAATTATTAGATATTCACCTGTCAGTATTAACCCCATCAGGTATTCACAGAACAACAGAGTGTGACAGTTAAACTGCATCCACACTTTGCAGGCTTCACCTGTTGAAAATTATAGTCCTGAGGTGGAAAAATCAGACAGTTTATGCAAATACTAATTTCCACTTCATAGCAGACATATTGTTTTTAATTTAATTTCCCAGTGAAGAATGTTTTAACTTAACTGCCTTTGTGCTGAAGTAGATGTCAAATATGCAAATAAATTGCTCCACTGCTTCTGCTGTGAAAATTTACAGCAGAAAGGTAACAAGTGCATGAGTTAAATAGTTCAACTTTCCACATTTGGTTTTGCAGTGAATATCAAATAGAACTGAAAGTTACATATGCAGTTCATGACCAACTATTATAAACACACTCTTAAGTATTAAATCCACTATATTATTTGCAAGCCATACAGAATTATTCAATAGATAAAGTGCAGTTTTAGTATTCAAAATATTGTTATTATTATGGGAAATACCTAAAAAAAGATAGCAAAATGTGATGACTTTGTAAATATACCACTGCAGAAGACGACTCCTATTTGCTTAGGATTTCACTGTAGCATGTGGTCTCCCACTGACACTGAGTTCAATGATAACCAAGGACTAGGATTCATAGTTTTTATTTGTGAAAAACTTATTAACAACAAGAAACCCCAAACAAACCCACCCCCCAAAGAAACAAAGCCAAATCAACAAAAAACTACTCTCACAAATATGCTTCAAGTTCTTAACTTGAACTATATTTAAGAGAAATTTATAAGTAATGTAACAGGCAATCACTAAATATTTGTGCTGTATTCCTATCCAACACATTTTCCCCATCCTGAATTTTTAAAATGCATCTTACCTCCAGGAATTCTCAGAAAAACTTTAGTTAAAGTGTCTCCTGTTATTATGTTGTAACTGATCATAGCTTAAAGAAAATACAATTTTTTTGTTAGTACAAGTCAAATATGAAATATCTGATAAATATTTAATACACGCTTTGTAGATTTCAGGATTATATGCCACTCTCCCTCTGGGATGAATTCTGGCTAGCACCAACATCTTCTAAGGGGTTTGGTTTTTTTTTTTTTCTTTTTTTTAAACAGGTACAACCTAAGCAAGAATTCAGCCTGATCAGCAAGGCAGCTGCGCTGACTCGCCACATAAGCTTACTTCAGAAAGGGAAAAAAGGCTTTTTCAAACTGTTTGTTTCTAGCAGCAATTCTTTGTCAGTTTATTTTCAAACTTGTTTCTATTTAGTAAACTGCCTGTTAGTCTACTAATCACTCCTGCAATCAAAAGCTCATGTAAGAAGTTAGTAAAATCTTTAAACCAGAAGAGAAAACAGATAAAGATATCAGATATGGACTTCCATTGCTTCCTCTCATTAATAACAACTGTAGCCTTAACATCCATATTTCATTCTTACCTTATTCTACACTAGAAATGTGTGTATGTGTACATGGGTGTGTACGCACAAAATGTATTTATTTATTTTGAAGACTCATAGGGTTTTCACCATTTACACAGCACACATATAGGTATCTTTGCTGGTGACAGTAGGTTTGAGCCCATCCTCAGCAAGTCTGCAGATGACACCAAGCTGTGTGGTGCAGTTGACAAGCTAGAGGAAAGGGATGCCATCCAGAGTTGGGCCAGTGCGAACCTCATGAAGTTCAACAAGGCCAAGTGCAAGGGCCCCCAGTATAAAAAGGGCGTGGAGTCCAGACGATGGCCAGGAAGATGATCAGGTTGAGACAGCTGGGCCTATTCAACCTGAAGAAAAGGCTTTGGGGAGACCTGATAGCAGCCTCCCAGTACATAAAGGGGGCCTACAAGAAAGCTGGACAGTTATGTTTTTACAAAGACATGTAGTGATAGAACAAGGGGGAACAGCTTTAAACCAAAAGAGGGTAGATTTATATTAAATATAAGAAACAAGTTCTTTCTTATGGGGGGGATGAGACACTGGAACAGCTTGCTCAAAGAAGTTGTGGCTGCTCCATCCCTGGTGTTCAAGACCAGGTTGGATGAACCTTGAGGGACCTGGTCTAGTGGAAGGTGTCCCTGCCCATAGCAGGGGGCTGGAACTAGATGATCTTTAAGGATTCTAGGTACTGACCTCAACTGATGCATAAACATTCACTACTGTGAAACTCTAAGTCATTAACGCTACTTATAGAAACAAACAGAAACACATATATATGCATAACTAGTCCATGGTAAGGACTGTGATCTTTAAAATTCTCTTCCATATTCTGTATGACGTAGTACTTATACTCTTTAAGTCAACATGTATGACGTTATTGCCTGCAGTGGCATTAACTTGACCCCCTGAAAAATCTCAGCTACCAATAATAAATTCAGACTGATTATTCCCAAAGCAGGAATTTTGATCTGGGACTTTGTGGTCACAAAAGTCTTGGTATCTCAAGTCACCTCCTCTTACAGGCCTGTGTGCGAAAACAAGCTTATTTAAGACTTGACTGAATCACAGGTGACAGGTTCAGAATATCCCTTTATTTTAAACTTTTGGTCTAATTAATTCCTGCCCAGATTATAGCTGTTTGTTTTTTTACTATTTCTTCTTCAAAGGGGTCTTGACTGCCCAATTTCCTAGTAGCTCATTGGGCATGGGGCTGTTAAAGAACAATGATAGCACATATTACTTAAGTGAGATCTGATAAGTGGCTTCTCCAATGAGAAATACTACATCTTTGGAAAAATATTAATTCAATATACTCCTAAAGTTATATTTTTCTTTTGTTTCAGGCACATCAACTTTGTGCTCTGTTATTCTTTCTGGAACAGAATCTCTTCTTTGCTATTTCTCATACCTACTTTTGTTATTAATTTTTAAGTGTGTAATCATGAATGTCTCTCCTATTACATTTCAGTTAGTTTCTCTTATTCTGGTCCTCCAATTCATTGAATCCTTCCTCAGTCATTCTTCAGAACACACCAAGTAATTATTTTTTTTTAATAGGAAAGAGGCATATACAGTATATTCTTTTCAGAGTTCTTAATATTTAACCAGTGAAAGAATGACGTAATGTAAAAAAGCTTGGTTTTTATAAAACTTAAACATTTATATTTTTATGTAGTCTTACCAATAAATGGATATAAAAATTGAAGAGTTGAAAGAATTAGATAACCTACAAGCCCATATGTTTTCCTGACCAGATCTTGATAGGTGTTGGCACTGGAGAGGTTTCCTCCTTTGATCAATAATATAATTGAATAATCTGTTAAAATAGAAAATTACTGTTAAAGACAATATAAACCAAATGGTGGTTCCTGTTCATCTTTTCCACTCCTTAAAAAAAAAATTTTAAAAGGGTCTGTAAAAAGGAGAACAGTGGCACTGGGAAGAGGAGGGATGAAAAATCTCAAAGAATCTTAATCTACCAAACCCTGGAATTACAGGCTCATAGTAGAAGTTTTCTAGCTTTCCCAATTAGGGACAGCAGAAAGTCTCATTTTCATTGGTTCCCAGTGCGGCCAAATGGAATGAGAACTGTCACAAGCACCAAAAAAGGAAAATTCAACTAACACAGAGGCCTCCTGAATGAATGGAGCATTGATTATATACTGAAAGGAGGTAAAATGCAAGGACTGCCTGTGTCAGAGTGCTAGAACTCTCAATCACTTTACTCATTTATCTAAGTTTATGAAAGATAAAGCCAGACTAGTATTTTGCATCTTCTCCATTGTTTACAATAAAATACTCTAAACATTTTCATTGGATAAATAAATAAAACACTTGCAAAGTGATTTTTCTGGAAACCCATGAAGCAACATGCCTTGAGACAGAGATGATGTCGCGGGCAGAACTACTCCCAGATTGAACCTCAGTTTTTATGAGGAACAGTTCAAAATATTGTAGTTATGCCAACCTATGCTTTTGAATTTATTTGAGCACCATGGGATTTTCCAGTCCAGCACAAAATTCATTACCTTAGTACAGATGTCTTGACAGACAGTAGCTAGACCTCGTCTATTCCTCGTGTGTCTTTCAATTAGCTTGTAATTTGTGCTGCATAGGAACAGTTCCTTTCTGTAAACAGTATCAGTGTTCTATTATCTTCTGGGAATGACTGAAATTTACGAAGGAGATTTCTACCATGTGTTAATGTAAAAGCCAATCCAGAGATTCACATGAGCATATGCAATTCTTACACAATATATACTCACACTACAATTGGGAGCAGACAAAAAGAGAAGCACAGAATTGTTCATTTTCAATTATGCTGCATGCTAAACTGATCTTGCACAAGAAATATTAAGTGTTTATAGCAGGGGATCTTAGACCCACAAAACTTTAAAAAAGATTTACCATATCATATCATATGTATTTGCCTGTCAATCTGGACTACACCCAGCCTACATAGACTCAGTATAAGCACAAAAACATCCCCCAAAATGAAATACAGTGAGAATTGTTCAGTAACAGCTATTCAGCAATTATTCAGTAAAATCTATGAAAAATAAATGCTAATAGTACATATTTAGCCTGCATTTTAAATGCTACAAGTTGAAAAGTTGTAACTATAGTTATAATTTGCTTATGCAAGATATATTGAGCCAAATCTTCAACATAACAAAATGATAAGTTTAATTCACAGGCTCTGGGCCTATGGCCATACAGCTTTCAAAATATTTACACATACAAAGCACAAATCAGATTTTCTACAGAAAGTAACTGAAATTTCTCAGCTACGTTTATGATATAATTTCATTAATCTATTCTACCATAAGCAATAGAGAAAATTTTCCATTCATAAGGAACATATTCCTTATGTTTTATTGCTCTCCAGTCAAATCTCAACCATTTATGCAGAACTTCACATGATATTTTAAGCAATTAAAAGAATCAACTGCTGCTCAGCACACAAGTAACAGAATTTATAACATTCATGTTGACTTGGTTCATCATTTTAAGACTTGAATCCAGAGTCTTTACAGAAATTTGCCTTTGATGTCAGCAGATTTATTTATGTTTATTTACCATGTGATTTCAAACCCTGTCCCTGTCTGAAGGCAAATCCATTATTTTTTTGAAGAATGGTAACTAAATAAAATATTCAAAGTCATAGTACAACCAAAGGTTTTCATTCTGTGGTAGATTTTTAAAAAGTGATATACAACCCCCTCAAGGACCAGTCTATTAATTAGGGTAAAAACAGCGGACGAGGTGATTATGAGGCACAAATAAGAGCTATTCTTCCAAATGTCACCTTGACCTAGTCAAAGAAACTATGCTTTACAAAAATAAAATGCACAAAAAAAGCAGCTTTACATGTTGTACAGTATAATTCTCTACTTTTACTAATCTGCTCAAGGAATTAGTGAGGTAAGGAAAAAATCTGTCATTTTAATTATCATACATATACTTGTTTAAGGTATTATTAAGCTCAAGATAAGCTCAGTGTTGCAAGGCTAATTTTCATTTTACAACAGAAACTGCTTTTAAAGTACCTGTGATATAGGCAACTCCAAACAAAAGCAGTACTCCTAGTGGAAAACCAGCTTCCTTCATTGAATATGGCAATCCTGCAAATAACAAGATGAGAGATTATAGAAAGACCTTCCCAAAAACTTATGTGTGATAACCAAAATAGGTATTCAAGCTTAAAAAAAAATTCTATTGCCCGAAATAGAATCATAGAATAGTTAGGGTTGGAAAGGACCTTAAGATCATCTAGTTCCAACCCCCCTGCCATGGGTAGGGGCACCTCACATTAAACCATGCCACCCTGTCCAACCTGGCCTTAAACACTGCCAGTGATGGAGCATTCACAACTTCCCTGGGCAACCCATATCAGTGCCTCACCACCCTTACAGTAAAGAATTTCTTCCCATCCTGCTTAATAACTTCAGAAAGATAATTTTTAACAAAGTGTTGCCTAGGTATGAAATTCAGTTAGCGCTTGCCCAACCCATCATATCATTATGGCAAAGCAGCTGTAAGGTATTTATCACTGAGAGACCTGATCTCAGCTGATACCTCTGCATTTTTGCATAGTAAGCAAATAAAAATAGAGAAAAATCTTTAGAAACAGCAGAAGACAGTAAGACAACAGTGTGAATTCTCTGAACTGGACAGTCATGCATGTATAAAGAAGGCTGAACACAGACTAGTGAAGTATACTTACCAATTATGCCTGATCCTATGATGGAGTTGATAATGTTAAATCCAGCGGATGCTAGATCACCTTTTCCTCCTTTCTTCCTGGGTTTACTAACAAGGGCTGTTTGGTCATCTACCTTTTTCAGAAAAACAGTGATAACATTATACATGAGAAAAATAGGTGAGAGAAAGGATTTTACAGATAGTCTATTCAAGATAAAAAAAAAGAAAAAGTCATAGGCTCAGATTTGTAGAGGTATTTTGATACCTAAATCCCATTTTTTTTCACTGAGAAATCAAAGAGATGTTAGGCAACTAATTCCTGTATAAGTCTGACCCAGAATCTTCTGTAATTAATTCTCCTATGGAAGAAAAAAAATAAACGTGAAAGGACAGAAATGTATACAAACTCAGAGGCACGTACACTGTTAAACAAAGAGCTGCTTAGTTGCTTTCCAAAGGCAGAAATGTGAATCAACTATTTTTGAAAATATTTTGGCTAATACAACTGGTCAGTAAAAATAGGCCACTGAATAAGGGGAATTAAATGTCAAGAGTTACTAGTAAAGTATGCCAACATCTGAAGATGCTCTAATTCAAGGTTTTATCTGGCATTTTAAATATTCCTGTATCATCCAATGGTTTAGTTCATTATGAATAGTTAATGACACTATAAAATTGGCTAGTCCCAGGAAATTTCTATGGGAAGGCCTGGTACAAACCAAAGCACTATTTGTAGCCAATAGCTTCAAAAATGAAAGCTTTTATCTTCAAAAAGCATTTCTTCATAAGCATGCAATGGTCCTCTCCTCAGATCACCACTCTCTTGCCAGAGAACATTTTACAGTCACTCATTAGAAGGCCAGCATTTTAAATGAAGTTGTGCAATTCAAAAGAGGAACATGCATTTAATGAAGAAAATGCTCATCCTGTGTTATGCAAAAGCAAAATGTTATGCACTTACCATGAAAATAAAACCACTATTCCACGGACGCAGGAGCCTATTTAACATATATATCTGGTAGCACAAACTCAGATGCTTGTCACTAATACTCATAAGAGTGCCTCAAAGAGGGCTACATATTTAAGTGAAATCTTTAATCCTTAAAAGTACCAACTAGAAAAGTAATACTGGCTCAGATCAAAAGCTAGTATAGCCTAGCACCCTGTTACCTGAGAGCGGTTATAGAAGACACTTAGGGAAGAGTGTAAGGCATGAAAAAAATAAAGCACACAACTTCCCTGTCCCAGCTTTCATCAGGTTTCGTATTTCAGACTTTCTCAAAGCAGATATGTTCACAGTGTATCACATCCCTTAATGGATTGCTCCTTGGATTTGCCCCTTTTCTTAAGCCATGTGTATTTTTTAGCACCTACAACATCATAGAATCATAAAATGCTTAGGCCTGAAAAGGACCTTAAGATCATCTAGTTCCAAGCCCCCTGCCATAGGCAGGGATGCCTCACACTAGACCCTGACACCTAAGGCTCTGTCCAACCTGGCCTTGAACACTGACAGGGACGGAGTATATTACATGGCAATAAATGCCACATCTAAACTATGCAACACATGAAGAGACAGGCACTCTTCTTTGTCAAATATTTCCACTTGAGCTCCCCAAATTTTTTTATATCATCACAGATAACCCAACCCCTATTTCCTCCTGGTCTTCTCCATGTCATATGTAGTTTTACAGGTAGCATTTTCCCTCAGCATTTTTCATCCAAACTTACAGGTGCTACATTTTACTTCACCACTGATTCAAGCAGCAAAAGCATCACTCTCACTCTTTCTTAAAATTTCAATGCTCTCTGCTACTTATAGCACAATTCACGTGAAACTGCACTGGACTAGAACAGCCTAGTAACCATTCTCCAGTTATTACAAGAAAATGTGCACTGTACATCTCAAAGACTCTATCATGAACACTGGTCCCTTCCCCAGTTGGAAGAGACACACCTGAATGGGCAAGAAAAGACAAGAAGGGGTAACAGAAATTGTGACACAGTTGAAATGGCTTCTGTGTGAAGACTAGCAGCGCTCTTAAAGGTGCACTTGGACTGCAGATGGGGAACGAAATGCCTGTTAGGAGGCAAGCTATTACACACGTAAGGCTATTGAAAAGGTAAACGGGATGTGCTGGTCCTCTCCCGGGTACTAGCTGCAGGCCGGGAGATCATCCTGTCAGCAGCAGGCCCACCAGGAGGGCGCTCAAGTTCCGGTCCTCAAGCAACAAGGAATTTTAGCTGCGCTGAGCAGCCACAAATACCCCACCTCACACGAATAAGGCTCCTTAGATTGTATTTTTTTTCCTGCGAGGCACCTGTGAGTCTATATTCCTCAACCAAATTAGAAGTAAACTGCACAGAGATGAAACCACAGCTGTTGTCAGGTCAGCCGAGCTGAAGCACCGACCCGACCGCAGCTGGTCGCTAAGGAAGCCGTTCATAACCGGCCCCGCTGCTCCTCAAACTTTCCCACCCCAGCAATGTGCCGCAATTGGCGACTGAGAGAAGTAAAGAGAAGTCAGGTGAATGCCAGCGAGCTTGCTGAGCCGCAGGGAGCCTCACACTTCACCCATCCCCGTCGACTGACTTAGTCCCGGTACCTGCAGACCAGCGGCCGGCAGCGGCTCCGGCTCGTCGCGCTCCATCGGCGGCTCCCGCAGAGTAGGAGTGTGGCGCCCGAGCTGCTCCCTGAGCCCTGTGGGGCCCAGAGGAGAGAGTGGAGAGGCGCGGCGGGAAGTGGCGCGGGCTCCTCGTCAGGAGGGCTCGTCAGGGTGCCACGGCACCATCATGGGCTTGGGAAAGCCGAGAGCTGACGGGGCTGGCCCGCCCGCCTGGACGGTGCCAGGGGCTGGGTGGAGTGCTGGCTCCCCGCGCAAGGGGGCGGTGGGGTGCGTGCTGCCTCAGGGTTGTGAGGCCGAGGCTGAGGCGGCCTTGGCGTGAGGGGATCAGTCCTATGTATGAAACTTTACGGAAAAGTAAGCATCTCCATCATGTCTTTGTAAACCCTGAGTTTATAAAGTGCTTATTTACCCTGAATGAACGAAGACAGTTTTCTGTGCAGGGAAAACTGGCTCAAATCTCTTAGATACTTATATGTGGTTGCTTTTCAATGCTGATGTTATTTATGAGGCTTCACTACTGCAGTCGTCTTTTGCCCCTCGGGGAGGGCAAGCTACTGTAAAAAGTGCTAAGCCAACAAAACGGGGATAAGGCACATGAAGCACTGACTGGTTTACAGTGAAAGTATAGGAAGAGGCCAAACTAGTTAAAAGATGCAAAATTATAGAGCTGAAAGTTTGGAGTCTGTAGATAGCTCAGTTACCTTGAGACTCAGACCAGGCGGTCTCCAGCAGAAAGGTGCTTTTTAAGCATAGAACAAGGCATATAAAGAAAAATACATGTTAAATGAAAACATATAGGAAGTAGTAAGCAATAGTAAAACATTAGAGACTGTAATTAATTTCATGAAGTGTTACTGGATGTAAAATTTAGACCCTCCAAGAGAAAAAAAGTAATTTTGGGAACATAATCTGGTTACTGTAGGGCCCCATCAGTAGAATGTGGACCTAAAAATTTCAAGATTAAATTATTATGGGGGGGGGGGGGGAAACAGACTCTGAGAGATGGAAACTAAATAGCGAAAGAAAATAAAACATGCTAATTTCCTTTCTATAGTCTTAAGAACATTCAATAATACTTCAATGGGGTAAACTGCAGTGGTTAAAGGAGCACATGTGCTGTGCATCAGTAATTTTGTCCTTAAAAATCTATGATGCATATGATTTAATGCTGAGAACAGAGTGCACATAAAGAGCATACATGACATTTTTGTCCAATAGTTTAAGCATATTAGCTTCGGCTCCTTGAAAAATAATCCCTAATCAGCTCCATGACAAGCTACAAGCTGACATATATTCTTGTGTGACCAGTCAGATGACATAACTGGGCAGAGAAAATTTGAGAGGCCTGAGGTGCAGAGAGAGTTCTTGTGATTTAGTAGCAACATTTTTGGTTTTTTTTCTTGGACTGCACAAAGAGTTCTGTGTAAAAAACATGGAATTAAGCTGTTTTAAAGCAGAGTGTAAAAAAGTGTATAGTAGGTTTTCATGACAGGATTCTACCAGACTCCATCTTTAAGTACTGTAGCAAGTTCCCCACAAAGCTTCTCTATCTAACACCCATATGCTCTACAGTAGTCCCCCTGAGTTCTGTGATTTTGTTCCAATTCCAGCTTGGAGTGTGCATTTGTTACCTTAGAAAATAATTTGGTTTGTTCAAATGGTCTCTCCTATATGTCTTTGTTATTAATACTTATTATTAATAATTCTTCAGGCATTTATTTGATTCAAATTAAGTCAAGCTCCCATTATGCAGCTCTTATTATATAAGAGGATGGTGCCTCAATGTGGCACCCACCTACTTAAGAGTCCTAGAATTTTACTTGTGTCCTTGATACTGGTTTGATGATTCTGAGCAGTGTTTGTAAACTTTAAAGTTTTAATTCAGTATAGCAGCATTGAATTAGGGAAAGGAATTGGCAGTTCCTAAAAGATTGTGCAGAAGGTCTTTTTCCTGTGCTATGAGAGTAGTCTTTGATCACTTGGGTTGCTCTGCGCTCCTTGCTGTGCTTTGGGATGTGCTTATTGTATGAAAAGCTTACTACTGGTTTTCATTTTAGCAATGAGACTAGTAGTACATTGTAAATAAAATTACAGGGTGCACTGAAAATTCGCAATTCAGTGTTTGCATTATGTTCTTCTGTAGTTTGCAGAAGGACGGTTTGTGTGTGCAGTGGAGGGCCAAGCTCTGAAGGATGCCAACACAATTAAAACACAGGGGTAGGGCAATTACTAAAACGAAAAAAGGAGGCGGGGGGAATATTCCATAAAGTACACAAAGGAATTTGTGTCCAAAAAGGAAACAGAAAGGATAGTAAGTCTTTGTGAAATGTTGAATGAAAGCTAAAATGAGTCAAATTAGTTAAAATGAGGTTGAATGAAGGCTAAAATGAGACAGAACAACCCAGCAAAAAATAATCAAATCTAGTAACTTTGGTATTTATGAGCAGAAATACTGTAAAAGGATCCTGAGGATCTGCAGAGTTAAGGCTGGGTGGGAAGAGCAATCATAATAGAACCAGAACACAGAAAATAAATTGTAGGCTTGTTTTTTTTGTAGTTTTGTTTGTTTGGTTGTTTGTTTTTTTTTTTAGAACTTCCACAGCAGAACTCTTCCTATATGGAAGACTAGGGAATATGCTTTAAACTGAATTATCGATAGAGTGAACAGAAAAGATAGAAGTTATTTGGGATGATCAGATATATTGATCGTGGAATCATAAATTAATTTGTAGCTGGAGAAAAGAGAGTGCTAAGTTTTTGCTTACTATCCATGGTACTAAGTGGTGTTGGAAAATGATAAATGTGATGCAAATATTACTGCCTAAAGGGACTCCAGGAATGAGCCAGGAAACTACATACCAATATCGATATGCCCATCGACATCTCCAATGGGCAAGGTAGTAAAACTATAATAAATAATAGGATGAGATGGCATTAAGCTGTGTTGGCAGAGCTTTGTGGAGATGCCTGCACCACTATAGCTTTTGCTTTGTGTGTGTATTACTGCTTGAGAACTAGATTTCTAAATGCCAATAAAACCACTGTCATCTTTCACAAACATTACATATATTAAAGTAAACAAGGCATTAAAAAGACAGAAAATTCAATACTGTAAGCTCTTTGTGCGCTCCAAGGATGTGGTCTAGATCATCTGAAAACAGAAGAGATAAAACTGTAAGAAAGATCAGACTCAAAGCAGGCCTGGAAAAAGAAAAGCCATGTGATACAAACTGCCAAACATGAGAGATTCAATTTCCTTTTATCTCTTTCTTTAAAAGAATGAATAAAAAAGAAAACAAATGAGCAATTTTTTTTTTTTTGGGTAGAGAATAGTTATTGCAATCACATGACACTTTAATGTCACACTTATCAGACTGATTGGTCCTTCTGAAAAGGTTTCACTTTCTAATGGTGTCTTTGTTCAGGAAGCAAACGTATTAAAAAAGAACTACTGTTTTCAACAGTAAATTTAAATTAGCTGTAAGATACCTGATAGTCTGTAAGCAAGAGTTGTTATGGACCACTTCTAAAAATATTTTAAAAAAGATTTTATGGAGAAATGAGCTTTTGTGATGTGTCTGAGCAAGATAGACTAAATCTACCTAGCTTCATCAGCCACACCCCAAGTATGGTCAGAACTACAGGGGAATGTAACCTCCTGATTTCACACAGCTGTAAGCTGTCTGCTTGTCTCGCTTAGTTGACAAGCTTAATAAACACCAAACACTGGGTCTCCAGAAGCAATATATATAGCATTACAGAAGCTGCTTAAAAGAATTATGTTTTCAGGAAATTGTTTACACTCTAAAAATTCTAACATGGCCTTCATAAGAACCTGTAGTCTTTTGTGAAATTAGTGGACAAATGCTAGAATTCATCAGTACAGTTTTTCCTCTCCTGTGAGTTGTAGCTACCATAATCTGTTTTGGAGATTTTTGGAGTCTTTAAGCTTACAGGTGATAAATCTTGTGTAGGCAGTGTTTGTAACCCTTTGATGATGACTTTTATTGTGGATCCTGGGTCTTTTGTGACAATGAAAATTTTCTGCTTCATAAATAACATGTCCTGCATGGTTGTTGTCAAAAGAAGGGTCTGGAGGGAAAAAATGTTGAACTGCACCTGGACATGCCTTACTAGTTGGTTATGACAAATTATATACTATTTATTTAATTTAAATCTGGCATTCAGCTAAATAAGAGAGTAGATGGTTGCTTCATGTTCAGATGACTAAGTGAACAGCATGTGAGCACAGCTAACTATGCTTGTGCTTAACTAGGGGTTTAGGATTGAAGTTAGTATTGCAGTTTTACCTGCTGGACTATCTACATTTGGGGAGTGGGGGGAAAAGATGTGAAAACAGATGCCAGTTATGTCTGCTTGATTGTTTACCTGGGTATGAATTAGAATGTGAATGAAGAGAAAGTTGTGAAAATTGGGATTTGCTTGAAGTGTTGCTGGGTATCTCTGCTGTTTGAGCAGGCTTGAAAGGGTAGGAGAAAGGCAAAGTGTGGCCCTTTACCACTTGGAAAAAAATCTTTTGTCCTCAGTCAGACTCAGAACAGATCTGACTTTCTAACAGATCATAATAGTAGTGAAATTGTTATGCCATGTACCTGAAACTTGTTGCCTGTTTAAAGATACAATGTGGTATGGTTGTCAAAGTTAATGTAGCTGTAAATCTTTCTCATCAGTTGTTGCATCTGGCTAATTCCCTCTCCACCTGAGTGTTGGGTACGCAGATATCTCTAAGGAATATTAGATTAAAAATATTGCCTGGTTTACAAGAAACTTGGTTTCAGTACCCCTACATTATGGTCCTGAATATGCAGAGGAGGGTGTTAAGGGCACAGATTTAACAGTTCAAAGAAGTCTGCAAGCTTTATTTAGTAGGGTTCTTGGGTTGTAGGAAAGTTTTCTATTTTTACAGTTCTAATATAAAACCTCATACAAAATCTGCAGTTGGAGGGAAAAAAAACACCCTAAAAGGGCACTGTGAACTGATTGTGAAATGTTCATAAACATAGTTGGGTATTAGTGAGGAAGGCATGAGAGAGAAACAGGGCCTGTCCATATCACTGAGGACTTTATAAATGAGCGTGAAGTTGGGAACCATTTGGGAACCTTTGGGATTGATGAGTTGTATTCTGGCAAGACAAAGTAATGAAGCAAAATGTCAATTTAGATTTTTTTTCTCCAATTTTACTTTGCTATTTCGTGCTAAAATTGTCAGTTTTATCTGGAGCTGAAAGTAAATGGTAGCAGGCACTGTTTTCTGCAAACCAGACAAGTTTTTAGAAAGCTAATGTTCTTGAGAAGACATTTATAATTTTTTTTTTTTTTTTAATGCAATGGTTTTGGTCTCTCAAAAAACCATGTCTACAAAAAAGCATAAAACCCTCCTCTCTAAATATGCCTCATTCAGTGGATAAGTTTTTATGCTTGTGGCTTGTGGGGGAAGTTGACTAGTTGTCAGGAAAAAAGTATTAAAGCAATTCTAATTCATGAATACATATAAGAACTGATTTACGTAGCTGCCTGAAGCTGTCACCATAATAAAACTAGCTTACTCAGTTGTGTCACTCTGTGTCCCTTCAATGTTAACTAAATGGAGACAATACAGCCTTGGCTTATTAAATAGGCTCCTTATCCTGCTTCTCCACTGAAGGTTTCAGCTTTTAAGATCACTTTTTCCTCTTATCCTGGATCTTACAGTTTTATTTTATAATAATCTGTGTTCTTCATACATGTTTATGTTACTTGAAGCCCTTAATGTCAGATTTTTTTTTCTTAGATGGTAGATATTGGTATGCTGATCATGTTTAAAGGGGTTGTAATGTACAGTGTATATCATAGGTTTCTCAATGGATGTGCAATAGCAGATGAATTGGTGTTGTCATGAGGAGTCGAAATGTGGGACCTTCGGACTTTTTGTTTAAATTTCTTTTCTGACTACAGGATTATAGACATAACAAAATACTATTAAAAAATTATTTTAGATGAAAGAAGATAGACATAATAAAGACAAGTAGGAGATCTGAAGGCAAGAGAGTAAGGTGTAAGTAACTGATGACATGCCAGCCAGCAGCTAGCCTGAAGGCAGTCAGTGTTCAGAGAATGAAACTTAAGGACACAAAGATATCTGGCAGGCATATATATTATTTGCGTATAAAGTGTGTTTTTGTGGAATGTGCTAAGTTTGTTTCCTGCATTAACAGTTTGGATATATGCTGAGTGTAACAGCATTGTGCTTACCGATTGATTAGCTTAATTGGTTCAGTTCTCTTTCTGAACTGTAGCAGAAGGTGGTGATACTGCAAGTGCTGTTTCTTCTGGAAAACTTTCTGCTCATGATTCACCGATGACATGAAGCCAAGTGCAATCCTAGAGCGTTTACTATAATATTTCTCTGGTGTCTTAACATATCCTATACAGAGATAAAGCAAGTTGCTTTGATTACTATATAAGTGCTTTTGTTTTCAAAATATTACACTTGTGTTATTGTATTATTATCTGTTACTACTGATTGCTTTTTGGTCCTGCTTTTCTGTGCTTCAATCCTTGAATGTCTTCAGAACTGAATGCTACTTAATGGCATGTTTCCCGTGCTTTTTAGGGAATCTCTCTTCTGTGTTTTCTGAAGTGGATGGTGAACTGAATGTATATTTACAGTAGCTTAATGCTGCTTTTAATATGATAATAAGCTATGGGCTCATTTGGAAAATTAAGGGCAATTTAATCAGTGCTTCTAGTTAATATACTTTGAGTAGGAAAAAAAAAAACCCTTTTTCCTAATATTTTGATATGCATATCCCTTGTATCCCCAATACACAATAGTAATTCTTTCCTGAAGTTTTTTGCTAATGTTTTTAATTCCTTTTTGCAGAATTAAGGGTCCTTACCCAGGTATATACTGATACAGCTCATTCTTAAGCTATATTGTGATGAACTCACCCAGCAAGGGTTAAGGAGCACAGCTTTTTTGCTGAGTGTTGCAGTTAATGCATTACCACAATCCTCTATGCTTCCGCTGCAAATTCCCGTCAAAAGACTGTATTGTTAAGGTATAGTGTTCAAAGTGAGTTGTTCATAAACGACGTGCTTGGTCCTGCAGGCAGTAGGGGGCAATATTTGACTTCTTTTAGGCGTGTACTGCAAGAGCGCTAGCGATCCCCTATGGCCTATCGACGTGTAGCTTGATGCAAGTGATACCTGCTAAGCGCTGAAATCGGTGTCAGGATTCTCACTTCATTTACTGCTTATACAGGCCCTAGTGGAAAATCTTTTTCTACAAGAACACTGACAGTTAAAAACAAATGGTGAAAAAAAACCCCAGCATCTAAACTAAAAATCCATTTGGGGCATTTTTACATGCTAGAAGATTTGTTAGGGATGGAAAAAATAGAAATACAATCAAGTGATACTGCTTGAATTCTTTTTTTTTTTTTTTTCAAAAGGTTGTCATATAGAAATATGACAAAAGTCAAGTACAGAAAATGATAACTGTGTCCTTCTGTCTTCTGTTTTTTTCCATGACAATCTGGGTAATGCCATTCTTTGTAACTGTCCATTTATGAGTCCTGATTGTAGAATCATAGAATGGTTTGGGTTGGAGGGGACCTTAACAATCATTTAGTTCCAGCTCACTGCCACAAACAGTCACATTTTCTACTAGACCAAGTTGCTCAAAGCCCCGTCCAAGCTGGCCTTGGATACTTCCGGAGATGGGGCAGACACAGCTTCTCTTAATCATTTTCAGACTCATGTACCTATTTGTTTCTATGCAGAGGGTGGGGACATACAGGGTTGCAAATATGATAAGGGAAGTTGGTATTTGAATCATGCTACGTAAGTATTTAACATATTTACAGTGTAAAACATTTGAGGCAATAAATGTTATAGTTCATTTATGAAGATAGAATCATAGAATAGTTAGGTTTGGAAAGGGCTTTAAGATCAGCTAGTTCCAACTCCCTTGCCATGGGCAGGAACGCTTCACATTAGACCATGCTGCCCACGGCTGTGCTCAGCCCGGCACTGAACACTGCCAGGGATGGAGCATTCACCACTTCTTTGGGCAACCTGTTCAGGTGCCTCACCACCCTCCCAGTGAAGGACTTCTTTATATCTAACCTGAACTTCCCCTGTTGAAGTTTAAACACATTACCTCTTGTCCAATCACTACGATCCCTGATGAAGAATCCTTCTCCAGCATCCCTATAGGCCCCCTTCACATACTGGGAGGCTGCTATGAGGTTTCCATGCAGACCTCTCTTCCTCAGGCTGAACTTTCTCATCCTGTCTTCATGCAGGAGGTGCCCCCTGATCATCCTCATGGCCCTCCTCCAGTCTTGTTCCAATAGCTCCATGTCCTTTTTATGTTGAGAACACCAGAACAGCACACAGTACTTCCAAGTGGGGTTTCAGGAGAGCTGAGTAGAGGGACAGGATCACCTCCTTTGGCATGCTGGTCACACTTCTTTTGATGGTGCCAAGTATATGGTGTACCAAGAGACTGAAGGTTTTTGCTCTGCTTTGGGAAACTGTGAAATCCCCACAAGTTTTTGTTTGTTATTTTAAAATCTGAGTTGTGGATAGAATATTAATAATAAAACCTTGGACAAAGTGAAGTCAATGGTGTGACTCCTAAATGCTCTATGATATTGTATGAGTATAGCCTAAGAGCTAACCAATTACATACATCTGGAGGGTATAATGGATTCTTTTGTTATGCTTCTTGTGTGTTTTTGTTTCTGGTATATCTGACAGACTTGTTTGTAAAGTCCTGTAGTAATATGTGGATATGGATATATGTATATATGTGGTATATATATGTATGTGTATATATATATATGGATATATGTAGTAATATGTGGACACGGATATAATGTCCATGTCATAATGGATATAATGTGCTCTACAGTAATATGTGTTTGGAGTGGTTAGTAAGTGAAAGACTCATAAGGAGTAGAAGAACAGGTAGTTTTTGTTTTCCAAAAGGACTAGCAAGGGGAAGGAGGAAAGAAAGAAAAAACTAGAAATGGCCTGTTTGAAGTGACAATTTTAAAATGATAGGACAAAAATAAGTAGGAGGTGATCAGGCTTGCCAAATGCTGGTTTGCTAATGGTTTCCCTGCCATTTAGTTTCTCTTCTGATTGTGTTTGCAGCCTCACAGATTTTTCTTTCTGGAAGTATTTTCTTATTTGCCACTCCTAATGTTTAGTTAAGTGATTAAGTGCTTCCCAATCACCATTCCATTTGTAATCACATTTGATTGCTCATTTTAACCCTAAATTAATACATCTCATTGTGAAAAGCAGCCAAGAAGTTTTTGGCAACAGTTTCTGATTTTATTTCAGAGTGAGGATGAAGAGCTCCATGCAAATATGGTTTCCTTATTTTTTCATTATTATAAATAGAGAAGTGAAGAAAGAGGAAGGGTCTCTAAAGGAAAGAAACATAAAGTCTAGCAGATTTCCAATGTGCTGTCAATATGTCCATTTAAAATTCAGTGAAACAGTAAATCTCTTTTAAGGTATTTACTTGATATGATCCAAGGGATTTGATAAGCATAGAGAGAGCAATGTTTAATTAAAAATACACCTACTGCTATGTAGGAGCTCCATATAATCAAATATGGAGATTTTTCCATTACCAGTAGGATGCGGTTGTGCCTTACAAGTTTCTCTTCTGTGTCAAAGCATAAATGACAGGTGATATAAGTGACACCTTAGTTATTTCCTATTTCAAAATAGGCTTGCTGTCAATTACTTTGGACTAGCGGTGAGTTAAATTTGGTTATGTATTTTTATTTGGTTACTTAATACTTATTATTTTTAACATTTGCAACTCGTTCTTTTGTTAATGTTGGCAGAATGAGTCTTGACCCATTATGTGGGCTCCTAGCCATTGAGGTAATATGATGATTAAGATCAAATAAAGAAGTTGCATTCAGCATCCCATTTAATTAGCATCATACAACAGCAGTAAGAATATATAGCAATATTTTCCAAAACACTGAAAGAATTGGGAATGAGAAATATTGTACTTTCAGAAGAGTATCCTGATTTCAGCATAATCTTACAATGTTGAACATGCCATACACCTTCTCGTGCATGAGTTCCTGCTATTAAAATAAGGATATGATATTTTCCACTTACAAAACTATTGTGAAGAAAATGCCACTAATATTTTTCATAGATATTAATGTGATAGATACTACAGAAAATAATAAAAACAAAGAACAAACACAGAAACCTATTAACTTTATTTGAATTTTTAAAAAGTGTGTTTTCAGCAAGAAGTTAAGGAATATATTTCCTTGTAGCAGTGAGCTGAATTTATTTCACTTTTTCTCCATTTGGAGAGTGACTTATGTAGGAAGAAATCTGAGAGAAGTTAAAAGTTGCTAATGTGGAGACTGCATGAAGTTGCTAAAAAGGAAAGCTATGTAGGAAGAGCCTATAATTTTCATTCCTATCTTTGTACTTGGATTAATGCCCAGAATAGTGACAAATCTGACATCACTGGGGAAGGACTAAGGATCATCTCTACTGGCAATAACAGCTAACTAAAGAAATGGATAACTGCACGCAATTATAATAAAGTATTTGCTAATAAAAACAATCTCTTTATTTTCAGTACAGATAACTGATAAGGGACTTTTTTAACACTCAAAGTAGCATTTTCAAGGGGAGAAGAAAAAGAAATGTTGATTACTGTATGTGCAACTATGAGAATATATGCATATATATACATATATCTATGTTCAACAGATAAATTCAGCTGAAGTTATTACAAAATACAGTTTCCCTCTCAAGGCCAAACCCATACTTTCTCTAGGAGAGTTACTGAAGAGGCACATTTTTGAAGAGTTTGGTGTAAAAGGTGCGTAATGAATGCCTCTGATAGAAGTAGGGGTGGCATGTAATACTGTAGTTGTATTTATTTAATTTGTCCCCTCTGACATTCAAGATTCTTAAAAAAAAAAAAAAAAAAAAAAAGGCATGTACAGTGCACTGGTTTAAGTACTTCCCCACGCACTTAATCCCCATGTTGCTATCCCTTGCTCAGCCTAACTTTACCCTCTGCTTCTCAAGAAACAGTCTTACCTACTTCCCCAATTCTGCCTGCTTTCAGAAGACCTACAGAAAACCTCCTTGTGCTGAGCTGATAATATCCTTGGAGAAAACGAGCAACAGGACTTTTCTAGCTGTCTTTGGAGCCTGAGGGAATAACAGTGATCCCTGTAGTTCTCACCTCCCTTATTCAAGATTCAAATCATTATTTCTGTCTGGTTTCATAGAATTACAGAACGGTTTGTGTTGGAAGGGACCTTAAAGCTCATCTAGTTCCAGCCCCACTGTCAAAGGCAGAGACGCCTTATACTAGACCAGGTTGCTCAAAGCTCTGTATCACCTGGCTTTGGACATTTTCAGGGATTGGGCAGCCACAGCTTCTCTGAGCAATCTGTGACAGGTTTGGGAGTAAAGTATTTGTGACTGTAAGATGCAGTATTTTTGTCGTTTGGAAGGATTTAAGAAAGTGAGGCTCTGGCAGAAGAATAACCAAAAGAGGGCCAAATGGAGCAAAATAGTAGTGTTTTGTAATGAACAGATCCATAAATGATTTTTAAACTGTGGGGTTTTTTTGTTGTTTTTGTTGTGTTTATTTTGGTTTTGTGTGAGGTTTCGTTGTTTGGTGGGTTTTTTTTTGTTTTGTTGGGGTTTTTTAAAATGATTGTATATATGGAAAAGGGAAGCAGGTCATACTGACTAGGTTTGTGTATGGAGGAAGATTTTGCTGTAGTACTGCATGAACAGTAGTTTCCCTTGTGTACTGAGATATTAGTTGTATTAATTTCAGGTTGTTTTTTTTTTACTCCTTGCAGTGCTTTTTAAGCATGGTCAGTCTAAAAGGAATGTAGAATTGTAAGGAGTCTGCTGCTAATATTGGCCAAATAACATCCAGAAACAAAATGTGTATTTGAACAATAGACATATTTTCCTCATTGAATGTTGAATTTACTTACAGAGATGTCAGCTTTTTAGTATTTCTGATGCTGTAGTATTCTCTGGCCTTATGTCTTTCCTCATTTCTTAAAATGGTTACTGTTTTTAGGAAAGGAATAAATTACAGATGATAGAGGGTCTATTTAGATTGGGCCTATGCTGAGAGACCAGCTGACTTCACTGAATCTGCTTCATGCTTAGTATAACTAAAGGCAGTCTTTCAACACCTCTTTCTATATTATACAATAGTATGCTAATACAAACTGTGTATCTAAAACTAGATGCATTCTTTTTTTAAAATCATTGCATATCCTGCACTTTTTGACTACTGTATATAAAATTTGAGTGTAACTATTAAAACAATGTTATTTTCTACAGAGAATTTTAGTCTTGGCTCTTCTATTTGGGGCTTTCCCAAACAGAGGGCACATGGAGTAAAATTGAGTAAAATATAGTAAATACAAAGTTTTAAAATAAAAAGCATAATTTTTGTTCATGGGATTAATTTTTATTATGTGATCAAATATTTTAGGCAATGTAACATATCTGTCGTGCTTTTACATATAAAGAGGCAGTATTATTTAAAGCAAGACTAAATATATATATGCATATGTATATTTTTATACTAGAACCAAGCCTTAATAGGTACCTGGCTTAGTACTAGATGGCAGTGATCTACTTTTGGGCTGAAAGGCTGTAATAACTCAAACTGGTGACATTGCTTGGGAAGTAAAGACATGTTTTAAATATTAATTGATATGAAATATCTTGTGGAAGGCTGTTGTTGATGTACATTATTCAACAACAACAGAGTCTGTTTGCAAGCAGAAATAGGGACATGGGATGATACAGCTGAGGAAAATAGTTCTCCATATTGTATCAGTAGCTAAGGATATAAACCTATCAGTGATATCTCATTTTAGGAGTTCAGAGAATGAATAATAGCTGTATGAATAACTATTAATGATATGGACTGAAAAAGAAGCACTGCTGGGTAACAGAAGGTAGAACGATTTTACTATATGCAGCGATGAGCATTACCTTGCACAAGCAGTACAGACTTGAAGTAGGGTGGGTGGAGGTGCAGCTGGGTGGGAGGCAGAAGAGAGGATTGAGAGAATATGACTTATGGGTGTGAAATACAATCCTGTAAATAAAATTTAACATTAGAAATTTAACACTAGAGATGCTGCAGACTGGGCTTTGAGTTTCCAGACACTCCTTGCTTGCAGTTTTGGATTAATGACATTGTTATTTCCACAGCAACCATTAATGACATTGCACAAAAACTGCAGCTAGAGTTTCCATTAATATAGTTATGGATTACTGCTATTATAGTTCTAACTATCTAAGATTATCTTCTATCAATTCTTTTCCATTTTTTCTCACTGCATTTTTTTATTAGCATAGCATATGCAAATAAACATCTGATTTGTATAACTGAAAACTAGCTGAACAGCCTTGCCCAGGCTTTTCAAATGTTGACTTCCTGGCATAGCAGTAGAGATATTATATTATTTAAATGCCTTTAAAGATGATTTAAAGATTATTGGTCCTACCTTAAAAACAGAAGTTCAATTGATTATAAAATTGGAAATGTCTGCATGATCCAGGTAATGTCCAGCAGATTATTGGTACAGTTCACCAGATTTGGTTAAGTATACTACTGTGGTTGCAGTCATTATAGGCAGGATAGGCACAGAGCTGCTTAAAGTGAGGAAACACACATTACTGTGAACAAGTTGGAATACCTTGACTCCTGTTACAGCCAAGAGTTCTGATTGCATTACGGGTTATTTCAGGTTATTTCCACTCAAGATGAAAATACTCTTTTTCATGATCATTCTATGAATAGTTATTATTGAACCATAATATGATATTTAAAGCTTGTCTGTCTGACAGTTCTCTCTTGTGTGTTTTATTTGCAAAATAAATATTTAGTAGTCCTGATCTACAGTGCCAGTTCAGAAAAGAAAGCTTGCAGGTGTGTTAAATCTGTTTTTTGTGATGAATCCTCCAGCAGCAGCAAATTAAGGCCAGGGAGCTCTCTCTCATGCATGCAGCTGCTATATCACTCCTTTCCCATTGTGCATCTTTGTGTTGAAGACCCTGCACACTATTGAGTCATCTTGAGCTATTGCATTACCATGCTAGCTCACAAGAGTGCAGCGTAGGGGTGGCTGAGAGATGTTGCCGGCAAGAATTGAAGCATAACTGATAGAGTAAGTCTAATTTTAGGTGCTAAAGTCTCAACAGCTTCTGTGCAAATAATGGGAAACAGACATAAAACTATCTCAGTAGGTATTATACATGAGAAGTGTTCTTTTCAGTGTTATCTAACTTGTATTTTGTGTATGTATTTGTATTACTTCATTTTTTCTTCTCAAATAGTAACATATTTCAGTCATGATACCCATAGATGTTTTGCAGCTATCCAGATGTTTTAATATATTCCACTGCATTATATTTTTTAACTGATATTTAATAATGTATTTGTTTTGCTGAAGATTAACATAATCTATTAAGCGGATATCTAGCACGATTCATTTTGAAAATGTTGTCTTGTGGGCTTTGTTTTAAATAGCTAATTCTGAGAATTGCGTTTCCTTAAAAATATTAGCAGCTGATGTATGTACAGCATTTTTAAGGTGTTTAAGTCACTTAATGAAGTACTGCAACAGATCTACTACATACACAGATATAAATACTCTGAGTGGGAAGAGAATAACACCCAGCTAGGTACAAGTGCAAAATGGATGCTACAGCATTGGTCAAATCCCTTAACATATACAAATAGCAAGGAATTGACTTATTATGCAGTATGAATCTAGTTATTGGACTGGGCAGCCTTGACTCCAGAAGTATAGCTTGCACACTAATTTTTCCTTGCTGATTGCATGTATTGGACTCGGCAAAGTGAAATTCTCTGTGCCTTGAGCTAGATGAAGGACTTTGTGAATCCTTGACAGCAGAACTCTGCTTGGTATTGTAGAAACTGACCTAGCATAATCAGGTTTCTAAGTCTGGTCCTTCCAGAGCTGCCTGACATCATGTAAGGCATGCAGGAATTTAAAAAAAACCCCTAAATCTATGTTTTTACAAGGATATTTCTTGGCTGTTACTTCAGTTCTCCCTCACATACCCAACCTGACAGTGCAGTGTATGGTGTTGGGTGATTGTTTGCAGTGGGGGTTTTGTGTGTTTGGTTTTTTATTATTATTATTATTCTTTATTTTTAAAAATTGAGTTTACCTTTTCATCTGTTTGATCTAAAGGGCACTTGATAGGGCTCTAGTGACATAGACCCTGATGGTGTTGGAGTACCTGAATTTACCTGCAGAAAATCTTGGTGCCAGGAATATGAACAAGTAACTTTAAGTATTCCTTTGGATAATGGTCTTGAAAAATACATCAGTGACTGCATAAACTAAATTAATTAAAATATGGGATTATGAATAGTAAGACTCTTTGGACTTATGGCAAAAGTGCTGTAGCCTAGAGAGTCAGAATTCAAGCATGTTCCCGCATGCTTTACTAGAAGGTCTAAGTGGAAAAAGGTGTTTGTGACAGAATTTAACAGCAGCTTTGCTTTCGGAAGAAAAGGGTCTTACAAATTTTGGCTTCTTATTGTGTTACTAATATCAAAAAGAAAATCCAGTGTAATGTCCTTTCAGAAGAAAAGGGTCTTAAAATTTTGGCTTCTTATTTTGTTACTAATATCAAAAAGAAAATCCAGTGTAATGTCCTTATATAATTCAATACCAATTATAGTAAAAACAATGTTTTAGCTTTTGTATGCTGCCCAATGTTTGAGATGTTTATTTTTACTTTTAGTCTGCTTCCAGATATGGACATGTTTATGGAGACCCAGTTCTGTCAAAAAGGAAATGGTGATAAAATATGCATAGTATTGTTAATAGCACAAAGATAATAGTATAAAAACATCTTTAGAAATTAATGCTGCAGATAGAGGACACAATAACTTCAACCTGTGCTTAGATAGTCTCTGCTTTAAATCTACGTCCTCTTGGGCTTTGTATTGTACTTGGATTTCCTCTCCATTTTGCTGAAGAAATTTCTTTTGAGTGCAGATTGTCAAATAAAAAAAATGTACTCAAAAGTTATTTAATTGATAGCACGTGTATTAATTTTTATGGAATTTGTTGAACCAAGGAAAAATAATTGAAGCAAGCAAACCAAAGTTCTTTTGTTACTTTCTGAAGAATAACATTATAACACAAAGTTCAGTTGAAGGCAAGTCACTAATTGGTGTGTACCCCAGGGACTGATACTGGGTCCAGTACTATTCAACTTCTTTGTTGACAACCTGGTGATGGAACAGAGTGCACCTTCAGCAAATTAGCAGAATGATGAGGATTTGCTACACAATAATATACACCAAGTGGCTGAGCTGCTATTCAGATGGATCTGAACAGGCTGGAAAATTGAGCAGAGAGGAATCCCACGATGTTCAATAAAGGGCAGTGCCAAGGCCTACCAGTACCTATTGGGGCCAAATGGCTGGAAAGCAGCCCTGCGGAGTGGGATTTTGGGAATTTCCTGGTGGACAGTAAGTTGAACATGAGCCAGCAATGTGCTCTCATGCAGAGGAAGCCAACATCTTGGGCTGCACTAGGAAGAGCACTGACAGCAGGCTGAGGCAGGTGATCCTTTTCCTCTGTATTTAGCATTGGTGAGGTCATATCTGGAGTACCATGTCTGCTTCTTGGCTTTCCAGTATGAGAAGTATGCGGACTTCTGTGAATGAGTCCATAAAAGGACCACAACAATCATCAAGGGACTGGAGCATCTGTCATCAGAAGAGAGGCTGAGAGAACTGGGACTTTCAATATAGAGAAGAGAAGGCTCAGTGGGGGTCTTATATTACGTACCTTCTGGGACAGAGTGAAGATGAGGGAGCTAGTCTCTTGTCAGCAGTGCCTGCTGATAGGACAAGAGGTGATGGGCACAAATTAAAATACTTGAAATACCCTCTGAACAAAAGATAAACCCTCTTCTACTCTGAGGATGGTCAAACTTTGGAATGGGCTGCTTAGAGAGATTGTGTAGTCTCCATCTGTGGAGATATTGAAAAGCTGTCAGGACACAATGCTGCACAACCTGGTCTGAGTGATCCTGCTTGCACGAGGGGGTTGAACTACATGGTCTCAAAGAGATCCCTTTTAACCTAAATGATTCTGCAATTTCTCTGACCTTCAGGTAATATGGCGGGAAAAAAAATGTCACAATGGATGAGTACATGAATAAATCATGGACAGCTCTTCTTAATGAGATTGAAATTTGGAAAGAAAATGTGGTGGAATGTATCACTGCAGCATCAATGTATCTTGTGCTCATGTGCTTTCTCATAAACTGATAGGATTGTGCTTAAACCAGTGGATTCTGGTATCTTTCCTGCCAGGACTTTACTGCCCTGTAGAGATCCATGAGATAAATTTTTGAGTTTCAGCTTTCATAGATCCAGTCTGTCAGCAGGTGATGGGAAATGTTCATTTGGCACTGCAGTATGATGGTAAAAAGAAAGAATGGCCTAATTTTCACTTAATATAAGCAGGTGTGGTGGAAAAATTTATAGACAAGCTGATATATTTAATGCTTAGAGAAACTGAAAACCGAGAACTATGCTAATTATAACAGCAAAGTGGCCACTGTAATGTGTTTTCTTTTTTTTTTTTGCTGTCAAGCCTATAGACCTTAGGATCTCTTTTTCAGATTTTAAAGGTCCATTTGTACAGGTAAGTAAAAACCTCTAGTAAACATACGTTTGTTAAATGTTTTTATTCATCGGCACCATCCAAGTGAGATAAGATTTTGTGGTGTATGAAAATTTGTATCTAAACCCTGATTTTTTTATCATATTTATTAAAAATGTTTTTATTCTTTTTGCTAGGCTTTTCTGCCTAGTTGCAAGCGTGTATAAAGTGTCGGTTTTCTGCTATAGTGGCTAGAAATTTTCTGCTCTTGTAATCTACTGCCAGTGGTGCAGCTACTGGCAGTAGATAATGTTTTAAGTGTTTGCATCAATGAGCACATTTTACAGGCACTTTGAGCTATCCTACCATGCATTTGAAGGAAACATTGTGACTCTTTTGACCACAAATTGAATTTACTTGCAAGTCTCCATTTTCTAAAACATAAAAAACTGGGGAGGTACAGGGCGTGGGAATAAGGGGAGTGAACAGGGATGCAGCTGTAATTTTTTTTTTAGGTAAAAATCATGATATGCTGTGAAAACTAAGAAATCTACTTCATTTATGCATGCATGTGAAATCATTGATACTGCAATGGAACATCCACCTCTGCAGACACAAAGAGGAGATTCTATGTGTATCAAATTCTCTGTGGTTTGGTTCTGGGATCAAAGTTTTTGTTGATTCTAGTGTCTACATTTTCCAACAGTGACTAGCATAACTTTCAGATACTTAGAAACTTAGTGGACAGCTAAGTAATAAATTCATATGTGTAATTTTGATCATTATGGAATTTAACTAGATTCAACTCTTTCTCGTATTAGTAAACTGTTCTATAACCATAGTAAGATTTCAGTCATCTAGTTTACCCTTCAATAGTTGTGTCCCATTTCAGTACATTTAATTCTGAAATGTGTAGTGAATGAATCTTGCAGTTTCACCAGAAATAGTCTGTGTTCACAAACATGTAGAATTCAAACCTAGAAGCTGGTGGGAAAATCTTCCTCCCTGTTCCATCCCACTCCCTTTTTTTTTTTTTTTTTTTAATTTTTTTATTATTCAAACGAACTCTTTTCTATTGTCCCATTAGGTGCTGTGTCATAAAGAGTGAAGTTCTGGTGGATCCAGTGCTGAGTGCCTTTCACCAGCAACTCCCATTAAAACTGACAAGGGACAAATATACTGAGAAAGGAGTTCATTATGTGCTTCAGCAAAGTAAGTTAGTTGTGGTTGATTTTTAGACACTATCCAGAGACCTTTTTAACTGTGTGCAAGCAGTACTTGTTTATGCCTAAGAAACAGCAAATAGGCAATGTTAGCCTAGAGAGGAGGATCTGTGGAAGATGGAATTCTGTGAATTCCTGGAGTATGTAAAAGTTTAGGCAGTGATTAGGATGCTGCAGAATGTCTCATTTTTCAACTATCCTTGTTTATAATGATTTACTCTTTGAAAAAAAAAAAAAAACAAACCAACCCTGATGTATTTCTTTGAGCATTGATTTGTTTTTCACTGTAAAATGGCCTAGCTCTTCCTTTGTAGGTCAGGAGTGTGAGCATGCTTCCTGTGCATATTGATAGGTATGTAAAATCTTAAAATGGTTGGTTTTATATTCATGTAAATAAAATGGAAGGGAAAAGGCATTTACCCTGGAGGAGGTCAAGTATATAACCAGTCAGAAAATGTCATGAAAAAATTGTTCCCCTTTCTAGTAGAGAGTTAATTTAAATACATTGACTTGATACATACTGTGAACCCATTTACAGTGAAAACATCCTTCTTTCAGAATTTAGATATAACATGAATGATAAACTGGTAGCTTTGTTCTCCTTGCAACATTAGAATAACTAAGTAGGAAGGTAAGGGCATACTGGGATAATACAAATTGTAAGGAGTTCTTAACATTTAATTATGTTAATTTCTTTCCTTGTTAGTTCAGTCATTTTGTAGATGGTGTCATATGAAAACATTTCAGATAGGTTATTGTTTAATTAATTAATTTAACTAAATGTTTTCTTGCTATAAATTACTAAATTTGCTTACCCTCCCAGAAGGATTATCTGTTTCTTAAAGGGGAGTAGTGTTTTTGATTCACAATATCATGAACATAAAAAAGCAGACTAAGAATGTAACAGAATATTTTATTTTTGCAGATGTCCCCTAGATAACTAGAATTTATTTTTTTACAAGTACTAAAGTGCATCTTAAATAGTGGACAAATAACATAAAGCTTTTATAAAATATTAGAACTATGAAGTTATAATTGATGGTAATATATGTTACAAAAAGTGCATTGTTTGTGTTGAAGCTGGGGAGGAGATAAATTTGAAATCTGTACTATTTCTGTACTTACATGATCCTTAATTGATGCTTGCAGAGATCAAAGTATAGCTGGTTGTGGTTGAGGGCGAAGAGGGGAGAATCTGGAGCTAAAAATCCTGTCAGCTTGTATCTTCATAATATGTCCTAGTAACTTAGAAATAACACAATCATAATGCAAAACTCTAAGTGTTGGGTTTTGTTTCGTTTTTTCCTGAGTATTAAGTACAATCACAATTTAGTGAGTTTTTAGTAAGCAGTGGCTAAACAAATGGCTTTCCATTTTTTTGATTGCCATGTAATTTAGTCCAGTGGTGTTGAAAGTTTATGGGTCCTGTCTTAGAGCGGTTAATGATTGCTTTCCCTGCTTCTTAGAGCACTGGCTGTCTGTTTTCACTCTGCTAACCCTGTGTCTCAGCCTGTCCTCCCTCTCTCCACATCCTGTAGGGCTTGTAAGGTTCCAGTCCTAGGAAGATTTATTTGTAATGCCATATATAAGTAAGTTTTTCATGTGTTGTACAGTTGAGCAACCCCCAGATTAGCTTGCTTAAAATTTATGGATCTGCCAAGCATCATTAAAATTTATAATATATCCTTTATTTAAACCTAGATAGAACTTTTGGATCTGAATCTTATATTCCCAAAGTTACTTGAGTCAGTTTTTTGCTTTTAAAAGGTGCATTCCCTTTGGGAAATTCCCAATTTAAAATGCTTTAGCTTACAGAACTTAACTGCTTGTCATTTAAGTTAAAAAAGAGGGTCTAATTTAATATTTTTTATGGAGCAAGGTCTGTTCATAAGTCTCTCTTTTCAGTGCCTTAAGAAATCTTTGACAAGTCATTTGCTCTCCTTGATAAATAACTTCCGTTTGTGAAATTAATATGTCTCTCATATGACTTGTGATGCCTTTTACCTCAGGGCATTCTGATTTTTTTGTCAAACTGAGTTTTACAATGTAGGTTTTTTTAATACACATGCTTAACTTTTATGGTCTGAAAATGAAACTACTACTGAAGTTGACTCTATGGGGTAGCAGACTATAGCAGAAAGCAAGTGTTCACCTGCTGAAGTTTTGAGCTCTAATGTAAAGTGAATATGGAGAAAATAAAAGGATCATGTCAACAATCTGTCAGCTAACCCAGTAAATAGAGATGAAATGTCAGCAGCTTATCTGCCAGGAGGGATGAATCACTTGTCTCCCTGTCTGGGGAGAATTAGGATGGAGCGAACTGGCTTGCCAGACCATCTGCCCAGAGGTGCTGCTCTTGAAGGGAAATGGTCTGCTGGCTAATAATGTCCAGACTGCTAATCTGTAATCTTTTCTCAGGTACCATAAGCAAATGAATTATTTAAGAGAATGAGGGAATGGTAAAATAAGAAATCTAAACATAATTTACACTAAGGCAGAATTCTTTGATAACAAGATGTATGTTATTTAAAGAAGTATCTTTTAAGATGTAAATATGCACTAATGGTGAGAAGGATACTGGAATCAGGCAATTTTAATTCCAGTGTATGTAATCGCAGGTGCATGATAAGATGGTGAATCAGAGAAGTTTGTAAGATTTTTTTTTTTTCCCCCACCTTTTAATTCTTGTTATTTTCTGTTTCTCAAGGTGGTTTTGATACTAGTATTTTATCTAGTATTCTAGTAATAGTTCTAGTAAATCCTTCACATAAGAGTAAAAGAAGGTAAAACATCATATTTAAAGAAGGGTGACTTTACAGAGCTGTAGTTAATACATTTTTGTATGCAAATGTTCTACAAGAATTCCAAGATTCTGTATTAGGCTTTATATCTGTTACTAGATTATGATATTAAAGAGAATAGTGTGCAAACCATACTGTCTCTTAACACTTTACATCTAAAAAATGTAAAAGGAATCTCCTTTGCATGTAAGAATTTGTAGATGATAATCACATTGCTTCAGTACTCAGGTGGGTAAAATAATTTACTCAAAATAGTTTGTTAGTGTAGCATTCAACGAGTTTTGGCACCTTGGTCTTCCAGAACATTTTTCAGGACACTGGGAAATGTCAGTTACTGGGATTCTTTAGCTTCCTTGAAAAGTGCATGCCCCTTGGTTCTTTGACAGTTTTTCCTGTGTTTCCCTGTGTTTGCCTGGCTTACAAGCTCTTTGGAACAGAAATTGATTTGGTTTGTGTATCAATTTTCAGCTTGTAATAAGTAACAAGTACAATAATTATCAGTGAATCCATCCAGAAATGCATAGTTAAATAATAACAGATGCAGATGCAATGAGAAAAAATTACAAATAAAACAGGAATGAGTTTGCCTATGTAAATACTGATGTTTAAAAGTCAGCTTTCATGTGAGGTGTTGTCTTCTGCAAGTTGAGTCCCTGGATTTTTAATTAATTCCATACAAAAAATATACAGGTTGCTTTTTTCATGAGCTCAGAGCCTATTACTTGAAGGATGTTTTGTGGAGTTACACTTTCTTTGCATGGTTTATGATTGCAAAGAATTAACCAAGTCTGCTCAGATGTTTACCTCTACTGTTCTTGTATATTTCTACATACATTTTAGTGTTGTTCTGTGATTTGTTTTAATTTCAAAGAATATGACTGTTAATTATCCTGTTATTGTGAATTCTTATGTGACTTTTAATTGAATATTAGTTAATGCATATCTGGGTTTTTTTTTCTTTTTTTCCAGATAAATTAAAGGAAAATAAGAGTTTCACACTTGTTTAAATTTTAATTGCCTCTTCAAGTAACAAACAAGCTTCAAGCTAAGACTTGCAGATGTTGAAAACTAGGTCATCTTGTTTATGCACAAACTCTGCTTGCTGTACTGCAGAGTGATGATCTATAAAAACAAATTAAAGGTTTTTCCTAGGATTAGGCAAGTCAATAAGAATGTTAGAGTATCCTTATTGCATCCTGCCATGAACTAACCATTATTTTTTATTAGTTATTCACCTATTACAATTCTGGTTTTTGCTTACTTGGATTTACTTTAGCTATAAGACTCTGGGTATTTTTTGGGGAGATTTTTCACTCAAAATCTAACCCATGGAATCTAAGACTGATATTTCACCAGGATTGATCTAGTGGTCTGGAATGTGGTCTCTTTAGCATGGTAACTTTACACAGGACTGGTCCCCATGAAGAGAACAGAATTGTGTCAGATTATAGTCATACCATCTTTTTAACCACAAGATTAATTTGAAATGTGGCGACGTACATCTGTTTCCTTCCTTCCTTCACCTCATGTTAAGTCATACTGTATTCCCTATAAGCCATTCAGTTTGCTGAAGTGGTGCGTACAAACAGGATAATAGTGCTTGTCTTTGCTGCAAAACCTTGTTATTTAACTATTAGTCAGGACTATGAGGGTAAGTATAAAATGCTGACATCACAACAGGTTATATGGACAATACAGGATCACATGTGATAAACTAGGGTCAACACTCAAAAGGCACAGTGAGAGTTCTGGAAATTTTGGTCCACCTTATCTGTGCTGTGGGTTCACAGCCAGTATTTTCAGTGATGTGATTTTAGTGAGTTAAAATGCAACATGGTTTCCTAATGAAGACCTACTTACAGTTCGGTTTTGTTTTCCTTTTCTGACTCTATTGCCTCTTTATGGAAGAAATAAGAAAGATATCAAATTTCAGAAAATTTTGAGATTTCAGTGCTTTTCTTGTCAGCTTGGTAAATGGCACAAGAAGAGTGCTTCATTTACCCCTGCTATTTTCCAGTCTTGTTCAGACCAAAAATACAGTTTCATGAGAACTGAGAGAAAATGGTTAATATTTATTAGTTTTAAGTTTTCCTTATTAATTTCAGGCTCTTTAAATGATTAGAGTCCTCATGCAAAAGTCCATATTAATGCCACCCTAAGAGAATGAGCATTTGTCTCTGTGTCGTGGTTTAAGCCTCACGTAGGCTAATAACTCACGAAGTTTTACTCAGTCACTCACTCCCATCTTTTTCTTCGCCCAGTCCCAGGGGGATGGGGAGGAGAATCAAAAGAATTCAACTCGCACAGGTTGAGATAAGAACAGTTTAGTAACTAAGGTATAACACAAATCACTGCTGCTACCACCAATAATAATAATGACAAGGCAAATACAAAGAAAGAGAATACATCTGCTCACCAAGCCCGACCCAGCCAGTGCTCCCCCCAGCAGCAAACCCCCCAGTGCACCACCACACCCTTCCAGGTCTCTGCTCTCTGTTTTCACATCCTGGACATGATGTGCTGTGGTATGGAATAACCTCTTTGGTCAGTTTGGATCAGGTGTCCTGTCTCTGCTTCTTCCCGGCTCCCCCTCATCCCTGGCATAGCATGAGACTCAGAAAGTCCTTGGCCAGACAAAACATTACCAAGCAGTAACTGAAAACACTGGTGTTATCAGTGCTGTTCCCAGGCCCAAAATAAAAAACACAGTGCTGCACCAGCTACCAAGAAGGAGAAAAAATGGCTGCTGCTGCTGAGCCCATGATACTCTGTAAGATACCTTTCTTTTGCATTTTTCAGCTTTTTCTTACTCAGAAATGGTATAGGAATAGATATAACAAAATCTTACTGCACTGCTTGGTAGGTTGAGTATATTGTCCGCATGAAAGGCTTATTATCCCTTTCTGTTTCCCTGCCTCATCCTATTCTGCCTGTTATCTTCCTGTCTGCTTCTATTTTAGAAACATATGAATATATGTAAATAGATGATCTTGTACAATTTGTGATTTATTTAGCAAGTCCTTCACTTTCTGGTAGTGCGTGGGGTTTACTCAAAACATTAGCACTTTGAACTCACTAGGATGATATAGAACAGAACTGGAAGAAGCTTGCTTTGTTATTTATAGCATTTGCTTTGCTTGGAAAATTTATTTAAGATAAAATTTGCAAAAATTTCTATGCTAGGTTGATAATGTTCTGTTTTTCACTGGATGACTGGATTTTTAACAACCTGTATGGCAAATGGCTAGCTCCTTTAAAGCTAAATAACTAAAACCTGGAAAGGGTCCAGTTTTCATCTGAAATTTTCAATGCATGAATGTAATATTGTAGTAAGTAAGTAGTTATCAATTTTGATGCCACTGCTGTCATTTTCCTTTGTACACTTGGTTATTTGAATCCACTACATATGCAAACTGAATCTTACTCTCCCTTCTTTCCCCAACCATGAGTGAAGAAATATTTTATAGTTATTTTATTCATTGCTCCTTTACAGATCAAAACATATTACAAGGAAAAGCTTAAGGCTTGAAGCAAAGACCACATTCAGTAGCAACCATGTGACTCAACTGTCCAAGGATTGAAACAGAATTTAACTCTTGCTAGCATTTTATTGAAGTTTTAACCTGTGATGTCTTCATTTACATGCAAATCTCAGTTGCAGCACTTGAGCAGCTATCCAATGTAATCTGTACAAATGCCATAAAATAATTTGAGAGGATGTAGAAAGTGAGGCAATGTCTTCATCTCTGTCTCATTTTGAATTATTAAAACAACTACATAAGTTGTTGATAAAACTGGCTGCATGTCTTACCAAATGCTAGATTGGAATTGCAGGTACAGATTATTGTTTTCTTGAAATGATTAATATGGTTGGCAAATTGGCATTTGGTCACAGAAACCTCTTTTTTGGATCTGAAAGAGAAACAACAAACTTCAAACTTAGATATCATTGAGAATAATTGGTCTCAGATTCTATGAGAAAGGAGATAGATGTTTCCTGTTAGTGAAGTAGGGAAGGAGGATATAAGCAGGAAGATAGTGCCAAGGTGATCGTTTACTTGGGGAGAGTGATAGGTAAATTATAGCCTGTGGGATGTGAACATGTTTCACTCGGAGTCAGTAGAGAAGCCAGAAATAGCTTAGCTTGACCTTTAAATTCTGTTTCCAGAATTTGAATTTGGAAAGGAAGGGAAAGAAAAAAAACAACACAATTTAGTGAATGATTTACTTAAGTTTACTTGATTTACAATCTGAGTAAATGTTACATACATCAGAAGCACTGAAGCAATAATATTGTTTTAGTGCAATTTTAAGGGCATTTTCATCAGAGAAGGTTTGCAGTTGATCAAATCAATCTGAAACATCCTTCATGTATTGTCTGTTAATTTTTTGCAAATAAAATACAAGGCTTTTGAATAGAATGAAATTTCTTGTTTTGGTGTGTTTTGGGGGTTTGAGGGGTGGTTTGTTTGGGGTTTTTTCTTATTCTGACAGCGATATTCTTGATTGCATTTGTCCTCTTATAATACTGTTGCCTAGCTCTAGAGATTATGTATCTTGAGTATGTGTATCACACATAGACCCCCTGAAGTCTTTTGAAATCAAAGCTGTTAATAGTTAATGACAGTTTATTATGCATTGTACTGTAATTCTGACTGCTGATCCTATTTGGAGAATATCTGTTTTGGGCTAAAAGTAGCTAACTGCATGAACCATGTTGATTTTTCCTTTACAGCTGTAGTGGTGGTATTTATTCATGTTCTCAGATATTCATAATGTATTGTAAAAGGCATTGAATTAGAAAGTCATTTACACTGTTCTGTTTTGATACTGCTATTGAGATTTTACTAATGTTGTTACACTGTCTTGTTCATGTATGATTTTGTTTCAAAATTTTTTGGCATCAGTTTCATACCCTTTCATAAAAAAAAAAAAAAAAGTTGGTTTTTTTTTTTTTTTTTTTTTTGCTGGATTGTTTTTTTTTTTTTTTCCCCCGGTTTGTTTTTTTTTTTTTCCCCCTACATAGTTTGCTGTTTCTGTGTACCAGAGGTTGTCATGCACATTGCCTCTAGAATATGTTTACAATATTTAAGAGAAGTGTCTGGGGGAGGGATGTGGTGTTTTTGTGGCTCATCAATAGTAGAACTTACTGAAATTACAATATCTCTTTATCAAAATGAATTTGAAGTAAACATTATGACTCGGTGATTTGGATAGCACTGGCTCATTAATAATTGCAGAGGAAAAATCCCACATAATGTACTGCAATAGGACCTAGCTATTTTGGAGGTTATTTCTCTTCCTTTGATTCATACAAAACTGAACTCACTACCTGCTTGCCATGGCAACTATCTCTCCGTAAACATGTTGCCTTATCTGTATGAGTCATTCTTGACAAGAGTGATCTGACTTGTCCTAAATGGTGTAGAAGCGTCCTTACACTACGTGATGGTTAGGCATGAGGCATGCTCACATGTAAAGTGGCAAGGAAAACAGAATCCCTATATTCAGGTTACAGATTCAGAAGTAATGTCTGTTTTGACCATGGGCAGATATCCATATATTCTCTACTACCCCTAAATGAGATATTGTTGTCACCTTTGTGTAACACTGTTGAAGCCTTGTATATAAATTCTCTAAACTGTATTTTGTATATACAGTGAATGCACATGATAAGGAAAGACAAAGTTATAGATAACTAAGGAAATTGATCTAGTTTGGTATTCAGTGTCATTGTGGGAAGCGTTTTAAGAATATATTTATATACAGGTATCACACCAAAATCAATGTAGGATGCCATGATTGGTATAGGGAAATGGTGAGAATTTATATTCAAAATCACAACCCATATACAGAATTTGGATTTGCAAATGATACTTCATTTTTAAAGTGAACTGAACTAAAGTCTTAGCAGTAATTCCCCTGGAAGATTTGTAGCTCAAAATCAATGTCTTTTTTAGTGTCTTCTTTTTCTTTTCCATTTCTGATGATATTTAACTGAAATTAGGCAATGCCCCATGAAGTAACTGATAGAACACTCATGAAGTGCGGCAGAAACAATCCTGGGGGATTGTACAAATAAATTGTACATTTTCTGCTGTATCTGCCTCATCTGAATTTGTATATATCTCTTATAGCTTTTTTCTTCTTTAAAGGTGAAAAAAGGCATCCTTGTCTTTGACCTGATGTGTATAATCCTTTTTTGCATGGGTAAGGAAAATTTTGAGTGAACAGTCTAGCAGGCTACACTGCCATGGAAATACTGTCATCATTAAATCAAACTTCTCCTGTTTGCCTGTCCCACTGCCTCCAAATCAGCTACACTGAAGGTGAGAGGTTACCCAAATGAGGTCTTCTGCTGATCTTGTCTTCCCTTTCATATAATTTTTATACCAAGCCAGATTAATCCAAGGATTCAAAACCAACAACATACCTTCAGTGTTGTCTTGTCTACGTACTGCTTTGATTGTTATCTTTGGGTAAACAGTCAAAAGCTCTATAGACTGTTTTCTCAGTCTGAAAATATATCCCAAATGATCATTACAAAGTTCTTTTTTTTTTTTTTTAATAGCTTTGTTTGTTTGTTTGGAAGGACACAATAAACTATTGAGCCATGCTTTGTATCTATTGCTGTTTCTTCAGCGTTTTTTTCTCACTTTCTTGAGTGAAGCTGGCTATTTTGCTTTAGCCTGTAATGATTCCAGGTTTTTAACCCAAGAATGAAGCTAATTCCTCAATCCTGTGTATGAAAAATATGAGTCTCTTCCACGATACTTACACCGGTGACACACATCGCGGCTCTGACTGTCATGGTTTAAAGCATCATTTACTCATGCTTTGAGTAATAGCTTCATAGAATCATAGAATACCAGCTTGGAAGGGACTTCAGGGATCATCTGGTCCAACCTTTCTAGGCAAAATATGACCTAGGCTAGATGTCCCAGCACCTTGTCTGGCTGAATCTTAAATGTGTCTAGTGTTGGGGAATGCATCATTTCCCTGGGGAGATTCTTCCAATGGCTGATTCTTCTCATTGTGAAATATTTTCCTCTAGCGTACAACTGGAATTTTCCTGGGATTAGCTTGTACCCATTACCCCTTGTCTTTTCCATGTGACTCCTTGTAAAAAGGGAGTCTCCACCTTCTTTGTAGCCACCCTCTTAATACTGGAATATGGTGATATGGTCTCCTCTAAGCTTTCACTTCTCAACACTGAATGAGTCCATTTTATTGCTTTAATTTAAGCACCCTAACTACTTTTTTAAGACATAATCATAATTTTGATTTCTAATTGTTCAAAAAGTGAAAGGTATTAGACATGTGACATCTCTATACCTAGAATATTACTCCTATCATTCCTGTGAAAGTATGACAGAAGACTTGATAGCTTTGCAAATAGTAATTATGATCAGAGATGAGGAAAGGTGTCTTATTGAAAGGATTACATTGAAATACCTTATCTGTATTTAAAGTAGAATCAATGTTCTACTGTTATTTTTATATAGAGTTTCCATGTGTAACAACTGGGGAGATTTTTCATTAGAATGAAAACCAATAATGCATGTGAAGTGTGATAGCAGTTTGGGAATTCCTGCCAGGGACCAAGATTTCACAACACTGTTGAAACTAGTCACCAACAGAACTAACGCAATTTAATGACATTGTTATGTACTAACGTAACAGTATTCCACACAGGAAGGAAAGAAGGGCTGTTTGCATTTTAGAGCAGTATTTAAGCACATCTGAGAATTTATCTTTTTCTTTGGTCATAACTTTGTGATGCTTTTATATCTATATGGACAAATCCTTTTGCTGTTTGTACTGTTGTGGATGTCATTTGGACTCTACTTTTGCACTGATGCTTGTTCTATGCCACATCCAATTTAACTGTCAACCAAAGCAATAACAAAGTTTTTACTCAGCAACTCACAAAAGTATATTTTACAACTTGTGTAAAGACCAAATGCAATAGTAGTTCCAGGTGGATTTAATTTATTAATAGGTAATTTTATTAGCCAAAAATAAACCCGGAGTCTTAATTACAGCTAGATAAAATTCATTGCTAGGTTTTCATTCCATTTCACATTGAAGAGATGGCAAGTTTTCTTGACTGATCTTTTTTCCTGTGTTCAGAAGAAGGAGTCTGACTTGGTTTTATCTTTTTTTTTTTAATTATGTTAATTTATGTCATTGTTACATCATTGTTTTTAGCTGTACTGTTCAGAGTGACCAAGAGTCTAGCCTAGAGTGTCTGTCCAGCTAGAATTAGTACTGCACCTTGGGCAAAGTAGCTCTGTGGTTACTTCTTCAGGGTGTATAATATTCATTCAGTATGTCTCAGCTACCAGATGGTAAACTGTATTTTCATCTCTCATTTTTCTTTCAGAAATATTTTACTGTCTGTTCTTAGGCAGTTAATATATAAATACAAGATACTAATTTGTCTGTAACAAACAGCGTAGTAGATAATAAAAAAGAGGTGTATTGTGGTATGTACCCACAAGATGGCAGATTAACTTTAGCGTATGTGACCTCCAGCATTTGCTGAATTTTGGTTTTAGATGTGAAGCCTTAATGTTTTATTGATTCCAGAAAGCCTCTGCCTCCCTCTTAAAGGGGTATATGCTGGAAACAGAGTGCATAGCACCTCCCCTTTATGCAGTGATATTAGTAAAAATTGAACCAATAACACATCTGAGAGCACTAAACAATTCTTTTTTTACCTAGCTACATAAAAACTCTGACTTCTCTGCTAACCATTTAAAATGGTAAAATGTTTACAAATCATGTAGTAAAGGATGGAAGAATATCTAACCTGATTTCCTTTTATGACAAGGTGCCCTGTTTAGTGGATGAGAGAAAGGCTGTGGGTGTTGCCCACATAGACTAGTAAAGCCTTTGACGCTGTTTTCCACAACATCCTCCTGGAGAAACTGGCTGTTCATGGCCTGGAAGGGCATCCACTTTGCTGGGTAAAAAACTGTCTGGACGGCCAAGCCCAGAGAGTTGTGGTGAAGAGAATTAAATCCAGTTGGTGGCTGGTTACAAGTAGTGTTCCCCAGGGCTCAGTATTGGGGCCAGTTCTGTTTAATAACTTTATCAACTATTAGGATGAGAGGATTGAGAGCACCCTCAGTAAATTTGCAGATGACATCAAGCTGGGTGGGACTGTTGATCTGCTTGAGTGTAGGAATGCTCTGCTGAGGGATCTGGACTGGCCTTAGTGTGGTGATCCAGCCTACTGTATGATGTTCAATAAGGCTTACTGCTGGATCCTGCGTCTGCATCTCAACACCATGTAGTGCTACACAGAAAATCCCTAGCAGCCTGCATTTCTTTCCTGGGGAAACAAAGTATTCTGGGAAGAGAAGGAGATAATCGCTGTGTCTTGTCCAGTGTAAGGTCAAGCCTAAGGCAGGGTCATATTTCCACATCTGAGAGCTATGAGCCCCTGCTTAGTTCCACAATGTATGCATAACCTGAGGGATAGCCCAGATATATGGGATAAGAAGGAGGAGTTCTGTTTAGGCTGTCTGTGCTGGGGATGCATTTTGCTTGCTTATTTCATCATTTATACTGTTTATTTCTTCCCTTCACTGAGTGGTATCATGATAGTAGTTTAGCCAGTTTCTCTGTGATTTTTGGTCAGCTGATGTTTAGTCTTCTAAACTGGCAAAATGCTGCAACCTGGACACTCTTAACTGCAGGTGAACAGTACATAATCTGTGTGTGTTTCCCTTGCAATAAAAGCCATGTGTAACAACAGTTGCAGCCCATCATAAAATCTGTTTCTGTAATGCCTGTGTTTTATATGTTTGGCCATAAAACATCCCTTTTATGATTTTTATGCTCAAAATCACATTTTGAAGAATGTGAAACATACATAAAACACTGGGGTTTTTTAATTCATTTTCATAAGCCTTTATTAATTAATCTGGAACTTTCTTCAGATTTTATACCTTGAAAACCGTTTTGTTTTCTTTGGTTTCTGTTAGGATCAGGTTATTTGGAAATGTGCTTGTATGCATTCAGCAGCAGTAGCAAAACAAAGCTTTGTAATCTGGCTCATCGCCTCCATTGCAGGGGCAGACAGGTGGTGATGTCCTGTCACCATGACTACATGCAGCCTTTAGGGAGGGCTCCTGTAAGATGATAGTAATTCCTGAATGGGGGAAGGGCATCAAGATATACTCCTCCTTGCTGTGGGCTCTTTTGTATGGGTTGCACTTGATGACAAGCCTAACCCTGTCACGTGCATGTGTGCTCCCTGAAATGCAGGATTCAGAAAGAATGCATGACTGCAGACAGTGTAGCAGGGTCTGCTCACATTTACCATTTACAGTAAGTCTTTACATGGATTAGAGAGGCAAAAGAACAATTACAGTCACACTGTCTAAGCTTCTGCATTGTATTGATCGTAGATTTTTCCAGAGTTAGGCACTTCAGAAGGAAAGGTATACTGCTGCTGAGGTGAAAGGAGGTTAAATCTGGCAGTGGTTTAGGGCACTGGTCTAAATGGGAAGGAAGGGCTCTGTGGCTGTGGCCACTAGTGACAGAAAGTAGCCATGCAGTAGTAGGAAGTGTTAGTGAGGGTAAATGGAAGAAGTCCTTCAGCTCTGTTCTTCCTCAGTAAGTCCTAGCAATTTAGGTAAGTAGAACCAAGAAGCTGCGGCTAACACCCACAGACCACCAGCTTTTGCTTGTGAAAGAGGTCTAATAGTATTTGCAGTGATTAAATACACTCTGACCTTGAGAATGTCATAGCTGAAAAATGGGATTGCCTCATCTTTGGCTTCAGATTCGAATGGCTTAAAAAATAATTTTTAAGTGAATTGCCAATATTGTCCTTTTACATGTTTTTATGCAGCCTGACCTGGCACAGCTTTATTTAAAATTCTGAGGTCTGCCAAGACCACAGCTGGAGTTGGTGTTGCTGCAGGATACTTGTCATTTCAGTTCTACTGCTCCCCTGCAGCAGCACAGGTAAATGTCTCTGCTACTGGAGTGTTTGAGTAATGTGAGAGAAACTTGAGAGGGATGTAAAAGAGTTAAATAACATAAACCAAAAAATCACTACAGTCATAGAACTGTTAGGGTTGAAAGGGATCTTAAAGATCACCTAGTTCTAATCCCCCTGCCATGGGAAGGGACACCTTCCACTAGACCAGGTTGCTCGAAGCCCCATTCAACCTGGCTATCAGACTTGAAGTGACAGAACAAGAAAAATGAAAGCTGGCCTTGTAGTTCAGAAGGGATTTTTTTTTGTTATTTATGTGACTGAAATTTTACTTTTAGGAAAATGCAGCTGTCCCTCTATATGTCTGCATGCAATACCTGGTCAAGATGAGTTCTGGAAAAGAGTTTGTCATCTGTGATGTTACTACTGTTATTCAGTGTTGGGATTTTCAGCCATAAATTCAGCCAGAAATGCTGTAAACAGAAAAAGGGAAGGTCTCCCTCATTCAAATTTAGTGTGGGCTGACAGAAAGAAAGAGAGTTTAGTGCATGAGGAGTGTAAAGAAGGGAAGAAACCCTTCCTTTTGAATGGAAATGACATAGAACTGGGTAAAGAGAAGACTAGTTAATCCTTCAAGTGTTTAAATCCTCTTTGTGAGTGAATGAGAGTTACCACCTGGATTTTAATTTCACAAGGGAAGAGACTGTATGTTTTTAGTGCTGTGGAGGAGTGCTGGAGCAGTGGTGAGCTGCAGAGAATGGGTGGTCTCCTTTGTACTCCATCTTCAGATGCAGCAGTTCCTTCAGTCTGCTGTTTGCTCCTAATGATTCAATAACAGAAAGAAGCTGTGACCTAGAAAACATAGAAATATCATTTTACTGTAAAATATTTACAGTCTCTAGCTTTAGCTAGACAAATTCTGCAGAATGATGAATTGGGAACAGCCTTGCAAGTAAAATGTTTTTTGAAAATATCGGTTACATATTTGAATCTGAAGTACAACAAGGAGCATTCTTGTATATGCCTATAATCTGAAAAATAGAAATAGAATGGTTAGAACAAAAAATACAGGCTTGCCAAATAGCTTTGAAAATTTAGTAGCTCAGCCATCAAATTGCCCTGCCTGCTCCATTGACAAATAACATAAATCACCTATCTAAAAAGCATTACTTGTTCTGGGCAAGTATTCTGAAACTAATAAAACAACAGGGGGCTTTGTATTTTAGTTACTTGCTAAGTTTTAGGATGTGTTCTTGCATGTCAGTCATGAAGACATACCGGGTGTCAACATGAGTTCTGATGCACTCAAATCACGGTATGCAAAAAGTCTATAATCATGCTGGGTCTGAGCATGAGCATGGGGAATTCCACTATAGTGCTGCCAAATGGAGGCCAAGTACCAATGGAGGCAAGGCTCTTTGCACTCAGTATATATTTCTGTGTGTGTGGCCAGCAAGTGGAATGTTGCTTTATGTCCTCATTTGGAACTCTTGAAATTCTTCTGCTGTATATCAGAAATCTGAAGGGCACGAGCAGAGGATGAAGGTAATATAAAATACCACTGCTGCCTTCCTGTATTTCCTGTTGCACAGCTTGGACAAACCAGATAATTTATTCTCATTCTTTGAAAGAAAAGAAAAATAAAAAAGAAGAAAAAAAAATATGCTAAATGAACCAGTTACAGGTTTTTGTCTAAAATATGTAATTGAAAATACATGTGTAAATTAAGCATTTTAAAATATAGACTCTGGGTTAAAATGCTGCATTATGAAATGAAGATAACAGTAAAATAAAAATAATTGCTTGTCCTCATTTCTGCACAAACTCTGCAACACATGAATTAAGGATGTGCCTGGTGCAAATGGGAGATGTTAGTAACATCCTTTCTACGCAGCACACATTCATGGAAGTAGCGTATGCTCTGGCAGTTTTGTCCCTTGTCACTTTCAGAGTTTGAAAAGAATGTGCTGTTCCCTGATGCCTGGAGTTGCAGCGGCAAAATCCCATCGAAAAAATGAATGATACCTACGATGTGTGTCCCACATGTTAGGATCTGACTTTGCCAATTAAAGCTACCATCCCTTTTTTCTTCTATAACTTTTTGTGCTTACATCTTTCTTTCTTTTTTTTTTTTAATGTTTCTTAGTTAAGAGGGAGAATTTATACAGCTTTCCTGTTGCATATTTTCACAAGCTTCTCAGATCTTTATCTGTTTATTTGCATGAAGGGGTAGGATAAAGCCTTTGGTATTCAGCAGAGACAAAAAGCTGTTATTTTTTTTTTCTGGGTCAATCAATTTCCTTCCTTAGATCAGAGCTGGGATCTCTGAAGTGTATACTGGAACTGAGCTTTCTGCTGTTGTAAAATTAGACCCATCACTGTCATCCCCCTGTAATAGCAACAAGAGAGAAAAATGAAAAAGTGTATGGTTTTGTGACTCATGAACTCAGTCAATCAGTTTCAGTTCTCTGGGAAAGGAACTCATAATACAACCAGTGTGTGTATGGCAATTAAAAAACCTGTGTGTGTTATATTTTAATATAACTGCTATTATATGGCATGTTGTTAAACTGCTTCTTTTGTTTTGCTGGATTTGATATCACTACATTAGACTGAGGGATAAAACAGCATGACCCACTTTGATTTAGGATGGCCGATTTCACTCATTAAGACTGTACTTTGCTTGTGCTTTGCTGTAAGCACATACCTGGGGCTATGCCTTCTGAAAGCAAACCCAACACTGCAATGTCAGAAGACTGGTGGTACAGAGTGTTTGTGATCCATGTACAGTCTATACAGGTTTTATAATAAGAGTAATTAACCCTCTGATACTGAAATTCTCATAAGGCTTGCAGTTCTACAAAAAAACCCAGGACTGCCATGTAGGGTCTGGTAAATGCATTTTTTATTTGTAATATGTGTTTATTATAACAATGAAGGGTAACTTCTAGGGCTGATACCATTTTTCCCCTTACCCCTTGATGTAGGTTATGAGAAAAAAAAACATTAAATAGCTTTTATTATACAGGAATTCTACTTGAAGTGTAGAATGCTTGGGAATGGGTGCCTGCTTTACTGCTATAAATTCTTCATGATATGTCTTTTCTTATATGCATCAAACATAGCACTTGCTGCAGAGATGCATGTGATTCGTCTTCTGGGAGATGGTAATTTGCTTCGGTCTACATAGGCTACTGCTGTACAATTTATTTTCTTATGTTGCATCATGTTTTCTTCTATGGGGGTGAAGTATTTAATTTGTAAAGTTGTGGAGAGTATGTGTTGCATTACAAAGACAGCACATCCCTGCTCTGTGGTGTTAAGTGGAAACAGATCAGAGCACTCCACCATCCCCCTTTACCTTATCCTCTCTTGTTATTAAATTGCACATGAACTAATCATAATCTCTTAGAAAGCATCCAGTGTAACTAGCTTAGTAATTGCAACACATGAGTAATGAACTGTGGTTACTATTTGCTTTTGTCTATTTATAATGAATTTTTTCTGAGGTTTTTAGCTTGAGTCACATGATGTTATTTCTCTTTTATCTCTGGATAAGCAAACATTCTTCAAACAGGCAACAAATAAAAATAATGAAAACATTTTAAGTATTGGGCTTTGTTGTTACTGCAGTGTGGTTTTTTTTCCTGGTCAGATTTCTTTATGTTTATTTAAATTTATCTGCCTAGATGAAGAATTAAAGAGATTAACATAAAAAAATCACAACAAATGGCACTTCAGGAGAATTAAGCTCTTCAGTATATAAATATTCAATGCTAACAGTTCTTGTGGCAAGTAATAATAATGTACCATGCAAGCCATATACTGGAGATGAACCCCAAGTGAGGGCTTTCTTGATATTATTAATTCCTATCATAACTGTACTGTCTAAATGATTGATTTTTTTTTTCTTAATAAAAAAAAATAATAATTGGCTAAGAAGTGCTGAGTACTTAAAGTTTCCTTTAATGGATTAATGAGTTTCACAGTAAATACATTTGACTGCTGGGGATCTTGTCATAATGGCAGTCCTGTTTACTGTAACTGTGGCTATTCCGCTCCTTTTTTGGAGGAAGTGTTTAGGGGGGTGGGGGGGTGGTGTGTGTGACTGTTTTTTGGGTGGGTTTTTGATTTTGGTTTTTGGTTGGTTTTTTTTATTATTATTTTTGTTTGGTTTTCCTACCATATACTGAGCTTCCTTCCTTTGTTCATATTACTTCAGTGCTGAATTAGCTTCAGTTAATTCTGCAGGCTCATTACTCTTTTATGAGTGTGTACATGTTAGTACTGCTGCATGAGCTCATATGAGGCACTAGGACTTCTGGGAACACTTGCTTGGGAACACATTAAGCTGTGCTGCCTTGTGAATTAATTTGCAATGTACTGAACAGGAATATGTCTCATTTCTGGGCATCCATGTGGAAATTTTTTCATTTAAAAACTCATTAAATAAAAGTAGCAAGTAACGAATTTATACTATGAGAGTGACCTAGCTCTACTGTCAGCATTACTAATACTCTCATTATGGCAATACATGACAGATAAGAGGTTTAATACAGAGAAGAAGGCATGTTGTTTGGTTGGACACATTGCAAATTCACCTGTTCATGGACATGGATCAATACAGTCATGAGGATTAAGTCATGAGGAATTTAGGAGCCAATAAGGTATATTCCTTTGGCTGGAAACTGTGGAGAACAGACTACACACACAATGGTAGTGTTAGTGTGGAATATAAAACCACACTTGAGTGGGATAACCATCACTACTGGTTTGCCGAGTAGCATGGAGGGAGTTCTTTCAGGTAGCATTTCTGTACAAATGGTCTGGAAGCGTAGGAGTATGCAATGTGAGATTTAAATTATAGAAACTATTCAAATGATAAACCCCCTATTGATATATTTCTGTGGAAAAAGGAATAGGTAGAAGGCAAGAAGTTCTCGAAAGCAGCTAAAGGGTAATTAAAAGGAAAGACATGCCCTCAAAGCAGTGAGCCTGTTTGTAATCTAGGTTAAACCAAGACCCTCAGTTATTCCTGCTGGTCCAGGCCAAAAGCAGTGTCAGTGTTTTCCCACATACAGTTCTTGGTAATGAGGTCAGGTACTGTAATCCTACAGAGTACTGTAAGAGACTCCGGGTTCCTGAAAATCAATGATGAACTGTCATTCCTCATCAGAACACTTGCCAGCATGTTCACAGAGCAGAAGTTCTGCAAATTTTAGGTGATTTTTTGAACAGTAATACGAATAGGTATGAGTAAAATGGAATTGCTAATTGTGAAGTCAGGGACCAAAGAAGCAGAAGAGCTCTAAAAGTCTCTGGAAGTAAACTGAATCATTTATAATATTAGATAAGGTATTTAGAAGAGTGTTGGAATAAATAATGCACATAACTTTGACTTCAAAGATTTTCATATTAACATTAGCAGAATGTGATTATATGATTCTCTCATTTCAGCCTAGAGGCCAGGTACTTTTAAGGATGCCTGTGGAAGACAGTGTCTTGAGCTTTAACCCTTTATTCTTACAAGGCCAGGGACCAGGTCCAGGAACTAATCATATGAGCAGGCTAGACAATTCTATGTGTTCTTGGTAGGGCATTTTTCTGATGTAGGTAAAACCATTCATGCAAACAAATATGGGCTCCCTATTTCATGGTGTACCAACTCGGAGACCCGGCTGCAGTGATTGTTGATGCTTATCATATCAGAGATCTTAATAGATTTAATATTAGCCAAAGTATGGCTTATGTGGCATAATATCCAGAGATGATGAAAATGCTGAAAATATGGCAGTAAGCAAACTCCAGGAGTATTCTACTTATTGCTAATTTTAAATTATATTATTTTAAATCAGATAATGTGTTTCAATGTACTACATCTTTCTGTCCTTGAACAGCATGAAATCAAAAGTTATAGGGTCAAAAAAAAGGTTTTGAGTCAAAAGTTATGGTACAGCATCTGGGCATTATGACTATGAACACTACTTAACACAGCTGAGTTTCAGTGCAGACCTTTTCTTGGGAGATCAAGTGAAATGGTACTTATTACTTTTGAGAATTGCTGGAATAAAAAGAATCATGGTACAATTAAAACCAATTTTCCTCTCTTTGTGCTGAAGCCTTTGGTTGAATGATATAGAGGACCTAACAGAGGAACTCTGTTGCAGAGTTTGTTTGCATATTTTAAGACTCGTAAAGTGTGAGCAGCTTTGGTAGCAGCAATGTGGCAAACGAAAAACAATACCTTAGATAACGAGCACCACCTTTATGATTCAGAAGGGCTCTTGAGGTTGACAGAAAGGCTGATGGGGCAGGATGTGTAGGTGTCTTGTGTTATCCCCAGATGGCATGCAAAGAAGGCAAAGAAGTCGAAATCAATGAGGTGGGGTCAAAATTATCAGATTTTTTTGTTTTACATAAAAATTAAAATGTGAAGAATAACCTATTTGGTTCTAGTGATGAAGAGAACATTCTTTATTTGTACCAAAGCCAGTTTCTATCTTTCTTTAACCAAGAGAAGGACAGAGACAAAGAAGAAAAGAAAAAAACCCTAAACCAAACAGTAAAAAAATGAAATCTTTATTTTTTTGGCTCATTTGTAATATTGTTTACGCTGTTTATGGTAATAGCAATTTCCTGCATGCATTTCACCAACACATTACAAGTCAAAAACATTTGTAAAAGAAAGATTCTACATTTAATGTTAGCTTGTCTATGAAACACAAAATGTCCTGATGTCCTTAATTATGCAAATGTGTCATTTTGTTCTTGGGAAATATTGCGGATCCTAATTTTACAAGTCCAGTGCAGCATGATTCAAAAAGAATTAGAATAGGCTATGTAAACAGACACTGCAAGATAGCAAAGATTTAATGAACAATGAGCCTATCTTGGAACTTCTGATTCAAACAGCACTAGAAATTTGCACATTCCTCTAATACTTTCCTTGCTATGTCCTGTTACCAGATATAACTATTTGGAAACAAGCTGGGTTCCAGATTTACACAATTTACTTCACATTGAAATATATTCAAATATAATATTAAAACAAGATAGTCTACAAATACTCTTTTTTTTTTTTCTCATAGCGTGATGATGCCAGTTTGAAATAACTGTGGTTAAAAAGTCAAGTGAATGAGGAAAGAAATATAAGAAACAGTGATCTAAACTTGAAGACACTTTTCTTATATACAAAGCTGTTGCCAGTGGTATTTCTTTACATTATTTATATATGCTAACCACGTTTTCAACAGGTTAAACAGTTTGCAGTATGGCCTGTACAGTCTGATTCTACACCATATAGTAGCCACTTCAATTTTAAAATGCAAAACTAAAGAAGCTCATAAATAGCTGCAAACTATTGCTTAATGATTTGAAAGAATGAGGTCTGCTTGGACAATTTGATTCACTTCATCACTGACACATGGCTTCCTATAGTGGAGACTGTTGACAGTGGAAGGAGTGAGATACAGCAGCAAAAGCATTGACATGCATTAGCGATACTCTCCAAACTAATTATAATGACACAGAAGACAACGTGTCCCTTTGAGCTCTTGCAAATTACCCATACTGTGGTACATATCTGATGCAATTCAATGTGGCAAAGCCATTTAATTCTATGCTCAAATATGCACAACAGTATACCATTAATATTTACATGGAAAAGGATATTATTGATTCACTGGATGTCAGCTACAATGAGAGAAGGCGGTAACTCAAGTGCAATCCAGGAAAAAAATCTAGCTGCTAAAAAAAAAAAAAAAAGAGCTCTCAAGTATATGTTGGCAAAGCTATTTTTCTAGTGCAGAAATCACACAATATTTTTTAACAGAACCAAGAACTTGTGTATGTTTAATGATTTGCATAAAAATAAGTCATTGCAGATTCCTGTAAATTAGGGGAGACTTTCCAGGCACATTAATCTGGATGCAGTCATACAAGTAGTTAGAACACCTCAAGTTTAAGAGCAACCCTGAAACTTGGAAGTTCTTAAAATCTTTAGCTTTGTGCAATGTCATATTTTCATTTATGCATGATTGATAAGTGCAGCTGGCCTATGCAAAGCACTTTCCTCTGTACATTATAGAGAATCTGAGAGTAGAACACCTGGTCCTCATATCTCTTTCCCCAACATAAAACCTACGGCAAAAATAGTCACGTGTAATAGTAAACAACTTGCGAATTAAAAAATAATAAATACACTAATACTGCTTTTGTAAAAATCTGACAAATGTAGCAGTTGCATTACAAACAGTGAAGAGAATTACTGTTCTATGTGTTTGCAGAATGTGAAACAAAAAATTATCGCTTTGCACTCAATTCATGCTCCATGTTCTCTGTGGAGCCACTTTTTCCCTCATTCTTAGCAGTGTCAGCTGTAGTGAAAACAGTAACCTCTTGTCAAGTTTGTTACCCTGATTCAGAGTCACAGTTTGATGATGACGGTTCACTGTTCTGTTATAGGCACTGGCCTTAAGTATATATATAATGTATATATATGCACACACACACGCGTGCACGCACACATATATATATATGTAAAACTGTCAGTTTGGCGTAAATCTCCTGCAGGAGTCCAGTTGATACTTCGTTCTCAAAGACTGTAAACAAGTTGTCCAACAAGCAGAATTCTTTGATCTTTATTTTTTATGTTCCCTGACTTCTTTACCTTTGTAGTTCTTTTCTGCTTTATCTTTTTCATATTTTTCTTTCTCTGGCTTTGTTACACTGTCATAAGAAGGTGGGGAAGTTGTAGAGGAGCTCTCATCTGTCTTTTCTGGAGTGGAGTTCCCATTTAGTTTATCAATAATTATCTCTTTTATAACTGGTCCATCTCCTTCTTTGTTTCTATTTCTGTTATATATACTAGATACCTTTTTAACTTTTTGCCTTAAAAGGTAATGCCTGTATGCGCGCTGAATAATGACAGCAGAAACTTCCTCCTGTTTTCGCTTTAATGTGGTTGTAATTGGTTCATAGGAAGCTTTTGAAGGATTGGATGCCATAAACCGATCTTCCATCTGTATTCTGAGAGCATCCATCTCCCCACTTTCCCCCAAAACACGCTTTGTGAAAGCAAACAAGATGTCAAGGCAGTGAATTCTGTCGCCGCTTACCATGGGCAGATCCATTGCAATAAGCTGGACTTTGTTTGGTTTTGCGATAAGAAGAGGAGGATCTAATGAAGCTGCAAAATCTGACAGCTTATTGTATTCTATGAACTGTGTTGCGTCAGGATCAAACTTCTCCCAGACTTCATAGAACATCTCAAAGTCGTCCTCACTCAGGGGTTCAGCGCTTTCTTCAGTAGCAACGCTGAAGTTCTCCAAAATCACAGCAATGTACATATTCACCACTACCAGAAATGATATGATAATGTAGCTGACAAAGAAGAAAATCCCAACAGAAGGGTTGCCACAGTCACCTTTCACTGAGCTCCCTGGATGATCTTTATAGGGATCACAGTCTGGCTCCCCACTGTTAAGAATTGGGGCTAGCAAACCATCCCAGCCTGCAGATGTGGTAATTTGAAACAGGCAGATCATGCTGTTGCCAAACGTCTCAAAGTTGAACATGTCATCAATCCCAACTTCCCTCTTAACATAGGCAAAGTTGGACATGCCAAATATCGCATAGATAAACATGACCAGGAACAGCAGCAGACCAATGTTGAACAAAGCAGGAAGAGACATCATCAAAGCAAAAAGCAGAGTGCGGATTCCCTTAGCGCCTTTAATGAGACGCAGGATTCGGCCAATTCTGGCAAGTCGGATGACTCTGAATAGCGTTGGGGACACAAAATACTTTTCAATCATCTCAGCTAAGAACATACCTAGAGAAAAAAGTGAATATTTAAAATGTAATTTTAAATTTATTAATTCACTGCTCATAGAAAGATTTATTTATTGCTGTCTTCAAAACAATCAGTAGAGGGAGCCTATAGTTATAGCAAAACATCATACAAGTTATTCCATTTTGCTGAAAGCACCTCCTTGATGTTGGAATATTATCTAGGAGAAGGAAAATAAGTAAAAGATGACTCGCTTGTGGCAAGGTAATTAGGGTCTGCCTAAGTTTTCAGTTATTCCTAAATGCAACCTGGAAAGAGAAATTTCTGTCTTAGATATAATTAGTTCTTGACGCTGAGCCTATGTCTACCGTCTTTTTTGAACAATCATGTTACTTAATTTCTGCAAATTAGTAATTTATTTTTTTTTACCTGAGTATCTACACTGTATCAGCACAGCCTCGCTAATGTATCACTCTTTGTCACACAACTCATTTGTACCTTGGAGAGTCATTCGCTTTTAGTCGACAGAAATCTAAATATTTATCAAGTCCTTAGTTATCAAAAGCAAGTAAAAATCTCACTTCCTTCACCTACTTTTCAGGTTTAATACTGAAAACAAATTTGTAGTTAGTTCACATATACCACTAAACATTCCCTGTTAATCTAATGTGCCAAATAGTTCCTTTATATCTTCTGATGTGGAAGGTGACAGAAAATACTATAGAAGAGATACAAATCTTACAAGCAATGTTTCATATATTATACGCTATAATGTATAAAGATCTGAATCCACATTTAAGTCATACAGGAAACAGAAAAATTAATATTCAATATCATAACATTCCTGAAACAAATGTTCTCTTTTCCTCCTTGTAGTTCTTTCTTGAAAGGGAATTGCTCTTACCTACTATGGAGAGGATCACAACCACAAAATCAAAAATATTCCAGCCTAGAGTGAAGTAGTAATGGCGAAGTGAAATCAATTTCAGGACACATTCTCCAGTGAAAAGGATAATGAACACAAGGTTAATCCGGGATAAAATTGTTTCCATTTCTTTACTTTGGTCATCTGTTTCTACCATCATTGTGACCATGTTAAGGCAGATGAGTATCATGATGCTGATGTCAAATACTTGTTTGGTTACAAAATCAAAGACCATGCCTTGGAATTTGTTCTGCAAAACCAGAGATGGGATACAGTTTATAGTCTGAAAATATTTGTCTTTACAAATGCCAAATGGGAAAGCAAGCCCCTGTAAGATTTAGGAGAGCAGAGCAAGACTCATTCATGACACATCTGTTAATATATGCTAAACACATGCTGGTTTGTGTCTCACTCTGTGAGATCGTTTTGAGAGCGGATCAAGAAGTGTACCACTGTTGGCCAAAGCGATGGGAGGGGAAACAATGCAATAATAACAATAAATAACATTGACAATTGATTCTATTGGTGTAAAAAAGGTGGTATAACTTGACAGCCAGCAAGAGTACCAGCCAAATAGAAACTTATTATTCTTAGCTGGTTTGTAATACTAATACCCAGAAAGGCCTCTCTCTTTCTTGACCTAATTGTGCTTGGTGAGATCATCGGAATGCTGAAGTTACATGTCTCCAACACACCATGACTGCAATATCCTAGTTTTTCTTTAGTACTTAGCTAAATGTTTATTGCCAAATGTCTCGCCTCAGAAAGACTATTTTTAACCACTTGGTGCATAAGTTGCAACAAGTGTTTTATTTTTTCCAAACACTGTAGGAGTACAGTAAATAACAGTTTCTTATCTCAGAGGCAAATTTATCCTAGTTTATGCTTTGCTCCCTAGGGTGTCCTTTTATCCTGTAAGATTATCTGCATCTATATTTCTCATTAGGTGACCACTGCCCCCTTCTGTCTTCAGCAAGGGCCAGTGCCTCCCCATTTCCTACACATTATGTGGGAGGAGAAAACAGAAAATTAAGTTTATCTGGGGGTAACAAGAACCAATAAATGATACAATCAACTGTACTTTTCTAGGACGTAGGGAATTAGGAAATTTATCACATCACCCTTATTAAAACGTACAGGTCATATTTCTGAGTGTATGTTTTTAAGTGAAGCATGAACAATCTAGTCCACTGAATGAAGAAAATAAGGGACAAATTTTACCTTTACAATAAAATAAATAGGAAGAATATTTTCTTTCCAGACATATAACCTTTTCTTGTTGGCTAAAATCATATTCCCCAATGCATATTTAATATTAGGGGATTTAAAATCAGGTCACTCTTACCACTGGCCTTGGTATAGGTTTCTGTGGCTTTTTGGATCCCAGTTTCTTCATTGCATTATAATATTTCTTCTGTTCTTCTGTCATAAATATGTCCTGACCTCCAAAGTGAACAAATAGTATCGAAACTAGTTACTGTCATGTCCATGCATACAACATTTAACTACAGTATGTCTCTCTGTAATATATTTGATTTAGATAGCAAAAGTGATGTTTTTCAGATATTTATAGTGTGGATGCTCATATGCACTCCTAAAAAAGAACACCTCCCCTTTGTCAGGCTGACGGTTGAATTTTCCTTCATGCTCACTTTTGCTGACATGGCTAAAATGTCTGTTTTACTATAAAATTACTATACTGATGCTGTTAAATAACTTGCTGATTTAGGGCATACAACTCTGATTGGTTCCTCATGTGTCCTAAATTCTAGACAGACTTTTAGGATTACAGATAGCTAGGTCTAAAATGGGGTAACTTTGAGGCACAAGTTATGTCAGTGGAGAGTATTTGGGTCTAATCTGAAGGGTTTAATCCCCTTTGGTACAAAATTTAAAAAAGTAATCCAAAACGTGCCATAGCAAGTTATTAATTAAAGCATCACTAGAACCTTGACTAACTCAAATTAGCCTTTGTTTGCAGATGCACATGCTGCCAGTCAGAGGTGCAACTGACTGTCTGAATTTCAGTGTAAAGTAAATTGTGCTTATTGGTGAATCTGAACTAAGCTGGATAGAAACATAATGCCAAAGTCTCTGTCTGCTGAACTGGATATCGAAGTTCAAAGCATAACTGATAGAAACAGAGGAAGTAGCCTCAGATGTGTTTATGGCTCTTTTAAGAAGCTAAAGAATATTTTCACAAGGAAAAATTTCTGTAGTTCACAATTGATTTTAACCATGGATTCTGTTTAGTACTGCTGCTTTCTACTTGCTGGCTGGATAAAACCAAGTCATATGAAACTGTTTTTTCACAGCATGCAAAGATTTAGAATGATCCTGAGGTTCATTTTGGCAGCTTAAGGCTGAGAATCATTAGGCTTCAAAATATTTTAAATGTGATTATTTGTGTTTTTTATTTTTAAAATTATTAAATAACTATATGCATTATCAACATATTTTTTAAGCAGACTTGTATGTCAAATGTATAGAAATAAATCTGTCTTTTATACCTTTGCATTACTATTGCTAATAAATTATAGATTGTATTTGTGTCTAACAAGTTCATCTAATTTCTTACAAAATTGTAGAAAAATAGAGCTCTTTTGTACACTTTTTTACTTGTATCTTTAAGCCTATTCATGTGAAGTCTGTCAAACTTACTATTAACCCACTATTTAATCAGTTTGCAGAACTATTATCTGTTGTATGAAAACATGCCGTATTATATTATCATTAAGCGCTAACAGTTTATAAGTTTAATTAAAATTAATTTATCTTGATTTTTAAAAGTTAATTAAAAGGTTAATATGGCAGATATTATTACATCTAATCAAAATAATAATGCATGTTCCCTTTTTGTATTTTCATTTTAGCTCTTACACAATTTGCAAGCTATTATGACCCAACTCCTGGCTTGACCCTTTTCACTTGTCAAAATGATGAAATACAAAGGTCAAAATCACGCGCACAGATTCAATACAGATTGTGTTAAAAAGAGACATTTTTATTCAAGGATGCAAAATTACTTTTGAGCTTTACATAAAAAAGTTATTAATTCATTATAGTTAATAATTTTTAGAACTATGGAAACATTTTAAATACTTATCTTCTTTTTTTGTTGGTTGAAGTTATCTATGATGACACCAATGAAAAGGTTCAAGGTAAAGAATGATCCAAATATGATAAAGATGACAAAATAAAGATACATATACAAATTGTCCTCATACTTAGGTTGATCTTCTACCTGCAAAACATTGTAAATCTTATTAACCATGGGAATACTAAATGTAAAATCACAGTGCATATAATTTATGAGTAGGTATATGCTAACTTAGCTAGAAAATCTTTAAACTGTACTCAGTTGTTAAAAAGACTAAGCATGTCAATTCCACTCAATATTTGGAGAACTGGAGGTTGACAGAATGATTGCTCATATGGAATTTTAGACTAAATATGCTCACAGATATGTTTATGTATGTACATACACACAAAGTTCCTTGTATAGAAGGAAGAACGAATGTGGGACTGAGGGCAGTCATTAATACTTAAAATTTTAACAGCACAAATCTAAGTATTTTATATTATGTTCAGTGTATTTTGATGAAACAGAATCAATCGATTTTACTGTAGCCTAAATGTTCCTGGAATTCTTTTGGGCTTACATGATTTAGTTCTGTAGCCAAGTTAAAATTCTAATTCCTAGAAAACAGATGTTCTTCAAAATTAGAATCTAATTGCACTTAAATGCATAGATAAAGGAAGTGCTCAGACCTAAATAAACAATGAAATGTAGTTACATGTTGTAAAACAAGATTAATATATTCAATATGTAATAATTACATTATATAATCTTAAATTAATTAATACTCAAGATTACCGAAAGAAGTGGTTAAAACCCCTCTTCTTCTTTTTAAATTAACATTAGCTTTTTAAAAAAAGTCCCATTAAGTTAACTTATTTGCCTAAACAGAAGGAAGTAGGATTAATTCTTTCCACTGCAAATTCTAAGATTCATGAAATTAGATAAAAGTTCTTTTCTAGACTCAGTGTATCTAGAAAAATATGTACTGGTGCTGATTATAATTCTTAATGTTATTGTATGTGTAGCTGTTTAAATTCTATTCTCAGAACACAGCCAACAGATGATATTTGAAAGTCTTACACTTACGTCTCGTGAATCAACAGCAGCATACATAATATCCATCCATCCTTTGAAAGTAGCCTAGAAATAAAATACAGTTGTTTGTTTTGTCTTTTCTATAAAAATTCATAATGTGAAAATAACTAGGTCACAGCATTTGGGCCTTAACTTTTAGTAAAATAATATCTAAATATGTAAACCACATTTAATAACAAAGTTATATTTTATAATAATACTATTTTTTTGAGAAGTTATTTTTCAGTTATTAAAAGTCTCTAAAGGTCTCAGCCGGGGCAAAGTGTGTTTGGAGCTGCAGATTCTTGCTTTGCAGATTAAGAACGGTAGACTTGGATAGACATTAATGCTGGAGCTGTTCAAGTAAAATTTACTAGAACCATTCATGCTGACAAAAATTTTATCAAGTGCACAGTATGAATTGATGGTGTCAGCAATACAACTTCTGAACAGATATGAACATGCATCTGAATGTTTTTGCTATGGCTAAACTACCATGGTATTTTTAGAAATGTTTTAATCCCACATATCTAAAAGGAATAGACTCTGTTAATATATATACATACATATATATATACACACACATTGTTTCTTGAGGGATAAGATTTTCAGAAGACCAAAAAGTGAACTGTGAAAGAACTGGGATTAACTTCAGCAAAACTCTGGGCTGAGTTCCTATAGAGACTTTGGGTACAATAGAGGAAAATAAGATCTGCCATCATTGCTCTAAGGCAGTAATTTTCATGGACATGGAACATCCACTATCTGAGGAACACCAAAGGGTTGGTGTGACATGCCAGTTGAAAGCACAAGTGCCCACCCATTAGCCAGGGTTTCCAAGCTTATTCACAATAAAGAAAAAAAGAGCTAAAACGCCTGTTAAATGAACAGATAGAAAAGATCTCTCCTAAGGAGATACGGGAGTGGAACTATCCCAAGGGGTATATTTGCATCTGTGCTTTCCAGAAGTAGCTCTGATACTTTGGTACAGCTGTTACTTTGCACAGCGGAAAACTTGCATTCCTGGAGTTTTTTTTGTCCTGAATCTTGCAGTGCAATACTGATATATATTAAGAAGGTATGCTTGAAGCCAGGCTTCATAGCTCTTTGTGGTTTAGTTGATAATTGTCAGCCATTTGGTGCACTTTGCATAGCAATATTAGAAGAGGATTAGAGTTTGGTTAAGATCAATAAGCACAGGAGAAGAGTGGAGGGAAAATGTTAATGGGGACAATCAGCTGAAGAGGTGACATGATAAATGCTCAAGGATCCTTCAATTTCTGCAGGAAAAGTAAAGGGCAGAAGGGAACATTTTAAAAAGAAAAGAATCAGAACAAAAAGAATGAAAGAGAAGAATGAAAGGTTCACAGTAGTGATGTAGTAATTAAAGACCAACACTGTCTGCATGAATGACACGGATGACATTCAGACAGTTTCAAGAGACTAGAAGTTTTCATTGTACATCTTCAGAGTCAAGTATTGGTAATAAGATGGTTTAGTCTCTAGTGCAAGGGTAGCAACTAGATCTAGTCAGAGAATTAGGATCATCATTCAGTACTACTACTCAGCACATGAGAGTGCTGGCTTTAAAGACTTTGAATATGTAGCAGTAATTAATAGAATATGCCATGCAATACAATAACATCTAATACTTCACAAGGACAATACCGTAATTAACATAAGTATATTATAACGATTCTTTAACAAACATTAATTGAATGTAATAGTTATAAATAATTTGTATTTTTTCATAAAAGTATTTTACATTTTCCTGGTTTAGCCATAGTTTAATATCCTTGTAGTTTCATGTACTTCTTAACGAAATACATTTATTTTAGCAGCAAGTACTGCTTATCTGCCAACATCAAGAGAAAGTGTTATATGATTAACCAGACCTAATACTCAAGTAGGATATGTCTTTGAGTAACTATCCATATTCTTCCCATGGACAGCTTCTACTTCTTGTAGAGGATTTCAGACCTCTTACACAAGCATTATGACAATAAAGAATTGGCTCCAAGGTACATGAAACTTTGGGTGCCCTAATCTCAGATGTTACATTATTTATTATTTCTTTCCCCAAACCCGCTTCAAATTCTGGAAAATCAAGGCTCTATTAAACAAATATCTTCACCAGAGACACTGGGTTAGCATGTTTTTATTTTTACCATCTAATTATATACTGGTTCCTTAGATGAGCATAAACATGAAGGAAAATCCATTTTACCTTGGTCACACTGTTGACAAAAGAAAAATCATTTCACAGTGCCAAAGTGCCTAGATTAATGGATTTTGGCTCTGAAAGAATTTTGCTGTGGATGTGTAATGATCACAGAATCACCAAATCATTAGGGTTGGAAGCAACTTCTGGAATGTAAGAGGCATTGGCAGTAATTTCTCACTTCAGGCCAGTTAGTTATCTGCCCTCTTTTAAGCTGCTGACTGCCCTCCTGTCTTATGAGGTAACAGAGCTCATAAAGGAGATCAGAGACCTTTATAATAATTACAGGGACTTCTGAGCCTTGCCCACCATGGCAAGACACATGAAATACATTCCTGAAGTTTATATTGCGCAGCACTAAAAATATTCTTGTACCTTTTACATTTATTTTTTTCACATCATTATCATCGTGATGAGACTGTGTTCCCTAGACTTGAAAAGGAAAGTTACTTTACTATCATTAATACAAAAAATATAGGTAACAATGCAGTAGAATTATGTAAGCTGTACATCATTGCTATGAAGAAATTATTCCACTCCTTAACAGTCTTAACTTGCCCATTTTTTGTAGACTTCTTTGAAAAGAGCAAAAAAAAATTATATAAATTTACTTACTACTTGAAGAAGAGCAAGATATCCAGCTCCTACATTATCAAAGTTAACTTTCACATTTTTCCATCGGGCACTTTGATTGTTTTTTATGAGTTCCTCACACTGAGTATAATTGTTGACATCACTGACATCAAACATCTCACCAGTTGTGGTGTTGACACAGTGATAGAATTTGCCAGCAAACAGATTTACTCCCATGATGCTGAAGATGAGCCAGAATATAAGACAAACCAGCAATACATTCATGATAGATGGAATTGCTCCTACAAGGGCATTTACAACCACCTAGTGTACAAATTAGACAAAATAGCCACTTAGTTTGTGAGCAGAAAAATAAAAATACTTTAAAAATGTTTAAACAGTATTAATATGGAATGGACAGTTAAAATGCTACATTAAAATTTATGGGGAAAAGTTATTTAAGATTTAATAAAAACTAATGAGATTGCAAAAAGCAAGAAATAAAATAATATGCAAACCAATACAATGCAAAAGTCTGAAAAAAATCAAAAAGCAAACGAAAACCTGTTAGTAGCAAGATGGATTCTTAGAATTTGTGTGCTCTAGAGAAAAAGAGAGAAATAAATGTTAAATTCCAGCAATACAAATCAAAATCTATGAATAGAAAATAAACCAGAAAAAGATCAAAGAATGATGGTGTGGGAGACTCAATAAGAATGTCTACATGTGAAACTATCATTATGAATTATTTTATTCTCAGAAAATCTATGTATATATTGGCAGCAGTGTATTTTAGCATCTACGTACAATATAACATAATTAAGCATATCTAATTTAGTTTTTATTAACAGCATCTGCTGTAAGTTTTGGGTTTAAATTGCCTGGCTCACTATAGTTGCTCTTACATTTTTTTTAATTGGTTGCATTTAATATAGTTGAGCTGATCTATAAGAGCAAGGGCAGTAATAGATAGATGAAATCCCTCTTACATCTTGTGATTGAACTAAAAGAAAGCTGCAGATAATCACATGATAATTGCCTACCAAACCAGTAGAGGCTGCAGTAGTTTTTTGTGTATTGTTTTGAAAATAGCAGTATTTTTCAGTATACTAATTTGACTGGAAGTAATCTCAGTAGAGGTTTTGCCCATTTATTAGTTAGATTGCAATGCAGATCACCCCCTATACTGGCTACCGTGGCCAGGTCTAGAATATCTCAGCCTCAACCCAGGCAGGAACCATACTATTTCTTTGGAAACTTAAGACCCATGACCAAACTGTAAATTTGCATCGCAGCATCTGGGTGTTTCGAGGTAAAAGATTAAAAGGAAATTTCTTAGTAACATTACCATATTAAATTTCTGTGCATCTATTTTTCCAGGAAATAGCATAGTCTGTATTTTCAGCAGACAGCTTGCAATAGTTTGGGGGGTTGTGGGTCTTTTTTTGTCAGATTGGCAGAATATGAAGATAATAATTTCCTCAACAGGAAGGATTTAAGCTGTGTAGGAGGAGAGGTAAGATGGCAGCAGTTGCATTCATATGAAGTAAAGGACACTAGCTGCGAAAATTATTTCCCATCTCTCCTTTTCTATACTTCCAACCTCACACTTACCAGAGAACCTTTCCCTAATAGTACAGCATTTATGAAAGGATTTTTTTTCCCCAGGCAGGCAGACAGGGAGCCACAGGGAGGCTATAGTTTCTGGTGTGTCACTGTTGTCAGTTTCATCACCTTTTGTTTTGCTTTGCTTTATTTTGTTTTGTTTTCCATCTAATCCTGTTCCACCTAAACCACTGGCAAACTGGCAGAGAATAGAATTGAGGTACAGAAACGTGTAACATAAAGTTCCCAGCTAAACTGGAGGAGAAACCTCCAACCCTCTGTTTAAAATTTCTCATGTCTTTTTACTTTTCTGTAGAGATCTAAAAATAGGTGGAAAGCACAACTATGCAACAGTCAGCAGGCAAATTTAATGAGCTCAAAGTCTCATCTCCAAGTGTAAACTATACACATCCTGTGTATAAGGACACGTTGGGATGCTTTTTCCATACATTTTTGCATGCATTCCCGTTCTGGAGTTCTTTGCAGAAGGCATGAGTGTCAAACTTCTACACTACTTTTCGTGTGCATGTATTCATTCAGACTCATTCATTTTATCTCACCCTCATTCCTTCAAATCTTGACAAGGCTCTTAAAGGTCTTAAAGCTCGTAATGTCCGAAGAGATTTAATGGCACCAAGTTCAGAATAGCCCAAAGCATTGGCTATTAAACTAACCAATGAGACCTATAAAAAAACACAGAAAAAAATATTATTATGAAAAAAATATTATTATGAAATTTGTTCTACACTGTTTAGTTGAAAAACATATCAGGTTTAATCAACAGAAATATCAACAGTGACACCATTCTTGCTTATAGTGACATTGGAGGCCAGATCTCACTATTTTCATACTTGCTGGAAGGTCAATAGGTCATATGAAGGCATGTTTGAAAAAGGAATATAAGCTGTTAAATGCCTGTTATAGCTAGGTAGGATTTGAAAGTCAGATGGAAGCTCACTGTTGGCGAAGAATATAATTTTTAGTAGTAAAGACAAAATAGCTATACTTTCAGTAACTTCATTAAGGTTCAACCTTTCTAGCAATTTAAAATTCTGAATACATTAGGATAGTTTATTAACTACTGAAAATATTAATACCTGTAATCACTAATAATATGCTAAATAATGTATTGGTTCATTAGTTTTTGTTATAAATACTAATTCTAAGTCACTCAGTTCATAGCAACAATAGCCGGGGTATCTATGAAACATATATTGACAGAACGTTTATTTTCTCACTTGCCTGGCAACTCTTTTTTTTTTTTTTCTCCCTTCTAAATATAGGGAAATATTATGGGATATATGTTATCAGATGCTGGCATTATAACAGTAAGTTCTTTGTTATCAACAACAGTAGTGAGCTACTGTTTATGTTACTGGGATTTTATTACAAGATAATCTACTTCAGGAAAGAGCAATTAATTTGTTTCTCAAATAGAATGGTATTTTAAAGAGTGTTTAAATTTATTTCAACTTAATTTAATTTACTTTGAGCAGTTTTGCAGACAGGAGTAGGGAAATACACCTTACTTATTTTATTCAGTTATACCACCAAAAGCATAAATGAAAATATTTCAGTTCTTGAGAAAATCCTTCAAATGTTCTTTGCAAAATACCTGAGTCTAGAGAGTTTTTCAAATAATTTGCTTAACAGAAATAGGCATTCCCTGATAATGGTGGTAAGATTTTGCCCGTTAGATGAAAAACTAGTTTCCTATATTACTTATATCCGTAAAGAACAATTAGGTAAATCAGAAACACAAGAGTTACAAAATGATGTCTCAAAAGGACAATCTGAGAGCAGATAGAAATCGATTATTTATTACTATGACGCTATGTATATTAGTGTAACAAAAATTGTGCTTTAGTGAATTCATATCATTGTAACTTTCAACTGGATTACAATTAAGAGTGCAATTCTTTTTAACAAAGGAAAGGCTTATTACCATAATGCAAAAGTTTAAAGGAACTTCCTATGATTTACAGGCATATTAAGAAGAAAATCTTATTGACTTTCTGTAGCCTGTAACTTGACTGTTCACTGACAAGAGATAACATTACTGTTTCTGCCATTACATTAATTACTGTCATTGATAATAATAATTGTCATTAATACAATTTATTTGTCCTGTGATTCTACAATGAGAGAGGGTGTCCTGGGTTCAGCAGTAGCACCCATTTTTCTCAGTTTTTTTAGCTGGTGCAGTGCTGTGGATTTGACTTTCAGCCTGGGAACAGCGCTGATAGCACGATGGTTTTAGTTGCTGCTCAGTAATGTTTACTCTGACCAAGGATTTTCTGAGTCTCATGCTCTGCCAGGGAGGAGGGGAAGCCAGGAGGAAGCAGAGACAGGACACCTGACCCAAACTGACCAAAGAGGTATTCCACACCACAGCTCATCATGCCCACTATATAAACTGGGGGCAGTTCCCCAGAAGGGCTAGATCACTGCTTGGTTGGGCTGGGTATTGGTCGGCTGGTAGTGAGCGGTTGTATTGTCTTCCCTTGTTATTTCCCTTATCATTATTTATTCTTGGTGGCAGCAGGAGTGATTTGTGTTATACCTTAGTTACTGGACTGTTCTTATCTCAACTCGTGGGAATTACATTCTTTTGATTCTCCTCCCCATCCCTCCGGGAGCAGGAGGATGAAGCAGGGGGAGTGACTGAGCAGCTGCGTAGTTTCTGGATTGCAGGCTGGGCTTAAACCACGACAGTTCTTTTTGGCGCCCAACGTGGGGCATGAAGGGTTGAGATAATGACAGATCTGACTAGAGTGTGTCTAATCATATTTGTGATAAGCATTCCTTGTTTCTGATTAATAGTCACTCGTCCCAATGCTGATTTATTGGCTCTCAAAGTTGTTGCTCTTGATCTCACAGTTAAAGCACGTCGTACTACTTACAGCCGGTATTTGCTGTCTTAGCATTTATGAGCTTGGGGGCTTGGGCTAAGGTTCTTGTTTCATTGTATTTTATGGTAATGACTTGTAATACAATAGAATCATGGATCATGAAACTGATCTGGCTTGGGTTCCCAGTGTGGTCACCACCTCTATACTTTGGGAGGTATATAATAGAAGTGCTGAGCAATTACACATCTTTTTTCCCCTCCTCGGGTGGTCAGCCTATGAGGGATACATTTCCACACACTCTAGTGACAAGTACAGCACCTACTCAAACTCTGACTACAGTAGATAATGCAGCTACTCCAACTCCAAGCACAGCAGCTACACCAACCCCAGTGACATGTACAGCAGCTACTCAAACTCCGACTGCAGCAGACAGCGCAGCTACTCCAGCTCCAAGCACAGCAGCTGCACCAGCCCCAGGTACATGTACAGCAGCAACATTTGAGAGTTCTGAAAGTTTTGAATGACCTTTGGGTACCCTTGAGACCTGCCTGCTGATTGTGATGGGGATGAGCATGTTAGCATGCATACAGAGTGTGTTTTATCCACGACAATTTAATCTGATCTCGAAAGTTAAGCAGAGTCGGGTTTGGGCCTTGTCTATGGTTAGACGATGATATAAGAGGACAAAGTGATTTTTCCCAAGGCTGGACAGTCATGAGTGGCAGCGTGTGTGAGACAGTATGGGCAAGTATCTAGTCCACTGGGCCCCTCTGGTGCTTTGGAAGTGTCGGAGATGGAAGGCAGCTGTATGGAGTCCCCAAAGACAAGTTGCAGAAACTGCTGAAGGGGAGGGTGAATTATTTTGAGCCTGGTGGGCCCATGACACCTGAGGCCATCAGGGCAGAGATGTAACATACAGATGAACTCACGATCGAGGGGTGGACTTAGCAATGGACACTATTGCCCAGGTTATTCGCGAGTGTGAAACGTACTGCAATTAAACAAGCTAAATGGTTAAAGCCTCTTTGGTATGGAGTACTATGGCTGAAGTGCAAATATGGGGAGGCCTGGCAGACTGACTATATCACACTCTCTCTCCTGCCCTGAAAGACTGTTACAAGAGATGGAGCCCAGCATCATGGACTGGATGGACTCAGCAGCTTTATAGGGATTGGTCCATGCACTAAGGGGTGATCTCTGTGTGTGTGTGTGTGTGTGTGTGTGTATGTATATGTTTGTATATATATGAGATAAGAGTGATGGCATATTGAAAATGTGGGATCTGAGCATGACATGAATAGTATGGAATAAGGGGTGGACACTGTCCTGGCTTCAGCAGTAGCAGTCATTTTTCTCCTTCTTAGTAGCTGGTGCATTGGTGTGTTTTTGACATTCAGCCTGGGAACAGCGCTGATAGCACCGATGATTTTAGTTGCTGCTCAGTAATGTTTACTCTGACCAAGGATTTTCTGAGTCTCATGCTCTGCCAGGGAGGAGGAGAAGCTGGGTGGAAGCAGAGACAGGACACCTGACCCAAACTGACCAAAGAGGTATTCCATACCACAGCATGTCATGCACACTATATAAACTGGGGGCAGTTACCCAGAAGGGCTAGATCACTGCTCGGGTTGGGCTGGGTATTGGTCGGCTGGTAGTGAGCGGTTGTATTGTCTTCCCTTGTTATTTCCCTTATCATTATTTATTCTTGGTGGCAGCAGTAGTTATTTGTGTTATACCTTAGTTACTGGACTGTTCTTATCTCAACTCGTGGGAGTGACATTCTTTTGATTCTCCTCCCCATCCCTCCGGGAGCAGGAGGATGAAGAGGGGGGAGTGATCTAATGGCTGCGTGGTTCTGGATTGCAGGCTGGGCTTAAGCCACGACAGAGGGGGTTCTTTTTTTATCAATTTTTAATCTTCCAGAGATAACAAGACATTAAATTCTCAGTATTATTAATAGAATGTTCATCATGATTCACTCACATCAACAAGACACCCAGGCATTTGGTATAATATCTTTACCTTTGGTGTGAAGACAGCACATTTTATGGATTAAAATGCATGCAGATGCTGTAATTTAAAAAAATTAAAAGGAATTCAAATTTTTACATTCATCTCCTTAAACTGGTGTGTCATATGTCCACATTTTTGTGTACAGATCTCCTAATTTTGTAAAAAATGCTTTGAAACTTAGCAGTCATAATTAGCCCTGCTCATGATCTTCAGTTAGGGTTGTCATCCAAGCCAGACCATCGGTCATACACTCCACATTGACTTTATTTCTACTTAAGCCTAAATTTTTACTCCATATGAATTCTGTGCTACTTGGTGTGGTAGCTTATATATATAATTTGATTACAGCTCCTCAGTTCCAACACTGCTTATCATACCTTTCACGTAGTTCAAGTGTTTAGATATTACACTTAACTAGGAATAAAAATAAACTGCAAGATGTAGGGGGGAAATAATAAACAAACCACACCCCCCAAAAAAAAAAACACCAAAAAACCCAACCAAAACCAACCAAAAAAAAAAAAAGCCACCTAAAGATTTTTCTTTCTATTGAGAAGTTAATGCTTTTTCTTGTTTTTTGAAAGGTCGGCACTGTATTATTGGTTTTCCAGGTAAACTTTTTTGACACCCTCAGACACAGGATACAGGACCCATTGTAGCCTTTCTTATGCCTTATGCAGCCTTTCTTATGGAATGGTCATATGCTAAATAATATATATCTTCAATATGTACTTGGTGAATAACTCTTGATTTATGATATTTTACTGGCAAGTATTCAAAATTAATTTGGTTTAGATGCATAATTGCAAGCTATGATTCTGTTCCCTAACTCACAGAACAAGAGCACTAGGTTTCATACATGTATCATCTGAATATCCCTTTGAATTAATTAACTAATTTCATTAATTTTTGGATTATCCAATCTTACCATAACGTACAATGTTAGGATACACATAAAGACATATAAGACTATCTAGGAAGATAAAGTCACATCTCTTTCTGTATCTGGTCCCCCAACACATCAATATGTTCATCTTATTTCTTCTAATTTTGATTATGAAGTTGTCAAGGCAGCAGTTGCCCCTTACTCTGTGCATGCAGCATTTAGCGTATTGGTATAATGTAACCCTGATCTTTTCCAGAATGTTGCTGCTGAGTTATTTATTCTGAAAAACTAATAAAAAGGTCAATAGCATGGTTGAATTAAATTAACTGTTTTATCAAAAAGCATGAAATGTTTTTAGCAATATAAAGAAATATTATATAAGCCATCAACATGACCAATTTTCATGTGCTATACAATAAGCATAAACTATATCCACTTAACACTATTTAAGATTACATATCCTAGCAGAAAACTACACAAACAAATTTAATAACTGACAAACTCATAGGGTCTTCCCAGATTCTTTATCTCCTTCCCTGATGTCCCGTCTCCTAGCTTTGTATGTGGCAAAGACAACTTAGGCTCATTACAGCTGTACATCAAAACCTAGACATAATAAACTTATGACAGATGGCTTCTAGAAAAAGGAGTAAGAGCAAAAACCAAGGTACAAGACATGTTCTATCGCATTTAGTTGTACTGTGTTAAGATATTGCTGTCTCAAGCCTTTACTGGATATCTCTGCTGGAATTAGACTCCCCTAAAAAAATGAGTATGTTCCTGCCTGTCAGCTTCTTGACTAAAGTTCAGTCTCCTCACTTAAACCACTGAACTAATTTACCAGATTGTGATTTTGGATAGATAAGGCACTCCATGCAAATATCTGCTCCTTGCTGCAGATATTATTGGTTCTAGCATAGGAGTGGGGCAGAGAGATGGCATGATAAGGTCAAAAACTGAGGTAGCCAGATGTACCAAGAGTCATCTGTCATGACTGTAAACTGACAGCTGAAAATTGCCATTTCTTTATGTAATTATTAAAACTAATTTGGTCAAAATCACAGAGAGTAACTGTGGCTATTTCTCACAGTGAGGGAGTTAGGTATATAAGATGTTAAAGGTCAAAGCCATGAAGGACTATCAGTGTTTACTCTTGAATACTTTTAGAGGGTGGAATTGAACGATTTTATTAACTTAAGTCACTTCTAATGAAGAAGGGCTCACTGATGATCTCACTGGGAGAATGCCGCTGAATCATACCTGTTTAAACTGCCTGTTAAAGCAGTGTAGATTCTCTGCTTTTCTCTAGAAAGATAACATGAGTTAATATATTTCTTTTTAAGTGCTGCCTGTTGGTGTTGAGGGAAATGCTGCATTAGCCTTAGGCACAATTTTTACCACTTTCTGGAACACTGAATATAATGCTTCAAAAGTAGAAGGTTCCAATCTCTTTTAGTCATGATTTTATTTATAAAATTAAAAGTTATGGGTAAAATATTAGCAAAATAAGCTGCTTTACTTACAGTGATGTTTTTAATAATTTTGAGAACATGCTCAGGTAACAGCATCTCTAAGGCTAAACTATTATTAAGTGGAGTATGTGTTAGAATAATCTGTTTAGCTTTATGTTACAAAAAGAATAATTAAAACATGAGCTGTAGTTTATCTGGCAGTCTTAACATCACCTTGGAAAGGAGCATCTCTTCTGCATTAACATCCTCTTAAGGAAACTGTTCCAGCGTAGATCTTCAGGACTGAGGTAGAGATTAACAGTATAACAAAACTAACTTGGGCAGTTTAAAAACCTGAGGTCTTCCATTTTGAATTATGGGCCAATCTAAATAGGTGTTTTTATCTCTGGGAGTCAAAAATCTGATACATTTATATATTTTTAACAAATAAGTATTTATGGAACCAGGATTTATGCAAACTTCCCAATTAATACAGTAGCTTGGGCAATAATAGCTATAAAGCCACAATTGCCCTGAAATGCCATCTCTCAGTTCCACACTGTGGACATGTATAACCAATGAACTGGGTCACATAATGTGTGAAGGCAAGAGGCCAAAATATTCTGGAAGTAAAACCAGCTTTGATCTCTAAGCAAGGCCTTTGCACAGAAGTGTATCACAGCTGGGAAGGCAGCCAAGAAACCTTGTATTCTCTTCTGTCATAAATCTTGCCAAGTCACAGCCGTTTTAACTATTGCAGATTTGCAGCCCCTTAAAACTAATTAATTTTTAGACCAGATAGCCACGGTGTTTCTGTTTTACTGAAAATGATAACAGAATAGTTTTGTGGGACGAAGTACGGAGAAATCAGATGAAATCTGGGCAGAATGTATTGTTTCACTTGCAAAGGTGCAGTGTTTGTAAGAGGAAACTTTCACAATGTAATGACTTATTTGCTAAGGAATAAGGTAGAATAACCAGTGTTCATTAAAAATAGCGTGTTTCAAAATTAGGTTTTGTCCTCATAAAATCTCAAGTTTGATACACCCTGGGTACGAAATTATTAACCAAGAGGAATGAACAAACGTGATGGCCAGCCATCCTTTTCCTTCTGGCATGTAAATCTACTTTAAATAATACATCCAGATCACTGTAGGCTATTACTAAGGCAGTAAGACAATGTGAATTATTTTTGCATGTTTGTAAGACTGCTTGGTAGTAAAGAGTTTTACAACATAAAGAACTTAACTACAGTAAATTTTACAATATTAAAGTCTGTGTACTTACATCAACAATCAGGAAGTCCAGCCAGCACCAGGCATTAGTAAAATATATTTGAAAACCATATGCTACCCATTTTAAAAGCATTTCTAAAATGAAAATATACGTAAAAACTTTGTCAGCATATTCCAGCATGGTCTTGATAGTTTTGCGCTGTTCAATATATATATCTTCAAAAGCCTATGAAAAGAACATATTCAGGGATTACTAATGTTTCACAGAATGCACGTGATAAAAATAAGATAATTTTTCCCCTTGTTCTTCTTCATATTTCCCATCTGTAACCACGCTACAAATTGGAGCAATTTGCCCTGTCTGAAGTTGGATATATTTATATGTATATATACTATTCTAGTAATGAATGAAGAAATAAACTCAGATCACAAATTTTCATCCACTGTGGTATTAAGAAACTTTCACATACACACACACACACATACCCCCCATTCTTATACAAAATCTGTTCCAGACATCTACATTCCATTCTAGAAAGCAATTAGATAGATTACATTTCTATCCTCCATCAATCAAACTTATGTCTAGCAGACAAACTAAAGAGCAATATATTTGCTAGAATGTACATTTTGGTACTGTAGCAAATGTTAAGTAAAGCTGGAGATGTGGGTAATGTAAATCTTGTTGGAAAGAGCTTGTTAGGTTTAATTTGTTGTCACACTCTTCCCTATCCTCTGCCTTCAAAAAAGAACAGAATGAGGTAATTATTTCTTTTTTAAATTTGTATGGTCTTTCATAAGCAGAATCCAAGAATTGGCTGAGCTTAGAAGGAATTAAGAACTTAAAATATAGCAATATATTCAGTTTACAATGATCCTTTGTACTCAAATCTCTTGACAAACATGATGAAAATTCACAGGCAATTTAAATCTTGAGTAGCTATGCTGGCTTAAATGAAACTTTGCCAGCTTTACAATGGTAAATCAAAAGTATCACTAAAAAAGTGCATGTGAAAGTTGACAAATTTTTCAAGTTTGGGCCAAGTTTCATTCTATTCTGAAATGATGGAATGCAGGGAGTTTTATTCAGGTCCAAGTAAAACAAGTCTTTCTGAAGCAAATCTGAATTTTGCTGTTACTTCTAAGGAAATATCTAAATATATCAGCATCTGCAATTTTTTTTTCTACTTACTAGTGCGCCACTGCTGAGAAGAATCATGAAGACAATGAAAGTCTCAAACCAGTTGTGCTCAACTATGCTGTAGCAGGTTTTTCTAAGATTCCACCAGATTTTTCCTTTGCCATCCTCTATACTTACTTGACAGCATGGAAATTTCTTCACACAACCTGCATTAGATTAAGAGACCTTAACAACCAGAAGCAAATTATTTCAAAGTCAATATTTACTGTGGTATCAACATTGTTAGAAGTGTTAACAAATTTTATGATAATTTTCTAAATTAAACACTGAAATCCTCTTTATAGGATGCTGAATATCGGAATTTAGATAAGTAATTTGAAGAGAAACCAGGCAATAGTGAACATACAGTATAAGTAAACAATCAAAATAAACCCACTGATATTTTTGACTGTTGGCATGTAAACTGTTCCATTTGTTGATGGATTATCATGAAGATGAATTTGTTCTAAATTTCAAGGGCCCTTCCAAATCAGTGTAAAGTGTTTTAAAAGTAGAAAAGTTAATAAAGTTTCTTAGTTACAAGATGTACACAGTGGCCAGGCAGAAAAAGTTACTCAAAGCCTAGGGAAACTGTGTTTTGATTTTCATCTGATTTCCGCCATTCTAGGTTGAGTATTTTCTTTTGATTGTTGAGGTCATGAAGGTCCACCAGATTTGAAAGCCCCAAGAACTTAAATATGCCTAGTAATAATGCCATTTTACTAGTACATCTCTTAAAGCACAGTTATTCTACAACCTTCTGTAAAACAGGCTTCTGGTTCAAGAGCTTCTTCACTTTCAATTTCTGCTTGCTCGCCCTCTCCAGGAGGAGCAATATCAACTGTGCTGCCTTCTGATGAACTGGATGCATTTAGTTTCTGCAAACAAAGTTCCACAGAACAATTTTTTCTCATTAGATGCATATTCTGTAAAAAATGATACTGAATCAAATCATGCCAGTCTGACTTTTGAAGAACCCTATATTTATACTTATAAATGTGCATTACCATAAAAGCCATAGTAATGACATGTGCATTGTATAGTTCTGCTTCCCAGTTTATCTTCTCATAGGGAACAATTAAATATAACTTGTCTACTAACCTGGTCCACATATAAGACTTCTGAAGTATTCTCAGTAGTATTAAAACTGGAGAGCTTGCATGTACTACACTCTCGAGTTATTTCATTTTATTGTATTTCACTGAAAATGTGTCTTAATTTTCCCAGTGAAATGAACTAACAGAAAGCTCCACATATATCTTCATGTCCTCTACAGACGGTGTTTTCATAAACATACACCATATCTGGATTAAAAATTTGTAAATTTAATGGCATTTAATGGCAAATTTCTGCACAATTTAATTTTTGCAGAAAGCACAAATTACCAGATCCTAAATACCATCTTTGCATTCCAGTCTTCTGTGCATACTGAGAGACCTCTGAGGTCCTTTCCATAGGTCCTTTCCATCCTTAATTTTTCTATTATTCTACTACTTTTGTGTTCAGTAAAATGCTACATTCCTTGCTACGGTAAAAGCTTAGTTAGACAAAGCAACTGAAATTAGGTAACTTTTTACCAAGTACATTGAAATTTGGATCAGGTCAAGGTGTTTATCAGACATGCAAGACTGCCCATAATTTTGTTCTTTTAAGAAAGCATATTTTGCAAGGACAAACTTGCCAAAGATGCACACAACTAATTCAATAATCAGACATAGAGTTGTAACTTGTATTTAGTTGTCAATACTGTGTATCCTTAATCACTTCCATCCAAGCGACATTGTCTTTTACTGTGAAATAAGTCTTATAATCAGAAAGCAACATTAAAAAAAAACACATCAGGTGAATATTTCTGGTTTATACCATGTAGCAGTAATACATAGGAATTTTGAAGGGGATGGAGAAGGCAGCTCAAACTAAATAGTTCAAATTGTGCAGGCGTTGATGTAACAAAAAGGCATTTGGTCACAGACTCGATTTTTAGTTTCAGCTAAGCAGATCTGGTCATGCCTTTTGACCTATATGAAGACCTTTCAATAAAAATTTTTGAGGGAATGCTTATTACAAGTTATTTCTCACATTTAGTTTTCAAAATAGCGACCTTTTTAGAATATATATGAAGAAATACTGCTCAGATGATTTGAATGATTTTGCAACAAATAATAAAGAATAACTCTTTATGGAGGCATTTCCATGTATTCTCTTCTTCAGAGACACTGCTGCAATTTAAAGCTACTTATTTAACTCTTCAGTCCCTTCAGGAAAATGCATTAGGAAATAAGGGCTTTTTTTCTGCCAGAAATTTGATAAATGGCACATATATCTTCATATAGTTTGGTAAGCAATTCTTTCCTCATATTCAGCTCTTACATGACATGAATGAAGTTTAAAAAAATATTAATGTTGGGTGATGGATAATTTCAGGGTTACATTTCAAGAAGCTGCCCTTCACACACATGTGCAAATGCAGTCATTACAGGGTCACTCACACTCAGGCTGCATGGCTGTGACTGCATCCTTACCAAAAACAAAGGACTAGTTGCATAATAGAAAAGATTTCTGACAAGCACACAGGTATGAGTCTGAAAAACATTATTTCTCTTCCTAAATACTGTGATCTGTCACACATGGAAAATCATGCTGACAAATGTGAAAAGATTTGGATAAATACATTGAGATTTGGATGTTGGTTAATTTTTGCTTAGTAAACTTGCAAAAAAAATCTTTTTTTTTTTTTTTCATACTGATCTTCCTCTACAGTTTCTAAAACTTACGTAAGTAAAATAATTACATCCATATTGCCTCTAAATGGCATCATTTTATTACTGGTCATGGAGATCAATAAGTCTGAAATAAAATATGATGTACTTCCCATTGTGTGAGTATTTTAAACTTTACTTTCTGTATTACATTTACAGAGAAAAATACACGTTAATGTACGCCGTATTAAGCATTATTAGCACATCACCTTATTATACACACGTAAGGCTCTCTTTTATAAAGGAAGTAAGAGTTGTGAAGTAACTTTATTGTTATATATCGTTGTAATACAAAGAAATAAGAAGTTTTAAACTTGACACTGAAATTATAGGCAGTTTCTTCATTAAATAAAAACCAAATATTGTAAAAATAAGAATCTGTCACATTCAAGTTAGGAAAATTAAAACTAATTCATGGCCTGATCCATCATCATTAAATCAATTACTGACTTAATAGTAGCAGGATAGAGGTCCATAGTAGGCATCAATTATTAATCTATATGAGTGCCAATTACAGAATTAAAAGGCACTCAATATTTTAACTGCATCTTCCCATGTAAACTCTGTTGCAGGTAGTCCTGTCAGCATAGTTACTAAAAAACAAGTGATAGAAGTGCTGTTTATAATCACTACAAACAAAGCCTGCTATAATTCTCTTCATTTTTCACATAAAGCTTTCTATTCATTTTTTTTCCAAATAATTTTAAACAACCATATTATAAAAAGAAACTCAATAAGTTAATAAAACTCCTCTTTGCTTCAAGACCCAGTATTAGAAAAGAATCATTACATTTTAAATAAGGTGACTTTAGTGTTTTTTTTTTTTTTCTAGCAATAGAACCAATAAAGCTAATTGGAAACTCAATATACATCATGGATTAACACAGTCTTCTTTTCACCTCATAAATGTGATTATCAGCCCCTTGAACATGCCATGCCCTATAAATACTTATTTGCAACTTCAGTGATATCACATTTTTCTCTACAAGGATACATCTGAAAGCAATTGCTTATGATGCAGCATTCTCAAGGCCTGAATCAGCAAAACAACATGCTTGACTACAGCAGAAGCCTGAGCAATATTGTGGAAATCACATACAAAAAAAAAATAGAAAATAAGACTACCTCAGTGGGATTTTTGTTGTTTTTTTTTTTTTTTCTGAAAATAGTATTCTGCACAAATATTGTTGCATAGGATATTAAAAAAAAAAAAAAACCAACAAAAAAAGCTTCATCACCAACCCAAATACTTGGTTAATATACATATAATCAGCTTCGATTCTGTCCTTTCAGAGCGGTGCATCTCTTTTAGCTTTGATCATTAAAACAAGCTTTGACCAACAGCATGTTAATGTGCCTGTTTACAGGAAAATGCATTCACCTAAAACCTGGTCTTGCTCTCATTTGACTTTGTTTTAGATTTCAATAAGAGCAAGAGCAGGATACTAAAATCTTAAGCTTTACAAATGGCTTCATGATTCAAGTGACAATAAAATAAAGGGATTCAGCCATTACAAATTGCCTTTAGTAATTCAGCCATGGGGTTATATCCTTTGAGTCTTGGAAGCTGCACTGTAATTGAGTGATAAAATATAAAATAATGGGGATCAATGATTCCAAAGTGATTCTAAACTGACTTTCAATCTCAGATGTTATGATATTTGACTTCTATATAATATTAAGGAAGCCACTGTAAAAATCTATTTCCTTAGAGTTTTATTCAATGTTCAAAGCATATCTTGGTTTAAAATTTAATCAGTAAAATCTGAGAATTTTCAGAATAAACATCAATATTAATTTCTTTTGGCATCTCTGGAAAATTTATATTACAGTATAGTATAAGTAGGTCATACTAAACCATAATCAATAGTACAAAATTAACTATTTGGTTATACTTTTGAAGCCGGTGAGACTCTGCCTGAAGGAAACAGCTTCGCACTTTGCTGTAGGACTGAAATCTCAATCCTAATGAAATCTTGACACCTAGTTCTACTAGAATAGCCTGGTCTCCTTAGTTTCATGCAACATTTGCTGTCCCTGTTCCTGGAAGCTCTGCCAGTTATGCATCATGGAGATTATACTTGCCTATAATTAAAAAAACAAAAACAAAAACAAAATTCCCCAAAACCTAGGGTTATTATACATGGAATTTTATTAAAAAATTATGCTGGCTACTCCATAGTCTTTCTAATCTACACCAGGTGAAGTCCTCCAACTCAATCACAGACTGCTATCATGAACCACCACTGTTTATGAGGGAGTTTAAAATTTAAGGAAAGAGCATTTGTAAAATGCTTTGCTTTGAGAGATTTTTAAGGGGGACTATTTGCTAAATATAATTTTAGCAATTATGAAACTGTTTACTCTGCTTACAGTTCAAAAATTCAAGATATGCACTGCCCAAATGAATAGAAAATGTAGTTTGTAGCGTCTTTAAGATTTACATTACAGTGCATCGTAGATTTAAAAGTATAACAGTATAATTTGTATACTAGTAGCTACTGCAATAGTTTAAATATTACTCACAAAGGAGCTGAAGTTGTGGCAGTAATCATTATAAAAATCACTTCACACATTTCATGACATATTTACATTTATAAGGGCTGAATCAAAAAGGGCTATTGTTTTTTTTTAAAAAAAAACTATGCATGCTCCCTTTTTCTTTGGCCTCTTTAACGTATAACATTCCAGTACTGTTATGATCCATACTTCAAAACCTGTAGACCATGCAGTTATTGCTAAAGACTGTATTAAAATATTCAGAAAAATCATTAGCAGGTTAAAAAATGTATGTTGGGGTTGCCAATCCCACCTGACCATGCTGTGATGTGAGTCCCATGACTCAGCAGAGAGCAGCTGTGCATGTTTGTACTGTCTTGCAATGGATAGGGAAGGTACATAGCTGAATAGCATGCAGGCCAGTCAAAATCCATTATAAAGTGATTATATATATATGCACATATATATGTATAACTTGCTTAGGTAACCTGTGTGAAAGTGGTGACACGTTGCTCTACCTGGTTAAAAAGCACCAGAGCTGCATTCTTGATTGCTCCAGCTTGGTTTTACCCCTGTGAGAAGTAAGAATGGTAGGTAGTGAAGTTCAAGACACAGGATCTCTAGTTTTTCTCTTTTTGGAATCTCTAATTCAAACATGGCTTTAACACAATTAAAACAGAATTATTAAATATTTTATGATCAGTTGGCAAAAAGGTAAATACATACCACCTGAAATGTTCAACAAACTTTTTCTACAGAACTTGTTTATTTTGAGAAATAAGTAGTGCAGAAGCTAGACCTAATAAACAACACTCTGAAGTGGTAATTCATAAATAAAAATTGAATTAATTCAATTAATAAAGACATGGTTAGCAGATTTGGAAAGTATTCCAGTATTTATATAATACTTAATGCATATTAACAAAATTTTAAGGTTTTTTTTTGGTTTAATGTTCTAGTCTTCATTTAAGTGGCTATGTGATTATCTCTTTTGCTTGAAAAAATTGTAAATTCAGTAAGAAAAATACACTGAATATGTATGTCTTCCCATTCCTCCTTCATCCCCTAATAATAGTAATAAAATTTCTGCATCTGAATAAAAAGAAACCTCCATAATTTCTGTTTAAATGAAATGTCATGAAGTATCATATTGTATAAGTTTTGATGTAGTATGCTATATACTTCCAAGTCTGTAATCTCTCTCTAATTCTCAAAAGAAGATCGGATTGGTGTCTGGATGGAGGCTCATCAGTGTGTCCAGAGATGTGGTCTCATTCATTAAGTATCCACAGCTAGTCCATAACTTAAAGAATCTGACTTCTGAAGATACCATCCCAGAATTGGTCAGTTATAGAAAATGGAAATTTAGATTGTTGGATATTTTAAAAGAAATGTGATAAAAAAATCATCCAACAAACTGATCAAATCACTGCAGGGTATGTTTTGGCTAAGAAATTTATTGAAGCCCAATGACAATGATTAACTTTGGGGAATGTAGCAAGTATGTTCCTGTCTTCACCTACTCACAAAATCCCTAGTGATACCAATCTGAAAACTGAACTTATTCCTTGTTTTGAAAACTTAGTGGATTAGGTGATGAAGGGTATTTTTAATTTTATTAAAAGCACCAGTTACAATTTCAGAAGTTAATTGAGCAGTCTAACTTCGCCAATCTGAATTTGTACTTACTGTACATATACTGTAGATAGAAAGGCTTTTGAAATTTTAAATGATAGAGGCCTGTAGGTGTATGTATTTCTTTAGTTGTGAAATAAGCTTTCCATAACTGATGAATATCTTTGAAATTACTTTTCCATGTTGAAATCCAAACCTTATTCATAAAATTGTGATTCAGATAGAATGAGCAGTTGTTTAAGAGGTACAGAAATACAAGTAAAGAGTTTTATGTTTGGTAAGATTAACAGAGTCTATTAATTTCACTGATTAGCAGGCATACTTTATAATAGAAACAGCAGCCCCAATACTAAATATAAAAAAATCAAATTATCCTTTTTAGTTACTTTTAATTTTCTTACTATCTTCACAGTTAAGTATCTTGAGTATCTTATTTTCAGAGCAGAAATCAGTTATTTCTGATGGTTATTTTACTGGGTATCACCTCTATTTTCTGTAGCAGACATTAAAAAAAAATCCTCCTTCAAAGTATCAATGAAATGTTTGCTTCTTTCAGATACTTTCTTCCAACTATTATTATAAAGCAGTGGGTAACTTAGAAATCTAATAAATATTACTGTTCTGTTTCATCCAAATGGAGGCTTCCCAAAATTTCTAGTGATACATATGAGAAAGATCTTCTTTTGGTCTGGAACATGCAATCAGGCTCCAGAATAAATTCTGGAGCAGATTTGGCAAGTTACTAACTAGCAAATTAATTAGAAAGTGTTTTGATGAAGGAAGATGGGGAGTAAAAAAAATTGCAATTTGTTCCTCACTCGCCTGCTCAATAGCCTTGCTCTTGGAATATTCCTCATTGAGGAATATGCCATGTTCTTGGCATATTCCTCTGGGGCACACAGCATCTGCCTCAGCTCTAGCACGACCTGTTATTGCTGATAGACTTTAAATTATCATTCTGCTCTTAGCATTAGTGACAGTCAGTAAGACACACAAAAATGGGCTATTTTACAGTTCCTGTGCAGATCTGGTTTCCAACAACTCTGGTGTTAAAAAAAAAAGTTATTGAAGAGAATACCTCCTGAGGGTATTGTAAGTGCTAAGTACTGCCACAGTTAAGCCAGGGGAATGTCTGCCTCATCTCTTACCCTTCCTTCTGAAGACTAGGCCTTCTCCTAGCCAGAATGTTATCTCAGTGGTACCCCCTGAGAAGGAAAATAAAGTAAATGATGGTGTGCTGTTCTGGAGAGGTAACTTAAATTCTGCACCAATATACTCCTCAAAAGACAATCAGGAGGCAGCAAAAGATTCAACAGAACTATTGAATTGGGAGGAGAAGATTGGGAATCTTCACAAATTCCTATCACACACCGGAACGTTTGTTCTTATATTATCAAAGTGGATTTTTATACACACATTTAAAAAAAGGAGCATACAATCCTTCTCCTAAAAATAATCCAGAAGGAATGGATTAAGGAACCAGAACAGAAACTTCAAGTAATATAGAATTAACAATTTTCAGGGTACTGGTAATAAATTTCTGTCTTATGACATACCATTTACAACATTCACACTTGAACTGTATGAATACCTGTCAAACAATTAAATGCTGAACATCTGTGTGTGAGCAGAACTTGCAGCAAGCACTACTGCTCCTGCTTCACAATGGTAGTGATTATTACAGTCTACAGAAACCTTGAGGCTTCACGTAAGTCCTAAGTTTATCCTATACCCTTTGAAAATTTCTGTGCAAGTTCTTAAGATAAACACCATCCATCATTTACTGACAGATTTCCTACAGTCACCTGAAATTTTCACTTTCAAATTCCTTATAGAGACTTTTGAATTTGGTTTCTCTTCCTGAAGACATACAGATGCAGCTAAAATCTGTAAAACACAGCAAAATCCCTTTTGATTCATTACTGTCCTGAAACTTCAGGATGGCCTTAGAAGAAAAAAGCATGATGTCTGAACTGAGCAAAGATGGGAATGAACAGAGAAATTCACTTGTGAAGTCACCTTGAAACTGGTATAATTCAGAACTTCTCAGCACAGCAAGGGCTTTTACTGCATTTTCTTAGGGTGTATTTACCTCATATATTCACTTGAAAAGCAGAGGAGTTTCTGCTGTTGAATTGCGTTTTGTTTTGTCTTCAGCTGTTCTGATAGAATAGATAGCAACACACCATAAACTGAATCATTCAATCTCTCTTAAAGAAGAAATAAACAACACCTACAGGATGATGTTATTTAATTTGCACCACTCCAGTGACATGCCTGATAGAACAGACCCACAAGCACTGCAGCAGTGAAACTGGTAAAGACTGCCAGGGGAAGAGGAGCCTGGTGTGGATGGGAACTTCCCAAGCCAGCTCTGCCGCTGAGGCTGACATGCCACATAATCACACATTTAGCATCTGCACAGCTTATAAGCATACCAACTTCCTAATGCATATTGCGAACACTTTTTAAAGTAACATATTCAGGAAGTGTTTAGGCATGTAACTTCTTAAGATGGAGTTACTTGGAAGGCACTCATCACTGTATTTATCAAAAATACCCATAAGGAAAGCAAAAAAAAGTTAGCAAAATGTCATTTTAATGAGCATCAGAATACATGAAAATACTTAGAAGTCTTTGCTAAGTCTTTTGCTAATGGAAAAGACAACTTTTATTAGAACAACTTACGTGAAAAATACTTAATTTTCAGGCCCAAAGTCATTCTGACATTTATTTTTTTTCTATACTAGTCGGTTGCATAAATTATATCACTTTACACTTCCTGTGTCTCTTATATTCTTAAATTGTCATGGAAAAGCACTACTGCTATACTGTCTTACATATCTGCATTAAAAATATTTGTCTCATAACTGAGCAACTCAGTCTGATGATTGACAGAATATCTTGCTCTTGATCTTACAATTGTTATGCAGAATAAACTTCTTTGCAGTTACAAGTAAACGCACACTTCAGGTGTTTCTTTATGTTCTTGGGCTAAAAAAAATCCCACAACAAACCAAAACATACTATGATTAACTGGATTATGATTATCCATTAATATTATGTGAAGCAGCTTGCTATTGCTGAGGAATACAGCATTATTTGCAAATATGGCAGCTCTACAGCTATGATAGAGTCATTAACACAAGGCTTCTTAATAGAATAGCTTTCTTTATGGTCAACAAATCCTTTTGTATTAATGAATTAATCACATAACATAATAGCTTCACATCTCATTGAAAACATTTACCAATGGTCCTTATGCCTTAAACCTCACAGTTCCTACATTTCTAATGGCATTGAATATAATTATATTCTGCTATATGCATCTATTAGCTAAATGCTAAATTAGCTAAATCTGATGTATTCATTAGCTTGTCATTGATCATTATTCCAACATACAGAGTTTTCCTTGAGTACCATTACAACATGTTCATGATCACTTCTGGTATTTGAGCCTCTTATATTTTGAGGCACATGGCTTCTGGTTTTTAGACCAACTTCTTTCTCTTTGCACAATAATTACAGCATAAGGCTTTCCAGTAAACTGTTTCCAGATGCATCCATATTACAAGATTGTTCTGCTGCCCAGGATATTTTGAGATGCTGCTTTACCATGACATTGGTTGGTATCTGGATTACTTCAGTTCAGCCAACCATAGTCTGTGAACCCAAAATCTGTAAGAATATTACAAAACTTTTTAGATAATCCAGAATATATCATTGATTTATGGTGTCTTAGGGTTCGTTTTTAGAGCTAATCTATATATATAATTTTTTTCTTCACTTACATTTCATTGAGTATGCAAAGATGTATACATTTAATTTTTCTTTAGCCTTCTACAATTCCATAAATCCTGATTCCATAAATCTTGATTGCATTATAGGTACTACAGAAAGAATGCTTTATGAAATGTGTGCTAGTCCTAAAAACCTCATAAAGTTGTTAAAGAAACAATCATATTTAAAGTTATACATCTGCCAAATGCTAATAAGCAGAGTATTAAAAATGTAAACTCTAAGGATCCACTAGTGTACCATCACACAGGGTAATTTTTTTACAATTATCATTACATTAAATACTAAAATATAAAACATGTTTACATGGGATAAGACAGTTTTTAAACAATTCTAAATACATAAATGCATAGCAACCCAATTGTTAAGATTAAAAAAATCCTACCTGTTTGCTTTCTTCCATATCAGATTCACTGCTAAATTCTTCTGTATTTAAATTTTCAAAATCTGATTCTCCAACTGCAATGGGCACTGTCACAGTGAGACCTGGGTTGTTTATGAATGACATGTAATCGTTTTCATCGATTACGCATTTTTCCACACTGCTGCCTGTTCCTACACCACTGGTGGTTCCATTCCCATCTTTAAGATAATTCATATCTTTGTTTATTTCAACAGCAGTATGATTGGAAATGCAGCTGCCTTTCTTGTTGTTTAGCTCTTCAAGCGCTTTGATTTCCTCTAAAGCTTTCTGCTTTCTAATGAAGGCTTTTTGGATGAACTCCTGTATCTTTTTTTTAACATAATCTATTCCCTTCTGTATCCTTGCCACAGCAATCTGAAGATTGTTCATTTCATTATCATCATCAGTAGCAGCAAGGTTGTCTGAGCTAAATGAGCTCAGCAGCAAGGCCAGAAATAGGTTCAATACCTAAAGGATGAGAAAATACAGCTGTAGAGTAAATACACACATGTAAGAAGTGGTGGACTTAGTAGTGCCAGGTTAACAGTTGGACTTAATGATTTTAGAGATCTTTTCTAATTTAAATGATTCTATGATTCTAAAAGAATAGTAGAGCAGGTTACTGATCATAAATAACTGTCCAGGGCTCTGAACATTTCTGCTGATATAATATCAAGATTGCAAGGTCTTGTAGATAACTAGGATAAGAACATTTTGAATTCTATTTTATAAAATTTAAATTGTGTTAAAATGTATCACTAAAGGAAAATAATTTTAACAGGTAATGAAATATAGTTTTTAGGCATATCAGAATTAACTGCAGGGATTAACAGCAAATGACACTTTTAAAGTGTAAATGGCGCATTCCAGTTGGAATCCTGATTTCTAAGAATTTCTCACCAATTCAATATTTACTAATTGAACCTTTGGCATTTTAACTTGTTGGCTTGAATTAAAATTTTTCTGTAAAGGTTTCTTCTATCATTTTGATTTAGAAGCTTTCAAACATATTTTTAGGATGGAAAGCCAATCACTCTGCATTTTGTTTTCTGGTTTTTATACCTAAACAGGCCAAAAAGTTCAATGCTTACATTCAAGAGATTCTATAAAAGAGCAGCTACATTGTACTTTATTAAGTCAGAAGTATTACTGCTGGAATCAGCTTTCACGGGTGTTAAGAAAGCTAGATTTTTTTTTCTCTGAAGATGCAGCTGCCCAAAAGCTGATGCAGCGTAAGCTTTATTATTTCAAGAGTAGTTAGGAAGACATTTGGATTTAAACAGCACCTCTAAAATAGCTGCAGCACTCCAATGATAGGGTGTTTTATTTGACATTTTGGTATATTACTAAACTCTTGAACCCATAGTGAGAGTACTCCAGTGTATGAAAATGAGTAAAAAGGGGGAAAACAGAATCATCTTATGTTTTTATCCAAAATCTAGCACATTCAGATTTATTTTTTAATTATAAACAGAATTATGACATTTGTATTGCCTAGTTGTAACTTATGTACAGTTTTGCATTAGAGTTAATGCTCAAAAACATTCATCACGTACCACAAGGTTTCCAATCACCATGACCAGCATGAAAACAATAAGGCACATGGTTTGGCCTGCAACCTCCATGCAGTCCCACATTGTTTCTATCCATTCTCCACACAGCACTCGGAATACAATCAGGAAAGAGTGGAAAAAATCATGCATGTGCCAGCGTGGAAGTACGCAGTCACTGGAGATTTTGCAGACACATTCCTTGTAGCTTTTCCCAAACAGCTGCATCCCAACCACAGCAAAAATGAACACAATGATGGCCAGCACCAGGGTCAGATTCCCCAGAGCCCCCACCGAGTTGCCAATAATCTTAATCAGCATATTTAGCGTTGGCCAAGATTTTGCCAGTTTGAAAACTCGCAACTGAAAAACAAAAACACACAGGAATAAACAGCGTTAGCTATGAAACAGAAGCTAGGTTCAAGTTGGTCAGCAGAGTAATTTGTTCTTCGGTAGGAGCATGTTATTATTTTAATAGAAAGGAGGGAGAATGGAGTATTTGCCTAAACTCAGCCTTCAGCATTTCATCTTAGTGATGCACATAGAAAAAAAAAAACCCTAATTTGTGTTTTTACCACATTTGATTGTAATATTTTTAAACACCCACTTACACATGATTACTGAACAATTCTTTAAGGCATTTTAGAAGTTTTTACTCTTTTCATCACCTTCACTACACCCTCTTTTCTGGTTTGGTTCCATGTTTCCATCAGTGCCACATAAGTTCGTCCAGGCTTAGAGAACAACTTTTTAAGCAACAATTTGATGCTGATATTGTGATGCTCATTCAAATCATAGACATTAACTTAAAATAATATTCAGTAACCAAACTGTGGTATATGAAGTTGGGTACCATTGCAACTGCTCCTAATAAACTAAGTCACAAGCTAAGTTACTACTTTCTGCTCTCTATATTAAGAATTAACCTAGTTTTTCAAGTAATGTGATAACTATTAGTAATATAGACTTCAAAATCATCAACATTGTGCCTCCAGTAAACATACCTATAAATTAGCTTCTATATGATGCTAACTGCTATAAATAAAGGCATTTCTAGTAGAAGCTAAATAGCTTCAATTCAACTGTTATGCTTAAGTCTGACTTTACACAGATTGACTCTGTTATATGCAGTGGCCTTACTAAATGTTTATTCTCAGTGTCCATTAAAATAAATGTTGTGAAGAGAGGATCTGCTTAGGGGTTTTATGTGTAACAAACAGTAATGTTCACAATGAAAAGACTAAAAATGTTATGATTCTTTATGCTGGTGGAAATATGTATGTTTTCAGAGATATTCAGCTTGGATGAATCTTGATAAAATCAGTATAATGAAGATTTACAAAATTCTCAAACAGGTAGCATTTATTCTTATGCTGGCAAAGGATATCAGTAGGATAATTTGATACCAAAACACATCAAAGGACATCAATTGACAAACACAACACCTTAAACTTGTACTTACCAAAAATAGTTTGCAAATTAGGTATGTATGAAAAACAGTGTGAGCCATAGAGGATATATATCTTTACAATGCTGGCAATTGTTACAGAAATCAGCACTTTTTTTCTTTTTTTTTTTTTTAAAGAAAAGAACAATTGCATGCAAGTGTTTAATTCTCAAGGTATTTACCAATCTGAATGACCGAAGAACAGATAATCCTTCAACATTTGCAAGACCAAGCTCCATTAAACTAAGGCTAACGATAATACCATCAAAAATATTCCAGCCTTCTTGGAAATAATAATAAGGGTCCATGGCAATTATCTTTAGTACCATTTCAGCTGTGAATATCCCAGTGAATACCTGAAACAAAATGTAATTAATTAGTTCAGTTGTTATGAGAAATTTATATACCTGGGTAAATATTTCTAATCAAGCTTGAGCTGTCATATCTGTCACTTTTACCTGTCACTATAAAAACCAGCTGACTGCTATCTCCAAATGGCATTGAAGTATTTCTAAACACTGAAATCTTATCATTAAAAACAAATTACTAAATCAGGATAGCTAAAGGAAGGCAGAGATTTGACAAACCTTTAAAAAGCCATTCACCAGTCAGAAGCTCAGCTCTGCTTCATATTTGACTGATGTTGCTGGACAATTCATCCAGAAGATGTGTTATGATCCAATGTTTTCAGTTCTGTTTCTAGAGAACAGTCCCAGGAAAGCAGAAGAAGACTCGACAGTATTTTTTTTCCTTGCTCATAGTCTAAGCAGAAGTGGTTTAGAAACTCTCTAAAGTTCGACTCGAAGAACAGACTCTCTGAGGTCTGTCTTTTAGGTCAGAGTTGAAAAGTATAAGTGGAATAGACAGGGGAAGTTGGAGTTTCTTGCACATCTTTTTGTAAGAACATTGAGGTTTCACACACAGCTGCTCTTCTATGTGACAGCTATTTTCTTTTTGGAAAAAGAGCTTCAAGGTGATAATGTCTGAAATAGCCCAAAGTGCCAAATGTGAAATTATCAATGCTCCTTAGAATTTTAATGTCCGGTATTTAACCCATTTAAATTTCTTGCAATGAGTGTTGACCAGTGCTTTGTGCAGTATAAAAAGAAGCTTTGGAGCATAATGCAAAACCACTAAAAACATGTCAATATTCTGCACAACACTCAAAGGATATCCTAGATGATCCAAAAGCCTACTAAAGTGCACCATCATACTCTGTCATTGCTTCGTGACAGTTCTTTACCCAGCTTGTCCTCAGTCTTCCTACAGTAAGTTTTATGGAAGCAAAGCTGACTTTTTGCAAGTGCTATATAACTACACTAAGTGACTTCCTTTTAATTTAAGATAAGGAGGTGGATATAATGTTGTGGAAACATTCACCATTGTCAAAGTGTAAAAGTTTATACTTTTGAGAAAACAGAAGTACAGCAGGAAACACTTCACTATTAAACTGAGATATGAGAGATGTTACCATATATTCAGAAGCATGTAACAGATATTGCTATGTGTGGTAAAGAGAATGTGACAAAGATTATTCTTGACAAAACTGTCATATTTTACAAAAGAAAAAATGGGGAAAAGGCAAAGAAAACCATTTTAATTTAAAATAGTTCCTTCACAAAATAACCTATTCCATCCATAAATTACTTTTTCTTGAGCATAACTGCAACCCCAAATACACAAATATACATTTTAACAGAAGTAAACTCAAGTTTTCTTATAATTACTTAGGACTTCTGAATATTGAATGGCTTTTAGTATTATGAAAATGAATCGTGGTTTAGAACTATTTCTTCTCATTAAAATGTTACAGAAAAGGCAGTCATATTTGTCATATTTAATTTATCCTCAAACAGACTGTGATGTCACAAGCAAAGAGTAAATTAACATATTTTAAATGGAAATCACAAAATCAAAGTTAGTAGATTAGTACAGTGAGGAACAGAGAATTTAAATGAAACCAGCAGGAATAGCATTCAATGCATGTATGTAATAGTCATAATTAAAGATACTGGTTTGTTACAAAGGTGGTTAAAAATATGACTGCTGCTAGCTTAGAGTAGAAGAAATAAACATGAGATGGAAAAGGGAGACGACATTGGAAGTGTAAATGTTTGGAGATAAATACTTCTAAAAATACGGCACAGCCACATTTTAAAATACAATATTCTGTAATCTGTGATGAATATAAGAATGTCCCAGTAATTAGATCTTTGTGCAGGAGAAAGAAAACCATAATGCACACAAGAACACATACGTAGTAAGTGCAATTTTAGTTCTATTTTTTTAATAAGTCAGAAGGATATAATGCCAGTAGATATAAGAAAAGTGTTTAGACTTTAGAGCATACTCCAACCGAGAAATCTATTGCTCTATTTAAACATTAGCAGATTTAAAAAAAAACTAATCTGTTTGAGTGATTAGTTCAGAATACTTGGTTGGTTTTGATTTTCAAGACTGCATGCTGTGTTAGTCAATCCAGACCTCTCCTGTGTAAACTATTGATACTTATGTGTGCTGGCAAAAGATTAAAAATGTATGAGTCTTCTTCTGAAACAGCTGCAGGGTTCTATCTTCTGCTTCCTGAGCATTAGAAGCAAATGGAGAGAAACAGAGAAGGATATTTGAGTGTTATGCCACACTTAGGTATCTGCTCAGAAACAGAATTACATGTAACCCTAAATCTCGGGATCGCCTTAAAATCAGGAAAGGCATAACTAATAAAATTACAGATACAAGGTGCTTTTTTTTAGAGAATAATAATCTTCCAGTTTATTAAGTACTTTTTAGTTACCTAAAAAGGCAAGGACTATAGTAACAAGAAATGTACTTTCCTTTCTTGGAAAAGTAGTGTAACTGAAAATATATCAGAGAGAAATTCTGCCATCTGAATATTTCATTACATTCTTACAGAAGAAAAATATTTTCTGTGATGAAATATCAGTACTTTGGTAGAAATTAGATAATCTGCCATAACATTTTAAAGAAAAAGCCCAATTTAGACCTCAAGAAATCTGACAAGCCAGTGAAGACTGTACTTCTAGACAGGTTCAATTATACCATTATAGTAAGCACAAAATAGATGGATGAAATTTAAAGGCTCCAGCAAAAATTACTTTATCTATGAAAATCATATATACAGTTTCTAAACTGATCATACAAAAACAATTGCAATGCATTTATGCATTTCTTCTTTTAGAAAAGGTATTTTCAACAAGTAGTGCATAACAAACCACTTACCAGGTTCCCCACAGAAAGGACACTGCTAAATTGTTCTGTCATTGGGTAATGTTCCATGGCCATAAACAATGTGTTTAAAACAATGCAAATAGTTATAGCAAGATCAACAAATGGATCCATCACAACTAAATTGACGAGATGTTTCACTTTTAACCATGGATTCCAGCAATCCCAGATCAAGAAAGTATTTGCAAATCTGTACCAGCATGGTGGGCATTTTTGTCTGGATTCTTCAAGCTCTGGAAAAAAAAATAAAAATAGAAAAACATTAACAAATAATGAATATCCGAATTACATCCTCTGAAAGTTCTTGTTTTAAATATGTACAAAGATTAAATCATTCAAAGAAACAGCTCATATTAACGTGTGATTTCCTTCACCTATGTTCAGCCATCTTAAAGTTGAGTATCTAATTTATTTAAGCTTCTCTACAATCAGTGGACAGTGAAATTATCTCTAAAGGGTGATTCACCTCAGATATCTATGTAAAGAGGATAGGTGTTTGTCTCTTTCCCATGTAAGTAGGGAGAATCCAGACATTTAGTTTAGGTCAGTTGACTTGATTACAGCAGGTGTCTTTTGGATATTAAAAGTTAATATGACTCCATCGTCAGTTGTATAAGCTTCATAAAATATGAAATTTTTGGGTTAAATATGTGACATGCATACATATTTTGATTTGAGCTACTAAAAGCATTATATTTGCTACTACACTGATCCGCTACAGTATCATAACAGATAAATGATTCGGTGTGCATACCTATCATTGACTATTTAAATCAATATTTTTAATATACGGACTGCCTGTTTTCTTATTTTAAAAATTATCACTTGACTTGTACAGATGTGGTGTCTGTCCGTTGAGAAACAGAACAATGTTAATATTAGCAGAACAACTTTACCCTCAGTTAGAATCTTTACAAACTGTTTTCTTCCATTTCACTGTCAATATTGTCAAGGTTACAGAGGAAAAGTAACTTCTACTGAGTTAATAATAGAAAGGATGGATCTCTAATGTGATGGGATGTTTTAGGGCAGCCCAGAAAGAAGACTGATATTTTCTTAAATGAGAAATACTTAAACTATAAAGTACATGAGAAATGGACACAACTGTTTCGATAAAATTTCTGCATAGTGTCATCAACCCAAATCTGAAATTTGTCAGTTTTCAGACATCACTTAGAGCACAGGGAAGTCTCCATCATCATGACATTTCTAGATGATTTTGCTAAAGTGGCAAACATAGAATCATAGAATAGTCAGGGTGAGAAAGGACCTTAAGATCGTGTAGATCCAACCCCACTGCCATGGGCAAGGAGACCTCACACTACATCATGTTGCCCAAGGCCCTGTACAACCTGGCCTTGAAAACACGCTGAATTAGAGTATCTGCTAGTAAGGATTTAGTGCTGAGTTCTACACTTTGAGGACCAGTGGATTGATTTTTGTGTCTAATATTGTCCTGTATGGGTGGAATTACAGGAAGTGACATGGACAGTGGGATTGAGTGTGCCCTCAGCAACGTTGCCGATGACACCAAGCTGTGTGGTTTGGTTGATATGCTGGAGGGAAGGAATGCCATCCAGAGGGACCTTGACATGCTTGTGAGGTGGGCTGATGCCAGCCTGGTGAAGTTTAACCATGCCAAGTGCAAGGTCCTACACCTGGGTCGGAGCAATCCCAGGCACACATACAGGTTGGGCAGGGAAGAGATTCAGAGCAGCCCTGCAGAGAAGGACTTGGGGGTGTTGGTCAATGAAAAAATGAACATGAGCCGGCAGTGTGCGCTCGCAGCCCAGAAAGCCAACTGTATCCTGGGCTGCATCAAAAGGAGAGTGACCAGCAGGTCGAGGGAGGTGATCCTGCCCCTCTACTCTGCTCTCGTGAGACCTCACTTGGAGTATTGTGTGCACAGTTGCTGGTGTCCTCAACATAAAAAGCACATGGAACTGTTGGAACAAGTGCAGAGGAGGGCCACGAGGATGCTCAGGGGACTGGAGCACCTCCCGTATGAAGATAGAATGAGAAAGTTGGGGCTGTTGAGCCTGGAGAAGAGAAGGCTGCGTGGAGACCTCATAGCAGCCTTCCAATATCTGAAGGGGACCTATAGGGATTCTGGGGAGGGACTCTTCATGAGGGACTGTAGTGATAGGACAAGGGGTAATGGGTTCAAACTTAAACAGGAGAAGTTTAGATTGGATATGAGGAAGAAATTCTTTACTGTGAGGGTGGTGAGGCACTGGAATGGGTTTCCCAGGGAAGTTGTGAATGCTCCATCCCTGGCGGTGTTTGAGGCTGGGTTGGACAGAGCCTTGGGTGTCATGGTTTATTGGGAGGTGTCCCTGCCCATGTCAGAGGAGTTGGAACAATATGGTCTTAAGGTCCTTTCCAACCCTAACTCTTCTATGATTCTATGAAGTTTGACAGTCACTTGCCACGGATCTCAAATTCATCGAAACTAGCAAGCTCTCCCCTCACATCAGACTATAGCCTCCAGACAGAAAAGAGTATTGTCAGTAGAGAAAGTCTTCTATAATATAAACTTGTTTTTTTTTTCTGGCCAGAATAATGAAAGGAGAAAGTATTCAACTGGAAGAAGAGTGTAGCACCCTCAAAGGAGATACCCTACCTACCTGGGAGGAGAGCTAAGAATTGTACACCAGGAATCAAGAGGTACCAATATTCCTGCTTGCACTAAAGTCAGAAATTATACTCTGATATACTCGGAAAGACACATTTATGAGAATGGTTTGTGAATACTTTTAGAAGAAAATAGGCAAAATAAACCTTATATTTCTGACTACAGTTGGTCTGGTATCTATTTATCTGAGAGCAAAGGGCTTCAGAACTCCCTTCTAAAAGGTATATTTCAATTCTCGCTTAAATTAATCTTAAGAACACTGTAAATTTTATTGGTAATTTCTTGCCATTTTAGAATATGTATTGCAGGACATCCTCAGGGTTTGGGTGACTGCAGCAGCTGTCACACTGTGCCAGTATCCAGTAGATAGATCCTTTAATTTTATAAAAGTACTTTAATGGCATATGTTTGAAGCGTGAGTGTACTCAGTTTCCATTAAGTAAGCAAAACAATTCTTACAATGAAAGCTTTTTTGTATATTAAACATTTTTTTTATCTTTGACATACTTACCAATGAAAGTTTAAGCAATGCTTAAAGAAGGCAGTTCATGTGCATTGCCATGGGCTGATTATAGTTGACTCTTTTCTTTAAAATGATCTTTTTCATTCCAATTTCCTATTGTCTATCCTTAGATATTAAATTTAAGGAAAATATCTGTTATAGGACATCACTGCCTTTACCATAGCAGTTTCTGTGTATCTTAATTGATTTTTTTCTGTTGATACAAGAAGAAAATCCCTGTATTCTCTGTTTGGGGATCTGACAATCCCCTAGCTATAGCTATTTTGGGTCTCTTAGTCCACTCAATAGAGTAATAATTTGGAATGTGCCACAAAAAAATAAATGACTAAGCATTCAGCGTGTGTAAATGATCTTAGAAATGCTCAAAAGCCTTCTATATCTGATGTACAGTGATTTCACTTGTCCAGTTTTACATTTAAAAAGGAAATTATGTAAATAATTGCTCTGTACATATGATTAGCTGAAATTACTGAATTGCCTGTCAGACAAAATGCATCAAATACCTTCCATTGTATTTGTAAGTATGCTGGCTATACTCATTGCTCTTTGTCTTGCAGCAGAATCTTCTAGCATTTCCATAGAAATTTGATAAGAACTCAGTCTTCTTTTTCTTATCCCTGTTTCTGTAGCAGTGCCCTGTAAATGAAATACTGAGGAATTAAGCCATCCTTTTCAACAAAATTTGAAAATATTTACTGTAAAAGTATTGTAGTGATAATAAAAATCAAGTTTGTGCAGCACATTATACTTTCTTACATACTGCATTTTTCTGTCCATGTAGAAATTTGTTCTTTCTTGAGGAACTCAATGGGAATTTTGTACAGTTCTGCAAATAATCAACTGAGGGACAGCATACCAAGGCAATTTCAGACCAAAGGTGATTCTTATTTAAATCATAGAATCATAGAATGGTTTGTGTTGGAAGGGATCTTAAAGGTCATCTAGTTCCAACACTCCTGTCATGAGCAGGGACACATTCCACTAGACCAGGTTGCACGAGTGAAAATTTTGCTAGGTATCTTTTTGCTAAGGATAACTATTCTTTTAAGGAAAAAAATTATCAAAATTGGAACCTGTCACCTTAATTTCCAGCAGCTAGACATATTAAATAAAGCGCAAGCACAGAAAGAAGTGAACCATTATTTAAGAAAATAATTTTCCTACAAGAAACATGCATATAATTCTAGGAATTCATTATCTCTTTAATACTATGCACTGCTTTCCTACCCTGATAAGTGTGCTTGGAATTTTTTTTAGGAGAAAAAAAAAACCCACATCTTATTTAATAATTATTCTACCTAATTCTCACCACCGCAGTGTTCATACAGAATTTGTTCTTGCAATAGATCTGTAAGTCCTTTCTGTTTTGTATGGCTTCTAATTATCTTTTCAAAGCAAAAATGCCTGATTCTGATTTTGATGTGTCTAATGTGTCACTACTCTGTGGCATGTAGCTGTCTTTGTTTTGGTTTTCTTCTGGAGTGTGGCCTAGGGATCTAAACAGAGGAGTAGGATTAAAAAGTTCCTAAATCTTGGTGCCTGTTCTACCACCAAGTCTGTGATTCAGGAAACCGCTTGCTCTTTTTCTCATTACTCTGTTCTTACCCAGGAAAAGAATAAAAAAGCCTAAAGAACTCATAAGGGATTTCAAGGTTTTCTTAGTATGAAGATGAAAAACCATTTTCAAGCATTCACTAAGTGCTATTTCTTTACTGAAGACTCTTGAGTGAAATGGTTAATTTCCAGTGAAAGTGTTTCTGAAGTAGAAATATATGCATATAACTTCTGTGGTAATCTGAATGAATTTCTGGTATGAAGGTCCATATCAAGACAGCAAAAAAAAAAAAGTGAAAAGAAATGTGTAATAGAAATAGTGAATATAAATACTTATTTATGATGAAAATATTTTTCAGGGTAATTACAGTGGTATTCTAGTTACCAAAATGCCATAGTGAATCCATACTAAAATGCTATCAATGAAAAAGTTTGCTTTTTTGAAAGCTTGAAAAACAGCTTACAGCAGTCTTAAACTGGGATCGAAATGTAAAGTAATTGCAGAGATACATAGAAATTATATGTATTTTTCTCATGAAATGAGAAAAATTTCTTCAAGATAAATTCAGTAAGGGGTATTTCTACGAATTTTCATGGGAGTAGTGACTGCATTCTGCTTAATTTTGCAGGAGTTTCCCTCTGCATATTTCCATGTTATATCCTCAGTTATATATCAAATGTCTGCCTTTGTTGATGAGGTGAAACTATATAGAAATTGTCAAATTCAATTTATGGTTTTTTTTTCTTTCTATGTAGAGATCTCTTGCTGAAGGCAAGGAGAGTATGATACTTTACTGATGCTCAGACATAGCAGGTTGAGGAATTTTTTTCTTTGCACTCTGTTGTTTAGAAACCATTGCAAGTTATTTCTCACAGCTGTAAGAAATGATAAGGCATGCAGAGGTGTGCAGTAAGAGAAAAAACCATGCCTGAACAAAACTGTAATAATTACTGATTTACTTCTAATTACCTCTGGTACAAGCTGACCAGCTGGTGAAGTTAAAGGTGAAGGTCCTCCAACTAGGGAAACTACTCCATTGCAATCCACAGTGCTGTGCATCTTCCCATTACTGGAAGGGCTGGTACCATTCTAGATGACACACTGGCTTGACTAATGTTACTGTTGCGCCGTTCTCCATGTCGATTTGGAACAAAGAGTGAATCTCTTCTGCTCTCATTGTCTTCAAGAGTGCTGTGCTCATCATCAGCAAAGTCATTTTCTGATCCTACATCCTTTGCATGACCTCTGAAACTGAAAATGCTTGTTTTGCTGTTGCGCCTTGGAGAAAACAGGGAGCCTCGAATGCTTAGCAAAGACTGTAAAAGATTAAAACCAAAACAAAACAGCATTAGAATTGAAGTTCTAAGTTTGTGACTTTTCAAGGAAAGTTACAGTGCTGGAGAAAGAATAGTCACTTTTTTCTTCAATAGTATCAGTGTGTCCATTAGGGCAATGTGCTTATTAGGGGACATAAAGTGGAGGTGAAAAATCCATTTTAAGGACTGAGGAAAAGTTGTGCAGGAGACATAAATAAGGTTGGACAGTTTTGAGCAAAGGTGGCATGCTGAATTGGTATGGACCCATGACTCTGCTAGAGACAGTTCTCAACTTCCCTATCAAGGCTTTGCAGGAGGCATTTGTCTTTTATTCCTTCTATTAGAGGACAGAACTAAAAATCTTTACTTTTGTTCCTCTCCTCATCACCTGAATTCCCCTGGGTAACAACTGATAATGCTCACTGATCACTGCTTTCTAGTTTATTTGCTAGAGGCTGAGGTGTTCTTAGGTTTGGTATTAAATTCAGTCTAAGTTCATGTAAAGAATTTGTCTCCCCTCTTCACAATAGGCTCAATAGCATGGGAACAACATATGCAGTACTCTGAAACTAGAAGACAGAGGCAACAGCTTGGGGAAGCTCTGAAGGCAGAGTGTGAACATGACTAGTAGTACCCTTGGGTATAGCACTCTGGGGGCTGTGCCCACTGGCACACCTACCAGAAAATACCACTTGGCCATCAGGCGGCTCAATGCAAGCATTCACCAGGGACACAGTTACATAAAGATCCTCTTACAAATGAGAAAAATATATCAGTGGTTGTTGGTAATTCATCTTTTAATTACAGTAGAAGCTGGTTAATGGAATGTTCTTCTCCCTTGCTACACATTTTATTAACAGCATTCATGAATAAATAAAATAAGTAGTAATTGTGGAAAAGAGAAACCTTGCATTAAGCTTTTCTCAGTTCTGCATTTGTACAAATGTTTGCATCTTAGTACATCAAAAACCTGGTTTCAGATGATTCTCAATTTTTCACTAGTTTTGCAGGAGGAAAGTGCTTGCATGTAATAGCAGTGGGTTTTTTTTCCCAGGATAACTAAAGTGAAAGCAAAAACTGCATTATAATATATAAGCCCATATAAATACCATGAAAACCAATCACTGAATACATATATATATGGATGCTTATGTATCTTGGGATGTACGTACTCAGATTTATACGTACACATCCATAATGTGTATGCTGAACTGGTAATACTGCCTGTTATAAAGGCTGGCGGGTGTTCACCATTATGAGATGTATTTTTTCTGCTTTTACAGCTACCCGAAATTTTAATAATTTGGGATGAAATCTTGTATGCTGGCTGTTAGCCTCAGGCTGAGTTACTTGAAGAATATCAGCCAAATGGTTTTGCTAACCCATTTATGTAAACTTGGCTGGAGAAAAAGTGCTGTTTTGCTTACGCTGAAAGATAATTTTATCCAAAAAGAAGCTATAACTGCTAGAGAGTGTGACACTGAATTCTGACAAAGTGGTAAACTAATTACTGCATCCTTTGTACATTTCTTTGTAAATGTATTTGGTCAACCTACAGTCCTTTAAAAAATCACATGCTCTCTAGCTTTCGTCTGACTACCACTGCTACCTTTGCCTTTTTAGAGAATGTTTCCATGGCTGCTATGTATGTTTGTAGCCCAATCTTTCAAATATGCGTTATCATGCTCTGAGCATAGCTAAATGGATTTGGCCCCTCAGGGATCTGGGAGGAGTACTGCTCTGCAAGTCCCCACTGGATTGAGATAAAAGAGATAAGCCAGAATGGCTGCAATTCCAACACATACAGAGGCAGAAACATGTGTGTCTACATGCCTCTGGAAAGTAATGTCTGAAAGGGAAGCTTGGCTCTTGCAGGCTGCATCGTTCATTTGCACGTGGAATATTGTGTCAAAGGACAAAACCTCTACAGGGGCCAAGTGGGCAGATCATCTCCACTTACCATTCTACCACACTGTTTCACAGTCTTCCCCCCTGTTTCACCAGGGAACTCACTGTACTGTTGTGGTGGTGCATCTCACTGTACTGTTGAGGTGGTGCATCCCCCCTGCCCCCTCCCCTGGATCTCTCTGTTTCCCCAAGAATTCCTGTTATGCCCTAGCTTTTGCACAGGTACAAGGAGTTGGACAGCTGGGTGCTCCCTGGCCATAGCATGAACAATAATTGCCTAGCAAAGGTGGGAAGAGGCATACAGCTATCAGGAAGATTGGATACTCCTTGATTGCATCAGGAGTTCTTTTGGGATGATAAATCATTCCCTGACAACCTGGAATAACCAACACAGAATTGAGGCCAGGATGAAATTTTACTAATGAATAAAGCCAATCACCTTATGACCCTATAAATAATGGTCCCAAGAGAGCTCTCCTGAACTGCAGTGGGCTGCGACTGATATCTCCCTCTGCATGGGATGCCCTTCAGAGCCTGTAAACTCTCAAATTCGTGAAATAGGGGGATCATCTGCCTGGGCTGTTACTTCTGCTCACTGGTACTCAACCCTTTACCCATTGAGGAGTGCTGAGAAACCTGACATGGTATGGACACATATATATCTAAGTGAGGCAGGACTGTACAGTCTAAGGTGAGGTCTTTGGCTGCAGCTCCTTGGTATCAGCCTGGCTCAAAGCCCATTCCAATTAATGAAAGATTTTTTGGAGCAGTGTTGGCCCAAAACTGATAGCACATTTTATTAGATTGGAGATACACCTTTACAGTATTACTCAAAAGAGTTGCGATAGATTTAATAATTTTTCTTACATTTTATTTTTTTCTTCTCCAGAGAACCTAGTCATTCTTCTTAATTATAATAAACATCACTATCTTAGAAATGCAAATGTATCCTTTACAGACCAGGCATCATCCTTTATACTTGACTAATTACTGAGGCTTTGTCTAAATGTAAGATTCCCTCCTCTCAGTGCATGTATTTCTGTGTGAATTATTTCTGCCATTGAATCTCATGTTTTTTATGAGTCTGTAAAATAACACATTTGAGATGAACATTAAATAGGATAAACATTGGTCATTAAATGCAGGTAGTATTAGTAGGTACATGTCATCTATTGGCTGAGAACAATGATCATGTTGAAGAATGCATCTGAGTGGCTTTTCTGCAATTACCATAACTGTGTGCAGACATGAAATATGCAAGCTATCCTCAAGTGATGGAAGAGATCCTTTGATTTAAGGGAACTTTGAAGTTTGGATTAAATGACTTCCAGAGGTCTGTCCTAAACTACTTTTTTCTGTCATTGCAACGATTCTCCATCTTGTATAATGAATTTCTAATGAAAAAGAACAGTATAACTAAATTCTTATAAGCCCAAATGATCCCTATGTAGTGTGACTTTATTGTGGAGTACTGGAGCAATTTTTGTCATTATCTGCCATTTAAAGAAGCTAATTAAGGGAAACAATGGCAACTAATGGTAGTATGGAATTTCCTATGCAGAGTATTCTCATTATGTGGTCTGCTAACCCCCCCCCCCCATATTTGCATAGTTTTGAAATGAATGCAGTACAGAGAACTTATCATTGATTAATGCAAGTATATGAGTATTAATCAGAGTCTTTGATTTTTCCTCCAATCTACTATATACATCTTTAGAAGTACATTTTCAGAAATCTTTTAATTAAATTTACAATACCCATGCTATGTTCTTTTTATGGCTTTGATGATACAGTGGGTCAAACCGTATCAAACTCTTAACACTGTTAACAGTACTAACACTGTTCTTTTCCTTCACTCACCTTTTACATAACTTCCAATGTGTAAAGCTGTTGTAATGTCAGTCAAAACCAAATTAGAGTAGTCATACATGATTTAATAAAAAAGAGTCCTGTACCTGGTGAGGAGATGTGAACCTTTTTTCATATGACAGTTGATTTCCTTCTGTGGAGAAGCGGAAACTTTTCCTTCTGATACTGTCTTCTGACTCGGACTTGGGGAACTTATCGATATCTCCTTTGTTGTCTGCTTCAGACATTTCTTTCTGTCTTCTTTTCTTCCTTCTGTTTCTTCTTTCTTTAGCACTTTTTGAGCTCAACTTTGATGCTTCTGAAGAACTTTCCAAGAGTTCTCCTAATCCCCCTACACCACTGAAATCTCTTGATGCAACTGATGCTGCTGCTACTGCTGCTGTTGCCTGTGGGATTACAAAGCAAGGTATTCTTAGTAGGCCAAAAATGAACAGTTTTACAGCCTTTACTAACTATTTTTATTATCACTGTGGTAATACTGCTGGTTGACACCCCGAGTATGCAAATAGACACAAATAAATTGAACTTTAGGCAAACTGAGTTGTATATCTTTTCATTGTTTAGTAGCATGAGCTACGTGAAACATTGACTTCATCATAATGATATCACTGTTCTTTACAGACCTGCTGCACAAGGCACTGGTCTAAAATTCTGTAATTCATTGCACAACTTATACGTGTTCTTATTCATAAAATTATTATCCTTGCCTTAAAAACAAGGCTGTTCAGAAAGTAAATTTCTGTCCTTACCTGAGCTTCTTCTTGTTGCTTCTTCAGTTGTTCTAGCATCTGTTGAAATTCTGCTTCTTTCTGCTCTGCTTCTTCCATGGTTGCTTGATTCTGTTCTTCATAGGCCATGGCGACCACAGCCAGGATCAAGTTGATCAGATAGAAAGAGCCCAGAAAAATCACGAGAACAAAAAATATCATGTATGTTTTTCCAGCAGCACGCAGTGTCTAGGGAGTAGAAAAAAAGATCTAAATATTATTCTGCCACTTTGTTAGTACAACAGCATTATGCTTTCAACTCATGTACCAACAAGCCTATTTATATAATATACTGTGTTATCTACAGTTTCCTTTTTGTCATAAAAAATTCTTACCAGCTGATACAGGTTTTCCCAGAAGTCCTGAGTCATTAGACGAAAGAGTGACAGAAAAGCCCAACTGAAGGTGTCAAAACTTGTGTAGCCATAGTTAGGGTTTCTACCAGCTTTCACGCAGATATATCCCTCTGGACACTGCCTATGTGAAAACCAAACAGGAAGTTCTTAGTCATAACTTTTATTTCCTCTGCAGCAGATTTGTTATCTTCTGGAACAATATGCATTATTTTTTCTACAAGAAAGCCATGAATTACAGTTAAATTCATTCAGAAAAAAAGTCTTAAGAAATGAACTAATAAGATTGTAAATGAAAGATATCCTTTCCATCCATTCACTGGTTGAAATGACCTAAATATCTAAATTCTCCTCAGTCACATATTGCAAATAGATTCCTTATTCCAAATGAATATCCTGGTAGAAATAATGACTAAAATGCTGCTAAGGTTACAGACAGATTAAACAATATTATTAGCTAAATCCAATTGTACTGTTAAGGATCTCCCACATAATGCTGAGATTATTTTTTTTTAATAAGCTTCTTCACTGTTGCCAGTTAGGTATTGGAGTTCAGCTAACAATACCGGGCTCATAATTGGGCACATACGTATGGCAAAATTTGCCAGTAACGAAGAAGAGGTGGGCTTATAAAAAAAATACCTATCTGGAACTATGGAGCCACTACTGTGCTTTCTTAATATTTTGTGTATTCTCTTTCTTGGTTCCAACCTTTGCTTTCATCCTACTTTCTTCAGTCACTACATCTCCAAAATGTATTTTACGAGAGCTCATATTTCATCATTAACACCACATCACTTTCCAATTGAGCCGGAAGAAAGGCTGTTAATGAGTATTTCGTTTAGCCAGAGAGTAACATATTTTGACTTAAATAAGAAATCATTGTTCAGAAGCAAAACTGTGTAAGTTCTGCAACACTACTAAATATTGAGTTGAAACTGTGATGAGTAGGTTTCATGTTATTGCTTTTCCTACAGAACATGAGAGGATTTTTGAAAGGGTCTTACCCTGCATCAGAGCTATTACCACAAAGTAAGGCATCTCTTTGTCCTTCCAAAATGTAAAAGTGAGCTGTGTAGAAAACATTAGAAATACATGTGAATAAATCAAATTGACCTGAAAGTACTATAAAGTAAAATAAAAATAAATTGTAATAAAATCAAAGTGGGCAGCTGCTGGTCGCCTCGTAGTTTGTTTAGGAACTCTTCTGCTTATTGTATTTTCTATTGGATGTATTTGATCTCAGTGACTGTAAGAAATTTTACATAAGGCAGAAATATAAACTGTTCAGTGTTCTTTGTTTGATCACAAATAGTTGCATACTATAGCCACAAATATATGAAGAATAGTTATATCAGAAATTCTTACTTTCATCTTCAATGTAATCCTTCCAGTTAAATGTGCTCACTGTCATATTAATGAGTGTACCATTTTCATCTATTGTGCTGTTGAAGTAGGAAATAACATTTATTTCAAAAGTAGAATTGTCTGGAGGCCACTGCAGGCATTTATTCCTCAAGTTGCCCATGAACAGCTGCAGCCCTATTAGTGCAAATACACTCAGACAAAATACAGTCAGGATCATTACGTCTGAGAGCTTCTTCACAGACTGAATTAGGGCTCCTACAATAGTCTTTAGGCCTGCAAAGAGAAAAGATCCATAGATTTGTCAAAGAGTATCTTTGCCCTTGCCATGTAATTAGGATGTCATGCAGACACTAAAAAAGAAATTACTTTTTATTTTTCAAAAAGTAAAGCTTCGTGAACAGCCTCAGAGCTTGTGAAGATGAATGAAAGAAAAATATTATTTTATGAATATGCAATGTACATATATTCCACTAAATTGGATATATAATGTTATTCTCAAGCAGGAAATTTTATCAATAATGCTTTCCTGTTATAGATTTTATTTTTCTCTGCATTTAATATTCTGCCAATAATTCAGTTTCCAGTTAATATTAACTATGACTTCACAACTAGTATGAAGATAGTATGAGATAGGAAGTCAAGTAATTTTGGGGAAAAGAAAATCATTTGCATTTGATAAATTTTCCTGTGCAATATTTATCTCCTTTTTGGTAGCTGCTTTTGTTGTTACTTGGTTGTCTTTAATGTTAATTCTAAGTGGTAAAATAAAGGAAAACATTCGAAATCAAGAAAGCCATAGCGCTAAAGCTTTTTAAATGTAGAGCAATTTCTTGTGATAAAATGCAGAAAACCAAAGCAAAATAACCCACAGGTCTAATGTTTTATGTTTCATGCAACAATCTGTTAAACTCAAAGGCTGATTTTGCAAAATAAAGGAAGCTAATGATGAAAAGGCAAAGCATCATAATCCAGGCTGATGATCCATGCCTTTTTCTTTTTTTTCCTTTGGCAATACGAGCAGCGAACAGCAAGACTTATGCTCAAAAGAAGTGAACTCAACCTCAATGGAACGAAAGTCAGCCTCTGTGTTTAACCTAGCTCTCACCTGGAATGACTGATATTGTTTTCAAAGCTCGGAGAACTCTGAATGTTCTCAACGCTGAGACATTGCCCAGGTCCACAAACTCTGTCACATATCTGTAGTAGGGGAGTTCACACACAAACACAATGACAGCACACAAATAACAGTTGGAGATATGAGGGGCCTAACACCTTACACCAACTACTTCTTACCTGGAATTACAGAAATAGTTTTCAAAGCTCTCAATACTCTGAAAGTTCGAAGAGCTGAAACATTGCCTAGGTTTACAAATTCTGTTACATACCTGTAGGATTAAATCACAGTTATTCAGAATTGAGGCAGAGCTTATACTAATGATGTGGGTCTTCAAAACCACTGTGGCAATATTAGCACTCATACTTCAAAATTTGCCTGTCTCTTCAGTACACTTCACTTTTATAATTATAAATTTTCATCATTCTGCTTAAATTTCATTGAAGTGAAACTCACTGATTTGTATTGGAACAGCTAATTAAACTAATTAGCTTGTCATAGGATGGTGATATGAAGTCAAAGGGATGACTTCCATTCTTGTGAGCAGAAAAATGTAGGACATGAAATTAGTGTCCCTCAGCAGTAATTACACTAGCGGCTAACATTCCATACTAGCTCCTGCTGTATATTACTTTATGAGTACTAAAATGTGGGATATGGTGTCTAAACTTCACAGGTTTCAGAAAATAAATACTTTTAAATAAATATATTTATTAATATAGTAGTTGCCACTAATTTCATGCCCTAAAAGCTTAGAAAATTCTTGAGCCACTTACGCCATTAAAATGACACTGAAGTCAAGCCAGTTCCATGGGTCTCGCAGAAAAGTAAAACCTTCTAAGCAGAAGCCCCTTGCAAGGATTTTGATAAGTGATTCAAAGGTATAAATTCCAGTGAAAGTGTATCTGAAAAGCATCAGAGCAGGAACAATGGATCTTTGCATATTTATGTTTATAGACAGTGCCATTCATTATCAAATATGTCTTGCAAGAAAAGAAAAGCATTTAGAAGTAAAAAGAGAAAATCATTAACTTAAATTGACCCAAACACTTAAGAATGTAATTGTAGATGAAATTTGAACCTGACACATATATATTGTTAATTTTCTAAAGCATTGATTTAATCTCACTTTTTGTGCAGGGCTGCCTCTTGGCTTTTATTCAAAAATCAGGTGTCTAAATATTACAAAGAACTACAAAATAATATTTTTCAGGTCAAAATCAGAGTTTTGTCAAAATCAGTTGTGGATAATAACTACATTCATACTTATAATACAGGCTTATTTCATAAATATTCATTAAATATATCAAAGCATGCCCAGACTGTTATTCTTGAAGATGTGGATTGTGATTACCAATTCACCTGGTGTGGAAACTACCATTCATTTAAAAACACAGAATAGTCAGTTATAAACAGTGTAATGAAGGGACTTCCTGAGATCCATGTGGGTCTGTGAGAACCTCTACAATAAAAGAAATCTACCTACACATGCTACTGGTCTCCTTTCAGACTCTCAGCCATAGTCACAGGAGGAATGCATACTGGGAAGTGGCGAATATTAGTGCAGTTTCTAAATATAGTATTCAAAGTAAGATTTCTTAATGCAGCGAAGTAAATATAAATCAGTAATGGCTTTTGGAGAACAAGAGGGAATAAAGTGGTTAGACCCAAGTTTTTCATGAGTAGTACTATTTCAAAGCAAAATGTAATCTTCAGAGGAAAATGCATATCTGTTTGAGAACATGTATAACAGTGAACAAGAAAAAGAAACAGAGATTCTTTATGGTTTCCTCACTTCTATCAGCTCTGTGTTACTCCTTCATAGTTAAGGAACAGTTTCCTTAGTTTCCTAAGCAGTTTGATTTCTTGTGATTTGGGTGTTGTATGTGTTTGCTGTATCTGGCGCTTCTAAGTACACATCAGTGAGCTACACGCAGATCATAGAATAATATTGTAGAATGTTTTGGGTTGGAAGGGACCTTAATGACCATCTAGTTCAAACACCCCTGTCCCAACGCAGGGACACCTTCCACTAGAGCAGGTTACTCAAAGCCCAATCCAACCCGCACTTGAACACTTCCAGGAATGGGTCATCCATTGTGCTAAGATCATGGATACTCAAGCAATATATGGTTGGCCTCACCAATGGCATGCAACAATTTTACACAGACATTTGTAATTCTGGACCTCCTTTTTCAATTTACAGCTCAGAATACCCAAGGACGAGAACTTGTGTTCATACTTCACAGTAGAACTTAAGATATTCCTCAGACATAGTTTTAAAGAACAAGGTATTACTCTTAAACCATTTAAATTATTCAGAGGAAACCAGGAAGATATTGATATCTTGGAATCTGATTCTTCATAACTTTGAAATGCCTATTCTGGCATGTAACTTTATATAAATGTTTCTGAATCACACAAAAACAAAGACAACAAAAAAAAAAGAAGAATAAAAATGTGTGACTTACTCTACATTCTTTGTCCAGTCTGGAGGGTTACTCATGGTCATAAATACACAGTTGGTCAAAATAGTGCACATGATAAGCATGCTGAATAATGTAGGTTATAGTCAAGGCATGTAAGTCACATAAGTTTGACAGTTTTATAACACTGAAATAATAAAAATATTAAGTGTATAAAAATACGTACAAATAATGAGGCATTCTAAGTCAAATCTGAAATTAAAGCCTTGCACATGATTTTATCTATTTTAAATGGTAAGCCATCTGGCATGTTATGATGCAGTTATTGTAAAACAATGCATTACTTTTATAATTTTGGCAGGTTTAGGACTTAAAATTTAAACACATCCTTAAGTCTGTAAAAATATTAAATGAGTACCCAAGCATAATACTCACTGAAGCCAGGAGGATAATTTTAAAAGATCTTTACGCAGAAGCTGGTTGTTTATGCCCAAGTTGTTCTTTGGACATGATTGAAATATATTTGAAAATACACTCCTTTATTCTGACTTGGATCTTTTATAGGACACCTACCCTAGTGCTGAAAACACAATGCAGAAAAAGTATGCCTGAAAAGCAGCTTTTTACTCATGCTCTTTTTCCTTGCTAAGTGTTTCTAGTTCATGACAACTGCTACTGGTCTTGGTAAAAATGTGACCTTAGATATGTTCAAGTGCAATGTTTTGTTACTAATTTGGACTTTGCTGCAGGGCTTAGTATGGGATCAGGTCTTCTTTGTATATAAAGCCTGATATTTAAACTCTGACAGCTTAAGAGGTTCAGTAGAGAATTCTCTCAGTGGGAATGAGGATCATAATGCAATTCACCTGTGATATTTCTGCTTTTAAAGTGTGATCAGCATAGTATACCCATACATAACGTGTTTATCAGTAAGAAAAGTATTATTTCAGCAATTTAATAGTTTTAAATGGCAACCCTTAAATCAACATGAATTGTAAAAGGATATGAATGTACCAAAATCTTGATGGCAATTTTTCTGATAGGATTAAAAGGAGTTAAAATGTACAAGGCAGACGTGGCACTGAATCGGAAAATTGCCTTCCCCTTATTCAATACTATGAAAGTCTGAAAAAAAGAAATACAAAATTAAAATGCAGTGTTGACTACATAAATATCTTTACCTCCTTCTAAAGTATTCCATTCTCCATGCAGGAGGTTCAAGTTCCATTCTACTGTCTACCTGTGGTAGGAAAATAACTGATTTCTCTTAATACAGTGGATTAAGCCTTCCACAGCCAATTCTCCAATTTGCTGAATTCTCCAGCATGTGGACTGAACTCTGATGTTATTAAAATTGGTGTGAATTATCAACGTTAATGCCAGCTTATCAGTAATAGAAAATCTGGCATTTCATCACTAAAATATTTTCAATTTCATTTCTAACAAAGTCTTCGGTTAAATTCAGAATTTCAAATTAATCAAATACATTTTACCTCGTGAGCAAACATGCAACAAAACCAGCAAAAGGGCAGTTCTAAGCACCAGTTTGTATTTGGAACAAACACTTGACAGAATTGTATACACATATATATGGTGACAAGGACAAACACCTGTTACTAAACAATTAACCATCATTTTAAAATAATTTTTCTTTCATTTTTGATTTTTAGATACTACCAATATCAATTATACATCTTCGAAAAATGTATCCGTGAAAAAAAAAATGAAAAGAATTAATAAATTTCCAGCTGACATCATTCTGAGCAGTCAAACATATGTCAGAATTTGGCATCTTGTAACAACAAATCCTTTCTTCAAAAAAAAAATGCTGATTTCATTTTTAATATTTTCTTATTTTTCCCTACATGTGAACACAAAATTTAGGTACTTCTTATGTCTTAAAGTTTGACCTGATAAACATACATTTCATGTTCATTTCATTCTGTTCCTGTTGGCAGTCATTGCCTAAGTGTTTTCATTTTTATTCCAAGTGTATTTGTGCGTGAAGTTTACTTGCATCTTTGGTACTCTGAAATTTCTTCAGGACATGACTATTCTTTATTCCTTTTGCTCTTTGTCAATGGTAATGGCTCTCCTTTGTGTTATCATAATAGATTCTTTGTTAGGCTCTCAGCAGAGCTATACAGTATCACTGCTCTCCATGTTGATTTCCATTCTCTGTAAAAACTTGGCTGTGATCAGAAAAATGCTGCCCTCTCCACAGTCTTTATTGCCTATCTGGTCTGCCATCTCTGGTAGAGAAAGCAAACCTCTCTACAGTGGGAAAGGAATGTTGCCAGTGCCTGTTCACAGAATACCATCAAGCACAGCACTGAGGATGACAGAGAATGGACTCACACTCATTGGCATTTCTCTCTCCCCTAAACTCCTTCATGCGGCCAGAAATGCTAGAAAGATGCTGCCTGTCCCAAGCTCACGGATGCAGCAGATCCTGAAGACAGACTATGATTCATATACGATTTTCCCTTCCCTGACAAGTCATGATCAGTAGTAGTTTCTGTTGTATAGTGGAGCAGGGATGACTAATTCTAGTTCATCAATTAAGATGTCCACTTGTTTTCTGTTGAGCACATTAGGCTGGTAAGTAACATAAATACAGATGTCTTGTAACAAAAGATTTTGCAGTTTACTAGTTACTCTCATAAACTAGCAAGTCTATCAGTAGTCTGAGTTTTTACACTTTTGCTCAAAAATCTGACTACTTTTTCTGATCATTGGAGGTTAGAAAATACATTTCAGTACTTCAGTTTTTCTCAGATACTTCATTTGTGGAAGATTTGTTTAGAAAAACCTATTCCTCAACTTATTTATGCAACTTCATTCCTGATTTTTTTAAAGCTAGTGGAGAAAAGGGCTCAGTGCACACCATTATATTGTAAATTAGAATCTGCATGGAACTGCTGATATAACCAAAACCATATGAATGAAAATAACCCGTGGAAACCCTCCTTCTCTGACCTTTCATTTCTTTAAATTTCCTTAATAGTGCTAATATTTGTATTATCTACAGCACTGTTACACAAATGTTAATGTAGGTTATACAATTACGTACGGATTCTGCTTAATTTTCTATTACTGAAGCCACAATCTTAAAGAAAGTTTTGTGAACCAAACTCAATCACAAATTTAGCCACAAAGTTGAGAGTACTCTTAGCATGACTTTTTCCTAACAGAGTGAGGTTTTTTTACAGTCTAAAATGTTTTATGTCTTCTTTTTTTTATAGTTGCTCAATGTCAAGTTTCTTATCTTGACTGCAGCCTGTACTGCTTCAAACCATCATCAGAGCAACTGTATCTGTTTCCTTCTATATTTCAGAGAGACAGGAAAAGATAATCCCAAACACTTGTCCATAAAACACCTTCTGCATTTTTGAATTTAGGGTTATTATCCACAGCTTCGTCCTCCTCCACTCTCTTTACCCACGACATTTTGCAGGTTTATCAGGAACTGAGAGAACATCCTGATGCTGCTAAAGGAGCATGCGGAACTAAGCAGATAAAGAGTACAGATGAGAGAGAGCCTGCTGTCAGCTGTACCTTTTACTAATCTGTGCAGGGTACAAAGTATTTTTAACTATCCCCAGGCTGCACTATTTCATATCCTGGATGAGTTTAGCACAGTCCACAACTGATCCCAGTTACAGTGATATACTTGTTTGTCAAGGGGCAAATATTTTACTTGAATTGATTGGTTTGAACTAGCCTTTCTATTGCCAAGTCTCTAGCTTTTGGGCCATATGAAAATGAGGACTTTGTGTGGCTGTGCTAATCAGAAGGGGAAGTACACCTCTTAAGAATTTACATTCTTCATGGAGCACAGTCATGCTATTAGAGGTCCAGTTGTGTTATAGCCTTGCACATGTGACTCAGACACATTACTTTTCTCTCACTACGTGCAACTCTTCACTCTGCTCTTCCTGTCTGAAAACTCTCAGTTAGTCTTCAGAAGAACAAAACTGTCTTTTTTTTTTTTTGATTCCTTCCTCAAAACCCAGCTTTTCTGTGGTGTCTGCTGCAGACTTCTGCTTGACAGCTGTGCAGCAGAGATCTGTCATAGCAATCCCAAGCACCTAAACAACCGTGTTCATTGTTGTAGTTTTGTATGACCCAAAATTTACACAGAGTCTCTATATGCTACCTATATAGGGATATATTTTATATGTACATATATAGATATATGTTTACATATGTTGTACAGCTATAACAGAAGAATACAGCTACAGTTATTTCACTAACATGAATGGATGCAACCTGGCTATCCACAACCATTTCCACTGCAAAACCTTGCTCAGAAAACCTCACTTGTCCTATCCAGTCTTATTACTACACTGAAATCAGCAAAAGTTCAGCCATGTTCTCAAATTCAGGCAAACTCAAGGAATTGTATCTTCCTTGCAATGACGTAAATAACAAGTAAGTGTTGAAGGAATCACGATACAGAAGAGCATGAATCAGTTCTGTCAAGTGAAAGGATGTTTCTGTATATTTAGTGGCTTGATGGGTCAAACCATATTTTGTGATTAAATTTTTCTAGTGTAGAAAATTATATTCCATTTTGTGTAAAAGATTATTCACTCACTTTTTTATTGATATAATATGGGTCCAGGTCTTCCAAAGGTTCAGACACCATTCCTGGAGGTATGTCACCATAAATAAATGGCAGTGTCTTTCCTGCTTCCAGGTCACTGTTTGGTTTTGGACCATTTTCGTCATCATCATCTGTATGTTCTTGCTTGGGCTTTTTAGCTTTTTCTTCTGCACAACGCTTCTCAATAGCTGTGAGAGAATCTCTAGTAAAATAACGGAAGCTTTCAGGTCCTGGTGGTACCAGCAGTGCCTGTGCCATGTTTTCATCCTGCAAATTTAATTACTTTTAGCCTTTTGCATAAGAATGACCTATAAAAGAAAATTAGATAATTTAGGTAAGCTAGTTGTACCAATAGAAAAGAATAAAAATTTGCTCAGAAACCCTCTCCAGGCCTGAAATGGAAGCAGCATATTTCAAGGCTGAATGAAAGAAAAGAACAACTGCTCAGAATTTATTCAGATATTTTACGAATAATTTTTCAGCTTTTTCCTGCTGTTCTAGAAAAATACATTACTTCTGCCCACAAACACTACTTTGCCTATGTCCTTAGACTTGCCCAGTTAAAGCAAAATACGGATATGAGTGTTTTAAAAGTGTATTTTTTTTAACAGCAAGTATAAATGCATATTCTATGAGGTACTCTTGAAAATTGTGAACCTATAATTTACTAATCAATATGCTTTCTCTTTCCATTTTTTCAAGTATTAATTAAACTTCACAAGTGTAAATATTTTTATTTTTAATAAAATTTTATTTTATTTTTAATAACATTTTAATGAAAAAGAACTTGTTTTTATAATTAATGTTGTTTAAATGACAGCAACTGAATTGTGGAAGCAAGAAGTTTAACCATGACAAGTGCAAGGTCCTACACCTGGGTCGGAGCAATCCCAGGCACACATACAGGTTGGGCAGGGAAGAGATTCAGAGCAGCCCTGCAGAGAAGGACTTGGGGGTGTTGGTCAATGAGAAAATGAACATGAGCCGGCAGTGTGCACTCACAGCCCAGAAAGCCCAACTGTATCCTGGGCTGCATCAAAAGGAGAGTGACCAGCAGGTCAAAGGAGGTGATCCTGCCCCTCTACTCTGCTCTCGTGAGATCTCACTTGGAGTATTGTGCACAGTTCTGGTGTCCTCAACATAAAAAGCACACGGAACTGTTGGAACAAGTCCAGAGGAGGGCCACGAGGATGATCAGGGGACTGGAGCACCTCCTGTATGAAGACAATGAGAAAGTTGGGGCTGTTGAGCCTGGAGAAGAGAAGGCTGCGTGGAGACCTCATAGCAGCCTTCCAATATCTGAAGGGGACCTATAGGGATGCTGGGGAGGGACTCTTCATGAGGGACTGTAGTGATAGGACAAGGGGTAATGGGTTCAAACTTAGACAGAGGAAGTTTAGATTGGATATGAGGAAGAAATTCTTTACTGTGAAGGGTGGTGAGGCACTGGAATGAGTTGCCCAGGGAAGCTGTGAATGCTCCATCGCTGGTGATGTTCAAGGCCAGGTTGGACAGAGCCTTGGGTGTCATGGTTTAGTGTGAGGTGTCCCTGCTCATGGCAGGGGGGTTGGAACTTGATGATCTTAAGGTCCTTTCCAACCCTAACTCTTCTATGATTCTATGATTCGAAGTGTAATTCCTTCTTACTGACAGTTTACCACGACGAGGGGTAATGCTAGATAGCAAAGCAGGTTTGGTTGCATTTATTGACTGCCTGCTGAGCTGTGAATCAAGCCAACAGGCCTGTTAAGTAAAAGGAAATAGGATGTACGATTAAGGCTAGGCAGGAAAAAATCCTGCTCCTCATTCAAGGCATGTGTCATAATATTATTTCAGACTAAAACTAGCTTGAAATCACTAAAACTAGCTTGAAATCTATGTCTCTGATTCCCTATGGATGTCTTTGGTGCCAGTACTGGATGATGTCCCTGCTGCTACAACGATGCTTCAGAGTTCCCGCTCTCTGCACCAAACTCTCCATTGCAGAACAAGTCTCTTTATGAAGCCCTGCAGGGCATCATCTGAAAGTAGTGTTCTTTGCTCTCTTACAAGTCCTTCTGCAGCAGTATCAATTGCTTAAACCTATGCACAGTGTAGAGGTTTGAATGGCTGGAGGAAAAGGATGACAGGAGGAAGGCAGATCTTATTAAGGAGCAGTGCCACCGCGTAAGAAATGGTAGCCTAATTTGATGTCTACTTTGCAACAGTTTGTGGCCTACTGTAGTAACAATTTTAATTATGAAACCCAATTTTTAAGAGTGAGTTTCAGTGTCTTCAATGAGTTCTTGTGTTTTCTGTACGTGAAGCCATGTAGCCTACCCTACATTGCTTCCTGAATGTGCAACATCTGCATTCTGGAGTGCCATGTGTAGATTTGAGACATAATATTGTATTCATTTGCCCATTCATTCAATAGTCTTTCTCCTAAACATTCTTGCCTGTCTGGAGCTGTTTGTAGAAATCTCACACATGCACAGACACGCGCACAAAGTGCTACAGTAATGATCTTATGAAATAATGAATTTTTTTTCAAATGACCCACCAAACCCAAAAATCCATTGTGAAGGTAGAGGGGAATGTTAAAAAGTGCTGGAAGAATCTATAGAAAACTGGAGGAAGGAAATTAAATTGCATATTCCTAAATCCGAATTACCATGGTAAACCTGTTCAAATGCCCCATCAAGTCTTTACCTCTGAAATGGGTTCACAGGATAGCATCAGTGTGTAAGGTCATTGTAAATTTGTTGACCTAGGTATCTTTTCTATGAAGCTAGTGTTAAAAGGTGCACCCTCTGAGAGTCATCATGGGTCAACCTTGATGTTCAGTGCATTTGGGTAGGCTGCTCTTCATCTGTTAACAGTTATAATTACAAATGCTGTAACGAAATACATTGTCCTCACTAGAAATATGTGTTTGTATTGCTAGAAGTCCACGAAGGAGCCAATGAATGAATAGGAAAAGTAATATTAGCAGACTTGGGTTTCACTGCATTTCTCAGGCAGTCATAAAACATCCTTTAAAAAAGTTTTTTTCTTTACAAGTTGGAAACACCGCTTGAGTGCTGCCTCCACTACTGTCAAGTGCAGTTACATCTTTCCTGTGTGCTGCTATTACACAAGAAGGTTTTTCCTATACTAAGTATGCTTCAAATGTTTTCATTCAGATTACAGAGCTTAAAAGAACAACACAAAAATATGTATTTGATTACTGTTGCTATATGGCAATTTAATAGAACAAAGAAACAAAAGTGATTCTGTTCCCTGCACTGAGCCCTGAATAACTCTTAACAACTCTTGAACTATAAACCACTCCTTTGTTAGTGATAGCTTCTCTCTTTCTCCTTCACTTGTTTTAAAATTCCTTGTTACCTAGTAACTAAACTGCCAGGACATGAATGATACTGGGCAGAATTCAGATAAAGAATTCTGTAGATCTAATAATTTCAGAATAGTTTTCATTAAAAACCAGTCTTTAAAGGAATAGTCTCAAAAATACATGTGGTCCAGGCTCCTCAAAAACAGATACTGTTCAACAAGAAGGACTTCAGGTTTTGAAACACCATTTGGGCCTAGATACTGTACGTATAAAGGTCTACAAGTCTATAGATTTCATCAGAAAAAATAAGCTCTGATTTATTAAAGACATAGTTTTGCCAAATAAATCCATTAAATTATATTTGAGCATGGCATTCCATAAATCTTTCTCCAGTTTTTCTTCATTCCCTTCCTTTGAATAATAATATTGAGCAATAAACATTATCCATATATTCTTAATTTTATGAATATTTCAGTTAATTATATTATGTCCATGTTTAACTTGTTAAATTTTATTTTTGGGTGTAATTATCTTCTCACCATTTACACAGAAGATGACTCAGAAAGTAAGTGAAATATCTGTGCTAATGATGTCAAATTAATTTTTGTGTGTTTCTAAAAAAGGCAGAAGAAGTGGCCTGAAGGTATGTATTTTTATGATGTCTTAAATCAGACAATGATAAAAGTGAAAGTATCAGTGTAAGACCTAGGTGGATCCTATGATTACTTAGTAAAATCATCAGGTTATCTAACAGGTTATTTGCATTCTGCATGAGATGGTCCATGCATACTTTCAAGGCAGAGAAATAGCAAACCTTGCAGGTTTTCTTATGGATTATTCTTTTCTTTCTTTTAGAGCATTGGATTAGAATTATCTTCATGCTATAACATAGAAAAAGCTGACTACTGAGATTTTCGTTCTATTAGAACAGAAACACTGGCACACAAACATGCATTTGATTAGAATTGGAATAAGTGCAAGGATAGCAAACGGAATCTGTAAAATGACCAACCATCATATTTTTCTTATGTTAATCTTTTATTCGAGAGGCTGTAATTTGGAAATAATATCTTCCTCCATGCCAAGCACAGCAATAGCCTCTCAGATGCTGAAACCTGAATAAAAACCTCTGCTCTAAATCACTAACGTTAACAAGATTACCTGTCTCATATTAGGCCAGTAAAGATATTTGTCCAAAACAAAAAGGTGGGGATCCCATGTCAGGAGAGACAGAAAGAAAAGGGCTACTGACACTTCAGAAGTAAAAAGCGTCACTGTTGTGTGCTGATGTGAGAAAATTAGACCAACTCAAACTAGCACTGTCCTGAAGAGGAAAGGACTACAGAGGGTGGGTATGCAGGAAGAGTCTAAAGAAGTGAGTCATCTTGACTCCTTCTCTTAGTATTTGGGAAGTATTTTGCAAAATTCAGGTACTAGTTTTCTGGAAGTGGCAATAATTTACGTTTAAATTACTATAATCAAATTCAAAATTGGGTAACGCTGCACTTAATTTTTCCTAAAAACAAAAGGAATGGTAAATATAATTTTGTTGTGAAAATGATCTAAAATGAAATATTTTGATTTAAATATCTCATGGTCTTTATGCACAGAGGCTAATGTCACAAAGAAAAACCCATCCCCTTATGTGCTGAAGTGTTTTAAAGTATTTTTTTACAGTTGCTGATTATCTTTTCGTATCTGACATTTGCCTTGCTTTTCCTGACATCCTTGCACAATTTTTTAATGCTTTAAAAATATTTCAGTAAGAAACAGAACTCCAAAAAATGAACCCAAAAATGTCACTGCTGCAATTCAAAGTGGTAAATGTAACACAATACACAGTTAATTCATATATCTAAATGCATATACGGTGAAAACTATCTATGGGTCCTAAGTCAAGGAATCCTTCAATGTTGTTCTACAAAAGTTGGTATTTTCAAAAAAAGGAGTGAACTTCCTCAAAGCTGAAACAGAGTCCAGCATTTAGCATCTGCTCAGAACCTGCCTCTTTAAACTATAATCTACTAATACAAACTATGATAATTTTTGTTTACTAGTCTCAACTGACTAATATGTAGGGTTTGTTTTCCTTTTTTCCATTCCTTCCAACATTTATCACTCATCTATTGTGTCATTTTCTTTAGACTGTAATTTAGCTGTAGCAATGACTATAATTTTTGTCTGGATTTGTACAGTCAGCCTCAGTAGCCTATAGGCATTAGTGTTATGTAACTATTCAAAATAACAATAACAAAATCAACATCAGGTATTAATAAAATTAATAAATCATGGAAGACATGAATACTTGTTATGAGAGTATGCAATCAGCTAATAAGGATATGTAACAGAAATATTTTTTCCTTAATAAAAAAATTACTTACGAAGTTTTAGAATAGGGTAGTGACAAGTGGCTGAATATTAATTGTAGCTCACAGTGGATGAAATCTGACCAAAGAACAGTAAATGCAGCAAATATTAATGAATTAATACTAACGTGGTGTTTCAGGGATGTTACATGCAATTTTATTGAATGCCCTCAGTAATGACTTGCAATAAGGTGTGAAAACACATTAACTAAATCTTAAGAACCTCAACCTAAACAAAAAAAAGTACTGTAACAGTTTGGAGATCTGACTAGAATATAATACATGAGGTTCAGTCTGACCGGTGAAAGACTAGGCAAATGGGAAAACACTCAAAGCAGCCTGGAAAGCAATCTCAGTCCTCTCTGAAAGATCCAGAAGCTGCTTCTTGGGAGGGCATCTTTGGACACTGCCCTCTTCCTCACCAAGACATTGCTACGAATAGTCTTTCCCCCTGCTTATTTGCCTGTTCTGCACTGCTGTTCCAGTGCTGTTCCACGATCATATATTTTCTTCCCTCTCTATCTCTATGCCACATTCACTTTTGAATTAATTTCTTCCTATTTCTTCTTTCTCTCTGTTTAGGAGAGGAAATAGTGGATTAAGAATCTTACATCAAGGCCAACATATGCTGTACCTAATAAACCGAAGCAATAAAAAATAGATATGTTATGTAAAGAAATAAACCTGGATTTCTCATATACATACCTGCAAGTTGTAGAGCCCCCCAAAAAATCGTTTGACCCATTTATTTATGAAAACTGATCAAAATCTATAAGAATTCTTTACATGCAGGCCCACCTTATATTTTCTTTAACACCATAAGTTGCCCCTGAGAAGGTCTGAAAAGAGGTCAAGTGTGAATATTTGAAGTATTGGAGAAACCTGAAGGTGGCCAAATGAAAACCATATGCAATCTAAGAGGAAGAGAAAGGGTCTCCTTCATGGCCCATCAACCCAGTTGTAATACCGTATTTGCTTAATATTTTGCAAATACCTTCCAACGTTAAGGATCCTTACATTTTAATGAAAAATAGATACATGTAACACAAATTCCTACAGTTAGACTTTACTAAAGGTGATAAATTCATTTTCTCACTGATATTTTAGTGAAGATACATTGTACTATATCTAATAGCCATCTTATGAAGTGAAACATTATTTATTGCTGAGAAGAAAAGATAGTCTTACCTTTCTTTTTTTAAGAAATGCCAAATCTCAGCAAGTAGCCACTGGGATCTTTTGCTATCATGAAAACAAAAAGGCTACATTTCTAGCAGAAAATGAAATTGGTAATAAAAGTTTCTCCCTGGGAGCTGAAGATTCTTCAAGACTGAAGTTTCTTCAAGAATCTCTCATTCTTTGTTCCTGTGTCCAAAGCTTCTCAGAAGTAATTGTGGTAGACAAAGATAAGTCTACAGATTCATGTAGATACATTTTTACAACCTAAGAGCAAAGAGATGTAGGAAAAGCAGGGTGGAACATGAGCTAGTCCACAGAAACTTACACAGACCAAAAGTGCATTAAAGAACATTCTTTAAATTATATGCGTTAAAAAAAATAAATTTATTCTTTTACATGCATGCTTTAATTAAAAGGAAAAAATGTGTCTTGTTGAGATTTCTATATGACTAATGCAGCTGTTAGTAGACATGGAATAACAGTGCCCAGGCTAATGGGAGTGTCCTCATTTGTCACTTAGAGAACTGCGCAATGTATCATTCCTCCCCACTGGATTTACTGTCTTTAATCAGGAATAGCAGTTAATTCAGCCTATATTTGCATGAAAGTATGGATACTTCTTCATGTTATTTGTCTTAGAGAATGTCAGTATAAAAGTTCTTTTTTTTGTGGACCACCTCAAGCAATGTGTAGCTGAAAAAGTCAATTTCTTCAATTTAAATATTGCATAATTACAAGAGCTCACCAAAGGTTGGTGTTGGCTTCCTAAATCTCTAAAGCTTTACTAATCTGAGTATTTAGTTCTTTAAATTTAAGTAGTCTACTTACAACTTGCAAACTTTAGTCTTCAGCCATTGAGATATCTTTGAGACATTTATTCTTGATTGAACTAAATACTCTGGATCTTTTTGTGCTTCTTTATGTTATTGTTATTTTGGTTTTACTCCTAGAGAAGATAAGAAAAAGAAGACATCCTTCTCTTTTAGGTCTCTGCTCCTGCCATAGAAGCCCTTAATAATATTTTCCTCCAAATACAGTGAGAATGAGCAGCCACTGTGTAAACCCTGTAGATAAAATGAAGAAAGATCTGTGTAGACACAGAACGGTTCAAAGAGTACACAGAAGGTAGGAAAACAGAAAGTAAAAGCTTCCGAACAGACCCCTGCTTCTTTTGTGTATAAAGATAGAAGATCTCCAAGAACTCTTGCAGAAAATGCATTACAAAAACTGACCTGGAAGTTACCTACTAATAGTTACTATTAATCTGGACTTATATTTTTCCAAAGATGAAATAAGTTGTACCACAATTAGAGCTTCTATTTGCTTAATAATGTAATATAAGGTCATGTCAACCACTGCTTACAGCAAAGTCCTGGTCATTTTGAGTAAGACTGATTCAGCACAACTTACTTGTAGGTGAGTCACTACTGGAGAGGCTCCACTGAAGGCATCTGAAAGCTGTGTTTCCAGCACTAACCTCAGGGGATCATGAGTCTCATACTGCCACCAATGATACTTATTCACCAATGCATATTTTGCACTGAATACAGCTTTCCCTGGGGGTATGTAGAGGATTTCCCCATCCCTTTGGCTATTAGGTGCATCTGGATTCTGCCACTGAAGTAGCACTGTGGCTGAAATCTGATCTCATGGTCAGATAGCAACGCAAATAATGTGTAAGTGCAGTTGCTTGCAAGTTTTAAAATAATATGAAAGGGGTACTATAGCTTCCTAATAAAAGAATAGTCTTTTAATTTTAATTTAGCTAATATTAAGCATTCATATGTGTTTGATTTCAAAAGAGGGGGTGTAACTTCTATCCAGCTGTTAAAATGTTTACCAGTTTACAAAATGTAAAATGAGGAATTCATCTTTAATGTGAAAACTGTTCATAACACTAGGATTAAAGAGTATTTCAATAAATCTGTATTTCGAGTTACAGCACAGTGCAGAGAACCTTTTTTCATATGTAAGCTTATCACCTAGTCTCCACCTCCCTATTTATTGTATCCTATGTCTTTGTGCTGGCTGTATCTCCAATAGATACGAGATACAGCTTCGTATTTACTCATGCTATACATCATTGTAGTACAGTAGTTATCAATGGTAGTCACACCAAAGGAATGAGGTTGGCAGTGTTGTAAGCCCTTTGTCCTGAATTTATAATAGGCCTAGGCCATAGCAATTTAATTACAGAATTTCAATTAATAACTCATACAGTTTTTAGCTTTTTTTCTGTAAAATGCAGATATTTTTAATACTCAAAAAAAAAATTTGGTTTTTTTTTTTAATATGACTTTGGTTCTCACCCCAAGACTAGAAATTTTCATAGGCAGGTTTATAGATTATAGAGTTTTACTGTAGTTGAAGGTGATAACAGAGAATTATTTTGGCTGATATTATGTTGACCAAAATAGTTTTTATTTGGGTGGATTATTGCAATTCAGCTTCAAAGAGTGAATCATAGGTAAAATCTCAGCTCTAGTCAAAGGTGTTTCCTGATGGACAGACTGTATATATTCTTTCCTATGGAACTCCTGCCTGAACTCTTCTTCCTGTATGGCATCAGCATTTATCTTAATTCTGGTTAGAATATCCTTTAAACTCTAAGATATGATATTGCTTAAAAAAAGGGTTACAAACTATATCCTCATGCACTTGAGATCACTTTCAATGTAACGATGAGCTGGAAAAGATAGTTGCATACTACTGTCACATTGACCTGTGGCAAAATGTGTGATTCCATATGAAATGTGATTTGGAAATTAAATGGGGTTATTTGAAATTAGATACTCTTATAAAGACCCTTATAGGACAATATGCCAGTGATGGCTTCAACTAAGTGAAATTTCGTGTTAGAGACAAAAGCCAGACAATGAACAGAAATTGTGGGCAACCATATCGACATCTAAACTGTTAAGCGATTATAAAAATGTTAACCCAGTCTTAGATTCAGGAAATCAGAGCTATCCACAAAATTAATTGTCCAGATTCAGAATTATTTGTTGCATGTTCTCCATTATCTAGATTCAACCAATTCTTTACGGCTTTTTGTATTCAAAATCTAAATGTGCTGACAAGTAAAACATTGGAACACACACCAGTATCCACTGGTATGGAAGTATTAAAGAAATTACAATAAAGCATCAGTTAGCAATACCTAAATACATCACAGTATCTGTTTTCCTTGGGGAAAAAAAGAAAACAAACAACCCAAAACAAAAACCACACTTTGTTTGAAAAGTAATACTCTTTTCTAAATTTTTCTATGGAAACTTATGAAAAGGCATTTGTAACAGAAAATACTGCTTATAAACCTAGAAAGAAATAACAGATTGAACTCAGAAAATTAACCAAGTCATTAAGAGCCATGCAGCTGGAACACCGGCTTTCCTAGTCTTACTAAGCCCCAGAAACTGATCAATACAAAATCTGAAAGAATAAACTCTGTATAGCACAAGATTAATGGATTGTATTTAGACTCTGACAGTTGTCTAGGAAACCGAAAGGGAAAAATTGGAACTTCTGGCTGAGAGGCTTACATGCAATTCTAAACTGAATGTGAGCATTCCTACACAAGGAGCAAAATGCACAGAAAGTCAGCATGAAAATAAAGTGCTTTATTTCTGTGGTTTAACACAGCGTATGAAAAATGTAATGATTTCTTCATGTATCATGGTAGTACCTAGTAAAACTTAACCAAGCCCTAAATTTGGAATGTTTTCCAAATGGATTATGGAAGTATGACTTTGATCTAGCCACTACCTGCATGTAATGAATCCAAAAGAGCAAAGCCTATGATTTACAAGTTCTAGCACCCCTTTAAAAGGTGTCTCCTGTAATGCTGAACTTTAAGCATGTTAATGACATATTGTACTAATTAGAGGCCTATGGCTTTAAGTAATATACACTACAGAATGATAGTTATAGCAGCTACTAGAATTTTAGTAATCTTATTATAACGCAAACTAAAGCAAGTTAATATGTAGGAAATTTCATGGCAAGTAACATAAACAGCTGTTAGTAAAAACCTTTCAAGAAGACTCCTTTAATATTCAGTTACACATTCACTCAAGAGGGGGAAATTCCTTCCTAACACATGTTGAATTTTTTTTACATTGCTTTTGGTCAGAACTTGTGTCTCAGGCCAGGCTTTTTGATATGAACATTTTGGCCTCAAATATTATTCAATAAATATATTTATTTCTTCCATGAAGTTTATTTTGCTCAGACCTAAAATAACATCATAAATCGATCGTCTCTCCTACCATAAACTCTAGCACTTTCATTTTCATCTGTTGTACACAAGTTTTACAGATGACTGGGCCTTAAAATAAACAGAATTTTTGAAAAAGATTCAAAGCTGTTTGTGATGAGCGAAATGCGTCTTGCTCCTTGATAGGGTATATTAAGGCATATGCCTTCACTCATTTAAAAGGGCTCTCTCTGTGTAACATAGAAGTTATCACAGGAAACTCAGATTTTTTCAACAGTTTAAATTTGGGGAATTCCTTCCCTCAAAAAAGTGCTTTTCTAAAGAAAACACATTCAAATATCTGTTCTAATAGATATTTATCTGTGGTGCTTTGACTTGCTTTGACTGTCACTGTGGAGGTAACCTAACTTTTCTAAAATACATGGGGTTTTGTCATTCCTATGGCTTACTATCCTAATTATGTAGTCTACCAGCTTGATCCTTCTTACTTAACCATTGCACAATCACATACACGTTCGAAGTAAATGATCTTAACAATAGTAACTGCAGAGAAAATTCAGTACTCAAGGAAATCAAGTTGGTATCATGTCAACTGCATCTGAAAAAAAAATCCTCTGTGGAACAGAGGCAAATTCACCTTCAGGTTTCCAAGATGGCCACACATATATTTCAAATATGAATAAAAGGGGATAAAAATATTCTTGTACCAAAGTCTTGGTGCAGTTACATAGTTATATTCAGTGACTGGCTTTTGAGAAGGCAGTGAGAGTATTTTGCGAAGACAGTGCATCCAATATCTGAAAACTTCTTATTTTGACATACTTAAAATTAGGCCAAGAACTTTGGTTTTCTGAGAGTATATTTTTAATCAACATAAATCTGGAATTCCTTAGTGTGTCCAAATATTAAAGGATAATACAGTTACACGTAAGAAAGGGCAGACTTTCAAGAAAACTCAAACCAATGTAGGCAAAAGACTGGGACATGCTGGCCCAAATTCAGACTACATGGGTTCAGGTAATTTCTGCTTCTATCCCAGGAATACCAACCAGAGAAAGGACATGATTTCTGAGAAATTCTGGCAGGTTTTTTTCTCAATGAATAGGTAGCCAGGCCACAGTGATATATATATATACACCTATATACATATATATATAGGGAACTATTCTTCCTCTGAACAAATAATTTCCTTTTATTCCTTGCTTATTTTAATTCTTCACAATTCTTCTTCCTGTTAAGTGATTATAATGGGGTATACTAAAGGGGTCACAGAGCCAATAGTACTGATACTCTTTTCAGCCATTTTCCATACTGGCATTTGTGATATCCTGTCAGATTTACTAGTGTCCCTCATACTTTCATTCAGGAAATCGTGCACAGCTCTATGTGCTGTTTAGCAGATCTATACATATGTAGCAAACTCAACACGTGAAAAATCAGTCTTGCTGAGCAGGTAGCTCAACAGTACAGAATGTATGCAATTGATATGTCTGGGATGGGCCAGGGTAGCTGCATATGGACTACACAATAATAAAATCATAGAATCATAGAATAGTTAGGGTTGGAAAGGACCTTAAGATCATCAAGTTCCAACCCCCTGCCATGAGCAGGGTTGCCTCCCACTAAACCATGACACCCAAGGCTCTGCCCAACCTGGCCTTGAACACCGCCAGCAATGGAGCATTCACAACTTCCCAGGGCAACCCATTCCAGTGCCTCACCACCCTTACAGTAAAGAATTTCTTCCTCACATCCAATCTAAACTTCCTCTGTTTAACTTTGAACCCATTACCCCTTGTCCTATCACTACAGTCCCTCATGAAGAGTCCCTCCCCAGCATCCTTATAGGCCCCCTTCAGATACTGGAGGCTGCTATGAGATCTCCACGCAGCCTTCTCTTCTCCAGGCTCAACAGCCCCAACTTTCTCAGCCTATCTTCATACGGGAGGTGCTCCAGTCCCCTGATCATCCTCATGGCCCTCCTCTGGACTTGTTCCAACAGTTCCATGTCCTTTTTATGTTGAGGACACCAGAACTGCACACAGTACTCCAAGTGAGGTCTCACGAGAGCAGAGTAGAGGGGCAGGATCACCTCCCTCGACCTGCTGGTCACTCTCCTTTTGATGCAGCCCAGGATACAGGTTGGCTTTCTGTCAATATATACATTCTCAAAACGTAATCATTTGATGCGGATATACGACATCCAGCAAACCGATAAGGTCACAATACAGAAAAACATCAGGAAAAACTAATTCCCAGTTGAAAAAGGGACCTGTGCACATGGTAGCCCTATGATTATACTAGCCTAAGTAAAACTACTTGATAGAGAAATCAATAGCAATAAAGAATTAACAACTAGACTGTTGTGGTTTAAGCCCAGCCTGTCACTCAGAAACCATGCAGACATTCACTCATTCCTCCCTCCTTCCCTCCCCCCACTCCAGGAGGAATGGGGAGGAGAATCAAAAAAATGTAACTCCCACAGGCTGAGATAAGAACAGTCCAGTAACTAAGGTATAACACAAATCACTGCTGCTACCACCAAGAATAATAATGATAAGGGAAATAACAAGGGAAGAGAATACAACCGCTCACCACCTGCTGGCCAGACTGGTCCAAGGGCTACTGCATGAACTATCTCACGTTTAATTTGCTCAAAGGCTTGTTGTTGCTCAGGGCCCCATTTAAAATCATTTTTCTTCTGGATTACATGATAGAGAGGGCTTACAATCAAACTGTAATTCAGGATATGCATTCTCCAGAACCCCACAGCACCCAAGAAAGCTTGTGTTTCTTTCTTATTAGTTGCTGGCGACATTGCTGTTATCTTGTTGATCACATTCTGTGGGGATTTGGCGACGTCCATCTTGCCATTTTATTCCCAAAAATTGAATCTCCTGTGCAGGTCCCTTGACCTTACTCCGTTTTATGGCAAAACGGCTTCCAGCAGGATTTGGATTATTTTCCTCCCTTTCTCAAAGACTTATTCCACTGCATCAGCCCCACACAATAATGTCATCAATGTATTGCAGGTGTTCTGGAGCTTGCCCCTGTTCCAGTGCAGTCTGGATCAGTCCATGGCAGATGGTAGGGCTGTGTTTCCACCCCTGGGCAGTCGGTTCCAAGTGTACTGGACGCCCCTCCAAGTAAAAGCGAACTGTGGCCTGCAAGCTGCTGCCAAAGGAATTAAGAAAAAAGCATTGGCAATGTCAATTGTGGCATATCACTTGGCTGCCTTTGACTCCAGTTCATACTGAAGCTCTAGCATGTCCAGTATGGCAGCACTCAAGGGTGGTGTGACTTCATTCAGGCCATGATAGCTTACTGTTATTCTCCACTCTCCATTAGACTTTCGCACTGGCCATATGGGGCTATTAACGGGTGAGTGTGTCCGACTGATCACTCCTTGACTCTCTAATCTATGGATCAGCTTATGGATGGGAATCAGGGAGTCTCGGTTGGTGCGATATTGCCGCCGGTGCACTGCTGTGGTTGTGATTGGAGCTTGTTTTTCTTCAACTTTCAGCAACCCCACAACAAAAGGATCTTCTGAGAGACCATGGAAGGTGGACAGCAGCTCAATTTCCTCTGCCTCCAAAGCAGCAATACCAAAAGCCCATCAGTACCCTTTTGGGTCTTTGAAGTACCCTCTCCTGAGGTAATCTATGCCAAGGATGCATGGAGCCTTTGGACCAGTCACAATGGGGTGTTTTTGCCATTCCCTCCCAGTCAGGCTGATTTCAGCCTCCAGTACAGTCAACTCTTGGGATCCTCCTGTCACTCCAGAAATAGGAATGGGTTCCACCCCTTGATAGCTTGATGGCATCAGAGTACACTGTGCACTGGTATCTACTAGAGCATTATACTTCTGTGGGACTGACGTACCAGGCCATCTGATCCACACAGTCCAGTAAATCTGATTGTCCCCTACCTCCACCCAGCTGGAGGCAGGGCCCCTCTAATAGTCATCAGAATGTTGGACACTTAAGTCTTGTAGAAAGGGATTATTATTCTTTATCACAGGAGCTGGAGTAAAATCAGCTCTTCCACTCCATCTGGGAATCTGCTCACCAGGGACTGAAGCCGCAGCCTTCATGGGATGATCATCCCTGACCTTTGTTCTCCTCTTCAATTCACACACCCGTTCCTCCAGAGCTGAGGTAGGTTTTCCATCCCACTTTGTCATGTCTTCTCCATGATCACGCAGGCAAAACCGCAGGGTGGCCCATGGCGTCTACCTTCTATATCTTCTCTCTCGAGCAGTAGGACGCCTTCTGTTAATAGCTGAGACGTGTGTTGGCACACGTGAGGAGCTGGATAGGTCAGATAGATCATCTCTCAATTGTCTGAGCTCCTGGGACAGCTTTTCTGTAGCAGAAATGATGGAAGGAGTGAGACTGTCCTTGAACTCTCAGAGTTTGTGAATCATTTCATCCACTGCTATTGGTGCTATGTCACTCCAGGTTACTGTTGCCAATGAATGGGCATATGATGACGTTGCATTCCGTGTAAATTTCTGCCACATGGGTCGTGTGCATTTGACTTCATCTGGATCTATGGGTGCATCCCCATTATTCAGCTTGATGTGATAGATCATCTCTCCAATGGCTGACTCTCTCAGAGACTGGATGCCTTTCTCTAGAGTAGTCCACTTGGCCAAATGACTCATAACATCGTCCTTGTATGGAAACCTTTCTTTCACAGCTGCCAAGAGCCGCTTCCAAAGTCTGAGGGACTGTTTCTCTCTTGCAATTGCTTTGTCAATTCCCCCTTCCCTGGCAAGTGATCCCAGCTGCTTGGCTTCACTACCTTCTAGTTCGTGACTGTCAGCCCCATTGTCCCAGCATCAGAGCAAACAGGTAATGATGCGCTCCCCTGGTTGATGGGTAAAATCTTTTCGCATATTCCGTGACTCAGTTGAGGTCCAGGGTCGAGAAGTCACCTCTTCTTCTTCTTCTGATTCATGTGATGATGACTCCTGATTGGATGCCGTCCCAGGTAGTAAGTGCATTGCCATTGCTGCTTCATCTTGTTCCTTCATCTTTCTTTTTTTTGCTTTTTCCCCCTGTGTACAGGGGCAACCAATATTGATACGAATTGGTCCTCTGGTTTAGCTGCAGTGATTATCACTGTGGTTGGAGTGGCTGCAGTATCTGTTGTTGGGGTTCAGGTAGCTGCTGTGCTTGTCGCAAGGGGGTTGGCATAGCTGCTGTGCTTGGAGCTGGAGGAGCTGCGTTGTCTGTTGCTTTGCCTCAGATCCAGGGACGTTTTTTTCCTTTTGAAGGTGCTGGATAGTGTTAAACAGGGCTCTGTAAGCATAGGCCAAGCCTCAGCATGTTGCCATGATTTCTCCCTCTCTGGTATGATCAGAATGACCACACACCTCATTTAAGTGTTTTAATAATTTGTCTGGATTTTGCACTTGTTCGGTGGTGAAGTTCCAAAGCACTGGAGGGGCCCACTGGCCTAGATACTTGCCCATACTATCCCCCACACCCTGAAACTCATGACTGTCCAGCCTTGGGGAAAATCTCTTGGTCCTCCTATACCATCGTCTAACCCTAGACAAAGCCCAAACCTGACTCTGCTTAACTCTCAAGATCAGACAAAATGGTTGTAGGTAAAACACACTCTGTATGCGTGCCAACGTGCTGATCCCCATCACAATCAGCAGGCAGGTCTCAAGGGTACCTAAAGGCCATTGAAAACCTTCGGAACTCTCAAATGATGCTGTAAACTGTTTGGGGGGGTCGCGCTGGGAGCATAAGGGAATGTCTTCTTCACAAGTTGACCACCAGAGGAGGGGAAAAAAGATGTGTAATTGCTCAGCACTTCTATTATATACCTCCCAAAGTATAGTGGTGGTGACCACACTGGGAACCCAAGCCAGATCAGTTTCATGATCAATGATTCTATTGTGTTACAAGCTATTACCATAAAGTACAATGAAACAAGAACCTTAGCCCAAGGCCCCCAGCAGATGAACACTAAGACAGCAAATACCGGCTGTAAGTAAGGTACGACATGCTGTAACTGTGAGATCAAGAGCAACAACTTTGAGAGCCAGTAAATCAGCATTGTGACAAGTGACTATTAATCAGAAACAGGGAATGCTTATCACAAATATGATTAGACACACTCTAGTCAGATCTGTCATTATCTCAACTGTTCGTGCCCTTCGTTGGGCACCAAAAAGAGCTGTCATGGTTTAAGCCCAGCCTGTAACTCAGAAACTATGCAGCCATTCACTCACTCCTCCCCCTTTCCTCCCCCCAACTCCTGAAGGGATGAGGAGGAGAATCAAAAGAGTGTAACTCTCACAGGTTGAGATAAGAACAGTCCAGTAACTAAGGTATAGCACAAATCACTGCTGCTACCACCAAGAATAATAATGATAAGGGAAATAACAAGGGAAGAGAATACAACTGCTCACTACCTGCTGACCGATACCCAGCCTGACCCAAGCAGTGACCTAACCCTTCCGGGGAACTGCCCCCACTTTATATAGTGGGCATGACGTACTGTGGTATGGAATACCTCTTTGGTCAGTTTGGGTCAGGTGTCCTGTCTCTGCTTCCTCCCAGCTTTCCCTTCTCCCTGGCAGAGCATGAAGCACAGAAAGTCCTTGGTCAGAGTAAACATTACTGAGCAGCAACTAAAACCATCGGTGTTATCAGTGCTGTTCCCAGGCTGAAAGTCAAAAACACAGCACTGCACCAGCTACTAAGAAGGAGAAAAATGACTGCTACTGCTGAACCCAGGACATACACATGTAAGTAATCTGAGCATAAATAGCCTTTTCCTCAAGGTTTTTACATGTGAAAAAGCCTCATAGAAGCTTCAGCTCTTTAATTAAATTTTAACATTTTAGTTGCATTTTTAACTGGAAAACATATTCCATGATTTGTCTTAGTTGTTAGAGCAACTTAACAGTATTTTATTTGTAGGAAAACCTTACAAAGACTGGTGACCAGTTTAAAGATTAGCAATAATTTGAAATTTCAGGTTTGGGATAGGTTGGCTGATGCTTTTGGCTTTATATTTTTTTTTTTTTTTTTGAAAGAAATAATTTTGGGATGGATAATGAACAAATGAGAGGACAGATACTACTGTGACCTAGTATTTAACTTGCTTACTCCTGTTTAGGATTACAGTGGCAATACTCTCACATTACGGTTACTCAAGAGCATATGGTGCTCCTACTCTGTATTTATATTTTGAAGTAATAGAGTACCTGCCTGAGCTGCTCTCACCCCTACTCCCTCTGTCATAAGACAAGGAAAACCAAGCCGTAACACTATCACAGTAATATACTATGTATTCATAAATAAAATTTTGATGAAAGCAGATGAACTGGTTGTAAGATACCTGTTCCAATATCAGGGTCCTATGGGAAAGCACTTAATACCAAACTTAGAGATGCCACTGGCAATGTGCTTCGAAGCTGTAATGTGTATCTGTAATAAGCATCAGCAGCTTTCCAGTGAAGAGGATGCAGTTTCCTACAGACGGATTTTATGGTTGTTGACCATGATTTGATAGACTCACTAAAGACACAGCTCAGAATGTGTACATTTGTTCTCTAAGTAGTCTGAGCTAGTGAGCATCAATTTTATTATGATATTTTAAACCTTTCATTTATTCATGTGAGGATGAAACAAAAACATTCCCTGCAAATGGTAACAGTATATATTACTGATTAGCAGCTATAAGGAAAAAAATAATATAGAAGAGTTCCACTGAATGGCAAACAAGCTAATTAGACTTCTGAAAGTTAAGTTTCTAACTTCTAACTAGCATTTCATAGAATCATAGAATCATAGAATAGTTAGGGTTGGAAAGGACCTTAAGATCATCAAGTTCCAACCCCCCTGCCATGGGCAGGGACACCTCCCAATAAACCATTCCACCCAAGGCTCTGTCCAACCCAGCCTTAAACACCACCACCAATGGAGCGTTCGTAAATGTAACTTCCTGAAACTTATTTTCAATAGTAATATTCAGAGTTCAACAAATAGATTATCTTAACAAGTAAAGTACCAAAATATCAGAAAGTTGCATTTATTTCTCTAATAGGTTTAAATCAGGCAGAGTTCAAGCAATTTTTTCATTTGTCACCTTTCAGCAAGATCATCACATGGGTAAAAAGAGCCAGGATTTTCTCTTTAGAAAGCAAGGTCATACCTTTCTTGCCTTCTACAAAGAACTAGCATCTGCTAGTCTCTGATACATGAAAAGTTGTGTGACTCCAGCAATGTAATTGATACATAGCATACACATAACAAATTGTATAGGGCTGAGAATGTGAGCAGCAGGAGGAAATGGACCAGTCAGAGCATCAGTCAGAAAGTTCCACCTTACATCCCATCATCCTTTTTGCTTCTAAAATCCTTATTCTTCTGAAGGCAAATAGATTTATCTCCATGCCTAATTTTCATAAAGTATAAATTAACTCACGTAATACTATCTGATGAAGAAAAAGAGGTGAAAACACAAGATGTTTCATCACAATATTGATTTAAACCCTCATACTTTCTACCCTTTCTCCATTCCCTTCATCCCTCCCATTCCAGGTTACCTGATAATAAATGGAAATGACCAAACTACCACTCCAACAGAATCTGAGAGGGCGCAGAGGAATTGTTTAATGTTTTCCAACAAAAATGTTAAAGTCTTTACCTCTGCTTGCATCTAGCATTAGCTAAACAGAACTTTACAATGCTGAGCTTAATTGGCACAGCAAAGAAAATCAGTATGGGCTCTTCTGCTCATTAGAGGGAAAAAAACATAGGCTAACAACACAAGCATCACTCTATAAATATCAAGGCCTAATAAACAACATATCTGTTTAACAGGTGCTATGAGGCTTCAAATTACTGCAGCAGCTCACATTCTAGACTTTAGCAATCTTTTCTCACAAAATGGAGATGTGCAAGAGAGCAAAAATGAAATATTAAGCTGTTAGAATTAAAAAGTCTGAAACTGTTTTCTTGACAAATCAATTAGGAAAGCACAAACATGGTATATTTAAAAACAAACATGAACATTATCATTAATTATTTTGAAGTTATGCAAAGACATCACACAAACATTGATTTGGCACTGTAAAAAATACAAATTAAAAACTTTATCGTTTAATATACCTACTTCAGGTACAGGCCTCACTTGGTACTCTGAATACCACCTGAGAGCCAATCCTGCTCTCTTTTTCTTATATGGATTGAGAAGTGATTTGTAAACAGTGCACTCCCTATTTTTTTGGCAATTTTTTATTTCTACCGTTTTCTCTTGGAAATAATTCCTAAATTTATGTTATGATGAAACACATAGTTTTAATGTTAACATGTGCCTGTAGAATCACAACTGAAAACAGAACTCACATATCAAAGTGATCTTCAATTGATATTTTCTTTTTACCTTCAATGACTGAAAGCTTTAATTATTACTGATAACAATGACTGAGACAATAGATAAATGGACATAACATGAAGAATTATAATAATTCTTGTGCTGATTTCTTCAAATGTTTCTACTAAGAAGCATGCATTAATTAAGATGGTAATGTTACAGACAAAATTTTAACTGTATCATCAGTGTGGACCTCTGATTAATTAACAGTTGGTAAGCCCATTCTCTCATACACACAGACACGCAGCCGGGCAACAAAATGGCACAGAAAGAAAAAAAATTCCTTATAGATCTTCTACAAAATCCAGCCAATAAGGGAATTTCTTCAAATACAATATATGTATTGAAAATAGCAGTAACAAACCACATGGATTTTATTTCTGGATCATCAGAATCTTATGAGACCTGCTGTTCCTGAGCCTGAATATGACCAGATTTTTTCTATTAGAAACAAGGTCACTTCTGTAAAATTTTAGGAATTTATTTAGCATACCTTGATTATAAAATGATCTGATTTAGCAAGTGAGACTACTACATCATAACATCACATTAAGAGTACAAGGCCAGATACTAGATTTAACGAGTTTAAATGAAAAAAAAATCACACCATCATCACAATCAGACAGTACAAAATGGCTTTGAATTCCCCATTTCGTCTTTGGCTTTACCTTAACAGCAAATCAGAGGGTAAAATCTGATTCCAAAATGTGGGAAAGATCACATTGCTAAGATTTATTATGCCTACAGTGAAATGTTTTGCCAGCTTACCTGATTGAAAGAGAATGACAAATCACTGCAAAGCCAAGCATCCAAAAATAATGTGATAATATATGTCTCCTCCTGAAATAGTCCAGATTTCCATCCACAAAGCCTTAGTAATTATTTATAATTTCTATATTCTCAGTGAAAAAGAAAACACAGAGACCTTTCCAGAATCCTCCCTGATTCTGCCTCCGCTTCCTGTTCTCAGTCTCACTCTATGGTACCCAACATATATCAGAAAACAGCTTATTAGGAGAAGGAGGGGGTGAAGGGTGGGGGAATGGAGGGGGAGCAGAAGTGAAAAAAACGCAGCACCTAACGTGGCAGCTCCACCTACTGGTAAAGATAATGAATCAAAACGTACAGTGCATCAGTTTGTGAGGCGTCTTTATCCCAGTTTGCTCTGACCTACACATCTATCAGTTCCTGTGTAGTAAGTTCCTCCAAGCAAGCAGCAGAACAGACCAACAAACCCACACTGACTATAGAATCACCATTTTAAAGATTTTTTTCTTAAAAGAATTAAATTTAAAGCCAGATGTCTATGTGCATTCAGCAGAGAATTTAGTTTGAAATGTGCTATTTCCTTTAAAAATCCATGGTAAGAGAGGACTGTGTAAATACCAGAGCACAGACACTGACTGCACCCCTAACTTAGGTAGGTTGAACTTGCATCTTGACACTGTGTTATTCATTAAATGCTAACTATGCATTTTTGGCATTATGTTAATTTCTTTTTATGTATGTAAAATGTACTATGCTTATGTAAAAAGCATAGCTCAAAGTCTTTCCTTAGACAGCATTCCTGGGCATGTGCAGATTTGCATCTGCTTACCTAGGATTCCTCTAGCCATCCTGGGAAAAATTATTAGAGCAGTGGCTCAACATCGCCTGGTCCATGGACAACAGCGTTGAGTGAATAATGTGCTTCAGGCAACATATTTTGTCCTGCATGTCAGTTTGAGGAATATTGTGTCTGTAGAAATGCTGAGCAATGTCAGCAAGTGTGTGTAATGTATTGACTCATAGCCTTGGGTTAGAGGTCACTACAGTTCCAAACCAATTTAAGATCAACCTACTGGCTTTGTTCAGTCGTGTGGGATTTAATGAACAAACATTATTCCACACAACAAGAAAAAAAGAGTGTAGGAGACAATGAATATTTTGCTCTTTGGTAGCTTCTGTATTTTCTTTCAGTAGCTCTTCAGTAGTGTCTAGGGACAGCCCCATTCTCTGTCCCACCAGTCACATATGTTGTTCTGGATGGAAGGACTCCAGGGCAGCCAGCACACATCCAGCCTGATGGCCGCTACCAAATCACAGCTACACAAAGCAGCAGCAGCGGTGACAACTGCATACAACTGATGTCCCTTTTCTCTAATATCATACAAATATCCCTGTTTAAATTAGCATACTTAAACTATAATCCTTAAACATTTCTGTCAATCTGTGAGTAGTCCTTTTAATTTCAGTTAAGCCTGCTGCATGCTTGACAAATACAAATACCAAATTCCTGAATTTGGCTAATAACAGCAAAGAGAAATAAATTTTCAGATGTATGCATTCTGTATGTACAGATGATCTCTGTATAGTAAGAAAAAGAGATGAGCTCCCAGATTGCGAATACAGCTGCATTACTTTCCTTGTTTGTTTTTGTAGAACCCTAATGTAGAACTGGAGCACATGGGGACACTCCTGTTCACACTGTACAAGAAAATCCCCCCTTTTATTTCAAAGAGACTTTGTGGGTGTGAACATATAGCACAGTTTTTTAAGGGAAAAAAAAGAAAGATTTTCTCTCTCTTTTATTTTAATATTTATATTTTTAAACCTGTGGAAGCTAAGAAGGCATGTATTTTTAATAAAAAAAAGTCCATTTTCTCTAGAGCATTGGGTTTGCTTTCATAGGATTATGTTAATTTAGCTAACCCAAGAATAAACAGAAGCTGGTGCCTTGATTTTAAACTGCTTAGGAACATTGTTTTGCAACTGTATTGTGTTTTTAAAATCAAATCAGTCCTTGGATAGGACTTCCACTTGCTTATATGCTGCATTTATTTTTATTACTATTATTTTAGTCTTAAAAATTTTTCTTAGTGGTCTTTGGAGGTTTTCTTTAGGAGGTCTTTATGTCATAGTCCAAATGTAAGCATCATCTCATAACACTGTAGTTAAGGGTGGGTTATACATGTTGAATCTGTTTCTCCTGGAAATATAAGAAAGATATATGCGATACGTACCATGTATATCAAATGTGTACATGCTCTGTACAAAATCTCTCTCCCTCCTTTCCTCTGCCTCACTAGATCCCACTGAACAGTCAACTGCCATATATGAAAATCAGATGAGGTCATTCAAAAGACCACCACAAATAGACTGCTTTGACAAAAGTAATTTATAACAATGCCAGCCTGGCACTTGTTTCGATCCAAATTATTAGTATAACTTTTAATGAATCATCACTGAAAGTTCATTTCTGAAACTGCATTTAAAAATATAACTTGAAAAGCCCTGACATTTTTAAATAATCCGTTTGTCTGGGAATCCTGCCCCAGGTGCAGTTTTGCTGTCAGTAATGAGTGAATAGATGCAAAGCTATTCAGTCACTTTTAACTAAACAGCTGAAACAGAAATGTTGATATATCTTAGTTGCAAAGAGAAAAATGATTTTGAAGTGTTAAACATGAATCAATGCAGGCCTTGTATAAGTTCTCATAATATAAAGGCAAGCCCTGTACACAGCTCACATGTAACTTCTCAGCAATGCTTGTTTTAGCATCAAGTATTTTGTTTAATACCAGTATTTTTGGACAATGATTCTCTTTAGTAATTCTCAGGTGCTTTTGTGAACATTAACATGTATTTAAAGGCACCAAGATGTAAGAGATGATGCCATATCTATTCTTTCAACTATTTACCTGTATTAGCCTTTGAAAGTGGCTTAACACAGTATTTTGCTAAGTCTGATGGATCTGACTTTAATTCAAGTTCAAGACTGGCTGATGGAAGTGTATAAACTTTTGGTTCCTTTCTTTTTTCCTCCCTTTTGTCTCTAGAGTGAGGAATTAAAAAATTGCTTGTAATAAATTTTGTACCAGAGCTACTAATGCATATTTACAAGCCACGGACCTGACATAGTGGCTTTTTGGCTTATAAACTGCATTTTTACTTGAGAATCTATTTTTATTTGATTGCTTCATAGGGTGATAAGCCAAATTTAGGGAAGGCAGTACACTCAATTTCAGTAGAAGAATCTGGTATAACATTTAAAGGAGATCAGTGGCAGACTTGCAAAAGAGTTCCTACAGTTTCTTTTTATTCAAAAACTTGTGGGTTACATATGTGGAATTTCAAATCTGGGAAAGAAAATGCAAATGTGGCAAGCAGTCAAATGCTATAGTACAGAACTGCAGAACTCCTTGGGGTAAAAAGGGGCCTGAGGATATGCGTAAAGTCCATGTCTTCCCTGTATCATCAGTAATAACACAAAATTCTCTCTGTAGAGGATCACATAAGAGTATAAGGACTTCATAATAACTGAAGCCTTTGATGGTTAGATATATGAACAGGCCACAGAACATACTATCTGAAAAATTATCTGCTATAAGAAACACACAATAACGTCACAAAAAAGATATGTGATCATCAATCTGTATATTAATGGTTGTAGCTTTCACTTATAGCAAAATTATTTTGACATGAATGTTAATAACAGTTTAGACCCCCCTTACTCTTGTCGAAAACAATACAAAGGCCATACACAAATGGCTTTTGTCCCAGTAATTCCAAATGTTTAGTAAAAATGAATTAAAATATATCTCAAAGGATAAACCACCCGACTACCTTCCAGTATGTGCCCAAATATTGACCTCTAGTTGCAACTCTCCTGTCATTCAGATAACTACAATCACAATTATGAATTATGAGCTGAGCAAAGTGTACACAACAATCACATCTTAGAGATGTCTTAAAATATTCACATGATATATAAAATATATATATATGCACACTTTGTATATATATAAGCAGAAAGAGTAAGGATCTTGTGTACCTATGTTTTGAATAAATCAGATCATCATGTGAGACTGATACCTGTTTAGTCAGCAGTCTAACAGTGCCCAGTTTCACAGGTTTCTAAGTTTAAGATCATTAGCAGCAGACGATGATCAAATAAATGGTCAATAAAAACTTTTTTTTCTAATGCCAGTGATGCTGGAGCAAGAGGCATGCCTAGCTGGCACATCAGTTGGTTGCAGGAGCCCCACAACTTCACCGGGCATTGTTAACTACTTAGCAAGAGAATTGGTGAAAAGTTCCAGAGGTTATTGGGAAAGATGTAGCTTTCCCCCCATACATGTACTAGATGTTTCTATTCTCTAGCATGCAGCAAGCACAGCACCTGCCACCACTACAGAAGTTTAGGAATTTCTGAGTGCTAGAAGCAGCATTCCTCCTAATCTTGTTAGTCTTGCTTTAATGTCATTTTTAGCACAACACAGAAAAATCACAGAAAGCAACTAATGCATAAGGAAATACTTTTTTGCATGACATATAATATACCTTAAGAACTTAGCGATACACAAGCCAACAGCTTAGGAAGATCCTGAAGAACACTAGATATTTATGTGAGTAATAACAGTTAGAACAGGGAGCAGGTGCTGACTCAGATAATAAGAATTCAGTATCTAAGGCTTCCAAGCTTCTTGTGCAACTTCCTGAACATAATATATGTTTGTATCTCAGTTCCTCACTTACGAAATGGAGATAATTCCTGACTTCAGAAAAAGCTATACAAGAAACTAATTTTCTTAGCCAAACAAGTTGTAAAGAACAAGACTAAAGAAGTATTTTAATATTCCTTGTAATGTCCAAAGAGGCCAGCCAGGACTAGGAAGCTATTATTTTAGGCACTGTATATTCACAGGATGCAGACTATGTTCAAAAGAAGCTACTATATGTATAAGACCAGACCAATAAACAAAGAGGAAATGCAAGCAAGCAATTTCAGAGTGAACAAATACAACTTCAGACAGACAGATTTTAAGAGGTGGACAAATGAATTAAATGATACCTCAGCAACAAGTGCAGTAGTGCTCTCAGAGCTAGTAACAAAATCTAATAATGTTCTCCCAGGACACCTATAAACGGAGAGATTGCATTCATATGTTTTCATTCCATTTATTGCTACTGAGTCATGTGGTTTAATTGGTCAGATGAAAGGTAATCATCACTTGGAGAGAGGGGAGGTTTTGTTAAGCAAACCTCAAGTTATGATTTATTTATTTGCTAGTCTTTAAAAGCTGGAATGCCTAGAAGAATTGCTCTGTTTAATAACATATGCTTGCCAAGTTGAGTTTGCATTAGAAAGTTTCTCTGCATCTCACGGTATGCCTAGCAGTTATCTGGACTAAAAATGGTACCTTTATAATCAAACCATGAAAATACACTACACTGAGAGAGATGATACAAAATTTCAAACAATAGACTCTAATATGTTAAGGAAAAATAACTTTACCTTGATCTGCTTCCGGCCAAGGATGATAAAGATACAGAACATTTCAACTCTTTGGTGCACTGAATCGTGAAGTAAGCACCAGTTAATGAATTAATGGTTCTGACTATAGGCATACTAATATCTCAGAGAGCAAAAATGGAAGGGATAGATCCTTTCAAAAACTTTTGTACGTATTCCTTTTCAAATCTCTCTTCCCCATTGGTCATCAAAAGGGACTTCAGGGTTAGCCCCAGGCAGCCAAGAAATGACTGGCTTTACGTTTTGAAAATATTTTGAGCATGATTTAAAGTATTCTTTTTTTCTAAAGTAATTATCAAGACCAAAGAGTTTTCAACATGTAGAAAAATGTTCAGAAATCTTTTAAATTCCAAAGCTATCTTCCTTCTTAGGTGGAAATACAGCTAGGAGGCAAAGATTTTAGATATGTAAGAAATGTAAAAAATTAAAAGATTGCTGATGTTTAGTAGTCACAAGGGTAATTTCTGTTAAAGTAATTCTGGACCAGGGAGAAAAATATGCTTTGTATTTAGAATCATCCTAAAGTTCATTTTCACTTCAATGAGTAATTTGCAAAGGTGACTTTCAGACTTTGAAGGCAAGAATGACAGGCTTTATGATTTCACCAGAACTAAATAATAAAGGCCAATAAATTCAGATTGAGATTAATTTATGACTTTCAATTTATGACACATCAAGGAACCATGAACCTGTTCACTCTGCAGACCTGTCTTTTTCCATGGCAATTTACAGATTTGGGTCTAGAGTTTGAGAGTTGAAAGATTTCACAGAATCATAGAATTGTATAATAGTTCAGATTGGAAAGGACCTTAATATCATCAAGTTCCAACCCTCCTGCCATGGGCAGGGACACCTCACACTAAAACATGCCACCCAAGGCTCTGTCCAACCTGGCCCTGAACACTGCCAGTGTTGGAGCATTCACAACTTCCTTGGGCAACCCATTCCAGTGCCTCACCACCCTCACAGTAAAGAACTTCCTCCTTATATCCAATCTAAACTTCCTCTGTTTAAGTTTGAACCTGTTGCCCCTTGTCCTATCACTACAGGTCCCTCCCCAGCATCCTTGTAGGCCCCCTTCAGATACTGGAAGGCTGCTATGAGGTCTCCATGCAGCCTTCTCTTCTCCAGGCTGAACAGCCCCAACTTTCTCAACCTGTCTTCGTATGGGAGGTGCTCCAGCCCCCAAGTGGAAGGGATAGATTTATGGATAGACAAGATAAAAAAGGAAAAGTAAGGGTTCTAAATATGTGAAATAGCTATTTCTTTGAGGCATGTAAAGGACAGGCGTAAATAAGTATCAGTTGGCCAGAATAGCTACTGGCATTGCTCCTTAGGCTTAACATCCCATGCGCTGTGGAAACTGGAGTTTGACTTTTTGCTCTATCTCTTCTGGGTAAATGTTTTTGCATGATTTAATAGAATGGTTATTTTTTATGCAGATGACTGTTAGCCATGCTCTGAGAGGCAAAGAGAAATTTCTGGTAGAAACGAGCTCTATCAGCATGGTTGAATAAGCAGAAAGATTCTTCCAGCTATCTTAGTTTGAAGAGACTTGAAAAAATCAGAAAATTAGATCTGTTCAATGGATTTTTGTTTTCATTCCTATGTAGTTATTACTAATATGGATTAATAAAACCAAGAAAAAACCATGTTTGTAGCTGTTGCTGGAGAGCTTTAATAGATTTAGAATCAGTTCTGAGAGTTTTATTGGAATTTGTGATTCTCACGGTGATTTTCTTAATTTTTCATAGAAAACTTTATTTTCTCACATATGTGTAACTGGGAGAGTTTGTACCACTGACAAATGCAGGTTTTATAAGAAAATATAAACTTAAAAAGTTCCTGTGAATTTCAATGGTTAATTTTTTATTGTCTTTGAGTTCTTGTGGCATTTTATTATGGTGTATGTGAGATACTATCATCTTTCATTTTCACTGTACTCTTCACAGGGGACACAGAAAAGCAAAGCTATCTTTGCCAACAAGTTTTGCCATTAGGTTGTAATTGTCACAAATTAAAAAAAGTGAGAAAGTGATAGACTGTGGAAGAATTAAGATTACAGAATATATTAAAGAATAAAAGTTTCTGAGAGTTCAGGAGAGATAAAATAGTGTTTATAATGAAGCTGAAATCTATGTTTCTTCCCAGTATTCCTTTAATTAAGTGGTTATTCTACAGCTAAGAATTATATGCTAGTGTTATTAAAAGTAATAGTCTTACAATTTCCAAATCTCTTGAAACACTTCTATCTCATTTTTAATACTTCAGATTTTATTAATTCAAATGATCGTTGGGGTTGTTCTTTTTTGGTTGGTTTGTTTTTTTGGTTTTGTTGTTGTTTTTTTTTTTTTTTAGAAAGCATAGAAATTCTTGTTTGCTTTCTGAAGTAGTTTAAATTAATATTCAACTTCAATATTACACATTCCAGTGAAATGATAGTTTTGTGAAAAGTAAATTGAAAGCCTTACTGAAAGTAGGCTTTAGAATATCAGCTTCACCAGTTTAGGCTGATAGTAGGCCTGTATTCATCCATGGTGCATTTCCATATGTATACAAATTTCTTAAAGTATATTCAAAAGTATTTCATGTTATACCTACGTTGCACTCCGGGTATTTTGAAGTGCTAAGTCTCCGTGGGAAGCCACGATGGTCTTCAGCACCACGGACAGAGCCCATAGCCCTCCATAGTGCAAAAACTGGCTGTAGAATCATAGAACCACAAAACGGTTTGGGTTGGAAGGGACCTTAAAGATCATCCCGTTCAAACCCCCTGCCATAGGCAGGGACACCTTCCACTGGACCAGGCTGCTCAACACTGCACCCAGCCTGCCCTTGAACACCTTCAGGAATGGGGTAACCATTTCTCTGGGCAACCTGTGCCAGTGTCTCATCACCCTCATAGTAAAGAATTTCTTACTAATGTCTGATCAAAATCTACTCTCTTTCACTTTAAAGCCGTCCCCCTTGTCATATCACTGTACTTTTATATTACTATACCTTCCAGTGAAATACTCTTCCCAGGTATGAATACTATTTTTTAAAATGTAAAATAGTGTTTTATAGCAAAATGTCATTAAAACAAGTTAAATTAGAGTATATTTTTTTGTGACAATAAGATTTCTAAAACACTCAGCACATGCTCACATAATATGTATTTTGATCTAAAATTATCTTTACTTGAACTACTTTAGTACTTTGGAGTTCTTTCATGGTCCAAGATCCCACTGTAGGGATTGAAAAAGCATGGAAATTGATCTTTTTCCTGAAGAACAAACACTCCAAGGGTTTGTGATAACTGTAATGAATGGTTTAAATTGATACAAATATGAGTTGCTACTGAAAGGAACAGTCTCTCCAGCAACTTCCTTGTGTTGATGTTACTGATTTTTGTGATGCATTAGGTCATGGATCCTAATTAAAAAATCCATGGCTTTCATCTAGATCCATTCCTAGATAACTCCTGCACTTTTTCCTCCCCAAACCCTATGGTTTAGTGTGATGAAATTTTCCTCCACAGCAGATAATCCTTAAGCCAGTCCTGCATGCAGGTGGCTGGTAGCTGTTTGATGTGACAGAGCAGGTATAAGCAACAGAAAACTGTCAAGGAAATAGATAAGGGTAGGCACACTCAGCTATTCAGTATAAGGGATTCTTCAGTAAATCAAGAATTGCTATCATGGGGATCATGGTGAGAGAGACCTGTGGTGAGGCACTTAGCTTGCATATTAGTCATAGAATCATAGAACAGTTAGGGTTGGAAAGGACCTTAAGATCATTTAGTTCCAACCCCCCTGCCATGGGCAGGGACACCTCACACTAAATCATGCCACCCAAGGCTCTGTCCAACCTGGCCTTGAACACCACCATCAATGGAGCATTCACAACTTCGTTGGGAAACCCATTCCAGTGCCTCACCACCCTTACAGTAAAGAATTTCTTCCTCATATCCAATCTAAACTTCCCCTGTCTAAGTTTGAACCCGTTATCCCTTGACCTATCACTACAGGCCCTAATGAAGAGTCCCCCCCAGTAACCCTGTAGGCCCCCTCAGATACTGGAAGGCTACTGTGAGGTCTCCACGCAGCCTTCTCTTCTCCAGGCTCAACAGCCCCAACTTTCTCATTCTGTCTTCATACAGGAGGTGCTCCAGTCCCCTGATCATCCTCGTGGCCCTCCTCTGGCACTTGTTCCAACAGTTCCATGTACTTTTTATGTTGAGGACACCACAACTGCACACAATACTCCAAGTGAGGTCTCAGGAGAGCAGAGTAGATGGGCAGGATCATCTCCCTCGACCTGCTGGTCACTCTCCTTTTGATGCAGCCCAGGATACGATTGGCTTTCTGGGCTGCGAGCACACACTGAAGCCGGCTCATGTTCATTTTCTCATCAACCAACACCCCCAAGTCCTTCTCCGCAGGGCTGCTCTGAATCTCTTCTCTGCACATCCTGTAGCTGTGCCTGGGATTGCTCCCACACAGGTGTAGGACCTTGCACTTGTCATGGTTAAACTTCATCAGGTTGGCACCAGCCCACCTCACAAGCCTGTCAAGGTCCCTCTGGATGGCATTCCTTCCCTCCAACGTATCAACTGAACCACACAGCTTGGTGTCATTCAGCAAACTTGCTGAGGGCGCACTCAACCCCACTGTCCATGTCACTGACAAAGATGTTGAACAAGACTGATCCCAACACCGATCCCTGAGGGACACCGCTCATTACTGGTCTGCAGCTGGACATTGAGCCATTGAGCACTACTGTTTGCATGCGGCCATCCAGCCAGTTCTTTATCCACTGAGTGGTCCACCTATCAAATTGATGTCTCTCCAACTTAGAGACAAGGATGTCGTGTGGGACAGTGTTGAACGCTTTGCACAAGTCCAGGTAGATGATATCAACTGCTCTATCCCTGTCCATCAGTTCCATAGCCCCATCATAGAAGGCCACCAAATTGGTCAGGCAGGATTTCCCTTTAGTGAAGCCATGCTGGCTGTCACCAACCACCTTGTTGGTTTTCATGTGCCTCAGGATGCCTTCCAGCAGAATCTGCTCCCAGATTTTGCCAGGCAGAGAGGTGAGGCTGACTGGTCTGTAATTCCCTGGCTCATCCACTTTCCCCCTCTTGAAAATGGGGTTATATTTCCCTTTTTGCAGTCATTGGGATCTTACCTGACTGCCATGATTTTTCAAATATGATGGATAGTGGCTTAGCAACTTCTTTTGCCAGCTCCTTCAGTCTTTTATAACTAATAGTATCCAGAATACTAAAGCTAGTTTCAAGATCCTATAAAATACAGAAGAGAGCCTTGGATGAAGATAAGTTAAAGAGATCACCATAAAAGCTCTTTATTGAGCAATAACATAACAGTACTGGCTAAACCCAAGCATTCATTCCTTTTTTCTTACTTAACTTCCCCCCCCCCCCGAGGCTTTCAATGAAGATACAAATGCAATTTATATTTTGCAGAATCAATAATCAAAGAGGAAAAAAGCAGGCACACTTATTTTCTACTTCTTCATAGTGGCGGGTTCTGAATACAGAATTACTTCTTTATTATTAAGCATACTGCATTGTGACATAGTAAAATAAGATATCTGGCGGAACCTCGAGCTTTCTGCAATTATTTGTATACGGATGCATCCAAGTGCTTCATTATTAAAACAATCAATACAGAAAAAAAGTTGTGCATATTAAATCTCAAGCCAATTTTTAAAAACATTTAAGCATTTATCAGTTCTAACCTACTTACTTCGTTTTAAAGCTGCATAATCAAGGGCTAATACTCAATTAAAAATCTAAAATACAATTGTTTCGGTTGGGCAGGAATCCAGCCTAGCCCATTTCCTTGCCAGTAGGTGGAGCCAGCACGTAATATGATGCCTCCTTATTTCCTCCCACTCATTTTTTTCCCCCTCCCTTCCCTCCCCCCCCCCCCCCCCCCAACTAATTTTCTGATCGATGCTGGGATTCAAAGAGTGAATCTCAGAACAGGAAGCAGGAGAAGAGACTACAGAATACTGCAGAGGTTCCTTTGTTGCTTTGATGGGGAGGTTCTTTCTTTATTTCTTTCCTTTTTCATTTCAGTGAAATCAAGAGTTTACAAGCTTCCTTGCCCAGGAGAGTGAACCTGCAGTAAGAAGGAGGCTCATCAACTATAAGTGTTTGGATATTTCGTGTGCCATGATTTGTAATTCTCCTTTAATCAGGTAAGACAACATGTTATTTAATAAAAATGCTTAGGTGACAAATTCCTGTTTTTTTTGTATGAAGAATCCTCTCTTGTGGTGCCACACCTAGTTTTCAATTAATATTAATAGAGCAAGAGGTGAGGAATTAATAGCCATCTTTACCACTGCATGGATTTTTCATGGTATATAATTTGATATCAGCACAATAACAAAAATGTTGCTGCTCTTTGGAGTTCTCTGCTCCTGTGTTTAAGATTGTATGTTTATCATTAGAATTACTTTGGGGCTTGTATTTTTCATCCTAATTGTGGTAATTTGTGCCTGCTGTTTTGAGGTGGCCATCCACAAGTGTTTTCTTTTCCTACTGGAGGTTATATTGGTGCTATATCGAGAATACAAATTGGAATGTATTTTAAAGCATAGAGATACATCCCTGGGATTGCCCAGTTTTAATGCAGAAATCTGCTGTTGCTTCTTTATGCCATCTTCAGTCAGAAGCTTTCTTTAATTCCTAAATTCATCGTTTTGTTTCTGTGAGGTACAGGAGATTTACAGGATTCTCCCCTCTCTCATCTCCCAGAACAGCCTCTCCCTGTTCTGGAAGACAGAATGGAGGACTTGTCTGTGACTAAACATGGTTTTGCACTGCTGCAAATATCATAAGAAACACATGTGCTTTGTGAACCATTTTATATATGGAAAAGTGATCTTTTTTTTCTTATTGTAAAAAAAAAATCATTCATGTTGCATGAGAAAGGAAAAAATATTCCTTTTTTTTTTTTTTTTTTTTTTTTGATATAAGATACACGCTGGAGAGACAGCAGAAGAATGACTCAGGAGGTGGGAAGCTCATGCAGCAGCCCCTGACTCTTCTTTCAGACCTTCTCATTTGGTTTTTATTTTGGGCTTTGTTTTGTTTGGGGTTTTTTTACCTTAATTACAGCAATAATTTATTTAGTTGGGAAAAACAACATAGAAATGCATTGGCTTACACAGCCACAGATGAAACATCTTAGTAGCCAGTATGTGAGGAAAAAAGAATGTGTGATTACTTTAAATGCATTTTGCTATTATAAGGTGGTGAGTAGGAAAACACTTAATCAAAATTTTCACACCTACATAAAGGTAAACTTTATTCTTAGTGTATTTAGCGAAGGGACAGAAAATTGCCTGTTCAGATTTGAATGCTAGATGCTGTCTTGACTAAACATGACTCCTTAGATGCATGTGATATGTTAAGGCTCACATGTACCCTTGCCATCAATGCATGTTGCCTGCTTCAGTTGTAGTTTTCTGATCAGTGTTTACAGTGTGTATAAATGGGTCTTGCTCAGGCATTACAGCATCTGAGGATCCCTTCACCAGGTGGTAAAGGATCATCCATTCTTGAAAAGATCTGGAGAAAAGATGAATACTCGCATCCAAATGATCTGCAGTTTCCTCCAGAGACAAATGCATTAAATAAATGATGCTCTCATGTCTATAGGCCCCAATTCAACAACAAACAGGCATGTCAGTGGAATGACTCACATTCTTAATATCAGACAAGTGGACAAGCACCTGGCTATGTTCTCTTGATTTTTAAACTGCATCAATGTTCAGGGAGAGAGTAACTTCTTCTTAATCACAGAAATTTTGCAGTGTTCATGAAATGCAGTTAGTAGGCATATAGCTTCGAAGACAAGCTGTAGGTTTAGTTTTAAATTTAAAAAAATGAAAACAAAATCCATTGAGTTGTTACAAGCCTTAAAATCTGAAGCTGAATTCTTATAGATTTTGAGTACATTAATTGTGAACATTAGTCTTTGTGAAATACAAGCACATAAATGGCCATGCCATATTAGAGCATGATCCAGTTACCTTTCAGTAGCAATGAAGTCGATGTTTCTAGAGAAGTTCAAGTGAAAGTTGACCCTAAGAAAGCTGGCCATCCTTACCTTCTGTGAAACTTAATTTTAGGAGATATGTAAGCCTTCAAATTTTTGTTCATCTGAATTATTCTACTTGAAGTGTATTCTGTGCACATCTAAGCATCAGATCTCTGCAGCAGAGACCAGCAGACCCAATCTGCAGCAAGGGCAGGAACCCAGCAGCCATCATGCTGCCAGCACTGCTTGCTCAATTTCTTGATCACAGACCTTGATGAATGGATTTGCTGGGTCACTATCTGTATCCCTGCTCTACCCCTGAGTAGCCCCTAAACTGTCCTGCCAAGGCGGTAGAGAGGACACTGAAATCTAATATGTCCTACTTGCTTGAATCATACTAGGCATGAACAAATTGCAAACATAATTCCTTGGTATGCATGCAGCTCTCAGCTGCACAAGAATCACAAAGCAGCTTTTTACTGTGTTGCTTCCATTTTTTAAGGCCATGCACACTTATGCTGACTCCTCCAAAGGACAGTGTGGATCAGCAGCAGACCCTCATTCTGTACTCTCTCAGAGTGGGGGCAGCCTCTCCTCCACCAAAACCCCCTTGTTCCTCTTTCTTTGCCCTCAGCCCCAGCTTGCTGAGCAGGCATCAGGGATCCCAGAGGCCTCCTTTCTAGAGGCTTCCTGAAGCCACTTGAAAGAATCCATTTCTTGTACCTCTTCTCCTCTCACTGACACCTACCAGTCTCAGAAATATTGAGTTAAAAGACATTTCTGACAATGGTGGCTGAATTTCTCGTTCTTCTGTTACTGCCTTTGAAAGACAAGTAATGTACCTGATTTCAAAGATGTGTTAATAAGGGGAGGCAAATGGTGTTGTGAATGACTAAATACCATAAGACTCATAAATAAAGCTAAGGAGGAAATTAATTAATTCTGTACTCTATGTATGGGAAGATAGGTAGTAGACTGCTTCGGAGCAAAATATTGAAAGAGGACACTCTGAACACTGAACAACTATATTCACGTTATTGAGTTCAAATTCCTATTGTTTCCAGGCCTGCAACTTAAGCTGTCTTATTTCTGGAACTCCTATTATTCCTATTTTTATCCTTATATTCATTTTAAATTAGGTTGCTTCCTCTTCCTGCTTCTAACTCATTTGGGAGCAGCAGGAGGGCTTTTCCTCTTCCTGGTCTCAGTATTTGATGCCTCAGCAGCTATCGCTGTCAATTGCACTGAAAGGGCTGTTAACGCTAGGCAGCAACAGTCAACACGTGTCAGCTTTGTAGGTATTTAATGCAAGCCACTAAGAAGCTTTTTCTGAGCATATTTAGAAATTATTTTAGAGAACTGCTGAATTACCAGGTTTCAGTAAATTTAAAGAGAGCAACAAAATGCAAACTCTTATATTGCCTGAGCAGCCGACTTGACAAAATTCAGAATAAAGAGATGGTAGCAAAAGTTCTCAAAAAATGCCTGGAAATATATTTTAATGCTGCAGTATTACCAATATACTCATTAAGTAATTGCAAAAATAGTTTTTAATGTTCCCATTTAAAAAGAAAAAAGAAATAACATAGATTCATTGTTCTTGCCTTTTGTTTTTTAAACTTGGAGATTACTGAAACAATACTTTCAAACTTTTCCCAATAAGCAGATTAAAAATGTACTTTTTCTATTAAATGGTGAAGTTTTTGCCATTATAAGCATTCAAACTGAAAGAAATAAGAAGTACCATGAGAACACATGGATCTTGCACTGTCAAGTTAAGTTTTTCTTTCAAACTTCATTGAAAGAAGTATCTCACCATTTATAGTGTCATTAATGAAAGAAATCAGGATGGGGCCAACAACATAAATAAATTCAGTCTCAACAATTAATATTTGGCAAAGCTGAAGGCATAAGGAAGAGATCCTTGTGATGGAAACTCTTAAGGAATCAGAACTGTCAGCTCTGTTCATACTGTACAGAAAAAAGTTCAAAAGCCATTTCAAAATCAGCAATAACTTCTTTTTTTTACATCTCTAAGTTCAATGATTGTTTCTGTGTGAAGTTTTCTTAGGTTTTATGTAACTGTGATCACAGTTGCTTCTTGGTTTGTAGCTCAGCTTCCCTAAAATGTGGGTAGAATCTGATTTTGCCAGGTGAATTGTTGTTGAACTGCTGTGCTAGCCGGTTCTCACTCATCTTTCTGGAGATCCTCACAGGTACTCCTTATTATGCAGTGAAAATGCAGGCCTCTCCCATCAAGAAAGATGGTCATGTTCAATAAGATAATGATTGCTGTATGCAGTGTAGTTACCTTACTTGCACAAACTGATTAACATATAACATTAGCACACGTGCATTTAAGATGATGGATGTCCAGGCTTTGAAAGTACAGCAAGGTATCTTCTCATGGTCTAACATGGAACTTGGCATATGATACGAGAACCCTCGGTTTTATGCCATATGGTGCTGCTCGTCTGGTCTTAAATGGAGTTGTAAGGTACAGCTTTTGTGTACAGTTAGAAGATGTCAAATGAGCCATTCTACCAAAAAAATTTGGGTACCATTCAACCCTGCAGTAAAAAGCATGACGGGAGTAGGTTTAGCCAGCTCCCCTCTTAGTACTTCGGTTTCAAAGGCAGTGTATGTGCTTTATGGAACAGCACAAACCCACCTGATTATTTTGGCTACTCATTTGGCTTGCTAACCTGTCACTCCATAGCTTTCTGGTCACTGATACTGAGCAAACTAAATTAAAACTACAATATTTCTGCATCTAGCACTGTCATTGGTCTGATGGCTGTGCAAATTCTCCTTTAGTTAAATTACTACTAGCAGGTTTTTAGAGTGGGGCAGAAACAGTCTTCCTGTTTGAATGGGTGTCATTTATACACTTTCTTTTCTGTACCCTCCTCACCATATCTCACTATCATCAGTGTAACTACAAAATTCTCAGCAGTACTTTGACCCTAATGTAGTTTCATTTGATGATGAATGTAAATGACTCACTCTGAAATTAGGAATCTGACTCAAGTTCTCCAAAGCCATACACTGTGTTCTAGACTCACCCATTTGTCTCGGTAGGATCACAGATATATTAAGAGTCAGATTCCACATATGTATACAAAATGTAGTCAGATGCATGCAGAAAAATTTGTCAGTCTGTGAGTTCAAGAATGATAATGGCCAGGGTTTAATGCACTGCAAACTGCATACAGGTAGAGCATAGTCAGAAGGAACTTTCCTTTCCCTTGACGCAGTGGTCTGAATTTGCTGTTTAAAAATGAGTTCCATAAGCAGGTAACAACAAAAAGAAGGTTGAAGTAGCACTCAAGTATCTAAACAGACCATGCGCTTATAGGGAAGTGTATGGCAAATGTCTATACAACCACAACTATTATGAAACAAGTACTCTTCCCAGGATATTTGAAATTTGACAGCCTATCTCTGAGTACACTTACTCTATTTTACTTATTATTAAATATTTGTACCAAATCCAGAACAGCGGAAAATCCTACCTCTTGGGCTGCAAGACAGCCTTTGTTAGATCAGTTTTCTCCACTGGAAATCTCTAGTGTGGTTATTCTAACTGGGACTGTGGCATGCAAGGTTGTATTGCAAAGTATAACAGGTGTACTTGTAGAGCGTGTGAGCTCCATGTGTTTTCTCTTTACTGAGAGTCAATAATGAAACCATGGAAACTAAAAGATAAGTACTGATAACAGGCAGAATGAAAAAAAATCTTACATCTGTAGTGGTGCTAATCTGAAAACAGACACAGGGCAAAACACTGCAAGATTGTTTCCAGATTGAGATGTCAGTGATGGTTGCACAAACATTCTGATGGCAAATGCAGTCACGCAGGTTAGATTTTGCAGTGCAGGGGCAGGTTTCCATTTTGTAGAATGGAAAGTACCACAAAAGGGCTGATGGTAGACAGCCTCCTAGGTACCACGGCAATACTACTGTAAAATTCTCCTAGTAAAACAATGAGGCTATGCTTTGAAAATACTAGGGTGCAGGATGAGCTAACTTTTTTTATTTGGCTTCTGGAAAATACTAATAGACAAAATGAAAATCACCCAATTTTACTGTCAATAGCATGGGAGACTGCAAATCTTTAAAGTTATTAAGAAAATCAATTTGATTAGGAAGCTGTAGACTGCGTTACTATGCCATGTTTATGAGAGTCACTTTTCAATAGAATAACATTTCACATCTTGCGAACAGTTTGCTTTTGTAGTTTTGTTGGCTAAACACATGCAACAGTCAGAACATTTTTCAAGAGTTATTGTTTCAAATGATTTTTTTTACAATATTTTCAGTTAGAGTTAACATTTAAAGCACTCCTCAGCCTTTACAACATTTGTGACTGTAAAAAGACATTTGTGCTTTTGCCAGCTGTAGTTTTTGTGAATTACATGATCTTTGATCTGAAGTAAAGCTTCAGCCCTCAAAGCCAAGCTGAAGGCAAGCTAATCTTTGCACAGAGAGAAATCTGTTGCTCTCCTCCACCAGTATCCTTTGGGGGCAGGGGGGAGGGAGGAGGGGGAATTGTTAAATTTGAATGTAAGCCTCAGGGTATGAAAATGGTGACCTTTAATATTATATAGGACACTTGGGTCTTGTTACTCAGGCTGATATCTTGTGCTGTGGAGTGGCAGAGGCTGGGAACACAGAAGCACTCTCCATTGCTGGGAAAGGGATTATACAGCTTTTCTCAGTATTGACCTCACTTCCAAATTAGTTTAAGGATTGACACATTCTCAAAATAATCTGTCCTTAGTGAGAAAGACAATAGATATGATGCAGAAATTGAGTGAGCTGGTACAAATATTGTGAAGATGGGCAAACAGATCTGAAACTGTGATAAGGAAAGGAAATATCCCCTGAGAATCTAGAGAACAGTGATTGATTGGGGGGGGGGGGGCGGAATTAATCAAAGGGGGAGGAAGAAAAATTTTAGGAGGGTACACAAATTCAGTTCATACAATTCATACAAAAAGTTCAAGACTCCATTGTAAAGCAAATATTGAAATGTGTATCCATGTTCCAGTATGGAGGTGAGCAACATAGTATGCATAGGCTCCACTGGAAACATCTCTTTACAGTGGTACAGCATCAGGTCGCAGGTGATGCTGTGAGCAAGGAGGGCTTGTAAGAACTCTTTGGGGAGCTCCTGTATTCTCTCTATTCAGAACCCGTTTTGCTGGCTGAAACATAATGGGAAAGGAAAAACTCTCCTGAGGAGGTTTTCAACATCTGCTCCCTTGCTTTATTCAAATGTACCAACAAATGAAAATGGAATATACTCAAAGACAATTTACAGTTAGGAAATTATTTTGGTCTGGAGTAGATTGTCAGACTCCACTGAACAAATCTTAGTTCTGAATCCCCCAGCTATAATGGGCTGCAGTTGTATTTTAGCCCAGGCTTTTGTAGATTACCCTGAGCGATTGTTCTTTTCGCCACAGTTACGAAACTGCCATGAACAAGCCTCCCCTCCTCTTTTTTTTAAAAACGTTACCTTGAAACTGAATCTGCTTTTTTAAAGACAGTGGCTGAACTTCACAGCTGTTGGTTCTCTGTAGTTTCTTTCATTATGCATTTCCCCTGTTATGAATAAAATCAGCAGCTAAAATAGTTTGGGGCAGACATATGGTGTAACTGTTTAGCTTTTCATTTCTGGGACATTCCTGTACTTAAAAGAAGTGGCACAGAAGTTTTCTTAACTTCACTAGCCATGAAAGTAATGCCTAAGTATAAAAGAAGGCACACATTTTATTGCAATAATAATATGCCACTAAGCTACTTACTTTGTGATTCTCATGAATTTGGTGTGTCCCAGTTGATGCTCACATTAACTCAGGGGACTATTATGAGCCATACTGTGCAGAATGTCAGAATAAACACTCATAACAATCTCCTCTGATCCTATATTTCTGAATATGTGTTGCTCCCTTAGGCCTTTCAACTTTCTTGATGGAATAGTGATATCACCTTTCTGCTCTTAAACTGCACATCTGGCATATGCACTCTGTCCCTCAGGATAACTTGATCCATAAAGATGTTTTTACAGTGTTCAGAAGATTCTCAATTAATGTCTTGATATGATAGTTAGGTTATCAGGACACTATAAAAGGCAAACAGAAACTGGGCCTGGCAAGCTGTTTTGGGGGCTGGAGGTTTAATGGCATTTCTATTTAATTGTGGGCCAATTAACTTCTTGGTTTTCTTTCAGATAAAAAAAAAATCTTCTGAATTTAATAGAGAGTTGTTTAATGCTTCCTAATGTCATATATCTGACTGAGCTTTTCATTACCCAGAGAAACAAACGTGCTGGTCATGTCATCAGGGAGTAGTGGTGATCTTGCTGTCTTCTTTGCATGGGAGGCTGGGGGAATGAAGCTGTAGCACTTGTTTTCTTATGGCTCCTGTATGATGGTCTGAGAAACGCTGTATGAACACTCAGCTGTGTTCTGCACGTCATCAACCATATTATTCATTATGGAATTTAATTTTATGCTGTTTGGTTTAATATTTCAGTTTTGGTTGCCAAACATTGAATATACAACCAGCCTTATGAGCCTCACACAGTGACATCTTCATTTGAAAGACATGCTTAATTACAGAGACACCTGTAGCATGAAGTTTTTGGGCAGTTGGCAAAACTCCAGACATAACTATTAAAATTACCATAACTAACATATATGCTAAGTACTACAACAGGAATATTCAGTTCTCACCCTGCCTCTGTTACTGTGTATCAGCATGCAAACTACATATATTTTACTATGTCATTCTGTTTCCAAAAGTACACATGGTTCTGTTTCTTAAAATGCAAAGTGAGAATAATATTAATAGGTGCAGAATAAGTGCCTGATATTAAATAAAGAGGTTTAGAAGTACAGGGTTCCACTAAATAGTTTACATTTAAAAAACTGCATTAAAAATATGTCAGTCAGTGGCAGTTGAGCAGTCAGTTGTGGGACACTGAATTAAGACTGTCTTTACATTCCAGAAATCAGACATACGATTCATAGCCACCTACAAATTTGAGTGAATTGAGCAACTGAATTGAGTGAATTGCCTGCCATCATATTGGAGTGCTGAGTAGGAGTCATCTCATCTCTCTCCCTTTATTGTCAGTGGAGAGACACAGGCACTTCGAGGGCACAACTTGCCTCATCTTAAGCGAGGTACCTAAAATAGGTCAGAAGAATTGACTTTTAATGGACCCATTTTTCTCCAGTGAGTATGAAAGGAGTTCAGACTAGCTTAGATGTGGATGCCTACAGATACAGACATCTGATGCCAGGGAAGGTGAATCCTACTCATGATACAGGCAGAGGTGACATCCAGTTCTCCAAAACAGAATTCAGGCCTTACACAAAGGATGGTATGTTTTGCCCACGTAGTTATTTTCCTTATTCCTCTTCCCACTAGTCACTTCTCCCAATCCATGTGCAGCACCAATGAAAAGGAAGTCTCCTCCAAAACAAATCTCACTGCTTTTAAGAGCTCACTCATATTGTGTACTGCAGAAGGCAGTGAATGCTGGATTATAGGATCCACTGACAAATAGACCAAAAGGCAGGCAGATCTCAATTCTAGCATATGCTGTCATTTGAGTCCCCTTTCCTGCAGTAGTAGGTGTTTTTTTTATTGGAGTGTTTGTACACAATTTTAGGGTGACCATACTGATACCATAGGAATGATCAGGAGTTATTGAAGGTGTGTTTACATATACGTCAGACCTTAAACTCGTCATCTTTATAGTTCTCTGAAACTCATTTTCAGATTTTATTGTACATCCTTCCAGTTAATTCCAGTCCAGTTACCTCAGCTTTTTATTCCTCTCTTGCCCATTAAGTCCAAGCTTTTTTGCTTTGTCCTGTCTCAGCTGCTGCCATTATACTGGCTCCATCCTACCCCTCTTCCCTTTTCCTTCACTTTTTCCCAGCCTAGTCTCCTATGAGGTCAAACTGATCAACCTAGGTGATTTTCTTGGTCATAATAATCTACAAGTCCTTCTTTCAGCTTTTAGTGTCTCTCCAAACAGCCTCCAGCACTACTACAGCTAACTTTGAGTATTCTCTTTATCCAAGCAGACAGTTCTTTCACATACAATTTCCCTGGGGGCTTTTTCTTCAATCCTAGATATGTCTCTCTTTCTCCCTACTTCCACCCCTTTTCCTTCTATATTTCCCTCGGTAGGCTTGGGGCTTTTTTTTTAACCAATGTATAGGATCATTAACAACACAAAGACAAAATCATTCCCACTCTTAGGTCAGCAGTCCACAAAGACAAAGACTTCAGCGGTAGGAAAATGTCATCAGCTAGGCACTGAAACATTAACAGGAAAAGCATTATCTCTGGAATTCGTACCTCTAAACCTCTGGGGTGTTCTGAATAAGTGAAACCTGACTGTTCAAAATTTTCCAACTCTAGGCAAGAATCATAGACACCACTCCAACAGAAGAGTCCAAAAGTCAGAATGCTGTTCTGCAGAAAAGTTCTGAAAGGCTTCATGCTTGGAAAAATGGCAGCTATAAAATTTTAAAGACAAATACATATACCTCATTTTTTCTTGGAAAGGTTGCATCACTTGAGCTGAAGCTTCTCTGCAAAAATCAGCTTGAGGTAAAAATGGAAAATTTTAGCCCTGGCACTTCAAGTTTGGCATAATCAAGCAAGGGAAGGGAAGGGAAGGGAAGGAGGCAGGAGTAGAAATAAAAGGAAAAGAGGACAGGTCAGGCATCTCAGTAATAAACAGTACTGCCAGCCCCATCTGTAGTTATCACAAAACATGACAACCTGTAACTAGTAGCTGGCTTGGACCCATCTGCACTCTATCCCTAAGGATATAGTAACAACTGCTAACACATAAACCATCATGAGAGTAAAAGATACATAAAAGCAGATATAGGATCTCATCCATGACTTAATTTCCAGAATCACTGAAATCACTTTGCTTTTGGCTTGCCTGCAGTGGCACTTCCCTGAACAAAACAGCCAACTCTTCCATTCCAGTGGCAAAGGGAATCTGGTGGAGACCATGCATGGGGAAGAGAATTGTGCTTTTCAATTGCCTGTTTGCTATTTCTATGTTTCAGAGACCTCAATATGTTTCCAGATGTAGCTACATAGTGAGATAGTCAGGTAGGGGCATGAGTAGTGCTGATAAGGAAACAGTCTGGGGCATCCTGTCCTTGGAGGCTGATGGGTATCCAGGGAGTTAATGCTTCTTTCAAGCTGCATTAACTTCTGCAGGATCCCCTTCAGCAGCTGGTGCTGGGCAGCTGCAAAGGAGCCTGTCAGCAACAGTGCAGTTCCCAGAGGGAAAAATCCTGTATGTTATCCATGGAGATGTTTGTTTCCCCATGTCGGGTGGTCCTCATGATTCCTGCATCTATTGGTTTTGGTTTTAGAAATAAGTTCCTCAAGCAGCAGTTGTGTTTGTCACTAATAAACTATCTTTGCGATTGCAGGCCTATTTAGAGAATACTCCATTTAGATTCAGATTCTCTTTATTTTGCAGAGTTACAAATTAGATACATACCTCTTAATGCTCTCTCACATATACCAAACCTTTTTTTATTTGGTATGTGGTGGAGGAGGCTATTTCTTCTTAAAAACATACCTAAAGCTTGAAATAAGGGCTGCATCTTTTAATAGTGGAGATGATGTAAAAACTGCTCCAGCACCCCACCCCCCCATGTCTGTTTGTATGGTTTTACAGTCACCATTTCCTATTAAAAACCCCAACAAACCAACAATAAAAAATCCCAAACTAGGAAAACCCTCACATGAAGAAGGGGATTTGACTGCCTGTGCCCAGTAAGCATCATGACTATCTGTATCCCATACAGACTGTAAACAAATGCAACAGAAGGGAAGAATGACGGTCCCCGATTCCTTCCAGCCTTGGTGTAAAGCTTGGACGCGGCACCATCCCTGCTCAGCTCCAGAGGCAGGGGGGCCTCACTTGGGGCTGGCGCAGAGCCTCAGCTGTTCCTCGCTGGTGACTGAAAGGCGGATTCATCTCATCCCCGAGGACTGAAGCCCCCCTTCTCCACAGCACGCCCCCCTCCCACTGCTGCCTGTCTGTAACCCCGCTGCAATCTACTCTACGCTAGATGCCTGCTCTTTCCCGTCACTCCTGCTCCTCCCGTTTGACCAGGTCCTACTGAAGCAGGCAGGGGAAGCTTTTTTCCTTCTGGAAAAAGCGATCTGCAAGAGGCAGATTTTCGCGGGGAGTCTCCGGCGCTCCCATGCGCCGTGCAGCGCCGCGCTGCGCTGTCTGCCAGGCCGCAGCGCGGGTGCCGCAGCCGCCGGGCCGGTTGCTAAGCAACCTCCCACCACCACCACCCCCGCTCCCCTTGGCGCTGCTCCGTGCTGGCGGGCCCCGCCGCCATTGCATAGGCGCTTCGCTTCACAACGCAGCAGCTCCCCGTTCGTCTCCCCACCCGGCTTTTCGCTCGGTGTTGTCGCTTCGAGCGACATCGGGATGCCCGTCTCCCCTAGCTCCACCAGTGCGGCAAGGGGAGGTGTCGACGCCCGGGGTAGTAGTCCCCTGCCGGACCGGAGTGAGCGGGAGAGGTGTCACCGCGTGTGGGCTCGGCTCGGCACCGCGGCCGGGGCTCCGCCTTGCCTTCCCCCTCGGCTTTCCGCAACCCTCATTCTGCCTGCTTGCTGGCTATGGGAGGTTAAAAGGAGCCCGTGGAACTGGTTTGGGGTTGGAGGGGAAACTGATTGTGGTAGTTCACTGAGGTAGAGGGGCTCTTGACCCTTTTTCCTTGATTTGAGGGGAGTTTGGGCTCGGCTTTGCTGTCAGAGCCCGACCTGGTCTTACATAAGCGATAAGTGAAAAAAACTCACTTTTGTTCATAGGTTGTGTTTGCAGTAGAGGACAGTAAAGGCCGATAAAAGTGGAAATGTACAGTGATTTCCACAATCACTTGTCAGTAGGGTCAAAATCATGATTTTTGTTCTTCATCTGAAATGTCTAGGCTGTTGTTAGGGGAACATTAGCATCTCTATACCTGGTGTCTTTAATCCAAAAGGATATAAATTATATATGATTGAATTTGCTGTAGCTATGCTGTGGTTAAGATTAATGGAGATTTCATTCTAAGCATCTTTATATAATGCCCATTCTGGGAATGTTAAACTCAAGGTTCTGGTTTGTCAGGAAAGAAATCACAGCATGTTTTATTAACAGCATAAGTAGTCAGCACATTCTCCTATTCAGGCATCTGGAAATATCTAGCTCATCCCATACATATGGTACTTCTGTTATCATTGCATCTTTGAATTGTATAGTCACTCTCCCCACACAAACACACTAAAAATGGGTACATCTGAGCCTGACACTTATACAGGAATGTACTTGTGGGGATACATTTCTTACAACAGATATTAGGGTAAAGATTGATTTGACAAAAAGAAAGGACTTAATCACTTAACCAGCTTCATTAGGGATTTAGTGAATGCTCTTCTCATATTTGTCTCTCACATTGCTGTTTGCTTTGGAGACAGTATATTTCTCATTTTGTAAAGGCAAACTTGAGCTGTTGTTTTGAATCTTGCTCAGGTGTTAATTGCCCTTTGTTTTTTCCCTCTGGTCATGGAGAACAGGAGGAGCTCATCAGTGGCTGGCAGAAAATTTATTTCACTGTATACAAAAGTCAAGAATGGTACTTTCATGAAGTGAGAAAAAGCAAAATGTCTCCTGCTAGAAAGAAGAACTTAAGGGCCTCTCATTGGAAAAACCAGCCTTTTTGTTCACTCGATGGCATTTGATTGCTCACCTCCTGATCTTGGAAGAACAGTCCCGAGGCTGCTGTAACTGAATGCTAGCTCAGTTTGATCCTCAGATTTGCTAGTGTTTGGGCATTTAAATAAACGTTTTTGCTTTCTTATCCTACCTATACTGGGTTCCACACCAGGTACTGGATGTTGACTGCACAATTGTTAAAGCCTTGTTCAGCCCAGCATTCCAGCTACCAAAGATCTGTTTATTCATACTCTAGTGCCTTAAGCCTTATTGAGCTTTGCACTTGGGAGAAGCACTAAAATTTGGAAGACACTGTAGTCAGCTAATCCTTTGCTCTCTAAAAGTAAGGGACATATTAAGCCTCATAATTTCTGTAGTGTGATGAATCAGCTCTTTCATCTATCTAAAATCTAGCCACTTATTTGTACTTTTCAGGCAGACCAGTGAGCTGTTGCAGAAGTGCTCAAACCAGCATAGTGGAAAATGACCAGGATAAGAGTGATGGAGAATGGGGCTGTCTCTTCTGACAGCACCATCACATATTGGCTTAAGATTTTCAGAAACTGCATTTTCAAGGGTGACTTGCTAGTTATACATCCATTTAAAATGTTAGAAAATGTGTAGGAAGCTGCATTTTTATAGAGCTCTTCTAAGAGCCATTTGGGAAAAATTGTGTAGAAACACCTACTGCTCAAATCTTTCAGCGCATAGATACTGTATGAAGAGCCCTCTGTCAGAGCTCTGACTACTGAATATACAATGCAGAGTAGTATGAAACACACAAACATCAAGCATGAGAAAACTTGTTTTTTTTTTGTACTGTCTACTAATTTCAGCAGTGGAGCAATGAGACCATAAATCTTAGCAGAGATACTACACTAGCTGTAAGCCTTCTATCTTCAGAAAGGGCAATTGCATGTTTCAGCATGTGTTTTACCCATGTGTAGAAATAGCAGTGATGTGAGGTGTAACAGGATGGTGTAACAAGTAACTTTTCTAAACTTGGTCGTTTTAATTTCTTTTTGTCAGGATAGGGGAAACAGAAAATAACGTGAGGAGAGAGATGAGTAAAGAGAAACTGGGGGCAGATCTCTCCTGTTCCACACCAGTGCTTCCTTAAGCACTCTTGTCCCTTGAGACTTTCCTGCATATGATGTCACTTTTTTCTGTCCTGCACCCCAGTGAGTCTTCAAGAACTTTCTCAGCCAACAGTGACTGAAATCCAACCCCCTTTCTTTTATGCTTCTCTGATATATAAACAATAAGGTCTTGCTCCATAGAGGCCTGGGGAGAAACATAAGAGATGGAGCAGAACAAAACAATGAGAAACTTAGACTTGTTAAGGCCCTAAAACAGTGAGGGTCTGTTACAAGTTTCTTGATTCTCATCCTGACTAGTTTTGCTACAAATCTTGCACTCATCGCTGATCTTTCTTTTTACAAGGCCTGGCCTCTCTTAAAGCCCTTGAATGATTGTAGTGTATCCACTCTGTTCATTCTCTATTTTCACTGGTAAGAGGTTTTGCTAAAAATCCCTCTTGCTGCAGTTTAACCCACAACCTGTTTGCATACATGCCAGATAAACAAAACCAGATTCCTCCTCTTCCTTGGAGGAGCTTTCTAGACATGTCTTCCATCAGTCATTTCAATTTAAAATTAAGACAGCACTCAAATCCCACAATTCCTTGGATGTTTTCTCCCAAGTTATGTTTATATTGCTGGGTCTGAATTCTTTCCAGGTGGCTCCCATATTTTTTGAAATGTAGTACTCAAGTTCGATACACTGCTCCAGCTAGAAGAATGGAAGATCATTCCACAAGTTTATAAATCCAAGTACTTTTTGGCTTTTTACAAGACTGACAGTTTTTGCTCACTTGGTTTGTGATGTAGCAAGTGCTCTAGATCTTTTCCTGCAGAGCTATTAGTGTTTTTTTTTGCCTCGTCCTGTAATTTTTCCTTCAGTTATTCTTGCCTCAATATAAAATGTAAGCCTGTAGGATTTGCATCTCTTGGATTATGTTATTTTTTGAAACCATTTGTTATTTGTCAGGACATTTTAAATTCTAATACTGCCCTCCTGTTTACCTGTAACTGTCCCTGTTTCATGTCATCTGCAAAGACAGCAAACATGTTTTCAGTCATCTAAGTCACCATGAATAATTTAGTAGTACAGTAAGTGTTTTAAGTGTCATGGAGAGAAGAGGTGATACGTATTTCTTTAGATTCAGTATATTTGATTGAATGTATACTATTCAATAGATTAGATGTATAATATTTGCGAGAAGAAAAAGCTCCCTTTTCTCTCTTCTACCCCTTTTGCTCTTTAAATTAAAAAAATACTAATTAATGTTAGAGCATAAACTTCAGATTTTTTCAAGATTAAAGCTTTTGGAGTGGTATTAACATATTTTGCAAACTACAGCAAATACCACAGTAACCTACTCTTGGGTCCAAGTTGCCCATCATAATTATAATTTTGGGACAGATCTCATTTAAAATGTAATTAATTGTTTCAGCAAAGAAGGGGGAGATATGCCAGTGTAATTTGCTCCTATCACAAAGTTGGGAGGCATTGTCAAAGAACGAGCAAGCTATTATAGAGAAAGAACTAGATGAGCCTGATGACTGGTGTTACTGGAACGAGATGAAATTCAGAGCCATAAATGAAAAGTCATGCACTTAGGGACAATTTAATACAGTACAGGAACACACAGCTGGAAAGTGAAAGGATCACAGAACCACAGAATGACAGCAAGTTGCCGCTTGTGCATTTTAGTGCTCAGCTTTATCATTGAGCAAAGACAGTTAATTCTTACAGATTTCTGAGAAGCTGGTAATCTGTTTTCCGTCTGATTTTATTAATCAGAAATGCCTGTAGATGAAGGGCTTGTAGATAGCCAGGAAGAGACTCACAAATTTTTCTCAGCTCTGTCCTGTCAAAAATCATTCACCCTCATGTAGAGTTTCTTTACGTATGACACTGCACTCTTCTTCAACTGTACCCTTTATATGGGGCATGAGTGTTTTGCCAAATTATTAAAAGACAAAGTCCACTTCAAGCTTTCATATGTGCATAATAGTGGGAAGGTGGATACCACTGATGATAAAATTGTTCATAAAATATACCCATGGCTATAGGTAAGAAGCTAGACAACGGTCAGAAGTTACCTGCTACCAGAATTCTTAAAAATTCTTATTATTCTTAAAACTTTCCATGTTTATATTTTAGGTAAATTGTGACTATGTTTGATCAATAGTTTTTAATAGTAGGTTATGTTGGATTGGTTTCTGATTGCAATTTACTATTTGATTTGATCTCCTGTCTCTTCTGATTTTATCTGCTACATTTACTATAGCTATGTATCATCTAATTGAGTATATTTTAAGAATTATTACTAGCTTCTCTAGATGTAGTACAGTGGACTCCTCTTTAGAAGTATATATATTTCTCTTTCAGACTGCAAAGATCATACTGAATTTCCTGTCTATTCTATCTCTCTAAAATACTTGTTCTTTTCAACTTACAGTGTCGTTAGACTGAAGACCCAAGCATCTAAGGCAATGGGATACAATATCCCACTGGCTGTTTCCTTTTTGTCTTTACTTTGCACTGTCCTTTGTAACACTGTGAATTGTAAAGCACTGTTGGAAATCAGTTTGGGATCTCGGATCATATTAGACCCATGCAATAAGAAATAATCAGACATTTTAACTTAATATACTATTAACAGCAGCATCAGACTCCTTTTCCATATTGTATGAATTAGCCCAGTTTTTCAGGTACTTGGTTTACTATAACTTTCATAAGCAGCTGCATAAACACTTATATACATATTCACATGTATAAATAATGAAAATACTTTTGTAGTTAGAAGCTCCTTTACTTCTGTGAATCTGTACTGTGTCATCATTTTCTTACTTTGAGGCTGCAGAGCAGCTCCAAGTAAACCAGTCCTAATTAGACCCATCCAGAAGTTTTCATTCAGAGCTATGTAACACCAACAAAAAATGATGTTACACAGAATTGTTTGCAAAATTTCTATTGATCTCATTGAATCATTTGTGAAATTAGAAAACCCGAGCAACTTTTAGAAAGGCTTTTAAATTTATTTATAAATACTGTGTAATGTTTAAATGATTAAAACCCAAATCAGTGCTTTTCATGTTTATATTTCTCATTCAACACATTTTTTCTTAGTTGTTGAAAATTTCAAAAGTACTGTTTTGAGGCAGTCAAACTGTTCATTCTCTCACCACTATTACCAAAGAACCAATTTATCAATATTTGTTTCTCTCTTCATTGTCTTTTTTCCAAAGCCACAGTGGCATTTCTTCAGCTACTGTGTTCTTTCCTTCTCCAACCTTTTTCACTTTGGAATGACCCTTTGCTTTTTATTACTCTCCACAGCTTCTTTAGTACCCTTACAGCTGAAAGAAAGGAGATGGCAGAGACACTGCCTGAACAGCTGAATCTGTAGATTGGACTGTGTTGCTTGAAAAATTTGAAAGAGACGGGTATGCATGAGAGGAGGAGAGAAGAGCAGAATGCCAATGGTGGTGGGGAAAGAGGCTGAAAAGCTTTATTAGTGCAGCAGGATAAAAAGTCTGAAAATCAATAAGCATAGAAAATATGGAGAAAGCAGGAGGGTGGAAGGAAGTAGGATGGCATTTCAGTGCAGTGGTGCCCAAAGGTAACGTCTTATTGATTCACCACAAAGGAGAGGCTTACAGCACTCCTGATCACCTAGTCTTGCTCCCTGCTACTGTGGGTGACTCCTGTACAGGAATTCACCACTGCAGTGAACACTCCAGACCGCCATCCTTCCTGATCATTGCTAGCTTTCCCAAATTGGGAAAGAATGCACATCAAGTATATTGTATAAATTTATTATAGAAAACTGATACAAAATGTAATTTTAAATAATACACACTGCTGATAAACCAGTCTCAGCAACTGCTCTGGTTGTACACTGCCTGTGCAGCCTCCATTTTTCTATTTCTCTTACTTTGCTATCCCTCCTACTTTATTGCTGCGTGACCTTCACAGTTTTAACAGCTATGGTCTCATCAGCAGTAGCTGCTATATATTCAAAAGAATCTTTGAGAATCCTGAGACCTGGCTGGTTATATAAAATCGTGTATTTTAGTCCCAGAGTCTCAGTTTAAGTAAGTGTTTCAGCATACAAAAATTCTTTACTGACAAGAACTTATGCATGTATATTAGTACCATCTAGTGTCAGTAAGAGTTACAGCGTTTAGTAGGTTCTCACAGGAAATGCCAGTTTTGACTTCAATAACCAGGATCCTTCAGCAGGAAGTTAGGTGTGGTCTGTAGAGGAGAATTTAGGAAGGAAAAAAAAAAAAAAAGGAAAAGACATGATGGAATTTTAGCTGCAGTCTTCCTTGGTGCCATTCTAAACCCACATAAGTGCAAGATTCTTCACTGGTAATGAATTTTTAATTGTTTCCTGCAGTATTAAAACAGGATTATGCCTTTTTTCCCCCTCCTCCTTTAGTTAACAATAAAATGTAACAGGATTCTACTGCAGGACCACTTTCAGGTTGCTAATTAACCCTTAGCTGCTTCTAGTCAGTGCAGCTTCCAGCAGCAGTTTGTTACAGACCGTCCATGACGGAATGCGCCGGGTGCATTTGCCCGCAATGGAAGAGCATGTTCACAGGGAGACCTGCAGGAGTTGGGATGCATGTGGGTGTCTGTGTAGGTGTAAATGACTATGTGCACAGGGTGGGAAAGGAGGAGAAAGCATTGTGTTGCTGTTTATTTAGTATGCCTCAGAAATATGCATTTGTTGCAGCTGTGCTGGAGTATGTGTATTTAGCAGACAGTAAAATAGGATCATGCTGATTATATTCTAACTATGGTATCGTTTTAATTTGATAATTGTTTCTGGGTATATTTTCATCTCGGAAGTTGTTACTTTTTTATTGCATTTACTGAATTTTTAATGAGCTTACTCGAGAAGAAAATTCTTAGGCTATGTCTGAGATCCCGTTTGTGATTTCAGATCAAAATATTTATATTAGGAATATTTTCCACCTTTTTTTTTTTTTTTTCCTTGACTGGACCCATTTAGAAGAGATCTTTCTGTTCTTGTTTGTTGAAATTGTGAAAAACATATATATACAACTGTATATAGATTCAGATGTAAAAGGTCTAAGTGCAGTATGTAATGATTTAAAGAGCATTTTTGTTTAATTCAGCAATTCTTCCATGGCACAATGTGTTGCCAGGCAGGAGATCTGAATGCAGGTGCTTATACCTGAATCTTGTTTCCTGAGCTGGCAGCTCTGCAAAGACAGCATATTTGTTCCCGAAGAGAAGGAGCATCTCACATTGCTTTCAACTGATCCCTCTGGCCTTACATGGCAGTAGTGGGTTCTAGGAGTCATTCCTGGCCCTTATAGCTAGAGGGAGGATTAATCCAAGGTGCAGCTTTCAGGACTATAAGGAGGTGAATTGTCTGGAGTCTTACTTCTCGACACCAAACTAGAAACATTTCAGAACTGTTGATTCCTCACACTGAATGTGGTGGAAAATATCTCCTACTTTAATCACTGGAACGGATACATTACCATTGATAAAGGAAAGATGTTACTGTATTGTATGTGACTTTTTTTTAATACAGTCTGTACAATTGCTGGTCTATCATCACAAGCACTAAGTAAATTTTAAACTAAATGTTTTAAGAATTGGTACCTTCAAGACAACTCTGAGACCATTTGCAAAGGAAAATGGTTTGTCTTGAATAAAACAAAAAAATCCTTTTCATTGCAGCCTCCTTTTGGATAATAATTACTGAATAGCAAGATGTCCTACAGAAAGTTCTATGATGGTATATTGTAGCTATTTGTGTTGCTCTGATTTCTTTCTTTGTTTTTTATATTTTTAGCACTTTTTTATGAGAGAGGCTAAACAGTAATTAAGAGGTGCAGGATGAAAAGATGGCACAATCAGTGCTGGTACCACCAGGACCTGACAGCTTCCGCTATTTCACAAGAGAATCACTTGCAGCTATTGAGCAGCGTGTCAATGAAGAAAAAGCTAAAAAATCTAAACAAGAGCGCAAAGATGATGATGATGAAGATGGCCCAAAGCCAAATAGTGACTTGGAGGCCGGAAAGACGCTGCCATTTATTTACGGCGACATACCTCCAGGAATGGTGTCTGAGCCCTTGGAAGACCTGGACCCATATTATATCAATAAAAAAGTGAGTGTATTGTATATTTCTACCAGACTTTAAAGAGATTAAAATACAAGGAACCCTCTCACAGATATAATATTTCTAGTATTTTGTACCCATTTTTTACATATAATACATTCCCCCAGCAGCTGATTTCATTGGCAGAAATCTCCGTTGTAAGAACAGAAGTTAGTAATGAAAGTTACTAGCTGATCTGTGGGTAGAGATGCATTTAGGTTTATTTTATAATACTTGGCATTTTACTAAAGCTTGTAACTTTCAGTATTTTACACGCAAGAGAACTGAAGAAATAGCAGAGGGGTTATCTGTCGAATTATTATTTTAGTAATTGCCATACTACAAATTTGAAAGGAACAGATTATCACTATGAAACCCATCTCAAAGGTAGCTGCACACCTCCCTAGCTTTCTCCACTGTCATGTGGAAAGCCTAGGTTGCTTTCTCTTGTTGCTGGGAAGGATAGGGAAGTAGATAAAGGCATTTCTCAGGATATGCTGAAGATCAGTCTCTTCCGTTTTATACTCTGGAGAGGTATCATATATCTGAGTTAGTCTGGGTGAAAAATTTTTCATATCCAGTTTTATATTATTCTATGACTTATAAAAAAGGAGGTGTTTGAAAGTTGGACATAAATAGGGAGGAGGTAGGAATTCCTCTTGGAGTGTTGACAGAATGTTATGTAATTTTGAAATTAGTTTATAGATTTTTTTAAAAAAACCAAACAACCACATATTTTATTTTTGTTTAAAGTAACACCAAAATTGTTGTGACCAAGAATAAAAGTGCTGAACTTAAGACTTTTGACCAGATGGCCTTGGGTTTCCTCCAGAATTCCAGTCCCTCGGGTTTTGGCATCATATGTATTGTACACTCACTATTCTGACAGTAAAGAAGGAATTACCAATATTTTATTTATTTTTCTGTCTTCATATTTTTTTTCTTGTGCTTTCTTTTCTTTCCCGAGGAAATTAACTAGCAAATTAAAAAACCAATCCAAAACCCAACAAACCAAACCAAAAAACCCAAAAGAGCATGAAAGTAAAAAAACTACTTCAAAAAAAAAGGATGAACCCCCCCCCCAAGAGTTACTAGGAGTCAAACTTGAACTAAGTAATAATAAAAAAAAATTATATACATATCCTGCAGGAATTAGGGCTACGCCTCATCACTATTACGTTGAAACAATAGCAATACAGGCATCCCATGATAAATGGGCAGAACAGCTTTATTAAAAATCAGTTTTATCTTAAATGTCCATTGCAGAATTTCTAACACTCAATTCATGACATGGAGAATCACGAGTTAAATTTGAAAACAAGGTTTACAATTAAATACTGTGTTCTCCTCCCTTTACTCAAGTGATTTACCCAGTTGAAGTCTGGATGTAAGGCAAATGGGATTTGTGTCAAAGTGCTGATCCCTTTCCTTTCTTTCTTTTCCAGTTCTGCAGTAGTAAAAATCTAAATTCAGTGCTGGGAATTCTAAAGTTAGCAAATGTATTATCATGCTTTGGAAAATGGAAAAGCAATTCCGAAATTAACTGTGGACATGAAGCAAAATCTTGCTGAATTGCATGTTCCTGACTGAGAAATGCTCAGCTGTTGTCTTGATATTTTCCATAAGCATAGTGGTTTCTAGTAGGGGATATAAGACTATATCCAAATATCCAAACTATATATGCATTGCAATCATAATTTTTCGTTTTACTTTTCTCGGTGTTTGCGTATCTTTGAACATCCTTGTTTAGGTCAGCTCCATTTTAATTTTTTAATATGTCTTGATGAGTCAGCATTGCACAAATGATGCTTCATCAGATGTTTTGTCAGATTAAAGGGAACAGAAAGCATATGGAAAACTCTGATTTGAGGGCATATTTACTTGAACTCCTGGAAGAATAGTAACAGAGTTGAAAAGCAATGGTAGCAAAGTGTACCTTGCAGACCAATCCTTTCTCCTCTACAATAAAGGGTATGGCGTACAATAAAGTATGGCTTGAGAATCAATGAGTGTCTGGCAAAGCAAATATATTCGGTTTTGAAATGCTGAAATTTATTATTTCAGTCAGGTGGAGGCATTGTATTTTCAGGATTTCAGCTGCTGTATTTAGCACACCTGCTCAAAAAGTAGAACATAATTTTACAAATGCTGCCCTCTGGTTCCAGCTGAGGCAAATCATGGCTGCTGGCTGTGCTCCAGGTTTGCCTGGCTTATATTCCCTTGGGCTTTTTAGGGCTGCCACAATGCTAGCTAGATCCACTTACCTTCAATGAGCATGAACTTTTACTCATGTGTAGAAAGCAGAGATGACAGAAATAGATAGGAATTTCCACAAATGCATGAAAATGTAATTTTAAAACTTACGCATTGTTAAATTCTTCTTTATTCCCAGCTCTAAAGAAAAATATCAAATCCAGTAATGCTTTTTTAAACATTGGTAGTACTCATGACTTATTGCTGAAACTGTGGACATTGAAAATACGTGAACTATTGAATTCTGTATTAGGTAAAAGTAAAGCATGATATAAGAAAAATAGAATTGCAGGTATGAAACTCACAAGAAATAGCTGAAAAGAGAAGCAACATGTTACTCTTAGAGTACAGCAGAAATTGAGTGCATTTTGAAAAAATGGTTATTGAACACTCAATTTCTTTATTTTCATGAGATCACTCTTGAAATATAGATCACTGTAGTACTATTGTCTTAGTACTTTGGTGTGATAATTAATGCTGGTTATCTGATTCAGGGAATGTTGAAGCTTTAATGGCTCCCATTGCAATTCTATTTATAATGGTTTGGCTGGACTCTAAGATGTGTGAACTGGACAAGGGGATTGTGATCATTGGGGAGGTGCAAATGGAAGAAGAGTTTGACCAAATATGATTAATGATGGAATTAAAATGATTCTGGGTTTGAACTTGTAACTTGTTTGTGATTTGGCTATCTTTTAAATGCTATTTTTCATTCTGTTTCTTTTCCAGACCTTTATAGTATTGAATAAAGGGAAGGCAATATTCCGTTTCAGTGCCACCTCTGCCCTGTACATGTTAACTCCTTTCAACCCTCTTAGAAAAATAGCTATTAAGATTTTGGTACATTCATATCCTTTTCAAGTGGTTAGTCTAAAACTTTAGTAAATGAGATATTACTTAGTATTTAAATGATTCTCTGGCATGTCCCTCAGGATAAATATGATCTGTAGCGCTTTGTCCCTCTTCTGTCTGTTATTTCCTGTCTTCTGTTCTTTTTCTGATTTTGCTTTTTACATTTATTTTCATTGCTGGATCTTAATATAGTAATGTCAGAAACCAGACAACCAGTTATGGTCCTATACATTTTTTTCTTGTGTCTTTTTTTCTTCTACCACCAGGTTTGTTTTTTATTTTCCCTCCTATTTTTCCTGTAATCATCACATCTTTTTTCATTTTTCCCTTCCTCCATGTTTTTCATAAACTGCAGATATAGTGCTCAAAATATTTCCAGTTCTTACTGACACTCTGTGTTAAAAATCAAATCTTTGATCCCAGGTCTGTGCTTGCATGAATATTTAGTGAAAACATGGTTTCATTATTCTTTTTCATTTTCTGATTCAGATCACAGTTGCAGAAGGACAGGTTGATAAAAGAGCTTAGGTTTCTTGTTTTATTATACATTCTCCATGCTATATGTATCTTATCTATTTTCTTCCTTGATCATTATTGCATTATGCAGTTGTAATCCTGTAGATGTTTTAATTTCAGTCTTCAAGTAGGTCATGAGATTTCCATACTGCAGGTAGGTATTTGCAAAGCTAAATGATCATGATGACTTATCTATTATTTTGGGTTTTTTCAGTGTTTTGATATCTGACTGTAGTAGGCATCCCACTGCTCTGATCCCAGATGCTGATATGAGCAATCAGGGCATTGACCTCAGCAAGTCTCCTTACTTGAGGATCAAATGTAGATGTTTACACAATTAGATTTTACAAGTCTAACATAAGCACACTGAAAGTAGTTTTGTGTGCAGCATTACATATAGTGATCCTAAGATAATGTAGAATGAATAATGAAAGGAATTTTTTCGATCTTGGTATTATGGAAGTCTAATAATTACAATGGTTGTTGTGTTGGATGTTGTTATCTATGGCTAGCTTCAAAATAACTTAAGAATCAGTCATGACACTGCATAACCTAATTTGTATCTTGCTACAGGTGCCAGTACATACAATTATTTGTCAGTTATATGACACTCATGAGCATGTTATAGAACATAATTACATGGAATAATGGAAAATCATGGGACTGAGATGGTGATGAAGAGCTAGATTGATTGAAGTCAGAATGTTAGAAAACGTTTAAAATTGTGGGAAAGTATATTGAAGTTATTTCTCCACTGATGAAAAATAGTGAGGATTTGCAACTCTGAGAGGACATTTAATCAAGAGGATTTTGAAAGACTTTGTGAAGCCCAGGATTGTGAAACACTCTCATAAGATATTACCTATTATGTTTTAAAAAATACCTTTCATTCTGTTCTGCTCTATTCATATAAGAATTACATAGTGAGAAGCTAGATTATGAGTAATGGATGTGAAATATATTTACTGAGCAGAAAACCCGAAGAATTGATGAACGTATAGCCACAATTGTTTGACAGTTCAAAAGGTATATAGAGGTAGTTACTATCATTTGAAGTTTTTTCAGTTGATGTAGACATACAAAGAGGGAAACCTCACAGTACTTCCCACCCCATTATACCCTGATTTCTATTTAGGAGCCCCATGTGAACCTAGTTACAGAAGCTAAAGTTCTTCTCAAAATCGAGTATTGTCCTCATTTTAGTTTTACGTGATGATGCCATCATGTGGACATTTTGAGCATCATCTGTGTGGTTTTCATTTGAAAACCATTCAAATTGCCATTTTTCATTGCCATTTTCTACTAAGAATGTCATCAGTCCTGAGAGTGAAAGGTTTTAGATCCAGAGCAGTTCTGTTAAAGTCAATGAAATATTTATGGCTTCTACCTGTTTTGGAATGCCTTTTTTTTTTTTTTTTTTTTTTTGAGAATATGCCTTCCCCTCCACTAACATTCATATTACAAAGGCTATATAAACCAGTACTTTTCTCCCTAAAATTTCCCTATGCTTCCTACTACTACGTGATAACTAGCTTTCAAAATAGGTATCATAGTTAGCAAAAATGTTGATACATGCCAAATTCTATGGTGAAACATAAAATTAGAAAAGTGAAGAAAATTTATTTTTCACTGGCTTGTATGCATGCAATAGATCAGATTTGTCTGGATCATCCAAAACAAATTCTTTCTGTGTTATTCCACTAAATTGGAAGCTACTACTTCAAACTTTCTCCTTTTTGTTCGGAATAAAAGAAACAACTAAGATCTTAAAATTAAGGGTTTGGGGGTTTATATATATTTCAAGGGGGTGTTAATTTTTATTATGTGATTGTTCTCTTTTAGGTATAAAGCAGTGACTCTAAAATCTTTAACATATTTAGGGCTTTTCTTTGAGTGTAACCAGAACAGTGGAAGGATAAATAGCTCCTGGTAGTGGAAATCTGCCAAAGCAGTGTTATTTGGTACTCTCTTAGTGAGATTTTCTGGCTTACATTCCTTAACTCTTTACCTACATTATTCAGCATGCTTATCATGTGCACTATTTTGACCAACTGTGTATTTATGACCATGAGTAACCCTCCAGACTGGACAAAGAATGTAGAGTAAGTTAAATGGATTTTCTTTGAATAATATTCAGTAATCTGAAATAAACTGCTGTAAATGATTTTGTATTAGGATAGTATCCACTGACAGCAGCTACCTTGTTAGGATATCCTTTCAACAGCTGTTCTGATGCTACTTTGTAATGTGTAGTATTAAATGCATATATTTTACACCACTTGCCTCATTACAAATTGTTCAATGTCCATCCTCTGTTTGCAGTACTAAATTGGCAATGTAAGACGAGAAGCTAGTCTTCTGACCAAGCAAAAAATAGATTATAAATATTTTCCAAGGCATTTGATGTTATATCCATGCAAAAATGTGGAGAAATACACTTTTCCATCTCTCCTGCAATAACCATTGCAGATAAAAGGATTGTCTAATGGATGCCTGTGTTCATCGTGCAGCCTTCCTTCACCAAAGACAATCTAACAATGGAAAGCTTGTATGAAAAATGAGCTATTGGAGAAGTGTTTAAGTGGTTGGTTGATATTCCTATGGAAAGAGAAAAGGTCAAATTTTACAACTTGATGCTGATATACATCTGGTGCATGTACTGTGATAGTTCCAAGGCTGTAGTCCACAGTGTGAAACAGTTCTTCATGGTGCTTCATTTTTGCAATAGCATATTATGCTTCTGCTTCTTCTTCATTCCTAACTGCTTTGGATGATACGTAACTGTTTAATCTTTAGTAATCAAAAGTGAAATCATAGGAGGTTGGAGTCAGTGGAGGCATTCTCATTTTGAGTTCAGTATGAACATATATGTGTTCAGGATGTCTAGCATATAGTAAATATTAATGAGTAAAGATAGATAGCCTGAATATGTCTTCATATCATCATATTGTGCCATTTAGATATGCAACAGAAGTTCTTCTCATCTGTTTGAGTAAATTTGTGCAGGAAAGAAAATTTTCAGAAATTTAACTGAAAATATTTTGGAAAACTGGTTTCAGGTTGGCTCAAATCTGAAAACCAGTTCAAGGTTTTTAAGCAATTTAATCTGGATTCTTTGCCATTAAAAATATAAGTGAAACACAATTTCAAGATGACATAATTTAGACATAGAAAATTGAAATTATTCAGAATGCCGGAATTAAGTAATTTTACATTTCAACTAGAGTTTTTTGTCAAAGTGAGTAGCTGAATTTTATTGGAAGTTGTAAATATTTCTGGTTGTTCTTGCAGAGGGTTTTGCATTTGAAATCACTTGTTTATTCCAGTACCGTGCCTGTCTTGCTGAGGGTGAAGTACTGGGTACACCTACTCTGTAACCAAATCAATGAGGACTCATGACAGTTGGCATATTGCCAGCTCATGATATTAAGCAATACTTCAGCATAAAAATAACATTGAAGAAATAATTTTTTGGTCTGGAAGTAACTTCTGAAATCCTAACGTAATCCATCTGTATATTTTGTTATAGCATGGATTCAGATTGGACATAAACATGCACTAATGTAATTGGGAATTTTGCAACTGTTTTATTGGTATAGATTATAGAATGTGAACTTAAGCTATAGGTTGTCATTTAGTCTTTCAGTTGTAAATTCATTCCCCTTCCTTATGGTACAAGTTCTGCAGATGTTTAAATTTGCTTGTAACTTCCATTAAATTCTTATGTCACTGAAAGAGAAGAAAATGAGAATAAAGCAACTTGAGAGCAAAATGTGTTAAGATAATGCCTGTGTTTCTATAAACTCTGTCTTACATATTTTCCTCAGATACACTTTCACTGGAATTTATACCTTTGAATCACTTATTAAAATTCTTGCAAGGGGCTTCTGTCTAGAAGATTTTACATTTCTTCGAGACCCATGGAACTGGCTAGATTTCACTGTCATTACATTTGCGTAAGTCTTCTACCTTTTCTTTTTTATAGAAAAAATGTTCCTGCTAGCATGAAATTAGTGACTAAAAATTGCCTCATATTTTGTCAGCCAGAACATTTGGAGCCTGGACTTCCTGCAGTTTCAATATGTTTCTTCTACCTCTTTTACACATTTTAGTATTTCTAACTAACCATGTGCTGCAGAGGCCAGCATAGTGTGCCAGCCCATTAGGATTGTGAATGCCATCAGCCTGAACTGTTCACATCCTATCTCCTTTCTGCATACCAGAATAAAAGGAATCCTTTTGACTTCCTGCTATAAGATAACCAAATTTCAAACGTCAAGTCAATTTGGCTAATTTTGATTAAAATTAATTTAAATCTATGGTCAGAAGCATATTTATAACACAGGCAAAATACAGTGAACGGTGAAGAGGTCTTTATCAAAGACCCAAGCAAATAGGATAAAATCTGCCTCAATTCTGAGTAACTGTGATTTAATCCTACAGGTATGTAACAGAATTTGTAAACCTAGGCAATGTTTCAGCTCTTCGAACTTTCAGAGTATTGAGAGCTTTGAAAACTATTTCTGTAATTCCAGGTAAGAAGTAGTTGGTGTAAGGTGTTAGGCCCCTCATATCTCCAACTGTTATTTGTGTGCTGTCATTGTGTTTGTGTGTGAACTCCCCTATTACAGATATGTGACAGAGTTTGTGGACCTGGGCAATGTCTCAGCGTTGAGAACATTCAGAGTTCTCCGAGCTTTGAAAACAATATCAGTCATTCCAGGTGAGAGCTAGGTTAAACACTGAGGCTGACTTTTGTTCTACAAAGGCTATACTCGTTTTTTTAAAGCATAAGCCTTGTTTGCTACACATCGTTAACAAATTAAAAAAGCAGGAATCAAGACATGTAATTTTACTTAAACTGATTCTTGCTTGATTAGTGGTGTTTTTCTTTCAAAAAAAAAATCAGCCTTTGAGTTTAATAAATTTTTGCATGAGGTACTTGCAGTAAACTGCCTATGTGATTTGCATCTGATGACATCAAGCTTTCCTGTACATGTTTTAATGTTAATTTTAAGCTTTCATATTGATGCAAATTTTATCATTTATTGCAGGCACTTGATATAGCAACTTAATTCAGTTTTAAGTCATGTATGAAAAATTAAAGGATAGCATGGGCCATGCATGGGGTATTGTTTTAAAGATGTCTTTCTTCTCCAAACCATCACCCCTCTTATATTGTAAGATTATTATTATATCATTCAAATATACACTTATAATGTCTTTATAATGGGTTTACTAATGCAGAATATTTAAAAGGTTCATTTAAGAAAGGTTTGGGCAAGAAGCATCAGCAAAAGCAAATGAGGTTTTTCTACGTAGGGTTGAGATATAGCATGAATAATAAAATCACTTATTTTGGCATAAACAATGTGTTTGGTATTATCTGCTTTTTATTTTTGTACACTATAAAGTAAGCATAAGCTTACAGCTTTTCTTTCATCTTCACAAGTAGTAAGGCTTTTCATGAAAGTTACTGTATCACAAAATATTAATCTCAGTTGTCATTTTGCATGAAATCTTTCTCTTGTCAGGAAGTACCACATTATATGCATATATTTTTTGGGTTGTTTTCTTTTTTTGTTGTTTTTTTGTTGTTGTTGTTGTTTGGTTGGTTGGTTTGGTTTGGTTTGGTTTTGGTGTTTTGTGTGTGTTTAATGGCATAATAAAAATCTTTTCTCTTTGCAGGCTTGAAGACAATCGTGGGTGCCCTAATTCAGTCTGTGAAGAAGCTCTCAGATGTTATGATCCTGACTGTATTTTGTCTGAGTGTATTTGCGCTAATAGGGCTGCAGCTGTTCATGGGCAACTTGAGGAATAAATGCCTGCAGTGGCCTCCAGACAATTCTACTTTTGAAACAACTGTTATTTCCTACTTTAATAGCTCTATAGGTGAAAATGGCACGTTTATTAATATGACAATGACAACATTTAACTGGGATGAGTACATCGAAGACAAAAGTAAGAGTTAATTATATCACCTACTGCATTGATTTTCTGGATTTTTTTTTTTAACATAAACAAAAGTATCCGTATCTTTTCATTGCATTTTAAGTGGTGCAATCTGGTCAAGAGACATAAAAGCACTTATTTTGTATAGTAAATAAAAGAACTGTCATAACATAGTTTAACATACTTATAATATTTTACTGGGTACCAAAATATCTTTTTATCTCTTTACTGAATATGACTTTTAGAGTAAAACCACATTGCAGCACAAAGGAGAAATTTCTGTGCTAGCTTCAAGCCTCCTGAAATAGTGTGACTGTCCTGATGTGTGATCTGAAATCATATAGCTACATTTGTGCAAGATAATATCCAATATCATAAATCCCCATTTGAACATCAGTTATATCATGAGTCCTGCTATAGCATGTAAATGCAGCTGCATTGCTTCTTCTGGAACTTGTTCTTCACACCACACTCCCATGCACAGTACAGACATGCCTTTATGAGAATACTAATGATTAATCCCATACTTCTTATTCTTGTAAAATAAGAACTATATTCCATATTATGTATCTTTTACATGGTTTCTTATCTGTGGAAAATCAAGAAGTAATCATTTTGGTCTCCTACGTTACCTCATAATACAGTATTTTCACCATTTTAGGTAGTTAATGTTACCAATGTTTTGAAAGAAATTATTTTAAAATGTAGATACTGAAAGTATCTATAGTAGATTGCTATTCTGTCTTTCATGATAGTACATTGCTTTAGAATCTCCTGTTTATTCAGTACTTCCTATTTATTTTAGTGTAATTAGGGTTTTAACTTCATAATTAGGCATGATCTTAGTTTTTTCTAAAGGCTGTATAGATCTTGTAACTAATATCTGTACCGCTGAAAGTTAGGGAACTTAAGTTTGACAACTAAATGCTTTCGGATCCAAGTCTCATTGCCTTACAATCTTTTAATATGCTTATCATCTCAGCATACTTGTAGTAGCATAGAAATGTCATCTTGGAAATTTTGGATTATAACATATTCTTAAAAATATCTGAAAACAGATTCCATTCCCTTTTAGCTGCTTCTGATACTACAGCATACAAATAGAAAGATTTTTCTAAATATCTGACCTAATTTTTCCTGATTTCAATTGAATATATTACTGCTTCTCCTGTGGATTTAGAAAGAAGATACTCATAGACTATATTAGTCTTTATGATACTTTAAAACCATTATCTTCTTTATTTCTGGTCTTTTCTAAATCAAGCGATCCTATTTTGTTTTGCATTTTCTTTTCACCTTTTTTTTTTCTCTTTTGGAATCTTTCTAATTTGGGATTTTGAGTATGTTGGGAGCTTTTTTGCTATTATCCTTGTTTGTTTGGGTTTTTTAATTAGATTCTCAAATCGTACTTTACTCTTCTAGCAAAGGTACAAGTTAGAAGTAATTACCTTATATGCCTATGAAAAATTTGTATTAAAACTTCTCAAAATTGCGTAATTTTTATATCAGCACTATATTGTTGACTCACAGCCAATTTGTGGTTTGTGACAGTCACTGCATCTTTTTGCACAGCAGTGGCTGTGGCCAGATCCTATTTTGCGTTTACGTGTTTTATTTTGCCTTGTCAACTGTAGCATTTTCTACTTGTCTCTGTTGAAATAAATCCAATTGCTTTTGGACCAGCCTGTCAGTTTTTAAAGGTCATTCTAAATTTCAGTCATCTTCTCTCATAGCTTGGTGTCTTCAGAATACTTGATGCTCATTTTTTCTATTATTTCATGTCTTGAGTTGGTAATGAAACTTGTTATGAAAACTGTGTATAGCACAGAGCCCTGGAGGATCTTCAGAAAGATGCCTTTATGAACTGACATTGAGCCACTGGCAACTGCCCTCCAAGAATCTTTTTTCAAGTATTTTGTGATGATTCCAGCCAGAACATATGTCCTTCATTTGCTTACGAAAGTGTATGACTTGTGCCTATGACTCTTGTCCTGTTATTAGTTTGGCAGGAGACAGGAATAGTTTTAATACATGGCATATTTTTTACAAACACATGTTGACTATTTTTATTACTTTATCATTATCATCTTTGTATTGAAAAATTCATTATTTAAATGTTTTCTAAAATAGTGGGCTGAGTTGAGTTGACTGGATGGCTTAACTGGATCCTCTGCTTACCTGAGGAGGAACTGTGTCACATAAGAATATGAATTAGGCCTACAGACAATTTTTAAAATCCAGCTTGTAGCCTATCTGCATCTTTATGCTTTTTAAGTAGGGTTTAGATCGCTCACAGGGTTTGACTATGTGAGTTCCAGAATGTCTGAAAATCCACTGTTTTCTTATCTGATACCCAAGAATATATTGCAGATGCCTAAATTATGCACATAATCTCTCTCTTTAAAATAAACAGATTTTATGCTGTCTCTATGGTATACTGGTGGTGACAGAGCAGAAGCAGTCAATAGGAACTGGTTGCAATTCCCTTCTTGTCTCTTTAGCATTAGCCCTCAGTTAGTTCATGCCAGCTAAGCTAGTCTATGCCAGCTGGCAGTGAATCTCAAGGAACCATCTGCTTCCTGGGAACAGCCAGAACATACCTAATTCTGGCAACGTTAGCTTAATATGCCACCTGACCCAAAAATCTCCACTAGAGATTCCCATTTTACCCCAAGAATCCCATACTGGGAATTGATGGCAAAATAGTTTTCCCTTTCTGCCTCAAAGCAGAACAAAGAAAAGAATATGCCAGAGGCTTTTAAGACTTTCATCTCCTCGAATTATATTTTGCCTCATTTTAATAGTTAGCCTATTAACAAAATACATGTAAACACTTCAAGTACATTCCTCTGCTACAGAATTTTGTGTAGTAAATTTTTGTAATGTACAATAAAAGCTTGGTTTCTTCCTCAGCTGCTCAAATCAAGATTCAGGTAGCAATTTCTTGTGCATGTTGAGTTATCTTTCCATGCTGAAAAAATGTCAGTACTTTGTGAAGTAATATTTTGATATAATAGCATGTAATTAATAGTTATAAATTAATAAAACTAAATGGCATATATCGAAATGCATGAATGAAGGCAGGGTATCAACCTCATCTTTTGTCTTGTTTTCCTGATATTCACTCATTTTCTGACATACACAATTTGGTATTCTACCCATTGTATCTTAGTCATTTGGGTAGGTTACTGAGAATTAGCTGTACAACTGCCTTGCTATTTTCTAAAGAAAGGCCAACTTCAAGACTCTATAGGAAGTCATTTTCCTGTCAAAACAGTATTTTCCATGCTTTTTTCTTTCCTAATCATTATATATTGATGTTAAACTGTTCGTTAGCTCTGCTTAGTTCTTTAAAGTGTTAAAGGTGTTAAAGTCTATCTCATTGCTCGAGTTTCATTATGTATAAATGATGTCTTTCTCATCACCTTTTTTTTTTTTTTTTTCCTTGGTTTGGTTTGGGTTTTTTTGGTTTTTTTTTCTTTTTAAAAACAGGTCATTTCTACTTCTTGGAAGGCCAAAATGATGCTTTGCTGTGTGGCAACAGCTCAGATGCAGGGTAAGAAAACTATCGTCATTTTTCATTACACATCAGGAAAAAAACAATTAGCTACTTAGAATAGCTCAGGTGGTCAACTCTAGTATCAGCTGTACCTGAGAGTTGCAAATTACTGATGTTTTGTAGTTGAAGCTAGACTGAAATACAACTATCATCTACGTGATTTGAGTTTACACTTTTGAGGCACTTCTGTCAGCATCTTAGGCTAATTTTGTAGAGGTAACCACATGAATGCTATGTGCATGAATGTTGCTGCCAGCTTGCTGGCATCTGTTTATCATGAGCCATGCTAGTTGGCATTCTTTTATCCTAGTGGAGATGTGTTGGTATAACAAACTGTGAAGGGTAGACTACTATTAGTTATTTATTAAAGCATTGAAATATCATTAGGAAATGGAATTAAAAAGTGAAAAGCAATAAGATATGTAGTTTTCTTTTAGATATGTAGAATAAAATTTTACTTGTTCATAATTACATTACCAAATGGTACTCCTGAACAGTTTTGTGATTTACTATAGCTTATCGTATTTTAGCGTAGTTGTTAAAAATAGCATTTCCTCTTCTTTTGTAGTCAATGTCCAGAAGGATATATATGTGTGAAAGCTGGTAGAAACCCCAACTATGGCTACACAAGTTTTGATACATTCAGTTGGGCATTCTTGTCACTGTTTCGATTGATGACTCAGGACTTTTGGGAGAATCTTTACCAGCTGGTGAGGACTTACTAAAATAAACAGCACCATCACCAATACCATTACTACATAGTAATTGTATAGTTATTTTCATTCACGTGTCCCTAAGGCCTTTAGGACAGAAATCATCTTTTATTTCATATATGTAAGCGGTCTAAAACAAAAGGGCCCTTGTTAATGATTTAGATTCCCATGTGCTACTCAAATATAAAGTAAGAAATAGCAGCTATTTCATTAACATGGTTAAGTGTTATGGTTTCTTTTCACAAATGAGTAAATGAACTTAAGTTGTTAAAGTTTCTTACCCAGACATGCTCTAAATAGAAGCTAGCTAAATTGTTCTGCCGTCTAGTATGTTGTCAACAAGTATGTTGTCATTGAAAAGGTTGAATCTTGTCTCTGAACTACACATATCCTTAACCCAAAGGACAGTGATGGTGTACAGCATGACATTTTGTATACTGCACTGTCTCTGTGGCATTGTAGTTTGGGACTGATGAGACAAGAAGGTAAGATGTTGGTTAGTGGCCCCACTACTGTTAGATTTAAAGCTATAATATTAAGATGTAAAGTGGCGACAGCAACTAATACAGATTCTCACTTGTAGATGTTCTGAGGTATCCAAGCAACAGAATATTATTTACCTTGGCCATACCAGACACAAAACTTGGATTTTTGCGCAGGTAGCCAGGATATAGTACTATTTATGTATGGAAAAAATAACTAAATAACGTTCTAACGTAAAGCAATCTTATAATGTATTTCTAGATCATAAGACAGATGCTGTCATATTATGCAACAGTATTTAAAAGTCTGATAAAAATGGACATTGTCTCTTTTCCTCCAGACACTGCGTGCTGCTGGGAAAACATACATGATATTTTTTGTTTTGGTCATTTTCCTGGGTTCTTTCTACCTGATTAACTTGATCTTGGCTGTGGTTGCCATGGCCTACGAAGAACAAAATCAAGCAACCATGGAAGAAGCAGAACAGAAAGAAGCAGAATTTCAGCAAATGCTGGAACAACTGAAAAAGCAACAGGAAGAAGCTCAGGTATCCTGTAAAGTAGAATTCCTTCCATTCATGATTGTGATGAAATGTGTTGTGTCCACATACAAGAATACTTTTATTCCCCTACTCCTAACAATGTATTACCTTCAGTCTTACAAATTCCTTCACTTTGCAAGCGATCTTTAGAGTTTTCCATTGCTCCGTTTCTGCTGGCTTGAGTGAACCTGTTAATTTATGGCAAAAATTATAACCACTAAGCTAAAATACTGGATTATTAAATTGGAGACAGAAATTAACATTTTACTGAGCCCTTGAACAAGTTGCTCAAAGAGTGCTTGTGGAATCACCACCCTTGGAGATAATAAAAAAACATCCGAACATGGTCCTGGGAAACCTGCTTTAGGTGACCCTGTCTGCGCTGGGGAGTTGGACATGATGACCTCCAGAGGTACCTTTCCAAAATCAACCATTCTGTGATTCTGTGAAATGGAGATGGAGATGCGGGGAAAAAAGCTCCAGGAATTCTGCTTATATAAAATAACAGAAGCAAAACTATTTTAGGGAGAAATATTTTGCTTCAGCAACATTTGGCTTTTTCTGCTCCTTCCCCAGCTCTCACAGCAAAAAGCCACAGTGTTCCAATTTTAAAGAAAACTAGAAAAAATGGAGAAACTGGAGAAAACGCTTCTGTGGTACAGGCATCGTGATTGCATACTGCTTTGAAATTCCTTTTCATTTTTTGAAGACTCTGAAATCTATAATAGGATAATTGATAATGTCTGCTTGGCATGTGGTCACATAGAGCAGAAGTTGAACTATGCCTTCCATGTAAGCACATGACTAGTCAGCAATAGGAGTTTCTTGTTTGGTTGGTTAGTTGGTATCTGGGAATTTTTTACCAAAACTTGTAAATAAATGTTAATCAAGTGCTCCACAAATGTCTGAAACTTCAAAAAGCAACAGGTCTCTAATGGCCTGCAGTTTAACTCAAATTACTGATTGTGATTTGCAAAACTGAGATTAAGAATGTTACACCAGACCTTTAATAGACTAGAGAGTATTCAAAATCCAGTAAAATGGTGTAAGCAAGTATAGCTTCCTGTAAATTGGGATTTTTTCTGTTCAAGCCTTGATTCCTTAATTTTACATAGTATTTCAGGTGAAAAATCCATTACAACATATTGCTCCAATCTAAAACAGATGTTTGTTAACTTGGTTCTCTGACAACACAGTTTTGTCTTGCGTTGCTCTAACTACTGGCTTATGCAGCAATGGCAAATTATGGCTCCTGCGGTGTTTCACAAATTCTACCTGTGGTATGCTGGGTTTAATAAAGTGGGATCATTGCTTTTATTTCAAAATCATTATTTTTTTTAAGAATGGCAATAAATTTAAAATAGTGTATGTTTGTATAAATGTTGTAAATTGCATATATGCTTGTACGTATAGGCAGCGGCAGCAGCTGCAGCAGCTGACTCAAGAGATTATAGTGGAGTAGGTGGAATAGGTGGATTCTCCGAAAGTTCTTCAGAGGCATCAAAACTGAGCTCAAAAAGTGCTAAAGAGAGAAGGAATAGAAGAAAGAAAAAAAAGCAAAAAGAACAATCTGAAGGCGAGGAAAAGGACGGGGAAGAATTTCACAAATCTGAATCAGAGGACAGCATCAAAAGGAAAGGTTTCCGATTTTCCATTGAGGGGAATAGACTGACATACGAAAAGAGATTCTCTTCTCCACACCAGGTACCATAGTATTATTACCTCATAAACACTTTCATTTTCTACTCATCATATAAACAAAACCTTGTGAAGTAGTTTGGTCAATTCTTGCAAAAGATTTCACAGGTTCTTTAATATCTTAAATCAAGTATGACCAAGTTAATACTTGCAGACAAAGGTGAAACTGTAAGAATTTGAGAGATTTTGGTTTTATTCTGAGTTTATTTGTAAAAAGAATCAAAACAACATGTATCAATTAAAACCAGTGATATTTCAAGTTTCTTAATGAAAACTGATCTAGCTCCCCATCAAGATCAGTGTATTCAGCATGACAAGTGGCTTCAAAATTTGGTGCAAACATACAATGGAATTTCATGTTTTACATGAGAAAAGTATTAAAATTTGAGATGCAAAAATTGCATTAGAAATTGCATAAATGTTCATGTGAAATTTGACAAATTGATGCTAGACCATTAATCGTGTTATCTTAAAGAAGTTGGAACTATGTGTGGCAATGTGTCCTTGCATGTGTTCTCCTACATAGAAACACCAGTGACTCAGAGTGCCATCTGCATCTCCCATCCAGACATTTATTTCATTTGATAGTTTTATGTCATCCCTTCTACAGTTTTCAGAGCTCCTCTTCATTTGCCCACCTCTGACTCTCCCCTCAGTGCTTCACGTGCAGATCTCACATCCATCCTGTCCTTTATCTGCCCCTTTGTGTGCCTCAATATGCTTCTTCCTTTTATCACCACCTCCTTGATTCTCCCTCGTCTTTGACTTGCATTCACCCTCTTTTTAGTCACTATTACTAAACTCATTCATTCCTTTTTAATCCTTTTCCATTAGAGTCTCTGGGAAGCCTGTTTTGTCCCTAAATAGATCATGAACACTCATAGTCTCTTCCTGTATCACTTTCTCCAGCTCCCATTCTCAAAGAAGCTCAGACCTCTTCTGAGGTCTTAATTTATTTTTTTAAATATTTTCTTCCTAAGAACTGTCCTCCTTAGATCAGACTGTGGTGGGAATAAAATTTTCCTAGCTTCCTATTTCTGCAAGTTAACTCCTCCTTTTACTTACTTCCTAACATTCTTCCTTTTTCCAGTAGTACTGCATCCTTCTCTCCTGCCCCGCTCCTCACCCTTGGTCTGCCATCTTTTTACATTGCTGTCTAACTAACCTCTGTAAGATTTCATTGCTGAATGTAGTTAGTTCATGATTCATTCTGCTCCATATACAGATTTTCACACCTGTATCCATTGACTCTGTTGAAGACCCATGTGATACTTTAGGTGCATATCCTTGCTTGTGTCGTCTTTCAAACTGTAGCCTTCTTCAGCTGCAGCTCAATTCATCTATCTTGTAAGAAGCATTCCTCATACAACTTGCTTCTCTTTTACCTTTTCATCTCCCAAGTTCATTTGCAGCTGTTTACTATGACAGTCTAGCAATCACTTCCCCTCTGTTTTTCCAGCTGTAGTGCTTTTCACAACTCTCAACTTTTCACTCTAGATTCCAGCCACTCCAGAAATACCACTCACTAGTTCTTAATAACCTTTTCCTAAACAAAACTCAGGTTTATATCTCATCTTTGACTCTTTCCTTGACATTTCATTTTCCTTCAGTGTCCTTGAACTGTTATGTTCTCTTGAAAACTTACTCTTCCTAACATTCATAGTTTCATCTCCTATCAATTCTCCTGATTTAGCTGTGCTTTAGATGATTCTTTTTTCCCTTTGGCAGTTTTCTAAGGGATTACCACAAGACCTTTTTTTCGTTCCTTTGTCTCTCCCTCTTTTTTTTTTTTTTTTTTAAATATTTATTTATTTATTTATTTTTACTCTGGACCCACAACTGTGAATCATTTTTTAAATTGGACCTCTTTCCATGTTGCAGTTACTGCTGTATTCATCAAGAATGTGGTTGCAAGGAACACTAACCTATCTCATTGCTTTACCTAATCTGCTAGTAAACATACCTACCTAAAGATATTTTTTTAATACCGTAAAACATACTGTGCCTAAAATTCTCCCAACTCGCCTTGTCTACTTAGAGTAAACAAGTCCCAGCTTTGACTGACCCATCCGTAACCTCCTGTTAAATTTTCAAACTAGTTTCTTTGAGCTCTTTCTGTTATGCTGCCCCTCATGCTTGGAAGAAGCTCCCATGAGTTTCCACAGAACACTTCATTGCTTTCCTCAAATCCCTCTTTAAAACTCTCTTTTACCATGCTGCCTACAGAAAGCTTGACAGGGAAGTGACTTCAGGTGAGCTAAGACCATTGTTTATCATACCCATCAATTTTGCCTCCTTATATTCCCTCTCTTTTTGTATCCATCTGTTGTGTTACACTTAGATGATAAATTCTTTGCAGTGCCTATTTGTTCTGCATTTTGCAGTACCAAGAACAATGGGGTTCAAGTCCATAAAGATAAGTTGCAGAAGAGAAACAAAGACACTGCTTTGTTTTGTATCATCTCTTCTGTTCATAGAGGTCTTGATTGAAATCAGGTGCTAATGATAATCAAATCAGGAGGATCACTTGAATTAAAGTTAAGAACATGTATAATTATTTGCCAGCTTAGAGCATTATTTTGACCCTTATCCTGAAAAGATCCTTTCATAACAGAACATTTACTTATGTGAGTAAACTGATGAAGATTAGTGAGACTGCATACTAAATTATAAAATTATAAGCATAACTTTTCATATTCAGAATAGCTGAAACTTTAAAAAAGAAATAAAACCTTATCGTGGCCTACTTGACTAGTATCTGAAAAAATATTTGTTTTTAAAATTAGGCACTATTTGGGAGCTACCACTGTGTGCAGACTGAGTCATGGGAACTTTGCCTAAAATTTTATTTACTCAGCCTGACAGACTAATGCTAACCTGAGGTAAACAGTGTCTAGATTTGCTTCCTCAGTTTATGAACATTTGGTAATAAACAGGCAGAATGGCAGAGGAAACAATTCTGTCAAGCAGTATCTTTTACTCTAATTAAACCAATTGTTTTCATATATCCAAAGTAGTGAAATAACTAGTCTTTGTCTGTCACTTATGTGCTCTTTGTTTACTACCCAAAAGGGAGTGTATTTGGGGGGGATGTGCCAGTTCATTTCTTTGTAGATAACCTTACCCTTTAAGACATATTAACACTGTGTTTTTTTCCTCTGTATGAAAACATTATATTTGAAAGGATTTTCATTGGATAATCATTGTTTTTATTTGCCTGCAGTCTTTGCTGAGCATTCGAGGCTCCCTGTTTTCTCCAAGACGGAACAGCAGAACGAGTCTTTTCAGCTTCAGAGGTCGAGCAAAGGATGTAGGATCAGAAAATGACTTTGCTGATGATGAGCACAGTACTTTTGAAGACAATGAGAGCAGAAGAGATTCTCTCTTTGTTCCTCATAAACATGGTGAACGACGCAACAGTAACATTAGTCAGGCCAGCAGGTCATCCAGGACAGTAGCTCCACTTCCAGCAAATGGGAAGATGCACAGCACTGTGGATTGCAATGGAGTAGTTTCTTTAGTCGGTGGGCCGCCAGCTTTGACGTCGCCTACTGGACAGCTTCTGCCAGAGGTGATGATTGATAAAGCAGCCACTGCTAGCAATGTAAGGAAGTCTGCAATAGTTTAGGCATGATGTCTTCTCCCTGTATTATCAGCTACTGTTTTAAAAAAATGTAGTTAGTTGGGAATGATACCCATCCTGGCCAAGCTGTGAATGATCCTTTCATATATTCCAGTTATAAGCTAAAGTAAAAACTGAAGTTGCCTAGCACTCATTACCTAAGTATGTGAAATTATATGCTAATTTACTGGGAATTAACAGAATAGCATAGTAAACCATTGCATAAATTTTACATTACACTCATTGATCCATTATGCTAACTGAAGACGTAACTGGAAGGTTCTGTATTTGTATATCAGGATATCAAAATGAAAAAAATATAAAAAGTAATTCTGTATACTTAATGGAATATATTAAATGAGCATTCATCTTCACACTGACCACATTATTAAATATTTTCTTTCTTTTGTTTGAAAGCATGTGCTAGGAAATTGATAAGTTATTCTGAATTAAGAGTTATCTTAAGAAAATACACTTACTCTTTGTGCTTTTACTGCTAGCTGTGTGGGCTGTACTTTTCTGTGTTTAGAAAAAGACTGCCTAATTAGAAGGATATTTATGGCAGACCTCATTGCAAAGCATCGTAGAACTTTTTATAGTCTAAAATCTTTTTTAATGTTTCAGCCCAGTTTCAGCAAAATACTTGAAAATATATTTTTTAAGCACAAAAGCAATGCGTTTGATGTGTCGACCATTTGCTATAAAAAAAATTAGGCATACACTAAGTTATTACAAAACTGTGACATAAATGGAGCATGGTGCAGAAAAGCAGTGTTTTAAAATATTGTATTTGTGTTTTAAAATAGTGTATTTCTGTAATAATTTACAGTATTATTTTTATCAGGCTATTTTATCAGTGTTTTATTTTCAGGGCACTACTACAGAAACTGATTTAAGAAAGAGACGGTCTAGTTCTTATCATGTTCCTATGGACTACTTAACAGATCCTAGTGCAAGGCAAAGAGCCATGAGTATAGCCAGCATGCTTACAAACACAATGGAAGGTACGTAACACAGAATTTTTGTATGACAATACCATAAAGTGCTATTAAATGTGTGATACATGAATTAGCTGTGGTATTTTATGACAGCTATTTAAGCCTAAAAGGTACAGGCAAGATGAGATTTGTATACAGAGGTAGTATATATTTTTTTTTTTTTCAAAGTCTGACCTATATGTTTGGAAGAGCAGACAAGCTTTCAAAATACTAATAGGTTTGAGGAGGAAACAGCAGTCTTCCAAGTTAAATGCAAGCAGAAAGTAATCATTCAATGCAGTTTCTCTAGAAAAGTTATGTTCTGATGAAAAACCTCCTTTTAGATTACTGAAATGGCTGTACTACTTGCAGTGGAACAATCCCTTTCTGCCAATTGAACAGACATGCTGTTTCACAAAGGAAGGATCACATTGTTCTTTCTGTAAGGCTAAATACGATGAATCTGAATTATGGAATTAAGCAACTAATTGTAAGAGAGGGCAAATGTTACTTTGAGGCTTAAATGACTGTGCCAAAAATAACAAATAGGAAGGTAATAATGAGAAGTTTTGCACATGTGGACCATAATGCTGTTTAAATAGTTGTCTGAGTTCAGGTTTGTTCTGTTTATCTTCAAAAAGAAATCTTTTAAATATTTTATTCATTCTAGGTATTAGACAAAGTTTTTGGTTGGAATGGACCAACTAGATCATTTAGCTCCAACCCCCCTTCAGCAGCCAGGAACACTTTCCACTAGATCAGGTTGCCTCAGGCCCCATCCAACCTGGCCTTGAACACTACCAGGGTTGGGGCACCCACAATTTCTCTAAGCAAGCATTTCCAGTGTCTCACGAACCTCAGCATAAAGAATTTCTTTTTAATATTTAATCCAAATCTACCCTCTTTCAGTTTAAAATTGTTACCCCTCATACTATCCCTATAATACCTGATAAAAAGTTCCTCCCCATCTTCCCTGTAGTCTTGCTTTAAGTACTGGAAGGCAGCTCTAAGGTCTTCCCAGAGCCTTCTCTTCTCCAGGCTGAACATGCCCAACTCTCAGCGTTTCCAGCCCTCCTCTGGACCTGCTCTAACAAGTCCTTCCTATGCAGGGGACCCAAAAGCTGAATGCAGTATTCCAGGTGGCATCTCACCAGAGCAGAGTAGAGAGGAAGAATCACTTCCCTCAACCTGCAGGCTTCTTTTGCTGCAGCCCAGAATGAGATTGACTTTCAGGGCTGCAAGTACACATTGCCAGGTCATATTCAGATTTTCGTCCATCAATACTCCCAGGTCTTTCTCTGCAGGGCTGCTCTCAATCCACTCATTGCCCAGCCTGTATGCCAGATTTTTAAGACAAATTTCTATTTTGCATCCTGTGTAGCATTTTCTTGTGAATAGTTATTTTATTTATGTATGAATATTTAGTATTCTTTTTACATAAAATTTAAATCATAGTGGGACAGATTGCTTTTAATTGTAATTTATTTTGGCAGTAGCTTTCATTTCAAAAGATCCATAACATCAACATGGTTTATCAACAATACCTAGGAAAAGAGCATTTAGGCCTCAAAGAAAAATCCCAGGTTATACTGGAATAGAGAAATATGTTTAAAAACTTTTTTTGCTTTCTTATTTTTGTTTTCTCTCTAGAATTGGAAGAATCCAGACAGAAATGCCCACCATGCTGGTATAAATTTGCTAACACTTGCTTGATTTGGGACTGCTGTACTCCCTGGCTGAAAGTCAAACATATTGTAAATTTGATTGTGATGGACCCATTTGTTGATCTGGCTATTACTATCTGCATTGTCCTAAACACCCTGTTCATGGCAATGGAGCACTATCCAATGACAGAACAATTTAGTGGTGTGCTTTCAGTAGGAAACCTTGTAAGTCTTTCATGGTGACATGTATGTAAAATGCATTTCTCTTAAAAAATTCTTCTCTGACTTACGTACCTATATTTAAAGAAAATGTTGAGTAGATCTTTATAGGCTTGGGATCATTGAATTTATATTTAAGCTGTACTGAATCCCACTTTGTTGACATTTGTGGGTTTTGCCACTCTTGCTTTATAGAGCAAAAGATAGTGAGATTTATTAAGTCAGTATACATTTTGATTTTTAAAACCTTCAGCTTCTGTCATTGAAGCTCTTTGAAAGAATTTATCTTTTGTTTTGTTTTGTTTTGTTTTCTTTTTCTTGAATGGATACTGTCAAATCATAAGAACTTTGAGTTCCATTCTCACACCTGTTTTGATCCTCACTAGCAACTCATAAGGTTCTAGGTGTTCAGGGAATTGTAGAGGAGATAGACCTTGTAAGCATGGCAGCTCCACAGGAAATGGTGAAATGGCATGACAGTGTCTTCTGCAGGTCATCCTAAAGAAAAATAGTTCTGCCCAGCTTTCAGTAAAATTTTTTTTCTGAATAAAATAATTGTCCCTTTCATAAACATATCTTTGTTCCTAGAAGCAAAAAGATGTCCCAAGGGCAAAGATGAGATCTAAGGAGGAAAAACTAAGCATTAAAATTAGAAGAGGTTCAGTATTAATACATGCATATTAGCAGGCTAGATAAAAACCTTATTTTCCCAATTACCTCTTTTCCTTTGGAAACCAAACATTGTGATGCATATGTAAGCTTCAAATCGGAATTTAATTTCTAACCCCAATGTATGTCAATATAAAGAAGCTATTAGGATTTATCATGGATTGCTTGCTGGAGATATAACTTACCAGAAGTTGATACTATTAATTTGGGGGAGGGAGTAATATTTTCTTATTAAACTGGAGTAAGAAACTGTATTTTCCTTGCAGGTGTTTACTGGAATTTTCACAGCAGAAATGTTTCTCAAGATAATTGCCATGGATCCTTATTATTATTTCCAAGAGGGCTGGAATATTTTTGATGGTTTTATTGTGAGTCTTAGTTTAATGGAGCTTGGCCTTGCAAATGTAGAAGGATTATCTGTCCTTCGATCATTCAGATTGGTAAATATACTATGTTGATTTGTTGTATTTTTGTATTTCTGCATGTATGTTGTACATTTTTAATTCGTACATTATATATTTGCTTAAGACAGAAGATCGTTTCAGAAGAACTTACAAAATACAAAATTTCATACTCACTAAATGGCATGTATCTATTAAGTTTGGTTTACACATCATCTTAGTGACACCTATTTCTTCTTCAAGACATTGTCAACATCAGTTCTGTTCTTACAGTGAGTGTGCTTTAAGGATTACATTTTTTTAATAGTAGTATCTCAGAGTCTTTTTCTCGTTAGACGAGGAAATGAAAAATGCAAGAGCCACCGGCCCTCACTACCTGTGACTGAAGATTATTAAATTGCTTAGTAAATAACAGCTGATTAGCTAATAAAAGTTTATTGACGATTTTATCTGATAGACTTCCATTACCAGTTGGCTTACATGGTTAGTTTTAGAAGAGAGTAGTGTTAAGATTTTTCTTCGGGTAAAGATTTTTCATCACTCTCAGCCTTCTCATCATACTCTGCAAGGCTCCATCTGTCTAACAGCTTTTCTATTCAGAAGTCACTACGTTATCTCTGTCTGTATGAAATATCTCTGTCATGAATAGAAACTTGAAAAACTTTGGTCTTGCTGAAGACTAGGGTAGCATTCAAGTTGATTTTCACGTTCTCTTCTGAAAAGACCTACACAGTAAGAGACAAGAAGTTAGAGTTCCTATTCATCAAGCTCAACCTTCACCTAAATAAAGCAAAACACATTTGACTTTCATTAAAAGTTACATAACCCCCCTTTAAAAAAAGAGGACATTTAAATTCACCCATTTGCTGATTCTCTACGTAGCATTATATTGTATTTTTCCTGAAGTCAAATATCTGTCTGGATTGACTTCTCCCTCAGTAATCGTATTCTCTTTTTAACTTTGCCCATATACATTTTATTTACATGTCATCCCATGAAATAATATTTAAATTTAGATTCATTTTATATTCTCTTCTTTCAGTTGTCTGAACGCTTGCTGTTTCTTTCCAAATAATTTCATTTTGGTCTGTTTTGACTTGTTTAATATAATGCTTTCCTTTGGTTTTCTCAGTGGTGCATGACAAACTTTTTTCAGACACTTTTTTTTTTGCTTATATTAAATGACAGAAAATACATTGTTACATACTTGTAAGTAACTTCTATGCCTGTCATTAACAACTCTAGCTTGTTTCTCTTTCTAGGAAAACTATTTCTTCTATCTCACTAAAGATGAAAGAGATCTGAAAGTGTCTATGCACTTACAGTCCTGTTAAACTGATCACATTTCGTATGAGCTGGTTTATTTTTATTCTCTTAGAGTTAACTAAAGGAGGCTGTTTTGTCCAACTTGTCCAACAAGTACAACTTCTTTATAGATATCTACAGTCACTAAAAGAGGCAAAATCTAAACAACAGACTTTGTGATAATTACAATGTAATTGAAATGAGCATACAGACAATATTTTTTATTTCTTAAGACTACTGCTGTGTAGTATTGTACAAAAAACCTAGAAGCAAATTTTGTAACTGAAGTTTCTAAAGATACATGAGACATGATTTAGACACAGGATAACTGAAATATGAAATTTATAGCAATGATTTCATTACAGTTAGTAGCATGAATAACTGCATACTTTTCTTCTGTTTTGCAGCTTCGAGTTTTCAAATTGGCAAAATCTTGGCCAACGCTAAATATGCTGATTAAGATTATTGGCAACTCGGTGGGGGCTCTGGGCAATCTGACCCTGGTGCTGGCCATCATTGTGTTCATTTTCGCTGTGGTTGGGATGCAGCTGTTTGGGAAAAGCTACAAGGAGTGTGTCTGTAAGATCTCCAGTGACTGTGAACTTCCACGCTGGCACATGCATGACTTTTTCCACTCTTTTCTGATTGTATTCCGAGTGCTGTGTGGAGAATGGATAGAAACAATGTGGGACTGCATGGAGGTTGCAGGCCAAACTATGTGCCTTACTGTCTTCATGATGGTCATGGTGATTGGAAACCTTGTGGTATGTAATCAGTGGATTTTTTTTAAGAAGTGTTAGAATTTATTTCCTGGTTTTTGTGATTTGGAAATCAGAGATGAAGACTGGAGAAGGACTTCAAGAAATCATGTAATTCATTTGCCCTTTCTCTAAACCAGGTTCAAATCATAGAATCATAGAATGATTTGAGTTGGAAGGGTCCATAAAGATCATGTATTTCCAACCCCCCTGCCACAGGTAGGGAGACCTTCCACTAGACCAGGTTGCTCAAAGCCCCATCCAACCTGGTCTTGAATACCGCCAGGGAAGGAGTAGCCACAACTTCTTGGGGCAGCCTGTTCCAGTCTTACTGTGCTCACAGTGAAGAATTTCTGCCTTATATCTCATCTAAATCTATCCTCTCAGTTTAAAACCATTACTCCTCATGATATTCCTACACTCCCTTGTAAAAAGTCCCTCTCCAGCTTTCTTCTAGGCTCCCTTTAGGTACTGGAAGGCTGCTATCAGGTCTCTCCTGAGTCTTCGCTTCTCCAGGCTGAACAACCCAAGCGACCTCGTTTATTTGTGAAAAATGTTTGTCTACCTTTTCTTTTAAATCTTCAGTAAGTTTATAACTTCTTTAAGATCAGTGCTGAATTATGCTTATACTTAAAAATGCCTTTCAAAAGAACAACTTCAATCACCTGTTACAGCCAGTTAAACTGGTCTCAATAGGGATAAAACCAGTTGGTCTTCATGACATTTATAATGCTTAAAGGCTGAAAGTTTCCACTGTCAGTCTTTTCTTTCTGAAACAAAGTAAGTCCAGCTGTTCAATTTTTTTTCATAGGTGCTTATTTCTAAACTACTTAGCCCTTTTGCTGCTGGCCTCTGAATTCCTCTCAAGCAGCATATTAGATAGAGATAAAAATACCGGAAAATGTGGAATAATTATACTTTCAAGTGTTACACCCAACATTCCTCGTGGTACATCCCCAAATGACACGACATTTCTGTACCAGCAGCCTATATGCCCTTTTCTGCAGTGCTTCCACCTTGCCAGTTTTCACACCTTCTCTATACATGGTTTTCATTTTTTACAGCCAACATTTCCACTCCAGTACTTCAGAATTAAATGCCATATTAATTTTGAATCATTTCATCTATTTACATGCATTTGCTTAATTACAGTTTTTTCTTGTTGAGTGCTAGCACTGTTTCTCTTTTTAGTATTATCCACAAATTTTATAAATATGCTTATTCACAGACATACATACAAAGTTTAACTGGACTAATGTGACACTCCTGTGGCAATTTTGAACAGGAGGAATTGAGAAATATAATTTAAATATTATGATTAATAAGTTTTTTTTATTATGATTAATAAGTTTTGCATATAGTCTGTCATAATTAAATGCAGTCCAAAATTCTCTTGTGTGTTTGCAAAATGTCATGCAAGAAAGTCTGAAATAGTTTCCTAAAATTGAGGTGTATCACATCTGTGGACTCTTTTATCTCTTCCCTAGTTCACTTGCCCAAAACAAAAATAGACTAATATATTTTTGTCAAATACAGAAGTTTATTAGATTCTGAATTAGAGACACTGAAACTATCTACTCTTGAACTGGAGTCTGCCTCTATGCCCCTCACCTATGAACACTACTGCAGATGTAGCTGCCGTAAATTACTATATAATGTATCCTGCTTCCTTAATGTCATTCTCCATTTTGAGGAGCAGACCTGCACTACTTGCAGTGTGGTGGAGAAAGTCAAAGAGCAGCTCAAATTTTCACATATATTAGTCAAGCTAAAAATGTTTTTGGCAACTTATAATGAAATATGTGGGACAGGGATTACGGACTGGAAACTATAGCAGAAAGGTGGGTTGAAATAAAGTGCTAGCTGTAAAATAAAAAACATGTCCTATTAAACAATCCATAGTGGAATTACTTTTATGACCTAAGAATAAGAGATCCAGTATGTTTTCTCCTTACTGTCTTGTAGGTACTCAACCTCTTTTTGGCCTTGCTGCTGAGCTCATTTAGTTCAGACAACCTTGCTGCTACAGATGATGATAATGAAATGAACAATCTACAGATTGCTGTGGCAAGGATACAGAAAGGCATAGATTACGTGAAGAGAAAAGTGCGTGAATTTATCCAAAAAGCCTTTGTTAGAAAACAGAAAGTTTTAGATGAAATCAAGCCTCTTGAAGACCTAAACAACAAAAAAGACAGCTGTATTTCCAACCACACAATAGTAGAAATAGGTAAAAACCTTGCCTATCTTAAAGAAGGGAATGGAACCACCAGTGGCATAGGCAGCAGCGTGGAAAAATATGTTGTTGATGAAAGTGATTACATGTCATTCATAAACAACCCAAGTCTCACTGTGACAGTGCCCATTGCTGTCGGGGAATCAGATTTTGAAAATTTAAATACAGAGGAGTTCAGCAGCGAGTCAGACCTGGAAGAAAGCAAAGAGGTAAGACTATTTTTATATTTAAAATATGCTGATGCTTTTCTTTATTGCCTAAGGTTAGTATTGTTGAATTCAAATCTCTTTTGAATTCCTGTATAACAACGTATACAAGCTTGTAATGATATTTAGGATAAATCGATGTATGATTGTGAGAACTGAATGAAATGGTAGTATAGTATTGCATTTACTGTTCTAATGAAGATGCATGAGATAATTTTTTAGAAAATTCATACTTTTTTTCCTATTTTATTTGATCAAATCATTAAGAAGAAAATGAGCCAATTTAATAGCCCTGGATACCAGAAGTCTTACAAAATGTGTGTGGGTTGTGCAAGTTTCTGCATGCTTACTTCATCAGTGCAGTTTATTTATTCTTTTGTCTGCTTTCTGAAGTGCCTTCTGTCAAAATAATAGGTCATTTTGATGTTTTTAACCTTTTTGATCTAGTCAAAATACATCTAGATGCGTCATAAATACATTTGAATACCGGACCAGCATCACTAAATGATTTCATATAAATCACTAATAATCCATCTGATAGTAGCAGAACCACTGAAGAAGTGAAGGAATGGCCTTACAGTAAAAAAGTTATGAAGCTTTATTTCTCGGTGTTAGATCCTTTTGTATGGCAATTTGTTGTAATTTTCAAAGCTTTACGATACTTGAATCTGTTACCTGTTGTGACTGTAATAGAATGTACCTCTTTCTGGCACAATGTGGTGCCAAATGGGCAAATCCAAGCTAACACTTAGTGAGTTACAGTGGATGCTGAAGCCATTATTATCTTTTTAACCCAATGCTCTGTCCTGCACAATTGTACATGTTGGAGGCACATCCCCTCAAGTGCAGTAAATCTATGGTCTGCTTAGTACCAATGTGAGTTAGTTCAGCAATAGGATGGACATTTTTGAACAGTATTACCTGCTACAGTATAGACATAAACTAACAAAGATTTTAAGTGACTTCATCATGCTTGGGGATATAAGTATGGCTAAGATTCTAGCAATTCTCACCTTGAAATCCTCTTTTGTACAGACTGCAGTACTCATTTAGTCATATTTTCTTGTTTCTTTAATGTCTTTAATAAATGTCTTTATTATTCTTTAAAAAATATTTATTTTTGCAGATTGTTTGTGTTAGTATTTCTCTTACTCTTCAACACCATGATTGGAGTGTAGACCAAAGCAGAAGTTACTGTAGCTTAACTTTTAATTGTTGCATATAATGAAGAAGGTGATTATATGAAAGTTTATTGGTCTGAATGTAGTATTTTTGTTGATTCTATTCTATATTTTTACGCAGCATAAGAAAAGGAATCTTCTTCAGGCAATTTTATACCACATAGGGCTACTGCACTGTTCTGTCCTTCCATTGTTCTGCTGTTCTGTTGTTCTATTGTCCCTTTGTTCAAGTTTCACAACTTACTGCTGCCAAAGGAGCAGCAAATTCTACTGCCAATCTTGTCAAATTCCACCTGTCAGTGACATCATCCATAATGATTGCATATGACAGGAATGGCACAGGTTATTTTTCTTTTTGTATATCACATAGTTTCTTGGTATGAGTATGGTCCTTCTGGGTTTCTTCTTTTTTCCTGCAAACCATGTTCAAGTCCATCTATCATTTTCAGCCTTCTCCCTATTTAGCAACTAGTGATAGCCAGAGGATGTACTGAAAGTTGGGGAATGAAGTATCTTAAATTAGAGAATAAAGTATCTCAAGTTGGAGACAAAAGTGTCTTGAACTAAAGTTCAGTACTAGGAAACAGAATACCTTATATTTCATCACAAAATATTTGTTGCTATCTTGCTGGAGTAAGAAATAATTATCTGTCATTCCATATTTGCCTGTAAATTTCATAGAATCATAGAATCATTGAATAGTTAGGGTTAGAAAGGACCTTAAGATCATCTAAGTTCCAACCCCCCTGCCATGGGTAGGGACACCTCCCACTAAACCATGCCACCCAAGGCTCTGTCCAACCCAGCCTTGAACGCTGCCAGCGTTGGAGCATTCACAACTTCCCTGGGCAACTCATTCCAGTGCCTCACCACCCTTTCAGTGAAGAACTTCTTTCTTATATCCAATCTAAACTCCCCCTGATTCAGTTTGAACCCGTTACCCCTTGTCCTCTCACTACAGTCCCTAATGAAGAGTCCCTCCCCAGCATCCCTATAGGCCCCCTCCAGATACTGGAAGGCTGCTCTGAGGTCTCCACGCAGCCTTCTCTTCTCCAGGCTCAACAGCCTCAACTTTCTCATTCTGTCTTCATACAGGAGGTGCTCCAGTACCCTGATCATCCTCGTGGCCCTCCTCTGCACTTGTTCCAACAGTTCCATGTCCTTTTTATGTTGAGGACACCAGAACTGCACACAATACTCCAAGTGAGGTCTCAGGAGAGCAGAGTAGATGGGCAGGATCACCTCCTTCGACCTGCTGGTCACTCTCCTTTTGATGCAGCCCAGGATATGGTTGACTTTCTGGGCTGCAAGCGCACACTGAAGCCGGCTCATGTTCATTTTCTCATCGACCAACACTCCCAAGTTCTTCTCTGCAGGGCTGCTCTGAATCTCTTCACTGCCCAACCTGGAGCTGTGCCTGGGATTGCTCCGACCCAGGTGTAGGACCTTGCACTTGTCATGGTTAAACTTCATCAGGTTGGCACCAGCCCACCTCACAAGCCTGTCAAGGTCCCTCTGGATGGCATTCCTTCCCTCCAACGTATCAACTGAACCACACAGCTTGGTGTCATTGGCAAACTTGCTGAGGGTGCACTCAATCCCACTGTCCATGTCACTGACAAAGATGTTGAACAAGACTGATCCCAACACCGATCCCTGAGGGACACCACTCGTTACTGGTCTCCAGCTGGATATTGAGCCATTGAGCACTATTCTTTACATGCGGCCATCCAGCCAGTTCTTTATCCACCAAGTGGTCCACCTATCAAATTGATGTCTCTCCAACTTAGAGACAAGGATGTTGTGTGGGACAGTGTTGAACGCTTTGCACAAGTCCAGGTAGATGACATCAACTGCTCTACCCCTGTCCATCAGTTCCGTTGCCCCATCATAGAAGGCTACACAAATTGGTCAGGCAGGATTTCCCTTTAGTGAAGCCATGCTGGCTGTCACCAACCACCTTGTTGGTTTTCATGTGCCTCAGGATGCCTTCCAGCAGAATCTGCTCCCAGATTTTGCCAGGCACAGAGGTGAGGCTGACTGGTCTGTAATTCCCCAGCTCATCCATTTTCCCCCTTTTGAAAATTGGGTTATATTTCCCTTTTTCCAGTCATTGGGAGCTTCACCTGACTGCCATGATTTTTCAACTATGATGGACAGTGGCTTAGCAACTTCATTTGCCAGCTCCTTCAGGACCTGCGGATGGATTTCATCAGGTCCCACGTTCAGGTTCTTAAGATGGTCTCGAACCAGATTCTCTCCTACAGCGGGCCCAGGGTCTTCATTCTCACTGTCCCTGCGTTTGCCTCCCAAGACTTGGGTGGTGTGGTCAGAGCATTTGCCAATGAAGACCGAGGCAAAGAAGTCATTAAGAACCTCACCCTTCTCCAAATCCAGGGTAGCCAGTTCTCCTGATAGCTTCCGGAGGAGGCCCAGGTTGTCCCTAGTCTGTCTTTTATTTCCAATGTACCTATAGAATCCCTTCCTGTTATCTTTCACATCCCTAGCCAAGTTTAATTCTAAGTGGGCCTTAAGCTTTCCTAACCTGGTCCCTAGTTTCCCAAACAACATCCCTGTATTGTTCCCAGGCTGCCTGTCCTTCCTTCCACCTTTTATAAGCCTCTTTTTTCCTTTGAATTTTCCTCAACAGCTCCTTATCCATCCAAGGAGGTCTGGCCTTCCTGCTGCACTTCCTTCTAGTTGGGATGCAACACTCGTGTGCTTGTAGTAGGTGACCCTCGATTATCAACCAACAGTCTTGGGTCCCCTGCCCTCTAGGGCTATATCCCATGGAACCTCACTAAGCAGTTTCCTGAAGAGGCCAGCGTCTGCTCTCTTGAAGTGCAGGGCAGTGAGCTTGCTGCACGCTCTTCTCACTGTCCTGGGGATCTCGAATTCGACCATCTCATGGTTGCTGCAACCAAGGCAGCCCTGGAGCATCACATTTCCAACCAGCCCTTCCCTGTTGGTGAGGACAAGGTCAAGCATGGCACCTCTCCTTGTCAGCTCCTCTATTAGCTTGCAGAAGGAAGTTGTCTTCCACACAATCGGGGAACTTCTTGGATTGTTTGTGCCGGGCCATACTGTCCCTCCAACAGATACCAGGGTTGTTGAAGTCCCCCATGAGAACAAGGGCCTGTGAGCATGAGCCTGTTCCTATCTGTGTGTTATAGTATAAATTTAAATTTATGTAAATGTTATTTATAAATTTATATCTGCTTCAAGGGTGCTGTCAGCCTAATTCTATAATTTTTCAAAAAACATTCCAAATGGCACAATTGGAAAGTGTGAAGAAAATACTGTTAGTTTATTCTGCAGATATTGTAACTGGTAATGATGCTTTAGATGATACTACTATATGAATGTCACTGAAAGAAAATCTTCTAATGCAGATACAATCTGGGATGTTGGATGTGAAGTCCTAGTATGATGACAAGAATGCACTCAGGAAAACTGTATTCACTTCTTCTTTGGTGCTTCCACCTATATCAGATTAATTTCAATAATACTGATTCTGATACCACCACTACTCAGGGTAGCAGTAAACCATGCTTTAAATTGTCCTATGTGCTTTTCCTGTAATTGTTCTTTTTTAAAAGTTATAAAGTTATGTACATATTAACTGAAGTTATATCAAAATAATAGCTCTGATAATTTTTAATTGGCAACTTCTCTGCAAAAAGTAATTTGGAAGTGTAATTGGATCTGCTAATGTAAATACTATATGTCCAACATTACTTAGAAGTAATTTAAAATTTTCATTAGTGATTATTAGATTAATTAGCTGCTGAAGTCTGTTTTTATGTGTAATCACAAGACTTATGTACTAGTGCAGTATTCTCCATTTCTTGTGCTGAAGCTACAATTGTGCAGAAAATAGTTTGTGATTCACTGAACAGTGGTAGCAGGAAAGAACCTGACCTTTGGTAGTGCCTAATGATTTAGGCATCTGTTTTGAGAATGAAATGTTTCCCTGCTACAAAATCTGTTTATAATTTTTATACAATGTTTTTATATTTTTATTATGTTTCTTGTATTATATATTTATTGTATTATTGTTTCAATATAATTAGTCAATAGTCAGTGGCTAAAAAACAGAAATTGCTTGAAATAGGGCACCTGAACCTGAATTCCCGTATGAATTCCCTGATAACCAGCATTCTTACTTTTTTGCTTCTTTTTGTAGCCTGCACAATCTTTAACTATTTACTACAATAGTCAGTAGAAGAGATGGAGGATGCACCTTACTGAAGTCTATAGGCTGGTGGTGAGCAGAACTGAGTATGATCACAGTGACAATGGTGCATCTATTCCTTTATTGTATAACAGGATGGTATAACTGTTGACTATCTTTATTAGCCAAATCTTTTTTTTCCCATTGTGGGGGTCCCAATTATCTTATCCTACAAGGTGAAAAAAATATTGAATTCCTATAGGGAAAATTTTAAAGTGGATTATGCCACATTTGAGGCATAAACTCCAATCATTAAGCTTCCACTATAAAAGAAAGGCTTTCTCCTCCAGATACAATTATTTAAACGAAAACAGTTTCCTTATTGCATTTTTGGAGGCACTTAATCCTGCAAATGTGTGTGTTAATCATGGTTCAGGAACTGCAAACTGATCGGGTGATAAGACAAGAAATTGCATTATCAGGAATGAGCTAGTGCCAAGCAGTTTTGACTGGTCAAGCCTGAAACTATTCTTAAGCATATTCAGGACCAAAATTTCTTACTCTTGCAGAAGTTGAAGGTGAAAACTTGAAGGGAAATATTGACAAATTTCAGGCACCCTCAAGAGAGACACAGTAATTAAGCAAAGACACTGCAAGCATATTTCTCATTTAAGTGCCTAAACTTCAAATAGACTTTAATCACAAAAATGCATATCTTTATCTTAATCCTAGTTCACTTAACTGATGTTATCCTCCGTGGTTTTTACATAGAGAAGGCTGATGACTTATTATTCATAGGACCAACAGTCTTGTCATGAAAATGATCCATAGCAAAAGAAAGCACTTTTTAAATTAAAAAAAAAAATGACTGCAAATGGCTTTTTATTCGAGGCCTCCTCTTATTTGTCATGCCATAGTGTGCCTTGCATTTCTGCCCTCTCATGTTTTCTCATTTATATGATTCTGCTGCTACTGAGTGTTGATCTGCCAGTTACTTCATAGCTTATACTACAAATTGAAAGAACTCAAGTTAGAAACTACCACCAAACCATGTTCAATTAGCAGTATTCCAAATGAAAGGCAGCTTAGGCATCCATGTACTGTGAGGACATTCTGGACAAGATAGCCAGATGCTAATGTGTGTGTCTGTGTACTTTTGCTTTTCTCTTTGTATACACGTGCATACATGTATTCACTGTGGTATAGGGCAATAAGCTGAATTTCTACATGGTCATTATAATTTATTAGCAAGTTTTAATGAAGTTATTAATGTTTAGTGGCTAACGTACATACTTTCTTTTATTTTGATGGAAATGTTTTCTAGATTATGCCTTTCTAGAAACAATATGTACTAGTTTATGCTAGTAAGTGTGAATTTATAAGGAATTTTCTAACAAATTGACCAAACCCTAAAATAGTATTAGTTAGGAGAACATTGTGTCCATGAAAATGGTAGTGGGGGAAAACAATGTAATAAGGGAATTAGAGAATAAATCCTAAATAAAATTTTATCATGGAAGTGAGGCCATTAACTTATATGGGCCACTGTGCTGAGTCTGTTGTCCTATACATAAAGGTCTGTGGACCTGAGCTGTATTAGTGCTATCCAGTATAGAAACTATAAAAATTTTTCCTTTTTAGCTCCTTAAGTATTACAGGGATGGTTTATATAGAAAATTTTGTAGTTCATGTATAGCTGTGTAATAATCAGTTACAATAATAATAATAGCTGTGTAATAACTAATTCATGCTAAGTGAAACTTTTAGGCTAGTAATTACACCCAGATATACCAAGTTACAAGACATTTTTAAATGCCTTGAAACACGGGATCTCCTAATGCTGTTGCAGACACCTGAATAATGTGTATTTTACTTTAATCAGTATTCAGTGCAAAAAAAGCAGAGGTGCTGTGTCGTGAACTTCATCTCTACCATTCTTACTTCTCACAGGAGTAGAACCAAGCTGGATCAGTCAAGCGGGCAGCTCTGGTGCCTTTTAGCGAGGCAGAGCATCGTGTCACCAATTTTACCCAGGTTACCTAAACAAGTTATACATCTATACATATATACTATGTAATCACTTTTTAATGGATATTGACTGGCCTGCATGCTCTTCAGCTATGATCTTGTCCCATTCATTGCAATAAAGTACAAACATGCACAGCTGCTCTCTGCTGAGTCACAAGACTCCCATCACAGCATGGTCAGGCGAGATCGGCAGCCCAAGTATTTCTGTGGTTCAAATGCTATACTTTCCATGATATTTTAATATTTTTTTTTGCAGTGCATGCTACGTACCTTTCCCAGTCTTGATGGTAAAGTTTCAGGATTCTCTTTTTGAGGGGTTTTCTTCATTTTGAAGGAAGACAGAATGTGTAAAACATAAGCTATATTTCTCATCAGAAGCTTATGTAACTCCATGTGTAAATTGTGCTGATAATGAAAAGCTGCTAGCTGTTTTGGAATACATTCCTGCTACTGTATTTTAGCTTCCAATGGAGGTAACCTGTAAACTTATGATAGTCACTTTTTTATTTTTCACATTTCTTTTTAGAAGTGCTTTTCTTCATTACTTATGTAAGCATTTAGTTATTTTGGAGATTAATATGCAGAACGTGAAGCACCATTAAGCATGAAGTTAATTTAATTTCCAGTCTGAGCATGTGACCGTCATTTGGTTAAAAAAGTCCAGACAAAATTGGTATTTGGCTGGTAGAACATTCAGAGATCAGTTCTGCTCTTACTTACACCCACACTTAAAAATGTAGAGGTGCAAAGAGAAAACTGATAGCAGGATCTGGCCCAATTGAGTCTTACCATAGCTCTTCAATTTATGCTTACAAATTTTCTTACCTCCCCAAACATCTAAAATTATTTGCCCTGACAAATTTATTCTCATCTTATCAGTAATAAATAAAGTTCCACAATCGAGTAAGTTACTGATGTTGGACCAAAAGGTTCTGAGCTTTTGTATTAATTACATCTCACTTATTAAACATTGCCATAATATTTGCAACACCATAGTTCTGTAATGCTGCTTTCAGTTTGGTTAATCAGTGGAATTAAAATATTATTATTATTGCATAGCTTTTTGTCTTGCATTTTATAAGGAATTATTTGTCGTCTAAGTCATATTTATATTTTAAAATATTAATTATTTAGAATCCTTTGATACTCTGAAGAATTTAGGTTTGGGATTGTTTATGAATTGGTCACATTGTATTGGCATATTGTGATTCACAATGGATATTAAATTGTTAATGTTAGACTTAATTGGAGTTATCTTAATTGATCCTTACAAACAGCAGTCCCTTGCTCTGTCGGAAATATCCTTTCACGATTGCTTGTGTGAATCAAAGAGCCTTTTTAAGTAGCTTCCAGTGGAAGTGCTTTTGCAAATATTTCCGCTGCTATTTACGATGCTTTTGCTATCATCCAATGTACTTGCAAATATTTTCATTTATGAAATGCTCATAAATAAGTAGATCAAAGGAATTATAAATAGCAACACAGTACAGAGTGTACTATAATTTAGTGAACCTGTTTTTCTGCAGTATTTGCAAACAATAATCATCACAGAATTGTTTTGCTTTGATTTAAAATGTTCTGGTTTTTTGAACTGATAGGTATTATACCTGACTGTGTAAACACTAGAGAGAGTGTTATCCAGATTCCATTAATTATACCAGTGGAACTGTGATGATATTTACCACTTGGTCAATTTTATAGGTGACATAGTTGTACTGTAAAAAGACTGATAAGTTTGTCTATAGTATTGCCATTTATATTACAGACCTCATACTGACATACACACAGCACTGAGAAAATAAACCCCAATACCATTTCCGTTTCCATTATTTAACATTTTCGCAGGCATTTGAGAGGAAAGCAAAACCAAAATGGTGGTTTCTCTTGGCATCATCTTCCTGGTTATGTCTCTTCTGCCCTTTGCTCCTTCAGTCCTTAAATTATGATTTCAACAGCTATTAATGGCATTCTGGGCAATCATGAAATTTCAGGCTTTGTCGAAAATCTTAACCTAAGAGCTGTTTGGCTACTCTCAGATAATCATCTTTGAAAGAAAGAAAGAAATGTTAGAAGCTCCAAGTGTCCTGGCTGTAAGTGAAGCAGAATTGTATGAATCTATGAGATGTTGCCGTGGTTCAGAAAGTAATAATGTCAAAAAAGTTCCTGACCTAATCTTGGCTGCTGCTTTTGCAATGCTGCTCTGATAGGCAAGCTGCTTTCCACTTTCTGTTTCTATCTTGAACCTCAACCAAAATATGAATCTCATACTATACTGGATTTCTGACTAAAGCATGACTGGCAAGGCTGTTGGTAGATGTGACAAAAAAGATATCTCTCTACGTTAATCAGTATACTGCTGCATTAGAACCATGTAAGTACCTTTGTCCCCTTACTGTTTTCTGTGGAAAGGAGATGGAGTACATTCTGTGGTTTTGCAGAGTAGATTTCTCTGAAAATCATTTCCTTAGCATACTTTTCAGAAAGAATCTATCATCCTAACTTTCAGAGTGTCTAATACTTGGCCTTCTAAATATCTTTTAATCTGGGTCACTCAATACTTTTGAAACCTGAAACTATGGTATAAAAAAGGCTTTAAAAGGACTTGCTATTATATCAAAGAGAATTTTTTGGCCTGATGATTCTCTTGTTTCTTCTGGCTTATTTTTTAAAAAGCTGTATACATGTTAAGCAATGTATACATGTATAGCAATGCCTAAATCCAGTTTTTGTAATGCTGGTGAGCAGAGAAAAATTTATCAAGTACAAAGGTAACTTTGAGATATGCTAAGGTAAAGAACTGCAACATACACTATATACCTAACATATCAGAGTCTGCAATTAGGGGTAGTCTAGCTATCCAGCTGAATTCCATATTCAGTGTATGAACACTGGCAAGACATAGTAAGTGGTAGAAAAAATCTTCCTATGTATTAAAGTGTATGAAAAAAATGTAGTCAGCAATAACGTGGTTCATTCCCATGTGATGTTGTGTTGAATACTTGGAAATCAGTACAACATTCCTGTGTCTGCTGCTCTATACCAGAGCAGAATTTTGCTGTGGAAATAATGATTGTTAGTGAAAAGTTTTACTAGCATACTGAACTTAACTGATTTTCTAAAATCTTAAGGTTTTGTATGATAAAACCTTCCTAGCTGTTTCTAATGTGTACTAAATTTTATAAATATTGTATAGAACACCATACAATAAATTCAATGTTAAAAATAAACAAACAAAAAATAGTAACTATTTATGTTGAAATTCTTAATTTTTCTTCCCCAAATCATACTGAATGATTACAGATTGGGTTTATTGAATAATTTTTATAATATTCATCTTCATGTACTGATCAGGTTGGGGCTAAATTCAGATATAGCAGAAGAGCATGCTAAGGAAATACTCTGTCACATCAACAACAGAAGAGTAATTGAATTCTCAGTGGGCTGTTATTTAATTGTTGTGTTTCAAGTATCAGTTGCTGTTGATTCATTTTAGGATTTTTCTGTTTAGCTTAACTCGTGTGATTACTATTACAGCTCTTGAAAAAAAGTATACCAGATTTTCAGTGAGAAGAGACTTGTAAGCTACAACTCACCATACGTACTGCCCCCATAAATAAAGATGGCTTTCTGATTTTCCTATAATTGACTGTTCTACTGATAATTCTCTACTTTTTCTACATTATCTTATTGATCTCTTCTTATAGTGGATATCTCTAATCTTCCATCTTGAGCTGTTAGTCTTATGCCATTCCAATAATAAGAATTCACTACCCCTTCTTAAAATTAACTTTTGCCAGTTAAACTAACTGCGTAATATCTGAGCTACTGAAATCTTCATGCTCCTATAAAATAATGGGCAGTAGGTTGTTCAAAACTGTGGTTTAACCAGTTCATAATTTTCCTTTGCTCTGCTACTATACAGCATTCTGCTAGAAATGCTGTCCAGATTGGAATGATGCAAGCAACATTTTAGGAAAACTCCACATAATGCAAACAGATAATCACTTCTCAGTTGAAAAAATATTTACTGTATTGTATTGATATATGCTGATTTTTAACACCATATATAAATTTCTTTGGAATGTGCCTTGTGTTTATGGTATTTCTGGCCTCTCCTCAAACTGATGGTTGACTTCCACTGACATTTAAATTCTGTGGTACTTACTTAAGAACTACGGTATTTATTCTATACATTCCAGTTTCTCCATTTTAGAGGCAGTATTCCACAATCACCAAACTGCCATGCATTGTCCATAATTTGGATATGTTATAGTGCGGAATTTGTAATAATAATCTGCAGAAAAGTATGCATCCATGTTTTTGTACGTTGGACCTAACCTCATAGATGCTAAAGCTTATGCACAAACATAAGACATGAATATGTAAGCTGGGATTTTCAAAGAAACAAAGGAAGTGGGTGTGCAGATATCACTGAAATTGCATGCATAATACACCATACAATAAATGTCTCCATTTGTTTGGTCTTCCTCTAAAATGTAGGCTATAGTGTACCAGTAGAACACAAAAATTAAAGTTAAGCCTATGTCAAAATGACAACACAATATATTGTCAGCGTGATTCAATAAAATCAGAGTGAGGAGAAAGGAATTAATCTTTTTTGTTTGAAGAACATACTTAATATTGTCTGCAATGTAAAATTCCATTAAATCTTATGGTACTTTCTGTATTCACATACTAATATTGTTTAGATTTCCTTTACATAAAAAAAAAAATGTTTGAGAAGCTCCAAATTGTATACATGTTTTGAAAGAATAATGCCTCTAACTGAAGTTTTAAGTGTCAGCAAAGATATATCTTTAATTTTACCATGAACTCTCTCTCTGTCTAGTATTACTTCCTTATAGACTATGTTCTAAATCTGCTTACATCATTCCCTTTATAAAACTAGCTACTTATCAATGCAGCCATTTTACTGATGTTATACTCCACATAGTGATAACATTAGAAGAGTCATAGAATGCCATGATCAAACTACTTTTACTTATTATAGTACTCATACTTGTCAGTTGCCAATATAATGTGACAGTGTGAAAGAATCATTTTGAAGATTTTATTATTGGTATGATTCACTGGTGTAGTATCATTTTATGACAGTACTATTTTAAAAGCACTGTTTTGGTTTTTTTTAATTTGGTCTTCAAAGAATAAGTTAAAAAACAAAAAAAAAGGGCTTTTATAGGGATTGGACATGTATGTTTACTGTATGAAAGTAATAAGTAGTTTCAAAATGCACAATCAATTCAGAAAATGCATTGGCAAGTGAGAATGCAAAGTATCAGCTGCTGCTCTTAAAAGAATATGCTGCTCTTTTGGAAATAAATAGAATTAAACTATCCTATGCAACTCATAATATGTGTTTTCATGTCAATGATAATGAAAAGCTTATATTTGAACTTTTTAGATTTTAGACTTGATAGCATAACATTTACTTGAGACATGAAAATACATCTGCGCAGCTTGCTGTTGGTTTGGTCATGATGTTGGAAAATTATTTGTATTAACACATGCTATCTGAAGTGTAATCTAAAATGCAGCCACGTGATTGGAATAATTAAACAGTACCAAGCGTGGGAGGCACCCGTTCCTAACTTACTGAAATTTCATTTCAGAATTCATATGTGTGGCTCAGAATAGTAGTCTAATGTCAGCAATTCCTTGTATGAAAATATCAACATATTTTCAATAGGGAAAATGCACATGATGTAGTTTCTAATCTTGTGACCTCACCTGTAGTAGAGCAATTTGGCATTATGGACTATAGATAAGAAATTATTTTAATGTCAAAGCACAGAATAAATGCAAAATATCTTGATTTGCATTTCAAACATGAACTTCTATTCAAAATAGATAAAATTGAAAAATAAAAAAAAATGTGGGATTTCATTCACAGAAATTAAATGCATCCAGTTCATCAGAAGGCAGCACAGTTGATATCGGACTACCTCCAGAAGGGGAACAGCCAGAAGCAGAACCTGAAGAAGTTCTGGAGCCAGAGGCTTGTTTTACAGAAGGTAGGCAAAGCAAAATGTATTCAAGGTGATTATTCCTTACTGTATTGTTTTGGGCTGGATTACATTTTTATTAAAAATCAAGGAGAAGCTTTATTTTGGAAGGTATTATAAGAGTTACAGAACTTTAAATATTGAAACAAAAATCCTCAAATAGGAGATACTTATTTACAAGCATCTATTGCAGTAGCACTGAAATAAACCAAATTAATTTGGTTCATTGTAATTCCTAATAAATACTTACCTTATTCTGACAAAATGTATTGTTGCACTTAGGCTGTGTGCGGAGATTCAAATGCTGTCAAGTCAGTGTAGAAGATGGCAAAGGAAAAATCTGGTGGAATCTTAGGAAAACCTGCTATAAGATTGTTGAACACAACTGGTTTGAGACCTTCATTGTCTTCATGATTCTTCTCAGCAGCGGTGCTCTGGTAAATTCTATGTGGAACTATTGTGTCAATTTTAAGCAGCAAGCATTTAGAATTCCAGATAAGTATACAACTGCATATAATATATCAGAATTTAATATCCAGTTCATAAATGTCCTAATATCAACATTTTTAAACAAGTATTTGGCATGTTTTGTACGAGTTTGCTCACAGGCTAAGAAACAACGTTTTTTGCAAGTTGGTGTTAATGGAAATAAGATATTAGTTATATCAGGCTGGTATTCGCATATATTCATATTGATGATTTTTTTTTTTTTTTTGTCGTCTTAGAATCCTTGAATAGTTAGGGTTGGGAAGGACCTTAAGATCATCAAGTTCCAACCCCCCTGCCATGGGCAGGGACACTTCCCACTAAAACATGCCACCCAAGGCTCTGTCCAGCCCGGCCTTGAACACTGCCAGCAATGGAGCATTCACAACTTCCCTGGGCAACCCATTCCAGTGCTTTACCACCCTAACAGTAAAGAATTTCTTCCTCATATCCAGTCTAAGCTTCCCCTGTTTAAGTTTGAACCCATTACCCCTTGTCCTCTCACTACAGTCCCTAATGAAGAGTCCCTCCCCAGCATCCCTATAGGCCCCCTCCAGATACTGGAAGGCTGCTATGAGGTCTCCACGCAGCCTTCTCTTCTCCAGGCTCAACAGCCTCAACTTTCTCATTCTGTCTTCATACAGGAGGTGCTCCAGTCCTCTGATCATCCTCGTGGCCCTCCTCTGCACTTGTTCCAACAGTTCCATGTCCTTTTTATGTTGAGGACACCAGAACTGCACACAATACTCCAAGTGAGGTCTCAGGAGAGCAGAGTAGAGGGGCAGGATCACCTCCCTCGACCTGCTGGTCACTCTCCTTTTGATGCAGCCCAGGATATGGTTGACTTTCTGGGCTGCAAATGCACACTGAAGCCGGCTCATGTTCATTTTCTCATCGACCAACACTCCCAAGTTCTTCTCTGCAGGGCTGCTCTGAATCTCTTCTCTGCCCAACCTGTAGCTGTGCTTGGGATTGCTCGGACCCAGGTGTAGTTACCTTGCCCTTGTCATGGTTAAACTTCATCAGGTTGGCATCAGCCCACCTCACAAGCATGTCAAGGTCCCTCTGGATGGCATTCCTTCCCTCCAACGTATCAACTGAACCACACAGCTTGGTGTCATTGGCAAACTTGCTGTGGGCGCACTCAATCCCACTGTTTTATACACATTAAAAGCATAGCTGAACTAGGAACTTATCAGCAGTAACATAAATTGTCAAACTGAGATGTAAGGTGCCAATTGGATACTATCAGGCATTTACCAGTTCCTCATAGGAGCAGCAAAATATAGTTTACTTGCTACACTTGGGACAATGCATGGTGATTTACTGACAATGTAGACAGTTGTGGGTTCTTTTAAGAGAATTATTCATTCTCTGTTCAGGATTATTTTATGGTTTAGCATGTGTAGTTTGGTTTCAATTATTAGTTCCTCAAAAAATTCTGTATCACAGAGTAATTTTCAAATACCTTATGTATTTTTGATATAAAGTTGTAGCTACCACAAATAAATCCATATGTCAATAAGACACTGCTAGCTATTAAAATGAGATTTGGAGGTGTTACAGAATTTCTGTGGATCACTGTTCAGCTACACTGAAAGCTGGATACTGTGTTTGGACCCAGCTTTATGAAAAGACTACAGTAAGGAGTGAAGACAAAAGCTGTGCTTGAGAGAAGGATATGTGTCTTATCATCCCATATATCTTTCTAATTTTTTTTTCTTGGCTACTATATGCCACATTGCAAATTGTGAAGACATTTAATTATATCTTCAAAAATCTTTTTTCACAGGCATTTGAAGATATATACATAGAGCAACGTAAAACTATCAAGACCATGCTGGAATATGCTGACAAAGTTTTTACTTATATCTTCATTCTGGAAATGCTTTTAAAATGGGTGGCTTATGGCTTTCAAACCTATTTCACTAATGCATGGTGCTGGCTGGACTTCCTGATTGTTGATGTATGTATTCTTTTTCATGTTCTCTAAGACAGGTGCTAAAAATCAGACTATTAGTGTCTCAGGATAAGCCTTCTATTCAGTGGAAACTATTTTAAAACTATTGCTGTGGTATGGTTTATAACAATGTTCAGAAAAGTAAAACTATTTAGAAATGCTTATTACTCTAGAGAGATTTTATTATTATCTGGTTTTATGAAGTTGTAATGCTTATTGGAATAATTTATTGAAATAATGCTTTTTTTCATGGAATAGAAAGGATGCTGTTTATGCTGTACATTTTCTGCTGTATAGGGAATTTGCACATTTCAAAGTAATTTTTTTAGAGCTTCCTAACATTCCAATGAATGTAAGTCATACTCTGTGTAATCTGAAAGGAAAACACTGCTAGGAACTCTCACATCCAGTCTACTATTCAGTACTATTAACACTTTTCACTGCATCACATGGGCAACCTTAAAGAGCCATTTGGAGAACTGTAGATGAGCTCCCTTAGAATGGGCTTTCAGATGATTTTCAAAAGGCTGCACCACCAATGGGCAGGTGCATATTGTCTATAGCAGATCTGGTGCCAAGTGCCCTGTAATTTCAAGTCTACATGCTGACCAATGCATGCACAGTACTGGATAGCATAAATGGAAGTTTACAGATCTTTAACAATACAGCAGACATTCACTTCCCTTCCATCCCCAGTAGCCTGGCTACATTTGTCTGTGCTAATAGGGCATCTCTCAGTTCCACATATGTAATTCCCATAGAATGCAAGGTAAGAGTATGTCTTGAATCACTTGTCATCTCATTCCAAAAGGAGCAGAAGTCTATAGAAACCTCTGTGTATCTCCCTAAAACCATAATGATATGATAGGCCATGAAGTCTTTACTATACAGAGGTTGGAAAATATTATAACTTTTAAGTCCATACCAACATTGCAGATCCTATGATAAAACATGACTATATACACACATAGTATTCTGTGGTTGAATTTGTACCCTTGTAAAAGATTTAATTTTCAGGCTCAATCATCCCATGTGTAAATTACCATGATCAGCAGAACTTTAGAGACACTTTGGACAAGACATTACACTGTCATTATGTGTTTATTGTGTCTATCAAAAAATATTTAATTCTTATTTGATAATCTGTGGTTTAGTTACTTCTGTGAACTTTATAAATAACTTTATTAGATTTTCATGGCACCCTCACCCTGGTGCGATTTTTTTCATGGAAAAAATTTTATCTCTGAAGCATTTTGAATTTCTGAATTTTGAATGCCCCATCCCTGGCAGCGCTCAAGGCCAGGTTGGATGGGACTTTGAGCAACCTGGTCTAGTGGAAGGTGTCCCTGCCCATGGCAGGGGGATGGAACTGGATGATCTTTACGGCCCCTTCCAACCCAAACCATTCTGTGATTCTATGATTTTTTTTTTAAATCTTTAGTCAGAGGATTGAGGTAATGAAGTGAAAAGTTTAGTATGGAAATGAGAGAATTAAAAGAACAGGAAGGATGGAAGGGAAGGGCATTAAACAGAGGGAAATAGAAGATGGTTTGGTTTTGTTGTTTTTTTTTTTCTAGGGCGACTCCTTCCCATTGGTTTATTATAAATACATTTCTAAGAATTATTGATGAAAGATAATTGTATTATTTATTTTACAGCTATTCTAGTTTACTTATTCATCTGCCTGCAGACCAGACCAGCGTTATGCCAGCCAGAATTGATGAAGTGGTTAAAGGAGTCACAGGGAATTTAATGAAATGTGGATATGCGTAACAATGAAGCATCTACCGTTGTCTAACAAACAGTTGATTATCAGTCTTGCTTATCCGGTTAAATATAAACAGATCTGGTAGCTGTGGCTGTTGAATAAGATTTTCTGGACACCAGAAAGTTACATTTGACCAAAGGCCAGGTCCAGATATGGTTTTTGAGAGCTTTTACATGCTCGTCAAGTTCTGAAGATGCTATGGGAAATTCTGACCTAAATTGACCATTCTAATTCACCCAACTTTTGAGAGTTTTCTTTTTTGCATGTGACTTCATTTTTGTTTAAATACCACCGAGTGTTGACTGGTTTATATGAATTTAGAAGGCCTTTTTTATACCATTCTACCAGCACGATTTCATCAACAGGTACTTAGAATATACTTTTATTCTACTTTGTCTGACTTGAAAGTCCTTTCTGCATTATAGAGGGATTCCTGGAGAAAGAGGTCCAGCCTTGAATCTTCTTGAGAAGTTCAGGGCACACATCATTCCCGCCATATGTTCAAAAGGATATATAAGCTAAATGAGCAATATTGCCTTTCTGTTTTTGTGTAGGTCTCTTTGGTTAGCTTAACAGCTAATGCCTTGGGCTACTCAGAACTTGGTGCGATTAAATCCCTTAGGACACTAAGAGCTTTGAGACCTCTAAGAGCCTTGTCACGATTTGAAGGGATGAGGGTAAGACAAAATGAAAGAACCTGAAACTATGCATGCATAGAAAGAATACATGCATGCAGAATAATCAATGACAAATCCATGCAGAAATGCTATACTATCATTGTATATATTTTGCATTTATCACTAACATATAAGCAAAAGGCTTCATCTGCTTATATGAATTCATGTGTTATTGCACACAGTTTTACACTTATCAAGGCTCCTTGGCCTTTCACCCTATTTCATATTTTCCTGGAGGGCCTGATGATCAACTGCATGGATTTATGCAATGTTACTGCAAAACTGAATTTATCCCATACAAATAAATCCTGCTATAGCCAGAATGGTTTAAAAAACCCAATACTTCCTCATAAAAGTGTGTGTACATATACACACATTCATATGCACATGTGTACTCCATACCAGTATATAATATCATGCATAGTCTATCAAGTATCTTTTAACCACTATACTGTAAATATTAACTGGGAATTTTTGTTACAATTTAAAAGTTTTGTAACAATTTCCTGTGTTACTAAGTAAATGGGCAGTGTTAAAATACCCCTCTTTCAGAATAAATCTATTGCATTCTATTTAAAACTTTTCTAGTATATCAGAGATGGAGCTGGTTTTATGATTTCTAGCATAAATTGGTGGCTCACTGCTTTCCCTATTGATTTTAAGTTGTTGATTATAATCTATAGACCACTAACCAGCCTGAAAACATATCAGAAGACTTTTGCTGACAGTTTGGTATGCTTGAGAAGTTACTGTCTCCAGCTGTTTGTTATATCATTTATAACACCTGAGACTCTCTGCTGCCCAACTAGGCTTTCTCAATCTATTCCAGTGCAAAGTCAAATTGATTAGTTTAGATCAATTCCTTAGTGCACTGAAATGGACAAAGACCTTATGTGCTCTGCTATGACATGAAAACTCAAAAATGTTTCTCTTAAGGACAGTAGCCAACAACTGGAGATGGTATATAACTCTAGCTCCAGACAATAGAAGTTGTCTGACATACCTTCAGGATCCATCTGTCTGCCTTGGACATAGATCTGATCAGCAGATGCACCTGAGCTGAAACCCTATAGCTGTAATTAAAAGGGATCTTTGTGTGAGCTCCTTACTGCGATCACTGATCTTTGGGCACCCCGGGTTATAAACTGATAAGCAAATTTGTAAGTCAACTGCAAATTAGTGAGCTTCTGAAGAAAATGTGGTGCTCTATGTGTGTGGGAAGACTTCAACAGGCTTTGTTTAAAGGTTATAAATTCAAATAGAAAATACCACTTCCTTGCCTCCAACAAATGTCTGTACCTTTGCTAAAGCAAATTTGAAAATTCGAGATGCTTGTATCAGACATAAGGACTATCTAAACCATCAGTAGTCTCTTGCTAAAGAACACATTAGCTGTTGGAGTTTTTTATGCAAATGATTAGCAAAGAAAAAAGTCCTAAATACAAAATATTACAAATTTTATATGCACAGTAAATTGCTTAAGTGGCAATCTAATTTGGCAAGCTAAAATCAATCACTTTGTCATGAAGGCTTATGGGCAATTGTCAATTCCATAACTTTAAGGTTGGTGTAAACTTTACCTACTGATTTGACATGATCTGCTGTATTTCTTTGTAAAATACCCAGATAAGGAGGAGATGTATGCCCTCAGCAGAAGATATAATAAGAAGTAGTGGGTGAAGTTAGATAACTTTTATTAACCAGGTAATTAACCACTGAATTTGAAATTTTCCTATAGATATAATGCATTTGCTTTACTTAAACTAATTAAATTCATAAAGATATAGTAGCTCAAGCTGGCGAAGAAATTAGTGTGAGACGATTTTAATGTCTGATACATGGGAATTCAAGATGTCTGTTCCCAGCATAGTAATTGAATTGGTGTTTAACATCTGTGAACTGAAAATATGACAATATAGTATGGTGCACATTTTTGCACAGACACTTAAAATTACTTCTAGAGTGAGCCTTATATTTCCTATTTAAAAGGAAGAAATTCCATTCCACACATCTAAAATTTTTAATCCACTATACTATTCTCTTGGTTCAGGACTTGTGTCTGCCCAGACTAATACTGAATAAAAAACATTGCCTGTATGGAAGATACTATGTTTCCCCTGCGTCTTCCCACCACTACTATTGCTAAGGGAATACGCTTTACACTTGGGACCTCATGAAAGTAACCTGTGGGAGCATAATTAATCTGTCTGTGCTCTGTACCAAGCAGTATTACTTACTGCTGTATGGTGCTAGGCACATACTACCCGTTTGTTTGGGACTTTTTTAACCAGTAAACAATGTTTTCAATATCTTTCTAATGCTTTCCCTATTTTCACTTGCTGTCAGACCTTGCCATCTTTTCTCATGCCCCTACTACCCATAGATCAGTGTTTTCAGTGACGCTCAACAGTATGTTTTGAGTGTCTTCAAATGATCAATATTAAATACTGGTCCTGCTATAGCTTTAGGACTCAGACTAAATACAGAGAAAGTAGGTCAGCTGTAGAAATCCAGCAATTAAAGAAAGAAGAACATGACTGGACCTGCAGCTGTAGCAGAAAGACAAACAAAATTCTCGGGTGTAATGAGACTGAAAGCTTGAGGACAAATATTTTCACTTCATTAACTACCCCTTTATCTCTCAATAATTATTCCTGATGGGTTATATTATTAAATTAAAAAAAAACACCCTACTTATATTTTAAGTGGAAGAACTGAGACACCTTTAAATAAAAATAATGTGAAAATAATAACTAATATGTATTTGGAAAATATTCCCAAACTGGGAAAAAATGATGTTGTCATTAATTATTCCAGTCAAACGTCCCACTGAAACCAGTGAGTTAATGGAATTCCTATTTTAACTAATTCAGCATTATTATGAAACTATTCATTTGTTCCGGTCAAACTACTCCCCATGGCCTTCCACAGTCATGTCATTGACAAAGCTGATAGTAACAGCACTGCTGAAATAATCAGAATAGATTTATCCATTAGTCAGGAAATCCTCTCTGCCTGCCTGATGAGTGAAAAGAAGCTAGATTATTTTTGCTTTTTGGTTTATAATAGGTATTGATAAGATTATTCATATAAAATCCAATTTTGATATATATGTTTCTTTTACTTTCCCCATTAGAAATAAACACTTATTACAACATTTGATTTAAAATATGTGGCAAAGTAAAGCATGGAAGCTTTGGACTTCATCCGCCATTCTGTGCTTTTTATTGAGTCAGAGAGTAATTTACACTGAAAGAGACCTCATTTGATCCAGTTCCTAAATTTAACAATTTCACTGGGGTCCTATTATCCAAAGTATCACCCCAAAGAGGTATTGTTTTGGCAGGAATGGTGCCCTGAAAATAAAACAAGTATTTCTCTTTTCATTCAGCCCGTCTACTGTATGGTATATATGGTGGTGGTTCATCACCTGCTCTTAACAGTCAAAGGCTTGTTTTCTATTCTGAAAAATGGCAAGGAATTACTATTTTTTACAACTAATTGATTCTATGGAACCTGTTAACTGTAGATACAAATGTAATGCCAAAATATTTTAGATGCTAAGCTACATATTGGTATTTCAAATAGAAATAAATACCATAGTGTGCTAAGGGATCTGCTGTAGTACCTACGTCATATAAACTAAATGTATTCTAAACAATTACATCTACATAACACTTAATGCCCCGCATTTTTAAAACAAAATCTTCATTAGGTTCTGAGGATCTGATTCAGCTGTTTTGGCAAAACTGACAACAGTGCTCCATAGTTATTAAATTCTATATTGTTAAAATCAGATTTAAAATGGGAGTTAACTAATTTAGCAGTTCATCAATTCCATCATTAATTAAATCATTCTCATTCAGAATGGACCTCCTTTCTCCCTAATTTTATTTTCTTTACTATTTCATTTTTATTCTGGCATGCTTTTTATCATTGTTTATTATCATGCATGAACTCATTTTCCTATTTTTCTTTCCTGATTTTTCCCAAAAATTCATTTGGGAATTACATATAGTCTCTTCCCTCTTCAAGTTTTATCTGCCACTTGCCTGAACACTACCAGCAGTTCTGTGTTCAGATGAACATATCTGCTTTTCTGATTTTATACATAACCATTCAAATGAACATGCATATATCCCTCAGTTTTAAAGGAAATCTTAAGATGACTTTCAAATAAAAACTTGCTCAGTAGTAATAATGATTTTGACTGTTTATCCAGTAAGCATGCAATAGAAAAAATTTCATTGTTTTTGTTGCAGTCAGTCATTAGAAATATTATGGGTATGGTTTTGCAGACATACATTTAGTAGATATTTTATAAGAAACAGTACATGATGATTTTGTTTGTGAGGTGATTTTTTTTTTTTTAGTTAATTTTTCATGTTGGTTCTTTTTCCCATTCTTTAAAGCCACCACTTGCTAATGTTTGTATGGCTTTCCTTCTAATTACATTGATTTGTCTTTCCTCTATACTGCTTTTCTTATTTGATACTCTCAACAATTAAAAAAGTGTAATGCAGCTTTTAGAGTTAAAATAGAGTGTTACATTTAAGAAGGTCTGATGAAGCATTTATAAGACTGGGACCTGGGTTCTTAAGCTGTCTCTCCTTGTACTGTAGGTGGTTGTGAATGCCCTATTAGGAGCAATTCCATCCATTATGAATGTGCTTCTTGTTTGCCTTATATTCTGGCTGATCTTCAGTATCATGGGAGTAAATCTGTTTGCTGGAAAATTTTACTACTGTGTTAACACTACAACTGATGAGAGGTTTGATATCAGCCAAATCAACAACTATAGTCAATGTGAGGAGCTCATAAAAAACAATGAAACTGCCCGATGGAAGAATGTGAAGGTTAACTTTGATAATGTAGGCCTTGGTTATCTTTCTCTGCTTCAAGTAGTAAGTTGCCACTCTTTAATTTTTATTTCTCTTTCTATATCACTGTTGTTTACTTGTAGCAGTAAAAATTAATTTTCCATTGTTTCTTTCATTTGGAAATCTTGTCTCTCACTTCTTGGTTTATAATTATATAGTGTGGGATAATTCCATGACTCTTCAGAAATAGTACAAAGCATAGAGGCTATGCTGATTATGGGAAAAAATATGTAATTCAAAACTAATTTGCCTGCACTGAGTCTATATCAAGTGCACCTACTTTCCTCATACACAGAAAAATAACTTGTATATCAGATATTATTCATAATTGATAAAAGTTCTTAATAAATGCTGTGTTGTCTATAGTCAGATATTAGAATTTGCTTGCAATTCTTGTATATGAGTAAAACATACAATGGAAGGGAAGAGTCACCTGTTAACATTGCACTGTGCTGGTGTTTATGATAAGCACTTAAAGAAACTTAGTCTTTAGCTCCCAAAGAATGTTTCTGACAAGTCATTTTCCAGGAAAAGCATGAGGTAAACACCAGCGTTCTGTTTATAGGCTACATTTAAAGGATGGATGGATATCATGTACGCAGCTGTGGATTCTCGTAATGTAAGTATAGTCCCTTGAGTCCATTTGTTTTGACTATGTGAGCTCCAAGATTTAAGAATATAATTTTAACATCTTTCAGAAATAACAGTGAAGATGAGAGAACAAGGAGTTATTATAGTTTTGTAGTTAAAGAAAATGGAAACCAGAGGAAAAATACAAGAGACAAAGAAAGCAGAGGAGCATTCCTAAAGGATTCCGTGTTCTCTATTGTGCAGTTGGACCAAATTCCTCATTTTCACAGTAGACTTATCTATTGCTGTGAAATGCGTTTTCCTCCTTTCATTATGTGCATTGAGGCATTATTTACATTTGGAAACAGGCACTGATACCCAGCTTAGAGATGATTTTTTGTAGCACTGATCTTTTTTTAAAGTTGAGATTTTCACTGTGCTTAGCAAGCTGACTCCTTTTTCAGGGCATACCTCCTGTTCTTAACTGGGTCTGCCTGTGCACTGTCTTACCCTTTTGCCTTCCTCTTGCTCTCTTGGTGCAAGTTGTCATTTAATTCTGAGTGAACAATTGAATAAATTATACTGGCAAAGCCCCAGGTTTTCTGATAAGCTACACTCACAGTGGAAGTAATAGTAAATATTCATAGCTGTACGAAGAAAATACTCTTACTCTAAACATTGCTTGGATGCCTCTCTTCCATAATCCAGGACAGTTTCCTGAGTACCTATACTAGTGAAAGCTCCTCCCATGAGATATACAGAAATTTTACAGCTTTATAGGCTGGTGTTTCATGTTGTCTGTAGACTTAGACAGATAGTACTATATTAGTTTAGCCTTTGGTGTTTATTCTATGCTCATATCAGCCAGTTACATTTTTTTAAATGAATTATAAAGTTTGATAGCTAAGTTCTTTGTCAAGAATGTAATATTATAGATTGAAGATCAGTGGGATAGATACATGGGAACTTGACCATAAGAGGCAAAGATCAGAGTGGCAAAGCCCTAAATTCTATCCAGATATTGATTCTGTGCTCACAGTTAAACTAACACATAGTTTTTATGCTTTTTTTGCAGGTTTTGGATCAGCCTAAGTATGAAGATAACCTGTACATGTATCTTTACTTTGTCATCTTTATCATCTTTGGATCATTCTTTACCTTGAACCTTTTCATTGGTGTCATCATAGACAATTTCAACCAGCAGAAAAAGAAGATAAGTACTTCCTTGTTATTCTGAAAAGAAAGCTAAAAAGTTGCTTACTTTTAGTCCACACACAATAATTTCATTCATATTTTTTTAAATTAATGATAAATTAATATGGGCTCTGCGTATTGAATATGTTAAATTATTAAAGCTTATGATTTGGCTTGATGTGGGTTTAATGGGCAAGTGACAACATATGTCTGCCCATGGTTAGTGAAAAACTCAATGTCATTTTTGTAAAGATGTGGATTTGGGGCTGGAGTCATAAGAAGACTAACCGCTTGTTGTGGTTTAAGCCCAGCTGGTAACTCAGAACCATGCAACCGCTCACTCACTCCTCCCCGTCTTGCCCCTCTGTTCCCAGAGGGATGGGGAGGAGAATTGAAAGAATGTAAATCCCATGGGTTAAGATAACAACAGTCCAGTAACTAAGGTATAACACAAAACCACTACTGCTACCACCAATAATAATAATGACAAGGGAAACAGCAAGGGAAGAGAATACAACCGCTCACCACCCACTGACCAATACCCAGCCCAACCCGAGCAATGATCTGGGCCTTCCAGGTAACTGCCCCCAGTTTATATACTGGGCATGATGTGCTGTGGTATGGAATACCTCTTTGGCTAGTTTGGGTCAGGTGTCCTGTCCCTGCTTCCTCCTGGCTTCCTGTGCCCTCCTTACTGGCAGAGCATAAGACTGAAAAAGTCCTTCATCAAAGTAAACATTATTTAGCAACAACTTAAAACATCAGTGTGTTAGCAGCACTGTTCTCAGACTAAAGTCTAAACCACAGCACTGCACCAGCTACTAAGAGGGGAAAAATGACTGCTACTGCTGAACCCAGTTCACCACTGAAATAGCTAAATGTAGCTATAAAAACTCTTCGCTATTCTACCTTCATGTGTCAGAGCTCAGCGGTGTGGATTTTTGAACACTAGCAATAAACTTTTTATTGCCTTTATTTGTACTAGTCTTTGTATTTTGTCAACACTGCCTCAAAAGGTATAAGTGTTTCAGCTGCAGAACTTAGCTAAAGTACCAGGCTACACAAAGCCTTAGTGGAGTGGTGGAAATGCTGTTGGATCCATGTGCTAAAATTGGTTGAGATGGAGAGAAATTGTTTTTTTTCTACTTGTTCCACATATTAGTTCCAGGATCTCCTACTTCAAGTCCTGTCCCAGTGGACGGAGAAGAGGTTGTAAAATATGACTGTCTAGATACTTTGTAAATCTCCTTTGCTATCATAGATGTCGGTTCTGAAATTTTGCCAAGATTTATTCTACAGGAAAAACAAGAGAAGGGGATTAGAATATTTTATTAGTTTGTGCCTCTGAAATAACTGATGAAGCTTAGTAGAACAGAAAAAGCATACTCTCCTTCCTCTATACCTCCCTGTCCCCAAACAAAAGCAAAGGCTTACCACAAACACTGCAAGTTCAAAAGCCTCCCAGAAGAACACCCTAAACATTAAAATTGGAATATGTAAAGCAATTCTTCTGTTGTGAAAGTATTAATAATCATGATAACAAGGTATCTTTATGTCTGTCCAAGCTTTTTCCACAGATGAAAATGTGAACAAGAGTGATTATTACTATTCGGTATCATTTATAAGCAATCAATAGAAATATGTGATTGTAACCAGTTTTTGTCTCTTTGGTTTACTTTGGAGGTCAAGACATTTTTATGACAGAAGAACAGAAGAAATACTACAATGCAATGAAAAAACTGGGTTCAAAGAAACCACAAAAGCCAATACCCCGACCAGCGGTAAGAATAAAAATCAATTCTGATATTTTTACATTTATTTAAAATTGGGATTGTTTCAGTTATGCCTTAGGTTGAACTGAGTTGTAAACTAAAAAGTCATATAAGAAAATCCTTCTTCATATGAAATCAGGTTTTTTTCTCTCTTTGTCTGAATATGGTGGACTCTTCCCTTTTCTCCCTTATTCTTTCTCTGCTGATGGCAGTGGCACTTTATGTGGCATTTTTTCAAAACACTGGTTTGATTAGAACAATTAAATGTGGCAGTGTATTTATCAAAATAGGTGAAAACCTTAGGGTACAGGCTTTTTCAATCACCAAGGAAGAGTCTGAAACTGCTGTATGGGGGCATGTTATTGTATCGCCTCAAAAATAAGCCCTTTTGCCCTTCACACTCCTGTACACAATCCATAATGGTTTGCTCTCCTCAGCATGCCTAACCTAGAGCTACAGAGTAGGGTTTGGCTGGAGGAGAGTGTTTCCAGCTCTTTAGTTCTACTTTGGATTGTGTAACCTGCTCAGTGGCCAGTCCATCGATCAGTAAATTCTCTATAGCTGAAACATGGAAGATATTGTTTTGAAGGTCATTTTGCTGGCATGAAGAGCACTGAATTCAGGGCTTCAAAACTTTGTTTTCTGGCAAATGAAGTGTTACTAACTCTCAGCCTGCTTAGACTCGCCCACCTTAGTTCTTTTTTCCAAGCTAAGCATTCAGTTAATAGTCTGTGTCACAAAATGTTACAGTGCACTGGTTCTGGGTGGCAAAGTCTCCTTCACAGCTTCAAAAAAATGCATCACACATGTTTTGAAATCATCCCTTTAATGCTTATAAGCACAGTACATGTATTTCTATTTAATTTGCGTTTACATGTACGAGCTAGAAAATTCATACAAATGGAGGGCTTCATGGGAGACAGGCAATCCCCTTCATACTACATTTGATATTTTGTAGCAATTTCAAAGAAAAGAAATTTTACCCAATGTGTATTGTAATGAATCTTATTTTTCCCTCCCCAGAATAAATTCCAAGGCATGGTCTTTGATTTTGTGACAAAACAAGCATTTGATATCAGTATCATGATACTTATCTGCCTTAACATGGTCACAATGATGGTAGAAACAGATGATCAGAGTGAAGACATGGAAAACATTTTATATTGGATTAACCTGGTGTTTATTGTACTTTTCACTGGAGAATTTGTCCTGAAATTGATTTCACTTCGTCATTACTACTTCACTGTAGGCTGGAATATTTTTGATTTTGTGGTTGTCATTCTCTCCATAGTAGGTAAGAATAATTCATTTTTATGAAGTGGCTAATTCTGTGGAAACTGGAACATTTTTGGCATGTAAAGTCTATTTATATTTTGGTTCAATATTGTCACTAGAAAGCCTGACCACAATTTTAATTTCTTCTGATTTCATAAAATCCATTAGATAACAGTGTGGTAAGACATTTTTTAGCAATAGGTTTCATAACTCTCACTTTTCCATTAGTTGAAATTAGATACTTATTCTGAATGCAGTAGAAATTCCTCAGCATATAAACCCATACATGAAGGGCAATTTTGATATAAACTAACAGTGGCAGTTGCAGGAAGAGTCCAACAATCAGAAATTCAGGAGAAGAATCTGTGTGAGACTGTTGGTAGGCTAGCATGCAAACAGCCCGCACAGCAGGGTAAAACCCTCAGCTTGCTTCAGAATTTTGTGTGATCCTGAGAGGTTTTATGCCTGAGCTCAAGTGAGTGACCGGAGAAGCAGACCTGAAGCTGATGTAGCAATAAATCTATGGCTCCACTAATCTTTGCTTTATCTAAAGCAGAAAATGGGATTTATGGGTTTCTAAAGCACACCAAACTTACAAGTTTTTTTGTAAGGTTTTATAGGGTTTTTGTAAAAGCAGCTGAATGGCTAACTTCTAAAATCTCTTCAAATATCCTACTCTTCTTTAAGTTATACAATGTTTGCAGGATAAGTTTTTAAAAGTGGGTTGTAAATGTAATAATAATATTCTTTATTAATTTAACTTGTTTTTTCAACAGGTATGTTCTTAGCTGAGATGATTGAAAAGTATTTTGTGTCCCCAACGCTATTCAGAGTCATCCGACTTGCCAGAATTGGCCGAATCCTGCGTCTCATTAAAGGCGCTAAGGGAATCCGCACTCTGCTTTTTGCTTTGATGATGTCTCTTCCTGCTTTGTTCAACATTGGTCTGCTGCTGTTCCTGGTCATGTTTATCTATGCGATATTTGGCATGTCCAACTTTGCCTATGTTAAGAGGGAAGTTGGGATTGATGACATGTTCAACTTTGAGACGTTTGGCAACAGCATGATCTGCCTGTTTCAAATTACCACATCTGCAGGCTGGGATGGTTTGCTAGCCCCAATTCTTAACAGTGGGGAGCCAGACTGTGATCCCTATAAAGATCATCCAGGGAGCTCAGTGAAAGGTGACTGTGGCAACCCTTCTGTTGGGATTTTCTTCTTTGTCAGCTACATTATCATATCATTTCTGGTAGTGGTGAACATGTACATTGCTGTGATTTTGGAGAACTTCAGCGTTGCTACTGAAGAAAGCGCTGAACCCCTGAGTGAGGACGACTTTGAGATGTTCTATGAAGTCTGGGAGAAGTTTGATCCTGATGCAACACAATTCATTGAGTTCAGTAAGTTGTCAGATTTTGCAGCTTCATTAGATCCTCCTCTTCTTATCGCAAAACCAAACAAAGTCCAGCTTATTGCAATGGATCTGCCCATGGTAAGCGGCGACAGAATTCACTGCCTTGACATCTTGTTTGCTTTCACAAAGCGTGTTTTGGGGGAAAGTGGGGAGATGGACGCTCTCAGAATACAGATGGAAGATCGGTTTATGGCAGCCAATCCTTCTAAAGTCTCTTATGAACCAATTACAACCACATTAAAGCGGAAACAGGAGGAAGTATCTGCTGTCATTATTCAGCGTGCTTACAGACGTCATCTTTTAAGGCAAAAAGTCAAAAAAGTTTCATGTATATTTAATCAGGATAAAGGTAAAGATGAGGACAATCTGCCCATGAAAGGAGATATGATTATGGATAAACTAAATGAAAACTCTACTCCAGAAAAAACAGATATGACCCCATCCACGACTTCCCCACCATCCTATGATAGTGTAACAAAGCCAGACAAGGATAAATATGAAAAAGACAAATCAGAAAAAGAAGATAAAGGTAAAGACAGCAGGGAAAGTAAAAAGTAACACAGAATTCTGTTTGTGATAAACTGTTTACAGCCTGAGAAAGTATGTATTTGTGTCAACAGGACTCCTGTAGGAGGTACATGCCAAACTGACAGTTTTTACATATATAAATATATATATAATTATATATATATATAAAAGGTCAGTGCCTATAACAAGACAGTGACCCCTCGTCATCAAACTGCAGCTCTGTAAAACAGGGTAACATCTTGACAGGAGGTTGTTGTTTTTATTACCAGCTGACACTGCTGAAGAGAAGATAAAATGGCCAATCAGACTGTAGGGACCAGTTAAAAAACAAAGGTGCGAACCTATGAATCTCTGTGTTTTACATGAAACACACAGTACAGAAATTGTATCCACTGTTTGCATTTCAACAGCCACATTTGCCATATTTTTACAAAAATCAGTGTTGGTGAACTTATCATTTTTTAATTCACAGGTTGTTTACTATTATATGTGACTATTTTTGTAAATGGGTTTTATGTTGGGGAAGGGGGTATGAGAACCAGGTGTTCTACTCTCGGATTCTCTATAATGTACAGACAGAAGTGATTTGCATGAAGGCATGCTGCACTTGTAGTTCATGCATGGGAAAACATGACGTCGCACAAAGCAGCAGAGTCTGACTACTTCCATGTTTCAGGGTGGCTCTATATTTTGAGGTGCTTAATAACAGTATCCATCTAGTATCTCATCCAGACAAATTTTAATGTGCCTGTAAAGTCCCATAGAGTCTACAGTAATAGAACAGATGTTTTATTTTTTCATAAGTCATTTAACTGTAGTTGAAAAAACTGCATAGATAATTTACTGAGGGACATAGTATCCATTTTTCTTCTGTAGAAAACGGCTTACCTGAACTTGGGAAATTGAATTTACCAAAAACCTGCAAACCTTAAGGATTATGAAGTTGTTCTGCTTCACCCTGCAGTATCGTTTAGCCATCTTCTGCTCTCAGCAAGGTTGACATTGTACGTGTTGATTAAAAAGTACCGTCTATGTAAATAGTTATTTTATCCCGTGGTGCATGTTTGAGCAAACAAATAATGACCTGTGCACAATATTTATTGCATCAAATATGTACCACAGTTAAGTGTAGTTTGCAAGTTTTCAACAGCTGATATGAAGTATTCTGTACCATTATAGATAGTTTGAAAGCTATCACTGATGCATGTTTATCTTGCCTTTGCTGCTGTAATTTTACTCCTTCCACTGTTAAAAGTCTAATATGGGAAGCCATATCTCAGTGGTTAAGTGAAACAAATTGTTCAATCGGTCGTCATTCTTTCATGACATCAAGCAATAGTTTGCAGCTATTTAAAAGCTCCTTGCTTTGCATTCTAAAATTTTAAGTGACTACTGTATGGTGTATAATCAGACTGTACAGGATATGTTGCAAACTGCTTAATCTGTTAAAACATACATGGATAGAATTTTCTAAGAAAATATAAATATTGTAAAAAATACCATTTTATTTTATTTTTCAGCGTTTTGTACATAAAATAAGAATTATCTTCAGGTTGATGTCACTGTCACTTTTGTTACTTTCTATCCATAGCACTTTTTAATTCAAGAACTTCACAAAATAAGAAACAAAGGAAAGAATGGGGTAGCTTTAGGTTTCTGCTTTTTTATTAGTACTGTATTTTTGCACACATTTTAATGTGAAATAAGTTTCAAACTGAGTCCAAAATGCACTTGCTTCCAAATAGATATAACTTGTAATTGAAATGTGTTGGGGAAGACTTGTTTAAAATTCTAGCACTGCCTGCATCAGAAGTTTCAAGGTAGTCTTTTTATTCATAAAATCTTTACCAGTGTTTGTTTACATAGACTGTTCTTGTTGATTCATGCTGCACTAGAACTGTTCAAAATATAATATGGGATTCACAATGGTTTTTTTTTTTCCACAGGAATTAAATAGCAAACTTGTATAATTGATCACATCAGGACATTTTGTGTTTCTTACACAAGCAAAAATTCGATGTTGACTCCTCCTTTTACAAAAATATTGACTTGTGTGTCGGTGAACTGCATGCAGGAAAATGCTATTACCATAAAGAACAGTAAATCACATTACAGTTGAGCCAAAAGAATAAAGACTTCATTTTTTATTTAATTGTTCTGTCTTTGTTTTTATCACTAAAAACTGTTGGCTATCAAGAGGTGTTATGAAAAAAAAATGGGAATATATAAAGTGTAAGAAATAAGGAATAGAGATTAAAAATTATAATACTAGATTTGCAAAAGTAATAAATTGAAGCCTTATGCTTTTACAAAGATCTTTAATATGAATTGGACTTAACACTCTTCAGCTTGTTAATCCTGCTTAAAAGTATTCTTTAGTAGCATAATGTTTATGTGTACATAACGATTAAACGCCGGTTTCATATCAGGCATTCTCAGACAACTAGAAAAAAACCAGATGTTAAAGAAACTATCTAGCTATCAAGACTGAAAACCAGCATGTATAATTTCAATGACATTTTACATTTGAAGTGAAAAGCTATTTTTGTGTGATAACAAAAATTTTACTATATGATTTGTAAAGTACTTATAATCTGTTATTTTGCTTTAAGACATGAGCAGTAGAAGTCAGCAGAAACTTTGCTGGAAGTTTTGCTAACACATCAGATTTCTTTTGGGGTTTTTTTTGCTTGGGTTTTTTTTTTTTTTTAATGTTAGGGTGCTGAATGCAATTATAATGTGAAAAATACCATGATTTTAAACTTCTATGGTGAATTTACAGAGTACTCTTCACTGTCAGGGAGCTGCCATACATAGAGCAGTGCATACATACCCATGGAAGGGCTGATACCAGAATCCAGGAGGTAGATTTAGGACAAGCATTACAAGAGTGTTGGCAGTGGAACTGAGAATTTTGAAGGAATTACTATAAACAAGTATTTATTGTGTCAGTCATGTAATGCGAATTACCTGATCTATCTCCACTTTACAGAATTCCTCATGAGATGCTTAGAAGTATATTAGAAAAATACCTGGTATCAAAGTATTTCTTTTCGCCCTAACAGCGCTTCCTATGAGGCACAAACCAGTTTCCTGAAAAACTGAGGGAAAAGAAATTGTCATTAGGCTTTATTTTAACTATGTCGTATGAGTGTCTTCTCAATGCATTAAAGTTACGTTTCATTTACCTTGTTGCAAAGTCATCTCTGATCCTGTAAAACATGCTAAAATTGTGTCTGAATAAAATAGCATTTGCCACACTGAAAGCAGGGAAGATGATTTTTTAGGTAGCAATCATGTGTGAGTGCTATTTCTAAAAAGGATTTTTCTCTGTTGAAAATGTATACTAATGCCCTGAAGGTAGGATACCCTGAACAAATTAAAAGCTAAGGAAAACATGCACTCATCACAGGTGTGCAGGCATATGTATCTCTGTGGAGTATCAGGAAAACCAGATTCAGACAAAGCTTTATGTGATGTGCAAGTCTTGGCTTTGGGACAAAGACTTCCCAATGCCAATCATCAGATGCCCATCATCTCCCCACATTTTTCAACAACTAATGGTCCATCAAGATGGCTTACACCAAAAATGACTATTACTATACTGATGTAGCAAGTTCTCAGGCTGCAGTGTTGCAATTTGATCTTCTACCTCTGCCTGTGAAAAATACAGTTGTCAGGGTAGAAGTCCAGGATAAGAAAAGATGAGAGAATCTGAAATTCTGTAATTTAAGGACCAAAGCTACAGCTGTTTGGTTGGTCTTATGGAGGGAAAGGTATTGAAAAGAAATGCAGTTACATACAGTTGTATGAATTAGAGCATTCAGAAAATAACCATTATTCTTCTTGCAGGGATTTATACTTAAGAGACAGCTAGTACAAATGAGAAACATAATTAAATACCTCAAAACTGATAAGCAGGTACGGTTTTGCTTGGGCTGCTCTTCCCCCTTCTTTTACGTATCTGTAGATTTGCTGAAAACACCTGCTAACAGGCTGAAAACCAGCTACGCACAGGTTCATCCACCGCAGCCATCTCCTGCTTTCACCCCTTCTGGTACAGAAGGATCTCGCTCTCTACGACGGTGGCCTGAGATACGCAGGGGCTGAGCGCTTGAGTAACACCATGAGCCCGTCCCTTCATGCGGGTTACGAAGCGCGGCGGCCCTCCTGTGTCCCGTCCCCCGCTCCCGCCGGGGGCGGCGGCCGCTGGGTTCCCCACGCCGCCTGCCGGCACGCCGCTCCAGCAGCCCCTCGCCCTCCCTGCCTGGCGGCTCAGCGCCGCCTACCGGCCGCTCCGCGCGGTGCGCCTCGGCCAGCACCGCCCCTCCTCCGCCGGGACTGCAGGCGCGGCGGATGGGGGCCGCCTCCCGGGCGGGTGGGTAACGAGCGCCCGCTCCGAGACCGGTGGCCGTCGGGTGCCTCTGGACCTGCCTGCGTGTGCAGCCGCTGGAGGCAGGTACGGGGATCGTGAGGAGGGCAGCGCGGCGTGTGAAGCGTGTGGCCGCGGGCTGCTGCCGCTGCCGGGGGGAGCGCGAGCCCCGGGCGGCGCCGCTGCACACGGCCTGGGGGAGCTGTGCGGCGGCCCCGGCCCAACGCGTGCTGAAGCTGTCCGAGGGACGTGGCCGGTGGTGCGCAGCCCGGGGCTCCGCCGGTGACAGAGGGCGCGCAGGGGCCAGGCTTGCACGTTACCCGCTATTGCTGGCTGAGCAGCCCAGGCGGCGGCAGCATTAGCTGGAATACCGGTTGTTCAGGTGAGGGCACTCACCCACTAAGCGCTCTGGGTGTTTCTGACCGCAGGGGAGCCTGTGGAGCGAGGGTGCACCCGTGGGTAGCCTAGCAGCTGGGGGGCACTTTGTGAGGAAGAGAACAAGTGTGCGGCTGTTGTTGCGCTGAGAAAGCAGCTGAATGCACTGGGTCCTCGCCGGTAAAACCATTTGCGTTGCAGGCGCTCCCAGGGCTGAGGCGAGGTGGCCTGCGGCATCCCTCAGGGCTCGGGGTTTCCGCCATCCCCAGCCGCTGCAGGCGCCCTAGCCCCTTCGCTCCCAGCTGCGCCGGGTGGCTCCTGCCGCGCTGTGCCGTGCCAGGCAGGGTAACGGGAGCGCTGGCGTGCCGCTGGGCATCCCCGCAGGCCTGCGGGCATGCCTCTCTGCACGGGTGGCGGCGGAGCGCTGCGAGGGCAGCCGGCGGTAGCCCGTGTAGCCAGAGCTGTCCGCTGGGATAAATGGGAAGCATTTCACGAGGTTGCTGTGGTTCTGTGTAAATCCTGTGCTGCTGCTGCAAGACTGTGCTAGTCCAGCGTGAGAAACTGTTCTGGAGCTGCTCAGCGCAGCAAACTCCAGAGCAGCAGATGCCACCCGTTCTTTTGTTGCCTGAGTAGGTAACAAAGACAAACTGTTGGGCAGTGGATGACACAAACTATTAGAGCTACAGAATAAACAGGTTGCTTCAGGAAGAAAGGTGTGCTCCATTCCCCATGTCTTTCACTTATGTTAGTGAGTTGTACCCGTCTGTTTTTGCAGTGCTTTGAATGCGAATGTGTTTCACTGGGGGAAGGCTTGTTAGGTGAAGTCCGGCACAAATGATTGCACGTCCACATTTGTTGCCTTTGTTTCACCAGCGTGCGAGTTGGAGAATGAAGCATTTACGTAGTATGTGTGGGGAAAAATAAAGCTCCAAGAATTTTGTAAACTTGAATATATTTAGGAGGTGGTAAAGTAAATAAAGACACAAGAGCAAAGGTGCCAGAGTGGCATAGCCTAGGGTGGTTCCAAGACAACTTCTGTGCTCTTCAGTCTTGTCACAGAGAAGCAGGCTATAGTAATCTCTTAAATAGCAGTTTTAATACTGGACTGTGAGGAAAGGTCTGCCCTTGCTATATGCCTGTTCTTTCCTGTGGGTTTTTTGTTTTCTTTTGTTCTAACATGTTATTTTTGTGCTTACTACATGAAGCATAATTCAGGTTAGCCTCTCTAGTTGAGGGTGACTCACGGAATATCTCATCTATCGTTTCTTTCAGAGAATGCAATAAAGAGAAGGAAAACCAGGGAACTCAGAGAGAATGTTTCTATTTATCTTTGTGACTAATCATCCTTTATTTTAAAGTGTTCTTGTATATCTTTGAGCTCTTTAAATCTGTCCAGCTTTTATCATAAGATAAACACAACTTTCTGCAGTATGTGGTGTAGGTTTGGTTGAACCTAGAGAAATCTGTTTGTAGTATGACTTAGGTAGTTTCAGATTTCTGTGTTATGAAGCATTTCAGTGTGGGCTGACTTCACTCGATGGAAACCCTTACTTGTGTTTGCAGCATGCAGTGTCGCCTTACTGTGAATTTATCATTTCTGTAGGTCTTGTGCTTTACTGCTTAGATTTTGGATTCTGTCAGGTCATTCTAATGACAGTTTAATATCATTTTCTGCCTTTGTGATTGCATAGCAACAACAGCTTGGAAAAAGTAAGCAATAAGCTACTGCAGGAGGTTGTAATTATGTTGTTACAACACATAGCTGCTATTGTAAATTGTTGTACTTTGGAAAAAAAATAGCCTTGCAGATAGGCTGCAGATTGGAACACAGCCCAGTTTGGTGTTTGTTGCACTGATAGTACAGCAGTAGAAGTAGCAGCTCGCTTTAACCACAGGCAGATGTTACAACACTGATGTAATACATTGATTCACTTGTTCAAAGAGGAGAGGGGGTGAATGTGGTTGAACTGGGGTTTGTTTTCTTTTCTAAATAGCCAAGTATAAATAGGGTAATCTTCTACAGGTGGTTGATGATGGCTAATTTAGAGCAACAGTGAGCCAGAGGACAAGGGGAGTTGGATGTCCCTGGCAGCAAAGGCATCTGCCTAACATTTGTATGAATTGAGAAATGTGGAGCTTCCGTATTACTGAAATAATGTCTTGGCAAATAGATGCATTGTTAAGTGAAGGACTGATATATGCAGTAAAAGGAACTAGAAGATTAAATATTTTCCTGTGTTTTTTACTATTTCTAGTATACTTGTTACTTTCTTGCTGCACACCCCTTTTTCCTTACCAGTCCCCACTCAGGAAAAGATACAGGTATTTTTGCTAATTCTTAAAACTTGTCAAATTAATAATGTCTTCCCATTCTCGGTATGAAATTTTACCATTAGAAGCTTTGCATGCTTGATTGTTTCACTTTGTTGTAAACTGCTTGGCTTCTTAAGCCCAATTTAAATACTTTTGAAAGCCATAATAAAGTTGCAGGTGTCACCTCCCTCCCCCCATCCTGTTTGCATATGACTTTGTCAGGCAAAAATGAAAGAGGCTGTTGCATTTCCCAGGTGTGAATACACTCTCCATTGGAAGTGCCTTCCATTACTATGAGTGTCCTCAGTTATTTGATAATTTGTCCAAGATTTCACCAAATCTGTGCAGTTCTATGTCAGGGCATGCAGGCTAGGTCAAAAAGGAGAGTGGGCATGGCTAAATTGTAGGCAGCTGCTCTAATCTGTGCTCTGGGGCAGGGGACGAATTGAAGAGCTAATCAAAACTAATTGGTTTCAGGGGTGCTACATTCTGTGTAATGTGCTGTCTGATAAGCAAGTGTTAGAACAGATAAAAATGTATGTTTTTAAGAACAGATTAAAAAGAACGTATTTCCTGGTAAACTGGTTCTGCAGAGCCATCTGGAACTATGAACTGCAGATAGGACACGTACTTAATTTCCAAGGTTTCTTTTTAAAGTGGTTTTTCATAATCTGATACTTAAGTAGTTATAATGTTAAAAGTGTTTTTCGATTACATATTGAGACTGCTTGGATGTGCAAAGGCAATTTTTGCAAATACTGTTCTGCAAATACTGTTTTCTCCAGGGATCTTTCCAGCTTTGTAGTTGTGTTACAAATCAGCCCATGGCCTAGAGGTCACACAATTTCAATGCAGTATTTATCATCTGGTGTTCTTGAGACATTTCATATCATACACATTTGACAAGAAAATAAATCTAGCACCTCTGTAAGATTTAAAATGGGGTGCTCAAAAGGGTATGTTTGTAATATGAATTCCATGTTATTACACAGATCCTTTGATCAGCTTGTTGGTTTTTTTACTCACTTCTGGGAACTGTTTGTGTTCAAGCGGGAATTGCATGACTCTAGGCTTGACACTGATTTTTCACTTTGCTTTGAAGTGCCAGCAGCCTTCTCAAAAGGCTTGATATTCTATTTTAGTAATCAAATGTTAATTTTTGTTACCTGGTGAGAACACAGATGCAAAGGGCAAATTGCATCATAACTAACCTTGAAATATCATGTTAAACAATTGCATTATAGGTCTTGCTTTATACAGCCAGTCTTATGCAATATTCTTTTTTTGTATGCCTATCAGCAAGTGCTTTAGGATTATTTTTGTAGCTGTTGGGATTTTTTTGTTGTTGTTGTTTTTAAGGATCTGTTTATTGTCCTGTGTGTAGATGAACTAAGCAATATAAATCATGAGTGTACACTTTATACCAAGTATATCTGGAAAAGACATACATACAAGTTTGTATTCTTGAATTGCATATAGTAAATCTTAACCACTAATTTGCTTATCTTCCTTTGTATAAACAAAAGATATATGAGCAGCTTTTAGTGAAAATTTCCAAAATGCTTGTGGAAGGAGAATTTGGAAGTAAGATTTGAGGAAGTGTTTTGTTTTCAGGTTGCAAATACCCAAGCATTTTTGATTCAAAAACCTGGACTACTGGTAATTTCCCAGCAGACATGTTTCTGTTGTAGCCTTGCTATGTCATGATGGGCTTTTTTTTTGCAGTTCCCATGGCAACGAGGATTTTTGATCTGCAAAGCAAAATAATGTGTGTGGTTTGAGGAGGTATACATTTTTTTTTATTACAGAGGAAATCTTGATCCATGGAAACTGATCAGACACCCTGCTGTGCCCCTCACCCCGCCATCTCACTCCTTAATAATCTGTGGTTTGCCCATAAAATTACGTTTAAATGTGAAATCCTGACAAGAATGCAGTTAATTGTTCTATTTTTTGACATAGCATAAGAGATGGTGGATAATCTGTAAATGTTTACTGTAGTGATAGCATGGGAAATGTGTCATCTTCCAGGTGGAATCTTGACAAACAGAAGGCCATTGTACATGTATATAAATTTTAATGTGTATGTATTTATGAGCACTGTGTATGCATATAAGGAGGAATGAGAGTTCAAGTTGCTCAGGATTTGCATTGGCTTCTGCTAGTGTTTTCTTTGGCTTCAACTCGTTTCCAGGATATATTCATAAAATACTTTTCAAATGGACTTACACATTTTAACTAAAGAATCTCAAAATACTGTACCTGATTCACAAACAAAAAATTGTCAACAGTGGGGATAATTTTGTGTGTGTGCCCTGTATCCCTCACATTCTCAAATGAATACATGGGTAGCATGGGAACTAAATAATTAACAGGAGAAGCTGCCATAGAGTAACTGTGCTTAAGGCATGGGTTGGTTTTAATAGAGTTTTCTTTGTTACAGTGTTTCTTTTTGAGCTCTCTTTCCAGAAAGAAGCCAATTGAGATTTGTCAAGTTCCCTCCACACCCACTTTGTTTGTTTTATTTGGGGTTTTGTGCCTTTTTTTTTTTTACTTGTAACTGATAAAAAAGAAAATGGGAATAATATAGTTATTGAAACAAAGAGCATAGGCAAAGGAGGTAATTACCATTTATGTTGTAAAAGCCCTCTCAGTAGTGCATGTAAGAAAGATATGTTTGTAACACCTGAAAGGCAATTTAGGGATGTATTAAAAACAAATTTGGAAAGTCAACTCTGCTGTCACTGGCCTGCTGGTCTTCATGTTGTTGGGGCTGGGAGCCCTCTCTCCCACAGCCACCATCACCACACACACAGGTAGGATAATTCTGAAATCATGAAAAGGAAAAAAAAACCACTGTGCTGATCTCTGCAAGTGAAGCTGCTCGTCCAAAGAGGCACATTTATGCTAGAGAAGTATTGTACAGGTGTAGGGAAATCCTAGTATTTAGATAATAACTTCATCCAAACACCTGCCTGTGAAAGATTTTTTCATTAGTGCTATCACCTGTGTATGTCATAGCTGTGACAAAATAACTTTCATACATAAGAGGTAGAAATTGACCTTAACACCCATACCCAGACATAAATACCTTGGGTGAATATCAGGGTTTTTTCCCCAGCCTTCTAAGACATGTATTGAATAGGGGAGGTACATGTAACTTTGACCTCTGTCACTCTTCTCAAGAACAACTTTCAAGTCACTTCAGTGCTAATGTTGGAAAAACAGCTTAGAGCTTGTGGTAGTGTATCGTCCATAATGCTGCATGTGATTCTGGAGCATCCTTATGTTTGGGAATTCAAGAAAATCGAAATACAAAAACTGGAATTTTGAACACAGGTCTGCAAAGATTTATGGCAGCTGATAGCATCTGGGAGTGTATTGCGTAATACCCCCTCTCCTGTCTCCCCCCACAACCTCAGCCTATTTGTAGGAGCTTGAAGGCTTATTTTGATATTTGTTTTTTTCTGGCTTTGCTTTTAACCCCAGGCAGTGCAGTGTTTCACTGAATAATTTCATAGAATCATAGAATATCAGGTTGGAAGGGACTTCAAGGATCATGTGGTTCAACCTTTCTTGGGTGAGCGTAACCTAGACCAGATGTTCCAGCGCTCTGTCCAGCTGAATCTTAAAAGTATCCAGTGTTGGGGAATTCACCACTTGCCTGGGGAGATTATTCCAGTAGGTGATTGTTCTCATTATGGAAAGTTTTCCTCTTATGTCCAGTCAGAATCTCCCCAGGATTGACTTGTGCCCATTATCCGTCATCTTTTCTGTGTGACTCCTTGTAAAAAAGGAGTATCCGTCTTCTTTTTAGCCACCATTTAAATACAGTATTTTGTCTAGTGCTCCCTGAGAATTCAAGAGAAGAGCTGGCTTCTAGCGTGGACTTTGAGAAACATGCAAAGTTTAGGAGAAGGGATCCCTTAAATGGAGTAAAAGAATAAGAAGCGTTATGAATTGCAGTATCAGATCTTTTCTATTGTTTATGGAGAGGATGTGGGGCTGATGATCCTGTGTGAAGCTGGCTGAATAGGTCAGACGGGCAGCTTCTGCATCTCTGTTGAGACACATTAGGAGGAGTGACAATGCAATGACATAATCACTGACCCCAGATTGTTCTCAGCTATAAATCCTTTGGTTGCAGTCTCCACTGTTTCTCAGCATGTGCCGTTCACGTTTAAGGGCTTTTCAGATCATCTCTACTACCATCTGCTACATAATGGAAACAAAACAATTGCACTGTGTGTGGAGCCAGCTGACTCCCTGAGTGGAGATGGAAGTTTGTAAAATACATCTTGGCTCTGAGAACTTGTTTGTCTGGTTGGTCTCATTGGCATACTGTACACTAGTCACTAGGCTTTTGTGATGGATGAAAAATAAAGCAAGGTAGTGACTTACATGGTAGGGACATACATGTTTTTCAAGCAGGTCAGATACTGCATAAAATATCGTGTGTTCTTATGCTTGTAATACTGCATATCCTAATGTCTCTCTAATTAGAAGAAAGGAAAACCAGTCTGTATGTGAAGCATCTTATCAGCATGAATATATTGGTAACAGTTGTCCTGCATGGGCAGAAAAGATACGCAATAGGATTTCTTAACTGCAAGTATTCACTAGGTGTCAGTGCATGATCATACTGAGCTAATGCTGTTGTTGAGAAGCTCTTTCAGGATTGTGGTACCTCCCTAATGGAAAGGGATTTCAGAGAAAACAACTACTTTTGCCTACAAAATGCAGTGTGGATTAAATTTAAGGACAATTAATGATTAATTCAGTCTTGTTTTTTCGGAGCTGTCTGATAAAAATGCTGATTTAAAAACAAACCCCACCATGTTTTCTGCTTAATAAACATAATTTAAACACTTCAAATAGCCTGTATGTTGATCTTTGTTTAGCTCTCTTGTCAATATCTGGTGTATTACTGATCAAAAACTCTATGTGATAATGATGCTGCTCCCAGGTGTGACTAAAATTCCTATTAAGATGAGGAAAAATTACAGTTTTCATGGTGATAAGTTGTCTGTATCACAAACACATTCACTTAATTATTTGCAAAACTGTAAATGTCAGTTGAAGTGGAGGAAAACCCAATGAATGTAGCTAAAACTTCCTGGATTTCTGTAAGAAAATGTTGGTCTCTTGCCATGTCATGTCACTGGAATGGAATATCATGTTTATTAGAATATCTCGTATTACTTACTTCACAATATTACATTTTTTAAAATTATTTTTAAGCTTATTTGAATTCATAATATTTAGTCTAGTTTTAGTGATAGATGACATGGGAATGTATCTTTTCAATAGAGTGAACAGCATTAATCTCGAAGTTTAAATTGTTACAAAATGGGTATTGTCTGTCTTGTATGTGAAAGCATTCAGTGAAAGCTATGAATTAGTAGGTCAAAATAGCAAAAAGAGTAATTCACTTGATAAATGCAAATATTTTAAATGGCTTTTATGTACCTTCCAGTTTAGTACTGAACTTTCCCTATTATATCGTAAACTGTAGCACTTGGTGAATGGTAAAAATATTTACATGTTACTCTTTTATATCTGATCTATTTACAAGTGATGCCTTTTTTAGCACTATTCTCTGGTACCCTAAGGAGCGTGTTAATATTTGTGCTAATAGTTAAGAGAAGTTATCTTGGTGACAAATACACATTTTTTGATTTATGATGAACACTATATTGGTAAATATTCAGTAAGTAGCAGAAATACTGATGTGATTGTTTGATGTCCAGCCTTCAGTATTTTTCCTATTGTTACAGCTGTACAAGAGGACCATCTTTAGTGCCATCTTTGTTTATTCATGCCACTTAACTGTCAGATAGACACTATCTGATTGTCAAAGACATGTTTCTTCCACCCTGGTGTCCCTACAGTTACATCATGCAGTGACATTTAAGCACTGCATCTTTCATCATGGGACACAGCTACCTGCCTGGCCAGATTTTAAGACAAATTATGATCAAGTTTGTCTAAGAGGTCCATAAGGCATATGGTAGGAAAACTGTAGAGGTTAAAATATACCACTGTTCAACATACACTTCTCCCTTACACAGACGTACTGAATAGAAACACATATAACAACTTCTAAATAAAGGAATGCTTGAGTGGCTTCTTGTTACATATAGCTCTCTGCGTCTTTGAACATTGAATGAAAGCACATACTCCATCTTTAGTTGCTTGTTAACTTCACCAGAATTATATGTACTCACAATGATGCAAAATCAAACAGATTGTCACAGTCTTAAAAAGTGTTCCTAACTAAGGCGTAACAATTTATATGAAATGCTGATTTTTCCTTTCAATGACAGCTTTGGGATTCTTCCAGGACCTCTTTTCAGAAGCTGATCTATCTGAAAAGAGATCTCTGCCCAGTGACAAAACCTTTATCTTCCCTTGTTTGACGTGTCTTGAGAAATTTGTTTAAAAGAGTTTGAGATGCTTGCTTTCTACTGTACTGCTTTCTATTGCTAGCTGTGACATTCTGTTGGTATGGTTCCTTTGAAGCTTATGATTCCATAAAGAGTTTTCTTGCAGGCCTCCTGCTGCACTGAAGGTGATTAAAAAAGCATTTGCAACTCAGGAAATAATTTTGATGGTTGTCTGCAGCTGCAACTTTTAAAGTAATGCATACTGTGGTTTTAGCATAGAAAATAGAGCTTGTGTCTCTGCAAAATACAGAAAGAGAAATTTGGTCATCCTGCATTTCACTGGGGTTTCCACCTTGCTGAAATGGACATACTAGTACAGTAGGATGTCTGAATTTCTGAGCTGCTTTAGAGTATAGGCTGCTGTGTGCACAAAACACTGAACCCTCTTCTGTGCTCTGTTTAACGTAATAGATTTTCTCTTTACCAATGATAGACATGCTTATTTAAAATGGTTGAGAGCATTTCTTAGCAAAGTGAGAGACTTGGTTACTGTTCTTTCCTCTGCCTGAAGGTGTTCAAATCCACGCCTGCATCTTACAGAAGTGTTCCATAATTGACAATCTGTAAAATAATTTGGGGAAGATACTGCTAAACAGGCATCTGTCTTTTATTTTGGGTGATACTGGGTGAAAAGGGGAATAATACTCTAACTTGATATTGGGCTGTTTGTTTGTGTGAAAGGACAACATCAGCAGCATAGGGAAGAAGAGTACTACCAATAGCAACAATGATGCATGGTGTAAAGGAGGAGCTCCTTAAGTGACTTCTGCAATTCAATTTTACAGAAGTGTATTTTAAAATTTAGTACTTGCATTGGTAGAAATGTAAAACAATGTTGTTTTTTGTTATTTGGTTTTTTTTAACCAGAAAATAGGTTATGAAAAAAATACACATTTAATGCTTGCATAATGTACTTGAGGACCAGGTTCACCATTTGGTCCTCTCTCTGATCACTGTTTGGCATATGGATGTGCAGGAAGTCGAAAATCTGGTACAGAAGAAGAATGACTTTAAAATGGGTAAAAAGTTGTGGGGAGAAACACATTAAGGGAGCTAGAACATTGTGCATGTGATTGGAATTGGGATAGCAGCACACAGGGCATAATTGATCCAACATAAATTTAGTTGATTTTTAACTTTATTCTTTGGAAGTTGAAAGATGCTGTTATGGGTTTGGTCAGTTCCCCCCCCCCCCCCCCCGAGTCTCATGTTATGCCGGGAAAGAGAGAAAAGCTGGGGGAGGGGAGACAGGGCGCCTGGCCCGGGCTGACCAATGCAGTTATTCCATACCACAGCACATCATGCCCAGGAGGTGGGATTCTGGGGCGGGGCTCTCATGGCACGCGGTCTCAGAAGCAGCGCGCGGTCTCTCTGGCGGCATGTGGTCTGGGGAGCGGCGCGCGGTGTCTCGGCTCGGTCGGGCGGCGAAATGGTTGTATCCTCTCCCTTTGTATTTACTTTGTCATTATTATTGGTGGTGGCGGTGGCAGTAGTGATTTGTACTGTATCTTAGTTACTGGGCTGTTCTTATCTCAACCCGTGGGAGTTACGTTTTCTTTGGTTCTTCTCCCCATTTCCCCCCCATCGGAGGGGGGGGGGTGCAGAAAAGGAGGGAGAAGTGAAATTTACGGCTTAAACCACGACAGTTTTGGCGCCCAACGTGGGGCCCTTAAGGGTTGAGACAAAGACAAAATAGCCACTCGTCACAATGCTGATTTACTGGCTCTCAGAGTTGTTGCTCTGGTTCTCACAGGTTCAGTGTATGATACTTTACTTACAGCCGGTATTTCTTATCTTCACGTTTTTCAGATCTGGGTTTTGGGTTAAGATTCTTGTTACATTATACTGCATTGCATGGATTTTTAATACAATAGACTCAGTGATCATGAAACTGACCCGGTTTGTGTTTCCAGTGTGGCCACCAACTCTATACTTTGGGAGGTATATAACAGAAGTTCTTAGCAATTACACGTCTCTTTTCACCTCCTCGGGTGGTCAGCCTGTGAAGGAGACATTCTTTTGTGCTCCCAGCGCCCCCACCAGGCCGTTTACAACACTGTTTGAGAATTCTGAAGGTTTTGAATGGCCTTTAGATATCCTTGAGATCTGCCTGCTGGTGGTGATGGGAATTATCATGTTGGCACACATACTGAATATGTTGTACTCACAACTATTTAGTCTGGTCCGGAGAGTTAAGCAGAGTGGGGTGTGGGCCATGTCTGGGGTTAGACCACAATCCAGGATGGCGGAGAGATTTTCCCCAAGGCTGGACAGTCATGAGTGGCAGGGTGTGTGGGGCAGTATGGGCAAGTATCAAGGCCAGTGGGCCCCTCCAGTGCTTTGGAACTTCACCAATGAACAAATGCAAAACCCAGAAAAATTAGTAAAACATTTAAAGGAGGTGTGTGATCATTCTGGTCACACCAGAGATGGACAAATCATGGCAACGTGCTGGGGCTTGGCTTATGCTTACAGAGCCTTGTTTAACACTGTCCAGCATCTTCAAAAGGAAAAAAACGTCTCTGGATCTGAGGGCGGAGTAATGGACAGTGCAGTTAATCCAGCTCCAAGTACAGCAGCTACATCACCACCAGTGACAGGTACAGCCACGACTCAAACCCCAGTGACAAGTACAGCGACTACCCAAACCACAGTAATGATCACTGCAGCTAAACCAGAGGACCAACTCATACCAATATCGGTTGCCCCTGTACGCGAGAGGAAAAATAAAGAAGAGGCAGGAAAGATGAAACAAGGCGAAGAAACGTCACCACCTGGGACAGCATCTGACCAGGAGTTATTACCACATGATGAAGAAGAAGAAGAAAAGGAAGAGGTGACTTCTCGATCTCGGACCTCAACTGAGCTACGGAATATGCGAAAAGACTTTACCCGTCAGCCAGGGGAGCACATCATCACCTGGCTGCTCCGATGCTGGGACAGTGGGGCCGACGGTCATGAACTAGAAGGTAGTGAAGCCAAACAGCTGGGATCACTTGCCAGGGAAGGGGGAATTGACAAAGCAATTGCAAGAGAGAAAAAGTCCCTCAGCCTTTGGAAGCGGCTCTTGGCAGCTGTGAAAGATAGGTTTCCATACAAGGATGATGTTATGAGTCATTTGGCCGAGTGGACTACTCTAGAGAAAGGCATCCAGTCTCTGAGAGAATCAGCCATTGTAGAGATGATCTATATCACCAAGCCGAATGTTGGGGATATACCCATAGATCCAGATGAAGTCGAATGTACACGACCCCTGTGGCGGAAATTTACACGAAATGCACCCCAATCATATGCCCATTCATTGGCAACAATAACCTGGAGTGACATAAGACCACCAACAGTGGATGAAATGATTTATAAACTCCGAGAGTTTGAAGATAATCTCACCCCTTCCATCATCTCAGCTGTGGAAAAACTGTCCCAGAACCTCCAGCAATTGAGAGACGATCTATCCAGCTCCTCACGGGTACCAACACACGTCTCAGCTATTAACAGAAGGCGTCCCACTGTTCGAGAGAGAAGATATAGAAGTTACACACCACAGGCCACCCTATGGTTTTACCTGCAGCATCATGGAGAAGATATGATGGAGTGGGATGGAAAGCCTACTTCAATTTTGAAGGAGCGGGTGCGAGAACTGAAAAAGAGAGCAAAGGTCAAGTCTGATCACCCCATGAAGGCTGCGGCTTCAGTCTCTGGTGAGCAGGTTCCCAGATGGAGTGGAAGAGCAGATTTTACCTCAGCTCCTGTGAAGAAGAAGAATATCCATCTCTACAAGACGTGAGTGACCAATGTGATGACTACTAGAGGGGCTCCGCCTCCAGCCAGGTGGAGGTAGGGGACAATTGAATTTATTGGACTGTATGGATCAGATGGCCTGGCACATCAGTCCCACAGAAGTATAAGGCTCTAGTAGATACCGGTGCACAGTGTACTCTGATGCCATCAAGCTGTCAAGGGGTGGAACCTATTTCTATTTCTGGAGTGACAGGAGGATCCCAAGAGTTGACTGTACTGGAGGCTGAGGTCAGCATGACTGGGAGGGAATGGCAAAAACACCCCATTGTGACTGGTCCAGAGGCTCCATGTATCCTTGGCATAGTTTACCTCAGGAGAGGGTACTTCAAAGACCCAAAAGGGTACCGATGGGCTTTCGGTATTGCTGCTTCGGAGACAGAGGAAATGGAGCAGCTGTCCACCTTCCATGGTCTCTCAGAGGATCCTTCTGCTGTGGGGTTGCTGAAGGTCAAAGAACAACAAGTGCCAATCGCGACCGCAACAGTGCACCGGCGGCAATATCGCACCAACCGAGACTCCCTGATTCCCATCCATAAGCTGATCCATAGATTAGAGAGTCAAGGAGTGATCAGTCGGACCCACTCACCCTTTAATAGCCCCATATGGCCAGTGCGAAAGTCTAATGGAGAGTGGAGGCTAACAGTAGACTATCGTGGCCTGAACGAAGTTACCCCATCCTTGAGTGCTGCCGTACCGGACATGCTAGAGCTTCAGTATGAACTGGAGTCAAAGGCAGCCAAGTGATATGCCACGATTGACATTGCCAATGCTTTTTTCTCAATAACTCTGGCAGCAGCTTGCAAGCCACAGTTCGCTTTTACTTGGAGGGGCGTCCAGTACACTTGGAACCGACTGCCCAGGGGTGGAAACACAGCCCTACCATCTGCCATGGACTGATCCAGACTGCACTGGAACAGGGGCAAGCTCCAGAACACCTGCAATACATTGATGACATCATTGTGTGGGGTGATACAGCAGAAGAAGTCTTTGAGAAAGGGAGGAAAATAACCCAAATCCTGCTGGAAGCCAGTTTTGCCATAAAACGGAGTAAGGTCAAGGGACCTGCACAGGAGATTCAATTTTTGGAAATAAAATGGCAAGATGGACGCCGCCAGATCCCCACAGATGTGATCAACAAGATAACAGCAATGTCTCCACCAACTAATAAGAAGGAAACACAAGCTTTCTTGGGTGCTGTGGGGTTCTGGAGGATGCACATCCCGAATTACAGTTTGATTGTAAGCCCTCTCTATTATGTGATCCAGAAGAAAAATGATTTTAAATGGGGCCCTGAGCAACAACAAGCCTTTGATCAAATTAAACGTGAGATAGTTCGTGCAGTAGCCCTTGGACCAGTCCGGACTGGGCCAGATGTTAAAAAGGTACTGTACACCGCAGCTGGGGAGAACGGTCCTACCTGGAGCCTCTGGCAGAAAGCTCCAGGGGAAACTCGAGGTCGACCCCTCGGCTTTTGGAGTCAGGGATACAAAGGATCTGAGCCCAGCTATACCCCAACTGAAAAAGAGATATTGGCAGCCTATGAAGGGGTTCGAGCTGCTTCGGAAGTGATTGGCACTGAAGCACAGCTCCTCCTGGCACCCCGGTTGCCCGTGCTGGGCTGGATGTTCAAAGGCAGGGTCTCCTCTACACATCATGCAAATGATGCTACATGGAGTAAGTGGGCCGCATTAATTACGCAATGAGCTCGAATAGGAAATCCCAGTCATCCAGGAATTCTAAAATTCATCATGGACTGGCCAGAGGGTAAAGATTCTGGAAGGTCACCAGAGGAGGAAGAGGTGATGCGTGCTGAAGAGGCCCCACCATATAATGAACTGTCAGAAAGTGAAAAGCAATATGCCTTATTTACTGATGGGTCTTGTCGCATTGTGGGAAAGCACCGTAGATGGAAGGCAGCAGTATGGAGTCCTCAACGACAAGTTGCAGAAACTGCTGAAGGGGAGGGTGAATCGAGTCAGTTTGCAGAAGTGAAAGCCATCCAGCTGGCCTTGGACATTGCGGAACGAGAAAAGTGGCCAGTACTTTATCTCTATACTGACTCATGGATGGTGGCGAATGCCCTGTGGGGGTGGTTGCAGCAATGGAAGCAGAGCAACTGGCAACGCAGAGGTAAACCCATCTGGGCTGCTGCACTGTGGCAAGACATCGCTGCCCGAGTGCAAAACCTGGTGGTCAAAGTACGCCACGTAGATGCTCATGTACCCAAGAGTTGGGCTCCTGAGGAACACCAGAACAACCAACAAGTAGATCAAGCGCTAAAATTGAAGTGGCTCAGATGGACTTAGATTGGCAACATAAGGGTGAATTATTTTTGGCCTGGTGGGCCCACAACACTTCAGGCCAGAGATGCAACATACAGATGGGCTTGTGATTGAGGGGTGGACTTAACAATGGATACTATTGCCCAGGTTATTCATGACTGTGAAACATGTGCTGCAGTTAAGCAGGCTAAATGGTTAAAGCCTCTTTGGTATGGAGGATGATGGCTGAAGTACAAATATGGGGAGGCCTGGGAGATTGATTATATTACACTCCCACCAACCCGCCAAGGCAAGCGTCATGTGCTTACCATGGTGGAAGCAACCACCGGATGGTTGGAAACATACACTGTGCCCCACACCACTGCCTGAAACACTATCCTGGGCCTTGAGAAACAGATTTTGTGGTGACACGAAACCCCAGCAGAGACAATTGAGTCAGACAATGGGACTCATTTCCGGAACAGCCTGATAGATACTTGGGCCAAAGAGCATGGCATTGAATGGGTATATCACATCCCCTACCATGCACCAGCCTCTGGGAAAATCGAACGGTACAATGAGCTGTTAAAAACTACACTGAGAGCAATGGGTGGTGGGGCTTTCAAACATTGGGATACACATCTACCAAAGGCCACCTGGTTTGTCAACACCAGAGGATCTGCCAACAGAGCTGGTCCAGCCCAGTCAGAACTTCTACATACTGTGGAGGGGGACAACATTCCTGCAGTGCACATAAAGAATTTGCTGGGGAAGACAGTCTGGGTTATTCCTGCTTCAGGTAAAGGCAAACCCACTCGTGGGATTGCTTTTGCTCAGGGACCCAGATATACTTGGTGGGTAATGTGGGAAGATGGGGAAGTCCGATGTGTACCTCAAGGAGATTTGATTTTAGGAGAAAACAGCCAATGAACTCAATTGCACGCTGTTGCCTGCTATGTAATATTTTTATAGCCCATCAACTAGATGTCTTCAAGTCATCCGTGACTGACCCTCAGACCATCATCCCAACAAAGAATGAACTTTGATGAAACCAGATGAGTTCTGCAGTAAAGGAACAATCAGCATCAACTGGCAGTGATCCAACACTGCACACAGCCTCCTCTGCTCTGAAAGACTGTTAGAAAAGGTGGAGCCTGACACCACGGACTGAATGACTCAGCAGCTTTATAGGGATTGGTCCAGGCACTAAGGGATCATGTCTCTCCATCTGTGTGTGTGTTTATGTATATATATATATATATATATATATATGGGATGATATTTTGAATATGTGGGATCTGAGCATGATGTGAATGGTATGGAATAAGGGGTGGATTGTTATGGGTTCGGTTCCCCCCCCCGCAGAGTCTCATGTTACGCCGGGAAAGAGAGAAAAGCTGGGGGAGGGGAGACAGGGCGCCTGACCTGGGCTGACCAATGTGGTTATTCCATACCACAGCACGTCATGCCCAGGAGGGAGAATACGGGGGCGGGGCTCTCGTGACACGCGGTCTGGGGAGCGGCGCGCGGTCTCTCGGCTCGGTCGGGCGGTGAAACGGTTGTATCCTCTCCCTTTGTATTTACTTTGTCATTATTATTGTTGGTGGCGGTGGCAGTAGTGATTTGTACTGTATCTTAGTTACTGGGCTGTTCTTATCTCAACCCGTGGGAGTTACGTTTTCTTTGGTTCTTCACCCCATTTCCCCCCCCCCCCCCATTGGAGTGGGGGGGGGGAAAGGAGGGAGAAGTGAAATTTACAGCTTAAACCACGACAGATGCCCACAGTGCTAACTTGGGATCAGCCACCAATTTTCAGAGGAAATGTATTTTAATATTATCCCTGTTCATGTTTTCCCACTTTTCCTACCTGAATTACATGTTTGTAACTAACTGCGATATAGCTGCTTAGGCCCAGGCTATTTGGCTTCATCCATTTATGTTTCTGGACTTTTTCTGCAATACAAATATCTCAAATAACTACTTAACACTGTCAAAAAAGAAAGAAATATTTACGGTATCTGTTACTTAACAAACTTGAAAGAACATTTCAATACACACACATGCACGTATGATTTCTTCAGTCAAATGTCAGGCATTTCCTCTAAATGCAGGTTTGGTAACAACGTCTGTGGGAATCGATTACTGTGAGCATTCCATGTAAACCATGCTTGCATTTGAATAGGAACTTTGATCCCATGGTGGAAATATAGGTCTTAACGGCTGATTTTTTTTTTTAGTTTCTTCACAATAAAATCCCTTATTAATGGTCCTAATGGGGAAGGAGAGAGGGTTTATACTTTGCACGTGTGGTCTCTAGTATTTATTAATTATTAATAAAAAAATTTAAGTCTCCAGGCAACCTGAGACACATGGCAGCATATTTTTTGAAGCATCTGTATGCATAATTGCCGGCTAGGTCAGAACTGGATCGACTTAAAATCAGCTTAAAGTTTTCATTAAGTCGGTACATTAGTAGAGGAGGAAGGAATATAAACAAAAGAAGAAACTAACCTAACTTGCAAAATAAGTGGAAAGAAAAAGGATCCTTATTAATCGTTCAGGCACTCAGCTGTGGTGACTAAGTAAAAATCTCATAAGGTGCCTGTCATGGCAGTGAAAAGTGTTATTCCTCCCTGATCTAGCTGTCAGTCTGTGTGCCTTCTGAAATGGGTAGTACCTCATCTTTTTTCTTACTGTGCTGTGTCAGCATTATGCTTCTCACTGGAGCAGATATGGCTGAATACCAATATGGTTTTTTTACAACTAATAAAAACTGGATTAGTAAACTTGTTCAGGTTTGCTTAATATTTCCTTTCAGTCATGACGTCTAGATTATCGTTTAAAAGAAACTTCTTTTTAAAGTCTGATGTTTTAGGCTTGTGTACTGTTATTTAGTTGTGAAAAGTCAATTGCTGATTTTTGGGAAGAACTTACATGACTTAGCTGTTGGTGTGTAAATAAGGAAAATTGGAAATACTTTCCATGCTAGAAAGTACTTTATAAGATAGTCATGGATGAGTTAATGGAATTCCACACATACTTTTGTGCTTTGCTTACCTTTTTCTGTCATTTATTATATCACTTGTGATTTCACTGAAGGCAGATGGCTGTACTCTTGAGCTGATCGAAGAAATATAAATTGATCTTGGAAAGCTGGTGGGAGTCTGAGGAAGTTGAAATTTATGTAACCTGCATTTCTAAGAGATGAAAATTAATCTGCCTGGAATATGTTACTAAATTTTGCCTTGCCATTTGTTCCCACCTGGCCCTATTTTCATAGAGGTTTCTGGTTTTGTTGTGGTAGGGTGTGTTTTTTTGTTGTGGTTTTGATCTTTTTGTTTGCTTTTGTTGTTTGTTTTCCACAAGTACTTATTTATTTATTTATTTTTAAGAGGAAAGGACAATTTGTGTTAGTTTTGCTTGGATTTGTTTATCAAAGAGTAAAGAAAAACTCACCTGTTGCAACAGGGGTACTGCAGTACTGTTTCTTTTAGAACTAAGGAATGACCTAACTGCTTCTGGCCTGCACAAGAAGTCTTTCCACCCCGCCACCCCTCTTTGCCCTCCCTTTCTTCCAACAGTTTTTACAGCTCCTTGATAGATAATTCCTACTGAACTAATGTGTATTCAAGTGTCAGATCCACTGACCAGCGTAGTCACTTTCTAGCATCCTTGTGTGCCACATAAAATGGGCTCTGTTTGTTACTGTTCTAAACTGGCACAGCTGCTTCAGAGATGGCACAGCATTCAAGGTTCTATTGAAGAGTAAAAACATATGAATGCTGTGGTAAAGTATTCCTATTCTTCATTCCTGAAGCAGTTTCAATTTTCAAACTAAAGGGTGATGTGTTTTCACTATGCATCGCCCATAATTATCCAGCTGCTTCACCAACTTAACAGTCATCCCTTTAGGCTTCATTAAATGTAGTCGGTAGGGCATTGAAGCCAATATAGCTTGTTGTTTGGCTTCTGCATTTCAATATGTTGCTATTTCGGGCTGTGGAGTCCTGTTTTTCTAAGACTCATGGAAATTGTATCACACACATCCTATCCTATAGCTTCTCATTAATTAAACCTCAGGCTACTGGAATCCATGACTTGAGTGATTTCTATGGCTAGTAGGTGATGGCATCTGTCCACAATTTGTGAGAAAGAAACATTAGCTCTCCATTTGGTTTCAGTCATAAATCATAAGTAATTTCCTTGCAATGGCAGCAGCTTCAAATTAAGGAAATCTTGGCCTGGATTTCATAGTCAAGCATCAGTGGGTTCCAGTTCTTTTGACCACACAGGAATTTTTCAGTCAGCCACCCTGAATGCCCACCAGTAAGTCATACATAGTTCATTTTTCACTTCCTTATTTTTAACTCTGTCAGTGTTTACTGTGCTTGGGGACCATGCTTACACATGTCTTAATGACACTGGATCCTGAGCTGCCACATGAAATTGGCAGTGGCAGTCAAATGCACATAGTCTTTTGATGCCTTACAAGCTTAGTCACTCTTTCTTCAAGGATCTTTCCACAGACATGTAGGATACTGAGAAACAAGCTGTTACAATGTCTCTTTCATTTCAGGAAATCTAGCAGATCTAACCTGTAGAATGTGACATACTTCCTGGCATCCTGCTGGTAGAACAGTAAATAAGTTCCTTATTTCTAGACCATGTGCGAAAAAATCATTCCGATGTCGTGGTTGCAATCGTGGTTGCAATCGTGGTTATGCTGTACGAAGTCTGAGCTCTTCCAGCATTAATTGGAGAGGTGATAATTCTTTTGCTCCTGAGCTGAGCATTAGACACCATTTTTCTCATGGAAATGCTTGATCCTGCAGTAAGTTGCCTGGTGCAGATAGGTAACAAATGGGTAAGAGTCTCTAATGTCTGCCTGTAGCTTTCACTAAATACCAAGCTCCTCCTGTGTCTTCATTAAGCAGAATATTAGAGCTGATCTCACATTTGACAGAAGAGATCTACCATAACTGGCTTCTAATGAAGGACTGTGTGATCAACTATCACAGTTACATAACGTGAGGATACCTGCTGGGAGCCATGCACAGTATGAATGCCTGCATAGGACAGGAAGTGGAGATTGAGAGGTTTTATTGCCAATAATCTGAGTTCTTTGAGATATGTAAATCTACAGGGACACTTTGCCTGGGACATTGTTGCCCTTTCCTTCTCTCCTACTTACAGAATCATAGAATAGTTAGGGTTGGAAAGGATCTTAAGACAATCGAGTTCCAACCCCCCTGCCATGGGCAGGGACACCTCCCACTAAACCATGCCACCCAAGGCTCTGTCCAACTCAGCCTTGAACACCGCCAGGGATGGGGCATTCACAACTTCCCTGGGCAACCCATTCCAGTGCCTCACCACCCTTACAGTAAAGAATTTCTACCCCATATCCAATTTAGACTTCCCCTGTTTAAGTTTTAACCCATTACCCCTTGTCCTATCACTACAGTCCCTAATGAACAGTCCCTCCCCATCATCTTTATAAGCCCCTTTCAGATACTGGAAGGCTGCTATGAGGTGCTCCAGTCCCCTGATTATCCTCATGGCCCTCCTCTGCACTTGTTCCAACAGTTCCATGTCCTTTTTATGTTGAGGACACCAGAACTGCACACAATACTCCAAGTGAGATCTCACGAGAGCAGAGTAGAGGGGCAGGATCACCTCCTTCGACCTGCTGGTCACTCTCCTTTTGATGCAGCCCAGGATACAGTTGGGTTTCTGAGCTGCAAGCGCACACTGAAGCCGGCTCATGTTCGTTTTCTCATCGACCAACACTCCCAAGTCCTTCTCTGCAGGGCTGCTCTGAATCTCTTCACTGCCCAACCTGGAGCTGTGCCTGGGATTGCTCCGACCCAGGTGTAGGACCTTGCACTTGTCATGGTTAAACTTCATCAGGTTGGCACCAGCCCACCTCACAAGCGTGTCAAGGTCCCTCTGGATGGCATTCCTTCCCTCCAACTTCTCAACCGAACCACACAGCTTGGTGTCATTGGCAAACTTGCTGAGGGTGCACTCAATCCCACTGTCCATGTCACCGACAAAGATGTTGAACAAGAGCGGTCCCAACACTGATCCCTGAGGGACACCGCTCATTACTGGTCTCCAGCTGGACATTGAGCCATAGAGCACTATTCTTTGCATGCGGCCATCCAGCCAGTTCTTTATCCACCAAGTGGCCCACCTATCAAATTGATGTCTCTCCAACTTAGAGACAAGGATGTCTTTTGGGACAGTGTCAAACACTTCGCACAAATCCAGGTAGATGACATCAACTGCTCTATCCCTGTCCATCAGTTCCGTAGCCCCATCATGGAAGGCTACACAATTGGTCTGGCAGGATTTCCCCTTAGTGAAGTCATGCTGGCTGTCACCAACCACCTTGTTGGTTTTCATGTACCTTAGCATGCCTTCCAGGAGAATCCGCTCCCAGATTTTGCCAGGCAGAGAGGTGAGGCTGACTGGTCTGTAGTTCCCCTGCTCATCCATTTTCCCCTTCTTGAAAATGGGGGTTATATTTCCCTTTTTCCAGTCATCGGGAACTTACCTGACTGCCATGATTTTTCAACTATGATGGACAGTGGCGTAGCAACTTCATTTGCCAGCTCCTTCAGGACCCGCGGATGGATATCATCAGGTCACATGGACTTGTGCACATTCAGGTTCTTAAGATGGTCTCGAACCAGGTCCTCTCCTACAGTGGGCCCAGGGTCTTCATTCTCACTGTCCCTGTGTTTGCCTTCCAAGACTTGGGTGGTGTGGTCAGAGCATTTGCCAGTGAAGACTGAGGCAAAGAAGTCATTAAGAACCTCGGCCTTCTCCAAATCCAGGATAACCAGTTCTCCCAATAGCTTCCGGAGGAAGCCCAAGTTGTCCCTACTCTGTCTTTTATTCACTGCATTCCTACAGAATCCCTTCCTGTTATCTTTCACATCCCTAGCCAAGTTTAGTTCTAACTGGGCCTTAGCTTTCCTAACCTGGTCCCTAGCTTCCTGGACAACATCCCTGTATTCTTCCTAGGCCGCCTGTCCTTGCTTCTACCTAGTTGCAAAGATTTGTGTTTCAGAAGAAGCTAAAATGGTGCAGAAGTTGCTACCTGGTATGCCTAAGCATGAGAGCAGGCAGAAATTAGCATATCCTATATTCAGTGGCAGAAGGAAAAGGTGGTCTAGTCTTGAAGTGATAATACCTGTGAACCATAGGAAACTACAGTTACTGATGAGCTCTCATCCCCATCTCACTGTGTACCTGTTTTTTTTTTTTCAGAATTTGAAATAAAGCCCATTAGTAGAAAACTGGATGCAGGACTTAAGAAAGTAAGGATCCACTTTAATATTGAATGTTAACAAAGTTGCAAGCAGTTTTTAATATTGATTTAGCTTTAATGAATTTTAACTCCTCTGAACTCCTCTGTCTTTAAGTAAATATTTCATGGTTCTAAAAAGGAAACTGGTTTGTGCACTAAAGAAGCAAGCATGTACCAGATATGGGATAAGATAAAAGAGAGGAAAATAATTTGATAAATGGGAACAGCTGCAAATATTTTTTATTACCAAAAAAAAAAAAAAACAGGTAAAAAAAGTATAAGGCCTAAAGAGAAAAATAAAATAACTGGGCTACTAAGAGAGCCTGCCAAGGGAGGGGAGTGGACCCAGTTAGCTCTTCTAAAGGAAGTGAATGAAAGCAGATACCATGTCAAGTTTTAGCAGTGTATGTTATGAAATGCAAGAAATTTGTTTGAGGTTCTTGTTATTTACTAAGCTGTGTCAGTTCATCTTTACAATAAGGGTTGTCTAGAGCCTTAAGGTAAACACAGGTTCTGTTTGTTCTTTCCAATATCCCAGAGCATGAAAGTGAGCATGGTTTAATTATCATCATAAATAATTTGTACTGTATATATTTGTGTGATATATATATATGTGATACATGCTATATCAGTATATATGTCATAAACACTAAAGTGTCGTTTTGCTTGTCTCCCATGGGTCTGTGCAGCACCTCTCAACTTTCTGTCCTCCTTGGCTTATCAGTAACTCTGGGGTGGGAAGTAAAATCTTGACTTATAAGCCTGGATGTCACAAAGAACTGTGATTTGCAAGTGAAATCTGAACTGGGATCCACAAATGGTTTGTAATGACCTAGACCAAGTCAGGAACTGCCTTCAGCCCTGATGGCATAGCTGTATAGATAAAGTAAAAGGTCCCTGGCAGCCTTGCAGTTTCTGATTTCAACTTATTTATATTCTTTTAATTTACTCAGTCAGTACCATTACCTGGTATGGTAGAGTGGATTACTGAGGTGTGTAATTTGTATATGCTTTCCAAATTTTTTTCTCTGAAGCTTTTGACAGGAAGGAGGTGATCCTGTAGCATGCTATCCTTCCGTGAAGGGATTGCCAAAAGAAGCTTTCTTCTTTGATTGAAAGAAATACTGCAGTAGCAATAGACATAATCCAGGAAAGGGGAAATGAAGAATCATGAGGAACCTGCTTCCTGATGAAGTCTTCCTTTTGTTCAGTGTAATAGCTCTGGAGAGAGAAAAAAACAAAACCAAAGCCAACCAAACAGAAAAAAAACAACAACCCGTATGTTGTAAAGGAGCTTTAAGTATACAAGCACACCAACTCATCTCTTGAGTCACATCAGGGACTAGGTACAAATGTGGATTCAAAAAGGATCCAATTTCCCTTTCTCCATCTCTTTGCATATGTGATTAATTAGTCCAATAATGCCACTTGAAGCCGGAAAGCGCTGTTAAGACTTTGCAAGTGGTGTCTGTGGAAAGTGACATTTGGGTTCAGGTGCTGTGCTGGGGGGCGGCCAGGGCAGCTTGGAAAGGGCCGGGGAGCCAGAAGCTGAGGACAGCCCAACAGCGCTGAGTGGATCAGGTGGAGGGGTGGCCGCCAGGCTGAGGCAGGAGCCTGGTGGATGGTCTATTGTGGAGAGGTGGGTGTATGGTCAGCCTCTTGGGGTCTGAGTCAAGCAGGTGACTTGCCAGATCCAGGCATGGCTGCAGCCGAGTGGTAGCATTGCTTGGGCGGGGCCAAGGGCAAGAGGCTGAATTTCAGCGCAGCATCCTGGCAAAGGATAGGCAAGCCCACAGTGGGGCTGCTTGCTCCCTTGCTGTGCTGTCTGTAAATTGGCCTTGAGCCCAGGCAGCCAAACCTCGCCCCACAGAGGGGAATGTCCTTAGAGCCCTGATCTATTAGCAGAAGTGAATCTCACATATTTAAAATTCATTTATCAAGCAAATGACTTAATTTTTGGTGTGCATATTGGGGCAGATTTCACAAGGACTGATGTTATGTAAAATTCTGAAGACACTGGTGAGTGTAGGTTACAGATTGCGCAGACACTGCTCTACAGGGGAGGCTTGTGTGTGCAGCACTTGTAAAGTGAGGGGGAAACATCAGCCTATTTAATGGTGGCAATTTTTTTGTAGCAAGGCTATTTGTGTTTTATTTAGAAACACTGACTGTATTAGAGTTGATTCATTCGAAGACTATTCTAGGGATGTTGGGGTTTTTGTTGTTAATAACCTCCTTTTTTCATAGTAGATTTTACAGGGCATTCAGATTTACTTGTTTGTACTGCCCATTTCTCTGTGATTATTTATTCTGATAGTGCTTCAGGGCTGGAACAGTGTTGCACCTTCCATCTGTACTGAAAAGATTTCTATTTAATCCCGTTCTGACACTACAGTTCAATATGTCTGTGCATTTCCCTCAGCAGTCAGGCTGCTTGAGACGTGGAGCCTTAGTGCTCAACTCCCACATTTCTTTCTACAGATAAAAAGAAAATAAGGTTGAACATGTCTTCCAGCCAACTGCTTACCAGGGCAAAATGTCTGGTTAAGTTTTCCTTGGTCTTCCCCACAGTTCCTTTCCACTAAACAAAATGGTATGATCACAGAATCATAGAATAGTTAGGGTTGGAAAGGACCTCAATCTGAAACCTAATAGTTATTTTAGGTTTTTAATGCTTGCAGGAATGGATTTAGTTTTTTCCAGGCATCTAAGAAGAGGTTTTATATTAAACTGAGGTAATTTGATTAAAAAGGCATCTACTTTACTTATTAAGACAGAATCTGAATGTTATACACAGGATCCACTGGCAATTTGTTGTAAGACTTAGTAGCTAATTTTTTCAGAAGCTAAACCCACTATTACTTTATAGTGAAAGTATGCCAATTGCGATAATCTTGCTGTGGCTAAAGACTGATAATTCAGTGAAGAGGACAGATGCTCTTATTTAAAGGAATTCACAGGTAATTTTATTGGAAAGCCATAGCTGAAGATCGAAATTTGTAAACACAAAGGTATTTTTCAGCTTCTGCTGCTTAACATTTTCCCTTCAAGGGGAAATCCTGGACTACAAATGCTTTGATGTGGCAGTCAACATTACCGTAGCTAAGACTGAAGATTCATTACTGATTTTAATTTTAATTAAAGTGTCGTAAAGGAAACCTGATGCTGTTGTTTTCTACTGAGTGGAAACCTGTTTTATATGGATATATGCAAAGTAAAAGTTCCCTAATCTTGGAAAACAGTTTTTGACTAAAGAGGCTACAAATAATAGCCTGTTTGAAGCACAAACATTGAAAATTATTCACCCAGTCATTTTTTGCATTTTAATTTTTATTTAGGTAGAAAGTTTTGTATGGACCAAGTTTATGCAGTACATTGGATTTTGGCTATTGTATTATAAATACAGTAAAATAAATGCATGCACATCAATTATACAGGTAGAACTTTGCATAGATAAAACTTCCAGAAAAAAGTATCTTGGAATTATTCTGTTTCAGGTATTTTATAAATAATGCCTCAAGCAGAAGATTTATATAGTAGGAAATTATTAGAATCCATCTTCTGATTTATTCTTATTTGCATTGATATTGCAGAGTCTTGCATTCTATAAAAGCACTACTGTTATTTTGATAAACACAAAATTTCCTAAAGACACAGCAGCTCTCTTCACTAAAGATCTGGATGGCTGAGTCAGGCTGAAAGAGTGTATACAGGCAATAACTGTGTTCCTACAGCTGTTTGCCTTTTTTCCTTACAACGAGGAGCTGAAAGGGAGAATTGCTATTCACCAGTGGAGCTGCAGGTTATTAATAGAGACTTATTTTTCTTCTTGTCTTTAAATTTTGTCATTACCTTCCAGTACAGAGCATCCTTACTGATTACTAAGTAGCTCATTAAAGCTGTTTTTCAGATGTGCTTTTTTGTTCTGTTTTCTTCTTGCTGTTTTCCCATTTTGCTAGCATGCAGATGGGGGTGGGGAGTGGGAAATAAGGGAGAGAGCATGTACCAAAGGATGCCAGGATTACTTCAGTTATTGGACGACTGCTGTCTGATGGATGGAAAAAGGAGGAGTAAGCCTTTCAGTCTGCACTGACTGAGCTGAAACAGAAATCTGATTTACAGGTAAGTGTGAAAAAAATTCCTGATCTGAATAGCTATTCTTGATCCTTGCCACAACATGCTTGGTATAAAAAATGTGCAAGCATCTTTGCTCCTCATTAATGACTTTGAAGCAGCTTTTTAGGTTATTGTTTCTCCTGCCTAGGAGGCTTCAGCTGCTGTGAGATCCATAGACAGTGAAATCATAGGCATGCCTGATGCTATCTGACAACTTTCTTATGTGAGGGTATAGGCACTGCATCTCATTGATGCTGAAGTTGTGCAGTCAGCTGTAGGTCTTTTGTGTGATGGAAATACTCGCTGTTGAAAATAATGTATGCTCCTAGCAGGAAAATAGTGCTGGAATCTCTAAAAATGTTTGAGTTTGGACAGAAAAAGGTCATACAAATGAGCTGCTTCTGAAACTGGATGCGTCTTATTTAGCATTGAACATGCAGTAAGAATGGCGTATCAGAGCAACTCTTAAAATGTTTTTGTGGATTTTTCATTATTTTTAGGTTTGGAATTAATCTGGTTTATAATTCAATTATTATTAATTATTTTTGTTGTAAAGAAAAAGCATGATGCATATAATTGTGTGTATAAGACAGATAAACCTTGTAGTACCTACAGCAGTTACATATCAGTTCTAATAAGATATTGAAACAGCTTGTATGAAACGTGTTCTGCTGAGCATATGTGTTGCTAGCAGCTATTAGTTCACAGGCCCTGGAGGTGGCCAGGAACAAATAACTTACTTGGTACAGAAAATAGATTTGTTTATATCCAAATATCCTCAAATAATGTGACCTGATAGGCTACAGGCAGAAGTCCTGGCACCACTGAAAGAATTGGAGAATTTGATGTTGGCCTCACTGGGGTAAGGATTTCAAGATGTCAGCTCTCTATTGACTTATTTATGCATTTTATCATGTAGCAAATAATTGTTGTCCTGTATACAGGACCCTGTTTTGCTAGTTGGAAGCAGAAATCTTCATTGAAATACATGAATTGTGATTATTGTTGGTGTGACTGTATGCAGTCATAAAATATATTTATAATTCTAAAATGTTGGAATTTAGTTTTAATGGAGTGCAGATATTAAAATCGGTAAATGCTTATATCCATTTTTGTTGTATTCATTGAGTGAATTTGCTTAAGCATGACCCAAGGTGATGTTATTAAAGAAAAACTGGAAAAGTCAACAGAACTCTTACTGAGTATTAGGACTGGAAGAAGCTTTACCCTCTGTCCACTTAATTATGCATCTTACCAGCTTCATGTGTCTGGTGTGATGTCTTTTTTTCCTGGCTGTTTTTTTTTCCAAGAATGGCACACGGTATGTTTGCTTAACAAAAAAATAAAAAAAAAATTAAAATAATGTACAACAATTGTCAGTTATTCTCAAAATTTTCTGTAAGACTGATGACCTGTATCTCTTTAATACTGGAATGCGAAGACTGATAAATACTGACTGAAAAATAGATGAGTTGCATCCTACATTTGTTATTTGTAGGGAATGGATATATATCTGAAAGCATAAGCAGAACTGTTAAATTACAATCTCAGATCCATGTATTCCAGTCACTTTTCTTTTTCTCCCCACAAATGAGAAATCCAACTTGAAGCAGCTCCAGTAACAGAGAGGAGTTGATGAAAACAGAGATGTAGTTCCACATGTATTTAAATTATTCTGTCTCCTTGGAAACGCTGCTGCTGCAGATGGATTTGGCTTTTGGTGGCTAAAAATATCTACAGCTTAATAGTGACAGCATGAAAGATACTGGATAAAACTACTGTGTTGTCACTGATTTTCAAGTTCCCTAATGATTCAGGTATTCTACATGAACTACAGATTTGCATTTTCTGTTCTGTGTTGTCTATCAGCTGCTGCCAACACTCACCAGCATGGTGGAAATGAGATAAGGTCATTAGCCTTGGTTGGAGACCCTACTGAGAAAGGAATATGTGTGGCAGGTAGTCTAGCCAGGCAGTTTGAAAGCAGGTAGAAAGCTTGAGGCAGGGGGGTGGGTGGAGTTATGGTGCTAGTTTGGGTATGTGTTGCATAGTATTTGAGGCTTATTCCCAGGGAAGTCTGTGATAGGAAAAGTATGCTTAAGCCCTGCCTTCGTAAATTAACAATTTGTAAATAAAAGAATGTCTTTTTTTTATTTATTGCCGGGTCATTTGTGATAATTTTCTTACTAGCTGTATGTGTAGGTTATTGAAATATCACACAAACCACTTAAAGTCAAATAGCAATGTATCTTAAAAAAAAAGCCAAAATCTAACTTACTAAAGAACTTATAAGAAATAGCATTACACCAAGAAATTTCGTCCTTTAGAGAATTAATCCTTTTCAGTTACGAAAGCGTAGTCACTATTTTTTTTTTATCCAGTTCTGTATTATTTCTTCCATATATCACAACTACTTTTGCTGTTAGCTGGTTTTCAGTACAGATAAAAATACTTCTTTTGATCTCTTCTTCATTTCATTTGGATGGCTTCTTGCTTGTGCCCAGAAAACTGAACAAATGACAAACATTTCCTCAGTGCTACATGGTGGGCTATATGTTCCTATCTTATTCTTTTGTTTTGTTTAGCATAGATCAAAATTGCTGATTAATTTTCAGTTATTGAACAAGGTGTTTTTTTCTGTTCTGCAGTGTCTTAGAGACAACACTAAAGTGTTATGAAGTATTGTTACAGGTATGAATAAGTAGTTCTCTGCAAATGAATACCAAAACCCATTTTTAGCTGATAATACAAGTACCAAAGGTCATTTAAAGTAAAAGTTGGATACTTGGCTTTGATTAATTGAAGTAAGTAGTAGGAAAGAATCTGTATTCTTTCATTCTGTAAGAGACTATTGACATATTAATAAGGCAGATTATTAAATGGATTATGGAAAATTTTCTATGAGGACAATAAAATCTAATCATAGCCTTCTTATTGAGAATAATTTGTTCTGTATTGAGATGAGCAAGCTCTAGTTGCTTTAATTTTAAAGCCCTTTCCTATCGTATGTAATTTAAGATTCTGCCGAAATAATAAATAAATCTAAACATTGTTTGAGAAAGTAAAGGTGTGATAAGATGCTGGAAGTAGCATCTGTGTGTTTTACGGCAGTCAAGCTGTGCTAATTTGATATAAATCCTTTGATTTCTGGATATAGAAGCAGATGTTCTCATCTATTGAAAACAGTAATGAGGTTTGTTTATCTGTCATTATGTCTAGGTTGTGCAAGATACTGATGATAGCACAGAAAGTACAGCTTTTTTACAAAACCCCAAACTATCCATTAGTATTGTTTCCAGACTTTAATCCCCTAATGTTAGATATTTTGACCTTGTCACTCATAATTAGTGCCATTATTGTCAATTATTATGGCAAGAGCCAGGTATGAAGGATTTTGTCCACTGTTACCTAAAATTTGCACCTACGCTGTGTGCTCTCCCTGAGATACATGCACACACCCCTCCATATATAAACAATTAAGCTAGAAGTGTTTTCTCCTGTCCTCTTAGATAAAAGAGGTAAACCCAGTACAGAGTTAGTGTTGCAAGTATGTTTCAGTACATTTTTGTGTCACAAGTTCCTACCGTACTTTTCAGAGCTGAGATGTTCTGATTTTGGGGTGTTCAGGGGTTTTGTGTGTATGTTTTTTGTTTGTGATTTTTTTTTGGTTGGTGTTGTTCTTGTTTTGAAACTCTGATAACACTACAGATTTTGGAGCAGAGAATGGCTAATCTTATGTCAAGATGCAGAGATCATGGGGCAGAAGGGAGAGCTGTTGAATTCATGTGTTCTCTGCTGACTTTGGCAAGGGTGAATGAACAGCCAGGCTGTGTGTTAAATAGCATGCAAGAGGAAGCTAAGTATCATGCATCAGGGCTGTAGAGGTGTGAAAGCCCCTTTGGCCTGTACCAGTCTTGACCATGCTGTGCTTTGGCAGGAGCATACCGAGATATGCAAGAGAGCCTACCTACCATGTTGTGTTGTTCCTCTGTAGGCAATGCGCAAGATTGATGATCATGAAAGAACAGTGTGGAAGATCTGTGCTGAAATAATACGCAGACATTTCACAGTGCCGATTAGAATTACTATCTGGTCAAAATATATATTACATACCACTTATTTCCAGCACTCTGTATGTTGATGGCATTTCCAATCTCCACTACAGAGCTGAACCCTACTGCCATTCTTGTAGCTGGGAGCAGAATAATGCAAAGCCACTGTACCAGAAACATGGGGAAAATGCCAGCCTCAGAGCCTCACTCCAGTTGTTGAGGAGGGGCAAAGCAAGCCAAATGTTGTCTGTCCTTTTGCAAAGAAGTCTAGTAAAGATATGTTGTTAGTATGCCATCTCCCATACACCAGATAGACAGGCTCTCCCCATCACCTGCATGCTTGCTCTTCTCTAAAAGGCTGTGTATCTATCAAAGTCAGTAGGACTGGTGGCACTGTTTTTCTGGTTTTTACATTTCAATTTCTGTGAAGAATTGTGACTTCTCCTGGCCAGAGCTGTGCTGCAAGCAGTCCTGCAAGGCAGTCTAAGAAGTCCTTTCTGGGAGCCCACATACAAACTTAAAAATTCCTTCTGGGGTACAGATACTTCTGTTGTGGATGTCACATACATTTGACTGTCTTTATTTTATTTCTTTTCTTCAAGCAGAAGCAAAAGAAAATATTCCACAGATATTTGGGATTAAGACATTTTAATTAATGACATTTCATCACCAAAGCTTGACATCTAGAAGTGGCCAATACCAGGTCTTCAGCAGTGTTACCCAAAGACTTTGGGAAGGACTTCATGACAGGCCCTGCTAAAAGTGTCCTAGATAACTTAGAGGCTAGGCACTATGAACCTGAGTTTGTGACTCAGCTTCAGCACGGCTTTTCTCCAGAATCGCCAGTTTACCTCTAGGACTCAGTATCATTTATGCATCTTCCACTCCTGTAGAAGTGTTTCTTGCTGCAGCAGGCTTAGAAAATTGTTATAAATGAAATGTAAGCTTAAACTAAACAACTTTTTGTGGGCAAATCCTGTCTTGACAGGAAAGTTCTCTTGCTGAACACCTCTGAATTCCCTTCTGTCAGGTTGTGCCTTTGTCACTGGAGGCCTAAATTCTAAGCTTCTGGATGCCTAGTTGAATTATTACTGCCTCTTACTCGTCTCATTTTGCTCTGTGGGTAGCATGGTGAGAGAAGACTTAGGAAAACTAGGCTAGAATTTTCTTCTGTTGGCTGAATTATACAAGCATTTCATTTAACAGTTGGTACCAGTTGATTCAGCCAAGAATTGAACTTGGGCTTCAGAAGGCCATTTTGCTGCCACTGATACATGGGAGTCTTGTATTTGGATGATGGAGAGGGGATATTTGCATGCTTGGTGCCTGTAGGATCTTATGAGATACTTCTGGGAGGACTAAGGGAGCTAGAACTACCACCATTGCGTCTGTACTACATGTAGAGACAGGAGGTAAGCATATGCCAACATCCTTTTTGCATTCAAAATTCATTGCCAGTGGAGCTAGTTGGCATGTGTTAGAGCATAGAACAATGTGTAGGCAGTCTAGAAGATTAGAGGATTAGTACTCAAGCGTGAAATCAGGAGTGCTATAAAGTAATGGTATAGAAACCCTGCAAAGAGCAGACTTGGCAGAATTTGTCTTGCAGAGCCGGAACAGATTCCCCAAGTTGAACTGTGCAGCCTTATCCTGCAGGATTTACTTAGAGCCATGGATTTAGCTAGACTGAAGCAGGCAAGCAGAGCAAGGCTTTTCCTAGTTTACATCTGTGTAACTTGACCACTGCTGTAGGCACAAATTTATGAGTAAGATTATATACTGGTATTCCTTGTGCCTACACAGATCAGTCTCTTAAGTGGAATTAGCTTGCTATATACTTTTAATTTTTACAGACTGTAGTAGTGAAACTATCACGAGCCTACCTCTGGCAACTGGTGCTTGCGATTAGAGCTACCAAATACAGCAAAACATGTATTGCAAACATTAATTTGAATTCTGAACAGCTGTTTGATTCATGTTCATGTACCTCTGTTGTTCACTGTTTGCAAGCATTCATGCAAATGGCTTTTTGTCTGCATTAATGCAGTCCTTTACATGAATAGTCATTTTCACAAGCAAATAATATTCTTTGTGTGAGTGTTGTCGTCACTGTAGGTGCTTTTGGTTTTGACTCTTCCCACCCCTCCCCCATTTCAAACTGTCTATAACACAAAGAGCAAAATAATTAAGTGCAACATGTGGAACTAAGCAAACATCTTGATTAATTCACAGCCATCTCTGCTGCTGTCGTTCATTCAGCAGGTAAGAAAAAAGTCTTTGAAAAAAAAAATCAAGCTTTGTTTGCAAGCTAAGAAAAAGGCCTAAATTCAAAAAGAATATTAATCACAACAAATAACCCAAACATCTCTGCTTGTGAGCATCAATATTCATGATTTCACTGGGAAATTATTTGCCAAATCTCCCTAGCATATTATAGTACATGCTGACTGGCCAGTGGGTGGGAGTTGTTTGTGATGAGTGCTTTGCAGTAATGTTTTATGTGTAACATCTGTTTTCTGCATCCTCCTGTTCAGTTTGCAGTCATTTGCATAGAAGTGTTTTTTGTTTGGAAGCAAATCTGTGTTACTACTACCCACTTTGTCAAAATTTTTCCATACTTTCAGTTGATACATTTGAGACAAGGCAGAATGCCGCGTGACTCATAGGTCAAGTCTTGGTTTGACGCCTGCCTTTTTATTTTTGTTTTTATTTTCAGATCAGAATTTTTGTGCAGGTATATTTTATCATGGTATGTGATCAGCTCTCAAGAAGGAATTAATGCAAAATAAGGTTTCATAAATGATTGAAAGAAGCAATTAATTGTTGTTGGTCTGTCCCGTGTTGCTTCCCCTCTAGCCCAATGCCAGTGTGTTCTTGAACTTTTTCTCTTGTTTTTCCTGAGCTTTGGTCAGTAACTGATTCCTGTAGTGAGACTTTTCTCTAAATCATGAGGATGTATAATCTGAGGCAGGATCCTATTTTATTTTTTTGTATCTGTTTTGCTATGGTACATACTTGCATATGGTACGTACTTGATGTTTATGCCTTCACAGGTATGTTCCATGCTTGTTCAATTTCCCATATAATTTGTATGAGCTGTGTACTATAGTCCCGAATTTAACAAAACAGCAATTTATTTTAAGATTTTGACTAGGATAAAAATCTCTTTGGAGCTTTCTTTGTCATTGTCTGTTTTATTAGTATCTCTTTGCACATGTAAAAGCAATGGCTGAAGTGCAAGTTGGGAGAAATGTTTTTTTTACCTCTGCCTGTAGTGCCTGTCTGCTGTGGTCCTGGTGCTTTTGTTGTGTTGGACTATTTTTCTGTTTTACTGTTTTCTGTCCGTGGGTGCCAGAGATATACTGAGGATATGGCAACTTAAAGTTAGGTTTTCTAGAGCAAGTTTGGCAGTGTACGTTATGGGGATACCATCATGAGAAGCAGCTTCTCCTGGGAGCACAGTCACCCCTCCCCTCCACTCATTCAGTAACTCTTCTGGGGCTTTTCACTGGGATTTGAAGATACCCGCTTCCTAAAGCACTGCTGCAATGAGACTGTTACCATGGTTTTCTGAGACTTCCAGCCTTTTCAGGTGCAAGAGAAAAATCAACCCAGCCAGGCTTTTATATTATTTTACTTTGTAGGTTCCAGGTAATATTGTGACTGTATTAAATATATCCCCCACGTTTACATGGGATTTTTGTCTTCTGGTAATAACATGTTGCTACTGAACTCTTTAAATGGATGGTGCCTGCCAATTGTTTGGCATTGTAGCAAGGCAAAGCTTGTTGCCATGGAGCTTTGAGGACTTGCTTCACCAGTTAGCATACCTGCAGCTAGAGAATGGGTTAGATGATCTCTTTGTAGGAGTAATTTCTTCAGGGTAGAGAAAAACTAGGAAAGAAGGGAAGAAAAAATGGATGGGGGATGTTTAAGAAAGATATATCCTTCTCACAGCCCACATCCATCATATGTTTCTACTGTGTCAAGTTGCCATTTCCTTGAAGAATCCTTAATTGTCAGGCAATTGGTGTTCGACTTAAAGCTCACAACAGTGCATGTAGCTGATTTTCCTTGCTTTAAGTACTGCTCCCCCTGTTTCAAATTTGCTTTGCTTTGCTGTGGATTAATGCCATGTTAGTATGGTGAGGAGCATGGCAGAGGATGATGTATCACATCACTGTGCAAGGGTTTTTTTTGTGAAGGATATACCATCAAACAGGAAAGCTTTCAGTGCTTGCTTGTTACTCAGTTGTGTGAATCAGCAGGATGCTGCTCCAAATCAATCTCAGCTACTAGGCAGCTATATAATAATTATCCAGAAAGGTCTGTTTCATATTGAACTTTTCAAGCCAACTTTCTCCCTTTTTACCTAGACTGATAAGTTTGATGTAGCAGATCTCTAGCTGTATCTGCTAGCTGATTTTCTGGAGGCTGGGCCTCACTGGTGTCTTATTGGAAGTCCAAAAATACTGAAAACTGTGTTTGGTTTTCTTAGTCATGTGATGTAGTTTGGTTCCTACAGTCAGTTGTGGACTTTTGTGTACTGGATTTTATGCAGAAATACATATATTTTCTCATTTTTCTTCAGAATATATGTGTTGCTGTAGTACTTCTGTGTGCTTGAGATTATTCCCATCCTATATAATGTATTGTCTTGCATGCCATGACTTTTGTGTTAGCAAAATTGTACCACTGTGTAGTTATATTTCCCTTTATGATTCCTGTTACCAAATATGGGGTGTATTTGTAAGTTTTATTTTCCATTCATGTATTGAAAACTTGTCTTGTCTAAGTTGTCAGTGTGTTGTTCCCTAAGCCTGGAGAGTCTTCAGTTCAAATGAGGTTGGGTTCAGATTTCTGTGTGGCTGCAGTTGCTTCCATTTGATTCCCAAAATCTGAAGTTACTGATGCAGTTATAGCTCAGGTGCAGGAAGAATAACAATTCAGTATGAATTCCCTGTCCTGGTTCCCTCATTCAGGACTTAGAGAACCTGTTGAAATATCACAAACTTTGTGGCTTCGTTGCTGTTGTAAGTTTGACTTTTGCTTATTCCTATTGTTTTCTGTCTTCCACTGGAATATATCATATGTGTCACTGTGCTTATTTTCTCCTAGTTCCTGGAGACGTGGCCCATGTAAATGAGGCGTGGGTTAAATGTATCAGCCTTATGTGCTGCTCTGCAGATGTGCCTCCTTCTGAAGAATATTGGCTTATGGTGTGGCAGCTGTTTATACAGATGTTATTCTAAAGGGATCTCCTGCTGGTGCATAGTGTGTACAAACAGTTTTAGGTACTTTTTAATCTATCTCTCTGATAGCCAAGCTCTTGAGTAATGGAAGTGTGTCTTTTCCTCAGTGTAGCATATTCCTGGGGAGACCTGATAGCAGAGAGACTGGAATTAACAGATCTCAGGCAAGTGGCAATACCTAAAGTTTATCACGACGACTCCTTTGTCAAACAACCTTCTCGATAATCTTCCTGGAAGAGATTCATGACAAAACCTGGGCAACAGCTATACTAAATATATATAATGGATAGCTATGCCTTCTTTATGTGTTGTGGTAATATTCAGGTTCTGCAGCATTCCTGTACCTCATGGCTTATCTTGATTAGCTAGCTGGGCATAGAGCTAACCTGTACGTCATTTCCTAGGATCCTGGGAATCATTTCTTATGGTTAATTTCATACATCTTCCTAATAAAATGGATTTTCTTCTACCAGGTCATGACACTTGGCACAAACATAGGCTATGCTAAACGCAAGCAAATTTAAAACCCTTTGGTGTGAAAAATTCTTGTTTCTGCTACTAAGTGTGAGCTTTTATGGCTATTGAGACTGGCACTGTATGTAACGACTTTAGTAATGGGCAAGATGCATGTTAGTCATCCAGTTGCTGGTATACTTGCAGACGACAATGTCTGATGAAAGGGCTGTTGTCTGGACATCATCTCAAGCTATGAGAGTTGTTGCTTTCTGACAATCTGCACACCAGTCATGATTGCAGTTACTAGGTTTGCCTTGCAGTGCTGTTATGACTCAGGCTCTTTGAACATGGAATTTCGTGATTCCTGTAGCCACAGTTTCAATGGACTTGGGCATGGGTTTGACCCAGGTCTCACTTGTACAATGAACTCTTTGTCAGCTCATTTCTTTGTTTCTTTACTGAGATGTTTGAGTGTAAGCATTTTCTTTCTCGCACTCCAGCTGCTTCTTCACCCTCTTCTGCAGTCAAGCTATAATCCTGTGGATTTGATACTGCAGGCTGTTGCCATGGAAATAACAGTGATTTCCCTATTTCAGTGCTATAAGCACTGCAGGAGGCAATAGAAATGGTGGTTGGCAACAGATATAGTGAGGAAATGGGGGACAGTTCAGGGGAGTTCTTTATGAACCTTATTTTTTGGGGGGGCGTGGGGTGTGTTCTTCCCCTTATTATTGTGTTTTTTCAGTATTTGTTATTCTTTTCTCTGTCTCTTTTTTTTTTTTTTTCCTGGTGAATGGGATTTTATTAAAGGCCGATGCGTAACAATTTCAGATATTCTTACTTTTTTATTTTTTTAGAGGTTATGGCTAAATGCTTCTTTCCTTTTTGTCAGAATAAAACACGGTGCTTTCTTTTCAGCTAGTAATAACTCATTTCTGGACAAAGGGCCAAGGTTGAGACGTCAGCACATTCTGTTTAAGTCATGTCTTTAGCCTGAAGAAATCCCTTTCAAGAAAACTGGTGGTGGTGGTGGTTTTTTGTTTGGTTGGGTTTTTTGTTTGGGTTTGGTTTTTTTTGGTGGGGGGTGTTGTTTTTTTGGTTTTGGGTTTTGGATTGGTTTTTTTTTCCCCCATAAATAGTAAGTCAAGCTGGGATCATCATGTCAGACACATGCATTTAAAGCCGTCTGTGTAACTGACACTATTCAAGCCTAATACATTCATTATTTAATTTTTAGTGAGCTTGCACACAAAAAGGTTCGGTGCTGGAGGTGTCTTATGCAGCATCTGTTCTTATTAGCATTATGTTGTGATTCCACATCTATACTGAAAACTTTTCTCTAAATTAGTCACATCCATAAAGGTAGAATGAAACTTACTGCAGAAATCAACTTTGTTATAAAATAAATTGGCAGCTTAATGAGCTGAAGGCAAATGGCATTGAGAAGATTGAGAAGCTTTGAAACTATATGCTTGAAAGCATCAAACAGCAGCCTTTTTTCCCCAACTACTTACAACAGTTTTCCACTAATTAGCATAGTCAGAGAGCAGATATTATCTGTAACTTTTAAATTAAGATCTTAGAATTAATTTGCGGTCTTCACTAGGACGTCATCAGTAACGATGGTAACAGTAAACTTTAAGATCTTTTTGAATTAAATTGAGAAAAAATTTTTCAGCCTATCAGATGCTTTAAAAACATTTTGATCTTTTTCTGCTTAGTAGTCCATAAATGGAGATAAGAAGATCAGCTGTTACATGTGAAAGGGAAACAATAAGGAATGTTCAACATGCCTCTGGCTTTTTTGGGCAGTGTTATTAGGAAGACCATAGGAAGTTCATAAGGATAGATTAGGAAGTCCATTAGGAAGTTCATAAGGATTGATTCAGTGCCTTGATACTTTATGTAAATAGAAATAGAATATATGTGTGTCAGTACTCATATCTGAATTTCACAAAAGCCTTGCAAAAGACTTGTGCATAAATTAAAATGACAAAATGAGCCAGAAATATGTTTGCAGGACCTGGCCTGATAAGATGCTAAGTATTTTGTGCTCTTAAATCTGAGAATGTGAACATTTGATAGTACTGAGTATTACATAAACCAGGCTTTTAAAATAAATCAAGAGAGAGAACATTTCCTCTCTGAACTATATTAGTGAACACTGATTTGTCATGTAATGTCTCCTGGTGCCAAGTTTTTAAGCATTGTATAAAGGCACATTTCTGCTGAATTGTACTGGGTTATATATACTTTATGCTTGGCCCAAATTTGCTGTATAACTGAAAAAAATTGCTTTTTTTCGTGCATGGTATTGGTTATAATTTTTTTCTGTGTTGGTATAATACCGGTAGCATTTACCTTCTGCCTGTAAGAAGGTGTCATGGGTTCAGCAGTAGCAGTCGTTTTTTCTCCTTCGTGGTAGCTGGTGCAGCGCTGTGTTTTTGATTTTGGGCCTTGGAACAGCACTGATAACACCAGTGTTTTCAGTTACTGCTTGGTAATGTTTTGGTCTGACCAAGGACTTTCTGAGCCTCATGCTCTGCCAGGGAGGAGGGAAGCCGGGAGGAAGCAGAGACAGGACACCTGACCCAAACTGACCAAAAAGGTTATTCCATACCACAGCATGTCATGTCCAGGATGTGAAAACGGAGAGCAGAGACCTGGAAGGGTGTGGTGGTGGACTGGGGGTGCAAGGCATGGTCAGGTTTTTGGTACTGGGGGGTTCGCTGCTAAGGGGTGCATTGGCTGGGTCGGGCTTGGTGAGCAGTTGTATTCTCTTTCCTTGTATTTCTCTTGTATTATTACTGGTGGTAGCAGCAGTGATTTGTGTTATACCTTAGTTACTAAACTGTTCTTATCTCAACCTGTGCGAGTTGCATTTTTTTTCCCAATTCTCCTCCCCATTCCCCTGGGACTGGGGGAAGAAAAAGAAGGGAGTGAGTGAGTGAGTAAAACTCTGTGAGTTGTTAGCCTGGGTGAGGCTTAAACCACGACAGAAGGTCAGTGAGGTGATGAATATACTGACCGTGACTATTTTTTTTTTACTCCTTCCTGGAAGAGCTATTTAAAACTCTTGGTAAGGAGCCAATTAGCTACAAGTGGTAGTATCTGATTGATATATGAACTCCTCCATGATAAAGGAATTTGAAGACCTGGACAACAGGCATGTGTTTCAGTGCCTCATTGCCTCTGTTCCTGTTACAGGTGCATGTGACAGCATTGCAGCAATGAGTGGAATTTTAAAGAGGAAGTTTGAAGAAGTTGATGGCACTTCACCTTGTTCCTGTGTGTGGGAATCAGATGATGACATTTCTAGCAGTGAAAGTGCTGACAGTGGAAGTAATGTCCATCCATCCACTTCTAATCATTTTACTCGTAAGTACTAAAGTAATGTGTAGGGCATGATATGCCTTTTTATACCCGCTAAGGAAGATTCATCTTATGTGGAAGAAATACAGTGTAGACTATCTGGTTCTATTTTGAAGCATTTTTCTGTTTTATTACATTTAAATGTTGGCACTGTAAGGAAGTACTTATTTTTGAAAAATAACTATTTCCTTTTGTAGTTGTTGTTTATGTAAAAAAATGTGTATACCAGTGAGTTTCTGAGGAAACTCTTCTTACATACTGTCATTTACATCTAGATAGTGGGAAATATTTTAAGTATAGAGAACATCTTCCATTTTGGATGACGATTTGGGGGAAAAGGGAAAATCAGCAGTAACAGAGTTTGAACACCGGTGCTTCTGCATAACCTTATCTGTCCAGAGTTGAGTAGTGTGTGCGATCTGTGATGGAATAGCTGGTTGCTCAGATCATTCATTCTGCTGCTTAAGCCAATGCAACCACACAGCCCTCAGTCCTTTTCTTCCACGCATTACAGGAGTAAACAGATGAAATGTGTAATTCTCCCTGAGAAAATGTTAGATTCATATTTGATGTCTCCAGGATATACTTGAACAGAAATCTTGTTCCCACTCAACCAACTGAACATGAATAGTTAATTTACAGAATATTTTGCTTTTGACTTCTCAGGTTGAGGTTACCAGTTACTAAGCTTGTATAATTTGTGGAATCTACATAAAGCCTCATATCTGCAGTAAACCATGTGTGCAAATGAGTAGCAGTAAGTGATCCGGAACTTTATCTTGCAATTTGTATGTAGCAGCTAGAAGGCTTTCTTCATTTTGGGTAGGTTGGTTGGTTTGTTTGGTTGTTGTTGTTTTTCTAACTCCCTGTCTAATAATGCTAGGCTAGAGCTGTTTATGACTTACAGCTGGCAAAAGGGTTAGTGTAGTTCTTTGTCTAAAAACACACAAGGAAGAGCCTAAAACTCCCCCACCAGCACACAGAATGGAAGAGGATCAAAAATGCAGAAGAATGGAAACTTGCAATGGTAAGGACCAGCAGAAGGAAGAGACTTCCCCCAAAGCCTGAGGTGCCCTTGCAAAACTGCTTTGCCTGTCTGCAGACTGAAGATGAAAGATCTATCGTATCAGGAGACATGCTGGAGCTGAGTCTGATCTGCTCCCATATGGGATCATAGAATGGTTTGGATTGGAAAAGACCTTAAGATTATATAGTTGCAACCCCCCTGCCATAGGCAGAGACACCTCCACACTTGACCATGTCGCCCAAGGCCTTGTCCAACCTGGCCTTGAACACTGCCAGGGATCATTGCAACTGAAAAAAGGAGACAGATGATAATAGTAGGCAACTCTTTTCTGGGAGGCACAGAGGCAACCATTTTCTAGCCTGATGCGCTCTCTTGAGAAGCGTGTTGCTTATGGGGTGCTTGTATTAGGGGTGTTATTCAGAGACTACCAAGCCTCATTAAATCCACTTACTGCTATCTGCGTCTGTTGTTTCATATGGCCACCAGTGATACAGCCAGGAGCAGTCTCAAGAGTATCAAGAAGGATTACAGAGCTCTGGGATCTATTTGCCACTTCTTACTGCCAAATCTGGGTGTACATCTGGTCTTCTGATTTGATACTTTGAGTACTGCTGCCTTACCTCTGTGAGTGCAGATGGCAGCCCAGTACTGAGTGGCTTTGCAAAGCCCAGGTTTTCTGTAGGCTTCTTGCTGAATTTAGAGTGCTAGTGAAAATTGAGACACAAGTAGCTGAGAGATGTCCCACTCCTTCCCCCTCCCCAACTCATTACCCTGCTTTGATTGTGTTTGAGGCTCTTGCTGTTGGAACTTGAACTCTCCAAATTTAGCAGTGGAATTTTCAGCCTGGAATTTCTTCCACTTGGAAGTCTGCCAGAGCTTTTGTCTACTGAATAGGCTTCAGGGCATGACGCATATACATTTATTTTGCTTAGCTATCGTTTGTTTGCCATTTGAATTTGTTTTTTAGTTTTAGTTTGGTGGTGGGTTTTTTTTTTTGTGTGTGTGTGTGTGTGTTTGGTTTTTTTTTCCTTTTCATTTTCATTATTTCATTCTTGACAAAGCCACAATCCATTTGCTTATGTTTCTGCAGGCAATGGCAGTACTTTTCTAATGCAACTGTTCTGGTAAGTATTTTGTGTGATTTTTTTTTTTGTGGGAGTAAAAAACCCAAAACATTCTGGCTGCTGTGACAGCAGACTTTATAAATCACAAAGTAACTAAACCAGTTCAAGTGCTTTTGTAAAGCAGAAATAAACAATAAAGATTGAATTCAAAGAGCTTGGCTCTCCGTAGCTGAATCTTGTTCAATTTAGTTGCATCAAAATATAAGCCACATTGACTTCTTTTTACAGCGGTGTTTCTGTAGCATGGTGAAGAATCGGACCTGTAGCCTCAGAAAACAGTATTTCATGTAAAATACCTGAGGAGCTTCTGGTTATTTTCCTGTTTGTTACCTCAAAGAAAATTTGGCAATTCCTATATAAGAGTTTTATTTTCCCAATATTGCTAGCATCTATTGATTTTGGAAGTATACTTTTATATTTTTCTGGGGAGAATGGGTTTACTGGAGTGATTACTGCAGCAGACTGCTGTTTGCTAAAGGTTTTTCAAAAGATCTGGAGTTGCTTATGTTGTATCAGAACTTAGTTGCTTTCAATTAGATTCTGGTAATAATGGTTTTCAGATTCCTCTGTTGGTGTTGTTTTCTATTAGTTACCCACTTCTGCAAAACCCAAATGACAAGCTTATTAAAAATCCAAAATGTCTACATGTAAAATGGAAATCAATAAGAATATTTGCAAAGAAAGATTATTGGTGTGAGAAAGTTGCAGGATTGGGTTGCGTGTTTGAATAGAGGGCAGAACAAGCTCGTTGCTGACACACACCTTGCTTGTTGCAGACAACTCTATCCTTACAAGCATATGTTACACATAACAGCAGGCTTTTAGAATATGTAAGACATGTTTGCTCTAGCCTTATCTGAGATCAGTGTAAAATTTTTCCCCCTCATACCACTTTATGGAGTAATTCATTTATTCTATACACATTTCATGAAATCTGGGCTGCTACTGTGTGCCCAAACCCATTCTGCTGTTCAGAAAAATCTAAATATACTCATATAATTTCTCACTCTTCTTTACCAGTACATGTGCAGATTCATTGCTTCTCCAAGGGACTGCTGAGACCCACAACAGAAATCTGAAACATCCTCTTCTATGCCATGAGCTCCAGTAATCTCTGTCAGCAGACAGTAATTCTTTGTGGTAGCGGAATGCAATATTATAACAATATTTTATAAGCTGCATATAGATTAAGGCTGTTAATAGTCAACACTTTATATTAATCTCTATATTTCTTTTCCTGTGGCAGCATGTTTTATTCAAAAATAAATGTTGGGTGTATCCAAATCAGTTAAATAATTACAGTAGCATTATATTGCTTTTCATGTCTTCAGTGGCATCCGTGGAAATGAATGACTTTTTCAATAAGTATACATGTCTGTGTTTGTGTACACATGTGTATATATGTATAGCTTGAAAAAAACATAACTATGTATGTGTGTAAATATAATCTGTGTGTGAATGTAATTTGAGAAAGCACAGATACGTGCTTGTGTACATATATATGTACAGGTGCAGTAAATGTGGTAATGGCATATGGAAATTTTGAGTGGTATTTTAAATGTAAAGCTTGTGACACAGTGCCATAGAACTGAAGAGTGAGAAGCTACAGGGTTTTAGGCATATTGTTGACTATGGTCTCAATCGTAGCTGAAGAAATCTTTCGCTCCCCCTCTCTCTCCCTCTCTCCCTCTCCCTCCCTCCCTCTTCCTCCCTTTCTCTTTCTCCCTCCCTCTCTCTCCCTCTTTTTCTCTCTCTCTCTTTCTCTCTCTCTTTCTCTCTCTCTTTCTCTCTCTCTTTCTCTCTCTCTTTCTCTCTCTCTCTGCCCCAAGGTTTAGGGATTTGTGTGAATCAGGCAATCCTTCTCTGATAAGTCTGCACAATATATGCAGGAAACAAATTAATTCATGTAATTCTTGTTCAGGAGATGTCATTCGTGGTTGTTGCTTTGTTCCTTAAAGAAAGTTTACGATTTCACTCATAGATTGTTTGCTAGTCATTTTACTGGAATGAAGACTTCACTTAGTTTTAAATCAGAACATCTTTTCTAAATTTGTGGTTAAGGAGCTTGACAGGTGAATTTGTGCTGGCCCAAACTTTCTCAGGTGCAGCTGGAAGGTTTCTCTAATTTATTTCAGTTAACTTTCTGTAGAAGCATGTTACAGTCCACCTATGGTCACCATGCTTTCCAGACTGACCAAACTACTAAAAACAATAATCATGCTATTGCTATAAGGTCCTTGTTAGATTTGGGGATCTGCTTGACCCCCCTGGTTCAATTCATCCTTAATGCTGGAAGGATTTCCAGCATGAAAACCTGAGCCAGCAGGCATTTTCCATTTTGCTTGTTGTTACGTCATGACTGACTTCAGTTTTTACTGTTTCTATGACAACCATATTTTTTTGATTGGTAAAGAATAAAGTGCTAGAAGATTTTTTTTTTTTTTGACTGTACAGTATTTTTTCATCAAGGGAGTGAAGACATCAAGATGCTTTTCACTAATCAGTATTACAATTGAATTGCTGCCTAAATGTGCATTCCTGTTTGTGGCAGACTCCACATATAACAGTTTTTCAGATAGAACAGATGAGAAAATACCCCTATGACAGTTGCCAAATAACCTTCTGAAAAATTGATGATAATTTATACTTCCAATTTAGGACATCCTTATTCGTCAATTCATGTAGATATTTAGATTCCACTGTTAACCTGTAAAGAAATGTACTTATCAGGGCATGGCTCAAAGCAACACACTAGGTTGTTTTATGAGATTTTTTAGCAATTTCTGCAAGTCAGCAGCAAAGTGGTACTTGGGAACTGATGATGGAATTTCATCAAGTGGAGCTAAGAAAAGAAGGGGAGGGGGATAATAACAAGAACATGACTTGCTGGGTTATAAGAGAACAGAGAGAGGGGTCAGAATGCACAGGTCAACAATTGGTGGTTACTTGGGAAATAGAGCAAGGAGCTGGTAACAGGCTGGTCGGGTGGGAAGACGGCTTATTGACTATGTCTTTATGAAGGAAAAGAGAATAAGGTTTCCTGAGGCAGGAGGAGCTTAATAAGCAACAGGGTGTTTTTCAGTAAGAACCAAGAAAGCAGTGGTAAACAGATTTTACTTGGTAAATATGTCAGTTTGAAGAAAGGGCTACAGATTGGCTGGCTCATAACTGGGAAAAAAAGGGAGGGCTAATGAACAGCATAAGAATGAGCCATCTTATCAAGATCAAAGGAATTTAATGCTCCAGCAGTTTGTATATTCTTAGTCAGTGAAAGTGACTCATACTCTTTCACTACATTGATGTGTATGGAACATATTTCAAAAGCTTATTTAGAAAATCCCTGGGAAATGTTGATTGGGATTCTGTAGCGCTTCTGGATCTGTTTTGCTTATATTAGAGAAAAGCACCTTGCTCTAAGAATGTATGTATAAATCCTGGTCCATATTCAGGAGTAGGTACCATCAGCAGGTCTGGAACCATCTTCTGCAGGTGAATCTTTGATTACTAGTACAGAATGATGCTAGTATGATGTATGAAATTGTATTTGCTGATTGGCTCTTGTCTATGAGATTAGCTAAAAATTAAAAATAATGGTTGGATTTTGTCCTTGATTTGTGATGCAGAATAAAAATTAGATTCACAATTGGAGTAGCGTAGCACATCAAGTCTTGGCCACTAGTTTGATACTTTTTACAGCAGTTGATGTCTCTAGATGCTATTACAATATGAAAAATAAATTTAATAACTTTACAATCTAATTTATAGACACTAAGTGTGAAGGTTGGTTTTTTTTTTCACCTGTGATGTGCATGAAGTTTAGTAATGCAAAATCATGATGACTATTGCTTTCTTGACAAAGAGTAACATACTTACACTCAAAGTCTTTAAAATTCTTTCAGAAGTTCTTTTCAGCTAACTTCTAGCTTGGATTTGTAGTCTTTCCCAACATCCTTTTCTGGAGAATCCGTAAGGTTGGGATAGAGATTTTAGTGAGACTTGCTTCATGGTCTTTTGCAAATAGTATCAGTATTTTCAAATGTGTTTCTAAGGGTGAAAACCTTAAGATTTCTTGAATGCTAAAAGTAGCTGTCCTTCTCCTCAGACATGAAGCAGCATTAAGACAACATTTGGATACCAGTGAAAGCTGTGGGTGGCCTTACACCATTATATTAGCTTTTGCAGGGAAATCATTAATGAATCAAGTCTTACTCCTAGTGAGTTCCAGTGGCCTCTTCGCAGCTTTCTTTGAATTTGCAAATTAAGCTTCAGGAAGACTATTACAATATCTTCTCATAGAATCATAGAATAGTTAGGGTTGGAAAGGACCTTAAGATCATCTAGTTCCAACCCCCCTGCCATGGGCAGGGACACCTCCCACGAGCAGGGACACCTCCCACTAAACCATGCCACCCAAGGCTCTGCCCAACCCAGCCTTGAACACCACCAGGGATGGAGCATTCACAACTTCCCTGGGTAACCCATTCCAGTGCCTCACCACCCTCACAGTAAAGAATTTCTTCCTTATGTCCAATCTATACTTCCCATGTTTAACCCATTACCCCTTGTCCTATCACTACAGTCCCTAATGAACAGTCCCTTCCCAGCATCCCTGTAGGCCCCCTTGAGGTATTGGAAGGCTGCTATGAGATCTCCACACAGCCTTCTCTCCTCCAGGCTCAACAGCCCCAACTTTCTCATTCTATCTTCATACGGGAGGTGCTCCAGTTCCCTGATCATCCTCATGGCCCTTCTCTGGACTTGTTCCAACAGTTCCATGGCCTTCTAATGTTGAAGACACCAGAACTGTACACAATACTCCATGTGAGGTCTCACAAGAGCAGAGGGGCAGGATCACCTCCCTCGACCTGCTGGTCACTTTCCTTTTGACGCAGCCCAGGATACAGTTGGCTTTCTGGGCTGCAAGCACACACTGTTGGCTCATGTTCATTTTCTCATCAACCAACACCCACCCCCAAGTCCTCCTCTGCAGGGCTGCTCTGAATCTCTTCTCTGCCCAACCTGTAGTGCCATGTTTTGTTTTGTATATTTGGTACACATTCTGTATTTTATGCTGGTTTGGCAGCTTTTACTACCAGTCTTTAAAGATGGTTTTAAAGATGTTTTGAAATATAAAGCCATGTCAGAATTAGTACTTATGACAAATTATATTGTCTTATTCTCCATTACTGTAAACTTTATGACTGATGTCAGTATATACCACCCCTCTATACATGAGCCATTGGGTAGTGTTTTCTCCTTATTGAACACCATTCTGCTCTTCTTTGCACACACTAGCAATTGATTCAGCAGTAGGCCTCACTGAGGGGAGTTAACACCGGAAGGACAGCAGCATAACAGCACAGTTTCTATTGGTGGTGGATCTTCTTCTAGAGGTTCCTTCCATTCTGTGGTTTGCTCCCTCTCGAAGGTGGCTTTTTTTTTCCTCCCCCTATTAGTTAATACAGCTTCCAAATATGTTTTTTGTGTGATCATATTGTAAGAGGTTTTAGGTCTCTAGCAATGAGTTGGGAATAGTCTCCTGTGCCATTTTTGTTTGGTTGGGTTTTGTTTGTTCGGGTTTTTTGGATGTTTGTGAGTTTTCTTGTTTGGTTGTTTTTTTTCTTTTAATAGACTAGCAGTTGTTCTTGTAAAGCAGAATTAACAAGCAGATGAATTTAGGAGGTTTATCTTTTCTTGGTGCTTCATGATGCAACTGTTCTAATGGTTACAAGAAAGATGCGACTGTATCTTGTCTCTGTTTTTCAGTATTATCCGCCTTCAGTGATCAGGTGTTTTATATTCTGTTTTGTGTCATCTGTATTGTGCTTGGGCTTCTTGGCCCTATTGGGCCTAGTCTGGACTTCCTTAAGATGAAGGCCTGTATCTGGATACAGAAAATACTGACTTCCTTCCTCCCTTAGATAATTTAGTCTTGTAAGACATCAAGCATATAGAGTAAATATAGAGAAGAATGCATCCATGGAAATTACTGACCTGTGAGCAAAAAATTAAAGAACTTTGAAACATTAGGAAAAAGGAGAGTATTCTGCCTGGCGGAGGCTGTATTATCTTCATGCTTTCTTTTTTCTCTGTAGGCCAGCCTCATCTCCCGCATGTCTTGCTGTTTGCTGAGCTGTCCTGGTGCCCATGGCAGTCCAGTGGTGTGCACCAAACACAAAGTGTATTAAAGAAACTGGATATCAACCCTCCTGCCTCCTAAAATACTATGGTGACGTTTTGAGCAGCTCAAGTTAGGAGAATACATGCAAACTATTGTTTCTTTGGAATTTGCCAATTCAACGAAGTAAAAACAGTTAAATGGAGCATGGAGTTTGTTTTTTGTTTTGGGTTTGTGTTTGGTTTGTTCTGTTTGTTTGTTTTTCTTAAAGCTGTAATGGAAACCAGATGGCTTTCTCAAACTTTTCTTGTTCCATGATGTCGTGGTTTAAGCTGTAAATCTCACTTCTCCCTCTCTCTCCCCCCAACTCTGATGGGGGGGGGGGGATGGGGAGAAGAATCGAAAGAACTGTAACTCCCACGAGTTGAGATAAGAACAGTCCAGTAACTGAGATATAATACAAATCACTACTGCTACCACCAATAATAATAATGACAAGGCAAATACGAGGGAAGAGGATACAACCGATCACCACCCAACCGAGCCGAGAGAGAGAGAGAGACTTCCAGGTTCCTGCCCCCAGTATTTTACATCCTGGGCATGACGTGCTGTGGCATGGAATAGCTCTTTGGTCAGTTTGGGTCAGGTGTCCTGTCTCTGCTTCCTCCCGGCTTCCCCTTCCTCCCGGCAGAGCATGAGGCACAGAAAGTCCTTGGTCAGACCAAAACATTACCAAGCAGCAACTGAAAACACTGCTGTTATCAGCGCTGTTCCAGCTACCAAGGAGAAAAATGACTGCTACTGCTGAACCCAGGACACATGATAGTTTGTCTGCTTGGCCTCCCTGCAACAATGTTGTGGTGTCTTGTGTTCATCTACCAGTAGTATTGGGCTTGCAAGAGTTTAGAGCAAGTTAGAGGACATGATTCTTCATTGGTGCTGTTCAACACCATTGAATATTTTTCTTCTGCTCAATAAATATGAGGCATTTTTGTTGCTTTGATTGTGTATGTGAATACTAATATTACCCTATTGCTATGTGTTTGTAGCACTGATATCATTAAGGCATGTGGGATAGCTCCAGGTAAGGACTGGTTTAGTCTGAACTCACATAATAATGAATAATGACTCTGTTCTAAAGGGGAAAACCAGTTAGCAGTTGTTGAGGATATTGGCTTGTCCTGTTTCTTCCCAGTTCACTATCAAAGCCAATTAGAGTCTTTTTGTTACATGGAGTCTTTTGTATTTTAATGAATTCATCATCTGCTATGTATTCCCCAGGCTAACAGTGGTGAGAAAGTGATTTGTACCATCAGATTGTCTGAAGACTATAACACTTCCTCCCAAGTGAGGATTTAACTGTTAGTATCTGTGGCTCCAGCCTTGTTACATGACTGGGTTTTTCTTTGTGCTTGTGTGCAAAATAAAAATATGTGAAGCCATTATCTCCTATTTGCAACAAATACACTGAACACACCATCACAGATCTCGCTGTGTGCTTATCAAAGACAGCTTAACCTAACACGAGTGCTTTCTGAACTTCTGTGTTACTGATGTTTAGTGGGTTGCTGTGTATAAATGTTTTTCCTGCTTGCAACTTCTTCTAAAGTTGGTTGTCTCCATACTGGAGACTTCAGGCTTGAGGTGCAAAGAGTAAATGTTTTAGTACTGAAAACCAGTTTTTGTGTGTTTCCAACTGGTTAGTCAATTAGTTCATCTACACAAGTATATTAGGGAATGCTTTTGAAAACATTAAAGGAGGAATTATGTTTGGAAGTAAACTAATGGCAATTCCAAGCAATTCTTTAGCTCTTTCTTATGTTAACAGAGGCATGTTGGTATTTCTACATCACCTGCTAGCAATGAAAGTGGCTATAGGCAGTGGTCATCTTTAGAGCTATAATTCAGCATTGGTTACTATGGAAACCGTAGGTGACCTACATTTTACTAAAAAGTGATAAAGTTTCTCTTTTTTTTTTTTTAATTCATTTTATTTTTCTTTAATGAAGAACACCTATTGATTTCTACTGCTGTTTTTCATCTTTTACATGTTGTTTTAGTCAAGTAGTATTCTTAGGTTTTGGTTATTAGTTTGGAATGGACACAAAAATCTGAAGTAGAGATGCCATTTCACTGTTAAACCACTATTTAAAATTAGTAAAAACTATTACCTTTGCTGTCATGTCTAATTGTAGGTTCTTAGGAAGAAGGTAACACAATTTCATTAATTGCAATGTGTGTTATAATAACATATAGCTACCAGTGTATGGTTTATAACGGCTTGCAGTGGAAAGACTCATTTTTATGAATGTATCTATTAGACTAACATTACAAGTCAGTTGGCTACTGTATGAATAAAGTTACTCAAACTATTGGACTTTGAGTAAGCTTCAAAAATGTTTTTGGGTTTAGTAAATTCAGCTTGTGCTGCCTTTAAAAGAGTGAGATTTTTTTTCCAAAAATGAGAATATACTGCAGACACTGTTAGAGGAAAGAGCAGCCAGAAGAGAGGACATTTGAAATAAAGCTTGAGTTAGCATTTTAAATATACATTTCTCACAATGAGAGTATCACAGGAGGGTAAATGTTGGCTTAGAGCGTGTGTCTAATTGAAGTCATTAAATGTTGTGTTTTGTCTAGAACTTTGGCTTGTAGATGAGCCAGGCTTTTTTTAACTCTGCATTGTTTATTGTACTTTGTAGTGTAAAGGAGTCTTTAATTTCACAGAAATTAAGGACAGAGAAAAGCTCAAGTATAGACTTATTTGGGACCAAACATATTTTCTGTGATTACCTTATGAACCACCCGCAAATTACTGAAACCCTCTCTCATCAGTCTTATTATGACATTAGGTGGGTCTGTACTAGAGGCTGAGATGGGATTATATAGATCCATAACTGCCCATATGTCATGGTTTAAGCCCAGCCAGTAACTCACCATATTTTGCAGTCCTTCCCTCACTGTTCATATGTACAAGATCATAGGCATCCTGCTGCAGCTGACAATCGAACCACCTCCTGATTTCTCTTGTATTTCCCCCTTCTCAGCCCACACTTCTTTTGTAGCCCTCTTTATTGCACTGAAGTTCATACAGCCTGCTCAGTTTGATCCATGCTGCATGGCACACTATGCTTCATCGCATCAGTTGTATTATTAGGTTAGCAACTAACTCATTTGTTTCCATATCTCAAAATGTAAGACATTTTGTTTGTTACCTTCTTTCTTGCTCCAGAAAGCTCAAGTTGGTTGCATTGTGTCCATCTGCCTACACTGTGATACTTGCAAACAGCAGCAGGATTATTGGCAAGAAATATTACTTGTGTAAAACACTCAGTACTAAATGTTTTGGGGAGTTGATCTAGTTTGCCTTTATGATGCAGTCTTTAATTATCACCTAAACTTCCTGTAACATGATCAAAACCTTTGTTTTCTCCAGATTATTTTGATCCTAAAAAATCTTAAGCATGCCTTAAATAGATGATGGCTCAATAGCAAGCACTGCACCACTGGTGCTCAAGATGATAGCAAAGATAGTGTGTAAGAGTTGTATGCCCAGAGAGCCATGGTCTGTGCTAAAGGAGGGTATGAAAGTCACCAGAGGTCTAACTGGAATGTGTACCAAAGTTTCTTCATAATCATGTCATTCTGAACTAGCTGCAAAGACAGAGCGCCTTCCAGGCATATCTGCAGTGTTTCTCTACTACTTCTGGCCATAAGCCTGTCTCCAGGTGTGTTCAATTTTCAGAGTCACAGAAGAAGGTGAAAAATGATCCGCCAAACTGTAGAAACTAGATTCTGCATTCAGAAATGTTGAAATGAATATTCTTTTCTGTTCCTCTGCAAGTTGAGCAGAAATACTGAACCAAGACAAGATCCTGACTTTATGATAAAGCAGGATTGCAAGTGTTAAGGCCCAGAATGGAAAGTGACACAAACAAGAATCTGTAACAGCAAAGACAGAACTGCTGCTGCCTTGTGCTACCAGTCGCTTTCTCCTTTACCACAGCCATGTCCACAGTGTGCAATGTGGATCAGATTTTTTTTTGTTTGGTTTGGTTTTGTTGTTGTGTTTTTTTGTTTGGTTGGGTTTTGGTTTTTGTTTTGGTGGGGTTTTTTTTGTTTGTTTTGTTTTTTTTTTTTCCAAAAAACTATATCCAAAAATCTTTTTTAGAAAGGTATCAAAGCTTGCTTTAAGGACTTCAACAGATGGCAAGTCTGTCACCTCTTGGTAAGCAGGATTAATGTTTAATTATCCTTAAAGTTACTGAATTTTGTTCTGTTCAGCAAAATACAGGAAGGTTTTCAGAATCCCTGTAGTGCCAGAGCTGAAGTAGCTCATGTGTACCAGCAACCAAATGTGCATACTGGCTATGTGCTTAAAGGTTGTATGATCATTTGGACTAAAACGTCAGGTCTGCTCTTCTCAAATATAAAGTATTTCATAAGTTAGTCAATAATTGTTTGAAATAATTAAATATTTTGGTAAAATAACTTCTGTGGCTTACTCATACATGTGACTTACATGCTGTTATGACTCTTTTTTTTCTTTCCCCTTAATATGGTCATTGGTTTCATTTCAAACAAACAGAATTCTCTGTTTATTCTGAGTGCGTATAAGGCATCGCTAATACCTTGATAGAAATTCTAAGTTCGTTGGTATCATTTTAACAGTAATGAGACATGAATTTCGTTTTTTTAAGGACAGATTAAGGAAATGTCTACAGACTGAAAACATGATTTCAGAGGTCTAAAAATCTCCTGAGAGAAACTGGCGTTCTTTGAGATCACAAGGTCAGTAGTACAGTAGCAGTTATCCATGTGCATATATCTATAAAATTATACAGGTCCAATTTCAATTTTGTGCCATTTGATGGTACAAAACAAGGCATGATGTTTTACATTTCAGCAGATTTTATTAGCAATTTCAGTACATTAGTAAAAAAATCCAGTTTCCAGCTGCAACTTTGTTTAAAAATGCTTAAAATTCATGCTAAAAGCTATTGGACTAGTATACATCAGCAACTTCCAATGTAACTAGAATTAGACAGGAAAAATGTTCCTAACTTGTTGCTTGTGTTTGTAAATGCATTAATTATTTCATATTTCCATCTTCCTTTGCTTGCTTGCAGAAGTATAAGCTGTTTAATATTTTGCAAAAGGAAACACAAAGTTATCTGAAGAGGTACTTTCAAAGCTTCTATTTTAATTTATCACATTATGATGTGATTTATTTTTTCCAAAGACTGGAAGTAATGGATATGATTTATTCAGCCACGAAGAGCTAGCCAACACATCCCAAATAGTAAATGTGTTCAGAGAACTGTGTAATCAGTATAATATTATAATAACATCAGAAAGTAATTTAAAATGCTTGATAAATAGCAAGAAATGATGATAGAATCTTCTCTTGGGTAATGTATTCATAATTTGTGGCAGGCTTTACTCAGATACTGGAAAATGTGTCTAATTGCTATATTTAGGTGTTTGTTATTAGAATGTTATTTTTAAACGCTACATATACTGATGAAGGAAAAATGAGAAAGCACGAATGTAGTTAACCCTTATGCTGAAGAGTCTGCTTGGATTATAGATTAACTGTGATATGAGTGCAGACATTAAACTGGCTTTTTATGAATGACCATGGATCTAAATGTATTAGTATGCTGCTTATGTACCGCATCATGTGGACACGCACATCTAGGGCAATAGCCCATGACCAAAGAATTACTGATCTCCTTTTTCTGTTTACCTTGTTGAATGTTTGAACTTATTATAGTACTTCTTTTATCCTTATCACGTGTTACTGAAGGCAGTTGGCAGTTGATTCAATTTCTGTAGCTTACGCCATATATTATGAGTATTTGATGATCCTCTACAGTAGAGAGGAGGATGCATGCTGCTTAATGAAGGCTCACTTGGCCCAACTTTCCTCATCTTCAGTGCATAAGGGAAAAGGAATTCATTAGAATTTTCACATAATATTTATTCAAGAAAGAAGTTACTGAAATGTTTTTTTTTTGCTATACTTAAGTTTTGCGAAGTGTGTTTCTCTTATTGTGTGCTTAGAATGCAGTAAGGTGGAAATATAATGGTGACTGCATTGGAAAAGGGGGGCTGTGGGGAATTTTCAAGTACCAAGTAATTTACATTAAGGCAAGCCAGATAGCTTACTGTTATTTTCTGCTATTCTCCAGACGGGGAATGTATATGGAAAATTTTGGGCAAATCTTCAGAAGCGTGTTGTGTTTGTGTTGTAGTATAACAACAATTTCATCTGGTTTTGAATTATGGTATGTAAATAATTCTTGCAACGTAAGGCTTAATCATACAGGCTTATTAATACATACAAGGCTTAATAATACATACATTACTGAAGTAAATTTTTTGAAAACAAGGCTTAATATCTACATGATTTTTAAATTCTATTTTTTTTAACCCCTCCTTGTCTTCGTTAATTCTTACTGGGTTTTAGAGGCCAAAGGAGGCTTGGCGAGAACTCACTGCATCAGTCCTTCAGAGCATAATACTCTGATTCCCCAGAACAGTGCATTAAGTTCTGTTCTGTCTACAAATTGTAATATTTTATATTAAAAACAATTTTAGTTCAAATTTTAGTATTTACATAAAAGGAAAAATGTATTAGGATTTCTTAAAAGTACACCATTTGGGAATCTAAGCCCAATTTTTGATAGTGTGAATGTCTGTCATTTAGTTGTGTACTTCTATCAAATTTCTATAAAATAGTGTTGTATCACGTTGTTCAATCTTTTCTTGGTAAGAGTAATATTTTAGAGCTCAAAGGTGCTGTAAAGGAACCAGTGTCTAACATAACCCATTTACTAGGTAATACTTGCCCATCATATTTTAGCATTTATTGTTCTGTTGAAAATGGAAATAAGAAAAAAAATCCTGAAAAGCAGCCTAAATCAAATGCAAGCAATGCAATTGTTTGTGAAATGCAATAGCACAGGACAGGTAGGCCCCATTTTACACAGAAAATCTGTGTCGCAGTCTGAGAGAGTTGAACTTCTGGAGTCACTTACAAAACATTCACAAATAAGAAAGACTGTTACCTGCTTTTGCACAGGTAATATCCAGGAGAGCTTTTCACTCATTGCCAAATTAATGGATAAAGAAAAGGACCTTAGGCAGCCCTCATAAAGAAGTCCCTGGTTCTTATAGGAGTCTGGACTACTAGTCCTCCTACCTGCTAGTAACACATAGCCATTTGGTATAGGAGTTTGTGTTCTCATTCATTGCCATGAATAAACATTTAGATAAGAAGATGTCTTTCTCCCCCCTGATTCTCTAATTCACAATATTGCATAGCAGGGAAGAGCATGTGATTCTTGACTGACCACGTGATTTGATAAGAATTTTAGGCTTGTTTAAAAATTGCCTTTTTAATAAAAAAAAATGCTTCATTTATTTTGGTAAGCATGAAAACGTGTCAGATTTCTGGAACTAATTTCTTGGATTCCTAAATGTTACTGAACTTGCAAAACTTGTTGATATAATTGCCCCTGAATTTCTGGGTCACGGTTCAATACTAGAAGACACTTACTGCCTACTGCTACTTCCTGGTTATATCTGCTATCATAAACAGTATGAAGCCAAGCTTTTGTCGTATTGTTCTGATTTGAGACATAGAGAAAAGATAAGAGTTACCACCTGCTCTCCACTTCTCCCTCTGCTACTTGGAATTAAGTTTCTGGACTATTTAAGAAAGCAGTTGAAAGGGGGTTCTTTTTTAGGCTTCATTTACTAAATAGCATAATAGCCTACCTAATACCTGAGATAATAACAAAAGTAACAGACCAGTTATTTATTTTTCTGGATGTTTTTCTCCTTTCCCATCCTTTTGTGAAGGAAAATTTCATCCTATGTGCTTTTTAAACAGCAGGTTAGCTGCTGTAGCAAATTCACAGGAATAAACAAATTCCAAAACAGCAGTAAGCTGGGAAAATTAATAATTTAACCTCAGATAGGTGGGACCTGCACAGAATTACAACTGAAATTTTTTTCCTAAGGTTTTTGTGTTAACCCCTGGTTAAGTGCTAAAGGAGCTTTAGAAATGTTTATTCTGTACATGTTTTGTGAAAAAACTAGTCTGCCAGTTCAAGCATCTTGTCACCTCAGTGACAAGTAACTTCCTCAGTGTCATGGGTTCAGCAGCAGCAGTCATTTTTTCTCCTTCTTGGTAGCTGGTGTAGCGCTGTGTTTTTAATTTTGGGCCTGGGAACAGCGCTGATAACACCAGTGTTTTCAGTTACTGCTTGGTTATGTTTTGTCTGACCAAGGACTTTCTGAGCCTCATGCTCTGCCAGGGAGGAGGGGAAGCCAGGAGGAAGCAGAGACACGACACCTGACCCAAACTGACCAAAGAGGTTATTCCATACCACCGCACATCATGTCCAGGATGTAAAACCGGAGGGCAGAGACCAGGAAGGGGGTGGTGGTGGTGGACTGGGGGGTTTGCTGCTGGGGGGTGCACTGGCTGGGTTGGGCTTGGTGAGCAGTTGTATTCTCTTTCCTTGTATTTCTCTTGTATTATTACTGGTGGTAGCAGTAGTGATTTGTGTTATACCTTAGGTACTAAACTGTTATCTCAACCTGTGCGAGTTGCATTTTTTTTTCGATTCTCCTCCCCATCCCCCTGGAACTGGGGGAAGAAAGAAGGGGAGGGAGGGAGGGAGGGAGGGAGGGAGGGAGGGAGTGAGTGAGTGAGTAAAACTTCGTGAGTTTTAGAGGCTTAAACCACGACACTCGGGCAGTAACCTATCTTTCCACGCTTTGTGGACGCTTATTCTACACTTCCCTTCCCATACGGTGTCACAACAGCTCCCCCTTAATTTCTCCCTGTGGATCAACCTTCCTCAGACTTGTCAACTGTCATCACAGCCTCAAAAGTGCAAGTGTACTAAGGTATATGCTTTGATGTGTCAAGCAGAGACGTTTTTCCATTTCTGAAGTGGTCTCCTCTCTCTGTATCTTACTGGATTTGAATTTCTCTTTCAATTTATAATTGATGGACAAATGATAGAAATTTCTTCATACCTGTAAGATGACAAATACAATTTTGATGAAACAGGTTTTGTCTCTACCTTACATAACAGGGAGGAATTGCTAGCTGATAGCAATTGGGCTTTTGATTATTCTTTTTTTCTTCATGTCCATACATAAGATTGCTGTCCACACGGCAATCTCTGGCTAACAACAAAGGGACACTCCCTCCTCCCCAACCCCAAAAGAAAACCAACCAACCAAAAACGCAACCAAAACCAACCAAACAAACCAGCAAAAAACCCCACAACAAAACAACCCCCAAAACAAAAGCCAACTACAGCTCTTGAAATGACTGCATTCACAAGGTTTGATGGTAGTGAGGATGGGGATGAAAAATGTACACATTCAAATCTCCATCCACTGTCTGAAATGGGGGGAGCAGAGAGATCACATAAATCACTGATCTTCTTGTGCTAGAACAGCTGCCTGGATACCACAACTGTGAAATCTGTAGTAGAAATCTGATAAAGTTGTTTTTTAACCACTGTACCATCTAACTTAGCTCTACGTGCTATATTGCAGTATCTAGATCCACTGACTGATTTAAGACATTTAGCTGGTGGGGACAAATCCTCATGAGAGTTACTACACAAATGCAGTATATAAATCCTCTTCAATGGTGCTGGCATGGTGCTAGCATGTGGACTCACTTAGCGCAGGAGAGGTGTGAGACATGCAGAGATTTACCAAAGGCTATAGATTTCTGAAGGGGATGTTTCTCGCTATCACAAATGCAACAGTTTTCCCATGCCAGGATCTGTAAAACTGCAGAACAATTGAACAGAGGATATTTCAGGAACAAATGGCATAGTATTATTTTTGAAAGGAACATAATTTAATTTTATGTGACAGTGCCTGCCTTTTAATGCATAGCATAATAAAGCCTGAACTCTTTGGCTGAGGTCAGCCTATCTACTAGTGTCTTCTGTAGGCCTAGAAAGAAAAGTTCTTCTTTTCCCTTAAACATTTTCCAGTGTTTCAGTACAAGAGTTTTTAATCAAAAATCACAATACGGGAACTTAGAAGGCTTATGTGACTACAAATTCCCTCACAGCACTTTTCTACCTAGAAGTTAGAAATACAGAATGAAAAGATAAAAGGCATGTATCCTGTGTTCTAATTTGGAGAGCAACTGCTGCAGAATTTCTCTCATAGTATTAGGGTCTTGCGTATTAAGTTGCGTGGCTGTGGTTTCATTTCTGAGAGTTTTGCTCAGATACCATTAGTGGGTATGGCAAAACCCAGTATTTAGAGATCAAAATAAATTCCTACATTTTGTATCTCTTATTATGTAAAATGTATGAGTTGTCCATTTCAAGTCTGGCAGCCAGTTTAAAAATCCTAAGTAGTTTCACTGGAGAAGATGTGTGTTATGTAAAGAATAAGCACCTTCATAGTATCTCTACCCTTTTGTCTGTGAAGATACATATTTTGTTGATAATATGATACAGTGTTTGAAATGTGAACCAGGGACTTCAGAGACTTGTATTGTAGCGTGTAGAGTTTTCTTCCTCTGGGAATCTGAAGAATTCATCAAAAAACTCTGGCCAGGGGAGATTAAAGCCCTTTCAGCAAGGTGCTTAAATTATATTCATGCTTAATGAGAAGTATTCTGGGACCATTGTTTTTTAATATCTATTCTTACTCAAATGGGGCCTTAAAAACCCAACCATCTAAAATTAAAGCAGAATAAATAGTTAAGAATGCTGAAGAACAACTTAAACCCCATATTATTCACACTTAACTATTTTAACAGTCTGTTTCTTCATCACTCCTATTATCATTTTGGTTGTTTGAAAAGCATTATAATTCAGTGGTCCAGGTTAGTATTAGTCCTAGACACATTGTTATTTCTGATCCATCAAGACTACAGCTCCTTTATTTTCTTTATAGCAGTCTAATGAAGTCAGAAAGGTCAGAAGAAACTAGCAAGAAAGGTCAGAATGCCTTATGTATGGGTCCTTTTCTGTAGGCTGATACTCAGCATGCTGGGAATGGGTCGGGTTATACTGCTTGGATTGTGCAGTGAAATAATGACATGACCGATTTGACAAGTAGTCTTCATTATCCTTTCCCACAAGATGCATTTCCACAACTAGAGCAATTAGTAGGGATTATCTTTGAGAATATAAATTCATGGCTTTTAACTGCTTTGTGTGTTCTAAAATAATGCTAGATGGTTAACAGTTTTCCTGTCTGAAGAACGTTTTGTTTGTGAATTCAGGTGACAGGATATCACCCTATATCAGAAGAACCAGATTTCCCCATCCACTTACTACTGGCTTAAATTTTCTAACTTGCCACTGCAGTTCCTCTCCCTCCCATCCCCTTTTTTTTCTTTTCTACTTTGTTATAGACGAAAGTGCAAAATAACTCCTGATTAATTTTCTTCCTGTAATTATGTTTACAATGAGACAGACTCTGTTTAGCTGGTGATATTGAAGCAAAGCTTTTATTTTTCATCACTAAGAGTTTAATTGTGGGATAAGTAGCAATAAGATGTTTGATTTTCTGTTTTTCTTTCTTTGTTTTTCCATAAGGGGAAGCTAGGCATGGTATAGTAAAACTACTCAAAGTCTCCCAAAATTGTCCATTAAAAATGGCTTTCAGGGTTTAACTATTTTCGTGGTTTAAGCCTAGCTGTAACTCACGCGGTTTGCTCACTCACTCTTGCCTCTTCTTCCCCCCGCTCCTGGGGTGGTGGGGAGGAGAATTGAAAGAATGTAACTCCCACAGGTTGAGATAAGAACAGTCCAGTAACTAAGGTATAACAGAAACCACTACTGCTACGGCCAATAATAATAATGATAAGGGAAACAACAAGGGAAGAGAATACAACCGCTCACCACCGATACCCAGCTGTCGTGGTTTAAGCCTCTCACACAGTTCGTTCACTCACTCCCCACTCTTTCTTCCCCCAGTCCCGGAGGGATGGGGAGGAGAATCGAAAGAATGCAACTCCCACAGGTTGAGATAAGAACAGTTCACTAACTAAGGTATAACACAAATCATTACTGCTACCACCAATAATAATAATGACAAGAGAAATACAAGGGAAGAGAATACAACTTCTCACCACCCGATACCCAGCCCGACCCAGCAGTGTACCCCCCACCCTTCTGAGTCTCTGCCCTCTGTTTTTACATCCTGGGCATGACATGCTGTGGCATGGAATAACCTCTTTGGTCAATTTGGGTCAGGCGTCCTGTTTCTTCTTTCTCCCGGCTTCCCCTCCTCCCTGGCAGAGCATGAGACTCAGAAAGTCCTTGGTCAGACCAAAACATTACCAAGCAGTAACTGAAAACACTGGTGGTGTCAGCACTGCTCCCAGGCCCAAAATCAAAAACGCAGTGCTGCACCAGCTACCAAGAAGGAGAAAAATGACTGCTGCTGCTGAACCCATGACACCAGCCCAACCAAGCCATGAACCCAACCCTTCCAGGTCCCCTGCCCCTTGTTTTTACATCCTAGGCATGACATGCTATGATATGGAATACCTCTTTGGTCAGTTTGGGTCAGGTGTCCTGTCTCTGCTTCCTCCCAGCTTGCCCTCCTCCTTGGCAGAACATGAGATTCAGAAAGTCCTTGGTCAGAGTAAACATTCGAGCAGTAACTAAAAACATCGGTGTTATCAGTGCTGTTCCCAGGCCAAAAGTCAAAAACACAGCACTGCACCAGCTACTAAGAAGGAGAAAAATGACTGCTACTGCTGAACCCAGGACAACTATTCATGCAAACTTCAGATCTCTGCTGCCAGTCCAGTGCTAGTAGTTAGGCTCTCCATTTCACAATCCAGAGAAAAGTTTTGAAATATTACTCTTAGCCCAAGTATTAATAACACCTCTATAGCAAAAGTAATGGTTGTGTAGCAGTTAAGCGCCTGGCAGTTTCTTTGTAATATTTCTCTAATAAGAATGCTTGCTATTTGTTGATAGCTCTTATTCCTACTGTTGAATTGCTTGAGAGTCCTCATGGTTTACTCAGTGTCTAGTAAAAATTCCCCCGCACTGTATTTGACATTTAATGTATATCACAGAATCATAGAATAGTTAGGGTTGGAAAGGACCTTAAGATCATCTAGTTCCAACACCCCAGCCATGGGCAGGGACACCTTCCACTAAACCATGCCACCCAAGGTTCTGTCCAACCCGGCCTTGAACACCGCCAGGGATGGAGCATTCACAACTTATATACATATAAAAAAACTTAAGCTTGGTAAACATTCCATTTCTGCTTTTCACTTTATACCAACCTCCTGTGCCACATAACTACCACTCTCATACAGTAGCCCTAAAAGACAAACTGAGAAAGCCATTACGAATGTGAGTACCATGAAATCTGAAGAGTTTTTGAAATTCCATGTTGATGAAAAGCCATAGAGCTGTTTTGGTAGACTAAAAAAGGCAAGTTATCACAATTTAGTTTGTAATTTTATGGGAGAAGCTATGCACAGTTTAGTTTAAACAAGTCATGCAACAGCTGAAAGATATAGCAGAATGACTTCTAATGATAACTCTAAAACCTTAGTATTTGCTTACTACTAAAGCAACAGCAGCATCTAAAGAATTTTTTAAGAAGCTAATCTGGTTGATCCAAAAATATATGTGTCCTGGGTTCAGCAGTAGCAGTCATTTTTCTCCTTAGTATCTGGTGCAGCGCTGTGGTTGACTTCCAGCCTGAGAACAGTGCTGATAACACTGATGTTTTCAGTTACTACTTAGAATGTTTTGGTCTGACCAAGGACTTTCTCATGCTCTGCCAGGGAGGAGGGGAAGCCAGGAAGAAGCAGAGACACGACACCTGACCTAAACTGACCAAAAAGTTATTCCATGCCACAGCATGTCATGCCCAGGATGGAAAAACTGGGGGCAGGAACCTGGAAGAGTTCAGTTCACGGCTTGGTCGTCAGGTGGTGAGCAGTTGTATCCTCTTCCCTTGTATTTCCCTGGTCATTATTATTATTGGTGGTAGCAGCAGTGGTTTCTGTTATACCTTAGTTACTGGACTGTTCTTATCTCAGCCCGTGGAAGTTACATTCTTTTGATTCTTCTCCCCATTCCCCCCACCCTGGGAACCGGGGGGAAGAAAGAAGGGGGAGTGAATGAGCAAACTGCGTGATTTATGGCTTTAAACCACAACAGCATGTAAAAATGAAGATACTGGCTTTTTTCCCCTGAATTCAAATAAATCTTACTTTAAAGCTAAAAATGTTAATGGCCAATGAGATATCAACTCTGAAATCTAATGATAAAACTATCAGTTAGAACAGCTGCTCTTTAACATTTCTTTATCCAGTTCCAGACATTTATGTAACAGGTGAGCATCTACCATGTATATATTGATCCTAAGAACACCGTCTCTGATGACCATCACAGATTGCAGAGAAACTAAGAACAGATTGCCTTCAAATACAGATACTGCACCTTAAACACAGAGCAAACCCCAAACTTCACACAGGAAGTGGAAGATACTATATGTGGGCCTCTGAATTTTCAGCTCTGTTTCTTGAAGATTAGGCTCTGGCTGATGCCTGGGTTTTAGGTATAGGGCTCCAGTGCTGCTATGACTAGCAGAGTTACCTTGCTTATATGCTTAGATTGAATAAAACACTGGATGTGTGGACAGGCAGGAGTTTTCACTCCAGTTCCAATCCGGGCTAGATTTCACTCGGCCGTCAGCCTGTTTAGTATTTTCGAGTTTGGCTTTTCCCACCCCCACACATACTAGTCTGAGGTCATTGGTTTATTTTCACCAAATTCTCTTATTTTGTGTAGCAAAGCGATGCCTTTAGTATCTTCATTTATTTTTTTTTTGTTTTGCTCTGCACACATTACAGTCTGAATATTGCCTCCTGAGTTTGCTGGAGGCTTTAGATGCAAGGGAATTCATTTTTATGACTTTTTTTAATGGGTAGACTTATGTTCCTAGCATAAGTTGTGTGTCACAGTATGAGATTTCTGCTGTTCTCATTCATTTACTTTACTCCATCGTCCAGTTACTTTAGGACCCATGTGCCTTGGCTTCGGTATATATACATTAGATACAAATGTTATTTCCTATATCTCAAAATAAACATTTCAGCTTCATCTTTCAGAACCCATCTTCAAGAGTGTACCATATTTCACCTTCAGAAATGTTGGTTTGCCTGTGCTTTTTTCCATTACTGGTTCTTCTCCTTCGAAATTGCCACTCAGTGTATTTTTGAAAAGGCACTTTGTTTTTTCCTTCCCTATCCTACAACTTACTATACAGTTGCATTTTTAGTGGCCTTTTCATTTCCATCTGTGCTTTTTCTGGCTTATCTAAAAAAAAAAAGTTCATCTATGATGCCTATGCTAACAATAGATGTATCCCTCTCAGACCTTTACTGTAAGGTCATTTTCCAGTAAGCAGTTTGTCTCTCCTCTAATATAGCTAACTGAACTCATCTGTGAAGCAAAAAAATCTTACACAGACTTTTTAGCATCTTCCATCTCAAGTATCACAAAATCCTGGCCTCAAAAAATATGTATTTTCTTTGTTCTCATGAGTATCTAATACTGCTTCAAAAGTGATGTTACTGCATCTCTTTGTATCCCCTTTAGCATCGCACTTTTTTTACTGTCATAAATGTATATCCCTTGCCTCTGCCTCTTGAAGTAGAGGCAAGTTCTTCCTGATCTTTTCCTTTCCACTTACCTGTGGGTTCATTAATATTGGTAACTATTGAAATTTTCACCTCCCATGCCATTTCTAATGTTTCGGAGCAGTTCCTGAAAATGTATTTAATTGTTTTTACAATTCTTCTGTAAAATTCACCTTTATCATTATGTATATAAAATTTTCAGTTGGCATACAAACATTACTGTTAGCGGACGACAAGTGATCTCTCTTTGTTTTCTCTGCAATCCTGGGGCTTTGAATTCACCTTTGTATTCTGCTTGACATTTACGATATTTGGCTTCTGAAGCTATACATTAGAGAGCCTTCTGAGGCCATATATGAGGTTGTACATAGTTTTTAAGGCTGTTAATGCTGTCATTACTGTGGTATTATAATCTAAGGATAACCATCAGGCAAGATTCGTGTGGGAATCAGTATTTTTTTAAATTAGATTTAACGTCTACAGTTAGAAAAATAGGTAGGTGTTTATGTGTATGACTCCTTTCTGATGTCCTCAAATAGTTCCGTTTCCCTAGTCATCTCAGCTTGTCTACTTAGATACTGCTTTTCTCTTCAAGCTCTGCTTGTGTCATGGCTTGACATGCTGAATGTCATGACAAGGCTAGCAATTGTTAATCTGGGGTCTGTTCCAGTATGATTATGAATGTAATTTTTTAAAGAGTTGTTTGTTCAGTATTCAATACTGTGAACAAAAAAATCTAACCAGAACGTTAAGTCCTGTAGCTGGTAGGTATCAAGCAGTTTTATGAAAAAACAAAACACATTCATGAATGTTTCTGAAATGATGCAATCTTGAAAGACATTTGGGCTATAAAAATGCTTTAATAAAAGCCTTTAGTCCTGATGCATTTTAGGAAGTTCTCTTACTTAAACAGTCACTTCATAACCTCTTCTACAAAAGAACTTCAGCATGTTGCAGAAATGTTGATTCTTGCACAGTTTCAGTGCATGAGACTACTGCAGTTACCCTGTGTATTTAGACCAAACCCATGGTATGTCTTTGAACACCAGTTGAAAGCTGTCATCAGATTGTACATCAGCAGCCTATTTTTATCATTGAAGTCATGATTTATACCAGTGCATCCTAGAACTGTCCACTGATCTGCTAATAGGAATGTGGTTATTTAAGTATTGCTAATCAATCTTCTACCTTTATGAAAGAAATGGCAGTCAGTGTTCCTTGGAAAGCATATTTCCGGATTGGAGGGGCTTGCTTTCTGAAGCTTCAGAACATTAGAATGACATAGTAGAGAGCTGGCTGTAAGAGTATAGTGGTTCAGGTTTTAACTTCATATATATATATCAAGTTTATCAAGTTAAATATCTTATATATATACGATGAAGTTTATTTTGGATGCTAAAAATACAGGATCCTTCATTTAATTCCTTTAATACTGATTTCAGGGGAAGTGAAATCATTACACTGTTTTTAGGGTGCAAAATACTTTTACTTTCTTAATGTAGTCTGCTGTCATGGAACATGCAAGGGAAGAATGTGCTGTGCTCTGCTGGTAGAGAATACTCAGCATAGGCAGTAAAATTCCCAGTGCCGTGCTGACATTACCAGTGATGCTGGTACATGAAGAAAGAAGTAAATAATAATTATTTTCAAGCTCTGCTGGATACACATAAGGGGAAGAAATCAGTGCTGGCCAAATGGTAATGGACAGAATTATTAAAAGAGAATAATCTTCCGTGCTTTAAAGGTTATTTGAAACAGTAAAAAGTTACCATGCAACCTAGAATTCGGTGTCCTTTTAAGCTTTACATGACAGACCTAAGGTGGTATGTACAAAGGTGGGAAGAAGTGTTGCAGCAGATTTGCTTCCTGTGGAATGAAATCCCTGACTGATGTTTAGCAGTTCAAGGCAGAAACGTTATTTTAGATTTTAGGTATCTTCTGTCTGTAAGATTTAAAGTCTGCTATGTATTTTAGCAGTGCAATGAAAATGTCTTGTGTTGCAAGTTGGAGTGATTCATAAACTAACTACTCTAAAATGTAAAAAAATCTGTATGTTGCTGTCTAGATCTATTATATTTGTATTTCTGTCTGCTGTAATTAAAATACCTGTGTTTACAGTAGACATGAACAAATTCAGAGGCTGTAACAATGACAGATTCATCCTCCACTATGGAAATTGTGAAAGTGAGGAATGACACAGTGTTGCTGGTTCAGCAACAGTGGTACTTTAGAAAGTTGTGCTGATGACAAGTCCAGTAAGGAGAGAAGATCTGCTTCCTCCTGACTGGATTTTATTCCTGCTTTAACTCAGTAGCCTTTTTGGTTTACTGTGGTGTTAAGGGGGACTAAAGGAACCAAACAGTTGAAGAAGAAAAAGAGACAATACTAGCTATCGTGCTTGCTTCAAATAGCTCTTACTTGAACTTTTTAATGGTGAACAGCCAAGTGAAATTTGCAAGCCCGGGAAATGATATAATGAGGAAGGTGTGCTTAGTAACCAAGCAAGAGAAATGAGATGAAGTAAGAAGTATTATAGTTAATTAAAAATGAAACCGGATCTCAGTTTCTTGTGTTTATGTCTTGCAATTTCTAGTTGTACCAAGCACAGTTCTGTTAGATCTGTGTAGATCTGAATTTCTCCCCAGCATGGATCATGTTGCTGTGTCTGAACTGTCATGGAAACTGGCTGGAGCAAAGCTGGCTTAGGAAGTACGTACAAGACAACACAGGCAATCTCTTAGTGTCTGCTGCCTTCTGAGTTTGTAGGGGTTTTCATGTGGGCTTTTGTTTGTTTGTTGTTTTTTGCTTGCTTTTTTAAAGATAAGATTCTTTAAAATAGAACTGGCTTTCTTTTATTTTTGAAACTCCATGCTCTGCTGGCATTTTGGCCAATGGCTGTGTCAAGCATTACAGCAACACAAAATTAATTGCTTTGATTATTTACATTATCTAATGCAACAGTAGTGAAGAGATTCTTTTGCCACCTGTGTACACACCTTTCAGTACACCTCTTTTACTTTGCCTGCCAAAGTCAGTACGTTCTTTGCTTTTGGTAGTTAACTAACAGTTTTGAGAAAGGTTGTTAAAGGAGAAAGAAACCCTTTATGTTTACTATGGAGGAGTATTTTTGTTCGCATACAGTAGTTCCTTCTAATGCATAGTACCATTCAGTGGTCATTTCCAAAAGGAAGTGCATTTTCCTCTGAGATATCACCCTAGTGAGAGGGTTTGTTTTCTCTTAGAAAAATGCAAGTATTGTAGGATGTACAAGAACGGATCTTTAAAAACAAAGCTGTTTTCAAGAGCTGTTGTGTTAAAAATCATGAGGACGTGGCATGCTACTGTATAGCTCACAGTGTGTGTATCGAGAATTCTCTGTTACTCTGTGCATGCTTTGCACCACATGATGTAGGCAAATTGCTTCTGGTCAAGGAGATAACTTTTAAGAGTCAGAAAGAAACTGTACATGGTGTCCTTCCAGTTGATGGGATAGGATAAAGTCGCCAGAGATAGTAGTGAAAGGTGGCAGTGTCAGACTTACATTGACATGCTAGCAGTCACTGTGTAAAGCTTGGAGATGGGATTGCTAAGGGGCCGGAAATCAGAGCAGCTTCTCACAAAGGTTGTCCTTTAGTTATAAGCTGCTTTCTTAGTCCATCTGTTGAGCTGAGGCTGTCTTGTTACCTTTCAAATAGATTTTGTCTGTTTTCCTGCATTTTACTGACTAGACTCTTATTTCAAAATATGGTTGTATTTCTTTGTTGAAAATGTCATTTAGGAATGAGTAAGTTTTTCATATTTGTGTAATTCGGGAACCCACAGTATGTTGTTCTTTCTGGCAGGCTACTGAAACCCATAAGCCCCCAAAATCTGGAATGAAGTAGTTAATGTGGCACTACTTGAAGATAGTTTAGCTATGACTGTGATGTATCCAGAGAAAGCAAGGCATTCGGGGCCAGGGTGAGGAAATTTGATTAAGTTGTATCTGGTCTGGAAGGAAATGTGTAGAATTTAGACTTTAAATTATCCTACCCCAATGTTACTGACAGTGACTTCAGATAGGGAGCTTTAATTAATATTACACCACTTTCTCTCATTTCTCTGCATTTTGTATTTCTGTAGAACTTCTGGAATGGCAGAGTTCCATGGGAAGTTTGCAGCCATGCCTCATCCTGAGCTCAAATGAGAGGAGTTTGCATGGGCAAAGTTTATAGATCTTACTGGAGGAGCAATCACAACTATCTACTTCCAAACGTGAAAGCCAGTGCTGAGGCATTTGGGATTGCTGCAGCTGCTCATAAAATGCAAACCATGGTATGCGAACCATGCTGTTTGCAAGAGCTGGAGTAGCGCATGTAAGTTCCACTGGATGCACTTCATAGATCCTTGACTTTAGATCTTTTCATTTTGGTACTAGACTGCAAAAGCGAGTTTTGGTAAGCCCCTGTTTTTCTCAGCTAGTGTGGAAGTTGTTGCATTTCTGATGTTTCTCAAAAGAAACAGGAGCTTTTGCATTTAATTACAAGGTACCAGATTCAGCCCTTTAGAATAACAAGGCATTGAGTGCAAGTTGCCCCTTTTTGTTTCATGAAATTGAAACAATTATTGTACAAATAACTATTTTAATTCATATATGTCCTGGGTTCAGCAGTAGCAGTCATTTTTCTCCTTCTTAGTAGCTGGTGCAGTGCTGTGTATTTGACTTTCAGCCTGGGAACAGCGCTGATAACACTGATGGTTTTAGTTGCTGCTCAGTAATGTTTACTCTGACCAAGGACTTTCTGAGTCTCATGCTCTGCCAGGGAGCAGGGGAAGCCTGGAGGAAGCAGAGACAGGACACCTGACCCAAACTGACCAAAGAGGTATTCCATACCACAGCACGTCATGTCCAGTATATAAACTGGGGGCAGTTACCCAGAAGGGCTAGATCACTGCTTGGGTCGGGCTGGGTATCGGTCAGCAGGTGGTGAGCAGTTGTATTGTCTTCCCTTGTTATTTTCCTTGCCATTATTATTATTGGTGGTAGCAGCAGTGGTTTGTGTTATACCTTAGTTACTGGACTGTTCTTATCTCAACCCAAGAGAGTTATGTTCTTTTGATTCTCCTCCCCATCCCTCTGGAAGCAGGGGGAGTGAGCGCGCGCCTGCATGGTACTGAGTCACCAGCTGGGCTTAAACCATGACAGTTCTTTTTTGGCACCCAACGTGGGGCATGAAGGGTTGAGATAACAACAGATCTGACCAGAGTGTGTCTAATCGTATTTGTGATAAGCATTCCTTGTTTCTGATTAATAGTCACTCGTCACAATGCTGATTTATTGGCTCTCCAAGTTGTTGCTCTTGATCTCACAGTTTCAGCATGTTGTACCTTACTTACAGCTGGTATTTGCTGTGCTAGTGTTTATGGGCTGGGGGCTTTGGGCTAAGGTTCTTGTTTCATTGTGTTTTATGGTAATAACTTGTAATACAACAGGATCATTGATCATGAAACTGATCTGGCTTGGGTTCCCAGTGTGGTCACCACCTCTATACTTTGGGAGGTATATAACAGAAGTGCTGAGCAGTTACACATCTTTTTTCCCCTCCTTGGGTGGTCAGCCTATGAGGGAAACATTCCCACGCACCCTAGTGACATGTACAGCAGCTACTCAAACTCTGCAGCAGACAGCGCAGCTACTCCAGCTCCAAGCACAGCAGCTGCACCAGCCCCAGGCACAAGTACAGCAGCATCATTTGAGAGTTCTGAAGGTTTTGAATGACCTTCGGGTACCCTTGAGACCTGCCTGCTGATTGTGATGGGGATGAGCATGTTGGCACGCATACAGAGTGTGTTTTATCCACGACAATTTAATCTGATCTCGAAAGTTAAGCAGAGTCGGGTTTGGGCCTTGTCTGGGGTTACATGACGATATAGGAGGACCAAGATAATTTCCCCAAGGCTGGACAGTCATGAGTGGCATCGTGTGTGGGACAGTATGGGCAAGTATCTAGTCCACTGGGCCCCTGAGTGCTTTGGAAGTGTTGGAGATGGAAGGCAGCTGTATGGAGTCCCCAAAGACAAGTTGCAGAAACTGCTGAAGGGGAGGGTGAATTATTTTGAGCCTGGTGGGCCCATGACACCTGAGGCCATCAGGGCAGAGATGCAACATACAGATGGACTCACGATCAAGGGATGGACTTAGAAATGGACGCTATTGCCCAGGTTATTCGCGAGTGTGAAACGTACTGCAATTAAGCAAGCTAAATGGTTAAAGCCTCTTTGGTATGGAGGATGATGGCTGAAGTACAAATATGGGGAGGCCTGGCAGACTGACTGTATCACACTCTCTCTCCTGCCCTGAAAGACTGTTACAAGAGATGGAGCCCAGCATCATGGACCAGATGGACTCAGCAGCTTTATGGGGATTGGTCCATGCACTAAGGAATGATATCTCTCTCTCTCTCTCTGTGGGGGTATACATATGAGATAAGAATGATGGTATATTGAAAATGTGGAATCTGAGAATGACATGAATTGTATGGAATAAGGGGTGGATACTGTCCTGTTCAGCAGTAGCACTTGTTTTTCTCCTCCTTAGTAGCTGGTGCATTGGTGTGTTTTTGACTTTCATCCTGGGAACAGCGCTGATAGCACCGATGATTTTAGTTGCTGCTCAGTAATGTTTACTCTGACCAAGAACTTTCTGTGCTTCATGCTCCGCCAGGGAGCAGGGGAAGCCTGGAGGAAGCAGAGACAGGACACCTGACCCAAACTGACCAAAGAGGTATTCCATACCACAGCACATCATGCTCACTATATAAACTGGGGGCAGTTCCCCAGAAGCGTTAGATCACTGCTTGGTCGGGCTGGGTATCAGTCAGCAGGTGGTGAGCGGTTGTATTCTCTTCCCTTGTTATTTCCCTTATCATTTTTATTATTGGTGGTAGCAGCAGTGGTTTGTGTTATACTTTAGTTACTGGATTGTTCTTATCTCAACCCCTGGGAGTTAAATTCTTTCGATTCTCCCCCCCATCCCTCTGGGAGTGGGGGGAGGAAGCGGCGGCAGTGAGCAAAATGGCTGTGCAGTTTCTGAGTGACAGGCTGGGCTTAAACCGCAACAATATATGATTCATCCAACTATGGTACAGGATACTGAACTGCAGATTAAGCTCAATACCTGTCAGATGGGAATGATTTGAAGTTCAGTCATGGACGTAGCCTGCTCTGTAGTATATGGCTGATTTTGGGTGGCAGTTGTGGTTTGGGTGGGGTGGGGGATGGTGTTTGGTTTGGAGAGTTTTGTTGCTTGTTTTTGAATTCTGTGCAAATCTGTATTTCAGTGAATATAATCTGTGTAAAAGTACTTAAGTTTAAATGCACATAAGGTACAATAAACCAGGCTTTATGTAATTATTCCTTACTAATGATAGAGATGATTCAGAGTCTGAATTTCCTTTGCAGTTTCTTTTAGCTACAGCTTCTCTGGAATGGGAAAACATAATAATGTTCCTGTGAACTGCTTTTCCTGCTAAGCATATGTGGGATCTGACAGTTTGCCCTTATTTACAGTTTTTCAGTAAATTCTTTATTCTGTTTTCATTTGGATTGACAAGGAACCTTTTATTTGAGGAGAGCCTTTGCTTACCTCAACTCCCATGGGAGACCTTGGGTGGATGAGACTGCTAAGCATTTGCTTATCCTTCTCCCACTGTTGTTTTAGAGAGGTGAATTTGATTCTCATGAAGAAGTTCTGTCTGTTACAGGAGAGGTACCAGAAGGTAGTGTCTCATTTGGAGATCTTTCTAGTATGGAGCTACAAGAGATGCCTGGGTTCTGGCCACTGTGAATCTTGTACATGATCTTTAACTCCTTTCATAGTGGCAAAACCACACTTCCTCAGCAGTATGTTTGGGCAGAAATTCAACAAAATGGCTCTGACAAAGACTTCCTTCTGTTTAATAAACCTGGAAGAACAGAGTGTGGTGTGGAATATAATTTAGCTACCTAAAAATGTCAAGTTAGGAAATCCCTAATTCCACTATGGAAGGTTGAAGATTCCCTCCTCTCCCCTTGTCACCCCCCACAACCCTGAAGAACTGATTAACTTAGGCTGCCTTTTGTACAGCATTAAGACTGCTTGCTGCTATTGTTTCCTGCAGAAACACAGAAACAACACTTTCCTGCTAACTGGTTTAACTGTATCACGTCTTTGAAAGCGTTTTCCTCTAATATCCTTTCAGGATTTCAGAAGTGCTCCATAGTATGTACAAACACACACACACACACACACACACACACACACACACACACACCCCAAAACCTGACAACAGTATTCTTGTGCTGCTCAATTGTTGTTCTTTCCACTTGTCAAACGTTTGGGTTTTCTTTTTCCCCCTAGTGCTACTGCAGCAAAAATGCTTGCCTTTTGTTTATGTCTTCCTACACTGGCATTGTGACATCATCAGTGATATTGCCAGGGGAAAAAAATATGCATAGCTGTAGCTAAACCAGCTGTTCGTTAGCAACCCATCTAGTCCGCCTTCATTTCTTCTCATTAGTGTATACGCAGCAGTGTTTCCTGCTTAAGAGATGTAGAAGGTTCTCAGCCACGAACCATCTGCTCGGTCTGTGTCTTTACGTAGATAAAAATGGTGGCACTTTAAAACACACTCATTCTTGATAATGGAATTTTTTATTAAACACAACGAATATGAAAGCCTATAAGATATTCATTGCAGGATTTAGTTCTGGGTAATTCTGAATCCTTTACTACCCATCTTTTAAAATTCTGTGTAATCATAGAGACTGCATACCATTAGAAAACCTTAATATACACAATGAGCAAGATGAAGAGAACAATAAAGAAACAGGGAGTTTTGTCACTGATTTGCATGACGACACAGTAAAGCCTATGAATCTGTGTCCGTCACGCTTGCCCCTTCTTCCATGCAAATCAGCTGCAAAACTGCCACTGACTTCCATGGGACCAGAATAATGCCAACAATGAGCAACAAGCTGTCATTTATTCTTAGGAGGGAGATCACAGATAAAGTAGGTATTTCACTTGTGGAATGTTAATGAGAACACAGTTTCTCTTTGCCATCTTACATTTTCAAAATGCTTATGAATTATTCCAGAGATAATAGCCTATTTTATAGAATAGCTGCATCTTTGCAATGTTAATATCATGGTTAATTATATGTTCAGTATCAGTTCTCAGCATGGAAAAGAGCTGTTCATTTATCATCACTAGCTGTATGTTAAGAGTTTTAAATTAGGATATTCTGGGAATTCACTCTGCAATAGGTGTTAAGCTGTCTCCAAATATTCAAAAAAACAATTCCTGATACTAATAAATGTATCAGTGAAAAAAGAAAATAATTATTTAACTTTTTATGCAAGTGTTTTTGTAGTTTTGAATATAGATATTCACTTATTCCAGTGTGAAATGCTTAGGTAAATATTAAGTTATTAAACCATATAAAATGCTACTTAAATGTATAATTCTGTGTTTTACGAAAAACCCAAGGAACAAAAAACAACCCACCCCCTCCCCCAAGACCCTATGGAGTATCACCAATTATTATCAAGAAGAGTTTAGATTTCACCGTACCGAATAATTTGTCATTTGGATTTCAGAGTAATCCTTGATTAAATGGCCAATTCTTATTCACCTGAGTAGTCTTCCTGAAACCAGCAAAACTAATTTTATGACCAAAGATTACTGGATAATGCCCTTTACTGATGAGAGAAATTTAAATCAAGGGGCTTCTTTTTAGGAACAGTTTTTCATTCAGAAGCTCGTCCTCTATGTAAAGGATAAACACTGGCAGGTGAAGTGTTGGCAAAATATTACCTCTTCAGAATATTAATTTCAGCATGTGCTATGTGTGGAGTGATGCAGACAATGCACGGGTTTTGTCACTCCCCACAAGAAAAAATTACTTTTAACAACTCTTTCAATTTCTGCTTGAACCTGTGTTACGATAGGAGTAATAATAACAATAATAGAAGTTGAGGAGATTTCCATGAAGATTGTTGTCTTAATGAGGTAAAGAAGCTTTAGAATTTGTTTTTCTTTCCCGATAGTAGACCTCAGCTGATAAAAATATTCCCAGCCGGTGAAATCAGTGGCATGCCTGGCTTTCTCAGACAAAACTCCCATGTGATCAGGCAGGCAGCCTCAGTGAGCCTGAAGCTGCTCAGCAAGCAGTAGGTAATGAGTCTTTGTGCAGAGCGAAGCTCTTGTGGCTGAACAATAAAGCATATGGTACCAGCAATAAAACACAGGGCTGGGAATTTAAGAAGATTCTGCTGGAACTAGGAAGACAGTGAATATGTCAAACATTATAAAATGATGATCAATCTGGTTTGGTTCCTAATTAATAAAAACAGTGCATGGATTGGAAAAACAGCAGTTTGAACAGGTCAGTTGTTTTACAGATTCTTCGCACACTTCAGTATTTTAAATATAAGTGGGGGTTTTGCTATTTCCTTATTACTACTAAATCCAGGGGTGTTTTTTCATTTTATAAAGGTGGGATCGGAAGGGTGCACATCAGTGCGGTACCAAGATAAATAAATTGTGTAAGTTCTGGGATCAGATTCATTATAAAAATGTTTTTACTGTTGTTCTTATGCAATTCAAACTTCAGTTGTGCATGAAAAAAAGGATAGTGAGTAATATTCCATTTATTCTAGATGGATCATTTACCAATATCATAAAATATTTAGTAACAATTTATTATTCTGACATGTATTTGAAGCTAATTTTTTCTCAGTAGGAAGTCTGTACTCTGTGTGTTTGGTTAAAAATAATGTAACGCTGGAGCATATCTAACAGGGCGCTTACATGTGTTTCTTTGCTCCACGTTTTTCTTGGATAATTTTGAAAGTGGTGTTTTGTGTTGTTTGTAATGCTATTGTATCCACACGGGAATGACATGTTATAACCCTTTGCATTTATTTTGCTCTACTATTGATGCAAAAGATGTTATTTTTCAAGCAGGTATTTATGTCTATTTATGTCTCATGGTAGTTCCTAGTTAATTATACATGATATTTCATTTTTGAAGACTGTCCCCCCGAGATTTTAGTGGCCTGTGTTTGTCTTCCACAGGGAAGACATATCATTTCTCCATTATATCACAATGCATAGGAATTAACTGTGTAAAAGTTTTTATCCCCAAATCTCTATAGTAGTGTTTGGCTGGTTTCGCCAGCACTCAGAAATCATAAACTTGATATGCTGACACTGCCTTAAACAGGTATGTTGATTTGAAGATAATATTTTGGCAGGAGGGAGACTGAGCCCTTGAAATGGGATTGGGAAAATAAGCAAAAAACAAATACGCGGAGCACGATGTGATTTTCATGTGACAGCGTGACTTGAGAAGTGTTCTTTATGAACACACCTCTGCCTGGTTAAGAAGAACGTTGTGTAAATACCCTGGGCCCCGGGGCCGGGGCTCGGAATGCCCCTGCGTGGGCACCGCGCGCCGGCTGCGCAGCCGCGCTGGCCTTGCGTCCGCGCCGGGTTCACTATTGTGTCTGCGCGTGATGCTAATTCACGTGGGTGCCTTAAAACGAGCCGTGCGCGCATCGGGCCCGCCGCTGCCCCGCGGTTCCTGCCCGCTCCCACTGGAAAAGGGGGAAAGGGAAAAGAAGCCGCCCTCCGGCTGCGGAGCCGGGGGAAGGGGCAGGGTGCGGGTCTCCGCGCACACCGCCTGGCGTCCGGACGGGCTATCGCCAGCTGCCGGTTGGGAGCAGCGATGCGGTAGCCGCGGGCGCTGCCTGCGGGACCCGCAGCCCCGGCTGCGGTGCGTGCCCGGCGTGCCCTGCGGCGGGGAGGGGCCATGTAAATGATAGGGCGGGCGAATTGTTCGTTGCCGGGAGGGCCGCGATGTGTGCGGCGCCCCGCGGCGGTCTCCATGGTGCTGTGCTAGCCGGGTGCAGCGGCTCGGAGCTGGCTTGCTCCCCTCGGGCTCTTCGCAAGTCGGCACCACAGTGTCCCGTGCAAATACCTGCCTAGGGCTCCGGCTTGGGAGGGGGCCCTGTAGCGTGCGGCCTCGTAGGTCATAGAAATTTGGTGTGTCTTTAAGTGCAGAATTTTCCTGTTATAAATATTACTAAAGCTTCAGTGACGGTTCTTTGCAATGGCTGTATTAAAACATTTATCCTGTAAAATGTAATTTTGTATCAGAAAAGCAGCATCTTTGAAAACAGGCTCGTTTAGGCTAGATCTGAAAGGCTGCGATAAAGTATTTGTTTTATTGTATGCAGCTGGCATCGGAGAACACGGCAAAACTGTAGTAACACCTGCACTGTTTACCATCGGATTGGATGAAATGCACTGAACTTGTCACTCCTTACTGATTTAAATAGAGAAAATAAAGCAACACATAGTCACACACTTTGTGTAATTGCCATATTTGTCTAAAATGAGTACAGCAGGTTTTACATTTAAATTTAAGAGGTATTTAGGTACTTACAGTTAATACATATGTAGATAAGATTAACAGTGAGTGCTAATATAACAATAGGAACTTCCGTATGGAACTGCATTCCCACTGTTATAATGTAATCGCACTTTGAAATGCACCTGCCTTTTCCATACGTGCATGCAGGAAACAAAATATCCTAAAGGTTTTTCCTGTGGATCAGGCACTTTATGTTCTGAAGTGCTCCCAGTATTAAGTTATTTAAAGAACTTTAAATAAAAAGATTCAGAGGATTCCTGAAGCAAACAGGTGTTCTGTGTTGCTGCCAAATTCTGGTATTTCTGAAATAAACTTATTCTCCTCTCTAAACTCTATTGAAGCATTGGTTTATATAAACAATTCATCCTGTAATTTGAATGCTGGATGCTGAGCTTCTAGAAGCATCATAAATAGAACCAAATCTTTCTGCAGACAGAGGCATAATTCTTTTCTGTATTACTGAAATTCAGCATTAATTCTACTTATCTTAGTTTACTTCTACATCTGAGAAGACAGAGTCTGATGCATAATGTTTTGATTAGAGCATGCAGACTGCTTACTGTATATCTTTGAATTTGGGTCTCATTTGTTTATTAGAAAAAGGAATTTGGTTTTGTTGTAAACCACATTGATTTGGATTGATGCAATAGTTGAATATATTATGAAGTTGAAATTTAATATTAATTGAAGACACAGAAGTCATCATTTAGGGTACATAATAGCAAATATTTGGAAATTAATTTCAAAGCTTAAGTATTTTCCCTGAAATAGGAACATGTAAAATTCTGCCATGTAAAACTCTTACTTGCTCTTAAAATATACTGCTAGTAACTGTGCCTTGAAGTTTAGGGTTTTTTCCCCGTGAACAGCCAGATGGAAGGTCAGGCTGTAGCAGGGCAGGTATAATCTACTGCAAGATTGAAAAGCTGCCTGAAAGATAAATTTACAGTGTAGCCTGTCAGTGTCTGTCTTTGCCCTTGATCTGAACCAGTTATGGTGCTGAGGAAAAACTGGATTATAAATGTGCCATTCCCTTGGCAAAACATCACCAAACACCCTCACATCTTTAAAATGTTGATACTATTTGAAGCTCTACCAGTGAGTTTTGATCACTTTTGCTTTGTTGATCTTTTGTAGGGTTTTTTGACCCTGAAGAAGGGGTTGAATGTAGATAAAAGATATGACTTGTTTACAAATGCACACAAGCTGCAAATATTTACTAGGTTGAAACAGCTGTAGGGTAAATAGCATGGCTTTTATTTCCCATCTCTACAAATAGAGATACAGTATTTAGTGTAATCTGTGATAAATGGGAGTTGTGAATAATTGTTAACATAAAAAAAAAATCTGGAAAGTTGTAGGCTTTTTCCTCTTTTAGGTTTAGTTCTATGTCTCGCCAACAACTCCACTTCCTCTGGTCTTGTTCCCCACCCTCCAAAAAAGTTTGCATTTCTAGGGCCTCTGCTTCAGTTCTCCATCACTTCCCATCTTTTTTTTACCTCATGAAATAATGAACATCGAAAAAGGAGCATAAATGTGTATCACAATAAATATCTGATGGAAAATCCAATTAATATGTAAGTTGTCTAAAAGTGAAACAAGGGATTAAAGGACAAAGAGCTGATGAAATTTTTTCTTTTTTTTGGGGGGGGGGATTGGGTTTTTTGGGGTTTTTTTTGCTTTTGTTTGGGGTTTGGGTTGGGGTTTTTTTGTATGTTTAAATGCAAGAATTTAAGCAAGGATATTTCTTAAAACTTAACATCAGAATGCATTGGACCACTTGTAATTAGTCTTTCTGTTGAAAAGGTAGATGGCTTTTGGTTACTACTTCATCAGTCATTTCATGAAATATTTAACTTGATGTCCTGATTCAGTTTTGAGCTGGTTAGCAACCTGCTCTTTCATAAGCAATAGGAATTTGCATATTTATTTTATTGTCCAGTGTGAAATGGGAAATACGGGCTGCATGATATGGAGCTTGACCCTCATCAGTCTTTGTGAAGGATGCAGGCAGGAACTAGAACATCGCTTACCAACTGTAGTTTCACCGTCCCATGTAGCCCTTGGATTTTTATGAGGAAATGCAACCAAGTGATACTGTTATGTAGTGTAAGGCTACAGAGTAAACAAGCCTCCACGGTAATTGTAGCTTTTATTAGCATGCTGCCCCTTCAAAGGTAGTGAGAGGAATACGGCGTTGTGTTTCATGTATTTATTTCGTACTGGTAAATCATTTCTGTGCTTGCCTATAAATAAGTCATGTTTTTCGTCTGCTGCAAATCAGGCTAAATTGGTCAGTGTTGAGCTCTGTGCTGCTGCAGCTATACAGGTGCAAGTACCTCAGCTAGCTGGTCCAAAGCTGGCCTGGGCATCTGGAGCCCCTGCAATAAAAGTGCTATCTGCATAGAGCAGCAGAAACTGCTGTTGGACGACCATGAGTGCTGTGGGAGAAAAGGCTGGTAGACCAGCACTGGGGCTTACATTTTGCTACTGGGGGTCTCGGCTGATGGAAGAGAGCTGCTTTTCAAACCCATCTCCATGGGCTGCCTGTGAGAGGGCTCCTCCGGTGCCTGTTTGCATCTCCCACCTGAGGAGCAGCTGGCTGGCTTATCAGGGAGAATGACATAGGCTGATGCTCCGGTTGCTTCAGGAGAAGGTTGGGTTTTTTGAATAAGATTCTTAATTTATTATTATTGAACAAAGTCTCCTTTTAATGTAGCATGAATATGTTAAAAAAGTGAGCTGGATTGCTGTTGTTTTCAGTTATACTTCCTAAGTGACAGCAGTCTCTAGTAAATGCCATTTGTCTGGGGGTGAAAGGGTAAACAAAAAAAATGTTGAAAGCCACAAAATGTATTTATTCATTGCTTTTAGTGTGCACAGCATGAACTGTGACAGCTGAGCAGGCTATTCTCAAGCGAACATTTTTGCCTTCAAGTATTTTATTGTGGGGTGGAGGGAAGCCTCATGACTCTGGGTAGAGTTGGAGTGCTTGCAGAGCTGCCATTGTTTTGCTCTCTTGTAGTACCAGAGTCTTTATTGAACCATTAACTTTCAGAGTACCTCAAGGTTTAACTTGGTAGCTTTCAGTTAAGTCACTCTGTTGTTTACCATTATGCCCTCCTCACTTTTATTTCTATACAAACATCTTTTAACAGTAAAATGGAAAAGTGATAATTGCAAGAAATTAACCTCTCATCTCGGCTCCCCTGGAAAAGACAGAATAATCAGGGATTTGATAAAGAAAAATATCAAAAATATATCGGAATATAAAACCCTTCAACTCTCAGGTTGGAAGTGTAAGCCACATACCTTCACAGCAGTGCTTTTCAGGAGAGCCTAAGGCAGGTAATTAATTTTATCCCAGCAGAGTTCTCTGGCTGAGGTGTCATTGAATGGCCATAAGGTGCTTACAAGTCAGGCAGTGCTATGGGAGTGGGCTAGCTGTTTAGTTCCTATTCATCACAGTCTCAGTGACAAGAATGCCTTGAAAATTGGATGTGTACATACTTCTTATTAGACCTGCAGCTCTTCTGTCAGCCTTCTGGAAGAGTTTCCAGCTTTGAATTATAAAGTGAACTGAAAGAGTTTTTTAGATGTGTTTATTATGAAGCCAAGTTGCTACAGCCATGAGCTCCAGTTTTTCTGTAGTACTACAAAAAAATTGAAGAGAGTCAGTGTTCAATTCTAACCCAATCAGGATCTAATTTTAGGTCAGCCTTAATGTGGGCTGTAGCTTTGCACATTCTTGTTGTGATAACATAGAATCATTGAATAGTTAGGGTTGGAAAGGGCCTTAAGATCATCCAGTTCCAACCCCCCTGCCATGGGCAGGGACACCTCCCACTAAACCATGCCACCCAAGGCTCTGTCCAACCTGGCCTTGAACACTGCTGGGGATGGAGCATTCACAACTTCGCTGGGCAACCCATTCCAGTGCCTCACCACCCTTACAGTAAACATCATATACCCTTCCTTCATGTGCGTCTATGTTGATGATATAAAGGTACACATGCACAGGTGTGTAAGGACCCCTGTGTAATGTTTGCTGGAGAAAAGTGTGAGGCTACTAATGGAAAGATTGGCTGTAATTGAATATGCATTTTAGAAATGCTACCCTTTTGAGGCGGTCAGTGAAATTACTGAGAAGACTACTGACTTGCAGAGGAACATTTTTGTTTGTTGATTGTGTTTGTTTTGCCTCTCTTCATAAAAGTCAACCATCTCATTCTGTGATGCTCTGGTAACTAAATTTGGGAATTTGAAATCTTAGTGTAGCTAATCTTTTTGACTGATTTCTTAAGGACATTAGACTTATGCAGTTATGCTTTCTCTATCCCTATCATACTGTTTGATGTGTCTGTCATATTTTCCTTACAAGTTGGTTTTTTTTTAACTTATTATCTCATTTTAGCTGAGTTTAAAAGGGAAGTAGTAGACCTCCAAGTGTTGTGCAGACAGGTGGTGAGATGAATAAGGGAGAGAGACTGTTAGTTCACAGCAGTGAAAAAGTATTTGCACTACGACTAAATCCTAGAGTATCAAAGTAACCACATAGAGGAATGCTTAAACACCATGACCCTGGGAAGAGCATCAGTGAACCAAACCCCCTACTGTGCCTTGGGTAATCCATCCACAAGTGCCAAATCCATAAAGGATCATGTTCCATTGGTTTCTCAGTATATATGTATTTCTTTTTCTCGTAAACTTGGGATTAAATTTTGCTTGTATGTTCTTGCTAATAACTGAGTAGCTTATTTTTACCTTGTGCTGTGAATTATCAACACTTTATGTATGTGTCAGTGGGAGGAGGAAACTTATCAGTTGTATGAATTCCCTATTTGTTGTGCATGTTATGGAGCTTCTGGGGTGAACTTCCCCAACAATAAACATTTCAACAATAAACAATGTCTATTGTTGAAATAATATCATTGCTAAAAACATACTAGTTCTCCTGGCTGAATAAATACACCATGTGTGGCAAAAAGTCAAAAAGCAAATCATAGAAACAAATCTTCATTTTACATCTTAAAGTGTCATATTTTGTGGGCCTGAATGCCTACTTTGGAATGTCTTGGGTGTGTGTTAAACTTCCAGATTGTAACAGTAAATATTAGTTGTGCATTGTCCTTGATTTAGACAGAGAACTTGAATTATTATAGCCATAAAGCTATTTTTGAAGATGATAGTTTCGAAACATCACAGCCTTCCAGTAGATATTAATAATTTATGTTTTCCAGTACTCATAGTTTTATTGACTCCATTCTCCAGGGAGAAAGATGCACTTAAACATCTTTTTACTAATTTTGGCTGCACTTGAGGCCAAGCCTTGAATGAAGTCATGATTTTACTTTCATGCCATGGAGCTATATTCATTTCATGGGTGGCAATTGAATGTTAGCTTCTGCTGACCAAAGTTGTTTGTGTTTATAGGGGCCTGTTTCATACACTCTTCCTCAAATATTTCTGCTAAAGAAAACAATAGGTTTTCTGGTATTTTTGAGCTGCTGGTTTTACCGTTTTATTTCAGCTTGCCGGTAGAAAAAAGGTACAGAGTAACCTCTTCAAGAAGTGTTTTGTGCTGTCAGAGATGCCAATCTGTCACTTAAGTTGCTACTAATAGCTGTGGCAAATATTTATTGGTGTCTTAAAAATGCACACAGCCCTGTGAGGGTAGTAGAGAATTGGGTTAATGATGTTCTTTCTTATTTTAACATTTATTACAAGAATAAAGTAAGGTGTTATGGGAACTTTTTATGGTTTTGGTCTTAAAAACAAAAAGTGCATAAACCCCAAACCTTTTGATTTGTTGTTCTTAAGTTGTGAGATGCAAAGAACAAACCTCATACCATAAGTTTTAAATTACTTGTCATTGAAGTTGGAAGACCGCGATCTGACTATTGTAGTATCAGAGGCTCCACACCAGCTTCCGCGTTCTTCCTCACTGAAAACCTGGAGGCTCCTGGAGCTCTCATATCTGTGTCAGTGCTTGCATAAGCATAAGAGAAAGTATTCCTGCAGCTGCGCCTTTCCTTGGGTGGATGTGACAAGATAAAGGCATTGGGTTAGACAAAATCATCTGCCAAGCTGGAATTTGAACGCTGAATTAGGGAGAGGGAAGTTGAAACAGTCTCCATTAGGGAACGTGCTGAGCATGCCTATTGTAAAGCACTGCAGTAATACTAAACTGCAAATGGCTGCTGGCTGTGCACAGGCAGTTCTTTAATATCTCAGGATTTGGTGCATAATAAGCTAAGACCATTTTACATGCCACCTATGCAGTGAATTCTTGTTAACAATATTTGTTAAGGCATATTAAAGATCCACATTAAACGTGTATACATAATTAAATTCTGTCAGTGTATGACAAAAGAAAATCTGTGTTAGAAGAACAACAAAATTTGCAGAGCTAAGCAATGAATGGCAAATTGGCAAATAGCATAATTTTTGCCATCATATGACTCTAGAGTGTATTTATGTTTATATCCAAAGCAATGTATATTTGCACTTCAGAGATGCCTGTTGAAGCTAAGAATATATTTCACAAGCTTACTGTAAATGGTCTAGCTGCGTTAGGGCAGCATTCTGTTTCACACAGTATTTCTGCCGAGAAGCTGTGTATATCAGTACAACTGATCTGCTTCTGCTGATTGTGCTGGCTTGTTCAAAGTAGCTGAGCTAATAATGCAAGTCCTTAGCTATACGTTCAGATACATTGTATAGATTAATACCTGCTGCATGGTAACACTCAGCTTCCAGGGCACCCTTTTTTGTATCTGCTTTGTTTGCATTCTTTATAACTGGCCTCCAGTGATCATGACGGCACATGGTTTCCCTATTTAATGTGTATTTCTATGAAACAGTGAATGAAACTTGAAACTTTAGGCTCAGAGGCCACCTTCTATAGGAAATGGCTTTCTTAATAACTTTTTACATCAGTTCCTTCTCATCTCTTTCTCCCTCCAGTTTTACCTCTTCCATTGTGCTCCTATTCAGTTTGTATTGTCAGTCTCAAAAATCGACTCATTTAGGCAATTTTTTTACATGTTTAGGCACATCTTTGATATTGAGAGATGCCCACACTAAAAATTTCAAGTGTTTTCCTTAAAGTTCCTGGGAGTGAGAGCGCTTTTCAACCACTGTAGTTGCAGGGGGGTTCTATTATTATTTATTATCATTATTTTTTAACACAGGTTAAACAGTTTATCACTTTTCACTTTGTAAATACTTTTGACAAGTTTAACTTGCAAAGAAGATGAGAGAAAATGGACAAAAAGTGAGAGGATAAGAGCAAGCTCTTCATGTTCCCCTTTCCAGAAGAATGTATTTAGAGGTCAGAATAGGCAACATAATTGATTCCTGCCAGAGGCAGTATGAATTTGTATCTTTACCCTTGACTTCTAGCCTGTATTCATTTAGCCATGTAAATTGTTGTAGCCATTTCTTTTGACCATCTCCTTGGCAGTCTCATTGTTGACACTTTCACTTCATTTCCTCCACATTTGAAGTCATAATGACTGGAGATATTTTTGAAAGAAAGTGTATAGGCTAAAACTAAACACTGTTCCACTCTAATTCCAAGTGCTGATGCTTTCTCAGTTAAAGCAAACATTGAGTAGTAGAAAGTCTATTTCTTCACAGGAAAGTTTGGACTAAATCTTTAAATTGTAATCTTGAGGTTACATCAGCTGTGATATACAAATTTAAAGTTTTAAAGATGTAATTAAGGGTGTTAAGAGAGTTGATTTTTTAGGTGGCCATAAGATAAAAAAATCCAATGGCCTTTTATTGAACGGGAGAGGGATTAATGTTCAGAAAAAGAATCTGGAAAATGAACAGGCCAAACTATCACTCCCCTGGAGTTGCTATTATTTAATACATCTGCTTTTTTTCAAATATTTCCTTCTAAAGTGGTTTAGAATTGATCAGAATCCCATTGTGTTTGAAGACAAAGCAAAATTACAGAGCTCATTTACTGATGCAGAGGTCCAGTAATATACTGTAGGGAGGAGGGAGTCTTTCCTAGCAGAGTTGAGGTGGCTGAAAAATACACTTTCCTTCCAATGACTGATTTGCTTTGAGCAGAAATATGTTGTTTCTTGTGGTAAGTATAGGCTGTGGTCTTTGAGGACTGCAGATCTTTTGCTTCTGAGTAAAGTTTCAGGATTAGTCCCTAACTCATGTTCTCTTAATGAAATACGAAGCAAAGCAATTAGAGGTTACATGCTTGAAAATTAAATGTTGTAATTATCAGTGTCTGGGTAGTTACCCTTCAGCATGGAACCACAGCTCAGCTGTTGGCTATTGAAGCTCCCGATCTCCATGGTCACAGTACAGTGCTTGCTGCTGAAGACAGGCACATAAACTTTCCTCTTCAAGAACAGAGCATAGGTCACTCTTCTTAAAACATATTTCTTGTAAAGATCTGCTGTTGAATGGGTTTCATATTAATTTGCACAGTAGCTCAACAGCTAAGAGATTCACCATGATGCTGGAGAGCTGAATCTGTTGTTCAGCAATTGCTACTTCTTCAGTTACAGCTTAGCAGGGAGCACTCTGATTCCTTTACTTAGGTAGACACCATTTCACTGTATAGAAAATAATGCCAAAGAGAGTGTGCACAGGTAGTTTGCAAACTCCTATACTGTATTTACCAGCCTTCAGGTACATAAATGATCACTTGTGGGTTTGGGCCTTGCCCAACCTTTCCATCCCTTCTCAACATGGTCTGCACTTGTACTATGTTTCTGTTTTGTTCTTAGACACCTTGCTTGGAAGAACACCAAGTTTCTGTTTCCTGGGGAAGGCTGGACATGAAGTTATGCCGGCACCTCAAATCCCTGTAACTTCTGGGTATGTGCGGAAGCAGCATTTATGCTAGGGGAACTTGAAAGTGAGATCCTGAAAAAGCTGATGTGCCTTGTCATGGTTTAAGCCCAGCTGTGACTCACACAGTTTGCTCCCTCACTCCCCCATCTTTCTTCCACCCCACTCAAGGGGAGATGAGGAGGAGAATCGAAAGAATGTAACTCCCACAGGTTGAGATAAGAGCAGTCCAGTAACTAAGGTGTAACACAAACCACTGCTGCTACCACCAATAATAATAATGACAAGGGAAATAACAAGGGAAGAGAATATAACCGCTCACCACCCGCCAACCGAGCCATGAACTAACTCTGCAGGGGGTAGACTGAGCAGGTGTAACTGCGATGTGCAATTTGTACCTGTTGGGATTGCACATCACTCCCCCTGTTTTTGTTTTCTGGCCATAGGGAATGTGGCACCATTTCACTGACTCAGGATGGCTGCATCAGGGACCAGTGCTCCCTGTACGTTCCTCTCAAGAGTTGGATTCTTTCTGATGGGAATCCATGTACTGTTCTGGGAATCATTAACTCAGAATTGAGAGGAATCTGTTTGATCTATAACTGAGTACTACACAAGTGTATTCAGATCTGCACAGTTTTTTGCTCACTTTTTCCTACTTGTTCTGGCTGATGAGCACTTTAGTTACCACATTTGAAGTCAGGAACAGTGTCAGCAGGAGGCTGTGTTGCTTTGGGGAGTTCCCCAGAAGCAGGCTGGTATGGTTTGCACAGCTGTGAGGTTGAGAGTGTAGGCAGTAGCATGTCGAGTGCTTTGTGACAACTGAGCAGTCAAACAGACTCCTCAGCTTTAGGATGAGTAACTTGATGCTGCAATTCCATTTGTGGCTCCATTGCCATTCCCTTCCTGCCCACCCCTCCAAGTATAAAGGCATTTCCTAATTCCTTACAGGATCAGCAGATGCACTGCACCTCCCTCGTAATGTAATCGCTGTTGGTGATAGAAATGAAAATACCACTATAAAACAGCAAGAAGACCTCAGCAACTTCTCTTCAGCTATTTCCACTTTGTGGGGAGTACCTGTACGCATGGAGTTCTGTCTAGTACAGCATGTTGCTAGACACTTGGCATGGTTTTGCTGCTGTTTATTGTCCAGAATATCATAAAGACCGAAACTGCTGTGATTTTGAAGGGTCTGTGGCTATAGTTTTGGGAAATGTGTTTTGTTGTGGATTTCTTCCCCAGTAAACTAATATGAAACTTGTTGCCTCAGGAGAGCAAGTCAAATGAATTTATAAGAGGCTCTGCACTGTTGTATAGCAACATTTCAGCCTTATGCTTAAGGGAAATTGACTGCAAGGATGAGGAAGCAGATCCATGTATCTGCAGTGGTTGTGGCTGGATTTCTCATGCCACTGCATTCCACTGAGGCGTTAAATAGTGACTATTGCTGGAGACAGGATATTAAACTTGGTCCAGTCATGTATGTGCTTCTCAGAGCTTTAGCTTCCTAAGAGGTCAATGAACTCCCTTATTATAAAACTTCTAGTACTTGCAATTAAATAACATAAAAATGTTGTAGAATGTATCCATAATTTCTAGTGTTGACGTACAAAGGCAAGTTTAAACCTGCTTACAACTCCCTCCTGCTGTGGTTTGGTGCTGGCAGACAATGTAAAATGCTTTGTCAGCAAAGCAAAAGAAGTAATTAGAACTAACTTTTGTTGCACTGGGATGAAACTGATATTCTCGCCACCTCAGTCCCAGGATTTCCTACAGACTGCAGTGTTGGCTGAATTGTGATTTTCAATTACGATGATGTAATATGGTGACCCATTGATTTTTAATTTTGTTTTCTTTGTAACTCGCAGCTTCATGTACTGACCCTTTTCCTGTTTGAGCTTCACATCAGGCCAAAAGTTGGTTGCAAACCTCTTCACACTGTTGCTTTTTTCTTTTCCAAGAAGAAAACAGGTGTTGGGGCTTGAAGGGAGCTACAGGATGCATAGGGGACATTGAAACTACTTGATGCCAAAGATACCAGAGGATCTACTGAAGTGCTGTGGTCACAGGGTCAGAATGTGGCAGCTACATCACTGGGACTACCTCTGTATTAATTAGAAAGATAAAAAAGATCCCGGCTAAGGACAGTGTTCTCTGGATTCTGCTGCCAGGTGGCAGGGTACAGTTCGTGTCCACCGTGGCTAAGCTGTCAACCCTCCGCCAAGAGCTGGGTGTCCTCATCCAGCCTGCCTGCTGGGAACAGTTCTGGCACCTGCTTCATCCTGCATTGTCCAGGAGAGTGTGAAGTGGCCAGAGCCAAAACTCTGAAATGTGTTAATTGTTAAACAGCATGGGCAGTCCTGGAGTCTCTGCCTTAACCCTGTCTTCTTTACTCGTAGTCATTTAGCCAGCATGTGTTTGCTTCCTGGCAGATTCACTGATTTTTTTTAAACAGTATAACCAGAGAGAAGTGTGTTGGAAAGAGGCTTTGGAAGTTATCTAGTCCAGCTTCCTGGATGGAGCAGGATGCAGCTGGCTTGGAGTTAATGAGGTCTAAAGATGGCTGCAGGGATTAAAAAAGTTCTGTTTTGGTGAGGAATGCAATGAATTCTGTACTTTTTTTCCCCCCTTGCTTTCAGTGGGATTTGGCAGACCCCTGTGGCAAGTCCATAGCATGAGGCTGTGTGTACTCCTCAGCAAGTCTGTCATGTCCTCAATCCTAGGCAGACTTTTTGCCTGGGTAAAGGTCAGCGCTGCTACCTCTGGAGTGCTGCGAGTGCTGTGGTGGCAACTGCGTGTCCTCAGAGCAGGCTCCAGCTGTTCTTGGTCTCTCCTCAGTTAGTTAAGGATACACTTTCTCCTTAATTACATGCAGTGCATGTTTTATTTCTACCTCTGCTGCTAAATTTCTGCTTGAATACTTTACTTTATAGTCATCTGCTCAACCTCAGGAATATATTAGGCATCTCATTTCTTAATGTGGGAAGGAGAGAGTTTGGGAGGCAATTGGTATGTCTAATTGGAGTGGGGAATTTCTGAATTGTGGGCATTTATTGAGGACTACATTGGTATATGGTCATTGTGACTTCATTGTCTTATCTGTCTGTAAATTGGAATTAACAAATGGATTTCTTATAGGGATGATGTGAACACTGATTGGATGACATATATTGGCAATGGAAACTGTAGTGTACAGGATAATTTCTTCTTATGTAATTTCATCCCTGTTTGTGAACATTCCTTCCTCCTCTGGCATCCAAGACAGGGACCAAGGGAGGGTATTTGAAGAGAAGCTTCCATTTTTATCTTGTTTGAACTTCTGCAGCATAACCTAGAAATCAGGCATACTGTTGACATCAAAATGGTGAAAATACTCCCTGAAAGCAATCTGTTACACATTACTCTAGCGAAATAACCATCTCCATGCATGTCAGGTTAGAGTATGACTCATGATGGGCTTTTTTATTTCCTATGGCTTCACTGTCTCCTAATAAATTGTATCTAATGTCGTACTAAATGGTTATTCAAGACTACAAGTGGCAACTTACTGATACTTCTAAGTAAAAAAGACTTTGGAGGTCATGACTGCATGTTCTGCAGTTGGACATTTCAGTGCCTCATTGCCTCTGTTCCTGTTACAGGTGCATGTGACAGCATTGCAGCAATGAGTGGAATTTTAAAGAGGAAGTTTGAAGAAGTTGATGGCTCCTCACCCTGTTCCTCTGTGCGAGAATCAGATGATGACATTTCTAGCAGTGAAAGCGCTGACAGTGGTGATAGTGTCAATCCATCCACTTCTAGTCATTTTACCCGTAAGTACTAATGTTGTGTATCTAAAGAATTCTCCCAGTTCCTCAAAATAAAATCAGTTTTACTGTTAGATAAACATGATTTTAAATTGCACAGATGATAAAATGGACTCTATGTTCAGTTTGTGACTTGCTCAGAAAGACTCAGCAAACTTGCACCCGTTTGCCTACTTGTTAACTATATAAACCTATTTGTCATCAAAATTTGAAGTTAGTTGGAAGCCTCTACCTATTTGTTATTTCATTTATGTAGCTGTTTGTAGTTAACATTGGGAGTTGGGGTTAAGGTACTTCAAACGTGTACTGTAGGGAAGGTGTTTTAGGCAAGTTTGTTTATTTTCCTTAGATAAGTGTACTGCAGCCATCAGCTATCTGCAGAATTGTATTGGTGAGAGTTCTTCTCCAAAGAAAATAATAAGCTTTGTTTCATTTGGAATTGAGGAATATTGTGTATGGGACACATTATTGTGACAGTTAATATTCTTCATGCACAAGAGGGTAACTCTGTACTAAGCAACGGTATTGTGTACAGATCAGAATTTGGTTTTAAGCTGGCAAAGCTACATGAGCAGCATGTTTATCTAGAAAGAATGAATTTACGGTTTATATTTGTAGTTTCCAACCTTTTTTTAGGTGTTTGTAGTGTTTTGATAGTGAACTGCATGTTTTAAAAAGCAGGGGTTTACCTCCTTCAACTCCGTTGCATATAGATCTCCCTGCTGAAGCTGGTGGCTATAAAGCTGTTTTCTTAAGACTATGGGCCAGGGAATAGGTGAAGCTCCTCATCAGTGGCCATATACAGTGTGATCCCTCTATGTGTTAGATGTCATGTCTGTAGTATGTGTTATGAATATTCTTATAACTGATTTGTCTACTGAATGCTGCTGTGCAGTTTGAGATAGGCTCTGGATGTGAGGGTCTGAATCCTCTTTGCTCTAGTATAGAACACTCCTGTGTAAAGACTTGCACAGGCACAGCTTTTCAGATGTAACAGTCTTGATGTGGTGTATTATGTGTAAGACGCAATGCTAGTAGGGGACCTATTTTATTGAAGTGCCACAAAGGGGGGAGTGACCCAGTAAATCTCGTTGATAGTATTAGGAAATAGCTTGGTGAGAATATTATCTGCATGCTAATATTTTAACTTTTGCATCTGTTTAAGGACTTAGATGATTATTCATCATAGGGTGAAAGCAGTCCTTTTACATCAAACGGTCATTGCAACCCATATAGAAGACAGCAGTTTTATTGTGAATACACAGATATTAAAAAGGAGGCTCGCAGTTCAGGGGAGAAACTTGGAAGTTATAATACAGCTGTGTAACAATAAGCTTTCATTGTAGTTGACACAATAAATAATTTAGTTTCTGAATAAAACCTGTAACGGAAGCTACAGCATTTCAGTGTTGTGATTAATGATCTATAAGCTGAGGTATTTGTGGGCAGTGTAATAAACATCTGTGCACACACACACATAGAAATTGTACATATTAATTTTTTTTAAATACATATATATCAGTTGGTGATACAGAAATAATTTTTTTGCATGTGCATTGATACTACTTTATAAAAAGTTTTGTTTAATATAGATACAGCACCCTAAATTCCAAGGAATCAATACAGAATAATCCCAGCATTATATAAGGCTGGTTTCACAAGAAAATAATTGAAGAGCTGGCCTCGGTCCTATATTTGAATAGGCAAATCTTAAGGTCCTCAAGGAAAACGACTCTAATTTCAGTACCACTGAATGTGGCATCTTTCAGTGTCTAACATTCTGCTTTGCTCTTCCTGTAATGCAGCATACTTGCAGGATCTTGACAGTAGCAACAGGGCAAAAGTTAACGAGTTCAAACTTAAACAGGGGAAGTTCAGGTTAGATGTAAGGAAGGAGTTCTTTACTGTGAGGGTGGGGAGGCACCGGAACAGGTTGCCCAAAGAAGTGGTGAATGCTCCATCCCTGGCAGTGTTCAAGGCCAGGTTGGACAAAGCCTTGGGCCAAATGGTCTAGTGTGGAGATGTCCCTGCCCATGGCAGAGGGATTGGAACTGGATGATCTTAAGGCCATTTCCAACCCAAACCATTCTATGTTTCTATGATAAAGGTGATAGATTTTCATTTTATAGAGGATGTTGATGCCCAGATGAAGTATAGGATGGAAAAGCTGTTTTATCCCAACCTAATTACTTGCATCTTGCATCCAGACTCTTTCTGTATGCATCAGTATTTTGTACCTTCACCAAGGACATTCCATGTTGCATCTGATGGGGAAGTCAGGTTTTGTTAATTTATTGCTGAAATGCTGCAAGTGGGATTTTGCACCTTCTTCTTTCTTAATATTAAAGCATATCAATTACTTGCATGCTTACACAATCATCATCTACCAACTGAGTAGTCTTAGAAAAATCCCTTAGCTAACTTTAGGCACATCTGGTGTGTATAAGAGCTGCATTAAAAAGGTGAATCCTAGTGACGATATATGATAGTTAAAGTGAATATGTGTTTGCTATAAAAATGAATCAAATTTATATTTAAAGTAAAAGGAGTAAAGATACTTGGGGAACGCTGAAGGATATTTTTCATTTGATAACTGACTACCTCTAGAAAAAAACAGGTTTCTGTTGAGGTTGGATTTTATTTTTTATTCTCACATTTTCTTGAGTTTTCATGTGCGGTGCCTTGATTTGGGAAAGAATGTTTTAATTGGACAATTGGTGACATTTTAATAAGCACAGGATTCGTTTTCATTTTGGTTTGTGTCAGTTGACATCAGTTGTGTGTGCAATGTTGGATGCTCCTCAGGGCAGGAGAGCTTTTCTTTGTGTACAGTTAGATATTTCCTTTTTGAATTCTAGATTTTAATACCAGTATTATTTGAAAAAGCATATTTTGAGTTCTAGGAAGTGCTATAAAATTGATTGATCCTGCTGAAGTACTTGGCTCTGTCTTGTCAAAGCAGAATATGTGGAAATTTTAGGAGAGGATCTGGTTCGAGACCATCTTAAGAACCTGAACATGCACAAGTCCGTGGGACCTGATGAAATCCATCTGCAGGTCCTGAAGGAGCTGGCAAATGAAGTTGCTAAGCCACTGTCCATCATAGTTGAAAAATCATGGCAGTCAGGTGAAGCTCCCAATGACTGGAAAAAGGGAAATATAACCCCCATTTTCAAGAACGGGAAAATGGATGACCCAGGGAATTACAGACCAGTCAGCCTCACCTCTGTGCCTGGCAAAATGTTGGAGCAGATTCTCCTGGAAGGCGTGCTGAGGCACATGAAAACCAACAAGGTGGTTGGTGACAGCCAGCATGGCTTCACTAAGGGGAAATCCTGCCAGACCAATTTGGTGGCCTTCTATGGTGGGGCTACAGAACTGATGGACAGGGGTAGAGCAGTTGACGTCATCTACCTGGATTCGTGTAAAGTGTTTGACACTGTCCCACATGACATCCTTGTCTCTAAATTGGAGAGACATCAATTTGATAGATGGACCACTTGGTGGATAAAGAACTGGCTGGATGGCCACACACAAAGAGTCGTGGTCAATGACTCAATGTCCAGCTGGAGACCAGTAACGAGTGGTGTCCCTCAGGGATTGGTGTTGGAACCGGTCTTGTTCAACATCTTTGTTGGTGACATGGACAGTGGGGTTGAGTGCACACACAGCAAGTTTGCCGATGACACCAAGCTGTGCGGTTTGGTTGATACCTTGGAGGGGGGGAATGCCATCCAGAGGGATGTTGAGACGGTTGGGGTGGGCTGATGCCAACCTGATGAAGTTTAACCATGACAAGTGCAAGGTCCTACACCTGGGTGGGAGCAATCCCAGGCACAGCTCCAGGTTGGGCAGGGAAGAGATTCAGAGCAGCCCTGCAGAGAAGGACTTGGGGGTGTTGGTCAATGAGAAAATGAACATGAGCCAGCTTCAGTGTGCGCTTGCAGCCCAGAAAGCCAACTGTATCCTGGGCTGCATCAAAAGGAGCGTGACCAGCAGGTCGAGGGAGGTGATCCTGCCCCTCTACTCTGCTCTTGTGAGACCTCACTTGGAGTATTGTGTGCAGTTCTGGTGTCCTCAACATTAAAAGGCCATGGAACTGTTGGAACAAGTCCAGAGGAGGGCCACGAGGATGATCAGGGTACTGGAGCACCTCCTGTATGAAGACAGAATGAGAAAGTTGGGGCTGTTGAGCCTGGAGAAGAGAAGGCTGCGTGGAGACTTCATAGCAGCCTTCAAATATCTCAAGGGGGCCTATAGAGATGCTGGGGAGGGACTCTTCATTAGGGACTGTAGTGATAGGACAAGGGGAAACGGGTTCAAACTGATTCAGGGGAAGTTTAGATTGGATATGAGAAAGAAATTCTTTACTGTGAGGGTGGCGAGGCACTGGAGTGGACTGCCCAGGGAAGTTGTGAGTGCTCCATCACTGGTGGTGTTCAAGGCTGGGTTGGACAGAGCCTTGGGTGGCATGGTTTAGTGGGAGGTGTCCCTGCCCATGTGTAGTGGTTTAAGCCTCACCCAGGCTAATAACTCACAGAGTTTTACTCACTCACTCACTTTCCTCTCTTTCTTCCCCCAGTCCCAGGAGGATGGGGAGGAGAATCGAAAAAAAAAAAATGCGACTCGCACAGGTTGAGATAAGAACAGTTTAGTAACTAAGGTATAACACAAACCACTACTGCTACCACCAGTAATAATACAAGAGAAATACAAGGAAAGAGAATACAACTGCTCACCAAGCCCGACCCAGCCAGTGCACCCCCCAGCAGCAAACCCCCCACTGCTCCACCACCACACCCTTCCGGGTCTCTGCTCTCCGTTTTCACATCCTGGACATGATGTGCTGTGGTATGGAATAACCTCTTTGGTCAGTTTGGGTCAGGTGTCCTGTCTCTGCTTCCTCCCGGTTTCCCTCCTCCGTGGCAGATCATGAGGCTCAGAAAGTCCTTGGTCAGACCAAAACATTACCAAGCAGTAACTATAAACACTGGTGTTATTAGCGCTGTTCCCAGTCCCCAGATCAAAAACACATCGCTGCACCAGCTACCACGAAGGAGAAAAAATGACTGCTGCTGCTGAACCCATGACACCATGGCAGGGGAGTTTGAACTTGATGATCTTAAGGTCCTTTCCAACCCTAAGTATTCTATGATTTTATGAAATTGTCAATGTTTATATGTCATGAATGCAGGGGTCTTACTGAGCTACTGAGTAGCACTCACTTAAAGAAGACATGCAGATGTGTTGTGCAGTAATGAAACTGTTAATGGTGTACATTGAAAGGTGTTTTGTTCATTCTTTAAACACATTCATCTCCCCAGGTAGAAGTGCTTTCCTAGGTGGAATATTTGAATCTGTACTTTTAAGGGCATATGGAAACAAAGAGTTCTGTGATACTTTTTCAGTAAACACACCAAAAAAATCCAGTGCAGAAGAAAGGCTGGCCAGATTCCTTACATCTGTAATGTGCTTCAGTGCCTCTTTGTTGAAGTTATCTTTCTAAGCCATTTATTGACACTTTTTCCATTCTCTTTTCTTTTTTGTGAGACACTGTCAGATCATGTGTTCTGTCTGCCTTCCAGTCTGTTTTCATATAAATAAATCTGAAGTTCAGTATAACTCTTCTACTGATTGGAAATCTGGTGGTTGTGGGTGACCTATAGTCAACACAAAGATCTATATATAAATTCTTTAGCTTAGGTTTTTTAAAAAAGGACCTAACATGGCCCTCTCCAATTCACCTGACAGCTAACTTTTTAATCACTTGCAGCTCAACACCTTTCAGTGCTTCAGCAAACAGGCAGTTTACGTATAAATCTGTCTGGAATAGCTGATGCATCTTCAGTATTTACATAACCCTTGAAACAATACATACTGGGTCAGATACACAAGAACCTGTCAGCTATCCTGCGCCATTAGGCTTAAGGTCAGTTTAACCTGTCAGTTAAATGAGGCATGCAGCTGTTATGGGTCACTCAGGTGGAGCAGAACCACCAGAAGATAGCTTTGATCTCAGCAATTAACCCTATAGTGTGATGACAGAAAATACATGACTGATGGTGCCTAAGTGCTATCTGTTGTGACTACTACACAGGAGTGAGTACAGTTTCTTTAACAATATATAGATTTAAACAAATCAAGACAGCAACAAAACAAATATATGTATCTCTGGCCTAGGTTAGAGATGTCTTTTTCTGAGTCAGGAAAGGAAATGACAGTCCATAAAGTATGGACAACTGTTACCAGGTTCATAACCAACAAATGAATAAATGTAGTATTTTCCTGGTCACATATGTGTGCATATACATCTGCATATTTTTTATTCTCTTACCCCAAATGGTGATAGAGTGCCTTCATTACCACTCTCAGATATAATCCCTGCTATCTTTATTACTTACTTTTCTCAGTCTATTGAGGATGTTTGAGTTTGATTCAGCAGGCCAGTAGTCACATGGCTGATTTACCTTAATGGATGACAAAGTATATTACTAATCAGTCCACATACCTGTCCCATTTCACGGCTTCTCCTCCGTATCAGAAAAAGGATGTTCATCCTCAAGTAGCAGTCCAAGAATGCATATATAATATTAGTCAAGACTAGGAGTATTTGTTCCTTTTTTCCTTACAGGTACATGGAATACAGGGCATGAGCACACCCAATGCATTTCAGTTCCTTTAAATTGCTGTGATGAGCTAGGGCATCCCACCACTGTGTTTCATCAGCTCCACAGCAAGTTGTCTTTGAAATTGAATACTTAATGCTTGATCTACTTTTCTGATAAAGAACCAAATTTAAGGTGCAGAATTTCAGACAATTGAATGACCTGGGAAGACCTTAAGTCCTTTTTTTATGCCCTTTTTGCCAGTAAAAATTCCCCATACAAGATAAATCACAGATGTATCTCTTGAGAAGCATGCTTTGAGGAGCTGCTGCTTTCCTCTGGTATTTCAGCTAGGCATCTCTGGCCTAGCTGAAACTTTCAGAGTAATGCTTTTATTGCAGAGGCTTCTCTTCTTCACCTGCACAGGCAGGTGAAATCTCCAGTGCCAACTCATCTCATAACATGATCTTCACCAACAGGAGGTAGAACCATTGCACGGTTTTGTTCCTGTCCTCAATCAATTATCTGTATCTTGCCATTATCACTGTCATTAGCAAGGTTATCCTACAGCCAGCCATAATCATAGGTCCTATCATTCTGCTAATTAGGGTACTATCTTTTTAAGAGTGTTGGATGTCTGAGGTTCATTATAGAGTCATGGGATGGTTTGAGTTGGAAGGGACCATAAAGATCATCCAGTTCCAATCCCCCTGCCATGGGCAGGGACACCTTCCACTAGACCAGAGTGTTCAAAGCACTATCCAGCCTGGCCTTGAACTCTTCCAGACATTCACAGTTTCTCTGGGCAACCTATTGCAGTGCCTCACCACCCTCACAGTAAAGACTTTCTTCCTTACGATCTAACCTATATCTACCCTCTTTCAGGTTAAGGCCATTACTCCTTGTCCTATCCCTAGATGCTACAGTAGCTAACATATTGAGATTGTCTCATCTATATGGCCATGCAGAACTTGTATCCAATCTTTTGAAATCTTTAGGAAGGTCTAGATTCTCTTAAATTTTCTCTCCGTGAAGGGTAAAGTTTTATTTGCTGTAAGATCACTAGCACAAAGCATTACTTGAGCCTGGAGCTTCAGGTACGTGATTAATTGCTGCTAATGATAGAAATCTAAACGAGTTAGACTTAGTGATGGTGACATCATGGGAAAACTCTTAGAAGGTGTAGCTAAATGCAGGCATTCTTTTTTCATGGCATCTTGCAATTATTTATATTGCTTGCAACCAGGCTTGGAATTTCCTTGTTAATGAGAAATATGTTCTTACTGTTATTTGTTGACTCATGTTATGAAATCCAGACAGCTTGAGAGATTCTTGGGTTTGAATTTGAAATAAGTCAGCTGGGAAGTAAAAAACAAGAAATGCAAAGAAATACAATGAAATGTAGTGCAGTGTCTTTGCTCAAATACTCATACAGCATGACAGGGCAGGGTATGCCATGACAGGATCTTGCCTGTTATCTTATTAACAGTTACTGTAGAAGCAGTGTTTTAAAAAAACAGAGAGGGGTTGGGAGGCAGGCTGCCATGGCTTTTACAAGGACTTGTGCAACTGATTCTATTTCTACAGTTTTGAAATGTTCTTTCCTATAAATTAGTGCATTTCATATGCTGGACAAACAGAGAGATGGGTTTTGCCTTATATGGTGTGTTTGTTGGCTTAAATAACATAAAGACCTTTTTTTTTTATTGATGATGTTCATGGCAGATATGCAAAATACATTTGCAAATGCAAAGTCACAAGCAGCTGATGGGCAGTTGTATTTCTATCAAATGACTGTTCACAGAAGTCACCCATAAGGTGGGACAAAGGATTGCCTGTAGTGTCTTAGGAGAGTTCACCAAATACAGTTGCTATGCATGGGTGGTCCTGCAAGGATCCGTGGTAGCAGCTTTCCTCTTCACCCTGTTCAGAGCTGGGGCCAAGGTCAGAAATAATCATCTGCAAAACAGCAGCTGGCATTTACAGTAAATGGTGAAGCTGAGCACGTTTAACTGTCTCACATTCTCCCCACAGGCTCATTATATTTGCAGAATGGAGAAACTGGACCAGTATGATGAATGTCACAGAATTCTAGAGATAGAGGGTGTTGAGGAAATAAAGCAGTAAAATTCCAGCTCTAAGCATGCATTCCGAAATTTAACATTTAACATTTCTGTGAGATTTTAGACAAAACGCTGACATTGAGGTAAAATGTTCAACTAAATTACAAATTAAAATCTCTCCTATTCATGTCAGACTTGTCTGTGAGCCGGTGTTTTCAAAAAACCTTTTCAGATATGACATAAATACATCTGACATTGGGCAAGGATTCCCATCAAGCCCCTCCTGTGAGGTACACTTAGCTTTGACTTTACGCAAGAGGAAGGTACCAGAAGGATGAAGCAATGAAATGCTGCTAGGGTAGATGATGCACACACCTCAAGCTCAAAACTCAAGTAACGCTTTATGCTATTGACCTCACACTAAAGGTCAAAACTTTAGCCTTAACATAAAGAAGATTTAAGAGAAGCTTAGACCTTCCTAAGGATTTCAAAGGATCTGATACCTTCCAAATTCTGCACTCCAAAAAAATCACTTTGTCCCTGTCCTGTCCAATTTTCACGGCTCAATTCCTGCCTTCCTGAGCATGCATTTCCTTTCAAGACTGCCAGATTCAAATTAATTTTAGAAAATACCTTCCTGCCCCCAAGCCGACATTTGTTTTGGAGCATATATTGTGTGTCATAGCATTCCCTTCTAACGTGGATTTCCAGCATGTAGGGACAGTGTTTCATCATTAAGCATTTAAAATTTGTAAATTTAGTGTACGGAAACTCTTAGAAAGATGCCATTTGGGAGGCAGTTGGGTAGAAGGAGAGGTAGGAGCAATTTCTGGAATATGACCTTTTCCCATATTTTTGTTTTCTATGAAACTTGCAGAGCAAGATGGCTTTTATAAGTGATGTTCTGACCTGGATTACCATGATGGGGTTAGGCTTTGCAGTTCTGTGGTGTAAGACTTGATGAAACGTGGCGTGGGAAGGTCAATGGAGCGGCTGGATAATAGTGTTAATCCTTCTTGCCATAAGGGTTTGTATGGCACTAAGAGTGTGTAAAAAGCAGACAAAAAAAAAAAAGCAGCATTTCCTCTGGTCTAAGATAGGCCTTTAATCCAAACGCTGCTTTGTACACGTTTTTTCCAGCCTTTTGAAATTTTCATGTGCAAAAGATATTTCTGCGCTGGTGACAATGAATTGCTTTGCCCTCATTGATGTAAGAGTGCTAGTAATCTGCCAGGTAGCCATATGGTTCACATTTATTTTAATGTGCCTTTGACATCAGGAGAATAGCTGAGACAGCAGAAGAAAGTGCTTGTGTCTTGGAATTCAGCCAGAACTGAAATCATTTATGTTTCATAATCAAAGAACTACCAGTTTTCTCAGTAAAAAATGGTTGAAAAACACGATGTGCTTAAAATGTCATTCCTATCAGGATTTTGTCAAATTAGGAAGCAGGTTTTCATAGACAGCTGCAGTGGAATCTGTTCTGGAGTGAGAGGTTTTGGGTTCTGTTTTGCTTTCTAAACACACAAAAGGGATCACTGTGTCTTTCACAGGTTTCCCAGTGCTGTACCTCCACTGCCCACAGAAGAAAATGAGGATGTTCAAAGGCAAACGAAAAGTGGAGCTGTATAGTGCATTATATGCATGTGGGAGCAATTCAGGAAAACTTTGTTTCAGTCTACCAGTGCATTATTACTGTTGCTTACCTATTTCATTGGTTATAATTTATTCATATACAAATGAGACTTGGATGATTCTCATAAAGATACCCTGGACTGCTAGTGTAAATATTGATTTTTCCCTTTGGAAAAGTACTTTTATTGGAAGTTGGGAGTTGGATGGGCCTGTGATGGCATCTCTTACCAAAACACAAGAAATATATTACAGGTACAGCTCACCCCTATGTGCAGAGGTCAGTAGTAATCTCCTCTGCTTCTACCATCCCACTCTGTGCTTTGAAAATACCTTGGAGGGTGGTAGGGAGAGGAAAGAAGGGCACAGTTTCAGAAGTTAGAGAGCTGCTTTGAATAAGCTGTAGAAAATGAGCTGCAAATAAAATTCTTCAGTCTCCCAATAATATAGAAAAAAATTCTTTGTGATATAGGAAGTAAGTGCAAAAAATTTTATAAGTGTGAACCTGTTGGTAGAAATAACGATGGCAACAATTGTTTGAAACTATCTCAGCAGCAGGACTTGGTGGTTTCTTCCATATACCTACAACACTGACGAGACAGTCTCTAACCAGTGTTCTAGTTACATTTAAATATACTACAAAAATATTGACAGTGATTTATTACAAATCTGTGCCTTGCTACATCCCTCTTCACCTTGTCTATTCACATATTCCTCTAGATGTACGTTTACACTTAATTCCATATATATTGCTTTATTCTCTTATTAGCTGTTGATGAACAAAGGCCTTTCTTCATTCCCGAACTTCATGTGACTTGAATGGCTCTCATTTTTCTTGCCACCTTTGCTGAGGAGTCTTTTCCCAACCCCAGGAAGTATTTCCACACTTGCTATGTTTGTTTGGTGATGGAATTCCAGCCCAGATCGGTGCTTTCGTACAACATACTTAAACCAGGATGAATCTGACAGTGAAGTTTTATTGTCATACTGCTATGTGTAGTATCTGCCTTTCTCCCATTAATCATCATTGTGACCGAGATGTATGAGAGACAGCAACCTAAGTGAGAAAGAATAGCAGCCATGGAAGCTATTTTACAGGGCAGTTTTATTGTTTAAGGCTATTGTTATTTTCATGATAGCTGTATATATATTTTTTTATATGATACTTTCTTCAGTTTTGACTTTTAAGTTTTATTTTTAGAGTATCTCTGAAAAATGTGTTAGTGTGGCCGCACATACGCAGTGTGTGTGTGTTTCATGCACACATACAGGACACACTGCCTGGAAAAATGCATTTAATGCATTTGATCAAATACCTTTAATTTTAGAAAAAAATAAATCTGAGGAACACTGTCTTTCTGGTAAACCGTCTTGTATGCATTACTGTTAGCCACTGGGAGAGAGAAATTGTACTTTTAGATAGGTAAAATGTTACCATTTTAAATTGCAACCATTTAAATAAGAATGTTGGTAATAACAGTTATGACTTAGCGCCCCAGTGTAGGAGATGGTGCATAATTTATCACCTATGGGAACAACCATAATGATGTTTGTGTGTTTACTCTGTTTTTAGTCTTTTGATAGTTGGTGTTTTGTGTCTAATAAACCACAGGTTGGGTAAGACAGCCTTAAGAGTCAAAGAGTCAAGCCTTAGCCTGTGCAATCTGGATGAGTGGTGGTGTGGGAGGGTGGTAATGTGTGGAAAAAGTTTGTCTTGAATTAGACAAAGCTTGTTCTGCAGCGATGTGCAGCCTTATGAATACATCACCAAAATGACTGCTGAACAGTTATCTGTATTGTATACTACAGTCAGTGTCTGAAAAAGACCTTACTGAAACACTGAAAACTGAAGGGCTGTAATAAAAAACCTTGGTATGTAGTGTTTAGGCATTCTGCAGGTCTCCTAAATTCTGGAAGCCTTAGAGATTCTCCATATGTTCAATATCCAAAGGAGTACATATGCCAGGAATTTTGCATAAAGAGAAATGGCGGAAATATTGTATGTAGTCATGAAACAAATTATAAATGCTGTGGATAAAGAGAATTGTTATGAGGGAGAGAGGTTAATAACTGAGGAAAGGATGAATAAATGCATTCTACTGTGTATCTGTGCAGGCATATCATGAACAAAGATAGCAAAAGGGGAAGCACAAAGAGCAAGCTGAATTTCCTTGGGTTAAACAACTGTTTCCTATTCAGAGTTTTCTTTGATTCTTTTGGCCCCACCTGCAGGAATTTTGTTTAGAGATAATTGCAGCTTTGCCATAAATGGTGTGCAGTGCAGGTGACCTGTGGGGTGGCTGTTAGCTCAGGTTGAGTGCTGCACTGATGGGGCTGTGCTGCATCTGCAGCAGCTGGTTTTGCATGGCAGCTGATCAGCTTACAAGACCTGACATGGCCCCATGAGGAGGCAGCTGAGTTTCCAGCAGGTCATTAACTTGAGCTCTGCCCTGCTAAACCCAGAAGCTGAAACACTTGAATGTCAAATGCCAAAAATCAAAATTTCAGCAGTTGATGTTGTATCAAGATGAGGAATTTTGACAGTTTGCTTGCAGATATCTATGTCTGAAGACCTGTTCAGATATAGTAACCTTTTCTGAGAGAGTTCTGTAGTGGTAATTGTTATCAGTATCATCCTTCCCTCTGATAAGTGATAAATTTTATGCATTACAGTACTTATGTATTTTTCAAAAATACTTAATTCCATATAATCTTGAAACATGGAACTAAAAATTATATTGATTGTTTAAATACAAAAGAATGGTGCATTTTTCCCCCAATGGAATTTATCAGTCTCGTAGTATATAAATCTGTTAAAGATCATGTGTGATCCATTGGACAGATTTTGGTGATGATAAATATTCCTGTTCCCTGTGGCATCCTCACTCGCCTTGAGCTGCCAGAAGAAGATGGTGGCATCTAGTTCCTGTTGATGGCGTGTGTCCAGCAGCTGCTAAAAAGCCTCATTGCTGCAGTCCTAGCACACTCTGCCTGTCATCCTTTTTGTGCAGAGCAGCTGATAGTGACATCCCCTGATACCACTTGTTACACGGGCAGATGGCATGTAAATACTTTCTTGAGACTGGCCAAGCAGTGAAGCTGTTACTAAATCTCTTCTGGAAAAGTGTGTTGTTTACATTCTCTATGGATAATTTTTAGACTTCAGGCTTTTGCTTCCCTGCAAAACCTTTGCAGCTGACACCCAAGAGGCATGGAAGCTTGCATGGTCTGCATCCCTCATTCTGAAGGAGCTTAGTAACTGATTAATGTCAGTAAATTTTGTCTTGGCATATGTTCATGCTTTCCAGTATATCAGAAAATATGTATTTTGTATATCCTTCTGCTCTGTCTTGAGCTAAGCAATGTCCTTAGCAGTAATTACAACTGACTTGAATGTAGTATGTAAGGTACAGTGAATGCAAAATAGCATGTGCCCCAACTCCTGATAAGATGAGCTGAGAATCTCAGTTCTGATTGACTTGAAGCAGTAGGAATGAATAAGTTATAGCACACTGTTGTGTTTTAAGCCCAGCCTGTCACTCAGAAACCACACAGCCGCTCACTCACTACCCCCCCTTCCTCCCCCTGCTCCTGGAGGGATGGGGAGGAGAATCAAAAGAACATAACTCCCACAGCTTGAGATAAGAACAGTTCAGTAACTAAGGTATAACACAAACCACTGCTGCTACCACCAATAATAATAATGATACGGGAAACAACAAGGGAAGACAATACAACCGTTCACCACCTGCTGACCAATACCCAGCCTGACCCAAGCAGTGATCTAGCCCTTCTGGTTAACTGCCCCCACTTTATGTACTGAGCATGACATGCTGTGGTATGGAATACCTCTTTGGTCAGTTTGGGTCAGGTGTCCTGTCTCTGCTTCCTCCCGGCTTCCCCTCCTCCCTGGCAGAGCATGAGACTCAGAAAGTCCTTGGTCAGGGTAAACATTACTGAGCAGCAACTAAAAACATCGGTGTTATCAGCGCTGTTCCCAGGCTGAAAGTCAAAAACACAGCGCTACACCAGCTTCTTAGAAGGAGAAAAAATGACTGCTACTGCTGAACCCAGGACACCCACTTTGTCCCTATGTTGGAAAATTGTTCAATAGTTGCATTCAATATCTAATAATAATATTTTTGAGGTCACTTTAAGGCATCCCTTTCCTCGGAGACTTTAGGAAGAGTAGTAGAGCAAGAACCTCTGTGGTGCTTCCTTTCGTGTCCGTGGTTACTGAGGTAGTCACAGCTGTCCAGTCCTCTTGCTGACATCTCTAACCTATGCTTTTGCATAATCAAATAAAATCCTGTAATCTTTTGCAGTTCCTGCCTGATCTGGTCTTGTAAACAACATTCTCATGAATATGAATATGTTCTGACTACTTCCTAACAGTAACACAGAATAGGTGACTCTAGCCTTAGCTCTTCCCTTTAATGAGCTCTTGGGTGAGACAGAAGCTAACCCAGAAGATAGGATGTGTTTCAGAAAAAAATAATCATGTGCAGTCTGAGGGCTCTGAATGTTTTTACATGCTTGTTCGCCTACACAGATTATCATATAATTTGTCTGACTCAGAGCTATCACATTAATAAATAAAGCCATGAACTTTGATGTAATTTATAACAAATGCATGTCAGCTCTTATGCTGTCTTCATTACGGTTGTATAGTGCTGGATTTATAGCACTGGTGGTGTTACAGTTACAGCATTTTCTTCAAGTTCAGCTTAACTCTATTTTAATAGTTTTGTCAGTGATTCAAAAAAAACCCAAACGAGCAACTTCGATGGTGTGGCACTGATATTATAATTACTGAAAGTGATAAGAACTATAAAAAAAGTTGAAGAAATGTGTTAATGGGTTTTTGAAAGACAGCTCATGACAATCCTACTGAGAGAGACTGCTGACCAAACTTTTAGGCATAAACGTACAGTGATGTCTGAAATTCACATTCTAAATTTTGGCAGTTTGCACATGGGCACCCTCATCCCACCCGAAAAATCCATATAGTGGAAAAGCTCATTCATGTAATCTAGTTTTTATCATAGATAATGTTCTTTTTTTGTTGTTTTTTTTTTTTTTTTTCAGCTGGAAGTAATTAGATTACAGTCTTCTGCCTAGCTTCAATTAACTATTAATATTAGTGTGTAGCCTGTGAATAAAACTGAAGGTTGATTTCCTTATGTATAGAAAGTAGTATGAAAGCAGTATCTCTTCCATAAAGAGATTGGCAGTCTTAAATGGAAGCACTTTTAGTGCAGCATTTGGTATTCCTGCCAGTAAGCAGCCATGTCAGGAGTTCCATAGCTAAGGTCTAAAACAAATTACTATAAATGTAGGCCTTATGCGGTAGATACTGAAGTTTACAGATGAGGATTCAAAGGCATTCACAACTTGTGCAATTTTATAGACCCAATTACCTTCTATTGCCTCATGAAGCATATATATATATTTAAGATTAACCTTCTATCTTTACTTTTTTAGTGTATTTTTAACTCTCATTCCATTTGTGGCTGGTTCTTTTTTCATAATAAAACAGCTGCTTGGCCTTCAGTAGCTGTCTGTATTTCTTCTGAAATAAGGGCAAGATCTAGTTGAGAGCCAAATAACATCAATACTGTTGTATCAGATATTGGATACCCCCCAGCAGATGTATCTGCTTCTTCAGCAGAAGCAGGATTTTTTAATATGCACTTTCCTGTGCGTAAGAGCGTATAGGCATTGAAGGTTCTGACTCAGAGTATTTGCTTTCATGCTAAATTGAAAGAGAATGACACAGTATCAAAATTACCCTGACCTCCAATCTCTAAAAAATTGGCTTTATTAAGGTAAATTTGTTTTGAAACTGTGGCATATATGAAAAAGATCAGTAGGTTAAAGCAATATCTAATATAGGACAAAATTGACACATCCCTATGAACTAGACCTCTATGAACTAGTCTCTTCTAACAAAATAAACCTATTCCCTCACTAAAAGCTTCCTGTAAATATTTTTGTCAGGCTCTGTTGATATGAGATCTGCTAAAACTCAGATGTAAGTAAGTTTTAACATGCCTAATGTGACAGAGTTTGTCTTTTGATTCCTCTCCATACATCCAATACCTTTTTTGGAGCACCCTTCACTGAGAGAATGTAAGTGGATATAGGACCTGAGCTTATTTATCTCTTTCATATTTTTAATCTAACATACCTGCAGCATATCTGAAAAAGTGCTTGTTACTTATACAATAAGCCATGCTTTTAGCTGCTTCTCAGTATTTAGGAAAAATAACACTATTTTAGTGTTTTACTGATCCCCAAATAATTTTATGATTATGTCAGCAGGTATACTGTCTGAAATTTGGTTTTAGGACTCTATTTTATAGTATATTATTGTATTATTTTATATATGAAATTTGTTTTCATATAGGTAGATTATACTGTTTGTTAGAGTGAATTAATTCATGTAGAAGTTTGGAGTTTTCACATTGTGGTGATTAACATTTCACTATATAATAATGTTGGAGAATTAAGTGTCTTTTAACTGTGACAATAAACCAGATCTGTTATGAAACCAAGGCTGAAGGCCAAGTGCTCCCAGTCTTTATATTGGAAGTTTTAGATTAGGAGTGTATATCTTGTTGCTTTTATTGCTCTTACAGAATAGTTCCAAGTCTTTCTAGAGTGGTCAGGCACCTTTTAAATCATTTTACTGCCCGAATCCTGGCAGATAGCTCACGTCTGCCAAAGGAATAAAGGGATAATTCACACCTGCTCAATTGTTGCTTGTAAACTGCAAAGCAATGACTTACCTATCTACATTCTCAACATCCCATTGCTATTTTGCAATAAATCAAATAAATCAGGCTGGTCATTTTAAAAATCAAGGGGTGTCTATTAGAGGACAGGGGGTAACAGGTTCAAACTTAAACAGGGGAAGTTTAGATTGGATATAAGGAAGAAATTCTTTACTGTAAGGGTGGTGAGGCACTGGAATGGGTTGCCCAGGGAAGTCATGAATGCTCCATCGCTGGCGGTGTTCAAGGCCGGGTTGGACATAGCCTTGGATGGCATGGTTTAGTGGGAGCTGTCCCTGCCCACGGCAGGGGGGGTTGGAACTAGATGATCTTAAGGTCCTTTCCAACCCTAACTATTCTATAATTCTATGATTCTATCTGTCTCTAACATTTGTGTCTTTCTTTTTCCTTCTCTAAAGGCTCACCACTGTTACTAGTGAGAAACAATAGATCAGCATTGTTGGAAGGAGTTATTAAATGTCTGTAGAAAAAAAGACAATATTTAACAGTTAAAATTTAGCATTTCTTTATAAATAAACCCATTTTCTATGGTACTGCATACGTGCATGAGAAACTGGGTATGAGCATGAGGGGAATCAGAAAAGAATTAGATTTCATTTTTTGTCAAAATTCTACACATCAAATATATACACGTGTATTCAGTGGATGGCAGCAGAAAGAGGATGAAAGTAAAGAAAAAGTGGATCTCGTTGTTAATCAGTATTATTCCTATATTATTCTGTGGTGACAATGGTACTAATTTCTCAGTCTGAAGCACTAAACATACCACCTTGATAGTTTTTCTAACACTAATTTCTAACATTTTGGATTGTAAGAGACAGAAATCTTTTCTGCCAATGTGATCCAATGCTTTAAAGATGTAGTTGCAGATCTCTACAGCTAATCTTTGCTGACAGAATAATAACGGTGTGTGTAGACCTGTGAGAGACTGGGTCTATTTTTCCTCTCACTGCTGTCACATACAACATTGCTTTGTTTGCAGGGGTTTGAAAAGCAGCAAGTAAGCAGATCTTTGAGGTGACACTGTGAAAGAAGTTTGTTTTCCTGGGATTTATCTTCTTCTTTGGTAAAAGGATAAAATATGTTCATAATGCTGTGGAACAACTGCCCTGGCCAAGGATTTCTCATCTAAAGTAGATAATAGTGTTCATGATTGTAGCAGTTTGTATGGGCTTCTAGGTTTGTAGATACAGTAAGTATTTCTAATGTTATCTCCTCATTTCAACTGCACGTGTCATAACTTTATTGTGTACAGAGTCAGGTATTGCTAAGGTAGGTGGAACTACACAAGTGACAAATTTGCTGTATGACTGCAAGTTATCACTCATACTGTGATCTCTATCTGTTCTAGCTTCTTCAATCCTGAAGAGAGAGAAGCGGAAGAGAGCAAAAAATGTCCATTTTAACTGTGTTACTGTGTATTACTTCACAAGAAGGCAAGGATTCACCAGCGTTCCCAGCCAAGGGGGAAGCACACTGGGAATGTCTACTCGCCATAACAGTGTCCGCCAATACACGCTTGGAGAGTTTGCGATGGAACAGGAGAGGCTTCACCGAGAGATGTTAAGAGAGCACCTAAGGGAGGAAAAACTCAATTCTCTAAAATTAAAGGTAAAAATTGTTCAAGACTTTGATCCCTGCCTTATTTGTTTAAATGGAGTGTCAGAGCTATATGGCCCCAGTACGTGTATATTAAACAAAACCATTTCCTTTCTGTAAACTCCATTTTCAGTCAAAACAATGGCATTTTTCTAAGTTTTATTTTATTTTACTGAACACATTTTTGTTCAGTATTACAAAGTGCTGTTGTAGCTCTTATTGATGTGTGTCTCAGAGTGCTTTACAGTGAGATTGTTACTTACTTCCTATTTCCTACAGAGAGGAAAACAGGGGCAGAGAGTGGTGGAAGTTAGCCTTGAATAGAGTGTCCAGCAGAAGTCTGGAAGTGGCAGGGAGAGACTGAGTCTGCTGAGCCCTGGCACAGTGCCCTGTTAGACAAGAGAATGGTAACATTTTAAGTATAGAAAGTGAAAGAGCTTATTTTCTTGTCCAACTTGAATGAATTTGGCTAACAGTAAGAAACACTAATACTAAAAATGCTTATTTTATCAGTGTTCCAATTTATATGGTCATATTTGTAATGCTTCACCAGAGGATGTCTGTGTTGAAGAGGGAACTTGTCTGGCAAATTAACTGGCTCTATCAGTTTAGCCAGAACAAATCTTGGCTACAGTTTCAAAGCTCTTTTTTTAAATGTGGCATAGGAGAGGAAAGAAACTGTATTTGAGTAGAGGAGACTAGAGAAGAGGATTGTGTTCTTGGAAGTGCCCCTTATGGCTCTTTAAAACTGGCAGCAGAACTTCTGGGTTTGTTATGTTTTTGTAGTGGATGAAACACTTCCTGTGTAATGACTTGTATTATATGTATTTCAGGCTTTTTTTTTTCAAATTAATCCTGTAATTAAGTGAACAATATTTAGAGTTGTAGCCAAGCTGCTGTGCTCCGTAGCCCCTTTTGTGATACTGTATCTGTTTCAGGTACTACTGCAGCTGCCCAGGTATCCTCCGAGTTTAAGAAATGTCTTTCAGTATTTTTCCCATAGAAGGAACTATGTTCATGAGTTCTGTGTCTGAACTCCTGAAGAAGTGTGTATGACCCTTACTATTGTAATTACTTTCTTTTCTCAGTCTCCTAATTGGTGTGTTGTTTTTGTGTGTGTGTAGTTTTTTGGTTGGTTTTTGTTGTTTTGTTGTTGTTGTTGATGGTGGGTTTTATTATTTGAATAGCTAAATAGATTCTTGAATAGTTATAAAATGTGAACTGTCATAATGTAAACAAACATAAAACCACTCAGGATAAAGGCAAGTTAAAGATGGATATTTGGACAGGTCGGAAGCCAAAGGCTGGAGTGTGATTTATCAGTGGTAGAGATTATACCTCTAAACATCTCGTATCACAGCATCTTCAGAGCACCAAGTGTGAATTGAGCTCTGTCAGTGTAACCAATCACTCTATGTAGATCCCTTGGATGGCTTCCAGGAATCCCAGTGGAGGGGGTAAAGAATAGTAAGGCATGCAAATCTTTAGCTTTTCCTTTTTATAGCTAGAAAGTAAATTAAGAAAAATCACAGGTCCTATTTACCTCTAAAGATTGGATGAGGCCTTTTAGCCTTCATCTGTATGGAGCAGTGCTCAGCTCTGTGTGCTTTTGTAAGTCTCCCACTGGGTGGGATGAATCTCCTTTCTTCATTAACTTTACACCAGCCCACTCCCTTTTCTGGGACATGGACTCTATTTCCTGCTCCTCTTCCCAATACAGTAGGTTCTTCCATCTCCCCAGTCACTTGTTTAAGTGGATGATAATCTTTATTGTGACTGTTAAGTTCCTGCTAAATTTCTTCATAAGTATTCAGTAAATAAGGAAAGCCTGATTTGCTTTCCTCTCTCTGTCCTAATTTTAATTGTTTCCTTTTACTAAATATAAAAGTCCTTTTCCCTACACTTAATTCAGGAGTGGTGGGGTTCTTTCTTCATTGATCTCAGCAGTTGATGTGACAATACTAGCATGTTCTGACACTGGTACGCTGACTTCAAAGTTTAAATTCAAATACTGAGAAATTGTGTTTAGGTCTTCAGAATCCTGAGACTGGTTTAAAACTGTTAACATCTTACTAGTGTTAAATCTTTTACTAGTGTAAAATATTTCTTTTCACTCTCCAGCATGTATAAAAAAATAGGGAACAAAATTTCCTTTTTGAAGTAGTCCATTAAACTCAGCTCAGTTACATCTCTAGTTATACACTTGGGGTAAAAAATAAAATAAAAACTACTTTTCCTCCCCAAACTAAATCCAGGACTCACTGAGCTAGTGAAGAGTCACTGTAAAGCACTCAGCGTGTTTTATTTGCTTAAGACAACTTGGTCTTGCTGATTTCCCATTGGAGAGATGGAAGAGCCACATGGTCATTCACATAGTTTCTGGATTAACAGGAAAACAAAGCACTGTAGCATTCTAAGGTGACAGTGTAAGCAATTATAAACTTTAATGAAAATGCACTAATCAGGATTTGCATCAGAATTACTGTACAGCACACAAAAAGAAAATGAGAAAATGAAGCAGGGCAAAGTTTGCTCAAAAAGGTTTTTCTTTGTGGTTCAAAATTTCAGTTCCCTGTTTGGGTTTTTTTTTGGGGGGGTTGTTTTTTGGTTTTTTTTTTTTGTTTGTTTGTTTGGTTGGTTTTTAGTTTTTTTGGACTGTATTAAAATAATGAAGTCTGTAGGTAAAAAACATTCCAAATTTGTCAAGAAAAAATAGAAATACAGGAATATATTGAAATTCTGTCTTCATAATATTATGTGCAGTTTATTGTTTTACATGCTAAAAGTGAAGAGCCAAATAAGAAACTTCTCTTAATTAAAAGCAGATAAAGACTTTAAAATCGTTGTCAAGTCACTTTAGCCATTTAGCACCAGCACTTTGGTGTAAACATTGCTGACAGTGGCATAAACAAACACTTCTCAGCAGCAGAGTGTGAAGAATCTAACGGCATTCTGGACATAAAAGCCATCTTGTCAAGATGAAAGGTACAAGGTAGGTTTTGCTTTAATACATTGTCATTTGAGAAAATATTATGAGTAAGCACATAGATTAGGTGGAATAGTCCTTATTGCTTACTCATAATGTCTCCTCAAATTAAGATCTATTAAAATTATTAGTATGATGCTAGTGATGTTAATGCTCCTGGGTCTATGGACAGAGTTGGTTTCCTTTGTGGGAAATTGTAAGGAATTATTTCCAGCTAGGGCAGGCAAAGGTGCTAACCTAAATTTTTCACATTTTACAGCTGAAGGGAATTTCACCCAGAGGCTTCACATATTCATTGGCCCTTGTCTGTTATTACGACATTAACCTTGAGCTTTATGAGAGAAATATAACCCATCTACATATCAAGTTTAATTCAGATGAGCAATATTGTGACAATCAAGAGAACTTAATGTTCCCCTAAAGTTCTGTATTGGAAAATGCATTTGATGGCTCTTAGTAATCTTCCTCCCTCTGTAGTTACACAATAACTTGTTCAAGAACTGTTCAGATCTTCCATTTCATTAATTTGTTTGTTCTGTGTGTGACAAAGCAGTTAAGATTTGCAGGAGAAGGAGGATAAATGCATGACAGGTTTGGTATGGTTCTGTAGGTGCCTTTGTAAGCTGAGCAGTTAGAGCATTCACCTCATGGGTAAGAGCCCTGGAATTGAATTTTTATTAAATACTAATTGAATAAAATACTAAAATAATTACACAGGAAGGGATTAGAATTATTCCCCAGTTTCCAACTTAAATTCTGATAGGCATTTAAATAACAGTGATCTGCTTAAGGAGTGGTATGAGCCGTGTGTATTTAAAACTAGAGAATTCGGAATTCTTAGGTAGGTCATTCTCCTATTACATATTAACTAGCTAACAAAAAATGAAAAACATATTAAAAAAAATTGAGGATGATGCCATTCTGGATTTGAACATTTAGGCTGAGTTGTATGTACAGCAGAATATTTCCTTCCACTGGCTAAAAGCAGCTAATTCAAGGTGCATTTAATCACTTTGTGGATTTACTTGTCTCTCACTGTAGATTATACAGAAAAAAGATGACTTCTAACATTGTCTTTCCTACCTTATGGAATTAATACGACGAAATACCTGCTGTAAATAATTTCTTCATTGTGCCAGGGCCAGGCAGACCAATTAGGTAACAGCTTCAGTGAAGGAGCTCTTGCCCCTTCCTTTCCAGCCACTGTAAAGGGAAATGAATAATAGAAAATAGAGTAAGAAAACAATCTGAGGGAAGTTTGAGAGACATTTTGCAAATAGCTGCATTGAAGATGAAGGAAGAGGCAGAAGTGTACACAAAGAGATTTGAATGTCATAAGGGTAACAGACATGGCAAACAAACTGAACATGAAATAAAATGATGGCAGCTCTAGAGGCTGCAGTCATGGAGAAAGATTGAGAATACATTGAAAAGCAAAGGAAACAGTAATGCTTATAAAGCACGGTTGTGGAAGTGGCAGAACTAAATATGGTGCTGAATTCCAAAGAAGGGATGACTACTGCTGTCAGGAGAATTTTTCTTTGTGCAGCATGATGCATACATGTACACCATATGTAATGACTGCCGGTCGTGACACTGATGCTCTTCTCCTCCAGAGGGAATAACTATTGCTTTTAATCTGACTTTACAAGTCAGAAATAATTGGTTGGGAGTTTTTTCTGTGATTGGCTTACACAGTTGTTATAAACACAAAACTGCAATTACTAAGAGGAAGCAGTCAGTAGGAGTTCACTGTCAAGTAACTCAGTAATGCCATAAATGACAGCTACAATCCAAAAGATTGTGAAAAGGACAAACTGTTAATGGGAAAATCAAACAGCTGGGAATATAATAAAAGTAGAAATACTGAAATGGGTAACATTCAGGACTGCTTTCTTACACGCAAAAGCATAGCTAGATGGAGATGACAGGATTTAGGAGCAGAAAATGTGGGAGTTACCTTTTTACAGTGACAATTGTTAAATGTCTAAGCATTGAAATACACAGGAAACAGGCAATGTTAGATAAGACTTGCTTATTTTATCTGCATTTAAAACTGGTGCCTAAAAAATTACTTGGTATAACAGGGCAAGCCAAAATTTTCTGCAAGTAAATAAGGCAAAACAGAGAAAGAATTAAAAGGCTATTTTTTCTATAGGGAAGAAACATTCAAATTACATTCAGTGGGACTACTTTTCTGAGGTCACAGTGGTGCCCCTGATGAAACTGTTAAGGCAGATGAGACTTGAGACTTCACCAGTGTATAATTATCACAGAGTTGCACCATGTTTTCTCCACAAAAGTAGGAGACCAGATGCTTGGCTAGTGTAAATCAGCAGCCTCATCAACATAGAGCAATGAGAACATTGGGAATCTGGTCGGGTTTTTTTTTGTTTTTTGTTTTTCCATTTTAAGGAAAATTATTTCATGGAACAATAATAAAAGAAAAGGGAATTATTATATGACAGAATAAATAATATATCTGCACTTGTTTCACATTTGCTGTGTAGTACAATGCTTAATCTTAATAACCTGAGGCTGAGCAAAAATATTTTTTTGTAGTGAATGTCATCTGTCTGCCCTTTAACATTTGATATTCTCTTTATTCTCAAGCAATTTTCTCTGTAGATCTTTTACGAACCCTGTAGTTATGCTACAGATACTTGTGCACATTCATAATGCATTACATGTATTTGAATCTATTTGCATATATGGCACATGTATGAGAGTATAGTTGAAGGACTTTGTTAAATTGTTCTATGCAACAGATGACAAAGAATGGTACAGTGGAATCTGAGGAAGCTAACACGCTGACACTGGATGACATTTCTGATGATGATATTGACTTAGACAACACTGAAGTAGATGAGTACTTCTTTCTACAACCTCTGCCAACAAAAAAGCGAAGGGCATTGCTGAGAGCTTCTGGAGTGAAGAAGATTGATGTAGAAGAAAAACACGAGCTGCGGGCCATCCGACTGTCCAGAGAGGATTGTGGTTGTGACTGCCGTGTGTTCTGTGATCCAGAAACTTGCACTTGCAGTCTTGCAGGCATAAAATGTCAGGTAAATGTCTCTATCTTATTTAACTATCAAGGGGCTGGGTAGGTGTGCATGTTAATTATTAGACAATAACACTCGTGGATGTTAAACCAGTTATTTTAGGCCTAGCTTTATATGGATATAGTGTGCAATACCAACAATCTTCTTAAACATCTTTATTTTATGATTGATTTAGGCACATACATTGTTCAGGGTTTGGGTTTTTTTTTGTTATACAAATATCCTGCACCTCATATTCCTGTTTGGCCTTTATCTAAATAGGCAGCTGCAGACAACAGAAGAATTGGTAGCCTGTAGACTTAAGACAGGATATTACCTTTCATTTTAGAGACAATTCACATACTTCCCAAATGTGAATTATAGTCCAAACTCAATGAGAAACAATAAATGACACTTTATTTAACATGCATGATGCTTAAAATGGCTGCATGATAAATTTGCATGGAGACAATGAAAAATACATCTGCTAATATAGCAGGTAGTTTTTTTCCTCTGCAGACTGAAAAGGCATTTTATATTGTACATAGTGTCCTATGTACAGCCTTAAATGTCCTTAAAGGAATGTCCCTGAATGCATTGTTTGTCTTCTCTTAAATCCAAGCTAAACTTTCTCTGCCATTTTAAATAATACGTTCTCTTTGCTGTTCCTGTTTTCATCTGCATATGTGAGGAGGATGTACTAGATTGTGTTATATGGTTTTCCTCTGTATTCATATTTGATGTTTGGGTATTGCAGTGTAGATGAAAATCATAGACCTCAAACTATGTAACCAAACTATCCAGAATGTGGATTCAGACACATTTTTAGGAATTTATGATGGATTTTATGAGATATATAAGTTCTGCCCACAGTCTGTTGAGCTTGCAGTATTGCATCTGCAATTGACTGGAATATCTTGTAAAATGTACTTCAGCTTTTATTCCTACTTTCTGTGGTCAGGTGTCCCTATTGCCAAAAAAGTTTTTTATATATAATTAATTTTCTTTCAATAGGCTTCTATTTTCCATGATTTTTACCAAATTTTAAGATGCTTTCTGGTAATGCTTTTGCCAGGATTTGAGTGCAACATGAAGTAAAGGGGTAGCAGATCCATAAATAGAAAAACTACCTATATTTTTTGGTTCCACCGTGTAATGCTTTCACCTATGGAACAGAAACATATTTTTCTTATTCTGCAACACTGCTGCATGTATGTGTCCCTTGCTGTTCCTATGGGTACTGCTGAATTCCAGGGCTAACTCCTCTGAATTATTGTTAGCTTTGACTGTGCTTACAAGCATTTCTTGAGGTGAATCCCACTTCACTACTGTACTTCTCTAGGCTATCTAGGTTCTGTCATATCACCAGGCTTAAGCTTTCTTATTGTTAATGTGTATTCTTTTTTTCATAAGGTGGATCGTATGTCTTTTCCATGCGGTTGCACTAAAGAAGGCTGTAGCAATACAGCTGGTAGAATTGAATTTAACCCTATCCGTGTACGGACTCACTTTTTGCACACAATAATGAAACTTGAATTGGAGAAAAATAGAGAGCAGCAAGTTCCAACACTAAATGGCTGCCACAGTGAGATAAGTGCACACACTAGTTCTATGAGTCCAGGACCCCATCCGGTTGAATATTCAATTGCAGAAAATTTTGAGATTGAAACTGAACCTCCGGCTGCAGTTATGCATTCTCAGTCAGCTGAGGACTTGGACTGCCCAGGGGAAGAGGAGGAAGAAGAAGATGGGAGTAGCTTTTGTAGTGGAGTTACAGATTCTAGCACACAGAGTTTAGCCCCTAGTGAATCAGATGATGAAGAAGAGGAAGAGGAAGATGAGGAAGAAGATGAGGAGGAAGAAAAAGCAGATGATTTTGTAGAAAGCATGGGCTCCCATGCTGATGTGGTGCCTCTTCCTTCTGTCCTTTGCTACTCTGATGGAACTGCTGTGCATGAAAACCACTCCAAAAATGCCTCATACTATACTAACTCTTCAAATCTGTATTACCAAATAGAGAACCACATTGCTGGCACTGCTAACCAGATCAGTGAGACTTACTCAGAAAGGGATGCTGTCAAGAATGGTAATCTTTCTCTGGTGCCTTACAACATGACTTCAGAACAGTTTGTTGACTACACACGGCAATCAGAGGAAACTTTTAGCAGCCCTCACTACCCTTCTGCAAACCCCTCAGTGATTGTTTGCTGCTCATCTTCTGAAGGTGATAGCAGTGCGCCCTGTAACAGTTTATACACTGAGCATAGGCCAAGTCACCCTCAAGTGGAATTTCACTCATACTTGAAAGGTCCTTCTCAAGATGGGTTTGTTTCAGCTTTGAATGGCGACAGTTGTGTACAGGAGCACCCTGCTGAGAATTCATTAAACCTCCCAGAAAAGAGCAGACTGCACGAAGAGTGCATCAAATCACCAGTGGTAGAAACGGTACCTGTTTAATATTAAATTTATTCTAGGACTGACTTCCTGCATCAAAGTGCACTCATGCTGGATTTCCTGGAATCTTACTTTTTTAAGAGGTAGACAACACTTGGACTACAGTCAATGATCCAGACACATTTTGTTTTCTCAAGCTACACTGGCAGTGGTATTGCACAAAACCAGTTCATGTAAAGATTTAAATAAAAATAATCAAACTGTCTTTTGATAAAAATGAAACACGTAAGTAAAAACACACCCAACATATTTCAAAGTAGCCTACCTATCAACGTATGTGAAACCTGCCAAGCTATCTGAATCAAAGCTTCGTGTTTTTGATTGTCGGGCCTGTGCAAGATCGTTAAAAATGATAGTTTGAAAAAATCATGTTTAGAGTCCTAATTTTCAACATATCTGAAAAGATGGTAAGTTTAATGTAAAAGTATCTACTGTACAAAAAAGTTTTAATTGTTCTGTACTGTATGTATTTTATTTATGGTAGTTTAGTACTCATGTTTTGAGAAAAATGAACAGCTTGTTCATTTGAGCAGAAGATCCATAGTTAGTTACAAAGAGCATGTCCACCCTTCATCTGGAGTACCTTGTATTCTCCCATTTTGTTGTTTTTTTAATTTTTTCAAATACCATTTCTGGTAAATTATTTTTAAGCATATTTTTAGAGTGTACTATTTTCTCATTTGCTATAGTTGAAAAACAGAAGAGTCAGAAAGGGGGCATTTTACATCTTCTAGAAAGATGAAAGCTAGACAATCCTCCATTTAAATTAAAATCAGTGGCATTCCAGAGCTAGTACCCCCTCCCCAAAGAAAAATGATCTTGTTTATAAAGGCAAAGCAGTAGCTTCAGCTTGCACAGCACCTTTTAGCTCAACAAACATTCAGCTATTTATGCACTTTAGTGCCATTTTGCAGTACTGTATTAACTGCGGGAACTGTGAACTACTCTGGAGAAATGCCATAGCTCCAGACTCTGAGGTGTAAGTAAGATCTTAAAATTTATTGTGACAAAATCTATACGTTTTTCCCAAGCCAGTTTATGAATGTGTCAGTAGGCAACTTGTAAAAGCAGCTTCTTGCTGGTCAGAATTTAAATGAAGCAGGGGAAAAAAAAGTGTGAAATGTCTAGATTTCATAAATATTTATCAGTTTTTATGAAATGAGACTGGCTTTTGTGGACATCTAATTGTATCTCAAATTTACAGAATCATGTGGTCTAATTAAGAACCAGTAGATTCAGTGAAGAAAAATAGCTTCAAAAAATTTATATTTGCTAAAGTTTGCAAGCAGAATAGCATGTGCATCATGGGGGGATATCCCTTATCCTGTACTCCATTTGTTTTTAAATTAAATGTGAATTAAAATACCTACTGTATCTCAACCTTTATTAATCAACCTTGCTTGCCTCTAGAAAAAAGAGGTATAGAAACATACTTTTATCTACACTGATAATTCTGCACTGCCTTATTTTGATTTCGAAATCTATCTATTTTAAAATTTTTTTCTTCTAATACTGAAAATTTATTACACATCAAATGGGTTGCAATGTAGACCTGTCTTGTTTGTCAAAATAAGGATCAGCATCTTAGTTTTTATCTGTGTCAAATCTATATGGTTAACAGTATGCATGTAAACACAGTGTAAATTTTAGCTCCGTAACAGTGACTCTTCTGGTTAAAAGCTCTTTAAAACACCATGTACAGTACTCCAGTAGAAAACTGCCAGACTTAAAATGTGCTTTTTTAAAAAATAAGCTCACTTAATTGTTTTTATATGAAATCTGGGCAAAATGATTTCTCATTTTTATGCTAAATTAGCAAAATATTTTTACTCCATGTAGTAGCTGGAACAGTTTCTTTATTTACTTGTTTCCACAAGAAGTCCTACATGTTTTATATGAACTGCATTGAAGAGTCCTAGTTCTCTAGGGATTGGATTTCACACTTGCAATGTATTCCATCTCCTGAAAAAGTGCAGGCGTGTTGGTTGTCTGGCTCAGCAATTTCTTAGCCTCCGTTCCCCTTCAAGGAAACTCTGGTCTCTTTCTGTAATGGCTGAGTAGCCAGGTAAGCACATGTATTCTCCAGTTCCACACAGCAAATACCCATAGAATAGAGTCATAGAATCATAGAATAGTTAGGGCTGGAAAGAACCTTAAGATCATCTAGTTCCAAACCCCCTGCCATGTTAGTTCTACATCTAAGAATAATGTTATTCTGTTCAAGTAGTCTATGGGCAAATGCAGCAAGTCTCTGTGTATCTAGACATCTTGCATTCATAGCAGGCTTAAATCTGGTACTGTCACTCAACACCAGCACCAAAAGCACAAATCCCTTTTTTCTTGAGCTGGGCCAGTAGCTGTGAAACAGTAGCAGCTTTTTAACCTCAGTGTGTGTTGGAGGATCATGCACACTTTTACCAGGGTATTTCTCTCAGGGGAAAGTTAAATGAAATATTTTGTTTTGTTATTCACCTCCTTACTGAGCAATAAGAAATTATTTTCTTTCCCCTGCTCTTTCACATGAAAAATATCTTTAATAATATTAGCAAGCACAGTAAGTGATTAACTTAAAATACATCTCAGCAAGCTTTTAAATATTGAGATGATAGTTATTTAATATTTCCATTGGCACCTGCTTCAGAGCCCAGACCTCCTTAAATTTGCATCTGTATACACTTCAAAGTACTCAGAAGTTTGTTCTGTGCTATCCAGGCATCAGGGGTGACTACAGGTAAACTCTGTAAAGCTTGCCCCATTGGATAACGAGCAGTAGCTTGTAATAGATAGGGTAGAGAAGGCAGTGACTATATGAAGAATTTGTGCTACACTATTTTCCCTTGTTTAAAGCAGTTCATTCCTGGGACTCACAAAGTAAAATATGCAGACTAAAGATTTATGTTGAAAAATGAGTCTTAATTACCTGGTGATAATGTAGCTAGTAATACCTTTCTTTTGATCTGACCTCATGTATTTTGATCAAGATTCGATCTCGGGATACAAAGCAACCAAACCTTGTTTACTTTTTGCAACAAGTTACAAAGTCAAATCTGTTTGTAATTCATGGAGACTTTGTGGTACCTATACTAATAATGTCAAGCCTTCTAACGGAGTAAACTCATACTGAGGTGAAAAGAAAACAAACCCAGAACAAAACAAAAACAACCAAATCCAAAACCAGTAGAAACCTCTTGTTTTGATACAGGCATAACCTGTTCCCCAGCCAATTCTGTATCACCAAATAACAAAGCTAAGGCCTTTTCTAGCATGTATAATTTGACTAGAGTGAAAAAACAAGAGTCACAGCCTTCACCAAAACCAGCTAATTTGACTGTGAAATCTAGAGTAGGCTGCAGAAATAAGTGAGAGTGCAATTAGCCCTTGATTAGGCTTTGATGTTTTGTTTAGAAGATAAGGAAGTACTCTTCAAACTTAAATCATGGGATGGGAAATGTTGTAATGTTATTTTCTGGTGTATAGTAATATATGATGTGTTCCATTTCCCAGTTGGTTTATACCCATATTGATGAGTCCTTTCATTTTGGGTAAGCTTATTTCTGTGTGATAAAAGTAATGTTAGAAATGATAAACAGCAGTATTTGCTTCTGTATTCACACAGTATATAATTTGTGGAAATGTTTACTGATAGTTGTATCAGCTTTATTTCCAACACATCTGGCTACTGCTAATCACTCCTGAGAAGCCAGGTAGCAAATCGGTAGACAGTTTACGATTACACTACCTAGTTCAGAAAAATGAGCCCTAAATAAGCACTTTCCTCTGTTAAATTGCAACAGAATTTTCACACAGCATATGACTGAATAGCACCTAAAACTGGATGTCTTTTTTACATACATATAATGTGAAATTTACCTCTCTTGGAAAAAATGCATTGCTAAAATTTATATATAAAACTTTAACTGAGTTTAGATGTGAAATTAGAACTTCTCTGACAAAATCTGCAACAATTGCAATTGTTTCCTAAGACTTGTAACTCATGCCCTGGAACATCCTTTAATAAATTAAAAGCTGGTCAGTAGAAGTTTCTAATATTTCTTCACCACCCCTTTAAAAAAAAATAAAATAATAATTCTAATAATCCTTTGAGCTGTATGCCATTTAGATCAGAAGGTTCCAGATTTGTAAAGTTTTACTGGTTTTCATTTACATAAGTTCCTGCTAGTGAAACATTATTTTAGTTGACGTTTATTTAAGACCATTGATTACGCTATAACAACAACCATCACTTGCTATAAATAAGAGTTCAGCCTCCTCACTGATAGTTAACTGAGGCAGTCAACAATGCAATCCTGCCTTTTGTGTAAGCTCTGCAGAAATGGATGTAGTACTCAGGGTACTGTTACTCACTAGATTGCTAACTGATCCAGATCCAGTTTCTAATCTTATCTGGGTGTTGCATTTCAGTAAATGTGCTATTAGACTGATCATGTAGCATTCCCTGCCTCACCATCAGGAAGATATCTTCACAAAACACAGCTGTTTTGTTACAGACCATACATACATTTGCATGCAAAATAGGATGTGATGTTTTTTCTTATTTCAAATGTTCCTGACTCTTTGATAGAAATGTAATATATGGGATAGAGAGTGTTAGGCTCAGAGAGAGGAGACCTGGGTTCTGCTGGTTTTGCCTTTGTCCTGCTGTGTCACTTCCATTCCCTGTGTTCTGGTTTATAAGGTACTTGGAGATACTGTGATAACATATTAATTCTACACAACTGGCAAAGTACATTTTTCCTCCTTTTTTGGCATAACTAAATTTTTATACTGCAGACTGAGTCACTTTCTCAATAAAGCTCAACCCAGCTCAGAAGTGACTAGAAATTTTATCACTAATGTGAAGCAGCAAAAGCAAGCTCCCTTTTCCGTGGACAGGGTTAATAAGCAAAAATTTAACAATAAATTTCATAGTGAAAAACAGAACAGAAGTTGTGTTGAATACAAGTTTACCTGTTGAGTGCTTCACATCTGAGCAGCAAGATTGTAGTTTACCTGCAACACCACAATTGGCAGCAACAGGCAGTCTTATTGCCCTGCGTGTTGTCTTTTGCCAGCTGACCTCTCAGTGAAACTCCTTGTGTAGGCTGCTGGTTCTGTAGCAAAGCAGGTGCCCTTATTCAGAGCAAAAGCAAGAGAGACCCAAGTTATTGTTTTAAAAGGCATTTGATAAATAAGCAGCTCTTATGAGTTGTATAAGCTCATGTTCATTGTGCCAGTTGCTTAATTTTCTGAAGCAGTCAGGAATGGGGACAAGAGAGGACAATATGGTAAGTCCTTAAGTGTTTTGGAGTGTTGCACCTTCCCACTGAGGCTAAAGAGTAATTCTGTCATCTACTTTTATTATGGTTGCAGAACATTTGTAAAATACTTCAAAAACCTAGAATTAACTCAGAGAATATATTCTATAGAATTTATTTCTAAAGTACAAAATCTGATTACTATTTTTTTAAAATGGTAGAAAGCTACTGTTATTTTCAAAACAGAGTCTAGTTCATTAACATGTTATTTGGTATAAAAAAAAAATCTCAGTATTTGCCTTTTCAATGTTCCCAATTTTTTTAATCCTTAATTTTGCCGTTCTCTGTAATTACTGTCCATGTGCAAATTATTAATTGTCCATTTTCTCCAGAAGTGTGAAATCCAAAGCACAAGCACTGAAGTGATGAACAAGTGCAATTTAGTTGTAAAGAGATCTGAGTGAGCACAGGCTCGAGTTCTTCGTAAGTGCTTCTTGTTCACCATCTCTTCCCACTCGTCAGAGGCAGCTTTTAATTTTGTTACTAATAAACATGCCAGGCTATTGTTTTCATAGAAGGAGGAAAGTTATCCTTGTGAACTTTCTGCTACCCCTAATAGCTGATACCAGGAATTTTACAAGAACATCCAATTCATGAAATATCTGTTTTGCAGCTTTAGTCTTTTAATTCCTTCCTCCCTTAATCTTAGTGTTTGGCAGAAGTCTGTTGAACAATAAGGCGTTTTATTAAAATTGAACATGAAACAACTCTCATGTCCTCTGTGCTATGTATCATTTATATTACATTAGTATGTAGAGACTGAAACTGAGGTGAAAAATAGTTCCCCATTGGCTGAATATGAGAGGCATGATGGAGCAATTCCACTGGTGGGGGTCAATAGACTCTCCCTTTCCACATACACAAACAGGAAGGAAACCCACCCCGCTGGCTGCAAACATGTGGTAGGTGGTCCTTGTTGGCTTCTGGGGCTTGTAGATCCAGGGGAAGAATGTCATTCATGATACAGCACAATCCAGTACAGGATGAAAATCCAAGATTATTAAAAGCAGAAAAACATCCCTTAGAAGAACAAAAAGTTTCCTTCAAACTACTGTTACAATTTTTTTTTCCCAATTTAAGAAATAATAAATTAAAACCACCCTTTTATAAAACAGAAGTGAGTTGAATATTAAGAAGTAAAAGTTAAAATGTGTATTGCTCTACTGCTGTATAGTCCTTAAAAGTTAGGATGATACTTGCTACACAGAAGGTCCCAGCTGACTGGAGAGCCATATTCATGATGCTCTGTACTGCTGCTTCTCAGTTGAGAAGATCATAGTCTTTCCTCCAAAGCTAGGCAACGGGATTAAAAAAAAAAAAAAGTCAGAAGGCAAACTTCATGTATTTACTCAATTATCTTAATTTGAATCTTAGCAATGACACTTTACTGAGGTATTTTATGAATTAATGTCAAATATAACCAAGTTAAAAGACGTTGGCCTCATACGTATGTTTGCCTGCAAATGTGCACTTTCCTAACAAGCTATGAAGACTGGATTAGCTTTTCTAGATGGGCAGGAAAAATGGTGGAAGATAAAGGAACACCATTGTTCTAAGACAAGGCTCAAGATAACCCTTTTGTCTTGAGGCATGGGTGGATACACCCTGGAGTGAGTAAGGGAAGGATGAGAAAGGGCAATTTAGAGGTAAAGAAGGCTGAAAGAAAAAAAAGGAATAAAAAAGAAATAGATGTTCTTCTTAGAGTTTTAGCTTGGGATTTTCAAATGAGACTTTAGTACATTATAGCATCTAATACCTTGCTGGGGTACTGGGAGATCACTGTAAAGAACCAGTCATCCATTTGTGAGTCTCTGATACACAGATTGAGCACAACTTTTCAGCTTCTTGAAAAGACTGCATCATTGTGTGCACTGGCAGCTGGTTTTCTTAAAACAAAACCAGAAGCAAGCATGCTGCTTTTTTCAAACCATTTCACACAAATACCACCACTTCGGTTCTCACATAACAACACCCGTGTAAACAATGCTTAGCAACTGGGCCCTTCTTTTAATTGACTGACTGTAGGCACTTCTATGGAAATGTGTCTGAAGTGTAGTTTGTAAACATGTTGAAAAAGTGTTTGATGTAAAATAAACGCTAGACATTTAACAGTACAAAAATAGTTAAAATCTGTAGATTACAAATCTGTTCCTAAGAGCCTCAGCCTGTAATACTGTCTTAGTAAAGTTGATTTTTTAAGTTAAATTGCATTCTGGTGTAATAACCTTTTACAAATAAAATTATTAATACAAATATACTGATTAATACCTGTTAACATAAGACATGGCAATTGGTTATTTTGAGTTCCTTTTTTTTTTCCCCATTTCCATTTCTTCCTTTTCTTTTTTTTTTTTTTTTGTTAATATTTGAAGTATTTTCACTGCTTTAACAAATACAAAGCACGTAACTTTTGCACTGTCTGGTCCAGCCCTGTCTTTTAGGAGGTTCATCTCTCTGTTTGTGTGTGTATATATATATATATATATGTATATATATATATTTTCCCATATGAATATAAAATTGCTTTTCAAATTTCTGTTGACAAGTAGTAAATAATACACCACACGCTTGGACTCAGAAGCATTTTGGATTCAAAAGTTGATGGTCTTTCAGACATGCAGTCCATTCAGATGAGACCAGTAAAACTGTGGTGTAATTGCAGGCGTTTGTTTGAAATTTGTACATTATTTCTAACTTCACTAATTTTTTAAGACAAGTAATTATGTTGAAAGTACTTAACATTTGCCATTACAGATGATCTTGCATACTAAAATTATGGAGATCTCAACAGTAAAGCAACATATTTAATTGGACTGCTGCTTTTAAACTGTTAAGAAGCAAAGGGAAAGAAAGTTCATCTTAAAACATACATGGAAATGATTTTAAGCTTCATGAACTACACATTTCCTTAATTTCCTTTTTATTTTTTTTTAACAAGTTGTAACATCAAAGATGCCAAAGGGTAATATAAGCTACAATAACATTCAACAGAACTTAACCTAGACCTTATGTTGTAATAATTTATTCAAATTAACTGTATTACTATTCTGTATTTATATTTTCAGTATTTATTATGAATGATATGGAATTTGATGTATTTATTGTGGCTTATTATTGCAGTGTATATATTACAAAAATGAGCATTTTTAAGTCTTAACATTAGTTTCTTTATTAGTGGCACTTGTATCGGCTGTATTTTTATTATATATTGTACAATATATATTGTCCATTTGTTTGCAATGAAGTAAACCAGGTTTCTACGTTACATCATGGCTGCCAGTGCATTGTGCATCTTATTTCTACTATACAGTCATGAGACATTCCTCTCATCTAACAGAGCTGGAATCAGTACTGCACCTCTTCACCCAGGCCTGCAGAGCCTCTGAAGACACTCAAAGTGCAAGCATTTCTCCAATTCTTCATAGTCTGACAGCATAAGGAGGAACAGTGTTGGTTTGGTTTTGGTTTGTTTTCTTACTATTTTTTATTATTTAATCAGCATATACATATTTAAGAAATTAACAGAAATACTTTGTTAGGTGTATCTGTTGCCCTTTAGTGATGTTACTGCCTACACTTTTCTTTGGCCAATGGAATAAACTACATGATTCAGCTGCACCTATCACAGTGAATTTAATAATTTTGGTTATAAGTTGATGACAGAATCATTTTCAACAGCTGTTGGAATAAATTTTGCAACAGCTCTCTCTGGTGGACATTTTGCAGTAATTTTATACTGCAAATCATTTCAGTGGCTGTTAACGGCATATACAGAATACTGATACCTTTCAGGACAACTGCATAATTATTCTGAAAACTGCTGATCAACATTGCTTTGATATGAAAATACTTAACAATCACAGGTCTCTCATCTTTTTATTCTGATATTTAATGAAGGTAAGCTGTACATTTGTAAAAGATAAGTTGTCCCTAAGTATGCATTACTGAGAAATTACATATGGCTAAAATATTTGTATTTACAAAGCCTGGTAAAGATCAGACCTTATTCTCTAGAGTATAAAGAAAGTGGTCACAGGACTTAAGGTACATTTGTTTTTAATTTGTTAGGAGTTACAAAGAGTGGAATAGGTTAACAGCTGCTATCGGACTGCTTTTTGCGTTGCTGTGAACTATGGTTAGCAGCACTGCTCCAGGGCTTGCCAAGCCACGCTGAAGGCAAAAACTTATTACAACTTTCAACATTAGTGCTCTAATTCAAGACATCAGGATGCCAAATCATAAGTAAGAAGACTTAACACTAAGGTTCAGTTATAAGTTGATCTGTTAATAGTAACATATGTAATCCTATACTCACGCTAGTGTAAATCAGCAATTTCTCTCAAGGTACCAAAACAAAATCCTCAGGTACGGTGAGCTGGTGAAGTCCCACTGCAGTTAATGGAGTCATAACCAGGTAGAGCCAAGAACAACCAGCAGAGCCTCCTGTTCATGGGCAGGAGCTGCCCCAGAGGCCCTGAAGTCCCAGAACATTTAGGACCTGCTTTCTCCTGTTGGGAGTAAGACTGAGCTCTCCTTGCCTGAAAGCAAGCCTTCTTCAGCACTTGTGATTACTCCCCTGGATGTATAAGAGAGCATGATGAGATGGAGGTTAACACTTAACGCTGGCTTTACTGGTAACCTTCAATAGTTTACATAGCTGATGGATGTACAATTCTTTACATGCTGTATATGTAATAGTACTTCTTTTTTCCCCTCCATGGGGAAAGAGCATAATAACATTGCTGAAAGTGCATCAAATTAAAAAAAGGCAGTAAAAAAAGCAAATTAAAAAGAGAGCCAGAGAACCTCCTGCAACAAACTGATTTTCAGCATACTACTTGGGTGAACGTTAACATCATGCAGAAGAGCTCTAGATAAAACCCACAAAACACACAAACACAAAAAAAAACAAACCCAAAAACCGAAAACCACCACCACCAAAAAACCAAACAAACCCAAAAAATCCAACCTCTTAAATTTGATTTGTTAGCTTAGAGCAGAGCTTATGATTTACATGTTTCAATGTGTACTATGACTATGATGTCTGGAGGACAAATGAAGATATTTGCTGAAGAAACAAAGTTAATATTTTCAATAACCATTTCAGCAGAAATTCCCGACTAACAAGACAGATAGGAGTCTTAGAAGGAGGGTGACATGCTACAAGGTGGAATCCAGCCCAAGGGAAAATTCAACTGCTTTTTAAACTGGCTAAGGTATGGTGATATAGCACCCTGGACTTTAACAATAAATGAATTTTTCTCTATTACATAATTACTAAAGTGCGTTTTAGATTATACAACAAACATCTGCTGGTTTCTGATATTAAAATGAGATTTAGCTTGCATGAGCTTTTGTTTGTATGGCTTAGTTTTATATGCACTATAATGCATAAAAGTGCACTATGTTGACAGAGTGCAGAAACCATTTTGGTTTCCACCAGCCTTTGCAAAAGAGATCTTCCACTTATACTGGAAATCACCATGCAAAAAATATTTTTTGTTCTATTTTGTCTAGCATTTCCCTCAGGCCTTTGACTCCAGTCCCAAGCAAGTATTTGGAATGTACACTGGAGCTGCTGCACATTACTTTTTTGGCTACACCTCTGCCTTTTCCTTCCCTTTCACATCAAAGGCACAGGCTGTCCCTCATCTCTCTTGGCCTTTGCATGGCTCCATTTTTCCCCAAACCCCATCTTCCTTGCTCCTAGTTGTTGCCAGCAATTAGGCTTTGCTCCTGGCAGACCTAAAGCAGAAGTCCAGCTTTTAGGCAGGCCAAGCCAACCCACAGAAACTAGTTTTTGTCCCACAGCCAGCAAAAACACTGCAAGTCTGCACTTTAACCGCAGACCTTGAATAAGTCAATAGGTAGCCTTCAGCTCTTAATTACCAGTTACCTAGACAGGGAGGTAGCAGCCTTGATTTGCCCTGAGCTTCCTAGTTTGCTTTCCCTTATTCCTTTTTCCTCTCTCATTACACATTCCAATCCCTTTTGAAAATATACACAGGACCTCTAGGATTAATAGTCAGGCAAGTATGTTCAGTGAATGTTTCCTGGCCCTAGAGTAGTAGCTCAGTTCAACGTTTTAGGTATCCTGTGCCATTATGAACTGCCATCCGCTGTTAAACTACAAATCTTACTATCTTATAGAAATTATGTAACATCAAAGTAAGGGTTAATACTAAAGATTTTTTATTTAGACGGAAGGTAATATATGTGGACAAATGTTATTTTACTGGGCAGCTTTCAGAAGCAATTATACCAGCAAGTGACAAAAAAAGTATACAACTATCTTCTTTGGCAACAGACACAGTAGCTAGCAGCCTGTCAGCTGAGGAGTTATCAGTCACAAGCTATGTGATGATTTCTCTGATTGTATGCCCATTGTCAACCAGTCATCTTTTTTCTGACATCAGTGCATGTTTGAAGTACAGAAAGTTTAGCCGAGTGGAAAAGAAAGTATATACACTTCTCAGACCTATATCATCTAGGCAGCACTGAGGCACTCCAAAAGGATCACTTAATTCAGTGAACTTTGGTGAAAGTCATCATTAAGAAACATAAACAATGCTACAGTTCTAACACTAGAGCTCTTTTAAGCGTCCACATACATTTCCTGTGTGGATGCCGTTCCTGACAACATTCTTCCCACCACACTTTAGTAACATAAGCATTATTAATTAAACAATTCTTATTCCTTCCCCACAAGCTTCTTTTTATTCCTGACACTCCTTTATCCTGTGTAACAGATGCAGTTCCTGTCAGAAAATACATCGTTTCTATTTTTTATTTTGCACAAAGATATGAATTCTCATTTCCTAGCTTTTCAGTGTGACTGTAATGTTGATCTGATTCTAAACCACTTCTAAATGCAATTTCCCGTCACAAAAGAGATCAACCAGAATCTCCATCATGTAAGCTATTTCATGGGAAAGAAGGTTGGGCAGAAGTATGACCTTCCCTTTTTAAGGGATTTTCTTTTTGTTTGCTGAACCCGGGAACACAAGCATGTAACTGTAGTCACTGTATAGAATGCTGAAAAGTTTTAAATCATTGTACCCATTCCCCCCAGAAAAACGAAGGGGCAGTCTAGACAGAACACAGTCTAGTCAGTGGTTATTTGCAATACAGCTCTTTCCCCATCCACCTACCTCCTCCTTTGTATTCTGTTCTTCTTGTTTGTCTTCTGGTTTCCAACCCTACTTTTGAAAAGTTTTTTCTTCCTTTAAAAAAATAGTAAACTTGTATTAATGTCTCCCTTATGGGAGAAACTGAGCAAAACATGCTAGAGTTGTTACTTATAAAGTCAAGCTAACATTTACATTACATTTACATTATAAAAGAGAGAATCAGATATTGTAGATTTAACTTTACAAATATACTTTACTTTTCCAAGACTTTTAAAGAGGGAAACCTAGAGTGAAGGGTTGTTTATAATGCAGAAAAGCTTTCAAATAAAAATCCTCTCTTTTTTAACATCATAATATTAAACTACTACTTGGAATATTATTATCCTATTGACACAAGTGAAGTTTTGGAGAGAATGTTTTAGCAATTAAATCCTACTTGAAAAATTAAGGAGATACATTAAAACACACACACACACAAAAATACTACATGTCCCTTCCTTTAAACATCTGGTAGAAAGTACAGTCTCAAAGGAGATCCATGCACAAGAAGTTCAAAGGACTGGCTATACTTCTGACAACTCAGCCACTGAAATCAAGCCCCCAACATCTCAATCTGATATTATAATCTTGATCAGATACATAAGATTAGAAAAGGTTAATTCCTGAAATGCAGAAGATTATTCTTTAAAAGGAAGCAGTGTCCACATTTTCTTTCAGTTTCATGTATTTCTCAGAATTCAACATATTTAAAGAAATGTATACAGCAAAACAAAGTACAGGAAAGTTAGCACTGCATTGTAGAACATATTATAATTACCCATTAGAATCATGCTGAAAGAATAAATTATGATAAAGAGAGCACCTGCTTCTAAAAAAAAACAACCCTGTGAAATAGCTGACTTTTCAGGAAAGATTGAAGACTGCTGCTAGAAAAGCACAGGGAAGATACACAATAGCTAATACTTGAACTGCTTGCAATTCTTCTTACTTTTGCTCACTACTTCTGAAAAAGTAATTTTTAAAAAAATAACTAAAAAAATATTTTCTAAACCACCAATCCTATTTACAGATCACCTATTGCTCTTCTAAAATTGCATTATATCCATCTATACACACACATAGATATGTACATGTGCATATGTGGAAGTGCAGTCCTTAATGTAGACAAGAAGTTTCAGGTCTCCAAACAGAATAGAACAAAAAAAGTCAACACCTTCCTCTGCTTACCTCTTTTCTGGTAAGTAGTAGGGAGTCCAGGTAAGACTGAGTTGCTGTTGTACAAAGTACTGCAAAAATACAGACTAAAATGTCACTCATATGTTAAAAGAACAGATAGTAAACATATGTATCAAAATAGTGCTTGCAAAAATAGCAAAACTCTAGTTAAACTAGTGAAAAACCCACCATGTTAGTGTATTATGAATTTTGGACTATTGACCTATGTTAGGCCAGAAAAGTCAAGAAATGAAAAGAAAGTCCTAAAGACAATTTTAAATCACAGAATAATATTTTTCTTTTCCACAGCTAGAACTGAACACAAAATGTATACATTAAAAATATATATACACACAATATAGATATACCGCTGTATCTAACTTTTGCAGAAAACAGTCAAAAGTAAATATACTGTTCTCTGCTATAATACAGTCTTAAATTACCAAATAGAAAAAAGAAAAAAAACAACCAAAAAAAAGGCAAAGTGGAGCTCCTGTAAAATAAAAAAAATCCTACCTCCATGTGCGACAGGGCACTTGTTTCTTTACAATTTAAATTCTATCCTGGTTTGGAATGGTACCTCTAAAAAAAAAAAAAAAAAAAAACAAACCAAAACCCACAAAAACAAAACAAAACAAACCAAAACCAACCACCAAAACAAATGAGTAGACGAATGATGTTTCATGTATGCAAATTCCAACCTGACAAGTTTGTAAGAAAAACCTGACAAGTTTGTCAGAAGAAATTATACTTAAAAATGACATAACGCACTTGTGTATAAAACAAACTAGGAATTAAAAGAACTCGAGCCTTTCTAAACAGTTGTGCTAAATACCTTGTTTTCTAGAACAGTTCCTTAAACACTCTGTTTCCATTTCATACCTGGGGGTCAACACAGCACAGCTGCTACCTCTGTAATATCCCATCCCCTTTCCATATTTGAACAATTTTTTCATTGACCTGCATCCTATTTTTCCTCAACTCCTTCTCCAGTTTGCCAAGAGTATTTGTTGCCTTTTCTATATTGGTTTGATCTGCAAAAGTAGCAAGAACACTTTGTATTCCATTACTGAATTATGTAAATATTTATCAGCAGACACAGGCAGATCTTGGTGCAAGGCCATTTGATATAGTCTTCCAGTTTCACAGTGGCATGAATAACCTTTCCCAGTACAGCCTTTTCAGCAACTTATGTTCACAACATAGCAAGTTATTTTAAGTCATGTATCCTCATAGGATATTCTCACAGGTGTCACCAAGAGCCTCTCAGAAGCCAAGATATGATTCAAAGGCATGATTACCAAGCCAAGAAAAGAGAAACTTTAAGTTAATACTTCTGACAAATTCTTGCTGGTTCTTGCTTATTCATTTGTCTTTCAGATGTCTTAGAACTACTGACAGGATTTCTTCTTGCTTTTCTTCAGAAACTCAACTCAATCAGATGATGTTAAAATTGATCAAAGACAGTCTCCCTCCCCCCATTAGAAATAAAAAACCCAAAATGATATCTGTCCATTCATTTGCCCAACTCTACAGATATATCAGCATTTATATACATTGATATATTTATTTACCAGGACAAAAGGACAAATTAAAAATTTGATTTTTCTTTCTTTTTGGCAGCCATGACTTCCTTCCTTAATCTCCCTCCTCTTCCAAGTATAGCACTTGAAGAAAATACTAAGCATCTCCTAAAATACTGTTAATAGCTGCATCTAACTAGGCCTGATCTTACTGCTCAACTTTCCACTGTTACGTGCACTTTTTTTGAGATTGAGATTATTAAAGAGTTCATTATTAAGCTGATTGCTATTATGCAACTCCTATTTTATTCTGAAGATTCTACAGATGTTCAACACAATTCATTCAACACAATTCTTTCAACAAGCTTCAAAGTTTAAATACCTTCCCACCATCGACATTTCCCATCGCTACTTAACACTGGTACTCCTAGACAACAGTAAGTCTTTTCCTTGTCTTTAGTCTGCTGCTTTCTTCCCTTCCTAGAAGTTCATTATTTTAATGTCATAGCCACTTTCCTCCCATATCATAATACATGCAACTTTAAAGTTATTTTTTAAACCTCCACAATTTGCATACACCAATTTGATCCTCTCCAAATCAAAATATAAAATTTTATTCTGAAATAGATCTTACCATACTAAAGTGTAATCTTATGTGACCTTAGTTGCTTTAAGGGTGGGATGCTCAATAATCTCACCTTCCTACCCTGAAGTAGATATTTTAAAGTAAGAGTACATCTCTGTTCCTAGAAAGCACATTTCTTGTGCAGAAAAGTTGCCTCTTTCTGGTCTCAGATAACCACAATTAGAAAACAGGCATGACTGGCGATTACAATGGAAGACTAACTGGAGGGTGTTCAACACTTATGCATATCCAATAGGACAAACAAATATACATAAAATACTTAATCAAAGGAATGCTATTTATGAAGTCATAACTCTATATGATCTAGGGAAGGCTGGTTGTGGATGCTTACAAGAATACAGTATTTCATATGAAAGGCCAAGGTCTCACTTGGACTGATAAAACTGAGGTCAATCCTTTGTAAAAGAGGAAACAGCAACAAGAAAAAAAATAAAATCAACATGCAAGTTTTTACACAAGAAATTATGTACAGATAATATTAGAAACTTCTTAGGTAAACATTGTATAAATGAAAAAAGGGGGTTACTAGATAACGTGATTTAAAATCAATAATAAAATGCTGAGAAAATGTGTTTATGTCAAGCAGCTCAGAAATCTATTATAACTTCATCATAAATTTTAAAGTTTATGAAATACCAAAGGACCTATGCAAAACATTTTGGCTAAACAAAAGGAGATTAATATCAGAATAAGCAAATTCTCCATTAAAAAAATCATATATATTCAATTGAAAATTATTATTATCTTCTATAAATGAAGAACTGACTTGCCAGAAGCTGAGCACGGTGTGGTAGCCTATTTGGCTTTAACCTGAAGGTGAAATATTTACTTTTCAAGTGACAGAACATAAAAACCACTGAGAAAGGTTCACTGAGTAGATGATTAAAAAATAAATGAAGTTAATCGAGCATAAATATATACATAAAGTGTCTTGTTTTTTAAGCAGTATTCAATTTCTCGTAACTCTACAGAGAAAACTAGTCTTCCTCAGAAGTACTCAAAATATGTAGAAAAACAATATACCTATGGTCCCAAGGGTGAGAAGGGACTAATAGAATCCATAAATCAGTGGTCAATATATGAAGTCTCATCCTGGAAATATTGTAAACATTTTTCTTAATTGGGATCTCATAATCTTTGGTGTAACAGGCTCCTAGGGAATCTGTGATGACATTTTTTAACCAACTTAAATAAGAGGAAAAAGAAACTGTTTATAAACATCTTGCATCACTTAAAAATGCAGTATACATATATGAGTCACAGTTTAGGATGGATCTTTAAATAAATCCTCCTGACTATAAATATCAAGTCTTAATTGTTCTGGCCAAAGATCCACTTCTGGAAGGGGTCTGATGGATTACAGGATGCCAAACTTGGATGCTCTCCATTCCCTGTAAGGCACATATGTAGTGCTGCATTGTACAGAGTTTGATCCTAAAGTGAGTAGAACAAGAAAGAAAAAATAAGTAAAGTGAACAAACATCAAGCATGCTATTCCCCCCACACACTTCATTTTTTCCCCCCAAGTTCATTGTTGTTAAAGAGTAAGACATACAGATAGGGGATATCCATCTCTGCAGATATACGGGGGGGCTAGCAAGCAAATATGAGTAGTGGCAAGTGACAGGTAATTTTGTTAGGAAAATTTAAAAAAAATATTTTAAAAGACACTAAAGCATATCAACTGGTTTTCTAAGTGACACTTCTACTTTACATTTAAAACAGTGATATCATCATGTTTTGATCTGGTAACTGAAAGGCTGGAACTACCTACATTTTCCTCCCAGAAATAAAATTTTTCCTTTTCGTCTTCAGAGTTCTGTATTGTTGGGATTCTCTTTTTTATTGGAAATCAAATATTAACTCATATATAAAGACCACTGATAAAAATGGAGATTCTAAATACCTTTTGATGCAGCCATTGCTCTTCTCCAACAGCAAAGGTTTTCTGCCCTTTGTAGTTACATTCACGAAGCTGCACAGGTCCTTTAAAAGCATACAGGCAAAGCTCCTTCTGAATGTTATGTCGAATTTCATGGTGTGCAGAATATTCAAAGTACTATTTAAATAATAAAAAAAATAAGTAAGTAAACACTAACAAGAATATTAAATTAATCCTTTGAATTTAAATACACAAAATAATATACTATTTTGTTAATCAACAATTTGAGACTAAAGAATACTTGCTCTTATTTCTAGCATATGCACTTTAAAAGTGTTTACAAAAGTACTAATGCAATAGAACGTATTTAGAAGTACTTAAATATATAAATTGCAAATAAGCATTATGATGCAAGATCTCATTGCTTGCTCTCCCAGAAATCATATATAATTCAAGGAGACAAACTGAAGAGTAGAGGTAGTTGCATGGATAACTTTAATATTGGCATTTCTTAACTTTAAAAAACTTTATTCTATTTTTGTTGCTGGATTTTGTTTTCTTTTTCTTAGAGCAAACAATGAAGAAAATTGTCACACAGAACAACACTGATTGCTGCACGTCAAATTTTGCTGCTTTATCTAAACCCTAACTAAATGTTAATAATAGGATGCTGTTCTGTTCTCTTGTGAGCTAGCCATTAGAAAAGTATAGAAAGCAAGGTTTAAAACTTCATTAATTTTTATATAAAGATGAACATGTTCCCAGCCCCAGAATATTCTAATAAGGAAGAATGATAAACAATTCATGTACAACTCTGAAAAAAAGGTTCTCTAGGTTTTAATCCATTCTCCTGGAATAAAAATTTCAGCCTATACTGCTGAAATCCGGTAAAGGACATAAACCAACTAGAAACAGAGTACTGTAATGAGAAGGGTTAAGTAAGCAAATATGCAAATCTCTTGAACATTATCAGCAAAACCTATATTAAAACATTCTGAAGGTTGGCATTTAAAGGGATTTAGACCCATTTTATGGCAGAAGGAAAAACAAACATAATTTTAGTACATTCCCCAGATAACTTAGGGAGAGGTGACAATAGAAGTATATGGCAGACCTCTTAATATAATGTCTTTGCTCCTGCATTAATGACTCTGACAATGTGAAAAGACTAATACTGTACTAATTCACATCAGAATAAAGGAAAAAAAAAAAAAGTTCAATATTGTAAGAAGCTAACGTAACAGGTTATGTTGGAATACTGTCTGGTTAACCTAGACAGTATTCCATCTCCCACAAAATTTGCTTAAGAAAGTGTCAACCAGGTGTCTGAGTTTTCACAGTGTCATCAATGGAGGGCATTAAAACTGAGATTTTATTAAGAAAAAAAAAATTAGAACTATGTTCTAATAAAACCTTTTAAATATTTTTGACCTTTAGTTATTAAGAATTTACAGTTAATAAATTTTATTCACCAAATAATTCTTTAAGGCCACAGAGAAGTGTTCATTTCTGGCAGGAAGGGAGATGAGATGTTACTTTTACTACTATTACAGTAGTGACTGAAGGATTCAGTATCTGACATCTATTGTAAGTCATTCTGTAGAAGAAACAGAGCACTGCTGCCTCCAAGAGCTATGCATCAAGGAGAGCTCTTCTCAGACAAATTCAATATTATTCACTTGCATTAGCCAGTACAGGATAGGCCACTTTGACCTCCCACTATGAGGCTGCAAGCGTGACAGGGAAGATGGCTCAGGCCTGGCCACTTGATCTCCCACTGGCTGGATTCCCATCAACATCTTCCTTGACAGTGCGAGTCCTGGTGGCAGAGAAAGAAGCAATAGGAGGAAGCATAAGGATAGGAAGAATAAAGAAGACAACACTTAAAGTAGTAAGGGTAGGAGGAAAGGGTTTGCACTGAAAGGAGATATCAAGTGAAGCAGTGCAATTGTGTTAAAAATCTGAATTGATATGCTGAACGTAAAACTTTAGAAGCAGGACACAACATCAAGAGCAGAATGAAATTTTTCTTAAACAATAGAAATTAACTCAAAAAAAAAAAAAAAGAAAAAAGAGGGAGAGAGAAATTGCATATTAAAAATTACTCCATTGCTCTAAAATAAATTAAAAGCTTTAATATGGTAAAGTTACAGCTAAACAGATCATAAAAAACAGGTATCAAATTTTTTACCTGATTTCCTCCAAGTCCATGACAAGAATACATAATCAATGGTTTGCCACCATGGTTGTTTTCACCAACATCCAGACACATGTGATTACCTAGATTTTTTAACTGAAGAAAAGGTGTAAACAGAAAAAAAAAAAAAAAAAAAGAAGCTCACTCAGTGAGGATGACAAAAAAATAAACTGTGTCATAGATACAAAATCAACCTTTGGGTTAACAACAGTTACAGCTGTTCATTTTTACTTTCGGCTGCACTGAAATCTAAAAATCCTGGTCTCTTCATTAATATTTTCTAACTAAAAGCCTAATAACTCCATTATGGTTGTCTACAACCACACACTGGGAATTACTGGGCTACTGGTGTACAAGGTTATTGTTAACATCGGAATTTGAACAGATATACAGAAAATATCCAAAATTGGAGGAAGTTTTATTTGTAAATGTATGCTAAACATTTGCATTCGACTCAAAGTAAGAATTATTAGTTGTTTAACAATTTTTGGTTTTAGGAATGCAATATCTAAAGTTATGTGGCAGAGGAAATGCAATGGACTTAAAAAAAACCCATACATATAATGTATAAACATACGTTTTCCTCAGCAGAAGCTTAACTCTGACAAGCAAACAGCTGTCCAGTTTTCCTTATTAATATGAAGTAAAAATTCTCTCAGACTTTCTACTATATAAAGCTAAATTTACCTTGACAACTCAGGAAATCTCTCATCACTGGCTTATTGCTTTTGTGTCATTTTAACCGTTAGTGATAAGCAGAATGCTGTTTATCTTAGCAGGCTGTAAGATACTGTTAAGCAAAGCTACTGTTAGCTATTAAGCTTACATTAACAAAGCTATAAAATATACAAATAGCAAGGTATGGAGGAGACATTCTTGCCCAGAGTAGTGACAGAAAACCCTAGAGCAACTAATGAGAGATAAAATGCAAGTGCTATGGCTAAGGTAGCACAAAAGATTAGCAAACTTCCTGAATTATATAGAAGACTATAGAAAACAATTAATATTCAACTTACATATCCAAAAAATAAAGGGTTCAAGTCTGGCACATATGCTTCTGGATAAATATTACTGAGATACCAGGTAAAATTTTTACACTGCAGACGTTGCCTTAAATCGAGTCTTTTTGAGATGTCTCCAAAAGTTTTCTGTTAGAGGAAGGGAAGTAAGGATGGAGGAAGAGAAACACACCAATGTTATTAATACTGGGTTTGTACATATGAATCTCTGATAGTCTGTATATGCTGGAGGGAAGGAATGCCATCCAGAGGGACCTTGACAGGCTTGTGAGGTGGGCTGATGCCAACCTGATGAAGTTTAACCATGACAAGGGCAAGGTCCTACACCTGGGTCAGAGCAACCCCAAGCACAGCTACAGGCTGGGCAGAGAAGAGATTCAGAGCAGCCCTGCAGAGGAGGACTTGGGGGTGTTGGGCGGTGAGAAAATGAACATGAGCCAGGCTTCAGTGTGCGCTTGCAGCCCAGAAAGCCAACTATGTCCTGGGTTGCATCAAAAGGAGAGTGACCAGCAGGTCAAAGGAGGTGATCCTGCCCCTCTACTCTGCTCCCGTGAGACCTCACTTGGAGTGCTGTGTACAGTTCTGGTGTTCTCAACATATAAAAGGACATGGAACTGTTGGTACAAGTCCAGAGGAGGGCCACGAGGATGATCAGGGGACTGGAGCACCTCCCATATGAAGACAGGCTGAGAAAGTTGGGGCTGTTCAGCCTGGAGAAGAGAATTCTGAGTGGAGACCTCATAGCAGCCTTCCAGTATTTGAAGGGGGCTATAAGGATGCTGTAGTGATAGGATAAGGGTAACAGGTTCAAGCTTAACCCGGGGAAGTTTAGATTGGATATGAGGAAGAAATTCTTTACTGTTAGGGTGGTAAAGCACTGGAATGGGTTGCCCAGGGAAGTTGTGAATGCTCCATTGCTGGCGGTGTTCAAGGCCAGGTTGGACAGAGCCTTGGGTGGCATGTTTGAGTGTGAGGTGTCCCTGCCCATGGCAGGGGGGTTGGAACTTGATGATCTTAAGGTCCTTTCCATCACTAACTATTCTATGATTCTATGATTAAACTAGCTTTAAGCTTCAATTGTTGATTTTTATTTTTTTTAATACTGTAGTACTATGGTTGCTGCTGTTTATTTTTCAGTGTCATAACACCACTGACATCCTGCCTGCAGCATTTCAAAGCATGTGCAGGAAAATTACATTGCAACGTGGAAACAACAGAAGTATCCTTAGTCCCAAGACTTTTAACACAGTGCCATGAAATGGGAAAGTACAAACAAGACCAGACTGATGACAGTTATAAAGCTATCTGATCTCACTAAAAAGAGTGATCTGAAATAATGAATTGGAATAACTAAATAATTAGCATAATATTGCATGCAAAATTTCCCAGACAGAACTCAGTTGTCTAGCTGCTAAACATGCTTAGGAAATCTAATTCTATTTGTGATACAATAGTCACAAAATTTATCATACAAAGGGAGAACAAATGTCTCCTTGAAGAAAACTCTAGATTCCAGCAGGTGAAAGACCAAAGTTCCAGAAACTTACCAAAAGAAGCCAACACACAGATCCCCTGAATTGAGCATTTTTTTAAGCAGATAGAAAAAGGATGGATAGCTATCATTGAATAATCTTTATTCTGCAACTAAAGAGCAACAAAACTCAAAAACATAGAGTTTGCTCTTTGTATGCTCAGTAGCTTTTCTCATGCTCATTCCAGTAATGCTCAGTGCTAACAGCACAGGATTTTAGAGCATGTACGAGAAAAACCCTACCAGTCAAAAAACCTACCATGCAAAATAAAACTATTACCACCCAAACAGTGAAGTCTTTTGATGTTTGTTGGGACTACACATTAAGCAAACTGAACTGTCTTTTCATTAAAATATCTAGAATCCTTGCATACTTTGTCAATAAATAACTTTTGCTCACCAAAACTTTCAATGCAGCAAGTGTGATTTCTAATACCACCACCACCACCTACTTGTTTCACAATTTTTGCTGCCTCTGTGTTTCTTCGATAAAATATTTCTTTATATTCATCCATCCACACTTCTGCAAGGCGGACTTGATTACGTGTGATCACTTGAGTACCTTTTGGGAAAGTATGGGGGCTCTTGCTGCGAAAGACGTGGCCAACAACAGAGCAAGGCATGATCTCCAACTGTCCACCACATTGCCATACCTAATAATAACATTTTTTGTGTAAGTGCACTACAATTGGAATTAAGGGAGTAGGAAAAAAAATAAACAGCAGTGTTATCATTTCCCAGAAAAAAATTCCAAACCACTAGCAAAAGCACACATATCAGGCATGCCATAAGTGGTTTTCCTAATCAGGTAAACCCTGGAACCCTGGAAATGCACGTTTCTGTTACCAAGCCTAAACACATTAAAAAAAAAAAACAAAACAAACAAACAAAAAAAAACCAGTCCAGTGATCATGTCTGTATTTTATATCAGGTCATTAGTAATTCACTAATTGCCCTAGTTGGCCAATTCAGCAGAGAAGTCAAGATCTAAGAATAATTTGTCCTGAAAAAACCTGTCAGTGTAAAGATCACTGCTAATTAAGTAACTAAACTTACTCTGAAAGACATTTCTATATTTTCACCTCCCCATATTTCCATTTCTTCATCATAGCTTCCAATGTGCTCAAAGTAGGCTTTTGATATTGAAAAGAGACCTCCAGCAAAAGTAGGTGTTCTGCAAAAACAGAAATTTACTGAGGAAGACAGGATTCAAATAGATAGCTCACATTAGGACTCATTTGACAGTTTTATTGTTATCTATTAACAGCTGATTTAGAGTAACTTCTGCTATAATAGACAGCATCAGGAAAAATAATATATTTTTCCTGTATGGAAGACATGAAGCAAAGTTATTACTCCTCCAGACCAGTAATCTGTCTGTGGCCAAAGCACATACAATTATCATCAAATACACTGCTGCAACAGTCCAGTATTTTGGTGTTCCGAGCCTCTGTTGTCATCCTTTCAAACATGATGAATGAGAAGCCAGAATCTGTGGTATAAACAACCATGAAAACTGAAGTATTTAAAATATTATTCAAATTATGTTTACCTAATTGGATAGGTTTCATCTTTTCTTCTGTTATTTTCATGTTTAGGAAGAGATTCCCATCCAAATGACAAACTCCAATCAAAATTTCCTCTGTTGTGGCTATGCCCGTAAGGGGATGGTTTACTGAATTCAAAAGTGTTGAGATCTATAGAAGCAATATCAGGGCTTACAACAGCTACAGAGTTCTCAGCTATTCTTGCCAGTAAAGGCTCCAACCAGCCATAAAAACATTCACCTATGGAGAAAATGGTGACAAGCACTGAATTTTTACTTGACTATAAAGTAGCACAAAGAGAATATTTTAACATGCCTGCAGCAAGACAATATGCACTGTTTTTAAATAGCATTACTAAATATACTTTCAATAATATAAAATAGCAATAGTAAAGATGATACTTTGTTAATAACTTATAAAAAATCTGTAACATTAAATCAAAGACAACAGCACTATAAACTAGACCTGTCATAGTTAGATTTACTCACAATGAGCATCCAGAAAGGTAAGGGTCTCTCCTGTTGCTACTGAAGCTCCCAACAACCGTGCAGTGATTAGACCTTTTCTTTCCTTTTGACGGACTACTTTAACTATTTGAAATTGCTTCACATATTCATCTAGTTTATCATGCAAGTATTCTAGAAAGAGAAATTGGTTTAAGGATTTTCAGCGTATATACATGCCACTGCCTAAAATTTTATATCACTAAGGTATCAGGATAAACAATTCACACTAATCCTGGGAGTGACCTTACATTAGAGCAGTAAAAAAAAATTTCCTGATTGCTGAATGTTATTTTTAGGGACTGAGTTTTGTTGAGGGTGAGTGCATGGGAAGACATGACTGGCCAAGAGCAGAACATGGAATACAAAAATGTTCTAAATGAGAAAGGACATGTGCTAGCACCATCTCTTCTGTAGTATTAACAGTTTAAACATCAATTCAAAATCCATTTTCAGAGGAAATAGATCGTGTACTCAGTTACTCAAGTTATCTCCAGAACATACAATTCTTTTCCTGAATGACAGCATATGTTAGGCAGAGTTTCCAAAGGCAACAATATTTACATCAGCAACAGAAACTATATAAAACATTCTTTGGACATGCTAAATTTGAGAAACAACCCCACATCCCTCATTATCTTAATTCTTCTGCCCATCCTTAGTATTAAACTGTATTACTGAACATATTTCACATCTAAGTATGATGTGCATACTAAATACAGACTTGTAAATGTAATGTATTAATACAGCCATGCATGCATAGACATGTTCATCTAAGGCTGAGCATATGCAGTTCTTCTAACCTGTATTTGTGACCATAGTCAGCATACATTCAAATTTTTTTGGCAGCCAGCATAAGTATTAAAGATTCCTTTTAATAATTTTAAAATTTGTTTAATTTTAGTTTCTACATAAGACACTGCCTTTCATATTAATGAAATTAATTTGCATAAAGAAAATCATGATGATAAAATGCAAATTGCTACAAGCATTGGCAAATTTATCCTTGGATACTTTATTCTATGAACTGTAATTGGTCTGAAGCACAGATTACAGAGCTACTTGTCATGCAACCAGTTATGCAGTTTAAAAAGAACTAAAACTGGAATAATCGGAAATGAGGTATAAAAACCTTTAGAGACAAGAATTTCATATTTAATTATCTTAATGAAAAAAGATGGGGGGAACTATTTTGTATTTTATAGAAAAAGAAAGCAAGAAAAACACTTAAAATACTATTATACACGTCAATGGTGGTAGAGAGATAAGTTCTTTCAACCAATTTTTCTGCAATCCTAATGTCTTAAATTAAAAAAAAAAAAAAAGAAAATAGAAATTACTTCTTACCATCTACACTGGCATCATCCACCAAAATAATCTCCTTTAGCAGTACTGCAGGAGACGTATACATCACACTGTGAACAGTTCTGAGCAGAGTGGACCATGCTTCATTATGAAAAACTATTACAATACTTGTGGTTGGCAACGGCGGGCAACGCTTAAACTTTTGTTCAATACATCTACAGATCAGAGAGCATCAAATGTTACAAAACAGACAAAGTTTTGACTTAAACTCTGAGCTTTGGAGCACAAAAGCAGGTGCTCCAACTGGAGAAGCTGTACAAATATTTTTCAAAAATATGATAAACAAGAATTCCACTTAACAACTGACTCACAACAACTGATTCAGTTCTGCTTCTGTCTTAAAAAAGCTTGAGAACTTTTCATATAGCACCCAGATCTTCTTCAGAAAATAATAATATTTTTATTGAAACCAGGAGGTACCAAGCTGCAAAAGTCAGACTTTAAGTCACGTTTACCATTGAAAACCTAAAGGACAAAGATGACTATTTGTTCGGAGAATGCAGAGCTTGCAAGAAAAAAAATAGAGCAGATCTAATTCAGAACTTTAAAATGTTGCAGAAACAAAAAAATCCTTAGGGCAGCATATCCCATTCAAAAAAAGCAATGTTAAATGGACAGTTTTTCCCATGACTGACAAATTCTGAACATATTTAGATCCAGTTGCAAGTCAAGATGACAACATTTCTGTATTCAAGAGCTGTACACTTACTGTTTATTGCCTGTTGGCTTTAGAGACTGCAAGACTCCCCAAGGTAATTATCACAGCCACTGCCTCAGAAAATGCACAGGCAGAAACTCACCAGTTAAGCTCTAGCAAAGGTTATTGTGAGCTGCATCACATGTAACAAGATAATCATACTACCAGCAGCATCGTTGTAAGATTAGTCACTTCTGACACAGCTGGGACCATATATAATCTGACAGAGGCCCCTCATAACCAAAACCCACTCTACCAAGTCCGAGAGACTTCATTAATACAAGATTGCTGAAATGTTTCATAGCCTTGTTCAACAATTTACAATTCCTAATTTGTTAAATTATGCTGGTGGTTTTACTAAAAAAATGAATACTTAAAGTGGGGTGGGAAATAGCATTTTACTTGGAAAAAAAGCTTAAAATAAATTTTTAGTTTTCTTCTAAGTAAAATCAAGCTGGCTTCCAGAAAGTCACTAAGAAATTGTAGCTTAAAGGCAAAAATCTGAAAACTTCATTTAAATATGGTTACTTTGAATTCAAACCCATGAGAGAAGTGACCCTTTCTAAACATTCCTGGCTTTGGCACTGTGGATCATTATATACAGCCAATCATTATGTGTAGCTAGGAAACTTTCCTAAACTATCATCTAATGCTGAACTCAAATCACTTTGCACTTTGCAATCTGTATTTCTGAGAAGTTTTTTCAACTAACAGAACATACACATTTCAACATACTCAGGAGGTCGAGTGTCTGGTCCAAGATCTCGGTGTAAAGAAATTCTATCGCTTGCAAATGCATTAAAACAGTGTTTTTCTTCTCCACGCTGTTTTTCTTTCTGTTCTTCTGAATTTAAGTTGATGGTTTTAAATGCTTTACCAGAAGCTCCAGGTGCATTAGGATCTTGAAGGGGTCGATCTAGAAAGGGTTTTAGTTCCACTGCAGTATAGTATCCTGGCAAACAGTGTCTCTCTCCAGGAATCTTAGTTTGCCTAACAGGTGCTTTTATTTGCATTTTTGGCTTTGCACCTTTGATATTGTTCATAGCATTTAACACAAGACCTAACACATGATTTTTCTTTCCAACAACTGGCTCAATCCCTGCTTCATCTTTAAAATCTTGAACACCCACTTCTTTTTGTAATAAAAATAAAAATACCAAAAAGACAAACACAATGATGCTAAACTTCCAAAGTTTCCAGTGAAAAAAAAAAAACTTGACTAGTCTAGGTGGTTTTTTCAAAGCCATTCTAGTTTTAAAAAATTATCACGAGACAAAAGTTCCTGTGAATGATGTTCTTCAAGTAGGTCACAGCATTTCTTGAAATAACACCTGTAAATAAAACAAAAAGTAGTAATTTAGACATCTAGTATATTCAACAGTGTAAACCAACAAGAAATTAATGGGTAGGAACTAATTCACAGTTCCCAACTGCCAATCATTATGTGTCCATCACTTAAAGATACTTCAAACCTATCTCTAAGATACCCCAAATGCACTTTGTGTTTTTTATTGTTTTGTTTTTTTAAATACAAGAACCAGAAAGCAGGAATACCACCGAGAATAAACCACTATTTCTACACAATGCCATTATGTGCTGATTTTCTTCCAAATCTTGAAAATTTAGTTGTTTAAAATTTGAGAAAAGTGTTTTAAGTCTCCTAAAAGCAGGGAAATTTGGTTCCATGATAGTATAGAAGGAAAAAAGATGGAATCAATAAAATAAGTTAAAGTTGCATGTAAGAAAGATCCATATAAAAAGTGAAATATAAAGACAGGAAGGACTTCTCAATCAACTTACTTCAACATTAGAAAATTTCCAATATTAAAAAAAAAAAGAAAAAAAAGGCACTTTAAGATCAGACTTAAGTAATCGGACTTCAAGTGGTAAATGTTTCGATTAATTTACTTATCTAGTATACACAGTCAATGCAGACTTCATACATGTAATTTGGAGTAGGTTTATTTAGCCTGAGGGTCCAGTAATCATTCTGTATTTTTTTTTTTCATTCACTTATACTGCATTTTCTGGCATGTGCTGCTGCAACTCATCAAGAAAACATGTCAAAGAGCTCCTCTTTGGGGAACTCTGCCAGTATTTTTTTCCACAGACAAGCAATTTTTCAGCAGCTTTCAAAGATGGGGAAGTATGGAAAACTTTTGAGGACTACCAAAATCCAAGTGATTTTAATTAATTTCTCACTGCAAAATTGGCAGTTTACAAGGAGAAAAATAGCAACCAGACTTAATTCAAAGCACAGCTTTATTTTTCTGTAAGTCCCATGTACGTGAACTGAGAAATAAGCAGCATCTAGATAAAAGCCACAGTTGGTTCCCACTTGCTTACTACTGACCACAGAATTGCAAAAAACTATTTTTCTATTTCAGCCTTTGAAATACAAATAGGTTCTGCACTTCTTCATTGGAATAACATATACTGAGGAAGAGATAAAACTTATAGAAAACAAAAAAAAGCTCACCTGTTTTCCTTCAAGAATTTCCAGGATAAGTTAAGCATCCAGACTTGAGCCCATTGCAGATTATATCAAAGCTTATGTCTGTTTTTTTAATAAACCCATACATTCAAACCACAGTTTGAGCTATTATTATAAGAATGCAGAGAGGAAAGTCATTACACCACTGCCATATAGATTCTAAAATGTACAAAAACATGCTTCACAAATTTTCCAAGAAAATGCATTACAAGGCCCACTTTTTCTTCAGTCAGTGCTGAAAATTTGTGCTACAGTTCTGATACCTATACACTGCAAGACTAAGAATAAAAACTTTCCTTCCTGGTGAAAGGACTGTGATCCATTTACCAAACTGACTTGTTAAAAAAATGCCTTGTTTTCTTACAATGTCTGGTGAGTTGATCTTGGCTGGCTGCCAGACACTCACCCAGCCATTCTCTTATTCCCCCTCCTCAACATGACAGTGGGGAGAAAATAAGATGGAAAAGCATATGAGTTGAGGTCAGGACAGTGTGATCACTTACCAATTACTGTCATGGGGAAAACAGACCCAAGGATGACAAATTTAATTTATTGCCAATTTAAAATAGAGTAAGATGGTGAAAAACAAAGACAAAAATAGTATCACCTTCCCAAGCTCAACTTCACTCCTTCATTCCCAACTCTTCTATCTCCTTTCTCTCAAATGTTGTAATGGGAAATGAGGGCTGTGGTCAGCTCGTAACACTTCATCTCTACTACCCCTCCCTCTTCACACTTTTCCTCTGCTCCAACACAGGTCCTCTTCACAGAGTGCAGTACTTCAGCAAAAACTGCTCCAATATAGGACATCCACAGGTTCCTGCCAGGATCTTGCTCCTGCATGGGCTCTCCGTGAACTGCAGATTCCTTTAGGGCATATCCACCTGCTCCAGCCTGGGGCCCTACATAGGCTGCAGAGAAATACCTTCTACACTGCATTCTTCTCTATGGGCTCAGCAGGACAACCTGCCTCAGCATAGTCTTCTCCATGGGCTACAGGGGAGTATCTGCCCCAGTGCCTGGAATACCTCCTTCTTCACTGACACTAGTGTCTATGCAGGGTTCTTTCTCTCACATTTTTCTCCTTTCCCTCCCACAGCAGCTGTGCAGCATTTTTTACGCTTTTTTTAAATACCTTATCACAAAGGCACCACTTGCCACACTAGGTGGCTCAGCTTTGGCCAGCAGTGGGCACCACTCGTTACTGGTCTCCATCTGGACATTGAGCCATTGATCACAACTCTTTGCATGTGGCCATCCAGCCAGTTCTTTATCCACTATTCTTTACAAAGCACCAAAAGCACATGTATACATTTTACAAAAAAATGAAATGGAATTACTGTTGTTTGTGTTTGGGACTATTTCCTGCACAAACTGAGCATATATAATGTCTTAGGATACTCATGATAAACACAATTGCCAAGATAAGTGTAAAACAAAATAACCAAAATCATAAAAAAAAAAGTAAAGATTATTTCTTGCACTACCTTGTGTTTTGTATACATGCCTGTGTCTTCAGACAAGACAGTCATTGAAGACTATGAGCAGACCTAATGGGCAATCAAGAACACAGAGCAATTTTTTTAGCATTTATTTTCCTATGCAACTATATTAACTTTAATCTGCTTATATTTTGACTTCTTTTTGACAACATTTCCTTCTATTAGCGAAATCTGTCTCAGCTGCTCAGGTCTAACTACATACAGCAGGCTGCCATAACACACAGGTGAAATGTGTTTGTCGCTAGAAATGAAAAGACAACTCACCTGAGCAAGTTGGTTGTGCAAGACAGCATCACACCTTAACTCTTTCAATGTGGATTACCACACTCCAGTAGCATATGTGGCAGCACATTCACAGAAACAAGTGCAAGTTATATTTCTTTTTTTAAAGAAAAGATCAAACACAGGCCCATTTGCCATGAACATACAGCAAGATCTTTGATGTACACAAACGCTGAGTGTGGTTTTATTGACAAAATATCTGATAGGGATATTGCTTACAATAAGAGCTATTCCCTGCATAAAATAGTAGCAGTTTCCAGAATACACACTGTGCTGTCCAAAGAACTTTTGCCATGAAAGCTGTAACTTTCTAAGGGTTTTTACCAGGATAATTTTGTAGTGAGAAATACAATCTTCATTCCCCATAAATGCCTCACACATTTTTATTGCACAGCTATGTCAGCAAGCACAGACGAAGCTGTACCATCCTTCAGGACATGCTGAAGAAATACGTGGAATGATTAAACTCTCTGAGGTGACTGTTCAGCAAAGTGTTTAATCTTCTATTCATTAGTGTTATTTTCACTAATAGTAGTCTGTATTCTTAAAGCACTTGGAAATACTTAGCCCTAAACATCAGAAGTTGGATTTTAAGGATATTTTCTTTTTTTAAGAAGAAAATAACCAGGAAACTAGTATGTACTACAGAAATCTTCCTAAAGTACCAAAAAGCAGCTGCCACACTTCTTCAAACCACATCACATGGATAGTGTGTGGATTCAATACAGTCTATGTTACATTATGCCACCCACTAACTCTGATGTCAGCCTGTCTGCAAAAACTCTGGCTTACAAGAAAGCCTCACTGCAGTAGCCAGGATGTAGGCAACTGTGACTTTTTGTTAGCTTGGTCTGAACACCACAGTAGAAAATCATTATTTCTTTTTTAAATTAAAATGTCAGTATAACCTAAAAGAGCGGACACTTCTTTCAGACAATGCCAGCGAGGAGAAATTTACTGGGGTTAGCATCAATATACTTGACCTCTTTTTTTTTTTTTTTTTTTTTTAACTCTTTTAAAATCTACTTTTCTCTGAATGTTACATAGGGTTCTAAGATTTCCAGAGAATGTTGCTTTTGGAACATTAAAGGTTTTAAAAACAAACAAACAAACCAACCAACCTCACAAAACTTTTTAAAAATTACCAAAAACAGAGAGAAAAAGGGGGGGGGGGAAGGTGGGGAGAACCTTCAGAATTATTCTAATCACAACTATTTATCTACACAACTTTGCTTCACCCTTAATCCAATTCTGATGAAAATCCAGAAGCACAGGCTCATTAAAAAGCTTCTCTATTTTTTGTAAGTATACAACCTCCTCATCAAGATCTTAATGTCCCCTTAATCAGAAAGTGGATGTGTGAGTAGAAACACTAACCAAATTCTCACAACCAACTGTTCTCACTAAATTAGCAAAAGTCCACCAGAGAAATGTATTATGGGTCTCAGGATGTATATAGCACTACTGTATATAGCACTACTTTCACTACTATTATTTCTGAATCTGAAATTCTAGACAGGGCCCTTAGGTTTTTTTTTTTGTTTGTTTGTTTGTTTGTTTGTTTTTGCATGAATACCAGTGTAGATGCTGCTAAACATTACTGAAACACTCAGTTTGGTAAGCAATATTCTAACCTTCTCCCACCATGGAAACTGAGCTTTTTCTTCCAGCAAAATAAATAAATAACTGAACAAAAATGTTTCCACTTCCTAGAAGCGCATCCCAGAAGAACATCCACTCACATTACCACCTCATGTGATGGACTAAGAAGCATCCAATTTGAAGTGAGCTTCTTATACAGGTTTAGCTGCATATGGAATATGAAGGCATTTTGCTCAATCAAAAACATTCAAAAGCACTTCAGCATTTGGGGAAAATGACAACAGTTGCTTAAGTTTACCAAACTATGCTACTGTTTACAAGAATATTAGCTCTCAGCTGAAATACAGCGATAAGCTGTAAAAGGAAATGCACAGAAATTAAAGGCTTCCCATAAAAAGGAGAAACAGAATCAACTTCCAAGTTCCTATCTCTACACTTGCAACAAAAGACACTTGGCTATTTTGCACCACTAAGAATTCCTATTGAATATACTCCCAGACAGGGAACACATACCTAAAAGAATTAGAGATTCAGAAACTCCAGATACTGTTCCTCTGGTACATTCTTTGAAGCTCAGCCAGTGGAAATGTGGTTCTAACTCCTGAAAAAAGTAAGTTCTAAGAGGAATACTGAGCATATTCAGTTCCCGAGTCTTAGTTTTAGAAACATTGAAGGCATAGATTATCCTATGCAAAGACCAGACATAATCTACCTCGGTGATTCTCAGAGAAAAATCTGAAGCAGTAACTGGATGATAACACAACAGACTAAAGAAATTCAGAGCAGCAGCAGCTGCCCAAAACACCTAACTGGAATACAACTTTGTGAACTATTTTCTTCAGCAGTTTCTTTGAGATTAAAAGAATACAAAACCCAAACCCTCCTTCTATGTATTCTAGAGGAAGTGCTTCCAAAACCACTTTCAAAATGAGCACTACTACTATTTTTCTACAGCTAAGCACTGTACATGATAGGCAGAGATAGTTCCCTGTTACAACAGATAGTATGTTAAAAGCATACAGCAATCATTTGTTATAAACAATCTTTACAGCTTATTTTTATAGTTCTGGGACTGTAAACATGAATTGAACTCAATTTAGATTTCACTCAACTTTGCATCCATTTTTTTTTTTTTTCCCTAGGCCAGATTGGTTTGCGCTTCTGTTAAAATCATTTTAGGCTGTCCCTAAAAATGCCATGAGAAGCGAGTACCATAGCAGCTGCAAGCAATGTTTTAACTTAAGTGAAAATCAGACACTAATCCTCCTAAGTACCAGAAAATTATCTCTGGATCATAACCAAGGGAATTTTTTTTTTTTTTTACTGTTTCCCTAATTGTAGTAATGCTTCCAAGATGACAAAAGCATCTGAGTATCAAGTACAGAGCTTGAAATGACATATTTACACCCCAATTTGTGTTATACTTTTTTGCTGTTTTAAAGAAGTGAAAAGCAAAATAAGCGTCTGCATGGAGTTTGAGATTTACTGAGGTTTATTGAGTCACTGACTGTTAAACTAATCTTCATCAGAATCTCCCAAAGGTGTCTGTGCTTTCCACCTCTCACCACCTGACTGGTTCTTTTCCAGTTATGCTTTACTGCTGAATAATTACACCTAACAACAAATCGCCATTTGACCACAGAATTTGATTACTAAGTCACCACCAGTAGTTTTGTGACAATTTCTCTTTAAGCAGAACTGTTTCCTATGGCACATGACGCCAGCAATTCTTAAGTAAAATCAGGCAATGGTAAGACAGACTGCAAGTGAATAAAACCACACTGTACATGAGCAAACAAAATCTGGCACTTCATGGTCTAGCAACATGAGGCACTTTCAAATCTTCTAGAAGAGAAGCACAGAAATGAGCAGATTAGGAGAAGAAACTCATCAGCTCCAGCAGATACCTGAGCTGTGATTGATATTACGAACATGATTCTCTACACTGAGTACAAAGAAAGGAGAAGCTCTGCACTTAAACATCAGCTCTCAAGAACAGACTGACAAAGCAACAAATTTATGCAAAGCAAAAAGGAACATCTCAAAGCAACGCAGTTTGTCACCTACCACCACAGACTTACGGCAAATGTCAAGAGAGAGGGCAGCTGTATCTCATTTCTATTTTAACACAAGTCAAGATATCCAGGCTGCCACTAGTATTACCCAACCCAAGAATAGGTGAAGTTAAATAGCAATAGCAGTTACACAAGGAAAACTGGTCTTCTGCTCCTTCCCACAGTGCAACTAAAATAGTAATTTGGGCTCTCTGTAACTAGCTTCATTTTTACTCTATGTTATTGAGAAGCCTAGAGATGATAGTATGGTATGCCAAACTGACCAGGCTACTGAGAAAGCCTAGCTAAAAAAAGAAGCCAAAAGCCATAAGCTGGCTGTTCTGACTCAGTCTTTAACTCTGTCACTCAGCTCCGCAACACGACATTGGCTTTAGCCAAGACTAAATAGATCAACATAACTTTTTAAACAAAAGATGCTGGTTTTTAGCAGAAGACTAACGTGTAAAACACGATGGAGATGCATATTTAAAATTCATATTTCCAACAAGATATTTTTATTTAACCAGTAAGAATGTTTATGAATACTTCTTTGTCAGCATATTTTACAAAAAGTTAAAAAAATAAAAATCTGTGATACTAAGGTTATCCATATTACAATTCACTTTTCCTGTCAGTTCTCCAGAGCCAAGAAAACATTCATAAGTATTGTCATCTACTGTGTAGAAGGGAAACTAACAAACTGTCTGAGAAAAAAGACCATCCAGTACCTTCAAAGCACTCGGACGGGATGAAATATACCAGAGGAAGGAGACTGGCAGCGTACACAGTGCAACCACCACACTGCTGTTATCAAATCAGTGCGGTGCTGCGGGCAAATACCTGGGAGGGATCAGAACGCGCTTAAGAGACACCTCCCTCAGTCAATACTTTTGGTTTGGCCAGTGCATCCGGCTGGTGGCCAGCACTTCCCTGTTTGCCCAGCTGCCGGGCAGCAGCCCCTTTTCCCGCAGACCGCGCTCCGCGCCCCGTGTCACGTTTGCCCGGAGCGTGGCGCGGCCTCCGGCAGGCCCCCAGAGCTGGCTGCCTCGGTGGGATGCGAGGGGGCTGCATGCGGGCCGTGTGATAGCGAGCGTGGTTGGGAGGGGAGAAGAGATCCGTCGGGCAGGCCCAGCCCCGCGTCTGCCCCAGGACCTCTCTCCCTCATGCCACGACTTCCCCCGCCCGTTGTGCCCCGTGCCGCGCACACCCGGACGGTTGGCGGCGAATTGGCACCGGCTGCTGCCCAGCCGCCGCGGCCAAAGGAGGACCAGAGCCGTACGGGGCTCCACGGCCGGAGTTCCCTCCTCCCCGGATGCTCCATGGCCGAGGTCTCCCCCGGCCCCGCGGTTCCCCTCAGCTCACCTCGTCTGGCGGGAAGATAACGCAGGCGCTGAGCCGCTGCCCGTGAGGGAAGCGCGCTCCGCTCAGCTCCCGCCCCGGCCGTAGGCCGCCCACGGCGCGAGGAGGCTGCACCGACGGCGGCTGCTGGGGCTGAAGCTGCAGCACCTTCCGCTCGGCAGCCGCCAGGTGCGGGCGGGCGGCCCTGCGCCTGCGCGAGGCCCCGCCCTCACCTGGCGCCCAGGTGAGCGATGCGAGGCAGCTGCTACTGCTACTGCTACTGCTGCTGCCGCCGGCGGGCTGAGCGAGGCGGGGGTGGTAGGAGCGAGCTGGGAGGAGGAATGAGAGGGATGCGCTCGCGGGGAGCCCCGCACGGGGGAGCGAGGCCTGGCCGGGAGGGGGTGAAGCGGAGAAGAGGGGTGAGGGCAGCCCCTCAGCAGCGAGGGGCGCTGGGCCTGCGGGCAGCGGTGGAGGGGAGCCGAGAGCTCGGCCCACTAGCTGCTGGCGCGGAACGGGCCGCGCTGCCCCGTTCGCCTCCCGCACCCGCAGGACAGTGTGATTTTTAGACAATTACATAATACACACCGCAGCAGGGCACGGCCCTCGGTGCGTGCTTTAACGTCCAAACTGCGGAGTGCTGTTTAAGCATCGCTGCGGGGTGCTGCGGTTTCTGCTCCAGTCACTTTAAGTGCTGCGTCGTGCAAGACGTGGTTGACCAAGCGCTCCCGGTGCACGTTGCTGGGAAACAGAATGCAAAATCCCTTAGAGGTGAGATCACAGTGTGAGAGAAAGGCTATCGCACCGAGGAATAACTCACAAAGTTTGCTAATCACTTCCCTTAGCAGAGCACACAGTCTCCCTGCTCTCAAATAGAAGTGCTACAATTGCAGCCTCCAAAGCTGATTTCCTTCAGCTTTGCTGGGCTGCCGGTAGCTAAATCTGCTCAGCGAACACATGGTGAGTTGGCAGCAGTTATACTGATTTCACTGACAGAAATGTTAATACCAGTACTTTTTGACTGAACTCATCTTCCCCAGGAACACCTAATGAAGAGTTAGACAGGAATTAATCAGACTTAGTGTGTTCTGGTATTGTTAGCATGTTAAAATCCTTCCCTATGCATTGGAAAGTCAAGGCCTGAACTGTAGGAAGTACTACAGCACCTCAGAAGTGCATAGCCAACATTCAGCCTTTTGAAGCACAAAATTCAAGTAAGGCAAGTTTCTAAAAAGCTGCTGTTCTCCAGAATAAAGCCTGCATTAACAGGCACATGCCTTAAACAAAGGTTCTTCAGAACAAGACTTAGATCAGTCACTTAGCTCCTCTTTTAGCAAGCACCATGTCACATAATTACCAAACCCAATTTTAGCATGTGATTTTATTTTGTGATAAAGCATGTGATTTTTGCAGTGATGGCCCATTTTAAGGCAAGTCAATGTTTTTGTTAAAAAAATTGGTTCTGATTTAATTGCAAGATGAAGCAAGAAGTAAAACCAGAGAGTAAATGCACCAGAAACCTAAAATCACAGTTGTAAGGACAAAACAGTGATGATCTTCCTTTAACAAGTGGCATAATCACAAGCTAATGGAGAACTACTTGCTGGTGAAATTTTTGCCTTCATTTCTTTTCCTATTTTTCCGATTCAGCACTGTATAGAAAATACACGGATGAGTTCTTTATTATCAACTTCCAAAGAGACAGATTCCGCCTCTACTATTGAGACTTCCCCGCAATGTCTCCTGCACCACTTTCAAAGCTAATTTGTTCAGAAGATTTTCCACAAATTCTCTTGACACTATAAACTCTGTTTAAACTATCATGTTTATAAAGCTACCCACTCATCTAATTGGTAACAGGATTAAGGTTTAGGTTACTAAAGCAGAGTTGCCTGATTTATGAGCCTTTCTGAAAATTGCTGTAGCCACATTTGAGAAATGACTCGCGATTAGTCAAACCTAGTCCAAAAACAGGGAGGAAAAAAATGCAAATTACTTCTATTTTTCAGTAAGAGTCTTGCTAGCTTAGTTATTTTTAGCTAATTATACTAATTACTTTAGCTAATGATACGTTCTAGACCATCTTTCTAGTATTGGTACAAATCTGGAAAAAGCTGTAGGGAATTAAACCAGAAGCACTGTTATCAAAACGGCTTATACACCCTCTAGAAAATGTTCTAGGCATTCTATACCTGCAGGGGAAAGGGAGAGAAGAGACACCTATGGCTTATGTTGCTACAGTTACCACATACTTAAGATTTCCAGTTTCAGTGAATGAATCAATAGAAACCACAGCTTCACTCTGCTCTTTTATTCACCAGAGGAAAAGCTGGAAGATGGGTTGCTAAGCAACACCACACTAAAGACTGCAGCTCTTTGAAATCAGCATTTCTGACTCCCCTCCATCCCAGGAGCCTCCTCCATTCAAAACCACTTATTACGAAAGGAGCTAAGAAAAACCCAAGCTACTAGGATGTGCATTTTTAAAATAAGAAATTATAAAAGCAGGAGGAAAGCTGAAATTAACACTTGCAATTAGTTGGAGTAAAAAGCAATGAAACAGCTATTCCTTGAGCCCAGAAATTTAAAAAAAAAAAAAAAAAAAAAAAAGGAAAGAAAAGATTTAGTACGAACAGGAAAACTGAAATCAGCTTATATAAGCCAAAAGAGAAAGGTGATTTATTCCTTCTGGGAATACTATACTAAAGCAAGATCTTCTCTAAAGGGACTACTTATAGCCACCCTTTAAAAAAAAATGAAATGCAAAGATGTGCCTCATTTGCACTCTTCTTTTAAAGACCTCATCTACTAAAAGACACTAGTGACTAGATATGCTCAAGACATAATGGGAATTCAGAAATCTTTTACCTGCATGGTGTATGTATAAAACTCTTCACCAAAAGTCAGCATGAAAGCTCAAAGTCTCAGCTCAGTTTCTATCAACTAACTTCTGTAACTTACCATTGTCGTGACCTAATCTTTTACCCATCTTATGAAAGGGTAGTGTGTATCTCATGTTCATAATAAAACCAAAATAAAGTAGATGTCAATGCTGATTAGTCTTGTCTTTTTTGAAAACATCTTGCATGTATTGATACAAAACCACCTATTTTTATTCTAAATTTCAGCTAAATGTTATTCCAGTGCTACTAAGGGAGCAAAACTACATTGATCCTGTATGACTAGGGCTGTGCACAAAGAAATGCTGTGTTTTTTCTAGAAACTGTCTTGATAAGGCCTACATATTTACTCTTTTAGCAGTGGGAAAAACCCCACTAAAACAGCATAGTCTAATAATTCATAGTGTACTCACTACCACAGTCCAGCTCCCTTATAGTTCCCTCCAGCCTCAGCATTTTCCAGATCCTTCCACGTTCCTCATTACACTCCCATGCTCCAGTCTCTCAAACTTTTCCCTCAGAGCTCTGACATGTTGCACAACTTGCAGGCAAAAAAACAGGGAGCCTGTATTGTGTTTGGTACAGTTAAGTATACATTCATTGCCAGTGCTTAAACAGAAGGGATAAGGCTACAGCCTTGAGTTTCAAGGTTCCCTAGGTAAAGCGAGGCCACTTTTTGGGTCTTTTCTCAATTCTAATTTTCACACAAATCTCCTGTGTTATAGCCCTTGTACGCATCTATTAATTTTAGTTTAGCTGACCAATAGCTCAAAAAGCACTGGAATGCAGAGTCTGGAAACCACCAGTAGGTAGCATCATTGTGTAAGTGAGGCATATCAATCTATTTATGAAAGAAGGCTACAGAATTACCCAAGATACAGCACCTAATAAGCAAGATTAGATACAATTGTAATTAGGCTCCCTTTTGTAGCTTAAACATTGACTTGTCATAAAAAAGAAACCCTAAAATCAAGTGAAAATTACTTTACACAATGCCAACATGAAAAGCTGAAATTCCCTAAGGAGGAAATTGAAATTGATTAAGAAATTTAACCATTAGCATTAAGTATTCTCTATTTATACCAAAATATGATTTTTCTAGTCAAATACATATCAAAAATACAAATACGTATTTTTCATATCAAATACATACATACAAAAAATGAATCTGCTATTTGAGAACCAAATACAGCAGTATGAACAGAGGTTTTTGTCAGGCATCTGATTTTTTCAGAAATTCTGCACCACTGAAAATAACCATTCTTCTCATTCATTCATGACATGCCATTGCTCCCTTAAAGATCCACAGGTATATTTTGTATAAGACGAGCATAATCCCCTGTAATGAATTAAGACCTTAGGCCCACTGAAGGAGAGATTCTGGTTCAAGATCATCTTAAGAACCTGAACGTGCACAAGTCCATGGGACCTGATGAAATCCATCTGCAGGTCTTGAAGGAGCTGGCAAATGAAGTTGCTAAGCTTCATCATAGCTGTCCATCATAGTTGAAAAATCATGGCAGTCAGGTGAAGCTCCCAATGACTGGAAAAAGGGAAATATAACCCCCATTTTCAAGAACAGGAAAATGGATGACCCAGGGAATTACAGACCAGTCAGCCTCACCTCTGTGCCTGGCAAAATGTTGGAGCAGATTCTCCTGGAAGGCACTACTAAGGCACATGAAAAACAACAAGGTGGTTGGTAACAGCCAGCATGGCTTCACTAAGGGGAAATCCTGCCAGACCAGTCTGCTGGCCTTCTATGATGGGGCTACGGAACTAATGGACAGGGGTAGAGCAGTTGATGTCATCTACCTTGATTCATGTAAAGTGTTTGACACTGTCCCACATGACATCCTTGTCTCTAAATTGGAGAGACATCAATTTGATAGATGGACCACTTGGTGGATAAAGAACTAGCTGGATGGCCACATGCAAAGAGTCGTGGTCAATGGCTCAATGTCCAGCTGGAGACCAGTAACGAGTGGTGTCCCTCAGGGATTGGTGTTGGGACCGCTCTTGTTCAACATCTTTGTTGGTGACATGGACAGTGGGGTTGAGTGCACCCTCAGCAAGTTTGCCGACGACACCAAGCTGTGTGGTTTGGTTGACATGCTAAAGGGAAGGAATGCCATTCAGAGGGACCTTGACACGCTTGTGAGGTGGGCTGATGCCAACCTGATGAAGTTTAACCATGCCAAGGGCAAGGTAACTACACCTGGGTGGGAGCAATCCCAGGCACAGCTACAGGTTGGGCAGGGAAGAGAATCAGAGCAACCCTGCAGAGAAGGACTTGGGGGTGTTGGTCAATGAGAAAATGAACATGAGCCAGCTTCAGTGTGCGCTCGCATCCCAGAAAGCCAACTGTATCCTGGGCTGCATCAAAAGAAGCGTGAAACAGCAGGTCGAGGGAGGTGATCCTGCCCCTCTACTCTGCTCTTGTGAGATCTCACTTGGAGTATTGTGTGCAGTTGTGGTGTCCTCAACATAAAAAGGACATGGAAGTGTTGGAACAAGTGCAGAGGAGGGCCGCGAGGATGATCAGGGGACTGGAGCACCTCCCGTATGAAGATAGAACGAGAAAGTTGGGTCTGTTCAGCCTGGAGAAGAGAAGGCTGAGTGGAGACCTCAGGGCAGCCTTCCAATATCTGAAGCGGGGCTATAAGGATTCCGGGGAGAGACTCTTCATTAGGGCTGGTTGTGACAGGACAAGGGGTAACAGGTTCAAACTTAAACAGGGAAAGTCTAGATCGGATATTAGGAGGAAGTTTTTTACTGTAAGGGTGGTGAGGCACTGGAATGGGTTGCCCAGGGAAGTTGTGAATGCTCCATCCCTGGCGGTGCTCAAGGCCGGGTTGGACAGAGACTTGGGTGGCATGGTTTACTGGGAGGTGTCGCCGCCCATGGCAGGGGAGGTGGAACTAGATGATCTTAAGGTCCTTTCCAACCCTAACCATTCTATGATTCTACATAATCAAAATGATTTCTCCAGAGAGGTGTTTCATATGGATTAAACACAATGAGTGCTAACTTCTGTACATATTACTGTACTGTCTACACATACAATGTTGAAAGACTAAATGCTCCAAATTAAAGATTTCAAACATTTCTCTTTATGGAATAGATAGCCTGATTAGAAAATAAATTCTGTGTAAGACTTGCATGCTCTATAAAAGCCTTTACTGAATATTTACATAAGGTCTTAATTTTAAATATTAGATGTTAATTAAAAATGTAAGTTTGAGAACAATGCATATAGCTGTTTTTTTCACGATTAAAAAATAAAATGTGCTTAAAATATATGAAAAATAAACCTCTACACTTTTACTCTTGTAGTAACAAAGATTACACTATAAGTATCAATAAATGGTTTACATAAACTGATATCCAGCATCTTAACAATGCACCTGCATTAGATAGAACTCAGAACAATAACTTATCCTATTTAAAACAGACAAAAAACAGTTATATGCTTTAGAACATTTTCACAATGCTGGATGACACTTTACATAGCACACATGTAAGTGGTGTTCCCTCCTGAATGAAAATAAATATAAGCTCTGTCAGGGCTACAGATTTTTCTTGGAAATCATCCAGATCTCTGCTTTAATTAAGTTAATCATATTCACAATGCTTTTGTGCAGATACAGTCTCTGTCACTGCAGTATTTCATTCATAGTTCCTAAAGCCAGATTAAACAAGTCCATAAACAATAAAAAAAAAGAAATAACTCATGTTCTTAGTGATGCGCGGGCCTTGTCAAGAATTTCCTTTCTGATCTTTGGATAGTTTGGGTGTGCTTCAAGGACCTGTCAAAAGACAAAAACAACCCAAAAGTTCCATGTCTAAAAGGAACGAATACTGCTTGGTTATCCCACTCATCACTGACCTTACACATTTTAGAACTAAAATAACAGTGTAATAAGTTTGTCTTAAGAATCCATAAATATTTAACTGTAGCTAGAGACTCCCATCTATGGAGGTCAAGAACAGCTTTATCAAAGATGCCTTGCTTCCCTTTCACACTGCCCTGTCACTTCGGTGTGAAAGACATGAGCCAAGGGAATAAAGCCGCCTGGTGGCTTGAAATGCATGCATTCAGAACAGTGACCTCTGGAGACATTTCCAGGGTTTTAAGTATACTTTCTCTGCAATGATAAACTGCTCTCATGTTTTCACTCCCTCAGGTCCTTTCACTATATTCTATCCACTTCATCTTGCCCTTCAGTTCCCTCCTCTCCCTTATCCTTCCACCCAATTTGTCCTTTCTAGTTATCTTCATTCCCCCACACCCCGCAAAGAGCAAATATAATTTATTTTGTTACTAATACTAATAATTATTAATCCGGAATGTAATAGTAACCCTTCCTCTTTCTATGCGTTTGCTCTATTTATGTTTGTACCATACAAAGATAATACTGGAAGTCACTTTTTAACAGTGTCTTCTGATGTTAACATTTGATTAATACCTTCAGCTATAATTCTGTATGGATTTAACAAGTTGCAAGCAGAGGGCAAAAAGAAGGTGCTACCATTAGAATGTGCTTTCACATATGACAGCCAGCTGCTTTATCTTTTACTTACCTGGTGGCCAGGGAGCTCAGGGTCAAGCACATTACGTAAAGGATATTTAATTTAATCCAATTTAAGGAATTAGATATTTTTTTGACACTGTCATGTATTTTGGAAATTTAAACTCAATAAAATAAGGAACAATATGTAAAAGAATGTTGCCACAGTAGATAGAGTACCAAGTATAAACACAAATTCTACCTTATGACAAATATCGACTGCATCAACGTATCTCTTTCCTTTCAGGTAATTGAAAGCCAGCTTGTATCCTGTAAGTAAAAAGAGGGAAATAAAAGGGGTACAATTCTGTGCTGAATAATGAAAAGATCACTTCCAAATTAATTTTGGTCACTGTGTGTTTCTCAAGTTAGTATGTTTGTTTTCTACTATTCTCTCTCCTAAACTTGTAAAGATCAAAATTTCTACTGAAAGTCACTTCAAGTTGTAAGTAGGAGTCCTTTAAACACTGATAGTTATGTCTGAATCAAAAGGAGACATTATTCTGGAGAGCATGTGTTACCACAGACAATACATACTGGTTGCCCTCTCTCAATTACTATGGTACCCAACAGAGTTTCCCACTGTGACCTACAGTAATACACTGTCTCTCTGCAAAGGCAATTCCACTATTAAAAGACAAAAAAAAAAAAATCAGGATAGCAATAACAAACTAGGGAATTAAAATGCTATTCTGTTCCACTGTCAGAGGACAACTGAAAAAAAGTCATACAGCTAAGTTGCATAGCAACATGTCAGGCTGATACTTCCAACATGAAAGATACAGCTCAAGTATATCAGCCTGGTCAGAGATCAGGACTGCGGAAAAAATGCAATTTCCAAAACCTGAATTTTTAAGTATTTCATTTATGAACTTATCCTCACTAGCAGTGATTATGGGGGGATCTGATACCAATTTATACAGTTTTAATTGCCAGATGCAGTTTGCGCTGCTTTAACCATTTTAGTTTTTATGCATGCCAATTCTCACAACGTTGTACGTAAACTAGAAAACAATGTGTTTCAATATCACACTCTTATCTTTCTGTATGCAAGACTGTTCCACAGTTTAACTTCACTAAGGTATTCTCCTGTCTAGACATCAAATGATTTTGTAATTTATTCAATTCCTACCTTCTAGGGGGTTTCAAAGCCTTTATATATGTTCTTTTTAAACTAAAAAAATACCCAAACCACACCTTTTTACTGTTAAAACTTCCTCTTTCTAATACATTTAATTTGATCAACAACTGTTATATCTAAACCAAGACATCCATGTGTCTGTCTACAGGAGCAGGAACAACTAGTAAAATCGCTGCATTCAAACTCATACTTAAGATATCTAGAGATTTTTCTACATAACCTAAGACAGATTTCTATCCGTCATTTTTATTACTGAGATCTGAGTCTTTATTCTGCTTTGACCCTCCTGATTTTTTGACTCACACTATGTAGGGTAACCCATTTTGGCAATTCATCCTTGCATATGCATTTTTATATCCTTAACTGTGTTATAAAAGCAGGAGCTAAACCACAGAACATTCAGTTACATTAATAAAACACTACTTTCTATATATTATGATTATTGATTAATTATGAACCAAACCACTGCAGCATTCAGGAGTTACACTTAAAGAAACAAAATAGTGTGTCACTTCATACACATAATACTTAACAAACTTGTTAAAAAAACACTGGTTTTTCAGTTGTCAAAGGCTATCTCTCATCTTAACACTAAAAAAATTAGTGGTGCAAGAAAAGACCACAGATTAAAGACTACGAGAAACAAACATTTCTGAGGGGCCACAAAACCTGGAACAGAATTTTTGTAAACCACCAGCAATGGGACCCACAGACAGACTATATGTGTTGAATAAGAAAGGGCATTTCATCCTATGAGTCCATTTCTTAAAGGGTTTCCTACATTAAAATAATTCTAAAAACGTGACAGTTTTGTGTAGACTTGAATTAACCATCCAAATTGGAACTGTAATAGTATCCCAAGTTTTCAGTTAACCATCTTTTTTAAAACAGACATAGTTAAAAATATTTAAATATTTTATTTTTAAAATCCTTACTCATGCATATAAAGCCCATATAAATAATTTGTCTGATTATCAAAACGAAGTACATAAATTGATGATCTGCCACTATCTGATATATATTGGGTTATATATAAAAGGTTCTCTACTATAGTAGACAGTTCATACTGCACTACTATAAATACATTATTAAAATTTAATGCTGTATTTATAAAGATGTTCACAAAAAGCAAACTAAACTCTTTCAAGACCAAAACTTGTACAAACCAGAAACTTCTGAAGTATCACAAAGCTGCTACCTCTTGCCATGGGGACTTTCCCAACGACTGTTAAGTACACCTTTAAACATCTGTGGATTTTATGTGAGGAAAACCAGTGATGCTATATGGAAAATAAAAAGCAGTCTTTCCAGTAAAAGGCAGCTGTTTCATTCTTACTGTAATGCTTGAAATCATGCCTACAGGTTATGCACACATACCTATTGTTGGATTCATTTGATTTCCATATTTCCAGGCCATCTCGTAATTCATTGCTGCATCCTTATATGCTTGTTCCTTCTCCATTATGTATCCCATGTATTCATAAGCCTTGCAGCATGACTGCAAAATATAAACATTCATTCCAAATTTTATTTAGGTAAGATTACCTACAACAACACCAATTGCTTAAAAACTTCAAATCTGCACAACTTGAAAACATAAGTGATACTCGTACTAAATTTGATGACAACAGCCTTGATTTAAGACATCTGTAATACATGTCAGTTATATGGAATTATGCACAGTGAATTCCTATGTTACACCAAATCGAGTGCAGAGTTCATCCCAGAGGACACTGCAACTATTCCTTCAAAGATGTTTAGAGCCTCCAGGAACCCTGTAGATACTTTTCTCAGTTAATAATAACCCTACAGCAGCAACATTTCAAGTCCAAATTGTATCTTCCACATATATTGCTTGTTTCATGTTTTCTTAAAAGGGTATTTTCATAGAAGGCTATGAAAATATTTTTGAAAATATTTTTGAAAACTGTTTCACATTATAATTTTCCACTTAAAGAAAAAGGAATGTCTGGAAGGTAAGGATAAAAAATACTCCCCTTGTCATTTGTGACAAACAAAAAGCGCAAAATCAAGAAGATAAGAAACCTCAATTTCACAGAAACAGTTTGCTCATTAGGATCCCACTAACCAAATTTAAGTCTTTTAAAATAAAACCAAACTCATATTATCAGATACTATGCTTTTATAAAGAAGTTTTCACTCAACCTATTTATTTAAATTGTGTGTATATATAGAATAGAATCATAGAATCATAGAACAGTTAGGGTTGGAAAAGACCTTAAGATCACCTAGTTCCAACCCCCCTGCCATGGGCAGGGACACCTCACACTCAAACATGCCACCCAAGGCTCTGTCCAACCTGGCCTTGAACACCACCAGTGATGGAGCATTCCCAACTTCCCTGGGCAACCCATTCCAGTGCCTCACCACCCTTACAGTAAAGAATTATCTTCCTCATATCCAATCTAAACTTCCCCTGTTTAAGTTTGAACCCGTTACCCCTTGTCCTATCACTACAGCCCCTCATGAAGAGTCCCTCCCCAGCATCCCTATAGGCCCCCTACAGATGCTGAAAGGCTGCCACGAGGATCTCCACTCAGCATTCTCTTCTCCAGGCTGAACAGCCCCAACTTTCTCAGCCTATCTTCATATGGGAGGTGCTCCAGTTCCATGATCATCCTCGTGGCCCTCCTCTGGACTTGTTCCAACAGTTCCATGTCCTTTTAATGTTGAGGACACCACAACTGTACACAGCACTCCAAGTGAGGTCTCAGGAGAGCAGAGTAGAGAGGCAGGATCACCTCCCTCGACCTGCTGGTCACTCTCCTTTTGATGCAGCCCAGGACATAGTTGGCTTTCTGGGCTGCGAGTGCACACTGAAGCTGGCTCGTGTTCATTTTCTCACCGCCCAACACCCCCAAGTCCTCCTCTGCAGGGCTGCTCTGAATCTCTTCCCTGCCCAGCCTGTAGCTGTGCTTGGGGTTGCTCTGACCCAGGTGTAGGACCTTGCCCTTGTCATGGTTAAACTTCATAAGGCTGGTATTAGTCCACCTTACAAGCGTGTCAAAGTCCCTCTGGATCATTCAATTCTGACTGCTAAAAACAATCCTAAAAACTAATTAATCACAATAATGTGTTCTCTCAATCAAATAATATTGTCCACATTGGAGAATAAAATGCAAAATATTGTTTTGCGAATTAACAAGATATTTTAAGATATAAAATGTTAAACATATATTCATATAGTACAATTCCTGCTTAGCTGCTTTGCATGCAAGTTGGAGAAAAGTCAGTATTTTTACTGTGCTGTTTTGTTAAGGAACTGGAGTTGCTGACTTCTATTTTGCCATCCTCCTTCCTATCAAACACAGCTTGTTTATCTAGGCTCCTCCTGGGACTCAAACTTCTTACAGGAAAACAAATTCCATGGTAGGCTGTGTTTTTAGAGCTGCCTGGAAATTTCTGCAACAAAGTGTCATTTGTGGTATATACCCACTCAACAGACCATCTATTTCAAATGTGTCTTAGTTTGGAGATGACTCATGTCTATCCTCCAGTAGTATGGATTTTGCAATTTCCCTTGGAGATCTGGATGAGTGTGTAACAGACCTTAAGGTAGAGTTTTTTCTTAATTAAAATTCAAAATCATTTTCTGTACAAATGAAATGGAGTACATCCTATTTTAAGGGGCATCTCTGCAGAAGTACCTGACAACATTATATCAAGAACTGTTGCAGCTGCCTCTTAATTTTAAATTTAGAAATAAAAAGAACAAAGGTTCAAAAAAGTCTAGCTCTCAAGAAGGTTGTGAAAAGGCGACAGAGTAACAAACCTTATCTTCTACCCTAAGAAATTCAACCAAGAAATATACAGAATCAGGTCCTTTTCCGAACCAAATCTGTGCACTATAAACACCACCCTGAACCTCCAGCATAGCATCTACAGAACTACTGGATGTGCCTCATGTGAGGGAAACTGAAGTGTATAGATGAAAAAATGTGATTATGAGAAATCAGCATAAGAGCTGAGATCTGTGTCTGCTCCTATAGTCTCCAAAATTTATATGCTATATCTTTATCAGCTTTGCAAGGCTTTGTAAAGTGCATCTCTGACATTCCATACACACCTTAAGCTTCTAGTGTCCCCACAGCTAAAACTTGCAGAAGTTACTATAGAATACGAATAAAAAAGACTAAACAGCATTCATAGGTTTGTTTACCTGTTGCTGTTTTCCTGGCTTGTTTTGGTCTACTTCTCCTTAATAAGTGAAATACCAGGGAATTGGAAAAAGAAATGTATTTTGGAATCATGTTTCAGTGGAAAAATAGCTAATTAATACAGGTGGTTACAAAGGTTACTTTAAATGTGCACTTACCCTGTTATGACGAAGGCATCGCTTTAGTAATTCACCTCCTATATCGTATTTTGCAGATTGAATATATATATCTGCAAGCAAAAGCCAACTCTTTTCAAATTCCTCTGCATCAATGGGATTCCAGCTCATTTTTGAAATTCGTTTTAACTGATTTCTGGCTCGTGGAGTCTGTTTCAAGATCATGTAGGCTGTGGCCATTCCCAGAAGTGCTGGTATATGATCCTTCTGCAATAAAAAGCAGTGACTGCTTGGTGCTTTTACTTTACTTATAAACTTTATTTATTTTTTTTTAGTAAGACTTTCACCAGGTATCTAAAAACCAAACTAAAAGCTAAATCTCAGGAAATAACGATAGAGCATCCAACTTTATAAATATGTTTTCCATCTAGTTCTATGATTATTTCTGTAAGACTAACCATGATAACCACCATGTTAAATATTTAACATGCTGAAAATAATTTGGGCTCAAAATTATCTTCTTCAGGCTCAGGAAATGTTGAAAGCATCCACAGGTGCTTCATCTCAACAAGAAACATTCTCATATCACTAAGACCTGTCCTTTTGATACACAGTAAATACTTCAGATAGAAACTCACCTGAACTTACAATACAAGTGGTATTTTCTACTTTTAAAAGTGCCTGTCAAATGTCAGTAACAGGGACAATGTTTCCTATTATTAGGTCTACAGCTCCTAAAAATGTAAGTCTAAACTGCCTGTATCCAAAAGCTATGTATAAAGAACAGGATTTTTAGAAGCCACCATTCTATGCAAGAGCCATAGGTAAGTAGTAAGAAGTACAGGAGCAAGTGTGATTTTTAAAATCCTGCCCTTATCAGCATGGGGTATAGATGAGAATGGGGCTTGCATCCAAAAACTACATCCTAAATGTGGAGAGTAGCTCTATCAGCAGCTAACTTAAAAGTTTCTTTTTCTCTGCCTTCCTCTTGGATTCAGCACCTATACTTCTTTGTAGGGTTGTGCTGTAAAATAGGCTTGCCATAATGGGTTATATAAAATAAAATTATAAAAAAAAAAAACACCAAAAGGCCCTCTTCCACATAATGATCAGCTCATCTCCCCTCTCCCTCAATAGTCACGCCCGGCATGGATCAATAACCTCTGAAATCTGAAAAGATTAAACCAGTGTGTTTTACGCGACCCTGGACAGAAAACTAAATAGACTAGAGCATTCTTCTTGCTGGAACTGTGTCACCATGTGAAAAGCATTCAATATTCAAAGAACCTCAGATCAATACTGAGCAGGACTCAGAAGCCAGTACTGGAGGCAGAGGGACACCTCGTGATTCTCAGAACTGCTTTGCACACAAGATAAGCATCAGCATGCTCACCTCAGCCAAGGAGCAGTGTAGCACCCGGTCAATGGGTAGTAGTAACTTGAGTATTTCCTGGCATTCCTACAGACTAAATGTGTCTAGAAGTGCTTAAATAAAATCTGTTGATAGGTGCTGGTGACAAGAGCATCCATTATTAATCCTAAAGTTAATGATTACAGCAAACTATAAAATAATGAAGATTTCCATTGCAAGGATGAATTTTAAGCGGATGGATAATCTTGCACTGGAATCTAAATTATGCCAAATTGTCATGAAGTACATGAAGGCATCTTATATTTCATTGTTACTGGTTACAGAATGAAGGTACTATATCAATTTATACCATCAGACACAGTGCTGGCACAACTAGGAATTAAAAAGCAACCCAGCGACTCAAACCAAGCAGCCTATTCACATTTTAGTAATCGGCAATATTAGCATTGAGTTATATATTTGCAATCCAATGAAAAACTTCTAAAAGAAATTGTTATTTCAGCATGGGTTTGGTTTCTTTTCCAAATTTTACATAAAATATTCATTAACAAGGAAAAAAAAATCCTTAGAATGAATTGCACTAACACGTCACTACTCCTGAATGCCAACTGGAAGACTAATTAAAAAAACCCTGTATTGTGAAAGAGAAGACTGAGGAAATGATACAGGTTACTAACCTCAGCCACTACTATTTCAGTGAAAGTGTTCAGTGCTCGTTCAACATTTGATTTCTGTTTGGTTGCCATGAGGCAGTAATTTTCCATGATCCGCAGTTGAATGTGACCCTGAACAGTCTGAGGCTTGAGCTCCTTCAGAAGATTTTCTGCTGTTCTTACAGCCAACTGCACAGACTCCTGCTTCTCTGCTGAATTACTGTTATTGGAAAGAAAGTGTTTGTAAAAGCTTATTTTTTTAATAGACCCTAAATTAATTACAAGTTAGTATTGATTCCATGCTAAAGGCATGCCATTTTATACAAGACAGTTTTGTTACATAGGCATTCTACATAGATTCTCTTCTGTAACCACAGCAGTTCCAACCTAACAAGCTGGTTTTCACACTGCAAGTGTCCAGGATTCCAGATAAAAATCTGTATTTCCTGTTTGAGACTGATTAATTACAGTCTAGAATAGGCTCTCACAATACCGTAAGTAGAATATTTGAAGCATTAGATAAGCTCAAACTTCTAGCAATTTAATTTAAGGCACATTATTAAGGAGAAGCAGAGAAAACGGATGACGGAAGAACCCAAGCAGTATTTATGGCATTCACTCACCCTATGTCAGCATCCAGATTTTCAAAGACTTCACCACCCACAGTTTCATTATCTGGGTTCAAACAAATTTCAATCATGTTGTAGACTGCATTCTGTCCCCAGTCACTGTCCTTTCGAGCTTTATTAAAATGCCGGAGTGCATCATTTGGTTCACCCGTATACCTACACAGTTAATGAAAATATTTAAAGATGGGCAAGCAAAATTTCCTGCCTCAAATCCCACCCAAATCACACAAAGAATCCCAAGTATCGATAAAACAGTTTACACACTTGCACACACTGATAATGTGTGCTCAAAAAGCACACATACTATTGCAAGGAGCTTGTTTTGCAGTCAAAAACCAGTCTGATAAATTCTAAAATTTGAAAATAAGTAACACTATATTATTGAGCCAGCAAGAATATCCCTCCATTTTAACAAACAGGGAATATAAAAGATGCATGCGAGACAGATCAGATAGCTTCACTTTAAAGAGGAGCTAACTGGAAAGTATTTCAGAAGAGAAGAGACTTTCCTCAAGTCCTACCACCTTAAGTAATTAGGAAAGTACTGCTATACTACCAATCATTTACTTATCACACTCTATATATATATCTTTGAATGATAATGGATAAATAGACCTTATCATGGGTAAATAAACCTTATATTAATTATAATTCCAAGTACCAAAGATACAGCCCTTTGCAGTAGTGAAATCCTGGTTCAAGCTTTGTTCTGGAAGAATGTTTTTCAGCCATTAACAGAAATCTTGGGACTTCTTCTAGTTTTCCAGCTCTTCTTAAGAGATCAATTAATCGTGAGAGGGTTGCATAGTTATCTAAATATACAAATAATTAGGACATTGTGATTCTAGTTATTTGCTATATGAATAGCTTAAGAAATAAAGAGCCTGCCTTTTCTTCACATACAAAAATTATATATGGTGTAATACATAAGGCATATTACACAGCAACCACAGACACAAGAATGAAGATATCAAGTGATACTTGAGATATTTCTATAAAAACCTTTATAAAGATAAGTATAATTGAACTTCACTTTCAAAAGCACTCAAACTTTTGCTGTGCACTCACTTCTTTCACAAAGTCCTCTAGAAAGGTTTACATTCATTATAGCACTGTTTTAATAGATTTTAGTAGCTTTCTCTCTGGTGATAATCTGCAAATTGCAAAGAGCAACTTTATTATAGGAATTCCAAATTCATACAACAAAGTTTCCTTTCTTAATTGGAAATACAAAGTTAGCTTTGCACTCATTCACTTTATATCTTGAACACAAGAGCAAGTGCTTTACAGTTACAAGTACGTAACACCCTAGCTATATTTGGCTTGAGGTAAACAATGCACATTATATTGCAGCAAAGTAAATTACTGTATATACAACAAATTTCTCAGCTTCCCCTAAAATAGTTTTATGTTTTTACATACAGTAATGGTCTTCGTTTGTAGGATCTATGGTATTATAAACAACATATTTCTTTTTAATCAAAGTATTTTTAGATATTTATTCTTCTACCTATTAGAACTATGTATCAGAAAGAATTAAAAATATCGCTGCTAAATACTCACCTGGCTTGCGTTCTAGAAGCTGCTGGAAATGAAAGACAGCTTGTTCATAATCTTGCTTCCTGAACATGAGATCAGCCATCATCTACAATATGGACCAATTATAGAGAAAACAAACCAAAATATTATCAATTGTCATTTATAATGAACTTCAGTTCTGCAAAAGTGGGAAGCCGAAAATACAGCTTTAAAGTGTTGCAGGAATTATGCAAGAAGTAAAATGAGTTGGATTTTTCATTAATCTATGAAAAATAAACACTCTCCCTAGGTAGACAGAGAGGATAACAAAGAGCAGGTACAGGCTCATATTTCAAATTTTCACTTAAGGTAGAAATCAAAAGAGAATTAAATATTTTGGTGTAGCTTCCAAATATGTTTGGTTTTACTTGTGCAGTTTTACTCTTGTTTTCTTAAAATAGTAATAATAATTTCATTATTATTATAGTAATTCCATAATATATCATTATATATATTATACCTGGAAATAATAACATATTATATAATAATATATAAGAATATATACAATATAATAAAATAATAAAATAAAAATAATATCTAACTATAATTATAATATAATATTATATATTATAATATATTATATTATGTTATATTATCAACATATGTATTATTAACATATAATATATAAAAATATATTGCATATTAATATTACATAAAACATAATATCTATAAATAAGATATTAACATATATTAACAATATACGCATATTATTATATATTATGTAAATAATATATACTATTATACTATGTATTATATTATACATTATATTATATATATTACATATAATCATATATGTAAGTATATATAATAATTTATATAAATATATATAAATATATAATGTACTAAATTTAATATTATACATTATATTAGATATTATATAATATATATTATAAATAATATATTAACATATATTATTAGCAATATATATTATCAACAATAATATATATTATATATATTATAAATTATTTATATTTATTATTTTATATATTATATATAATCTATTACAATACTATATTATTATAACATGTAATTGTAATATACATATTTTAATATATATTGTATATTGTATATATTATATATTATATTATATATGTGTAATAATAATTTCATTATTATTATAGTAATTTCATAATTAATTATATATAATATATATAATATATATAATAATTTCATTATTATTATGTGCAAATTAAACACATAGAAAAGCAAAATTAGTTTAAAGCTAGGGAGAAAGAAACATGACAACAACTTCAGCACTGAAAGTAAACCAAATTATTTAGCTTTTTCTCCCCACTGAGAGGTAGTTAATAAAGAGTAGATTTAATAACAAATATTGAGTGTTATTATCTCTGTTCTTGCACACTACTGGGATAAATTCCAGATGTTAGACAGCTGTAAGAAAATAAATTATTCCTGTCTTAAAATAATTTTGCTTCTAATGTATTAAAGCAAAAGTTGTTCAGCCTATTGAGCAGTCTCTTAAGCAGACAAGTATGCAAATCCTGTACAGAGACTCTCCAGCTGTGATTAAAAATGCTTAAGGAGGAATATGATTACCTATGATTGTGTAAGAATGTAAAACCACCTTAAGTACATAGTTCTTGTCTTCTGGAAGTTTTTTTTAGACATCTGCTTTAATATTACTGTGCTATCAAGATAGAACAAGGGCTGTGATTGCTAGAAACATACTGAATGATTACCCAGCATAAACAGAAAAAAATTTTGTTGCAATGGATTTTTCATGATTCTTGAAATCAGAAGCTGCAGGCTTTCTTAAAGTATCATTTCATGGATCCATCACACTGCAGACACACAAACTTTAAAATTAAACTTCTGATACAGGATTAGAATAATAGTGCATACCATTGTTGCTGCTTCATTGTCTTGGTCGTTCTTCAGTAGTAAGGAACACTGATGTTGACAGGCATCAGTATCATCTTGTGCAAGATATAAACGTGCAAGTTCCAACATTGCCTGTATATTAAAATATTCAACTATAAATAATTCAAAGATGAAGAAAGCTGGTTCAGTTCTGTGACTTCAGGGCCTCAGGGAAAACTTATTTCTCTTCTAAAGTGAGAGCTTTCTCTGTTGTTCCCTGTGGGCTCCTGGTCAAATAAATTAATTTCCAGACCCTCACCTTGAAAACAGATAAAACTTTTCTTCTTTAGATAGAAATTCTGGAGGTACATTAATACAAAGCTGCTCAGATAGAATTGCTCCGAAAACTACATTATTTGGTAAGAATAATTTTCTTGGAAAAAAATGTAAATGCAAGTAGTTTTCAATTCCCTGACAGAAGCAAATACCTCATCAACATTCACAAATTAGTTTTGGAGTATAAGCAAATTCCAGCAGAAACCGTTTTCTTGTTTGCATTTCATTTTCTCATTTGCATTAAGACTGCATGTGGATCCATTTCTGAAGCAACCTCAGCATAATTATTAACAACCTGAAATGCACATAAGCACGCACCTTTAAGGCTGAAGTTTCATTGTAGACTATTCTGAATAAATTGCCACAGAAAAGTTTATAAACACAAGAGTTACCACAGATTTAATCAAGTTCCTACTGAAACAAATGGGAGTTAAACCAAACATAAAGCAAAATTAGCATTAGACAAACAGTAAGCAATGTCACCCCTGGTTAACTTTACATGGTGCTTCGATTTTGTTTTCAAAAATGAGGCACTTATAATTGCATTGTAATTCTTTCTCTGGTTACACTTGCAAATGGCACTTCTGAATCGAAACAGTATTTTGAATATCCTATTTGGGATATGAAGGCTATATTCACAATATTTAACAACTGTTTTCTTCCTACTTCCCATTCTTCACATATTCAAACATTTGCTATACAACTCAGAAAGGCAGGTGAGTAAGCACTGAAGTGATATGGAGACAGCATGCTGTAAGAATTTTAATTATTAATATTTTCTTCAAGCCACTGTTTTTTTGTGCAAAACAGTGAAAGACTGAAAAGCAGTGTGCTGGTCAAGGAACACTTCCAGCCATAGGCAAGAGAAGAATGCCAATTGCACTGGTCTTCTATACTAGATTCCAGCGACTGGAAGAGGTCTCTAAATTTTCAACTCCAACCCAAACAATAATGATACTCTGAAATGATGTCCTTGACACAGTCTGTGATCCACTTCAAGTCTGCATCTGGAAACTGCATTGCCTCTTATCTAGTCAGAGAAATTAGGTAAGGTATTACCTAACAAATTTAACTATGTAAACCAAAACAACCCAAAACAACCCAAAACCCTTATAACATGGACTACAATCTCTTCACATTTAGCTGACTGATTTTATTTCAAATCTGGTTTGGGTTACTTCAGCTAGAACACAGAAGAACTTGTTCTGATGAAACACAGTACAGACAGCTTCATATGAATTTCCAATACTTTCATATATAATTTTAAAGAAAGTAAACTCTGTGACATCGAGAAATAGGTGGGTGTTTAACAGCTCAAATTTATATTTAGTAATCTAAAAGAATTCAATTAAATCCTGTACCAGCAATGTTTTTTAAAATGAAGGGATGAAAACCAGTTCAACTCTACTGAAACTACAGAAATATAATGAGATGAGAGAGACTTGGGAGACATGGTCTAGTGTAGAGGTGTCCTTGCTCACAGCAGGGGGTTGGAACTAGATGATCTTAAGGTCCTTTCCAACCCAAACCATTCTCTGGTTCTATAATTTAAACTGGTTGTGGGTAACCAAAAGCATTTTGCTTTCAATACTCTAAGCAGGGAACAAGTTCTTAACCAGAAATTCAGTCCTAGATTTACTAAGATATCATTGTATTCTGTGTTGCTAGCAAAGCAGAATTAAAGCCAAAACTGCCACTAACTGCGTCTAGCAGATATTCAGTACAAATGTCAGTGCACAGCATATCTTGTAACAATGGGAATCTCTCAACAGTATGATTTTAGCAAGAATGAAAGGCAGTTCTATACTGGTATTTCAGTACTGGTGTGAAAGAAAAAAGATTACGGCCTTGTTACTCAATTAGTAGGATGGCACAGAACAGAAGCCATGGCTGTACCTGTACGATGACAGGCAGTCTCCTCACTTTTTTAATGGTAGAAAGGGAAGTCACATTTCTTTGAAGACTTTAAGGATATTTTTATTCCTGTCCCAATTTATTTTTCTATTTCTTCCTCTTTCTTACAAGTTGCCTTGAGGAAAGCCTCTCTCAAAGATGCTGAAGTTGTGATTTCAAGAATCTAAGTCCCTCCTAAAGCTACAACACGAGTTCAAGTATTAAAACCAGGTGATATGCCGACAATTTAGCAGCTGGTGAATCTGACAGCTATGCAATAAGAAGCAGCAAAATAAGAAGTCTTCACATACACCTAAATATACAACAGACTTATGCTAGAAAATCATGGAAATTTGACAAAAAATATATTAATGTATCTATTTTAAAAACCCATTAAACATTTTGTGACTAAAAAGGGAATCCTACCAAATCCAGATAAAAGTCTAAAGCTTCTAAAACAGATAACGAAGAGACAGAAATTGTCTCAACTGACCATAATCACTAACACCTCATTCCAGAGGACAGGCAACAAGCAACGCTGAAACAATCTCCATTAACACTGGGCGTACATTACATGTCCTCAACTGATACATGAAGACAAGCCCAATATACATTCTAACGGAAAACTCAGAGTGCATGCAGACTACCACTTGAATCAGGAGTTTGTAAAAGAGACAGAAATTAGCAGAACACAAGATTATTTTAGCATGATAAGCAATGCAGGGGAAAAGTTAAAGTCTCAATGTATATCATAAAGAATAAATAATTGCAAATACACTTCTACACTGTGGATAATTAGAAAAATGTATTGCTAGATATCATAACTGAATGGGAAAACAATGTAAAATAGTCAGAGAGAGAACTGACCTTGTTATCGGTTTCACAGTGAACAAGAGCTTCTTTGTAAAATTTAATTGCTTTTTCATAGTTTCGCTGGGCTGTGGAATGTTTTGCAATCTCAGCACAAATTTCAGCTGCTAACTGTTTCTGTGCAGGAACCGCATCCAGCTGTTCTATCTGAGCCCGTTTAAGCACTCTGGCTTGTAATTCCCGAGCCTGGCATGGGGAAAGGAGTGAACAGTCAAAAATTTTCAAATTAATTAATTTTATATTATCTAATTTGAAGTGATTTTATTAACATTTTGAAAGGTTCTACAAGCACACTATGTATTCTATAGATGAACCCCCTCCCAAATAATAAAGTGAGTAAAATTATCTCTGCTATAGGAAATATGAATGAAAACAAGCAAAGTACAAACCACCCCAACCTCTCTCCCTCAATAACCTGCCTCAAACTGCTTTGTTTCTCCAAAACCCACATTAGAAACATGCTGAAAAGCAGCACACTCTTCAACACTTCCAAGATGGAATCCCAGTACACTTCTTAGAAAATACTCTTTGACAACTGTATGCTGATCCAGTAATGTACGATCTACACTTTAGAGAACATAATTTTGAGATAATCATAGATACAGTACTTGTGAAATGTAATGAACAGGACATTAAAGCAAAAAGCTGGGAAGGGATCCAGTTTACCCCTTGTCTACTTGAAGAAAAAAGAGGTATGAACAAGCTTATTTAATATTCCACCTAAGGAATATTTAGGTCAAATATATTCAATTGAATAAAGATGACACATTTTTATTGGTCTAAATTTTCTCCATATTTCTCTTTCTTGCATTATTTATAACTAACTTTTTCCTCAGTCCAAATGGTTATGTTCCAACTCATAACTTCTAGCAGAGCTGTAATCACAAAAAATGCTAGGACATCATTGAACAAATCCACTTTATTAAAGGGAAAAGCAATGATTTTGCATACAAACTGCAGTTCTGCTTAGAGAAATTTTATCATCTCCATAGGTTCCTATTAAGAACTTCTTTTAAGTCTCCAAGCTACATTTCCACACCAAAAATATTCAAATGAAGTGTTACATACCTTTTTCCTTTTTCTTCTCTTAAAATTAAGCTTTTGATAAGGTATATATAAGAGACCTCTAACTCAAAAGCCACATCCCAGAAGGTGCATGTACTTAACTGCTTTAAGTACAGAAAACTCAGGCAAAAAAGCAAAAAAAAAAAAAAGAGGCAAAAGCCCCCTAAAATTTCTTTTTGAGATCCTTCATTTACAGAGTGATTAAGAAAAGTCCAGCAGAAGCATGGTTCTGATTATGCCTGATCAGTTTTCTTTGATTTCAACTGCAATTCTAACCAATTAACACACAAGGGATTTCCTCTTTCTGCTCAAGCAGTTTTGCAGCTATCTTAACACTGAAATAAAATCTCAGAAGGCCTGTTTGGCTCAGTTAAAAAGTTCACAAGTTGAAGAGAAGGAAGCACTAATATTACTCTGCTGCTTCTCATCCCCCTACCTTTTTGCATAGCAGGGAAGGAGAATTAAAACACAAAGTAAAATACGGGAGGAACTTCTAACATCACTCTGCAAACTAAGGGGAAAAAACTCTCTAAGAGGCAGCAATAACATGACTGAGCAGTTAAGTCTTGCTGAAATAATCAAAATATAGGTGGCTTTGTGTAAATGGATGTGGCAAGAAAAGACTTCAAAAATAACTGGTATAAGGAAGGCTAGTCTTGAGGAAACTAACAAAAGCAACAAAAGAAAAAAGGGGAGAGAGACAAACCAAAGTTTTTGAAGTGTCATATAGGAGAAACCTGACAGAACTAAAGAAGTAAAGAGTAAGAGAAATAGACTGCTTTGGGGAGATTTACTGTAGAAGAATGCAGGGAAAAACGTCAACTTTGAAAGTACATTATGAGGAAAAGCAAAGAAAGATTTTAACAACAGATTAAATAGCAATTCCAGTAGGATTTCAACTCCTATATACAATTATCATTCTAATGAATCTACATAATTTAATTTTCTGGCTGGTCAGAAGATGCTACCAAGGCTTACTGTTTCTGTAAGACTGGAGATACAATGGAAAAGCATGTGCTGACCCAACCTCTTGCTCAACCTTTGTTTTGAGAAAGCGTCTTCTAAATGGATTATCTCTAGCTTCCAACTTAGCTCTTTCAAGCCTCAGCCTGAGTGGTAATACTAAGCTCCAGAATATTACAAAAATAACGAGAACAGGTCTTATTATTGCTTTTTAAAATAAAGAGCAGTACAACAAGATGACAGGTAGCCGTTGAAAGCTGGTCTAGATTGTTCTGTGAGCATTCAATGAGGAGCTAAAGATATGTAACCTAGCTGCCCTCATAGCGATGCTCCACACACATATAAAGGCACAGTAAAAAATGCAGTAAAAGCCTGCATTCTGAGATCAAATTCCGATAGCACTGCACACAAAAAGCTTAAGACTTTCTAACAACTTATGTTCTTTACATTTCACAGCAGTCACTGATGCTTTATTCCTAACATGCATGCATTCTCCTCATTCACAGAAATATGGTTAGAATTTGGGATAAAAGTGAGGATATTGCAAGCTTTCATAGGTTTTTTTGGTTTCCCCTTTACCTGTTGTAATGAAACAATGGCTTCATCAATCTTCTCCATTTTGCTGTAAATCTTTGCCAGAAGCACGTGGTAACGTACATCTTCCACCAGAGAAGACAATTCATTAACTGTAAGAATTGCATTAAACAAACATTATTCTTGTAAGAACTGATGATCCTAATAAAGAAAGATAAAGCTCTCCACATACTCTAGGCAACAGCCTGTAAAAAATTCACACCTCAATCTTATGTATTTAGGATTGTGATTTGACTTGGTGTGTTGTTACTAGCCAGAGTAAACATTAGGACCTACAAACAGAGTGAGATTTAAGGCCAAAGACATTTAAATGTTCAAAAGGAATGAAAAAATCTGACTGTATAGTTTACTTGCATTCTCAGAAATATGAGAGAAAAGCCTTTGATTTAAATGGACAGGAAATAAATCCTCCTTAAAATCAATGAAAAATGTAGAAATTGATTCAAAGCGTGCTACTGTACACCCAAAAAAACATAACATCAATGAAATTTCTATTCAGACTTCAAGCTACCATTCTTTTGCTAGAGACTGCAACAGACATGAACAGAAACAGTTATTTTTTAACTGACCATTTCAGCATCTCCTAAAAAAGCAGCAATCTACTTTTGATTAATGGTTAAAATATATTCACATACAATACTATTCGAAGAAGACATGCTCTCCTGCGCTTGTATTCATTTTAATATATTGACAAAGTGGGATCTTAAGCACAGGTCCACATTAAAAAACAAAAGCCACCAAAATCCATGTTTTATTTTTCTTAAAACTAATAAATATATAAATAAATAAAGCATGTTGAGCTATACTCTATTAGCAAACTGTCTTCAAAGTGCTGTAATTGTGACATGCTATTTTAAATCAGATTAGGCCATGTAGCCAACCATGTAAAATAATTCCCTCCAGTACTTTTCCTATATTTCATTTTTCTTTCGCAAATAAAGGATATTTCAACATTTCTTAAAAAAAAACCCAATAAAACTACAAAAAAACCTTAAAATATTAAACATCAATAATTTTCCCAATCAGCCAAGATATACTTTCTTTTCATATAGAGAATGTGTATATATCAAAGACATACAAAAAGGATATTGGCTTACATACTTTTTTGCTTCCTTGTAAGATGGAAGAGATTTTAAAGTACACAGGACAAATGTATTTACTGCCAATTTATCTCTCCACACCAGATCAAGCTGCCTTGAACATGATTATTAAATTAGCCAGTCCCTCAAAGGCTTAACTAAGGCAGGAATATAACATTAAATCAGATTTTTTCAATAAGTAGTAAACAAGACAGAAAACCAACTCCCCCCTGCACAGTATGAAAGACCAGTAAAATAGTGACATAAGAAAAACTCACAGAAGGGACTAGGAATAAGACTTAATCATACTATCTATTTCTGTATTCAGATAGCCACAAAAGTTAACAAGTGTAATTAAACCATTGCAAAAAGATTTCCTTAATTAAGTGTATAGCTCAACAGCTCACATTAAGCCATCTGAAAACTTCTTAATTGCCTTTTGACAAAAACAAGGAAAAAAAAAAAACAGCTTTAGCTGTGTAAGTGCATATTCCTAATATAAAAGTAGTGTAAAAGAGGTTCCTAAAAGGCATCTTTAACCCTTTTAGTCTCTTTTCCCTGAAAGACACTGGGTAGTACTTATCACCTAAACAACCACTTCTTAACAGTAGTAATGACCCATCTACACTCAACCAATTCAGAATCACATTTGTCAGCACAGAAGAGAAAGAACTTCGCATGGGTGCAGCTCTGCTATTGTATTTACTTACTCCATCTATCAGAGATGTTGCACCTTTAAAAGTCCTGGCACAAGCACCTTTAAAGGTAAGTTAATTTTATTTTAGAGTGCATTTCTCATTTTTCACTTAATAGCTTTCTGTGTTTTACACAAGAAAAAAAAACAAACCACAAAAGTTTGTATGGATCTTGCTTACTCCTTGGAATCATGCAGAAAACACAAACAATAGAACTATATGGTTTGTTGCAAATTAATAACACTCCTACCACGCTCATGATCTAAAGCTTGCTGAAGTACTCTTTCTGCCTTTTCATACTGCTTCAGTTTCATTAAAAGCTCAGCCAAATCATAGCGAAGGAAATTCTGTTGACCACTTCTCAATGCACACTCATAGTAACAGATTGCCTAAAGGGAAGAAATAAAAATCTGAGTGTTATTTAAAGATGAATTTTAAAGGCAACAACCTTGCTACTTAGGTATGTAGTGACATGCTGCTTGAGAGTTTTCTTTCTTTTCTTTCTTCGCTGCTCTTGTAACCAAGTCATTTTTAATAAATACTATATTAAAAAGAAACCAAATATTATTAAATTGCAAGATCAGGCTTCCAAAAAGGTAATGCCAAATTAAAGATAAATAGAATAACTACAGCCCACATTTTGATACTAGGCATGCATTTACAGGGCCTAACCAAGTTATCACGTTCTATCTTTGACAGGATCATTGCCAATTAAACTACATTTTTAGTAGCTGCTGAAGTTGTGTAATTCCAGGCAAACTGGAGCTACAAAGTTCTGTTTTACTGCACACAAAGGACAAATATTTTCCCAAAGTCTACCTGAAACACATGATGATATAAGAAGTAATGAAAAGTTTAAAAATACCAATGAAGCATTATCTAAAAGAAAGGAGATTACGCTCTTCATTTCTAAACATAAATCTGGCAATTGTATCACTTAAAAAAAGTCAATTATTTACCCAAGAAAAAACAAAAGCAATGTTCTGGATTAATAAACTATTATTCCACAGGTTTTAAAAAAATCCACTTCAATACAACAACTCAAATAGTCTTAGAATAGGATGTTACTTCTCTAAGTAAAAAAAAATGAGAACTGCTATTATGTTGAAAAGGTATATTTTCAAAATGAATTTTAAACAGCTATTAATTTTTGTTGTTTTAAAATAGAACACATTTAAACACGCACAATAATGCACACAACGGGCAGGTTACTTGTTTAGACTTAAGCATCCTAAGGATGACATAGCTGTACTCTCAGAATAAAAACAAATAAAATCCATGAAATACCCATCACCATATAGACTGTAAGTTTTTCTATAGCAGCTCTAGGAATTGTCAGTGCATTAGGTTATCACATACACAAAAAAGGTTTGAAGTATCATGGAGCAAGATAGGAATCATATACTGAGCTGCTCATAGTACTGACCTGAAGAGAAGCAAGGGAAAATTCTAACATTGCAAATACAAAATACAATTTGAACACACCCTCCAGTAGTTTGAAGTTGCCCAAATAAAATTATTTGTTCCTGCATGTTTTCCCCAAACATTTTCTTCTGGTTTTCCTAAAATAAGAAGTTAAAGCCCTTATTAGTACTCACCTAGCCAACATTAAGGCTAGGAGATGTAGTAAGTCTGGGTCAACGAAGAAATAATTAAACATGGATTTGAGTGCACATAATCACATAAACTGTAAGTTACCAGACCTACAATTCACCAGATTTGTATCCACCAATGTACGGCTGTGCATTTTGCCAGATACTTTGAAGAGGACCTACAAACTTACTTTCAGAACAAAAAAGACTGTTTAGTGCTTTAAAGTTAAAGGCATCCTTCTATTTGACCTGACAACAGCATAACTGTAGTTAAGTAATTACATTGCGCATACACAAGAGCCAGCTTGTACATCACAAATACAAAAACTATATATTCCCTGGAGTAACACTCAGAAAATTTCACATTCAACGTGATCAGAAAGAAATCTGTAGTAGGATTTCTATGCAACAGACCTCCCCAGTCACTCCTTGGTTCATCGGCCTTACGGAAAAAAGTAATCTATCAAATAGACATTCCCAGAAGATGGACAACCTTTGGGTTTACTCCATGAAGCTAAAACCATGTTTCTCCTTCGACACCATCCTGACACAATGGTAATAAACATGCAACTTTAAACTTTTATGCTTCCTTCCCAGGCTGTCCCAAAATGCTTTCTTCCTTTCCCTGTGCTGTGAAGGGTCACAAAGGGCTGAACAGGTATTTCAAAGGGGATCTACAAACATATGTTCAGGATAAAAAGTCTGCTAGGCACTTAAAGTGAAATGTGGCTACTACCCAAGCTGAAAACAAAATCAGGCAAAGCCCACATGTTCACAATAATGGGCATAGTATTTAACTAGCCTAATACAGTATTTATAGAATACCTTAGAATAGTTATGCGTTTTGATTAGTGCTTTTCCAATTTTACTTGCTAAAGCTGGATCTTTTGGATTTTTCTTCAAGGCCTGCTCGTAGACTTCTATGGCTTCATCAGGCTTTGGGCAGTAAAAAATAGAAATACAGAAGTCAAAGATCAACATAAAAAGTGTATGAAGAAAACAAAATCTGGTAACACTTCCAGGAATGACCGCCAAGTACTACTGATTCATAAGCTATATACTTCTGAGAGAAGAATGGTCACTGTAAAATTGCTGGAAGTGCTTTTGTAAAGTGCCCATGTAAATTTACATTTCCATGCCAAAACAGAATGCGGAGAGAACTTTACAAACAAACAAGTCTGATTTAACCTGATCTTTTTTCCACTGAAATTTCTCTACTACTGTTTTCACTAGTTAACAAACATATGCAAACTTATTACTGTGCTGGACAATCATCCATTTCTCTCCTCTAGTCATGTTACAGCAGACCTAAATGATTTCCCTTTTGCTTCTCAATTATTCATTAAGGAGACAAATGTACACAAACATTAATAACTAAGCAACCACTAATGATCTACAGATCCCCAAACTAGTAATCTGAACTATTAGATGTGTGTTCTAACCCAATATATTCTTTCAGCATCTGAATTTAAATGTGTATCGTTCCAAAACCGATATCCACTTGACTACACTGTCTTCTAAAAATACTGAGTAGTATTTCAAATTCATCAAGAAAGCAAAAGATAAAAAAAATGTACAGGAATTCAGTAATTTAAAATTTCAAAGTGGAACTTTCAAAATAGAACTAAGTTACCTAGAATTATTCTGAATTTCAAAACACTTTTAAACATCTTCAACTTCTTTTTGAATTTAATTTCGCTCTTGCTTTCGATTTTTGTTAGTCTGATGGGTCAGTAATCTTCTAGATAAAATTCCCACCTTGGCTTTCACCCAGTCAGTTATTAGAACAAATGCATTTTCAACTGCTTTTTCTTTGAACTCAACAGTTACATTTGTAGCCAGTAATTATGGGGGTTTTTTTACATCCTAAAGCAGTTTCTGTTTGCCAGCTACCAATCAATAAGTCAGCATGTTACATTGCCTCAACTTGCCAAAGTCAACAAATGACTCAATCATTCTATTCATCTCTAGCAGGCACTTACCTCTTGAATATTCATGTATGCTTCACCAAGAAGAAGCAAAGTATGAGCACTTGGCAGTTTTTCTACTAGGTCTCTGGAAACAGAAGAGAGAACTTTGCTCAGAATTTAACATGTCAATGCTGGTGTCTAAACAACAATAAATAGGGCACAACAATTTTCTACTCTGCAGATTTTAGTTTTTATTTCTGAAAATAAAACAAACAAATCTAAGGTATCTTTCCAAACCAGGACTCCCAGATACTGTTTTAAATGCTACAACGCTAACTCAAATTAATTCATTACGTCACTACATATTTCTGACTTATTACAGTAGGAAGAGAAAAAAATGAGCTCACCATGCTACCATAAAACATCTTGGAAAATATATACACACACCACAAACTTTTACCTGTAGCAACCAGCATATAACCTCTTATCTTTCCTATGATGAAGATAAATATCTGCCATTTTTTCTTTAGCTTGTACAAAGTAAGGCTGTTCAGGTGTAATATTTCGGAGCATAGTCAAGGCTTGTTCAACATCTCCTTCAGCAATTGCCAGATCTGCATTTGCAATCACAACTCTTAGTTCCTCAGAAGTTCCAGAAAATTCATTAATGGCTTCTTGCAGTACTATAACAGCTTCATGCTGCAAATAATAAAACCAATAGAATTGATGTATTTCCTGCTGTTGAACAGCCAAAAGTAAAGACATCATAAGCAAATAAATGTCTGGGGGCATTATAGAGACCAACAGAAAAAAAAACCCCACAAAAATCCCCAAGCCATAGTATCCATTTGTTTGCTAAACCATTTAATTCTCTTTCCTCTTGATTTTTTTAAATAAAACATGTGGTGTGAACAACCAGAGAAAGTTTTAGTACAGAAAATAACATCTGCATTGCATATATACAAGGAGATGCTCAAAATTAATCTGGACAATGCCTTCAGCACCCAAGGTGCTCAATGCTTGAGCAGGATGACCTCCAGAGGTCACTTCCAACTACATGATTGTGTATAGCTTCTCTTATATTCTTATATGTATGTAGTGTTCTACTGTTTATTAAGAGAGTAAGGACGCTGCTACATAAAGACCATGATCCAAAAATATTTCTAATATCAGTCAGACAAAACAGGAATCTACATGCCAGCAGATGACTATCAACAGCATCTCCTCAAAATTAAAAGAGGTATTGTAGACTTAAAATTGAGCACCTGCAAGTAGGGTTACTTTTTTTCTCTGTACAATTTAAGGTACAAGCTGTCAAGTCAGATATTAACATCTTTGGATTTCACCAAGCAAATCTCCTGGTAAAAAAAAAAAAAAAGTGTTTGTTTTCTATTCTGAACTAATATGAAGATAGACACTTCTGTTAATGGGAAGAAGAAATTGTTTTCAGGTATGTATTACATCTTAACAAGTTTGCTATCTTACCGGTTCTCCATTTAAATGATGAACTTCGACTAACTCCAGGAAGATGGACACACGATCACTTGTGTCAATTTCAATTCTTTTGCCTTTAGTTTTTGAGAAAGCTGTTGATTTTCTCATTCCAGGCAAATTCTTTGCCATCTGTAAAGTCTTAATAGCCTCTGACAATTCTCCCATCTTCTTCTGGGTTTGGGCCTTAATTAAGTGATAAATAGGATGTTCTCTCACCTAAAATATATAATGAGATACGGAGTTGCACAGTATTCAAACCCTTTGAAAAAAGATTTTTTTTATAGTGACCTTAGTTCCTTCTTTCCCTCAAATATATCTGATTTCAACTTCAGTAATTTACTTATGAAAACATCAGAATTTTCTAAGATTACGCAAACTAGTAATTAAGTAAGTTAATTCCTACACCCCCAAGTCGTCCTTCTCAAGGCTGTTTTGTTCAGTTTAAAAATTATTATATACAAAAACATAGAACTTCACATGACTGAATAAAATTGTTTCATTCTTTTGTCGAACTCACCTCAAAATTGTAGCTCAGACAAAGTTCCAAGGATTGAGAACATAGCTTAGTATTGTTTTGAGCCAAGTACACCTGGGCCATCAGTAAGTGTGCATCTGCATAGGAAGGATTCCTTTCAAGACAGTAACGTAGATTACTATGGGCTGCTTCAATATCCCCTAGGAAGTTAAAACAGGGAAAGTGAAAAACCAGTTTATATGAAATGCAGAGGTTAAATAGAGAGCATTTATTTTTTTAATGTGAGCATTTTGTGAATAAGCTCATATGCCAAGTATTAGGTGGCTATGAAATGAAACCAAAAGCAGATCAAAGGTAAGACATTTTCCCATTGTTCCATGTCAATGACTGATTTTTTTTGAAGCAATAGATTAAAAAATACCATATTTATGTGTCTGAACAATTAAGATGCACTCATACAAATCACAAAAAAAGGGCAGTACAAATGTTTTTCACTTAGCTGTATTGCAGTGCTCTGCAGTGAAAGAAAAAATTCATTATGATTTAAAAGTGTGAAATTAATTTTTTGTATTAAAGAAACTAAAGACGTGGATAGTTATCCATTCACATAACTATTACCTGACAAGTATTTTACTTTCGCAGTTAAAAAGACAGCTTGTTGAAGACCAGGCACAGTTTTTACCACAGTTTCAAGAACAGATGCACAGTGCTTGAGAAGCGGTGAAGGAGACTGCCCAGGACTTGCAGGCTAAGAGTAAAAAAAAACCAAACAAACAAAATCAACCACACAACAAACAAAACACACACACACACCCAAAAAAAAAAAAAAACAGAAAAAAAAACAACAAAAACCAAACAAACAAACAAACAAACAAAAACACAAAAAAAACAACACTTCAGTGACCGGTTTTGACATGTTTTTCATTTCAAGTCTGAGCTTCATTTTAAACTCAAGTGAGCCATACCAAAGCACTGTGATTTTATTCAACCCTAAAACCTAAAAGCTGTCATTGTGAATCATAGAATAGTTAGGGTTGGAAAGGATCTTAAGATCATCTAGTTCCAACCCCCCTGCCATAGGCAAGGACACCTCACACTAAACCATGTCACCCAAAGGTGAAGGAATATAAAAAAATGTTTTAAATTTAAAGGGGCAACTTCTTGGTATAAGCAGGAACACAAGAGAGCCTCATAAACTTCAAGGACGATAAAACACTTCAGACCTGACATAAGCTGAAGATTCAGCTCATAAACATTTGGTGACATATTCTGAAATACCCTGCCAACTCATCCAACGCAATGGTGACATGAACAAAATTTCAAAAGAAGTTGGAATGAATGACCAGAATGATAAGAAGAAAAGGTTTTGGTCCTGTCCCTCCCACCCTCAATTCCACACTGAAGAAATAGCTACTTTCCTGTAAACTGCTAGTACAACTGTACCACATTTTAGCTGCTCATCATCAGAAACACTGTTCATTTCCCTCTGTTATTTAGCTAGTTGCTAACTGTTACATATAAAAAAGGAAAAGGCAACCTAAAGATCCTTCAGTTCACAGCTTATATTTCCACAGGACTGATGCCCCGGAGAAGCAGCAATCATCCACTATCAAACAGGGAGCTTCCATCACTTGGCTCCTGGCTGAACACCTGACTTTCTAATACTACAAACCCCTTTTTTTGCAATAAAGAGATATGAAAACTTCAGGAAAAGCCTATCTTTTCTTTTACAAGTTGGATTTTTTTCTGTGAGCAACAGTTCAGGAAATAAGTTTTCATTCCAAATTAAACACCATCATTGCCACTAAGTACTTCTGGAATACACCCCAGGCAAATCTTCAGACAAGACACTACCTCACTGAATGACACTTCTTATTTATCTCCATCTGTGACATGAAACTGCCTTTGCTACTGATGTTTTAGACTTTCAAACATTACCATTACATTATAGATGGTGGGACTAATCATAACAATGGAAAGCTATTTGTCTGCCTGTTATATTTTAAAACTGTACATGAATAAATGTTTACAGGAAGGTTCTATAGCTAGACCAGAAATCTGCTAATGACAGCATAACAAAAGTCAGTTCCCACCTATTTCGAAAGTATATTTCAGGAAGACACTATTTTAAAGAAACTTTAACTGTGTTTCTTCTGCTTTAGCAATATCGGGCCCCCATACAATTTCTCACCTTCTACATGCATTTGTTGCCAAAATTAGCACAAGCAAATTCAGGCATGGAAAATTAGCCACCTAAGTAATATTTTTCTTTGAAATTACTAGCAACAATGATGATACAACATGTAGTATTCCACTGAATTTTACCAACACAAAAAAGAAGCTGAAATGAAGAAAGAACATAGGTATACTAAAAAAATACTCTGAGCTGACAAAAATATTTCAAGAATAGGTTCGCCAGTGTGCACATCCTACGTCCATATTGAGATAGCTCTGTTCACTGTAGTTTCCTGATCAAGAGATAGTAAAAAAATATAAATGCAAACACTGTGCATTAAACAAATATTCCAGGTTTCCATGGGTGTCATTATTCCAACTTGCTCACTTCACAGAAGATATGTTTTCATAGATATATTGATTAAACACATGTATTAAAAAAAATGTATTCACAAATTAACAGGGAAAATTCTCTAAATTTTTGCTTCATGATCTCAAAATAAAATCCAAGAATAATTTCCATTTTCAGACATATGTCATCTACAGCTGCTTACCTGTGCTGGGCAAAAATTAAGATACTCCCTAATAATTTCTAGCAAGAAATCAGGGTTTAGTTTTTCAAAATATTCCACACCAAGAGGAAAACCACACAGAGATGAAAAGTGAGTGTCCAGAACATCATTCAGTAAGGCAATAACTTCTTCTTGTCTCTTCTGCTTTTTCATTGCTAGGACTGCACGCAAGAAAGATAATTCCTACAGGTAAAAAAAGGAATAAAACATTTTCCATATTCCAGATACATGCATCTGTTACTCATACAATAGTATATAATTATTAATGTTAGCCACATCTTCTTTACATTTAGGGACACTGTAAGACATTTAATAAGTTCACTGTAAATTACACTGATGATTATTGTGTCAATGCATTCCTTTAATTTCTGCTGGAAGCTCTAAATGTTTCCAAGCCCAAAATCCTGGTGATAATTAATATCCCTCCCTTCCTGGCATTTCAAACACCAGATAAGTTCACACTGCAGGAAGACAATAATGTTTTTGCTCTGCAAACAGTCTTGCGTTGCAAAGTCAGACAACACATTAACTTAGATAGATAGCAAGAAAAACCAAAACTTGGATTTAATGGTACTCCATTAAGAATGCTCTGCTCAACTGACTGAAATACAGAAGTACCTAGCAGACCAGAGTACAGATTGTTATCAAAGTATTTTAATGAAGGAAGATGTCTCCTACCCCAGATTTCCCAATGGACTGTTGAATTTCATTAAGAAACTCCAACTGCTGCTCTGCATCTTCTAATTGTCCTTGTGTTAGCTGACAACGGATAATTCCTGTAACACATTCAAACATTTCACTGCAGATTTGCCTCCTAGTCAAGCACGTGCTTCATTTTCCAGAATTAACTGGAATTCATTTCCACAAACCACTCCTACCCTCTAAATCTTTTACACTGTTTAAGGGAATGCCATAGTCAGGGAGAAAATGCAGTGGGGTGGTGGGGAAGAAGCAACTTTGAGTGTTGAGTTGAGTGAAGCAACTCTGCCACATTTACTCTCCATTGTCTTGACAGCAATCAAACTTTATCAAAAGCAATTTATTTTTTTTCCAAAGAATGCAATATGTACACAAACAGTATCAGATGTTTTGACTTGAATATATTTTTCAATCTAATTTGGACACCAGTGTAGCTATGGAGAGCTGGTTCTATCAACTGCCCTAGATTTAGTTTATTTTTGTAGTGCTTAAGAATTCTCCCATTCTCAGGTTCTACAGAAATAAGACAATTAAAAAAAAAAATTAGAGCCACATCTCTGTCCTTAGCATTACTTTGAGAATTCTAATTTAAAAGTTTCACTTTCCAAAAGGAACACGAAGACACATATCCAGTGAGGAGAAACTGCTGCTACAAGGAAGACTGCATAACACGAATCAGGAAGTACTGCCCAATGACCCTGCTCTAATAGCTCTAGATTTTCCTAGCAGCAGTAGTAGGAAAACTTGATAAGAAAAAGAAGTATTGTGCATGCCTTAAGACCAGTAAAAAACAAAAGAAAGTGTAAGACCTTACCAGTTAGTGCAGGAACACTTGTTTCATCAAGTCTCATTGCAGTCTTGTACCATTTTAAAGCTTCTTTCACTTTTCCTTGTAAAATCATTTGGTAGCCAAGTTCAGTAGCAAATTCTGCATTGTCAGGTGCCAGATCAAATGCTCTTTCAACTAAGGTTTGTGTATGTTGAAGGATGAGCTGGTCCCGGCCACACTAATGGTAAGAATAATCCTTAAACCTTTGGTTTTCCTCATTTTCCAGATTTACTTAGATAAATACACTGAATATTGCTGTAGCAGTTGAGACAACATCTCGTATAAAACTAATATAATCTGTAGTAGCTATAAAAATCTTGACATTTAAGTGTGTTGGATTCCAACATAAATCTACAGTACTACACAATTGGAAATAGTTGACAGTTGCTTTGAATGACTCCTTAAAACAGTTCTGATAAATACAAAGATTAAAGAAACCTTCCATTTCAAGGCTATGTGATTAACCTTGTCACTTTCCTATGTTAAGAATACAGTTGGTAGACATATGAGTATATTTTCATTGCAATCTTGTTTCTTATTTAAAAGCAAGCAGTAAAAGCTTTCTTTGAACAAGATGGCTTAAGTGTGGCAATTCCTACTGAATGGAACACTTAAAAAATGTAGTTACCAAAGGCTACATAATGATATCTATTTAAATTGTCTGCAATCTTCTACTTTTTGATAGACATTTAACATCTGTCTACCAGAAAATAAAACAAAAAACAGAATATATGGATAGCTGTCTGATGCTTAAGAAAAAGGCATACTCACTGTTCTACTGAAAGCCAAAGCCATTTTACAGAAGAGCTGTGAATTACGTGGTTCTAATCTGTCCAGCGCTTTAATTAGGTCTCTCAGTCTTGCTGAAGCCTTAGAGAAAAAGAAGTAACATAACAAGTAACAGAAAGAACGAACAGATTAGGACAATTGAATAGTTTTCACTAGAAAGTGGTCACATACTTTACTATTCAGTAATATCTTGAAATATAAACTTGGAAATTTTCAGGGGTAGCAGTTAGGTTTCTTTGGGAATTCTTAAAAAAAATACTGAATTGTGTTAAAATCTCATCAGTTTTTTTAATGTTATCCTAGACACGGGACTTAATCACATGTGACATTTTACCCCAGAATCTTTTGTTTACACACTACCAGGTCCAGCAATTTTCATTTCTAGGTGGCTTTACCGAATTGAAGTCTGCAATTGTTAGTGTCTCCATAGTTTCCATGATTGTGCATAGGTAATACTTAAATTTGATTTTAAATACACCAATGAGTTCTTTGCAATAACTAAAAAATATGTTATACAACCTAAAACGTCTTTTGCTCTATAACTTGAAAGTAAACATACAAAACACTACAAGCACTTAACTTTTTTGCTAAATCTCCACTTAAACTATACCAGCATTTTTGCATAATGGAAAATATATATTTTAAAAATATTAAAAAATATATTTTAAAATATATAATGATTTTTCACGACAACATATTTTAACATTTCATGAAAAATGGCACAAGCACCATCTGTACAAAACACATGCATATATTCACTGTGCAGAAAACAGATTTTTGGAGTAGAAGAAAGCATTAAAGAGAATTCTTAGAGCTAAAAAACGCCACAGTAATTGTCAAAAAAGGGCTAACAAAGTACAGGTTATACAACCTAACATCACAGATAGATGCAAAGTGACTGCGATCCCCTTCCAAAATTTTATAGTCACAAAACTCATTACTTCCCTTATTTCAATTTAGAAAATACTTAAAATTAATGGAAAGCTTATAATAAACAAATAATTTATCAAATGAGCATTTAAACAATAAAAGTTTGCTTTGATGATTGAAATGAAGGTGATTCAATTAACTGTCTAGAGAACATGTCTCTTTGGTTTGATTCCTGTTGTCAACAAGGATGGAGGTAAAAAATTATGTTTCCTTTGGCTTCCAGAACTGCCCCCAGCAATAAGCTACAGCAACCATTTGTGTCAGAATAGGTGAATATACCTCTTCTGCAGACAAGCAGTAGCACAGGAACAAAGTATGTGAGAAGATGAAGAAAACAGTGCATGTGGCATCTAGTCCCTACAAAGGCTCAGTTATGCTCAGTCTGCTGATTTAAAGACTCACCTCAGATACATTTCCTTCCCTGCACAGATAATGCAGGGCCTCCATTCTTATGGCTTCTAAATTGAGGGCATCTTTCTGCAATAGTCTAAAGCCAAACAAGAGGTGAATGTAAAGAGACCAAAACAAAAAATTTATTCAATCATCTGTTTTGCCCTAAAAGGGGAATAAAATAACTTGTATTGCAGTCACTTTAAGTAATAGCTCTCAATTGAAAGCACAGCTTTGTTACTTCATGTCTATCCCTCAGACAACATCCTCTTCCATTCAAAATGGTTTCACACACTGATGCAGTATCCTCACAGAATTGCAACACTGGGTTCTAGCAACACTTAATTTAGTTTAAGCTTATTTTTTTTTCTTCATTAACTAGTTCAAATTAATTAAAATCAATGGAAAACTACCTACTTTTGTTGCAAAGTGTTCTTTATAGTGTAAACATGGCAAGAACACAGATAACAGTGTGCTACTTCATACTCAACCTATGTGCTGTTTCAACTGCCTGCTCCCAGTCCTGCAAGGCTAGTTGCAGCTTCATTTTCTTTATGAAAGCAGGAACGAAGTTTGGAAAGTTTGCAATTATCTGGTTCACAGTTTCCAGAGCTCCTGAAAAATTCTGACGGACCTCAAAATACTGTGCCTAAAGGAAGGAAGAAAAGTCACATCTAAAACCTGTATACTCACATAGATGAGAAGATTCAGAAGTTCTTTCATACAGAAACCAGGAAAAAGAGCTAGTTAGAGAAAAATCTTTAAACAATAGTTTTACTTCAGCGTCAACCACAATTACAGGCACTTCAATAATCAAATAGCAAGAGATGGCAAAGGTAGCAGTTTGAGAGTTAATTTCTTAAGCCATACCAAGCTAGCTGCCTGTCTAAAATCTAATTTCAGTAACTAAATTTGAGATATACTGGTAGTTGAATTAAACAGTCTGCATATTAGCCAAGCACACATGGTTAATCAAATACCATTGTGCATGCTCTCCTGAACTTTAGTCTTCTTATTTTCATTGAACAATTTTTTTTCTGTGTTTAGCTTTAGAATATTAAACTTTATATTAATAAGTAACAACGTATGTGATATGAACAATTAGTATACTCTGAACCGGGCATGTAAAACCGAGCGCATGGTAAGCATCCTGTAACAAAAAAACAAAACAAAACAAAACAGGAAAATGTGTAAAGAAAATGATTCATGCCACTCTCTTAATGAAATATAACCAAAACAAGCAGTTGAAATGGTCCAGTGATGATTAAAAAGAACCAATGTTCACAGATGATCACACTACAGTGTTTAAATATTACTTTTTTTTGTCCTGGCACACAGCAATTCTGCAATGTGAACAGATGTCCCATGCGAAAAAGGAAGAGACTACAGATACTTTTACATTTTTAGGTGATCTGAAACCTCATTTCTTACATATAAATACATGATTTAAAAGTTTTTCTTGTGCACACAGTAAAATCATAACCTCGGTATATATGTAGACAGACTGTATTTAATCTATACCTTTCTTTTTCACTTTGATATCTAGTGGACCCTCAAGTATCATGTAATAGGTAATTTTATTCAAAAAAAAAAAAGGCAAAAAAAATAAAATTGGCAAGCACACCTTTTTAAAATACATAAAAAATATTACAGACATGCAAGAAGAAATAGCTACCAGCTTCGGTTAATCAACAAAAAAACCAAAAACACAGATGGAAATTGTATTTAGTGCAGCAGTATCTCACTGCAGCAATGTCTTATACTACAGAAACGTAACAGTACAAGAACACTCCAGAAATTCATAATCAGGTATATGGTAACAGACATAGCGTACCATTACCATGTACCAGTACCATTACCTAGGCATGCCCCTTTGCCTTAAGCTTCAAAGTAAGTGAGAAGTCTTACGAACTATGAACTACTTGAAATGGGCTGTCGAATGCAGGAAACAGAAGCATCAGTACATTTTTATTGTGCTAGTGATCAAATTGTGTGACAACTGCTCTATACTCCTTAAACAATCTTATAGATCGATTAAAACTTCATTTCTAAGACCTAGTCTTTTTCTCTAAACAAAACCAGTGTATATTTCTACTCCTTGGACAAGCTCATTTATAGACAACTTTTCTCAGCATTTCTCTAACCACTTTGAGACTAACATGACATTTACGAAGTGTTAAAATCATGATGCAAACTTACTTTACCAAGCAGAGCAAAAACATCATTGCCTTCTTGCAGTGCTTCATCAAAATATTTCACAGTTTTTTTAATGTGAGTTTCTTTTCCACAGGTGAGATCAAGCCATCCTTTCAAAATCAAGCCCTATAAATAAAATATAAATTAGAATTCATTGCTATCTAGGTAGCAAAAAAGTATACTTGATACATTAATAAAAAGTAATAACCTAAAAATAAAAATAGGACTTAAATTATCTATTTTAAACTATTTTAAATATATATTTGAATTATAACCTGCCTACAGCATAATCTATAATATTCATAATTCACTACAGCATTAAATTAAACAAACCATATATTTACTTACAGGATTAAAAACAGCAAAAAACAAGGGCACTGAAATAGACAAACATACTCAGCAAACAGAACAAAACCTCACAGAAATGACTGAATAAGACACAATATTTTCTGCAAACATTGCTGCAGATTTTTTTCTTAAGATGTTGTTTATATGAGACACTGAGAAACAAATGGGGTGCTGGAAAAGGATAGGAACCTGTTTTTTTTCCTCTTACTGTCTGATTAAAAAGAAAAACTTGTGTGTGAAGGGCAAAGATCTGACATTTCCCAAATCCTTAACAGCATTATAAATTAGCAAAAGAGTAGTATAAAAAAAACATTATAGCACTTAGAAATTTTAGAAGTTGAAATGTGTCTGTTGATTGAAGGAATTATTGCCTGTAACTAATGAATTTTATTTCACTCATGTGTCCCAGATATTTAATGATAACTTAGGTAAACCTACTCTAAAGTGATGGATTATTTAACCAAATTATAATTGCCATAAAATATTAAACGATAAAATATCACTAGCTCTGTTACAACATAAAATTAAAGAAGTGGGTCATTTATTTAAAATGCAAAGGTTAGCAAAAGAGACATATTCTGTAACTGCTAGCAATCAGGGACACGATTTTGGTATGCAACAGGAATTGGCTGAAATTGATATATTCAAGTTTTTTGGAGTTTTCTTAAAGGAGGTATTTTACTTCTCTATAAGGCGTACATAAAGTATCTTATCAAAGTAAATTGCATATACAAAGAAAATTATATTCCACAAAGTTTAAGTACCCTTAACTTCCTCCCAAAAAACCTGAAGTATACATAACTTCATATTGTCAAACTAGGAACAGGGGTAAGCATCATAAGTAAACTTAGAAAAAAGGAAGAATATTTTTTCGTATATATTTAAATGCCCATGTATATCTTTACACGTGTGCATGTTCCTCTGTATAAAAAAAAAATATACAATCTTTCAAATCCATTAAACACCTCTGCTGAAAATACTTCCTACTAAGCAACATTTCCAAACAATCTCTTGAAAACAAAACCAAGCAAACAAAACCCCACTACTATGGCTTTAATAAGCAAAGTCAAAAATACTGCTGTTTTACAGAAATGCATACCCTTAGTCTTTTTAGAAATAAACATATTAATGCTTTGTGATGTCCTTAATTATTTCTTCATGAGTAAAAGTTAAGCAGTAATTAAAAATAAACTACCAATATTAATTAAAACCCCGTGATAATTCAAAAGCTATTATTCAAATTCATAACATCATTCAGAAATTAACATTTAGAATAGTTGCAGATTTCTAACTCACGTAATATCACATAAACCATAAACCCACAGATTATAAATTGAGCAATGCACTAAATCACACAGAGGAACAATTCAGAAACATTTGTGTTTAATACTAGCGGCATAAGAGAACAATTACATATTCAATTTTAACAGGTCTGCCTCAAAGATGTCTGACAAAACAAAGGTTTTTTCTCTCCTTGAATTGAAGTTCACACATGCTTCAAAAAAACCCAAACATTATGCTTTCACAAACCTTTTTGAAGATTCTAGTGAATTTTGACGCTTGTATACAAATGCAGAAGACATTCCTATATACAACAATTACATCAATTTTAAAATAAATTGTATTCAGCAAAACCTCAAGCAAAGTTTGCCTCTAGCAACTGCTGAAAATTTAAATATCCAATCCTCTGGGTATTTTTGAGACTTCAGATTCAAAATAGATGAATCCTTCTAGTGAGGCTATCACACTTAGGTTTTTTCTAGAAATTACGATGCTCGGTATCAAGTAGCAAAATTGGCATAACTACATATTATTCCCATTGGTCAATGCAGACCTGTCATTTCTTAAGTGAAAATGAATATTTAGCAGATGAGAATAATTATTTGAAGTACACTTAGCCCTGTCAAAAGTATTTATGACTGTCGTGGTTAAGAAGAATTAGAACACAAAACAGTTAAAGGAAACCTCCAAATAGCATTGGTGCAGTAAGTCTAACTTCACAGTATACATGATCCTATTACTATTTTACATAGTAAAAAAAAGAAGTTACCTCTTTACCACCACCAGAAACTTTTATCATTCTATCAACATATTCACGGCCTTTGTCCTCACGACCAAGATGCCACAAAAATATGCCAGCAAAGTACAGAGCCTGCTGTCCTGCTGTTCTACGTTGCTCCTTCAGTTTTGCATCCAATTCTAAAATAGCATCGCGATCTGAAAAGGTTTTGTTCACAGCTTTTGTTGATAGCATCTCAAAATATTACAAGAGAGCAGCACATAAACCAAGAGCTTCCAAAGCAAACCTTGTTTTCTGCATTGTGCATTGATAAAACACAGAGGCAATCCTGTGCAATCCAAAATATTAATCAGGTACAGAGGTAAAAGACAGAAGAGGATTCTCATCAACGTGGTCATTTGTGCAAGAACACTGCTACTTTTTAAACCTCAAATCTGCAGCTGAGACTTCTGCCAGATAAATGGAAACTTCACATTTATACCAGTGTCTGCCAAATAAGTAAACGGTTAAATGTAGAGCAGCCCTAAAACGCTGAACATGAGATGATTTAGCTCCGGAATCTCTGGAAAACACATGATGTGTTTCTTAAAACTAAAACTCCTTTTCTCAGAACCCCATTGTTACTGTCAGTTGCTCTCATCAGGTTAATCCCACAGAGGAATTTCATTTGGTATGGGGGGCTTACTGTCAAATATTTTCTTTTACCCACATTAATTTCTGATCCATTTTTAGGAGCCATTAAAATCAAATGTCTGACTCTTGAAATGCATGATAATTTTGCTGCCTTACAGTATTAATCCTCAGGGACTCAAACAAGACTGATGTCATTAGTCAGAGCTGTTTCACATCCATACTGCCTAACAGAATTGTCAGTAACAGTTATAAATCTGCACAGTCAGGAAGACACCAGGGCAATAGTTTAATGACAACTTGGTTTACCTGATAAACCAACTGTGGTTTTGAGAATATAACTTAGCAAAATTACCTGGTTTTAGACTGGGGAAAGGAATACCAGTTTCCACAAAATTCTTTTCTCCATTAGTAAGGTCAGGGTAACTTGAAAGATAGAAATGGCTTGGCTTTAACGACTTCTTAAATTGCAATTCTGCTTGTCCTGGGTTAAGCTGTAGCAGGCTTTTTTCTCCTTCCTAGTAGCTGGTGCAGTGCTGTGGTTTTGACTTTAGTCTGAGTACAGTGCTGATAACACATTGATGGTTTTAATTGTTGCTAAGTAATGCTTACTCTGATCAAGGACTTTCCAGTCTCATGCTCTGCCAGTGAGGAGGGGAACAAGAAGTGAGGAGGAAACAGAGACAGGACACCTGACCCAATCCAGCCAAAGGGGTATTCCACACCACAGCACATCATGTCCAGTATATAAACTGAGGGGAGTTAGCCGGAAGGGCTAGATCGCTGCTCAGGTTGGGCTAGGTATCGGTCGGTGGGTGGTGCATCACTGGTGTTGTTTTCTTTTCCTTCTCCCCTTTTAGTTTTACATTCTGTCCCCTTGTTATTTCCCTTATCATTATTACTGGTGGTAGGAGTAGTGGATTTGTGTTATACCTTAGTTACTGGACTGTTCTTATCTCAACCTGTGGGGTTTACATTCTTTCAATTCTCCTCCCCATACTTCTGAGAGCAGGAGGAAAGAAGGGTGGGAGTGAGCGAGCGGCTACGTGGTTCGTAGTTACCAGCTGAGCTTAAACCACGACACTGCTCAAAAGCACCAGTACCAGACAAGAGTGAACAACAGTCACAAGAAGCTTGATAAATTATTTTTTTCCCATGAAAGATTTTTCATCATGGTGGAAAAGTCAAATATTTTTTTACTTTTTTTAGTATTTTATTTTAACATTCAATCTTACCCTTTGCTGTTTTGCGTTTTGTCATTTTTGTTTGCAATCTTGGTAAGTGTCAATTTAGTACTACATAGTATGTCAAAAGCAAAGCTGGAGCACACCTTTTTGAATTAGGCAGGATTAGTCTACAACCCTTAGATCTTCACACAGAGCTGTTTAAAACTATGATGCAGTATTGTCCGAATGAGCATACCTGGCTTAGGGCTCTTTTTATGGGCATAAATCAGAGCCATCATTGTACAAAGTGATACCTCCTGTTTGTTTTTAATAGACTCCAACTGTCGAATCCCCTCTTGGATGTCACCTAGTGAAACAAGCACAGAATAGGCTATAACATTTTTCAAGATAAAGAATAACAATATCAAACATCAATCTTGATTAAATTTTCCCCTCTGTATTTTTCTTCTGTATTTCTGATAACAGCTTCTTCATAACTTCCTTCATTATTCACACATTCACTTCCACTTCCTGTGCAAGTCTTTCAAACAGACACAAGAAATAAAAAAGCATCTCTGTGCAGAGAATTGGAAAGGAGTTACATGCTAGTTCTGCCAACTGCCATAAAGATGAAAATCATCTTTATTGTCTGCTTTATACAGGCATTCAGCAGCTCTTCTTGCTCCTATTTCTTTAGATGCACAGACTGCTCTTGTGAGACCTCACTTGGAGTATCGTGTGCAGTTCTGGTGTCCTCAACATTAAAAGTTCCATGTCCAGAACTGTTGGAACAAGTCCAGAGGAGGGCCATGAGGGTGATCAGGGGACTGGAGCATCTCCCATATGAAGATAGGATGAGAAAGTTGGGGCTGTTCAGCCTGGAGAGAAAAAGCTGCATGGAGACCTCATAGCAGCCTTCCAGTATCTGAAGAGGGGCTATAGGGATTCTGGGGATGGACTCTTCATTAGGGACTGCAGTGAGTGGACAAGGGGTAACGGGTTTGGGCTTAAACAGGGGAAGTTTAGATTGGATATGAGAAAGAAATTCTTTACTGTAAGGGTGGTGAGGCACTGGAATGGGTTGCCCAGGGAAGTTGTGAATGCTCTATTCCTGGCAGTGTTCAAGGCCAGGTTGGACAGGGCCTCGGGTGTCATAGTTTAGTGGGAGGTGTCCATACCAGGGGGGTTGGAACTTGATCTTAAGGTCTTTTCCAATCCTAACTATTCTATGATTCTATATTTTGCCTTGCTTGCATGAAGCTTTTGAATATCAGTAGAAAAAACAGTATCATAAAAATAGAAACGATTGTAAAGCAAACAAAAAAATCAGGGAGTTTGGAAACAGACAGCTCACCTCAAAACCTTCTGAATCCTTCCTCTCCCTCTGCTACAGCCTTCCCCTACCCAGGTTACCTTTAGTATTTTGTGACACCCTTGAAATACAGATTTAGCAAAATAAAACTTCTCAAAACAGTTTAATGTACACAAAGCCCCTCCCAATAGGTATTAGCTGTCAGCTCCCCTGAGGCAGGTGCACGCAAGTTAGATACAGCTGCACTGAAGGGAAGAGCTCAAACCGGGGCGTGTATGGGGTGTGACTGTGGTGACCACGAAACACTGCCAATGTTCTCAGCATCAAAAGCATTCAAACTCTATGACATTGGTTTCTTTCTGTGTTAGAGACTGAATTTTGCGCCATAGGGAAGCCCAGAGTTCGGGAGGGACGGGACACAACCAGCTCCCCAGCTCCTGATTACCTTCCCTCAGGGTGCCGTAGGCTCGGTAGAACAGCAACACCGGATCGCTGCCCAGCCGCCCCAGCGCCTCCTCCGCCGCAGCCCGGACGTGGTGGAAGTAGCCTTCTCGGCAGTAATAATTGAGCAGGGCCTGCAGGAGGGGCAGCCGCGGTTCACACGTGCAAACGCTTCACCCCGGGACGGCAGCAGACAGCGCAGCCGGCCCCAGGCTCCACCGCCCCTCCCGCGGATCGCCCCCCTCCCACCCGCCAGCCCAGCGCACTGCGCAGCCCGCACCCGCAGAGAGTCCCGCGCCGGGCTGGAGCCCCCGGCAGCGCTCACCTGCTGCACCTCCGCGTCCATCGTTGCTACCCAGCACAGCTGGAACCGGGGGTGGAGGCCCCGGAAGGGTGAGGGAGGGCCTGGCAGCACGCTGCCATTGGCTGGCTAGCAGGAGCGCCAGCTGCCATTGGCTGGTTTAGCAGGAGCGCTCACTGCCATTGGCTTGGAGGGAAAGGAGGCGGGAGAGACACGGAGGTAAAGCTGGCGGAAAGGGCGGCCTGTGGGGCTCTCGGGGCCGCGCGGAAGGGAGGTCCTGTGCCATTAGGCGCCAGGCGGAGGGGTGGGGTTTGAGCGCACCTTGGCGGGCGGTGCTGGGTGCTGGGTGCTGGGTGCTGGGTGCTGGGTGCTGGGTGCTGGGTGCTGGGTGCTGGGTGCTGGGTGCTGGGTGCTGGGTGCTGGGTGCTGGGTGCTGGGTGCTGGGTGCTGGGTGCTGGGTGCTGGGTGCTGGGTGCTGGGTGCTCTGCCGGGGCGGCCGCGCGGTCCTGCCGACTTTTTCTCTGATTGCTTGCAGCAGTGAGGGCTGTCCCTGACTGAGCGCTGCGTGGAAAGCCTGGAGAATTGGTTTGTTTTCTTGCTTTTTTAGCTGGGCATACGACTGTGTTTTATAATGTATCTCAATACTGAACACTTCAAACTATGTGAAAATACTTAAAACGCTGTAGAAAAGAAATAGCACTGGGGTAAAATCAAGTACAAGAAGTTCTCCCCCTTTTCCTGTCTCCCTCTCCCCCCCCTCCCCCGCCATTTTTTTTTTTTTTTTTTTCCTCCTAGGGAATTACAGAGTGGGAAAGACTAGGAAAACTCAGGTTTTTCCCTGGAGGTGAAAGTACACCCAGTCATGGTTTCTAGACACCAGAAACAACTCACTGTTGCTAAACAACACTCTTGTAGAGCGAATGTGTTGCCTGTCCCAAATGAAGACCACCCATATTGCCGTATAGTACAAGGGGGCAAACCCATCTTGCGCTAAATTAGCAGATTAAGCTTGTTTCTTCCAGCGGAGAGCACTCAGAGTAAGCTTTCCTAACAACCCCATCATGCACAGGACTCCTCCGTTACACACTTCCCATTCCCAGTGTCAGGAAGGCGCCAAAGAAGTAATACATAAGAATATTTGGCTTTTCTTGTTGGCCCCGATGATCTTCAAAATTTCCTGTTGTAAGTAATGCTCTACCTGTTCTGAAGTGACATTTCAGCCTCTGTAGCATCGCAAAACTAATACAGGTATGAGAAAAAACTATTTTTGCATGGCCACAACCTGTGATCAGCAGTGAGAGTGGCACAGTTCTCATTTACCTTAAAACTATTTCCTTGAGAAAAGCTAAGGTTAAAGAGCTGTTCAGAGAATGTTCAAAACTATTATTCAGTTTACTACCTTATTTTTGAACCAGTCTATTCATTCTGACAATTTTTTGATAATTTACGTACTTTTTAAGGTAACCTTTTAAGACACATATTTGTCTGCATATGAATCTGAAAATACTTATATTTTTTTTAGACTTCTTTTTTTTTTATATTGCATTTCAGAACAATTTGAAGAAACATTTTCCTGCCCCAAAAGATTTGTGATCAATTTCAGAGAAGATGCTATGAAATTTTATTACTGCATCAGCAACTGAGCAAGCATACAGAATACAATTGCTCATCAACTGGCTTTAGTTCAGTATTAGTTCAGTATTCACCTCTGAGTGTTTTCATTGTAAGTTGTAGGGGAATGCAATATAAAATCATGTAAGCATATAAAATGAGCATTTAATGAATTCACTGAAGCAATTAGTAAAGAATAACCAACATGCCCACTTTCTAGCTGCATTTGCATTTTTCCATGTAAGTATCCACACATGCCAGCTTTTAGGAATGTGGTACTTCCAGAGAGATTCTTAAACATTCCTAAGGGACAGAACAGTGATTGTTCATTCTGACTCCGATTCACCTTTTTCAGAAATGCACTTGCATGTGAGAAGTTCTGTAACCTATTTGTGAATAGTAACTAGCAAGAATAAACTGATTCTCCTAATCCACGCTGTGGAATGTCATGTATCTAGCACTATGTTTGGTCCTCATTTTCTTTTCATAAACTAATGGATGCTTTCTTGTCATTCCTCAAAATGCTCAGTGCCTCATCCGGCACAGCTCAGGACAGCTCTGGTATTTGATGGTTGAGTACCCCACTGGATGGAGCTGTGGCATGAACTCAGGGCAGTACTATGGATACATGTGGAATCATCACACTCAGCGTCTAATATATATTGAATTAGAAATTCCTAGTTGGACTAACAAGCAAGTTCCAAAGATTTGCTCACATGGAAGAATAGTGTAGCTGCCTGTAAATGTTTTCAGTATCCTCTTATTCTGTGGTTTTAGAAGCATACCTTTTTTATATTAATGTCAGATAGTAAAGAAAAAAGGAGCATACAATAAAAAAATGTAATCTTTATTAGTTTGGCGCATTAATAATGTTCTTTAGCATCAGTTAGGGTAATAGTATCATCTTCCTGCATGCAGTTCACTAATACAGTATTAGTCAATAATTTTAATAAAAGTAATCTATATTTAATTTTCCTGTGTAAGAAACATAAAATGTCCTGATGTGTTGGATTATACAATTTTGCTACTTTCTCTTTGTGAAAAAATATTGTGGACAGAAGATAACATTTAGAACTGTTCTAGTGCAACATGAATAAAAAAAAAGTCTGTGAGTAAGCATGAGAAAAGATTAAGGATTCTGTGAAAGAAAGGTTGTATCTGAAAACTTATGATGCAGGCACTGCTTAGACATTCAATTTGAACTTTACACCATTTCCCAATGGCAAAAACCAGATTTTAAAAAGAAAATTATGAGCTTATTTCATAGAAAGTATTGACATGTTTGCAAATATTGCAAAGAAAAAAAAAAGAACCTACAGCTATCCATTCTTTCATTTATACCTTGTTCTCTGGAGTTCTTCTGTGAAAAAGTGCTATGGACAGAATGTAACAAAAATGGTGTGACATCAACCTGAAGATAAAATTCTGTTCTCATTTTATGTACATAATGCTGAAAAATAAAATAAAATGATTTTTACAGTATTTATATTTGCTTATAAAATCCTAACATTATTTTCAACAGGTTTAGTAGTTTTCAATGTCTGTACAGTTTGCATATACACTATATGCTTCAAAAATGTAAAACAAATAAGCTCCTAAGTAGCTGCAAAATATTGCTTAACGGTATGAAGGAATGAGGTCTTGTAGAGTAGTTTATTTCATTTAGCTCTGATGTATGCCTTCCCATATTTAGGAATCCTGGACAGTGAAAGAAACAGCAGCATAGGCGATATAGACATGCACTGATAGCATCCAAACTATCTATAATGGTAGATAATACATAATTTTACCTGTTGAATGCTTGTACGCTACACTTATTGTGGTACATATTTGATGCAATAAATGTGCTAAGGTCATTATCTGTTTGCTCAAACATGCACCACAGGTTAAAAATTACTATTTACATAGCAGAGGGCTTTTCATTAATGTGTACAACAACATCAATCTTACCAAGAGCTGAAGATGGCTAAACAATACTGCAGGATAAAGCGGGACAACTTTATAAAGGGCTCTTTTTAATCAATTTGGAGGGCTGAGGCAGATTCGTTCATTACTTGTATGCAGAAAGACATCTGGCAAAGACAAATCTGTGACTTCACACCAGACTTTCACACCCAGAAAGAAGTTTGCGCTTTGTGAAACTAAATGGTTTGTGGAAAAAAATGATCTGTCTCTACTGTTCTTTTGAGTTATACGGGATTTTACAGGCGAACCAAGACTTGTTTGGATATGATACAACATGAATACATTAATTAAGCCCCTCAAAATCTATTATTCCTTCCCAGAAACACTGTGCTAAAAAAATCTTTGTGACTTAATGTTATTTTCATGCATGATCTATAAGTGCAGCATGCCTTCATGCAAATCATTTCTGCGTCTATACTAGTCATATAATAGAACACCTGGCCCTTGTGCCTGTAACGGTGTACTTAATCCCCTTTCCCAACAGAAGCCCCATTTACAAAAATAGTCACATATCATAAACAATATATGAATAAAAATAAGATGAATCCACCAACACAGATTTTGTAAAAATATGATGTATATGGCAGTTGAAATGCAAACAGTGGATACAGTTACCATATCGTTTTATGCTAAACACACAAATACTTGGTTTGCACCCCTTTAACTGGTCCCTACAGTCTGCATAGCCATTTTTTCTCTCCTCTTCAGCAGTGTCAGCTGGTAGTGAGAACAGTAACCTCCTGTCAAGGTTGTTTCCCTATATCACAGTCACAGCCACTGTCTTTTAATAGGCACTGACCATTAATGTACAGTATATTTGTAAAAATTGTCAATTTGGCATAGACGTCCAGCAGGAGTCCTGTTGACACGAACACATGATCCTTACGGGGTATGAACTATTTTGCACACAGATGATTTTGCTTGCTATTTGCTTTTATTTCTGACCAGCTTTATCTTCCTTTTCGTGCTTTTCTTTGACTGGCCTTGTAACACGGTCATAAGAAGGTGGACAAACTGCTGTTGATGCAGTTACAGTTTTCTCTGTAAATGAGTTTTCATTTAACTTGTCAATAAGGATTTCATCTTTTATGCCCTGACCAGCCCCTCCTTCAGTTTTGTTTTTGTTATACATAAAAGAAGCTTGTTTTACTGTTCGTTTTAAAAGGTGACGTCTATAAGCTCGCTGGATAATGACAGCAGATACTTCCTCCTGTTTTCTCTTTAATGTGGTTGTAATTGGTTCATAGGAAGCTTTTGAAGGATTGGATGCCATAAACCGATCTTCCATCTGTATTCTGAGGGCGTCCATCTCCCCACTTTCCCCCAAAACACGCTTTGTGAAAGCAAACAAGATGTCAAGGCAGTGAATTCTGTCACCACTTACCATGGGAAGATCCATTGCAATAAGCTGGACTTTGTTTGGTTTAGGTAGATGAAGAGGAGGCTCAAGTGCTGCTGCAAAATCAGATAATTTCTCAAATTCCATGAACTGTGTTGCATCGGGGTCAAACTTCTCCCAGACTTCGTAGAACATCTCAAAGTCATCCTCGCTCAAGGGTTCAGCGCTTTCTTCAGTAGCAACACCGAAGTTCTCCAAAATCACAGCAATGTACATGTTCACCACTACCAGAAATGATATGATAATGTAGCTGACAAAGAAGAAAATCCCAACAGAAGGGTTGCCACAGTCACCTTTCACTGAGCTCCCTGGATGAGCTTTGTTAGGGTCACAGTCTGGCTCCCCACTGTTAAGAATTGGGGCTAGCAAACCATCCCAGCCTGCAGATGTGGTAATTTGAAACAGGCAGATCATGCTGTTGCCAAACGTCTCAAAGTTGAACATGTCATCTATACCAGCTTCCCTCTTAACATAGGCAAAGTTGGACATGCCAAATATCGCATAGATAAACATGACCAGGAACAGCAGCAGACCAATGTTGAACAAAGCAGGAAGAGACATCATCAAAGCAAAAAGCAGAGTGCGGATTCCCTTAGCGCCTTTAATGAGACGCAGGATTCGGCCAATTCTGGCAAGTCGGATGACTCTGAATAGTGTTGGGGATACAAAATACTTTTCAATCATCTCAGCTAAAAACATACCTAAAACAGAAAGAAATAAACCCAAGATACATTACTCCATATCAGAGTAGAAATTTGGAAAAATAGTTTTAAGACTGGTTGTCTTAAATGTGGCAGTTAAATATATTCTGTAGATTCCACTTGCATAATTACTGTTATACCAGTTATACTTAATATTTGCAGGAGAAATATATGTTGAAAGATTATAAGTTTCAATGGTTGGAATAGGTAAATTACTAAATACAACTAAAGGTTGCATGACAAACTCTTCTATGATTCTATGATGTAGTTGTGGACTTTGCAATGGCAAAAGCCAGCCATACAGCTGCATTCAAGTAGTTCACTTTATATTCATTTTGCCTTCTTTTTAGTTTAATAGAAACTTACCTACTATTGAGAGAATGACGACTACAAAATCAAAAATGTTCCAGCCTATAGTGAAATAGTAATGACGAAGTGAAATTAATTTCAGGACGCATTCTCCAGTGAAAAGGACAATGAACACCAGGTTTATCCAGTATAAAATATTTTCCATTTCTTTACTCTGGTCATCAGTTTCTACCATCATGGTAACCATGTTAAGACAAATAAGAATCATGATGCTGATGTCAAATACTTGTTGTGTCACAAAATCAAAGACCATGCCTTGGAATTTGTTCTGAGGAGAAAATAAAAAAAGAAAACAAATGTCCAATACAAACTGTAATTGTTTTTCTTTTCCCCCACTAGAAGAAAGCAGAAAAATACATGCAGTAAGGCCTACAAGACCCCAGTAAAAGCATACCTAGTGATCTTAAGTAGGCTAGTACAACTAAGTACAACTAAGCTGTTGTGAATACAACAGCTTAGTTCAGCCTCTATGGTTTGTATATTCATACATAAACTGGTTGCAAGGGAAAAATGCATTTTATTTTTACTGTGTTTTCATTTTTCATTTTTGATGACTGATAGACTAATGCTAATTTTCACACGGGCATATTTGTGCTCTCTGTATATCAATAAAAAACAAGCTGATCATAAATAGCTATTGGTCTGATGTGTATAAATAATTTTACCCCTGGTCTTGGTATAGGTTTTTGTGGTTTTTTGGATCCCAGCTTTTTCATTGCATTGTAGTATTTCTTCTGCTCTTCTGTCATAAATATGTCTTGACCTCCAAAGTAAAAACATGAAATCAAAACTGGTTATAATCACATTTATATGCAGTGTTGAAAAAACTCGTGAAGAGAAATGTGATTTACTTACTTCATGAAATCAAGAAGACTGAATTGGGAAAAGCTCTTAGCTATCAAATGCAGCTGTCTGCAATTTAAGCATTTAGTCCAGAACTTGTCTGGACATCCAGTATTGCATTTCACAAAAAACAGTAATGCAACATTTTTCTACAGTTATTTTTCTAGAACTTCAAGAAGTCCTTTTGAGTACCTCTTTTCTTTATAGGGAGAGGTATGGTAAGCAGCATCTGAGACCAGGTTGAAAAGCCTGGGCTGCTCAATATTGTCACTTCTGAACTGAGATTTTAGTGAAACAAAGGAACCAAAGTCAGGTTTTCAGCGTGTGAATGTGTTAGTGCTTTAGGCATCTCCAGTTTAGCAATCACAACATGAAGACTGGGACTTAAAGTCTTCAAGGTGTTTGAGAAGATGGATTATCAGACTTTGGAGAAACCAAAATTGAAGCTTTTCTGTGTACAATGAAGTTCTGATCAGCAAAACCCATTACTGGCCTTTGGAATCTGACAGTGAAGAGGAAGAGAACATTATTTATGGTTCTTTGATGGCAACCTAACCAAAATCCACTGCCCATAGTAACTTTCCTGTAGAAGCAGCTTGAATGAAATCCCATCAGACTCCACATACATCTAGAAGTAAATTTTTCATGGATAAAGGATACTTGCAGACATCTAGTTCCAGGAATGTTAATGAACATGTAGGACTGGATGCAGCCATTTTGTGGATGAGTGCTTGGGAGGCCTGAAAAAATGGGATTTCATGCACTGTACAGTAGACAGGCTCCCTAACTATATACGTCTTGGGCTTTAGCATGTACAGTTTCCAAAAATGTTACTTAGCATCTCTCATTAGCAACATTAACAAGAAAGTGATGAAGACCAGTAAGGTAAAACTAAACTAGTAGTTCATAGCTGCTTTTGTGTGTTAGTTTTCATTACCTTGTCTATTTATAGAAAATAATTTTAAAGATGAGCATCTGATACCCAGACCATCGGTACTAGTGAGATTATCTACATCTGTACTATGGAATAATAAAAAAAGGCCCTGACATAGTTAGAAACCACTACTGTTCTGTATCTTTTCAGAACATTCAGAACTTGATTACTTGAGATCAATAAAACAGTAGTCTGTACCAGTGTAATGAAATAATGCTTTACTTTCACAACCAGGTAGCTATTATTTTTGTGCTGGTAGAATCCCTACAAATCAAGAAAAAAAAAAAAAAAAGGAAATCAAGAAAATATGAGTGCTTTAATGTAGAGGCCTAAATCAGGGGTTTGATCATGTAAGGAGATTTCATGAAGTTTAGGCATTGAAAAGCAGATGGCTTGAGGAAGACTAAACTGGACATTGAAACCAGAAGGGTCTGCCCCATTTACTAGAATGTTAAATCTTGTGACATTAATGTATATTACATCTTGTATGATTTTCTCTCCTAATATAATTCAGCTTTTTCTGAACAAACCTCGTGTGTGCATTCTATATATCAGGCACTTGCAAAAATGCATTATTTTAGATTATCTTCAGAAAAGAAATAGAACAATACTTATCTTCTTTTTCTGCTGATTGAAGTTATCAATAATGACACCAATGAACAGGTTCAGGGTGAAAAAAGACCCAAAAATGATAAAGATGACAAAATACAAATACATATACAGATTGTCTTCATACTTGGGTTGCTGTAATACCTAAGGAAAAAAAAAAGAAATATTCCTAAGATTTCATGTGAAAATTTTAGCTGAACAAGAGGCAAAATGCCCTTAAGATTTTGTGTTTGGACAACACTCTTGTCACTTATGTCAATGCATTTTGTCCATTCCATCGATTACTGACAGCATCTGGCAGTTTTTGTTCAGTTTTCTACAATTTGTTACAGGAGAATCTCATATTAGTTAATTCAATTTTGCTTCATTCTATTATATGGATATTAATTGATTTAAGAAGATTTATAAAGACACAATTGTTGATAAACCTCAAGAAAAAAAGTCAATTTAAAATATTTGCAGTACTTACTTCTCTTGAGTCAATAGCTGCATACATAATATCCATCCAGCCTTTAAATGTAGCCTGTAAATAGTACACACCTGTTTAAGCATAGACCTTGAAGACAATTCATATAATTATTTCCAGCAACTGAGTACAACACCAGGAATAATTAGCCTAGCATGAGATTTCTAGATAATTTTGTCTCTTTGTCTCTTAGCCTTCTTCACAGCTCTGCTGTATATCCCCCTATTTTGTCTTCATATTAACATTTTAATCAGTAAGCACAATTAACTTATTTCTTATTAATTACAACAAATGATAGAATGCAGTGCCATTTTAGTGGACTAAATGTTCATCAGATCTTGTCAACTGCAAAGGCTATGGATGGCTGAGAAATAGCCTTACATAACTGAGTTTCCACCAATGAAGACTGATGTGTTGTTCCTCATTCTCAGATCAGTCATTAAGGTGGCAACCAAAGGGAGCCAAAAATTTGATCAGCTCAGAAAAGCTATTTTTCTATCAATCAGAATGTTGATTTTTTTCTACTTTGAAAGACTTTACATGATACAGTAACTCCATTTTCACTTCAAATATATTGTGGTTTACAGAGGCTAGATCTCTCTGATATGTTCTGAGATGCACTGGTAAGAAGATGTGGCTTTTGTGCATCAAAGACTGAATATGCTTCATAGGTGGCAGCATTTAATGAACTTTTATAGCTATTTCATCTGCCCAAAATCTGTAACTTTTTATATTTGACAGTGAGGTACAGATTGGTTCATCTGAGTGTTCAAAACAGAAAGTAATTTTCTCTCTTGTAGAAATTAGTTCTCTTTTGACAAGGCAACAACCCCAAGTAGAAATCAATCAGGCTTTAATCCAGTTGTGCCCTAAATAAAACAATGTAAAATAGTTCTCTGTTATTTAATTCCCTATTATATTTTTTGCTAAACAAAGTTGCAGATCATTGGTTCCTTCATATTCCTTGCCATGGAGACCAGTCCCAGAAATAAGTTGGAAATGGAACACTCTTCATGCATGGTTATTGCTCTGTCATCTTGAGGTTTCATTTCCAGTGCAGGTTTCAAGTAAGCTTAGCTTATGCTGCATACAAAGCAGCTGGTGAACTTAAAGTGAAAAGGAATTATTTTCTTAAAAGATGTCCCTTACATTTCTGAAACAGTGGAATACTAGAAGATTGTGATCACATCTTGGGGCCAACCCAGAAAATATATTCAGGCAATTTACAGTTAATACGATGAAATCAAAGTGTAGTATCAGGGGACCAATATATCAGTAATAACTCTAAAACAAGTAGAAGTCTCAGCTGAAGACTTTTAAGTCCTTGTGGAATATTTGGACTGCAATGGATTAGGAGAGGTAAGATCAGCTTTATTTATGTAATTCCCCTTAGACTTTCAATGATGAACACTCCACGGCCTCATAAAACATATTTATTCCAGCACTAGTCTTGTTTCCTAATATCAAAATCCTTCTGTTGACACTTAAGACTGTCACTTGTCATAATCATTACTTATCTGGAGAAGAGAGTACTAATCATCCTTTGTGCAGCACCTTTTACTCATTTGCAAACTGATTGTTGCTGCCTTTCTTCTTTAGGATGTGATTGCTGTTCCTTCAATCTTTTCATGTTGATCTTGTTTTCCAGAACTCTGATAATTATCACTATTTTCCTCTGAGCTCTCTCCACTAGTTCGTCTCTTGAAATGTAGCCAAAACGGGACTCAGTATTTCAGCTGAGGTCTTACAGGGGCTAAATAGGGCAGAATTATTACTTCATGTCTTACAGGCACTACTTTTGTTTCTCTCTTGGTACATTATTTGCATTCTTTAGAATTTCATACCTTAGGATGAAATCGGCACTTCAACCTGACTGAAACACTAAATGCAAATAACCTGGCTACTTTTACATCAGAAAGATGATGCGGATGACAGGGTGGCTCTTCTACAAAGTGTGCTGTTGCCTCAAATTCAGACACATTATGATCTTTGCATACCATCCACCAGGCAAAGTGGAATTATTGTTTTTTGTAATTTTTTTGGTGTAGACTAGACTAGAGAGAATGGAAAAAAGAAACTAATTTTAAAATACTAAGCTTCACAATCATCAGTAAAGTACTCCATTATAATGAGAGTACCTTTCAGTTAGTGCTAGAAAAAAGAGCTGAGGTACTGAACGGTTGTATGGTGATTATTACCATTATTAAAATGGCAACTTAAAGAGAGTGTGGGGGTGGAAAAATATAACATTACAATCTTAAAGTTCAAAATATCTAAAGTAAAATGTGCATTTTCCACAATGAGTTTCATAAAACCATATGACTGTTACTGAAAAAAATTAGAAAAAAACCCTAAAACTTATTAAAATTAAGTGATTTTAATAATAAAACATACTGCTTCATCATATTATTTGTTTTAGTCTAAATCCCTCCTGAAAATTAGTAAGAATCAGTGAATGTAATTGTTATTATGCCAAAACATTTATACTAGTTGAAAACTTAACTGTGAGAAAATGGATTCTTAATTCCAAAAGCAGAAGTGTCAGTTTAGCAAGAGAATTCGTAATTTTTATATATGTTGCTGAACAATAGCAAATAATAGATCTGGAGTTTCAGTGTCAAGGCATCTGTATAGTGAAAGAATATTATTTCTACTGCATTCAGTAGAAGCTTAGAACTAGCTTATGTTAGGCTAAAATTTATTTGCAACACATTTTCTTTAACAGAAATAAGGTATTATTTGGGCATATGTGCATACTGAATGGAATATAACACAGAAATATGACTAAGAGATCAGATCCTTAGTTTCTTTTTGTATTTTCAAAAAAAAAAAATATTGTATATGTTTGGAGACACTAAATCAGGAGTTGTTCATTGATTTCAAAGATTACAGCAGTGTAACTGAAATCAGCATCTGTTCCAAATGTTGGAGGTTTTTTTTCCCCTCAAGGACATTTGAAAAACATATATTCAAATGCAAATTCAAATGTAGTTAGAAGAACGAGCAAAACAAAAAAACCCAGTCTACTTTACTATTGTTAGAAGTATGTAGACTTTTTTTCCCTGATGAAGAATTTTAATGAAATTATAAGTAATCCTGGGGCTTCACCATTCCATTTCTTCACCAGAAATAATGACCAGGAAGATTCACATTACCTTTTGGACATATAATAGCATTTTGCTTTTATAATACTAACCTGCTGGAACTTTGAAGCTCTCCCAGTCTTATAGCCCTAATTCAGATTCTGATTTTACCCTACAATTCATGAGAAGTGTTTTTTAGTTTATATTAGTAACAGCAGAATAATGTAATGTTGTGCTTTGAGACCCACTGGTTTGCCACATTTTATCCTTGTAAGCAGGACAGAAGCTTACCAGCAGGATAAAAGCAGGCCTTCAGGAGATCTACTTACCAAAGAATCCATACACAAGGTTCAAATTAAATAGGCATAAGGCCACAGAATTATCAAGGCAGATGCCACATGTCTTTGTGTACACCGACCTCTTCCTCTTCCTCATTGATGCATGAAAATTGTGAAAGGAGTTTCTCCAGCAGATCTGTCTCTGCTTTGTTGCTTTTCTTTAGGGACAGAGAAGTACTCAGGCAAGTTCAGACCAAGAAATGAAAAAGTCTGCAGATCCACGTTGACCAACATAAGCTACGCTGTGTCATAGAAGTAAAAAATCCTTACAGAGAGAATGTGTGCTTATGACTGATGGCAGGAATATTTACACTCCAACTTCAAATTATGTAAGAACTTCAGAAAATGGTCTCTGATTAACAGAGGCTATGATTAACAAAGTCAAACTTGATTGTATCAGTTGCACATATTGATAGCCTATATCTTGGGGCAGAAAGAATTATAGCATTGTTATCAATACTGAAGATTTTCCACACACACTCCTACCCCAAAAGAAAAAAATACAATATGCAAACCAAAAATTAGTTTTTTCTTTTTGTAAGTCCCTCATTCCAGAAATTCATTCACTATCACTGCCAAGTAAACTCAAGAAACAGCTTGTTATAGAGTTCTTTTTGATTAAAAAGCCACTGCCACACATTTCCAATACTTTTTTTTTTTGGAGCTTAGAATATTTCTTTTTGAAATTACCCCACTTCTATTGAGTATTTCTGTGCGAAATGTCTGTTTCTTTTCTATATTACTCTTAAAAAAGAGTATCTGGGGTTCTTTTTCTGCAATGAACAGACTCATATACTACCATGAAAGGCTTTTCATGATCCATAACAAAAATTGTTCATGAGAATCATTTGTGTCTTTCCCAGAATAATACAATTCTCAGTGCCAGGGTTCTTATGGCTTATTTTCATCTGTAATTTTTTTTGTCATGAAAATAGCACTACTTCCAGCAGAATTCGTACCAGATAGAAAACCTCAGTGGTGCAGGAAATAAAGATTTATGTTGTATTACCTATAACCCAGAAAAGCTGACAGGATTTACAATACTCTTCTTTGACAGACTCAAAGGGCGTGAGTTAGAAGGTAGAATGGAAATAATACAAGACTGTAAGAGGCAGCTTTTGGTAGATTGTTTCCAGCTTCCTGAAAAAGGGACCTTGTGTCAGTAATTCATGCACTGATACTTATCACTGAGTTTGTTATTAGAAAAATGACATTGACCTCTGTTGGGTTATATTTGCAGGTCCATTACAACCTAAACAAAAGTCTGTGCTTGAGATTGTTAGGTTGGAGAACCAAATTACTTCAGTAGACTTTTAAACTAATCATTAAGATATTAAAAGAAGGCTATTAACATTCACACTGGGTGCACAGAAAGCACATTCACTGGCAACCATGATTTTTCAATCAGATTTTTCTGGCTTAATACCTTATTTGGGCCAAATACTCAAGTCCCAATGGCTTTATTTTTCTCTCTGACATCGTAATGGATGCCTATAATTGAGCAATACCTTAGTATTTACTCTTCTTTACTGTTCCTAGAAGCTGGGAAGGGTCGGGAAATCTCGGGTTCTGACATACCTATTCACTTCTCATATTTCTTATGACCATGATGGCTTTCTAGATTCTCATCCAAATTACTTAATATATCAAACAGAAAATCACCTTATAAATATCTTCTTTGACTGACAAGATGATGTAAGAATCTCAAACATTCTTTTGTTGCTACAAAATTGTAGCCTTTCTTGTGTTCATGAAGGTGAAAAAAAGCCCCATTGGTTCTTTACATTTTAAAGCATTAACTGAAAACCAAGCTGGTATTTTCCTTACTCTTTCCTAGAGCTTTCATCATTCCATAACTGCAAAGTGACTGCTAGTGTCTTACTTACCAAACCCTATAAAGATGCAGAGACAAGTATCCTGTTTGTGCAATGACAGTAGTGCCCCCCCCTCCTTTTTTTTTCTGGTATGTTATACAAAAAATCTCTTCATGCTTTTAAGAGCATTTTAATAATACAGAAAAAATGAGTAGTGTTGTCACTGACATTCTGCTCACACACCAAGAAAAATCCATCCATTAGGCAAGCCTTTGATATTGGTGCAAACTCTCTGTATTGCAGATACCGCAAAAACAGCTGGTGTGTCCTCCCATGAGAGATAGGCCCCCCTGTGGTGGTCTAGATCAATTTTTCCATTGGAAACATAGGAGCAATTGGCAAATTTCTCCCAATTTGCCTGCCAGAACAATCCAATAATTGAAGAATCTAAGTCTTCATGTAAGAAATCTTCGCTGCTTTTCAGTGAAGAGAAGATGGAATAAGCTATGCATAGGTGGGACACTGAAACATATATGACTGCAATTAGCTGAGGGGTGGTAGCTATGGCCACAAAGGCAGGTAAAAATGTCCCTGTCCCACTACTGAAGGAATAGTTACAAACCACTTGCAAAGGATTTCGTTGAAGTCTTGTTTCTCCTGAACATGTGTAATAAACCATTCTTTCCCCTTGACTCCCAAAGGGGATTCTAGGCCAGTGAATATAAAAAATAAGACAGAGAAAAATATTTAAAGTCTTCCTATTGTAATCCATTTTTTTTTAGCAAAATTAAAATGTATTCAGTAGTTTATTTCTTTAGTGCTGGTAGTCCTTCTCTGCTATTTCTTGGTGTGACAGTAAAGGGTGTAATAAAACATGGTGAAATTTAAATTGTCAGGGTTACCAGTCATGCAGTTGAGATGCTGTATGAGCTGGGAGAGGCAGATCACAGAGCTCAGAGCTAGTTTTAGACCCTGTGCAGAACAATGTCGGTACCACTGCATCATCTTGATGATTTGTATTATTGAGATTTCTTCTGCCAATGTAAAAGCTAGAAGCATATTTATAACATATAAAAATGAAAACTAAGCTTTTGCAGAATTAGACATTAACCTCAAAAAATCATAGAGGTTGCTGAAAGCGCACAACAAAAGTTAAAGTCCAGCATTTTCTTAATTAAAGCTGGGTCAGATTCTTAGCTACTCCAAAATACAAAGATAGATAGTTGTGAGGATACACTTTTTGACAGTGAAGGCATAACTGTATAGTATTTTACAGCATATATTTTTTTTCCTTCTTTTCTTCCCTCAATTTTTGCTAAATAAACTCCACTAGATGCTTATGCACAGAAATAGCAAGGAAAATATTTCACAGATTAGAGTACCTAATGATATTTTTCTTTTCTTATTTCACTTCTGAAGGAAAAATTACTTAGATCACATAAGTCAGCACTGGTGGCAGCCGCATCACTGAGATGTGATTTCCTACCTGGAATTCTTCTCTGTGACTTAATCATACCAATGCCAATTTTGGTTTTCAGCAACAGTAAAACTTAAAATATTCAGGTAGCTGAATGCCATTCCTAGGTACTTCTAGAAATTTACAGGTAGAAGGGGCTGAAGGACTAAGAGAGCTATAAATAGGGAAAATAACCCTTGTTCTGTCAGGTATCCTAAAATTTCTTTAGTCGTCTTCATAGGCTCTACTTGCTGTTTACTATGAAACGAGTAATCAGTTACCAGGGCAGTGGCATCACTAAGTCACAGGTATAAATCGTCAAGTAAATGTTATCTGTCTTTGTTGTTAGAATTGCTTTCGACTATGACATATAAACAGAAAGAGGTATATAAAGAGTGATCACTTACTACTTGAAGTAAAGAAAGATACCCAAATCCTACATTATCAAAGTTTACTTTCACATTTTTCCATCGGGCACTTTGATTGTTTTTTATGAGTTCCTCGCACTGACTAAAATTGTTGATTTGGTCGACTTCAAACCTTTCATCAGTTGTGGTGTTAACACAGTAGTAGAACTTCCCAGCAAACAGATTTACTCCCATGATGCTGAAAATTAGCCAGAATATAAGACAAACGAGAAGCACGTTCATGATGGATGGAATTGCTCCTAAAAGGGCATTCACAACCACCTAATACACAAATACAGGGGGAAAAAGAAAACAGTGTAAGAATATTTACAGCATCAGTTTTGTATACTGTTTTACCAATGCTTAATAAATTCTTATTCAGAGACTAATGCTATAAATGTTAAAGCAGTACATTAATACCTACAGTATCACACTGTTCTTTTAAATACATAATATTAGTACATGTAATGAAAGGAAAATAAGTGAGAAAAAATAAAATAATTAAAAGAAAAGCAAAAGAGAAGACCTGGTGGTAGTAAGATGAAGCCTGACACTGATTTGTTCTATATAAAACACCCCAAACATGTTAAATATAAATACGGACATAATAAAATTTGAAAATGCATCAAATTATAATTTAAAAATGCTTAAAGAAAAATGGCAACCTGTAGATTTGATCAAAATAGCTTTGAAATTTAAGCTGAAAACTTAAATGCCATGAATCTAGAAACTAAGCTCTACATTAAAAGGATTATGCAGGAATAAAATACATATTTTTATTGCCTTATCATTCCATGCAAGATTATAACAAAGATTAATTTCTTTGTTTTGAAAAGCAAGACAGTTTTGCAGTATGTGTCTACTTAAATCAACATAATTTATTTCAAGCTCCAGTCTTATTGTTCCTTGTATTCAGTTTTGGTCAGTAATACCCTTCATTTATCTAAAGAGGGACGTATATCAAGGACATAGTTAGGGCATTTGAGTTTGGATTTTTACATTACTTTTGACCACTTGCCTTCTAAGCCCCCAATAATTACTTATGTAGATAAAAACTATTTTTTTCTGATATATCCAGCAGTTAATCACATGTGTCTGTCAGAGCTATCAAAGCTTGTGTGATTTTTTTTTGCTAATATTTGATCAATCATTTCTCCTTAAGTATCCAATACCAGATCTCATTTTACAAGTTATATTTTATTTGAAATGTTACTTTTTTTCTCTTTAAAACTTTTAAGGACCTTGTAGGAAGGTAAACCAAAATACTCTGATTCTTGGTAATCCAATTCCTGCAGTAAGACAGGCAAGGATTGGCATGGATACTTCGGGTGTATGAAGTCATTTTAGTTCGGTTTTGTTCCTGATTTCTGCAACATAGAGGGACCTTCCCACTGCTAACATAATTCTGAGCAATCCAAGAGCTGCTCAATCTTACTACCTGTATTTCAAAGCCTCTTGAAGGCCTTTGGAAGCAGAGTATTGTGGTTGTGTTATGCGTCACTCAGCAACCTCCTCCCCCCAAATGTTATGTCCAGGAATTGGGACCTGTTTAGAGATCTTGGGTAGAAATGTTATTTTCAGGGTATATTTTCTTCTCATTTTAAGGGCCTCCTTCATTGCCAGAGAGTAGAAATGGGACCTTTCTGTAACTGAGAATTACCGTTAATTTTTATAAAACTATGATTTTTCAGAATTTAGCCTTTCTTGGCAGCTTGTGGTTTTGATGATAACTTTATAGGAAGCATGCTTGCTTCTTGAGATTTCTTTTACAGAAAAAGTGAACTATCTAGGTGATGTATGCATAAGCTAGCCATTTTAAGAAGTATTTAAAAAGGCTGACAAGGTCCCAGTAGTATTCTGAACATAAGAAACCATTTTCAAAGGAGTGAGGGAAATGGTTTTTTTTTACTATCCTGTTGGGAGAAGAAATCTGTTGCTACTTAGCTTGATGGAACTGAGAACAACATAAAATTAGGAATGCAATGACTCTGGAATTTATTCCAAGTCTGACCTGATCTATGACATGGTATTATGCTATTGCAGCTTTGAAATTCTAGGCCATCTAGAGCATGTCTTATGTTTTCCTTCTTTTGTTTCCTTTTTTTGTTTCTTTTTTTCTTCACCTATAAACATGTTCTGGATGTGTTACACTGATGGAATTGCTTTTTTAAATCTTGGTGAGAAAACCGAAAATAAAGGTGTCAAGAAAGAAAGATGGGAATTTAGTCCTGTAACTCAAATACATTAAAGTTACCTGTGCTCAAAGGAAGAATGGTTTTGTATGAAGTAAGTGCCTGCAGCAGTTACCTTTGTAACAGTTCTGAGATCCACTGTGCTACAGCACAGATCCAGAACAGGCAGCGGAATACTAACAGCTACAGTAATTGTTACAGCAATTATGAATTGATAATAGTCTTAGAAAGAAAGATTTCTACAAAATGCCATCAGTGTATCTCGCATCTTTAGATGATCAGGTAATGCAGCCTCCCTACTGAGACTGCCATGAGGTCAGCCACATTTTCTTGAATAAAAAATGAACAGCTTCCAGCAACTGTTCCAACAGTGGTTCCAACAACTTATTTCATATAGGTCACTGAAAATCCATCAAATGGTAACAATTTTTGGTCACTACTGACCTGGCCTGGATGCGAACTGGTGACCTAGTGATGAAAGGCTCTGTATCCTATTACCAACCCCTTGAGCTATCCAGTCCCCCTGGAAGGTTTTTTAAGAAAAGAAGAAAAGAAAATTAAAACTTTCAGAAGTCGTTTTTGTTTCTGTTTTTTTTTTTTTTGTTTGCTTGTTTTTGTGGGTTTTTTTTTTTTTTTGGTGGTTTGGTTGTTGGTTGGTTGGCTTTGTTTTGGTTTGGTTTTTTTTCTCCACCAGTGTTGAGTTTTTGCCCTATCATATTTAAAATGTAAAGCCGCATTTTCACATACTGGTCAGATGTTTGGCTGACTGTAAGGTCCACCTTAGGAAGAAGTCTTTAATTTCTTCTATACATACAGTTGGAGGTAATTGCTTGATCAGTGGTTTTTTTCCCCCACTTACTTTTTTGTTGTTTGATTTGGGTACAGCTGAGGTATATCAAGATAACCAGGACAGGACATTAGCTTGCATAATATGTATCCAAGATAGCACCCATACAAACACACACGACACCTACACACATAAGTTTACACATATAAGTTACAACAAATGGGCAGAAAAAAGTGAGAACCAATTGAAAAGAGAACTGAATGCAGAAAAGAGATCAATTAGTATTTCTTAATTAGAATTTAGCTAAAATGTAGCAAATAAAATTTGTCAATCTCATCTTGTAGAAGAGTCTGTAGTGGGTAATAAAAGGATGGCAACTACAGCTCTTATTTCTTCTTGTTCTTCAAATCTATATCAGATGCGTATGATTCTAAATGTATTTTTTTATTTTAAAAGGGCCTGCTCTTTTTGTCCTGTTTCCTGTTATTCCTTGATACAGGATATAGCTCCAGTAAACTGGAAAATGATGTTTGCAGAATTTCTTGCTTCTTTGTTTAAATTACCTATGCATTTCCTTAAAGCTGGGATGCTGTTGGTCAGGCTCACTCTGGTGATCAAGCTGCAAAAGCCCAAGCTGATTCTGCGTGTTCACTTTCTTATACCTTCAGATAGGTGGAACTGCATTAAGTGCAAGTGAAAAGCAGCACCTGGCACCTACAAAGATAAATGTGCTCTAAGCTATTATACATCTCAGTTGCTATCTAGTGGGGAAAAAAAAAAAATCATTGTGTGAAATCATGTCTCTCCTAGGAGAAAGCAGTATTTAATATATACAGAAGTGTAAATAACCTGTAACAAAAGAGGCCTAATTCTTTCTCACAGGCAGAGGTTTTTTAACTGTGTAGGAGATGGGTTTGAACTTGTGAAACACTGAATTATAGCTGTTAAAATCAAGTCAAGAATTCTGCTGACATTTTACTCCAAATAGAATCATAGAATCATAGAACAGTTAGGGTTGGAAAGGACCTTAAGATCATGTAGTTCCAACCCCCCTGCCATAGGATGACATATACATATATACATAAGTATACACATGCATGCACATATTTTTCCCTTTTAAAACCTAACATCTACCATCTAAAAACCAAACATTGTATAATGCCTTTTCATCCTAAAATATTTTTAACGAATTATAAAGTTGAAGGGACTGGCACCAGAATGACAAAACAGGGATTTCATCTGAATTTATACTGTTTTATAATTTCCCAAGATGGCAGGGGCTCAGTGTGACAAAAGTGGTTGGAACAGTCCCTTTTTCCTGACCAAAAATAACAAAAATGATGTAATAATGGCTTCCTGCTCTCCTGGGCACTACAAAACAGATGATGAAAAACGCCTTTCTCTTAAGTTAGAGAAGCCCATTCTACAAGCTTAACACAGCAGAAAGTCAGTGAGTTCAGAGGAAATGGGTATGGAGCTTAAATTAGGAGAAGGTATATCAGCTGGAAATGATTTGTGGGCCAGCAAATAGAATTCAAGGGCTGCCCAGTGTGGAGGATTAAGACTTATCCTCAGTGGAGGCTTTGTGATCCTTGCCACAGTTGCTTTATGTGAGGTTTGGAGGTGCCAGGGTGATGCAGTACAGGAAAAGTATTCCCATGCAAGGTACCTTGTCTCATCTGAGTGTCTCCATGGAGTATGGTGGAAAAGGAATGACACTTAATGGATACATAAGGACTGAAAGTTCTTTATGGTGAAGGGATAAAGTATCTGTACATTGTCACAGCAGTAATGTAGATGGGAACTTTTATTCAAAGATAATAAAGAAAATTTATCACATGATGAGGACAGAGTGGGGAAGGGAGAAAGAGAGAGGAAGAAGAGAGATTGCAATGATTTTTTTACTTGCTAACAAGACACCTCAAAACTACATATTTTCTCATTCTATAGATTCTGTGGTGAATCTAAAAATGTACACTCACTCCAGGTATTCAAACCTTTTAATTTTATTTATTTCTATTTTAACTTAGTGGACTTCCTATGAAAAACTCTCAGAACTTTGTCCCACAAAGGGTGGTACACCATATTTCTATGAATGTTGTGAGCTGCAATCCACTAATTATGTTCTACTATTCCAGTATTTACCTCACTGTAAAAAAAACCACAACCCAACAAAAAACCCCAAACCTCAAATCAGAATCAAATAACCTCCCCAAAAAACCTTCAAAAAGAAACAACACAAACTTCCCTAAACCCTCTTATAACAAATAAGAATTTCCCATAACCCAACCTGTGTCCATTGCCTCTCATTATAACTTCACACATCTGAGAAGATGTCTGGCTTTGTTTTCTATCCTCCGACAGAAATTAGTGGCATCTTGTGGAATTCGCCTTTAGGAAGTGCATAGTGAAAGAACATCTTTGCTACACAGTTTGCCTTAATGCCATATACTTTCAACTACATGACCTGCAATTATGTAAGCCTAGAATTGAGTAAAATTTAGAAAAATATTAGAAATTATAGAAGCAAGGGAAAAGATATGACTGGAGTCTTCTTCTAGCAAACTAATGCTTACTCTTAATTCAGGATCACTACGTAATAGTAAAAATATGTAAAAGTAGATTTTGATAGTGAGACGAGAATATTATTTAAATCAAGAAAAAAAGCACAAAAGTTTGTCTCATAAAAGAAATAACTGCATTTTGTCAGTGTTAAGAACTGGCATGAGAAGCACCTCATGTATGAAACAATAAAAAAAAAGTGCCTATTTATGACAAGATTTTTTACATTTTTGATTTCTGAGTAAAATGAAGACTGCATTGAAAATTCAGGGTGAAGATTATTAGAAAACTATCATTTAAAGTGGCAAATGTAAGGAAAAATTTGGATTTGAGTGTATGCGAAGAAAAGACAGGCAGATGGAAAGAATCAGAGACATCTGAGAAGGAGGTACAACTAAATCCTAATCTTAACAGTAATAAACAAATAAAGTAGAAGCAAGAGATGAAAGATCTCAGAGGAAAAGAAAATCACTCCCTTAACAAGCCAATTGCAGTCTTTCCTACTTTTCCTTAATTGTTACTGTATAAGTGCAGCTGACCAAAGAATGCTTTTGTTAGTGAACTTTAACTCCTAAGAAAGCAAGCTACTTTCTCACTTAACACACAAACTATTTTTATAACACTTTGTGCTGGAAAAATTTCATGTTATTAGGTAGGTGTTTGTATCCTGGAAGGATAGAACTGTTAAGGAGGTTCAACTAGATGGTCTCAGGAGGTCCCTTGAAACCTCAATGATTCTGCACTTCTGTCCTACCTTTTAAAAAAATTAACTTGTCAAAGTAGGAACAGAAGCATTTCTTATTCACATAACAGCCAATTAAAAGTAAGCTACACTGCTGAAGTTAACAAAATACTGGAGTTCTCAGAGCTGCTTTCATTCTGTTTCTCATCAGAAATCAAGTATACAACAAAATATGTTTGAAGACAACATAGAAGAAAAGACATTATTTACCATACTTTATGATGAAATACAATAATTATCTGCCAAGCAATAGATCACACGGCTGCATTTGTTTGAGAAGACCTGGTAAATACAGTAAATGCAAACAAGCATGAAAATAGAATAATTGGTTAATGTGGAACAATATCTTTGAATTTCACCAGATGCAGTGAAAAAAAAATTTTGTTGTCCTTCCTGTTGCATAAATGTTATTGACCTTTATGTATTCTTTAACAATTTTAATTGCAATGTAAAATATAGTATGTATCTCATTTAAATTTCATTAAATTTTGATCCTAAAAGTAAGGATTTTCTTCAAGAAAACAAACAGAACAAAAATCATCAGTTTCAATTATGTAAGAAATTCCTTCAAAAGTTCTCTTCTAATTGCAGAATTACAGCCTAAGAAAAATCTCAAAATACTAAGATATTTCCTGTATTATATATGAACATCTATACAGAAAGTCTTCTTACATCTTACATTTACAAAAAGTTTGTAAATTTTTAATTGTTTTTCAGGAGGCATAACAACTAGTTTCCAACTCAGGCCAAAGAAGACTGAATTCAGATTCCAAGAAAGGATTATATTTCTCACATAATATCTTGTGCCATCTATATACACTTGGAGTGATTTATTTAATGTAACATATAGGGGTCTAAAAATTATGCAAAAGTTTATATTGGAATTATATAAATATCTGTGACTATTCAGATCATAGCATTTTGGTGTGTGCTTAATGTATTACAGGTAATGTTCAAAACTTTCTATGGGATATTCCTGAATGTATGTAGCTACAAATTGAGTAACAGAGTAAAGCACAGATCTTTCCAAAACACTGTAAAAGCCAGATTCAGACTTTAAAAGAAAGCCATTTTTTATCTCAGTTTAAAAAGCATCTAAAAATAACTGAGCGAAGTTTTCATGTTATTTCTGTAACATCAAAGGATAACTTCCAAATATTTAAAGCAATTAAGAAGTGGGTACAGGGTGAATATATATGATATATATATAAAATATATATAAACTTGCTGCTACTGGGATTCTCAAATGAGATTGTCTCTCCTTCTGACACTAAATAAACAATGTAGTGATTAGTATGTAGTGATTAGTCACACTGCAATCATTAAGGGTAGAAAAGGGGGAAATACTGTACCCATAATACAGATAAGGGGAGGAACTAGTGGTCCACCCCATCCAAGTTGAAGAAAGGTTATCCTATATGAAATAGAAATATATAGCCTGTTATTAGTTGTGAATCTATAATGACAGACACTTGATGTTATGTTTTATAATTCAATCATATTAATATTTCCTACTAATGGAGTTTGGAATACTCATTATTGCTTTCCTGGTAAAGGAGTCTAAGGAATAGCCTTTGAATTTTAGAGGACATCAAATACTCGAATTTAGTTTTACAAGTCATGAAATTGGACTGGAAATTTGAAATACGTAAATGTTTGAAGCCATCAGCCAGAAATACGCATAAGGCATGCAAAACTGAAAGTGCAAGTGTATTTCAGATTGTTTGCTGCCTTCTACTATTTCTCTAATAAATAAATCAAGCACGGCATGACATGCTTTATTTTGTGAAATTAGACATAAATGCATGCTTTATTGTCACTTAATTCTCTAACTCAGCAAAGCAATGTATACTTAGTATTCTACATTTACAGGTAGCATACCAATCCAGAACTAGCGCAAAAGCATTATATTGCAAGTACTAGAAAGCTAAACAAAAAGCAATGGGTGTATTCAAATCTCAGATTGAAGATAGCTCTGCTTAGAATGTACACTAATTGAGATGAAAATATAAACCCTAAGACAGAAATTTAAATCAAAGTGAAGCAATTCTTTACTTTCCTTCCAGTATCTATGTGGAGCTGTTTTTGAGGTTCGCTATAGAAAGTATTAAAATTTCTCAGAATTCAGGGATATTTCGGGATAACAGAATAGTTATCAGTATTTACTATGCAATATGCTGTATTCTTCCAATTCAAATTTATTTAAAAAAATGTTGATTTAAAGTAGCTGAGAATTTAGCAGATTGTTTTACAAAATGCATATGATCTGTTATATTTTCAAGGCAAAATTTGAACATGGGAGTAAACATTGAAATGTTAAATACATGCTGAATAAAAACTCAGCTTGTTTTGTCACAGTTCAGCGTAGGTATAGGCAATATAAGAAAGAAAAGAGGGTTGATTTATTTTTACTTTTTACTGGCAGGTAAAAGAATATGGTTTTATGGATTTTTATGAAATGAGCTCAGTTTCTGAGAAGGCTGTAACTTGACTATAATCTTATCATGAGCTGGTCAATTATTTATTATTTGAATCCTTTTACTGTTCGTGAGTCATTCATAAAGTAATGTTACTATCTGGCAATGAGCTGTTGTGAGTACTTGCCAAGTGCTTTGGAAAAACACTTTTTCAGAAGTGCATGAAACAAATAGTAAAGATAAGGCCTACACAGTTGGCCAGTCAAATTTTCTAAGTGACTGGAATCAGGTATTTCATTGATTAACATTAATATTGGAGAACAAAGCTGAAATAGTTCTTGCTTTTCTAGGCTTGTCTGTGATTCCTACACAGTAAGTTGCTTATGAATAATTCATGTTGTGTATCTGAATTTTTACCATATGATTGGGCTTCTGGCATGATTTCATAGTTATTTAGTAAGAAATAAGGGAAAGCAGTAAATAGATTTTAAACCACAGCTACTTGTCTTTGAGCATAAATATTCTAAATCTTTGAAGTGGAAAATTTACTAAGACAATCATGTAAGGATACAGAAAAATGGAATAAAACATTTGGCAGTCAATTTCAATATTATCTTTCTGTAAATTATATATTTATTTTTTTTTCTCAGTGTCATCTAAAAAGCTGCATTTCTTGTCCCTGTGTCTGGGACTCCAGTCTGGTCTGAGAGCCCTCCTGCAACTGAGCAGAACATTATTAAAAAAGTAAAGCTGACAGCAATTTCCCAACATTCCTTTTCAGAGAACTACATTTATCTGAATGTTCATGAACAGTAAGTATAAAGAAAAGGTGGCTAAATCAAGTAGTCATTCCAAAATTAAATGAAAATTTGTACATACTGTAGCACTTGACCAGCTCTTACCCTGCTGAACATCAAATCATGAATTCCAAATTATGAGAAAGCTGTTAAAAGTCAATTTGCTATATGAAATTCAAATTTGTCATCTAGTAATAATTTTATTAATATCTAGTAATAATTAGCATTTTTTCTGATGCATTCTGAAGTAGAAATATACAGCTTGATGAATACTATTTAAGGCCTCAGTTTCACTTGATTAAGCTTAGCTTTGTATCTAAATATTGTTCAGACAATATATTCCAAGCTATTGCACTGGTATAGAATTGATTTGGAATTCATCAGTGCATTGTTTCCTCTTACATTTCCGTGAAGTAGCAAAAAGCATTCTCTTGAAACATATTTCAATAACATGCATATAGAGTTAGTTTGTATTCAGTGGCTTTAAGGAACAGAAGGTATAAACAAATGAAAAAATAAGTTAAAATGCTTTCTTGAGTGAAATGGATAATAAGCAGGGCAGCTAAGTTACTCAAAATAAGTAAGAATAACCTTATATACATTGTATTGAATATTAAATGGAGATCTGTTGAAATAAGAAAAGCATTTACCTTACAAAATGAAGAATTTAACAGAGAAATCAAATAACTTAATCTGTTTTTAAAGTCAGCCAAACTCAGAAATAGATTTAAACCACTAAGAAGTATGAATATATCTCTTGTACCGTCTGGAAAAATTCAGCTGGGTTTGAGCCAAGGTGGTTTCTCAAATGCTAAGAAAAATGAAGGATTTCCACTGGTAACAGAAAATATCTTTATTAACTAATGCTAAATTACATTCCTGTGTCAATACAGTGATATGTTTATCAGTAAAATATTACTAAAATCTTGTTACATTTTATTCATTTTTAAGAGTTAAGAGAGTTCATAGTTGGTAATTTCAATGCCTGAGATTGGCTAGAACACTCCTGAGATTGGCTAGAAAGTAACCTTAATGAATATAACTTCTATCTGATACTGCATATGGATTTAAGTGAATTGATGACGCTTTTTGCTTATCTGTTAGTAAAAGATATGCAATAGATAAAAAGATAGTACAGCCTTTCTGCATGGACTTGTCATTCCTTATTCTGCATGCATGTATTCTTTCTATCCATGCATAGTTTCAGATTCTTTCATGTTTTCTTACCCTCATGCCTTCAAATCGTGACAAAGCTCTTAGAGGTCTCAAAGCTCTTAGTGTCCTAAGGGACTTAATGGCACCAAGTTCAGAGTAACCCAATGCATTTGCTGTTAAGCTAACCAAAGAGACCTATATGAAAACAGGAAAGTAAAAATTATTATACTGTACATACTACTTTACATACCATAGATGTGAGATATAAACTTCTTTAGAAGAATCTAATTTTGGACCACTTTCTTCAGGAATAGGAAGTCTTTTAAATTAAAAAAAAAAGTAATATGAAAGAAGATTAGGAAAGTAAACAAGCAAACAAAAATGTCATAGGGTAACAATATCTAAAAATAATACTTCTCATTTTTTTTTGTTTTGCTAGTGATTTGAGGGCATTTAAAAACACAGAAAGCTAATTAAATTAATCCTTCCTTTTTACTAATTTAGGTATTGCTCTCACTTTGTTTTACAATGATGTTGGGATCAGTAATTATAGCTGGTAATGAGCATTTGATTGCCCACAACTGAAATGGAAATGATTGAAGCCTGTTCTGAATTAACAGATGGGTCACAGAGCAACATCGCTCCTTTGGAAATTGGTAGAAAGGACTAATTTGTCTATATTAAGTTACCCTGTTGCTTTTACCTGACTGCTGAGTTTATATGCTTTACAGCCTGACATTAACCTTAGTTATGCTATTTCTCAGACTTTACAAGAACAGTTACATAGGTGGCAGAATTCCACAGGTCTTTATATATTTTATGTCTCCACATTACCTTAGTGGAAATACCATATCCTCTACATTTGCATAGACACTATGGTTGTACAGCAAGTAATTAAAAAACAAATCAGTTTAAAAAAATATAAAAGTCACATCTAGGAAATATACTACATACATCAACAATCAGGAAGTCCAGCCAGCACCAGGCATTAGTAAAGTATGTTTGATAGCCATAGGCCACCCACTTCAGCAGCATCTCCAGAATAAAGATGTAAGTAAACACCTTGTCAGCATATTCCAGCATGGTCTTGATAGTTTTACGCTGTTCAATATATATGTCTTCAAAAGCCTGTAAATAAAAACATTCAAAGATATTTGTTATTCCCTTTTTCTACTGCACATGCTTCAGGTTGCAACCCCCCCCCCCCAAAAAAAAAAAAAAAATCAGTCTTTCTTCAAGAAAAACCATGACTGTCGCATTTATCTGATGAGGTTTTTTTTGCTAACTCAGTATATATCTGGTTTTCCCTGACAGAACCATGTTTTCCAGCCTGCAGGAGGAAGAAGCGGATATTGCAGAGCAACCACTATCCTGATCAGAGATTTTTATTTATTTAATTATTGTTGATTAGGAATTATTTTTCTCAAGATCATTTTCAGTACTTACAAACATCACTGATTCTGCAGAGTGGTGTGCCTAACCTCAATTCTACAGAGATCATTTGGTTTGTATATAGGTAAATCTCATTTAAAAATCCAGGGTCATAGCTTTAGAATTTTCAGGGCGATGTAAATGTAAATACAATTGACCATTCATTTTTTTAAGTCCTGCTGCTTTTTGGAAATTTTAAGATAAAAATCATAAAAGAGTAATTTCTTTCTTTAAAAAATATTTATTTAACTCAAATACTTGCTTCACTGTATTATCCACATTTAATGAGATACATAAAAGTTCTGAGCCCCTTGCAATGTTATTTACCCTTTTTTGTGTGATTTCAATTTTGTACATTTGAAAAAACATATAGCTTCTGTGTTTCAGAAATTCTTCCTGTCCTCCAAGAAATTTTTCCTTTAATTTCTTGTGATTTTTAATTCTGCTATTATTTCTTATGGAGAATGATAGATTTTATGGGATTGAAAGAACCGGAATGATCTGCTTTCTTGCAAAGTTTTGTATATGTATTGTTCCTAACATTTGTTTTTACCCACCCTGCTTTTGAATCACTTTACATCTGACAGTTCAAATAATTAGTGCTTGTCTATCAGTCATCAAATTAACATTTGTGTATCAGTAGTTTTGGATACTTAGTTCAGGCACCATAGTACTTGAAACTCCTAGTAATCACCAACAACTTTAGCTCACAAAGCTGGGAAGAGCCCACACAGAGGCTAAGCTAGCAGTACTCCGGGCAGCTACACGTGTGTCTGCCCCATCCTTGAGCACCCCTAGGGCAAGGGTTTGCAGGCAGCATGCAATGTCCCTGTGTCTGCCAGATTTTCTGGCTGTAAGGACAGTGAGAATTGTTTGGAGTGTGGCCTTGGGGTAAACATTGGGATACAATACTTGCAGGTCCAAACAGACCTTTTCACTACCACGAAGAATGAAGGCAGAGCAGGGTCTCACATCTCCAGAGGCTGGGGCTACTTAATCCCTGGTCTCTGCAATATTTTCACAAAATAAATATTCTGTGGATGACACATGCCTTAGGTTCACAAGCGTGAGATGTGAACACTGTGGGATCTCATCTCAACATTCTTTTAAGTACAATGATGGAAATTCACCTATATCAGATCTCTTGCCAGTACTTTTCTCTCATTTAAATTCTTGTCACTAAAGGTTTTCTCCACTTGGTAGCATCAATCAAAATTCAATAGTGTAGGTATGAGCCTTTTGTTATTTCAAGGGCTTTAGATCACATGGAAGGTGTCACATGGCTTTGAGTAAAAGTTGCTTATTTGATGATTGTGTTGATATTACACCAAAAAAAGCAGAATGATTCTTAAAGATTTAACCAAAACTAATGATTTATAAAATCATAAACTGCTAACCACTAAGGTATTTTAAAGTGTAGGGAATTGTCTAAAGAGTTTGGAGTAGAATTTTGCAACACAAAATTTTTATGATGTAGGAACTTGAGTAATCTATCAAATGGTAATTGATAGGTGCTAGATATACTCTACATTATCTCAGGGCAAGTAGTTTGCTTAAAAACTTCAGCTTGGTATGTACCCAGGCTCACATTTATTTTACAGTTCATCTCCAATTTCCTTATTCTTTGTCATTATTTGCATTTGCGAAGTAACAAATTGTTGATAGGTTGTTTTTTCTTTCTTTTATGATTACAGATTTAGACTATGGTTGGCTTTTTTTTTTTTTGTTCTGCCCTCACATACTTGTTAAACTTAAAGCAAATTAATGTTTTTACAGATATACCTTTAGTCTACGTGAGTATGAGTCAGTAGAAGCTGAACTTGAAGCATAAATAATAAACTCCTATTCTTACAACGGAATAAGTATAAACACACAGTCTAAATCTTAGTGTTCTAGCACATAATATTTACAAGCCAGGTCTGGCTCTTGCAAGGTATCATGAGCTGTTTGTGCCATTACAGTTACTTCCAAACTTTTCTTTTTTCATTAGTGGCAGTACTTTCCCCTGAGTTGAATCAGTAACTAGGGAGCAAACTAAAAAAACCAAGTTAAATATATTATCTTCTTCACATGTTGTCCCTCTCCCTGCTTCAGGTGTATCACCATCACTTTCAGCAGCAGAGTTAAGCTATCTCTAACCAATTATGTCTACATTTTTTCAACATATTGTTAAGAAGAGACTCTTTTTCTGCCATTCTTTCAAAAGCCTGACTATAATCCAGCTCTGTCACTTGAAGACATGGAATTGTGTGTTCTTTCTGATGGAGAAAAACAAGTTCATACAATGTTTGATGAGACAACGTTTAAGAACTTTACTGATAACGTTATGTCTGTTCATGTTTTACTCACCAGAGCTCCACTACTGAGGAGAATCATAAACACAATGAAGGTCTCAAACCAGTTGTGTTCAACAATCCTGAAGCAGGTTTTTCTAAGGTTCCACCACTGTTTTCCTCTCCCTTCTTCTATACTTACTTGACAGCACTTGAACCTTCGTACACAGCCTTTACGACAGTGTATATATTGAGGGGGGAAAAAAAAAGAAATAAATTTTGTTCGATTGGATTAATTTTGGGCATGCATTCTGTTAATGATATGATGCTGCCTTTCCAGAAGCTGTGCTATTTAGCAAAAACGCAATAGATTTTCACAGATGACTTTCTCCAAAGGAAAAAAAATACCCACCCCCCCAAAAAAAAAAATCATCAAAACCAAACCAAAAACCCCCACACCTTAAAACACTGAGAAAACTGGAGTTTACAATTATATGAACAAGTGAGAAGAAAGTGCTTCTCCTTTATGAAGAACTAAGTGCTCAGTACAGCGCACACAAAAAGGTAAAAATCCATGGAACATAAAGCGAAATTACAAAATACCAAGTACCAGTAAAAATATACAAACTCATTCAAATGTATACTAGGCTTATATTGTAAGATACAGGCAAGTGTTACTAAATTGTACTTTCTTTTTTGGAGGGGTACTAAATTCAGACAGTGTTGCATTTATTATATGAAAGAAATCTAAGCCTCTAAGTCCTGAGCTTTTCAGTACCAGCAAATTCTCTAATTTGTGCCCTTAATTTATTTAGGCTTTTATGATTTAGCTTCTGACTTGATTTTTGACTGTAACATTTATTTTCCAAGTGCTAAATCTAACTTCTGCTTACAGATACCAAAAATAGCATTTGTATCCTTACATCACATTTTTATACCCATTCCTTTCCTCTCCTCCTTCATATGCATACATCCATAAAGTTTCTCACGAAAAAATACCTTTGTTAATTAAGTTTATGACCAGATTGATGTTTTATTTATTTTTGTAAAAGGGCTAATAGAATGCATCATTAAAGATTAATAAGTCTACCAGTTGAGACTGCTCTTGCTCCAGGTGGCACACCTGGAAGAAGTCTCTGCCTTCTCTTCTTGCCAGTTTGTAGGAGGTTCATTTAACAGTTTGCACAAGACCATCCAGGTGCAGTTTTTATTCACCACTCAGTAGCTTTTTCAATAATGTATGCTTTATAAAGCACTTTGATAAATAACTATGAAGAATGGTATAGCGAGAGACTGTAACTAACCTAAGAAAGTATAGTAGTTCATACTAAATCTTTCACAAATATATTTATCTTATTTAAAAAATAATGATAAATTTCTGATAAAATCCTTTCTTAATCGTGTACCTGATACATACTGTAATTGTGGTACCATTATCTATGTAGTAAATTATGGTCTAAAAGTACTACCACTGCTAATCATAGTTTAAACAGTAATGAAAGAATAACACAATACATAAATATTAATACTTAGTTTAAATAGGTAATTATTCCATATTTCATTAATAAGTATTATTAGCATTTTTATTCCAAACACCTTCTGTGAAGCATGCCTCTGGCTCCTGAGCTTCTTCAGGTTCAGCTTCTGGTTGCTCTTCTGCAGGAAGTCCAATATCAACTGTGCTGCCTTCAGAAGAACTAGATGAATTTAACTTCTGTTAAACAAACAGAAGATAGAAAAAAAAAGAAAAAAGCATGACAATTGCTTTCCGAATAAGTAAATAATTATGCCACATTTTTGAAGGGTCTAGTATTCAACATAAGTAATTTGCTGATAATCATATATGAAATTTGTACAATCTTTGGTTTTGCTTCTGAATTCTATGAATCCGTTAAATAAAAGGTGTTTGAATGATAGATAAGGCTTTAAAAAATATTCTTAAAACAAAAAATATGAATGATAATGCTAAGCCTGCAAAGATCTATGACCACAACTAGCCATATCAATATATTAATATATACTAATATATTCATATATTTTGCCTAACATTTATCAGGGAAAGAGATATTAATGCTTCAGATATTATTTGGGAAACGGGAGCAACACTATCTCTGAAATAGGTTGCCATGGGGAGAGGTTGTACAGGTTTCCTTTCTCGAGGGACTCTAAAGATTGCACTTTGGGGTTTTGTCGAGAACACTAGAGGGCTTATGCCCACTGAACTGACAGCAATACAGAATTCATCTAGCCTAGAATCAGGTATCTTATTGTTGTATTGTTAACAATACAACAGAGGCAGGGGAAGATGAGGTATCCCACAAGGAAACGGAATTCCTACCAGAATGGAAGTTAACTAGTTTAAGGTTGAGGTTCCCAAAGTCAAAAAACTAATTTTGATAACTGTCTGGAAAGGTAATTTTGTGATTTGAATAAAATGTCAACAAACTAAGTCACTGAGGGTATAGTTGGTTTGCAAATTATGTTATCAAATAAAGTTAAATTATTTTGTCAAAAGAGCCACAGACCAAAGGTCATATAAGGGAAGATTAATAACCTTAATATATTTTTTCTAAACAACGCACCTTCCTCAGCAAGGCTATCTATAGCCAGCTCTGGCTACATATTTTCACAACTAAGTGAATTTGAATTATGTGGAAGAGTCCATGGATCAAACTTCTTTTTATCAGAATCTAGGTCTAGAAGAGCTGACAGTTTTAAAATCTAAAAGAATTCCAGTGTCTAAAGGAGTGGCAGAGAGATGAATGACACTCTTAATGGGACCCATGTTACAGGAGGGAAACAAAAGTTTCTGGAATAAGACTGTAGCTAAGGCACTGTCCTGCTCTGTCAGTTGTAACAACTACCATATGGACCACAAAGCAGACCTTATGGGTCAGTTCTGTTTCCCGTTGCCTGGCCTCTCCTCTTGGAGACTAATTTTAAACCCTTACACTTTTGTTCATCAAGAATTAAACCCTCCTTTCTACACTCTTTTATGTACAAAAGAAGTGTTAAAATAACAAATGATCAAGAATTGCATGCACAGGGAGATGAAAAAAATAATAAAAAGAAAAATACTCAAAGATCAGAGAGAAATGCGCAAAATATCTCAATACCTCTTTACTTTCTTCCAGGTCTGATTCACTACTAAATTCTTCTGTGTTTAGATTTTCAAAGTCAGATTCACCCACAGCAATGGGCACTGTCACAGTGAGACTTGGGTTGTTTATGAATGACATGTAATCACTTTCGTCAATTATGTATTTTTCCACACTGCTACCTGTGCCTATGCCACTAGTTGTTCCATTCACATCTTTAATATAGTCATGGTCCTTGCTTAGTTCCACAGTTGTGTGGTTAGAAATACAGCTATTTTTGTTATTCAAATCTTCAAGTGGTTTGATTTCATCTAAAGCTTTTTGTTTTTTAACAAAAGCTTTTTGGATGAATTCACGTGCTTTTCTTTTCACATAATCTATGCCCTTCTGCATTCTCGCTACAGCAATTTGAAGATTATTCATTTCATTGTCATCATCTGTCGCAGCAAGGTTGTCTGCACTAAATGAGCTCAAGAGCAAGGCCAAAAATAGGTTCAGTACCTGCAGAAAGAAAAAAAGGAGGTTCTAGACTTTATCCCAACAAAGAACATTTATTTTATTACGAATTGTGATATTAGTGATGTCAAAGACTGAAATCCCAATAATTCACCATAAGCAATGAAAACTATCCTAAAAACTTTTTCTCTTCTTCATAAAAAATTGGGCTTTTAAAATTTTGCTCGGATCCTCTTCACTAGTCAAAAATATTCCTACAACTGACTAATACCTTTAAATGTATCTTTAAATCCCCACAGTATATAAATATTTTGGTGCCAAATCTTACAATCTAAAAATGGAGATAAGAGATTTACTATTCAGCATGATTTAAAAAATTAATTTATCCTATTACACAGCAGAAATTAGATTATTTAAGTGACTAATCATATGAGATAAATAACAAAAAATCCACAGCAAATGGTTTATAAAGAAGCCATAAACTAGAAGTATTTGAAGCACAAAATATTTACAAAAAGCCAAATGACAAATTAGGAATGTAACTAAGTGCTCACTCTAATATTCTTAGGATTTTGATAGTGCAGAATACTTTGTTCTCAGTCCAAAATAGCTCTTAAGCTTAACTTTAAGGATCACTTGAAACCACCTGCTTAATTGCTTTGTTGAAGTAAAGCCAGCGTGCTTAGTTCCCTTCAGGACTGAGCCCACTCTACTGCCAAATAATTTCTTGCTAATGCTTTGGTTACATACCACAAGGTTTCCAATCACCATGACCATCATGAAGACAGTAAGGCACATGGCTTGGCCTGCAACCTCCATGCAGTCCCACATCGTTTCTATCCATTCTCCACACAGCACTCGGAATACAATCAGGAAAGAGTGGAAAAAATCCTGCATGTGCCAGCGTGGAAGCACACAGTCACTTGCAATTTTGCAGACACATTCCTTGTAGTTTTTCCCAAACAGCTGCATTCCAACCACAGCGAAAATGAACACAATGATGGCCAGCACCAGGGTCAGATTCCCCAGAGCCCCCACCGAGTTGCCAATAATCTTAATCAGCATATTTAGCGTTGGCCAAGATTTTGCCAATTTGAAAACTCGCAACTGGAAGAAAACAAAATATTGTTAGGACAATGAGCAAGAAAGACACAAAGATGTTTTAAAGCTAATTTGTGGAAGGATATTACTGCAAAATATGCCCTAATTAGGACTGTTCAGAAGGTATCCTCTTGCCTAAAAGCATTAAGGTTCAGTCAACAAAATTCTTTGAAGTTAGAGCTTGATATCATCAAAGTATAGTTTTTACTGAAGGCCAAGGAAGCTACCAGATACATTAGACAGAATTTAAAATCTAGGGTTTATCTGTTAAAATCACCTGTGCCACTTTTCTACAGGTATCTGTAGAGCAGATCCATTCCTGTAATGCCAATCAGAGCACAATACACCTAGTGAGCCTGTTTCTGCACAGCAGGATGTTTTAAGCATATATGCACAATACACTGGAAATCCGGCTGGCACACCTATTGCTATCTATTTATCTGGATCTTTATCAATTCTTGTTGAAGGCAGCAAAATACCACAAGTAATAAGAACCTGCACTAATGAAAGAGATATCAGGATCAGTATCATGGGAAACATCAATTAAATATGTAAGAGAAAAAAATAAAAGTAAGTCTAATTGAAAAATCAGTGCAATTGATGTATATTTACCAATCTGAATGATCGAAGAACTGAGAGTCCTTCCACATCTGCTAGACCAAGCTCAACCAAGCTAAGGGTTACAATAAAACCATCAAAAATATTCCAGCCTTCCTGGAAATAATAGTAAGGATCCATTGCAATTATCTTGAGAAACATTTCTGCTGTGAAGATTCCAGTGAAGACCTGAATTAAAAATTCGTCTGTTATTCATTATGAAATACAACATTACAGATTTAGCTGCTGCGTGTTTTGAATTCAAGTTACATATCTGCAACATCTTATCCAAAACTGATACTTTAAAATAGTTCAGTGTACTGTAGTGATTCATTATGCCCACCTTCCCTTAACAAGTGCTATACAAGCCAAATATTTTTTTCAATTAATCAAATTTGATACTAGATAAATTACACAAATTTCTGCTTCATAACATTTATAATCCAGTTTCAACTCTATTAGGATATGAACTTTCTTGTGTACTGTGCAAACAATATCACAAATTTGATTTTCACAACATAAACCAGAATGCTTTCCAAGAAATTATATGGTACAGCATCTTTCTTGGTATCCTAATTACAATATATAGCATCACAAATGAGGCCAAATCTAAACAGACCCCAGAGGGGCAGCTCCTTTGCTGGTATAACCTGCCACAATCCCATTCAGTTCAACAGTGATATAATCATTTATTCCAGATGGGGATCAATTGAGATACAACAATTTATTGAAGAAAAACTGAGGAACTTCTACCTGGGTGTTACCAGTAAGCTCAGTGAAGTTGATTGGCTCACTCATTTTGATTTCAGGATGGAGAGAGCATTTAAGAATGCATTTTAAACATGATATTGCTGGTAATGGTTTCCCATCATCGGATGCTATGCTGAATAAAACAGGAATCATATTTAGGAGCCACCAAGATAGTGACCCTGAGTTGCTTTGAGAGAAGTCTTAGGAGAATTTCTGGTAGGATAGGAATGTACTAAAGCCATTTTTGAAATCCTGTCAGAGCCCTGGTCTGACAGAAATGCTTTCTTTTATGGTTTTGATAACCCATTTTCAGTCAAGCTGAACAGAAAATGGGACAGTGAAATAGAATAATCTAACTGGGATAATCAGGAGATGGACAAGAAGAGTCTGACTTCCTCTGCCTAGGAACACCAATGCTATGTAACCAATGTCATAATAAAACTGTCTTTAAATACACTCCAGATATAAACACTGGAGAGGAAAAGGTTACTATTTTTTAAGCTACAGGATTGGAACCACAGAGAAAGAGGTAGGAATGAATAAATACAGTTTGAAACACTGACTTAGGTTGCTAATGATCAGAGCAGTGAGGTTCTCAAGGAGCTTTAAAATCGAACCACTGGAGTAGACAAACCCCAAATGCCTCTATATTGCAGAAGGGGTTTATGCTGTGGTTAAACTATGCTTAAACGAGGCTATGCTCTGGCTTAACACTGGAAGAGTATGATGCTTATAGCCAGGTTCTCTTGCACTGCCTTTGTAGTCAGATGTACACCAAGATTTATATGGCATTTTCTTGGTTGGAAACCAAACCTATAAAATGCTGCAATACAAGTTTTTACATGTTACTATGAAACTCAGATTCAGAGCTATTTCAAGTATTTGAAAACCAGCTATACATTTATCTATTATTGCTCCCTTTAAATCCTGTAGTTATTTATATGATCTGAGATGTTTTTCCTTATTAGAAAACAAGGATTATAAAAAAATCCTATTATAAGAAATCAATTCTTAAAATAAGAGACAAAGTAGGACTGCAGCTGTAGATACTTCCATGAGATCAAAGCTGTCAGTTCAAAAGCATCAGAGCTGCAAAAAATTAACTCTTGAATTTTTTAGTAATTTATCTTTTTTTGAATTAGAAGAAAATATAGTTGACAACATGAGGAAAAGTTATCTTACTAATTATCTGACGACAAAAAAATATAAAAAATAGAATAGAAAAAAGCACTGCAGGATATTCTTCATAGTTTTACATTGAGTATATAAAAAAAATAATCCACATAAAAATCTTTTACAGAAGAAAGTTTTGGACAGTCTCTTAAATGTCTCTTTTAACTATTAAACATGTGCTTAGGAAATAGGGCAATGAAAACCACATTAATAATTTAAAGATTTGTATTGTATTGATTAAAAACTAACAACACATTTATTTGCATAGTGTCTTTTTCATGGAAGTATTGCAGTTCCTGGTCTACCAGTTAGACAAATCAACTTCCATTTAAGACGGCATTTACTTAATGTAGCATTGGCGTAATTTTTTAAATTTTTAATTTGGCTTTGTAGAACACTGCAATATATTGCTTTTACAGTATCCTAAGTTACATGAGCCAGGGCTGACAGTGAAATTTCCAAAAATGTTCTGATAGGTTTAGGTTGGATAATAGGAAAAATTTTTTCACCAAAAGGGTGATCAGATATTGGAAGAGGCTTCCCAGGGAAGCAGTGGAATCACTGTCCCTGGAAGTGTTCAAAAAACACGTAGATGAGGCCCTTAGTGACGTGGTTTAGTGACAAACTTGAGAAATCCTGGGGTAATGGTTGGACTTGATGATCTTAAAGGACTTTTCCAAACTAGCTGATTCTCTGATTCTATGGTTCCTTTCCTGAGGGCAATAAATGTCCAATATATCTACTTTCTGAAGAGTGAAAAAAGAGCTGTTAAAACTCTTTCTTTCAGTTCTTTTAAAAATACTATCTTCCAAATCATGAACATAAAACCCCAACAGACTTACCAAATTTCCAACTGAAAGTACGTTATTGAATTCATCGGTCATCGGATAATGTTCCATAGCCATAAAGAGTGTATTTAAAACAATGCAAATTGTGATAGCCAGATCAACAAATGGGTCCATTACAACTAAGTTGACAATATGTTTTACTTTTAGCCAATGTGGACTGCAGTCCCAGATCAAGAAAATATTTGCAAATTTATACCAACATGGTGGGCATTTCTGTCTTGATTCTTCAAGTTCTGTGGGAAAAGAAAGTTCACACAGGTAACTATGCAATTGCTCTGTCATTCCTCAATCCTATATGTATCGTACTAGTCAAATTGTCAATCTTTACTGGTACTGATTAACTTCCTTTTTACAGGGCTTTTGAAGATAATCTTTAAAAATTGCTATCAAATGTGTTTATTTTGTTCAAAGCTTGTCTATCAAGCACAACTTCTTTGTATTCCAATCATTATGCTGATCAGTATCAATTTATGCATCTATTTGTATTGTCTATTTAGCTGTTCCTTGATTACACTTCAGCATGCTCCTCTCACTATTCTATCTTGTCAGCATTTTTATTTTGAAATTTGTGTTGTTTAGGTAAAAATTTTCAGTATCATTTTCATTCCTTGTTCAAGAAAAAACCCACATGTTTAGCAACAAGAATAGCACTTCTTTAAAGAGTAACTGAATACATAAAACCACTGAAAATACATATTTTAACAATGGTTGCATATCTTTGAAAAATGTTCAGTGGTCTTATTGTGTCCAATAATACAATTTTAATTACATAGGCATCTACTCAGTTACGACCATCAAACATATCTCTGTAGTCATGATGACCACATGAGATAGCGGCGAAACAATGAGATGGAAATGCTTACTTATGTAATAATGTTAATGAATAAAGAGCTTTGAGTTTGCTAATAAATGCACATCAGTTTGTGAGATGCTATCTGTTAAATAAGATATTTTATGTCAGTTTTAAAGTTTCAACTCAAATTTACAAGAATTCATTGGAAAAACAGGTATTAAATATTAAGCTGTGCATAACACACACCTTCCACAGTGTTTGTGAGGATGCTAGCAATACTCATGGCTCTTTCCCTTAAAGCTGGATCTTCCAGGTAATTCATAGAAACATGAAAAGAGCTTGATATTCTCTTCTTCATTTCTGTTTCTGTAGTGGTGCCCTAAACAGAGAACAATAATATGTGAGACCGTGTTGGAGAAATGAGATAAGCAAATACTATATATAACCCTGTTATCAATGTCTTAGCTTGGATACATGCTTCATGCACTTCAACTTTTATTATGTCAGACTTTTATTACTTTTTATTACCTTTTAAGTAATTTTAAAGAGACATGAGGCAATAGTTACCTACTGTTCGAGAATGAACAGGAGTTTATGTATTTAACTTCTGTATTTCTTTCCTTAAGCTATGACAAATAATTTTAAAAAATTGTCAAAATGTTACAAATTTTTTTGCAAAGTAGTTCTTTTTTTTTTTTCGTGCTCCTGCTGACAGAATATTGTTTTGTAACATCATAGTCTTTTCCCCTAGGCAAACTATAGCAAGTAAGAAAAGCCTGACTTCCTCATGCTTCCTCATGCTCGTATTTTTTTAGTAATGTGTGTAGACAACTTTGAACTGAACAAGAATTCTTTTTGAAACATCTTTTCTTGACTTGTATATGGTAACACAATAGCAGCAATATGTGCTGCATATATGTTCGCACAGACATTTATTTTTTTGGAAGTATGCATTGACGTGATCTTCCAATGAACTGTTTGTTATCTACACTACAGAACTTCACCAGCAATGGATGGAAAATATATAGGAATGAGAAATATATGATAATAAAGAATGGTCAACTTCCTTACATTTTTAAGTGGGATGATAATGAAGAATGATATCAAAAATAACTGATAATTTTAATTTTGATAAAGTAGTAATAGCAACATCATAGTGATTGCAGTTATCTTATAAAATTTTTGTATACTCTTTAATTTTATGGTAGCTATGATTTTGCAGACCATAGCCAGATGCACCTTTAGAACAGCAAAAGTATAGCACAGTAATACAGTAAAACATACCAGTATTGTGAATGTGTAAGTTAATATTTTATTACTTAGAAACTGCAAATTGCATTTGTTTGAGAATATTTGTAAGTAAATGCTTATGTTGCCAACCTATCTTATCTTAGCTGTTTTGTTTATTAAAGATTTTACACGATGCAGAAGCATTCACAGCTTGACCAACCAGGAAGCATTGCCAAGGGTTCCATTCTGTAGAAAACACTGGCTGGTGCAGTAAGAAAAGGCCACGATGCCTAAGCTATTTAAAACTTTCTTACATTGTCATCAGTAGCTGGTTTATCTATTATCACCTCTGGCAGAAGCTGTCCAACAGGCGATGTAGGGACAGATGGTCCACCAACCAGGGAAACCACACCATTGCAATCCACAGTGCTGTGCATCTTCCCATTCACTGGAAACGCTGCCAGCATCCTGGATGACCTACTGGCCTGACTAATGTTACTGTTGCGCCGTTCACCATGTCTGCGTGGCACAAAGAGAGAATCTCTTCTGCTATCATTGTCTTCAAAAGTGCTGTGCTCATCATCAGCAAAGTCGTTTTCAGATCCTATATCCTTTGCTCTACCTCTGAAGCTGAAAAGACTTGTTCTGCTGTTGCGCCTTGGAGAAAACAGGGAGCCTCGAATGCTCAGCAAAGACTGCAAGCAAGCAAAATTTGTGATTATGATGTGAAACCTTCATATTTAGCATTGTTATTAGTATAGCAGAGGGGTTTGTGGGTTTTTTAGAAAAGTTAAATGCTGCTGTGAAATGTCTGTATTTCATTACATATATATATATTGCAGATAAAAATAACACTGTGTGTGGATTTTTAAGAAAAAAACAATTTTGAACACTCCTTTCTCCTAACATAAGTTAGAATTGCTAAGCAAAGTAGTTGCACAATACCCATCATGAAAAAAAGGGAGTTTATACATGCACATTCTTTCGTCTATGCAGCTTCCTGGACATATTACACCAACCTCCAAGCATCACTGAAACAAGGAGGAAAATATGAGGCTGTTATAATGGAAATATATCGTTAACATTTTAATAAGTCTAGATAAGATATAATCACTCAAAAAAGAACACCACAGAAGCAATCAGAGATTATTTAAATAGGTATTTTAAACAATCTTGTGGGTTGGAACTAGATGATCTTAAGGTCCTTTCCCAACCCAAACTATTCTGATTCTAAGAATAGAGATACGAGGTACATTTAACTCTCTGTGGTTGTTTACAAGACAATCAAGCAGCTACAACACTTTCTCTCAAGCAGTAGCAACAATAATAAAGTTTAATGAAAATCTTAGGGTTTCCTTTTTTTAGGCACTAGGGTCATATTATAGTACCAAGAAGACTAAAGTAGTTTCGTAACAGTCTATAATGCTTTAAATGTATGACTCAATTAAAAATAACTATATGCAATACCTGATGTGGAGAAGAATACTTCTTTTCATATGTCAGTCTATTGCCTTCTATAGATAATCGGAAACCTTTCCGCCTGATGCTGTCTTCTGATTCAGATTTGTGAAATTCATCTTCATCTTTTTCCTCTCCTCCTGACTGTTCTTTCTGTTTTCTTTTTTTCCTTCTATTTCTCCGCTCTTTTGCACTCTTTGAGCTCAATTTTGATGCTGCTGAGGAACTTTCTGAGAGCCCTCCTGCTTCTCCCCCAGCGCTGGGCTCCCTGGACTCCGCGGACTACTGTGACTGCTGCTGCTGCCACTGCTGCTGCCTGCCGTGTTGCAGAATGAATTTGTGTCACTGAGCAAACCATGACATCATGGATTTTTTAAAATTTACTTACACAGAATTTCTGGATCTCACCATTTTCCATAGGATATCCTCTCCCTATTTTTTTTCTAATTTTTATTACCCAGTTGACTCAAGACATGTATTGGTCACAGCCTTCTTCCATCTTTCATGAGCAGTTTTTAAATGCTGAAGTCTAACAGGCTCAATGATACTAGACTAAGAAAAACATAATGAATAATGTATACCTAGTTTTGAATGTTCCTTCTTGATTATGGTGAGATAGCTCACAGTAAAACATCTTCAGTGCAGAATAGAATATCTATGAGTTAGCTCTGTTATTGAAAGCCTGCCAAGGTGTTTTATAACTTCAAATTCAAAGAGAAGAGGGTGAATACCTCTAGTAAAGTTACTTCCATATACTTCTGCATTACTAAAGCATAAATTATACCTGAGCTGCTTCCTGTTGCTTCTTCAGTTGTTCTAGCATCTGTTGAAATTCTGCCTCTTTCTGCTCTGCTTCTTCCATGGTTGCTTGATTCTGTTCTTCATAGGCCATGGCGACCACAGCCAGGATCAAGTTGATCAGGTAGAAAGAACCCAGAAAAATCACCAGAACAAAAAATATCATGTATGTTTTCCCAGCAGCACGCAGTGTCTGGAAATAAATAAGAATACATTTATAAACAAGAATAGGTTAACAAAATTTTTGGTTTTGCTATTGTTAAAATTAAGATAATAAAAAAAAATGAAATTAGGCCTCTTGCATTATTGGTACGAACATATTTAGTTTATATTGCATTAAAAAATTCTTACCAATTGATAAAGGTTTTCCCAGAAGTCTTGAGTCATCAAGCGAAATAGTGACAAGAATGCCCAGCTGAATGTGTCAAAACTTGTGTAGCCATAATTCGGGTTTCTACCAGCTTTCACACATGTATATCCTTCTGGGCACTGCCTATAAAGACAAACTTGTTTTTAACATACATAGTTATTTTAATATTATCATGTGTAATGTCCAGGAGAAGATTAGGATTAAAAAGAGGATTTTTCTGTAGAAATAATAGCAGTTATGATTTTCACAGAAAATTATTTTAAAGGACACTAGAAAAAAATTAAGCAGGAATGGCACATAAAAATTAGTCTAAAAAGTTTAGTCACAGCTTCTAAAACACAATATTCCAAAATTTTTTTAAATTATTTATACTGTAACATTAATGTCAATGTCAGTGTTTTCTACTGTCTGTGCCCATTAGTACTCATACGTGCAGCCAGAACTGCAAAATAACATGTGTTTTCCAGTTGCTGTGTCTGTTCCTTCTCACCCAGGCAGGAGCTACACTAATACCAAATTACTGATACACTTATGCAGGCACTAAGCTCATCTAACCAATCCACTGAGCTCTGACCAGGAACCTAAACCCTCAGTGTGGCATAAAATCCTAGCATTTCTTATATGAAAGAAAATGATCACTCAAAATATAACCTCCTCCTCCTCCAACTGTGCATCCAAGGGACCTAATTTGTACCCAGTGCAATAATTTGATGAAATTTGGTCTTACCCAGCATCAGAACTATTTCCACAAAGCAGAGCATCATTTTGCCCTTCCAGGAAATAAAAATGACCTGTTTAGAAAAGAATTAAAAAAAAAATAAAATAAAAAATTCTGAATATTAAAGTTTTCTTACAGCTCTATGAAATAAATAGTCCTACTCTTAAAGTGTTAAGGTAAATACGGATACAAATTTATCAAGCAGTAGTATTTTTTTAGCAGCACCATGTCTTTAGAGTAAATGGCAGTATGAATTGCAGTAAGTACTAACGCTCACAGCGCTTACTGTTAAAATGCCAAAATGCACTAAAAATCCTGTCAAATGCTGCTGGACGTAGATGAAATGTACAAGTTTCCCTTCAGTCTGACCACTGAACTAAATCACACTTTTCGAAATTGTATTGTGCAGGTATTTATTATAATAATTAAACTGTAAATGAAAAAAAAACATACTGATAATGTATTTCACTATTGCCCAGGGTTCCAGTTTGTCACCTAAAAACATTAGTACCCTGGCCAGCTGCATCTCTCCATCCCATGAGGAAAATTCACCATTTGGAAAAATTAGGTTTTAAGCTGTATGTATACCTTGCTTCTGACACTCTGTGAAAGACTCAATTACAGTGTCTAACAATACATCTGTTTCTTGCTGGGTATAGTCTTTTGTACTGTGCAACATACTCAACCCTATGTGCAGCCAGTCATTTCAAGCTGAAAGTGGTAAAGTTAGCTGACATGATGCTGACTACAGCTGACCTCTATGAAGCAAATCACATTCTGCATTATGTCAGCTAATCATGATTAGAACATACGGGAACATAACAGCTAGTTAGGAAGAATGCAAGCCTAACTTGATATAGTTTACATTGAGCAGGCAGTTGTGATCAGTAATGCATCAACTGAGCTGTACCGCCTAAATAGGGTCTGTATTCAAGTTCTATGGTCCAGAGATGTCCCTTGCAAGCATGCTGTACTTGCCAGCTCTGTAGGAAAGAATGGCCACCCGGGCTTTCTCTGAGTGCATTGACATAACCATGACAAATGCTTAAAACATTATCATGACACAAAAATTTTTATAACACCACAAACTGAGCAGTATAAGCATGTGTTCCTAAAAAGTTGCAAAACTCTGCATTGTATTTTACCAAAACAATGTGTAAAATCTCTCACTACATGAAAGGTATATGTTTACTCCCTATTATGATTGGGAAAAGGGAAAAGAAGTCCCTGGTAGGTGAACACTTTACCACAAGGGAACTTACAGTTACTTGGGTAAACCTAGGGTAATGACTGAGAAGAACTGCTACAAAATAGGTTGTGAGATATTATTTCCCAGAAAAAAGAAAATGTTTATGGCAATCCTGCCAAGATGAACTTGTCAAGCACTGAGTTTATCTTAGAAGAAGAAGGAAAAAAAAAATGTGCTGACTGACTGATGCCAGGAGTGTTTACCTAAAGTCTCTCTAAATAGTATTTCCAAAAATGAGCTCAGTGGCAAAAGTAGGCCTTACATGCCTTTTTTGCATAGTATACACAACTACTGGCATAAAACCTCATAATTTCTACAAAACACAGTGCCATCACATTGCTCTCAGCTCTATGTAGGTCCTTTCTTATTGTCCTGTGGCACAGCTGGTTTAAGATCCATTTCTCTATTCTGTCTGCCCACCTGCAAAAAGAGACCAGGAAGCTGTGAGAAGATAATTTTTCCCTTTGAAACTGATGGTAAGCAAGGAAAACCTGATTAACTTCATAACAAGACTCATAATTTCACTATAAATTTCATAATACCTATGCAAACCTGTGTAAATATAGCAAAGATTCAAGTAGCCATTCAATAAAGTACTTTCTGTAATTTATTAAATCCTGCTTTTTTTTTAGAGGACTTCAGGTTGTCTTTAAGTTAAATAAAATCAGAGACTGAGTTTATAGATTCTTTGTTAACAAGACAGGAAATTAAGTAATTAAGTTTGACCTTGAAGTCTAAGTCTTCATTAGGAAGCTTTGCTTAGATTTTGCTATACCCTGTGGCATGGGATTTCCATGAGTTTAGATATTCAAGTAAAATGATTGCATGTTGATTTAAGAAATTCAGATGGAAATTCCTCATAGTCATTGATCAGCTGTGTGATCACACTTAGAAGCTGTCTTACTCTATTTGAAATTTGCCTGGCTTTAAGTTGCAGCTATTGAACCTGTTATATCTTTGCCTGCTAGATCAAAGATATGTCTATGATGAAATTTCTATTCCCCATGAGGTCTTTCTCAACTGTGATCAAGTCGCCCTTTAAACCTTCCCTTTGATATGCTAAGTAGGTTGAGCTCCAGGTCTGTCTTGGTATAAAGCATGTTTTCCAATCCTTTAATCATTCTGTTCTGTTCTGAACATCCTCCATTTTTTCAAGTCTATCTTAATTGAATTTTATATGCTATTCTAGTAGCAACTGCAGTAGTGCTAAATACAGAAGTAATAACAGGAAGCAATTGTCTCTAGTGTGATGCTCACTCCTTTTTCTCCCCTTTTTTCCTACTTCTTTCTTGTAGCTTTTGGCTTATATTAGATGACCTAATAACATGTGTGTATGAGCTTAAAAACCAACCAGCTGTGCTGCACCGGTCCTGATCAAAGTGCGTTCCAATTAGTGCTAATAGCACTGCAAGCAGGAACAACCTGTAGGGAGTTTGAGGAGATGCTAATGAAAAACACATGGTCGCTATGGGAAAAGTATTACAGAGTGATCACTGCTGCACTGGAAAGGACGCTCAGGGGATGAGACACACCTGAGGACCCCACCACTTCTCTTCACAGTTAGACACTGCAGTTAGTTTTCCCTTTCCCTTTCAGCTCCTATTTTTCTCCAAAAGTAACTTTCACAGTAAGAGATTATATATGCCATCAGCTACACCCTTTATGCATGTGAACCTGTCTCAGCATGAATTGTACAGCACTGAGTTTTAGGGTAAGGAGCTTAGGCTTGTAACCTCACACTTATCTGCACTGAAATATATTTCTTAATCTGTTCTCAGTTTGCCAGACAATGGCAAGCCCCAGCCTAGGATACATAAACCAGAAGTATAAATTACTATGCTACCACATAATCTTTCTTCTCTGCTTATATGCCTCATATGAAGGAGAAATGTTTAGACATGGGTACGGTACTTTAAGTAGAGCATTTATAAACAAGGAAGGATCTAGATAAGAGATCAAGATTTAGAAAATATATAGTAGGACACAAAGGTTAATGGTGTGGGCTGCTTAGCATGCAAAAAGAAGACAAAGAGGAGAGAACGGGGCATGTCAACATGAGAATAGTAGCTAAAAGCCTCAGAGAGAGTAATTCATGATAGGTAATAATTTTTTGTTTATGCCTCTGGTGAAGTTTATAAGAACAATGAGCTTAAATTGCAGCAGGAGAATTTGTTAGACCTTGAAAAAACACTTTATAATAATGATAACGAAGCATAAGAACGGATAGATTGTGGAAAAAACTATGGACTCCATCAGTGGGCTCTTCACTGAATGTCAGAAATCTTTGATTTCTGTCAGAAGTGACATAGCATTCTGTTTCTGATCTTGCTTTGGAGTATTAGAATGGAAAATGTGTAAGACTTTAGTAATTATAAGAACTCCTTTGGATCTCTTTCTGTCTCAGGAGTGATGTGGGTTTTCCAGAGGGAGCTGAGAAAAATAGCTGCGTCAAGTAGAGACACAATGTTCTTTGTTCCCCTCTTCAGTGCCAGCCTTTGAGAGAGAGAAAACACTTCTGCTCTCTCTTAACTAAATGTATCATCCCTTCACCTTCCAATTTCTAAGAACTGGGTCAGCCACAGACCACTTCTATAAGAATTATGCTGGCAATACTTACTTTCATCTTCAATGTACTCCTTCCAGTCAAATGGAGTCACTGTTGAATTAACCAAGGTACCATTTTCACCTAGAGTGCTGTTTAGCTGGGAGGTAATATTTGTTTCCAAAGTAATATTTTCTAGAGGCCACTGCAGGCATTTGTTTCTCAAGTTGCCCATGAACAGCTGCAGCCCTATTAGTGCAAATACACTCAGGCAAAACACAGTCAGGATCATAACAGTCAGAGAGCTTCTTCACAGACTGAATTAGGGCTCCCACGATAGTCTTCAAGCCTGCAAATGCAAAGGAATTTTTATTCCAATGTTTAAAACTGGTTTTAAAGCATAAAGATGACAGTGTCTCCCAGTTAAGTTATAGATTTCATGCAGAAGCCCAAATAAATGATTGTAATGTCTGTGAAATAACATTTCTGTGAAGAGCTTTTTCACTTGTGAAAATGAATACATAGCTGAAATTTATGCTCATTTGAAACTGTGAATGAAATGAGTTGCATATATTTCAAAACACTTGTTTTAATGTTAAAACAAGTGACATTTTTGTTCATGTTGTACATGAATCTCACATAAAAGTCTTCTTTTTTTTTGTCAATACCTCTTGCCCCAAACCTTTGCTACTATCAGTTTTATAACATACTAGATTTAGAAGACAGTAGTTAAAAAGCCTGTTCAACAATAAATACCATTAAAATTTAATGCTATAAAACTGGAGATGGTTTGGAAGATCATAGACTTTTAAGATAATAAATCCCCCATGCAATGCCCATGCTATTCTTTATTATCTTATCCTTCACCTTCTAAGTCAACAGTTCTATTTTTCAGACAAAAATATTCACAACAAATACCACATAACATCATGTAGGTAAGATACACGTGGGTAAGAAAACTTCAGGGTTACCAATAGTCATTGAATGTGGAGAAGAAAGCTTGACATCATATGATGAGAACCACACACACTGTGTACTGCAATGTCTCATGCAAGAATCTGTTAAACTCAAAGGCTGATTTCAAAAGGCAAGAGTTCATGTTAAAAAGCAATGAATCAGAGATTTCAGTGAATTCTAATATCTTCTGATTCCTGCTTTTTTGTGGAAAGAAATAACATTCATGTTTAAAACATAAGAATTTTATTTTAGTGAATTAAAGTCAGCCTCTGTGTTTAACCTAGCTCTCACCTGGGATGACTGATATTGTTTTCAAAGCTCGGAGAACTCTGAATGTTCTCAACGCTGAGACATTGCCCAGGTCCACAAACTCTGTCACATATCTGTAATAGGGGAGTTCACACACAAACACAATGACAGGATAAAAAGGAACAGTTGGGAGGTACAAGGGGCCTAACACCTTACACCAACTACTTCTTACCTGGAATTACAGAAATAGTTTTCAAAGCTCTCAATACTCTGAAAGTTCGAAGAGCTGAAACATTGCCTAGGTTTACAAATTCTGTTACATACCTGTAGGATTAAATCACAGTTATTCAGAATTTAGGCAAAGTTTATTCTACTTACTTGGGTCTTTCATCAAGACCACTTTGGCGTTTTTAGCAAAAAATTAAATAGCAATAGTCAGAGGTTTACCTTTCACTGCAGTGTGCCTTGCATTAATATGCTTTCAGAGCCTTCAGTTAAATTAAGTGTCTCTGAAGTGAATCACAGTGATTTAATTTTGAAAGCCTAAAATTTATCTAGACTAGATTGGTAAGTTTGGAGAATGAAGTAAAGGGATGCTCCTTTTCTGCTCAGAGAAAAAAAATGCAGGACATGAAATTAGCCCCTCTAGTACTAGCTGCACTACCGGCTTCTGCAGTGTCTATGTTTATATCAAAATATGCATACTAGAATATGAAAATTGTTTTAGACCAAAGTAAATCCACATTTCCATTTAATGAAATTGATATGGATGGATACTAATTTCATGCCCTTTTTGCCCTTCACTTTCAAAGAAAAAGCAAAAAACCAAAAACTTACGCAAATGTAATGACAGTGAAATCTAGCCAGTTCCATGGATCTCGAAGAAACGTAAAATCTTCTAAGCAAAAGCCCCTTGCAATGATTTTTATGAGTGACTCAAATGTGTAAATTCCAGTGAATGTATACCTGGAAAATTAATATATATGAAAGTTTAATCAAAATAAGTAGTAATGTTTTACAATGGCATTCTGATAGAAAACTGATGATCAAATGAAACAGTGTTTTTATTTAAAAACTGGAAAAGAAATACAGTAAACAAGCAATTTCTTCTAAAATGCATTATATTCATCACATATACTTGGGTATTCACAAGCATTAGTTGTGACATACTGCTGAAGTACAGCTCTCCTGATCTTGTACATAACTAAAAATAAATAAATCCATCAAATAAATCTATCTGTGACACTCAGTTTCAAAGTATACAACACTAGGTCGGTTATGAATAAAATTTTGAGCGTGACTGGATACTGTCTGAATCACCGACATCTAAAATATTTGGTATTAAATCTAAAGAAGGAAGAATGCAAGCAGGCGCTGAATTCTCACTTTAGTAATACTTTTGCTTTATGCCTTCCTTAACTAAGGTGTACGAATAGATGCTATTAATGCGGTGGCATAAAGGAGGCATAGAAAAATTGAGTAGATGCTACACCATGAATATGAGAGAAAACTAGGGGAATCTCAGTAGAATACTATCTGTAAATGGCTTTCATTTTTTCTACCCATTCATTCTACTAGAAGGAGATTTAAATAATTATTCAACATTTCTACATAGTTTAGACAGGAAATAGCAGTAGTGTCTCACGACAGTTCCCACCACCACACAACTGCTGCTACTGGCATGCTGACTTCCAGAACAAATCAAAGATTGCTTTAAATAACAAATGCAACTTACTCTACATTCTTCGTCCAGTCTGGAGGGTTACTCATGGTCATAAATACACAGTTGGTCAAAATAGTGCACATGATAAGCATGCTGAATAATGTAGATATAGTTAAGGAAAGCACAGTAGCAATTCATACAAGATCACATCAGCCATACATCTTAAGTACAGTAAAATACTGCCACTTACACAAATCTTCAAAACTCTGCTAAACATTTCACATATATTTTGTTTAACCTGGTAGTTTTCACTTTAGTGCACTAAATTTTAATATTATTCTTCATTTGTTGATCTTCTGGCACTGATTTTTTTGTTATGCTGATGTTTTCTTTTCAGATGGTTCAGAAAGGTGAAGGAGATGGCTCTCACAGACCTGGGAGGTAATGTGAGCTAGTAACAGCCAAAACCAAAAGAGCTCGCAGAAGAGTACTGTTTTACTTGAGCACCTCACGTGACCAAATAAGCAGTCTTTCACTTCTACACTTTGTGGTACTAAACTCAACCGCTGGCATATGCAAGGAAATCTTAAAAGTTTATCTTGTTTACAATGAGTCAGAGCTGTAAAGAAAGCACACACCACCCCAGCACCCACCACAGCCAGTCTGTCAAAGACATGGCTCAGTTAGTGAAACAAAAATCCATAGACAGTGTAGAGATTAAGAGGAATAATTTTTCAATATTATTTTGGGGCTGTTTCGAAACAAGTTAGCAGCATCAGAAGTGTCTCTTGTTCTACCAGTGCTATAATTTGTAGTCAATTGCTTGGAAAACATGGAAAACTGATGAAGATTAGAATGAAAATTCGGCTTCATTTAATGTTCCAGCTAGGAACAATTACTTATTCTGGGACTATGAAATCCAGACTAACAGCTCAGGGGAGTTTGTGGTAGGTACATGGGACAGTTCGCTGTGGCTTTGCCACGTCCAATGTGATATTCTTGGTTTACAAGGCCAGTGGCTCTACAAACAGTGTGGTCCTTCTATTTTCGTGGCAGTAAAGTAAACTCGAATATTCAAACAATTGAATATTCATATATATTGATACTGAAGTAATTGAACTAGACTAAAACCTGACTTAAAAAGGCCACAAGATGGCAGCAAAAAATAAGAACCACTATGCCTTTATGTTGAATGTTTAATTTTCCCTCTAGTCATAGAATCATAGAATAGTTAGGGTTGGAAAGGACCTTAAGATCATTTAGTTCCAAACCCCCTGCCATGGGCAGGGACAAATCCCACTAAACCATGCCACCCAAGGCTCTGTCCAACCCAGCCTTGAACACCACCAGCAATGGAGCATTCACAACTGTCCTGGGCAACCCATTCCAGTGCCTCACAACCCTCACAGTAAAGAATTTCTTCCTCATATCCAATCAAGACTTCCCCTGTTTAACTTTGAACCCATTACCCCTTGTCCTATCACTACAGGCCCTAAAGAAGAGTGTCTCCCCAGCATCCCTATAGGTCCCCTTCAGATATTGGAAGTCTGCTAGGAGGTCTCCACTCAGCATTCTCTTCTGCAGGCTGAACAGACCCAACTTTCTCAGCCTATCTTCATATGGGAGGTGCTCCAGTCCCCTGATCATCCTCGTGGCCCTCCTCTGGACTTGTTCCAACAGTTCCATGTCCTTTTTATGTTGAGGACACCGCAACTGCACACAATACTCCAAGTGAGGTCTCACGAGAGCAGAGTAGAGGGACAGGATCACCTCCCTCGACCTGCTAGGTCACACTCCTTTTGACGCAGCCCAGGATACGGTTGGCTTCCTGGGCTGCAAATGCACACTGCAGCCGGCTCATGTTCATTTTCTCATCGACCAACACCCCCAAGTCCTTCTCCGCAGGGTTGCTCTGAATCTCTTCCCTGCTCAACCTGGAGCTGTGCCTGGGATTGCTCCTGACCCAGGTGTAGGACCTTGCACTTGGCATGGTTAAACTTCATCAGGTTGGCATCAGCCCACCTCACAAGCGTGTCAGGGTCCCTCTGGATGGCATTCCTTCCCTCCAGCGTATCAACCAAACCACACAGTTTGGTGTCATTGGCAAATTTGCTGAGGGCGCACTCAATCCCACTGTCCATGTCACTGACAAAGATGTTGAACAAGAGCAGTCCCATCACCGATCCCTGAGGGAGACCACTCATTACTGGTCACCAGCTGGACATTGAGCCATTGAGCACAACTCTTTGTGTGTGGCCATCCAGCCAGTTCTCTATCCACCAAGTGGTCCACCTATGAAATTGTTGTCTCTCCAACTCAGAGACAAGGATGTCATGTGGGACAGTGTCAAATGCTTTGCACAACTCCAGGTAGATTACATCAACGGCTCTACCCCTCTCCATCAGTTACATAGTCATCTCTCTAACTAAAGTGTTCCTTAAAAATTGTTGCACAAACATAACTGGCAAAGAAGCTAGCTTAAAATCAAGAAAGCTGTTTATACATAAAGTTGAATATGTTGCCATATTCACAATATTATTCACAATAAAAATTATTGTTCAGTAGCTTAGAATAAATTATTAGAATGCCTTACAATGCTTGTCCTCACAGTCCACAGCCAGCTCTAAAGAGCCTGTCTTAATGTAATTGGGAATTTCCTTTAAATAAAGATAATGCCTTTTGGTAGCTGAAAAACTTGGAGATATCTGGCTGCAGCTTCAGTAGTCTCATATTGAAAGAAGGATGCACAAAAGCACAAAATGTAATCAGTTCTAAATAAGGTTATGGCTTTGCAATGGGGGTGCTTGAGGGTGGTTTTAGGTCCATAGGACCTTAGTACAAAAAGTGTAAGAAAAGTAAAATAGAAAAACAGGACCTGGGGATGGGCACGGTCAAACTGGCTGATGGGTGGAGGGACAGGGTGATTGCTAAGTCAATGAACCCATTAAATTGGTGTAAACATCTACTGGGGAGTATGAGACCAGCAGATGCCCCGGGGAGGGGGCAGTGAAACTATCTGCTCAAGAAAAGGACTGGATGACTGCCAGTCTAATGTTAAGGACTGAATGCTGTAAACAACTCTCAAAGACCACCATCACCTTTTGTGTACCTATGAATACGAATGTATGCCCAGTGACTGTAAAAGGATGGCCTGTGTGGCAATACGGGGAGACACGCTTGGAGGAGCTATCCCCCGTGTCTCCCGGCGCCGCAATAAAGAATACCTGCTTGTCAACTTGAAACTTTGTTGGCGAGTTCCTGGAGTTTTCTCCGAATCAATATGGTAGTTAAAGAAGTGGACTGCCCCCTAGGAGAGCTGAGGGTTACACTAGGAAGTGTATTATCTGTCAACAGCTAGACATCATTCATAACAAAGGCCACAGGTAGGTCTTTGCACATCGCTCACTCTGTACATAAATCACCACTTCTATGAGCTGCATGGCCCAAGTGCTGTTCACTCTCAAAGGGAGCAGATACTCAAAAGGCCCTAACTCACTTTGAAATATAAACTCTTGCCATGCTTTCCCAATGGGCATTTCAGTCATAACTGGAACATTCAATACCTGTGCCTCTCTTCTTCTCCCACGTTTGAAGTATTTTCTTTATAACCTCAACATCCCCTTAATTCACTATTTTATGTTCCAGAATAATTCAACTGTACATATAGGTACACATAGATTCTTTCACGTGATGACTTCTTCATGAAAACATACTGCCTTTTTCATGCTCTCCCATATAGGCAAACAGAAGGTTTAGGCACTATACAGCCTCACACTACTCAATTATTCAATCAGCTGAAGTCTCTTATAGCCTGTGTGGACTTGGTGGAAGATGAAGACTGTAAAAAACAAGGTTGCCAAATAGCCTCACAGATACCTGCTGGCAGTCAGGCCACACTGAGTACCGCTATAATTTCTGCTCCAAAGGCTAGCACAGGGGTACTTAGGAGGTACCATATTTTCTCTAGAGCATCTCTCTGTTCATTTCTAACACTCCTTGTGCTCTGCATCTCCAGCCACTGCCACCTCCCTTTTTTTGTCTGCTCATTCCGGTACCTATTCTTACTGTTTCATCCTTTCTTATTACTAGCCAAAGTCTGGCCATCTCCCCTGACTCTTGTTCTACCCCCTCAGTTCTGCACTCTCTTTTAACTTGAACCAGGCGGGAAAAAAAAACCCACAACAACCCCAAACGAGAATATCAGGAGGTGAGTCAGCAGAGCATGAAAAGCAAAAGAGAAAAATGCATTCTGTTACCAGTTCTTTTAGCTGGTATTGCAATAGGAACCAGCAGTAAGGAAAAATAATTGCAGAGAAAGTCTCTGAGCACTCTGAAGATATATGATCTATTTCTTTATAGGGGGAGCAACATCTGAGCATGTGTCTGAACAGATGTGAGCAGAGAGCCCCTATAGAGAGGCTTAGAGAATTTTGAGGATGTACAGATGAAGGTTTATCAACCAATGTGCCAATTTCATTATGCTTGACACACATCTTTCACACTGAAAATAGGAAAGGCACTGTTCTGTTACAAAGGCCAAAATGCCAAAGACTCACCTCAAAACATGAAGGCAGCAGAGTTTGTCACTAAAAGTCAGAAGATTATAAAAATAATAACCAACATTACTCCATAATCTTTTTCTTATAGGTTGCTAAAGTTGTAAGAGCAGCTGAAATCTAAATTGTATTATGGGATGTATTATGTGATTCTTAGTTAAACGCATACATATTTGCAGTGGTTGTACTATACTGAATTTAAAAAAATAAATGAATAAAAAGAACCTGTGCATCTATTCTTATGTAAAGATTAAATAAATAAATAAATAACCCCCCTACATCTATATCTAAGATAAAAATAGCACATTCCATAGCTGAATGGTTGGAAAAGAAATCAGTCTATAGAGTGAAAGGAAACATTCTCCTACAATAGAACTAAATTACATCATCACACACACTAATCAGTTACTAGAAGGAAAAAATATTGGAATTGCAGATTGTTTATTAGAATTGCTATTGTTCTGACTGCCACCAAGACCAGCTGGTTAATCTTTGAATACAAATAGGAGGAACTTAAAACCAAAACTCAACTCAGCAATCAGAACACCAGTAAAAAACGTTACCCACAACTAGAACAGATGCAGGGTTGGAAGCTATTGTAAATCAAAGCCTGTAACTTGAATGCATGAGTGTTCATTAGAGGCTTCAATCTGGCAGTCTTTGGCTGCATTTTCTCATCATCACCAACACAATGCCTGCTGGTCTCAGTCAGGTCCCTTTGCTACTGTCCCCTAATGTTCCCTTACTTCACCCCAGACACCTTTCTCCCCTTTTCTCACTGTTTTTGTCTGCCAGGAAGCTCAGAGGAAAAGGTCTTCTTGAGTCAGCATCAATCAGCCCTGATTCTTCCTTCTTCTAAAGACCTAGAAGATTGTGCCAGCAGTCTCTAATAATCGGCTTCTGACTTTGACTAGCTGTTCAATGTTTATGGTCGTACTGTCACTGAAGTTTTCATTTGGTGATTACTTTTCCCAGTCCTGAGGTTTTGCAAAAAAAGTGCACCAAACCCTCACCTGCCAGAAACTCCTATCAACCTATTATGATCAGAGACCAATCCAATATGCCAGCCTAAAAATTTACCTTGTGCACCATCCTATCAGTTATGGTATCCCACCCTGTCTTGCAGGGCTGCTGCCTATGCTTTCTGGCAATGCATTACATTTGGCAGAATTTTATGGTGCAGTTGGACAGGTTTGGAAATGTGAGATTCAACATGCATGAACCAGGCTTCCAGGAATCCTGCTGTAATAGACCATAAAGCTGGTCTTGAGGTTAACCTCAGAAGGACCCCTAAAAGACAATATACCCATACCCTTGGGCTATCTGTTCATGAGCAATTGCATATATGCCTAATTGCTTGCAAAACTCGAAAAAGAATCTGGAACATTAAAAGAAAAATCAATGTTAAAATAAATCTGAAGAAACTTTTCTGAAAAATTTATCAAGATTCTTAAATCCATCTGCAATTTTGTACTGCAGAAATACTGAAATTCATCTATATGCTATACATATATTTTCTAGTATTTATAAAACCTTTGCATGTCTTCCACTGAAAAATAAAAATGAAATTAACAGCCTAATAAAACCTTTATTTACAATGAAATAGAAAGAGAGATGAGTTTTCTTAATTTCGGCGTGCAATATTTTGAACAACCGCTGAAAAAGGATATGAATGTACCAAAATTTTAATAGCTATTTTTCTAAGAGGATTGAAGGGAGTTAAAATGTACAGGGCAGAGGTGGCACTGAATCGGAAGATTGCCTTCCCTTTATTCAATACTATAAAGGTCTGAAAAAGAAAAGAAAAGACATTTTGTAAGTGTGTATTCACTGCAGATGCTGATTTTAAAACTGTTCCTAGTGACCAATCACCAAAATTGACAGTTTTTGAACACTTTAAACACAAAAAAAATGACTAATTTTTTAAGTCAAGTTTATTTCCAGTACTTACCTGATGTACATGACATGAAAATATAATTTTAAAAATAGAACTTTCAATGCTTTAATATTTTTATACTATTTCTTCATTTAAGAACCCCAATATGGTCTTCCTATTTGAAATACCATATGCAGGGAAAACTTACCTGTGGATGTTAAAGATGTTAGTAAAATAAATGCTCCTAAAAACTGATTTAATAGACTACCTAATAGTTTGGAGGTTTTGTTGTTGGTGGTGGTGGGTTTTTTTTTAATTTATTCTGTTTCTTGGTCTTTGTGCTAAGGAGAGAGAAAATAGCATTAACACACACAGTCATAATTAGTTAGATCTCTGAGGACTGTGGACATCTGAATACACCTTACCAGAGGACAGCAAGATACATCCCAGATGACCTACCTGTACCACTGTGGTTGGAAGGTGTGACACTCCCAGAACATATATACTTGTTGAATTTAAATTTTAACAGCTAAAGAGTCTACCAAACTTAGAGAAACTTACAGGTATGCAAACCTTACTTCAGCGAATTGTAGAAAACTCTAAATGCTGAAAACTTTTCTGTTTTTCTCAAATGCATCTGTGAACCCTACAAACATCATTTTGCTTCCACTGCAGGCCATCATGGCTGCAACAGCATTAACACTACAGCATGAGAAACGTGGACTGTCAGGTTAAAGCAGAAAGAAATGAAAAACACTGCAGAAGGAAGGCTCAGTACCTCAGAAGAAAGCTGCATGCAGTGGAAGGGATGATGCAAGCTTTATAGCCTAAACTAAAATAAGTTACAGGTATTGCAGAAATGTTGAAAACTGCTTTTCTTGTTCTATCAGAATTGTATATTTCATAAATAAGTTTGATGAAGCCTCCTTGTTTTTCATTACATTGCTGAGAAAGTGAGCTATAAACTAGAATGCCAGTGGAAGTTCAGGAAAGGGTATGTTGGTCTCTTCTGGTGTCCATGATATAAAGCACCACTTGAAGAGCATAAGCAAGTAGGTATTCCTGGCAAGCCTGGCAGAGAGAAAATACAGCAAAGAGGCTGAAGAAGGATGATTCTTCAGCCTGCTTAGACTTGGGAAGCTTAGTGTATATGGACCATGAAAGGGGCGTTGGAATTAGATATTTTTCAGGTCCCTTACAACCCAAACCATTCTATGATTCTGTGTAGTAATGGTATAAAATACATATTTGATTTCCTTGCCTCTGCACAGAAATAGAGAAACTGAGTATGAAGCTGAAGACAAAAGGATGAATCCTGAGCTAATTTTTCCAAATTACACTTACAGTTACAGATCACAGACAACAACCTTCAAAGTGTAATTGAAGATGACCTGACTAAGGCTTTCATTTTAAATACTGAAGGAACCAAGCAGGCGGATGACTTTTTTGGCACAATATTTTAAAACCTCACGCCCCAAGGGGGAAGGTGAATTTACCCTCCCAGATCTGTTCCCAGTCCCAGGACTTACAGAGAAGAAGCCTCCAGCTTCCACTCTTGGCTTTTGTAGCTATGAGGTAGTTGACAAAATACATTAAAAATCACACTCCCTACTAACTTCATATCCAAGACTACACCACCTACATTTAGTCAACCTACATTTTTTAAAAATCCTTAGGCACAAGCATATTAAACATACATCTCTCTCTAACATGCCTTCTGGAAAATAACAGCATGCTGGCACAGCTCCAGTTTCAGTTGGAAGCTGCTGCTATTTTAGCTGCTCTACTTTCTGCTGCCCTGCATAAGCAGCACCAACAAGACATAAATTAACTACCTCAGTTTTAATTTTTCACTCAAAGCATCTTTGTGATTGGAGCCTTCAGAACTACTTTGTTGATCCTCTGACTTCCAGACTTAAACATGAGCTAAAATTGTGTTTTATGTCTGAAGAAGAGTTTTCGTAAAAAATACAGATAACAGCTGACATCCAATCCCTGGTAAGCTTCCTTCCCTGGTAAGTGTGCTATATCTCACTTCAGTCTCAACCCAGATGCAAGACAATATGTAGGCAGTGTGGATGAACATGAAGTATTGTACCCAAAGCTGTCAGGACAAAGTAGACATAAACCAAGAAAAACTAAATAAATTCTAAATGATTTGTAAGATTAATATTTTTATATGAAGGATTATGTATACTTTTCAAGGCTTAGGCTTTATAAAGCACTTTAGTCATTTTATAAAGGCAGGAAACCTGCTCACATTTATAGTATTCAAGTGTGACTATAAATTGAAAGAAAACCCTAATGAGAAGTCCCTGATTTACTGTTTTTGCATCTGTAATCTAACAGAATCCAGTTCTGTAGTGTCTGCCATATTACATATAAACTCAGAAACTGTATTCTTAGCAGGGTGAAAAAGGAGGAGTAAAGAAGAGTCTATGTTGAACATACAGTCACTGAGAACCTCCTGGGACAAGAGTTCCCAAAACCTCCTGCTTTCTCCAAGTTAGGTTTAAATGGAGTTTCTGGGAGGCTACATTTAGCAGGCTGACTGCTATTCTGTTGCATTTCCACTTCCTACAGTTAAATAAACATCAACTAAAACCTCAAAGGACCTTCTGAAAGGTAAGAGATGACACATTAGTTTCCTGGGAAAAGCCCTGGGGGCAAATAGAACAAGAGACTTATGGTCCCAATGACTGGAAAAAAGGAAATATAACCTCCATTTTCAAGAAGGGGAGAAAGTTGTCTCTAAGTTGGAGAGACATCAATTTGATAGGTGGACCACTCGGTGGATAAAGAACTGGCTGGATGGCTGCACACAAAGAGTTGTGCTCAATGGCTCAATGTCCAGCTGGTGACCAGTAATGAGTGGTGCCCCTCAGGGATTGGTGATGGGACCGCTCTTGTTCAACATCTTTGTTGGTGACATGGACAGTGGGATTGAGTGCGCCCTCAGCAAATTTGCCAATGACACCAAACTGTGTGGTTTGGTTGATACGCTGGAGGGAAGGAATGCCATCCAGAGGGACCCTTGACACGCTTGTGAGGTGGGCTGATGCCAACCTGATGAAGTTTAACCATGACGAGTGCAAGGTCCTACACCTGGGTCGGAGCAATCCCAAGCACAGCTCCAGGTTGAGCAGGGAAGAGATTCAGAGCAGCCCTGCGGAGAAGGACTTGGGGGTGTTGGTCAATGAAAAAATGAACATGAGCCGGCTTCAGTGTGCATTTGCAGCCCAGGAAGCCAACCGTATCCTGGGCTGCGTCAAAAGGAGTGTGACCAGCAGGTCGAGGGAGGTGATCCTGTCCCTCTACTCTGCTCTCGTGAGACCTCACTTGGAGTATTGTGTGCAGTTGTGGTGTCCTCAACATAAAAAGGACATGGAACTGTTGGAACAAGTCCAGAGGAGGGCCACGAGGATGATCAGGGGACTGGAGCACCTCCCATATGAAGATAGGCTGAGAAAGTTGGGTCTGTTCAGCCTGCAGAAGAGAATGCTGAGTGGAGACCTCCTAGCAGCCTTCCAGTATCTGAAGGGGACCTATAGGGATGCTGGGGAGACACTCTTCTTTAGGGCCTGTAGTGATAGGACAAGGGGTAACGGGTTCAAAGTTAAACAGGGAAAGTTTAGATTGGATATGAGGAAGAAATTCTTTACTGTGAGGGTTGTGAGGCACTGGAATGGGTTGCCCAGGGCAGTTGTGAATGCTCCATTGCTGGTGGTGTTCAAGGCTGGGTTGGACAGAGCCTTGGGTGGCATGGTTTAGTGGGATTTGTCCCTGCCCATGGCAGGGGGTTTGGAACTAGATGATCTTAAGGTCCTTTCCAATCCTAACCATTCTATGATTCTATGATTCTATGGCATATTGGAAGTTGGCATTTCTTGGTTTTGTAGTTGTCTTTTGAAACCAATCTGTTTTTCTAGCAAGACCTTAATTTCCTGGTTTGCTAAAACTTTTCACTTAAAATCTAGGAATCCCAGAGGTAGTGGTTTGATCAGATCAGACGAAAGGATGTATCTTTTTTGGCAGACATCATTCAACATTATTCTGGCAAGAGGCAGGGCATGGAATGGCAATTAACAATGCTGTATCTATATTGTAGCAGAAGGAATGTGAAGTAAGACCCATTTAGTTCCTCCTATTCTTTCTCTCCTCTTTAATGTAGCAGCCTAGGTTCAACAGAAAATAGCCAGCCCTCAAAGTATGAACCCAACTGGATCAGATTTTTATGCATGCCTGCAGGTCAGGATCTTAAAGGGGTCCAGTTGATCATTTCTCTATAGTGATGCAAACCTCCTTGATCCTTTGTAACCGCAACTTGAACACAAACAGGCAGTCACTTTTATGTTAGGAACATGCTGATTTGCACTTACACAGAAATGGTACATTAAAAATTTGTGAAGGTCCAAGTTTATTTTTCACTCAATTTTGGATTTTAAAAGAGAATTGCAACCATTTAGGATGCTAAGCTTTGGAGGTCTAAAGACCAGCATTATTGACAACCACAGAGAGCATTTCATTATAATAAAATCATAATAAAATCATAAGAATATAAGGTCAGGTATTGTATTTGTCATGGGTTCAGCAGTAGCAGTCATTTTTCTCCTTCTTGGTACCTGGTGCAGCACTGTGTTTTTGATTTTGGGCCTGGGAGCAGAGCTGATAACACCAGTGTTTATGGTTACTGCTTGGCAATGTTTTGGTTTGACCAAGGACTTTTCTGAGCCTCATGCTATGCCAGGGAGGAGGGGAGCAGGGAAAGAGGGGAGAGCTGGGAGGAGGCAGAGACAGGGTGCCTGACCCAGGCTAACCAATGAGGTTATTCCATACCACAGCACGTCATGTCCAGGATGTGAGGATGGAGGGCAGAGACCCGGAAGGGTGATGGTGGACTGGGGGTGCACGGCATGGTCAGGTTTTTGGGACTGGGGGGTTCGCTGCTGGGGGGTGCACTGGCTGGGTCGGGCTTGGTGAGCAGTTGTATTCTCTTTCCTTGTATTTCTCTTGTATTATTACTGGTGGTAGCAGCAGTGATTTGGGTTATACCTTGCTTACTAAACTGTTCTTATCTCAACCTGTGCGAGTTGCATTCGTTTAATTCTCCTCCCCATCCCCCGGGACTGGGGGAAGAAAGAGGGGAGTGAGTGAGATAATAAAACTTCGTGAGTTATTAGCCTGGGTGAGGCTTAAACCACGACAGCTTTTGGCCCCAACGTGGGGCATGAAGGGTTGAGATAAAGACAGAATAGCCACTCGTCACAATGTTCTCAAAGTTGTTGCTCTGGTTCTCATAGGTTCAGCGCATGATACTTTACTTACAGCCGGTATTTGCTATCTTAACGTTTTTCACATCTGAGTTTTAGGTTAAGGTTCTTGTTACATTGCACTCTATTGAAATGGCTTGTAATACGGGTGAGCTCCAAAAGGGAGGAGGGGAAGCCGCGGAGGGGCAGCCCCGGGAGCCGTCGGCGGCCGAAACGGCCCGGGAGAGCGGCCCAGGGGATCAAGAGGCCGGGAACGGGGCGGCAGAGGAGCGGAGCCCCCCCCCGAGCCCAGCCCGGCGACTGCCGAGCCGCGGGAGGAGGCGGCTGCCGACCGCCCGGAGGAGACGGCAGAGAAGCCCAGCCCCGAGCCCGAGCCGAGCAACGTGGCTACCGAGCGGGGGGTGGCGGCGGAGAAGCCGAGCCCCGAGGCCGAGCCCGGCCCCGCAGCGACCGAGAGCATTCCCCAGCAGCTGCCCGCAGAGCCCCGCGAGCCCGAGCCCCAGGAGGATGCAGGAGACCACGCAGCACTTCCCAGCAAGGCGGAGTAGGAAGATCTGGACTCAGACAGAGAGCAGCTGGTGGCGAGAGAGCCGGCAAGCACAGCAGCTACACCAGCCCCAGTGACAAGTACAGCAGCCTCATTTGAGAGTTCTGATGGTTTTGAACGGCCTTTAAGCACCCCTGAGACCTGCCTGCTGATTGTGATGGGGATCAGCATGTTGGCATGCATTCGGAGTGTATTTTACCCACAACCATTCTGTCTGGTACCGAGTGTTAAGCATAGTGGGGTGTGGGCCTTGTCTTGGGTTGGGCTACAATGTAAGATGACCGAGAGATTTTCCCCAAGGCTGGACAGTCATGAGTGGCAGTGTGTGAGACAGTGTGGGCGAGTGCGAGTATCTAGTCCACTGGACTCTTCCTGTGCTTTGGAAGCATCAGAGATGGAAGGCAGCTATATGGAGTCCCCAATGACAAGCGTCTAAAATTGAAATGGCTCAGATGGACTTAGATGGCAACATAAGAGTGAATTATTTTGAGCCTGGTGGGCCTATGACACCTTAGGCCATCAGGGCAGAGGTGCAGCATACAGATGGACTCATGATCGAGGGGTGGACTTATGATCGAGGGGTGGACTTAGCAATGGACACTATTGCCCAGGTTATTTACGAGTGTGAGCACTGTACATGGCCTCTCCTGCTCTGAAAGACTGTTACAAAAGATGGAGCCCGATATCATGGATTGGATGGACTCAGCAGCTTTATAGGGATTGGTCCATGCACTAAGCGATGATCTCTCTCCCTGTGTGTGTGTGGATGTATATATATACATGTGATGGTGTACTGAAAATGCGGGATCCTTAGAATGACGTGAATGGTATGGAATAAGGGGTGGATTGTCATGGGTTCAGCAGTAGCAGTCATTTTTCTCCTTCTTGGTAGCTGGTGCAGCACTGTGTTTTTGATTTTGGGCCTGGGAGCAGAGCTGATAACACCAGTGTTTATGGTTACTGCTTGGTAATGTTTTGGTTTGACCAAGGACTTTTCTGAGCCTCATGCTATGCCAGGGAGGAGGGGAGCAGGGAAAGAGGGGAGAGCTGGGAGGAGGCAGAGACAGGGTGCCTGACCCAGGCTAACCAATGAGGTTATTCCATACCACAGCACGTCATGTCCAGGATGTGAGGATGGAGGGCAGAGACCCGGAAGGGTGATGGTGGACTGGGGGTGCACGGCATGGTCAGGTTTTTGGGACTGGGGGGTTCGCTGCTGGGGGGTGCACTGGCTGGGTCGGGCTTGGTGAGCAGTTGTATTCTCTTTCCTTGTATTTCTCTTGTATTATTACTGGTGGTAGCAGTAGTGATTTGGGTTATACCTTAGTTACTAAACTGTTCTTATCTCAACCTGTGCGAGTTGCATTCGTTTAATTCTCCTCCCCATCCCCTGGGACTGGGGGAAGAAAGAGGGGAGTGAGTGAGATAATAAAACTTCGTGAGTTATTAGCCTGGGTGAGGCTTAAACCACGACAGTATTGTATTTTATTATATTATAATAAAATAATTATGTTCTAAAGTGTACTGTTGCTGCCGTTAAGACTATCTGTGATACAGAGTAAATCAATAATACTGTCACATGTGTAAATTTGCTACAATGGGTTGCTCAAACAGCAGTTGTCAAGATTTTCCTTTTCCTTTCATCTTCAGATTAATATTGGGCTTGAATATGTCCTCTCTAGTTGTAGGTTTTGCATAGAAGTATAGTTACAAAACCATAAAGCTAGCACATCTGTTTCTGTTTCTCTTAAGAGGTTTTCCCATTTTTAACTTTTCATCTCTGGGTTACTTTATCCACAAATTAAGGCTCTCACCAGCTCAACATTTATTTATTCCTGTCTTATTCTGTATTAAACTGCATTAGATCATGGCATGCACATGCATAATGCTATTGCTTAGAGAAAGAGGCCCAAAGATGAAAAGTAAAACACTCTAGATGATGTTTCAACATTCAATGAATGCAAAAATACAGTAAATTTGTTCAATATTGCTATAAAAATAGGAAGAAGAGAAAACAAACCAACAAAAAACCTCAATGGGCTGCAATATGTGCATATGAGGTAAATGATGGATGGCTTCACTTATGACCAAAATTTGGAAGAGAAAAGATATTCCTAAAACTCTTGCACAGGTTTTCTGAATAAATCATGTGACCATGTTCATTAGTATGATGTGATCAGTGTTGCGAGTAACTGTTTCTATTTCCTGTTTGAAAGTTTGGAAGCCAAACTGCTATAATTCTGCCCATAAATTAGTTTATGCAGATATCTAAATAGAGTTCTGAAGTAACAGTAACATCTGCTACTCCATAACGTTGTCCTAACCCTTTCTTGAAAATAAGTATTTTCCTTCATTCTAGCATTTCTCTTAGATCTATATCATTTCAGATAGATGCTTCCCCAGGCAAAGATGTAAAATCTCTAACCATCACACAGCAGTTGTCAGACCACTGCCTTGTGAGAGGGTGTGCTGATTGCCTCGTTGGCTTTACCAGGTAGAACTCAGAGAGAGATAAAGAGAAATCTAAATGGTACAGAGGTAAATGCATGGAGCATTAAGAGTCCTTCACATCTTCCAGAGATGTTCACTTTTTCTTCAGGCTTTTCTCAAATTGTTTTTCCTTCTGAGACTTGCAGAAGCATCAGCTACTACCAGTACTCTCAAAAGACAAGTGAAACAAGACAAAAGCCTTCCCTGAGTTCATGTACAGCTGGATAAAAAATCTAGGAATTAGATATCTTAAAGTCATTTTGACTGTAAAATTGAAATAGATATTGAATTTCTGTTGGGAAAATCTATTTTCCTTATACTGAAGGAAGAAAAACTGGAGAGAATTGTAGTGTGTGAGAAATTTTTTCTTGTATTTGACTGACAGAGCTGTTTCTATTTCTGTCCTGTTTCATGAAAGTACATGCATAGTGATGATTTGTGGATTTCAGCACAAAGAAGAGAATACCAGCAGGTATGTGACATGCCCATAGAAGTTATTTAGTGTGCAAATGAAATTACTCTTCCTTTCAAATAGTGCAGGAGCTTGGCTGAATATGTTCAGCTGGTTTCACTCTGTTTCTTTCTATCATCATACCTGGCTGATGTAGTGTTTTCAGCTCCATCTGTGAAGAGACTGAAAAATTCTTCCATTTCTAAGGGCTCTAGAAACTTACCTGTAATCATATTTATCATATAACTGGTTTCACTGTATGACACACAAGACAGACTGATTTGACTATAAGGATCCAGGATGAGCTGAGGGCAGGTAGGGATATAATTATAGGTGATCTTCTATCACAAACAGACACAATCAGTACAGAACTATACAAAGCCTGCTATTGCAGAAACACATCTTTTATCTTTGTAAAAGTAGAACTAGGATTTAAAGATAAATCCTCATATCCCGTGAATGGCAGATAAAGGTTCTCTCAGAGGCATCAAATAATAGATAAAAATATTGTTTTACATAGTATTTTCTCTCTTGTCAAAAGAAGATTCATAAATCACATAAAATTTAGTAAGGTAAGACACTTAGAACACAACACTTCGCAATAACCAAAATAACTCCTGTCTTGATATTGATAAAGTTTTCATAATCACAGTATCTAATAATTAAAGTATCACCCAAGCTAGTTGTCAATATAAACCATGAGCATTTTCTGCTGTATATGGGCTGTGTGACAGAATTATCCTGAAAGGATTCCAGGGCTTTTCAAGGCCAGTTCCACCAGAAATTTTTAAATCAGTTTTACACTCTCTTTATGACATTTTTTTTTCCTATCTGTGCGTTTCTCTATTGATTCCATAGATTTCTTAGGAATTTGCTATCAAAGCAGATTTCTGGGAAGAAAATGTACTTTGATAAATAAAAACAAAAATAAAAATAATAAACTAACCCATTTATTTTTAAGTGCTTTCATTTAAGCTATGTTGGAATGTTCAGGTACACAGTGTTGATAAAAATTCAATTATATCAAAGAAATAAATTTTTACGTAAATGAAAAGGATTCTTTCTGGAAAGCAGAATGTGTATGCATTACTGGCATCAAACATTTTCTGCTCTTGTTATACATCTAGTCTGTTAGCAATGCTCAACTATTTCCACATTATTAGAATGGCATTTTCCTACATGGTTGCAAATAAACAAGTTATATTACCCGCTCCACAAAAATGAAATGAACATGATAAAGCACTCTAAACACTGGCATATGAACAGGATCGATATCAGACTCACTTTTTTATTGATGTAATATGGGTCCATGTCTTCCAAGGGCTCAGACACCATTCCTGGAGGTATGTCGCCATATATAAATGGAAGTGTTTTGCCTGCCTCCAAATCACTGTTTGGCTTCGGCCCATTTTCATCATCATCTTTACGATCTTGTTTAGGATTCTTAACTTTTTCTGCAGCGATGCGTTGTTCAATAGCTGCAAGAGACTCTCTAGTGAAGTATTGGAAGCTGTCTGGTCCTGGTGGTACAAGCACTGACTGCTCCATCTTTTCATCCTGCACATTTTAATTACCATTTATTCTTCTGCATAGGAAAATACTAAAAGAAAGCAGACAAAAAAAAAAAATTAAAAAAATCAAACGAACATGTTAAAGTCACCAAATAAAAAAGATAAAACATTTAAGTGCTTTCATTTATGCTATGTTGGAATGTTCATACACATAGTGTTGAAAATTTTGCAAAGAAGAAAAAATAAGCAGTTTTGTTGGTGATTTGACCGTTGTAAGAGGCATTTGTATAGCTCGTATGCTAGTTACAGAAACTGTAAGAATTTCTCAACTCTAGGACTAAAATGCTTTTTTCACTCCAAATAAACAAAAGTATGATGCTTCAGAGCAGTCAGATACATTCTTTCCTCACAGCTCTAATTATTTTAAAATCACTTCACAGTCCTCAGGAATCAATCATTATTACAATGGTAACTATAAACAGCACAATTCATCAGAGGTAATGCAGAAATTTCCACTGAGTTCAGCAGGGGTATCAGAAAACAAGCACTGCAGAATCAGAATTTTTTAAAAACAAATAAAAATAAACTTTGAGTATTATGAAGTAGTAAAGTAGTGGGTCCAAGTAAGTCTGCACAGGTGGTTATTCTAGATAATAGGAAGAACAATTGCCTATTTTAATTTCAATTTAACTGTTACTATATGTTTAGTTCTTTATTCAATAGCTGTAACTGGATAAATCTGAAAGCACTCTAATATACATATTTATTTATATATTGAACTGAGAACATAAACTCAACATGTTTATGTTACTGAATAATTTTCTGATGACATGAAACATGCAGATGAAATGTATACTTGGCTCCACAATGGCGCATCTATCCTCTGTGCCTGAATGTAGAGAGATATTTTCAGTCTCCATCCATTGCCGGGGTCCTTGCGGAATGATCAGTCAACCTTTCAGGAGGCTTAAGGGTTAATGCAGGTCAGTACTCATTTAAATTAGCTAGAGATATGGAATGACAGAGAAGTGAGAATGCAAGAGATGGTTGGGGGAAACATACTAAATAAAGGAAAAGGTGACAAACGAAACCAGGCCTTATGGAAAGAAGCTGAAAAAGATGAGGAAAATACAGCAAAAAATGGAAACAGACTGTAAATGAATGTATAAAGAATATGAGGAGCAAGTGAAGAATGAGAGAAGGAAAAAATAGGAAGACTGGAAGATTAGCTCTATAAAAATGCAGAGATGAAAAAAAGAATAAAAAAGTAGGCGGAAGAATGGAATACTGGGAAAGGAGCAGGAAGGGAAGCAAATATAGATAGGGTTAAAATTTCTTCTAAGGAAAAGTCAGTAAGGAGAATATGAAAATTAGGTGAGAAATAAAAGGAGAGGAAAGGAAAACATAGCTGGGAAATGAAAAAGAAGGTCACTAAAATATATTAAGTAATAAACACCCAATCCTCTAGATCATTAATTCCAAGGTAATCACACACAAATATTCGGTAGTGGAATATAGTGTGCAAAAAAAAAGAAAAAAAAAAGAAAAAAGAGTTCAAAGTGCTTACAGGCACTATAATCCCAATTTCCTTTATTTCTCAGAAAAATTAAAAACCATATTTCACTCAGGTGTATAGAATCATCACTCACAATCAGAGGAATGACTTCTGAAGAATCAAGGTGGCAGATTTCTCACTGCAAGAAAAAATTAAAGGAGCTCATCTCCTACAGAAACGCAGTTTTCACCCATGTAGGGTGCAGACTTATGCCAGAAACAGTTATCTAAAATCTAAATCCTTCCCTCCTTCCCTTCCTTGTAATTCTGAAAGGAAATGGAATCATCCTGTTCTCTCTCCATTAGGGAAAAAAAAAAAGAAGGATATAATAAAGTGTAATTCAACCAACAAGGATTTAAAGAATTGTCCTCGTCCACACAGAAAGCATCCTGCAGACATCCCCCAGCTTCCCATTTCATCTTTCTGCTTACCTCTGGGAATGGACTTTTCAGTCTCTGAACTACTGAACAGTTATGAACTCAGTTTGGACACTCTGACATTATTTCTTAATGTTCAATCCCACATTATGGATTTTTGGAAAGGAAAAAAAACTACTAGCTACACCACTGACTTTGCTGATCCCCAAAATTGTCCCTGGAAGTGCCACTGTAGTTTGGGAAACAGATCTCATACTAAGCCACCATTCAAACATTACGGGAGCCACAGCTGTAGGTGGATACTACTTGCTCTGTGGGCTTCAGGGATATACAGAGTCTCAAAAAAGACAGTCAGGCTCTCTGCTCATCTTATTTGGCAAAGGAAGGGACAAAGCCTTTCTTTCTCTCTTTTTCTTTCTCTTTCTCTCTCTCTCCTCTCTTCTCCCCATGGGCAGTAGCAAATGAGGCTATGCAGCTATGTCCGCCTTCCTTTCTCCTTGCGAGACCCAGGAGGTTGATTTTCCCTTTTGCCATTTTTTTCTGTGAAAATCCCCTTAATTGTCAAAACCCCTATGGTATACAGCACCTGATGCTCCATGCCACAGTAGCCAGTGAGGGCACAGCAAGCCAAATGAGTTCTTGCACAGTGGGAAAGAGTTGCTGGACAGTAGCAAGAGCAGTTTCATGTTTTGAAGAGGATGAAAACGGACAACTAGCAAGCTGTCAATAAAGATGATCTCTGAAACCCTATTTTACTCTGTTAGGATTACCTTTTAGTTCATCTGAGTGTCCCCAACTGGCATGTAAAACAAGGAGGTAAGCCTGTAGGATTTGCCTGCAGATGCACAGAAGCAAGCCACTTCATAGCCATTAATTACACTGCAGAAACATTTGATTCATCTACTGTGTTTACATACTGAGTTTAAAAACCAAAAAATGCTGTGGGCTTTTCTAATAACACCCATATTTTTAACTCTAGAAAGGAACTTTACTTTTTTTTTTCCCTATAGTTAATCCTAGAATATTCTCGGGTCTGTCAAACGTACATAGTGCTAAGCCAGATATATGCTTGTATGTATCTATATCTAAGTAGGCTGTACTTAACAAAATGTTTCAGGAAAATTTATGAAGGTTAAATACTTTTTAGTCTCTAGTTAGCAGATTAAAGGATGATATTCCAGATACTTTTTCCTTTTCTTCATGCATTTCCGTAATTATAAGTCTTCAGAATTGCAAATAGATGTCTTCTAAAAATTGAAAAGTCAATTTGAATACGTACTGTATTCACTACAGTCTTAACCCCAAATCACTTTCATCTCCCGTATCACAGTGGCTAATGGAAAGCTTTGTATTTCCTTTATTATAGTTGATGAATTTATTCTCACTTATCTGCATAGGGTATGGATAAAAATTGATATCAGTCCAGTTAATCAACTGATATCCTTCTGTTTTCTATCAAGTGATCTATTAAATATTAATTGAATAACTACACATTGCTTAACACAATCCAAATGGACTTCTTTTTATTACTTTATCATAGCACTGGTAATTCAACAGAGGAAAGAATATAAGAATACAGAAAATATAAATTTCTTAATAAGTTCTTTCCTACTCTCCTCTGGAGTGAACAAGATTTTTCTTTCCTTTATCTCCCATTGTGTTTGAATGACTTCCTTATGAGCACTGTATCAGCAGGCAAAACATTTCAAATCCTGGAAAATAAGGTACTTAGAATATCTGAGAATAGAATCACTATGTATCTTCTGAAATTTCTCAGGCAAAGTACATTCATATATACCTTGTAGTATACACTGTTGTAAGCCAGATAATTCCTGAGCACACTCAGTATACCTTGTGTGCATGGACAATCTGTAAACCATATGCAGCATAAGCCTGAATAAATTTTGCAGGTGAAATAAAGGGACATGTCAGCAAATGATGGAGAGAGAGTGCCTTATCTAACAATGTGTCGTGGTTTAAGCCCCCCACCCACGCAGTTTTACTCACTCACTCACTTCCCCTCTTTCTTCCCCCAGTCCCGGGGGATGGGGAGGAGAACCAAAAGAATTTAACTCGCACAGGTTGAGATAAGAACAGTTTAGTAACTAAGGTATAACACAAATCACTGCTGCTACCACCAGTAATAATAATGACAGGAGAAATACAAAGAAAGAGAATACAACTGCTCACCAAGCCCGACCCAGCCAGTGCACCCCCCAGCAGCGAACCCCCCAGTCCCAAAAACCTGACCATGCCGTGCACCCCCAGTCCACCATCACCCTTCCGGGTCTCTGCCCTCCGTCCTCACATCCTGGACATGACGTGCTGTGGTATGGAATAACCTCATTGGTCAGCCTGGGTCAGGCACCCTGTCTCTGCCTCCTCCCAGCTCTCCCCTCCTTCCCGGCTCCCCTCCTCCCTGGCATAGCATGAGGCTCAGAAAAGTCCTTGGTCAAACCAAAACATTACCAAGCAGTAACTGAAAACACTGGTGTTATCAGCTCTGCTCCCAGGCCCAAATTCAAAAACACAGTGCTGCACCAGCTACCAAGAAGGAGAAAAAATGACTGCTGCTGCTGAACCCATGACACAATGATTCCAAACCAGTTGCCCAGTAGCCTTTGAAAAAGTCAGTTAGACAATACATAACTCTGCAAAAGTGACAGGTTTGAACAAGAATATAATTTCCTAACCTGATAGGCATTTGATTTACTGTTACCTTTCATGTTCTTCACAACTTCATAACAAATAGTGACAATAGTTTCTGGAGAGTTTGGTCAGGAGAACCTTTGCATACAGATAGAACTATAGTACTGCAAATACCTAGACTTCAGCAAGCTAATTTCTTTATATTATCCATACACTTAAATCTAAAACTGTAACATGCTTTGATGTTTGATCTTCTGTGATAACACCCACAAATTAAAATTTAGCTTACATTTGCCACAGAATATTCAGAATGTTGTACCCTGTGTTCTAGAAATGTAGGAATTTGGATGTAATAGACCAGTTCCAGCTTTGTAGTGCAAGTCTGGTTCAGCTTTATACTTACATCTATATGAACACTTACATAAAGCCTTCCATGATAACCTTCATACCCACATGCTGAAATCAAACCTGATCTCTAAAAAATTATCATTTTCCTGCCTCTCCCTCCATGATTCTGGCACCAAGTTTCTCAGCAATGTAATTTTTAATATCAGCCAACATTTACTCAATTGCCGTAACAATATGATTAACTTAACAAAGTTATAGCTTCCCAGATTTACCATATAGCAATGTGCCATGTACTCCAAATGGGGTCACACAAGAGCAAAGGGGCAGGATCACTTCCTTCCACCCGCTGGTCATCCTCCTTTTGATGCAGCCCAGGATACGGTTGGCTTTCTGGGCTGCGAGCGCACACTGAAGCCGGCTCCTGTTAAGTTTCTTATCGACCAGCACACCCAAGTCCTTCTCCACAGGGCTGCCCTTAACCTCTTCTCCTGTACTCCTGTAGCTGTGCCTGGGATTGCTCCGACGCAGGTGTAGGACCTTGCCCTTGGCTTGGTTGAACTTTCTAAGGTTGGTATTGGCCACCTCTCAAGCATGTCAAGATCCCTCTGGATGGCATTCCTTCCTTCCAGTGTATCAACCAAACCACACAGCTTGGTGTCATCAGCAAACTTACTGAAGGTGCTCTCAATCACACTGTCCATGTCACTGACAAAGACATTGAACATAGGTCCCAACACCTACTCCTAAAGGACACCACTCATTACCAGTCTCCAGGTGGACACTGCGCCATTGACCACAACCCTTTGCGTGCAGCCATCCAGCCAATTCTTTATCCACAGAGTGGTTCATCCATCAAATTGATGTCTCTCCAGTTTAGAGACAAGGCTGTCATGCGGGACAGTGTCAAATGCTTTGCACAAGTCCAGGTATATGACATCAACTGCTTTGCTCCCAGTTCTGTAGCCCCATCATAGAAGGCCACCAAATTGGTTAGACAGGATTTACCCTTGTTGAAGCCATTTTGGCTGTCTCCAGCTACCTCATTTTTTCACAAGCCCTGCATGCTTTCCCGGAGATTCTGCTCCAAGATTTTGCCAGTCACAGAGGTGAGGTTGACTGGTCTGTAGTTTCCCTGGTCTTCCATTCTCCCCTTCTTGAAAATGGGGTTATAATTCCCTTTTTCCAGTCATCAGGAACTTTGCCTGACTGCTCTGACTTTTTACATATGATGGACAGTGGCTTAGCAACCTCATTTGCCAGCTCCTTCAAGATCTGCAGATGGATTTCATCAGCTCCCATGGACTTGTGCACGTTCAGGTTCCTAAGATGATTACGAACCTGATCTTCTCCTACAGTGGGCCTAAGGTCTTCAAATCTCACAGTCCCTGCATCTGCCTTCCAAGACTTGCCAGTGAAGACTGAGTTAAAGAAGTTACTGAGAACCTCATTCTTCTCCAAATCCAGGGTAGCCAGTTCTCCAGTTTCCATCTGGGGAGGGCCAATATTATCCCTAGTTTGCCTTTCACTTGCAACATACCTATAGAAGCCCTTCCTGTTATCTTTCACATCCCTTGCCAGACTCAATTCTAACTGAGCGTTAAGCTTTCCTGATGCAATCCCTAGCTTTTCAGACAACATCCTTATATTCTTCCCAGGCCACCTGTCCTTGTTGCTTCCACCTTATATAAGCTCCCTTTTTCCTTCTGAGTTTTCTCAGCAGCTCCTTATCCATCCAAGGAAGACTCCTGGCACTCTTGCCCCATTTCCTTCTTATTGGGGTGCAGTGCTCCTGAGCTTGGAGCAGGTGATCCTTGAGTATCAGCATTCTGGCTCTCTATGGCTGTATCCCATGGAAACTTGCTGAGCAGGTTCCTGAAGAGGCCAAAGTCCAGGGCAATGAGCTTGCTGTGTGCCCTTCTCACCGTCCTGAGGATCTTGAACTTCACAATCTCATGATCACTGCAGCCAAGGGTGCCTCGGAGCATCACATTCACCACCAGCCCCTCCCTGTTGGTGAGCACAAGGTCAAGCATGGTACCTCTCCTTGTTGGCTCCTCTATTACCTGCAAGAGGAAGTTGTCTTCCACACAATTGAAAACCTCTTGGATTGCTTGTGGCAGGCCATACCATCTCTTCAATTGATATCAGGGTGATTGAAGGTTGTGGACTCCCATGAGAACAAGGGCCAAAATTTTGCATGTGTTGGAAGTAGCGGTCAGTTAATACTTATGCTTCCCCTGCTCCACTTGTTTTTTTTTTTTTTGTTTTTTTTATTCTCCAATTTCTCAATTTGCTTAAGGACTATTAAGACTAGATTTGTACACTGCCACATGATGCGATCTGAGGTTCAATGCTAGTACGGCTGGGGTTTGCTGAGTGTGAATATGTGTCCAAGATGAAGTGGAAAGATACCTGCAAAAGTGAACGCACATGAATCTTTTAACAAATACATTGCACATATTTTTTCTGCTGCTTGCAGAATTAATGACTCACAGGACTCTTCACTATATACAACAAAAATGTGATATGTCCCGCTTGGAGATGTAAGAAGTAAGTCATCTCTCACCATGAATAGAAAGTAAAAATGGCATTAAATAGAATCAGGTATTAGCAAATGAAACTGGACTGGTTTTGCTGCCTGGTTAATCTCCCTTTGAATTTTAGGATGGCAACCTTAAATGTCAGTACAGACTGCTGGTTCCTTGTACTTTCCAGCTTTGTGAAACTGATTGCTAAGGGAAAACTCAGGCAAGAGAATTCTGCTAGAGTTAGCAGAATTTAATTTTTGCCCTTCACTTTGCCCTTGCTCTGTGACACATATTATGTTTTTGCTTTTAGCAAAAACTAACAAATCAGTTCTATTAAAATCATGCATCTTACAATTTTGAGAAGAATGATCAGAGTAGTAAACAGTAGCATTAATACTTTGAAGTGCTCTAGAAGAAATGATGTAACATTGGTAACTGCAATTTTTATAAAGAGACTGACCAGGCATTAGTGTGGTTACCAACGATAAGCCCAGGAAAAGTGACCTGGCTCGTTTAAGGCACAACTAACAGATCACAGCTGCTACAAAATAAAGATAAATCAGTGAATGTACATGTAAACTCACAGAACTCAAATGTCTGTGTTATACTACTTTTTATTTTCATTAGCACTGTTCATCATAATTTTTGATTTATCAACTACTCATTATGATTCTTATCTTCTGAATATAAAATAATTATTACCTTCATCAAAGTGTGGTTGGTGGGAGGAAAGGAAGGAAGGTATGGCAAACTGCTGCGTTTTTTTTTTTATGAGGCCTTAGCTAAGGAGAAACCCCTGTTCCTTTCTTCACAGAATTGAGCCTGTAACTGGCCTGTTTACCTCTATTTTAGAGCTACTACAGGTAGAAAAGGTAGGTAGGGTATCCAAAGCAACATACTTGGCAGAAGGACAGAAATCAGATTAAAATATTTGAACTATACAGCTTTTTATGTCTCCGTGTAGCTCTTATATAAAACTAAATCTAATTCTCATGTACAGCTTTATACGTGCATATTACCAGCCTGTTAATAGGATTCTCCATATATTTTGTCACCATCATCTTGATGTTCCTTCTCGGCATGGATAATGCAGATCTGGGCACAAGGACTTGCTTGCATTAGATTGCTTGGACCGAGCTAATGATATTTAATGCATATTGATTTTAAATAAAGGGTAGGTAAATTAATACTGCAAACATCAGAATACGGTGCATACCTATGCACCAAGCTATAAATGAATTATCTGAAATATTGGAAGCAATCAAATAGTATATACTAGCTCAAGTGAAAGCCTGTGCTTTGCGGCTAGGTATTTCCATTGCCTAACCTGATACATAGCAAGGGTATTGGCACAGGCCAAGAGTCAGAGAAGAAGTAAGATGAGGGAAGAGGATGACTATTCAGTTGCAAAGAGCCACGGGTAGCTATGTGGATTACGAAGACAGTTTAATGCCCCAGTCTAGGCTGCCCAACAGCCAGAAAGCAAAATGGTGATAGACAGAAAATTTAGCTAATATCTATGACATCCACTCTGTTGCATAATTGCTTAGCTTACATCTTGTTACATGAGTATCTATGCTCAACTCCCTATCAGATCCAGGGAATTCAAAACCACATTTGCCACCAATCAGCAAAACTTGTACACTACCATGGGCAACAGATCATCTGATCTCTCTTTGCAGTGCTCTGCCATTAGCTATACAGGAATGAAATCAAGATTAGTGGGATAGAAAGACCATAAGAAAACATGAGCTTGACATCTTAATAGCAAGCTTTCGTTTAGACAGGCAATCATGGCTTCTAATCCCTTCTTCTAGAGCTATTTCTCTATTATATCTAATAAATTCACTTGAGAAGAGTCAGTTGGAATTTCCAGAGGTGTAATCATAATTGAGAAGAAAAGAATTAGGAGCACCTATGGGAAAAGAGGGTTTAGTTCTAGTTTTTACTCCCAATTAATTTCCTTGATTCAGGAAGAAAATACAAGACTCAGTTTTGAAAAACAAAGCAAAGAAACAAAACCCCTCAAGTCAGCCTTCCCCAAACAAAATAACTAACTAAGCAAAACCCTCATGGTGGGAAAACAAGAATGCACCCTGTGAGCTGCCTGTGCTAGGAACAGTTGTCCACTTCAGTCAAAGCAGACTTCTGTGCAGCTGCAGCCCCTTTTTCCCCCTCTAAACCTATATTCTCAGTCCTATCCTTGTTTCCTGATTAAACAAAATAAAAAACCCACATGATGCAGACACAGCATATTATTCATCACTGTTAGCTGTATACATGTACGCATTGTTGAGATTGCTATTCTCCTTACAGTTTTAAATTTAATTAATGTATTTATAAACTATAGTTACTAGACTTAGCCTTAAATTAAAAATAAATAGCTTGCTTCTGCTTACTGCTTTGCTAATTTAATTCCATTAACTGCAACCAAGTCATTTCTATTTTAGAAAGCTGAAAAAACCCAAAGTTAGTTATGCAGTTCTTTAGGAAAAAAAAAATAAAATTAATGGGACAAGTCACAATGCATCCGCATTACTACTCCATCTGAGCAAATACATTTTATAGGTTAGAACTACTGGACTGCTATCAAGTTGAATGAATTCCATGCTTGCTATGTTCCTGCAGTGTAACTTGTGCAGCAAATGACTGCAGCAGAGAGTAGCATTCTTTCTGCTTTCTTTCATTTGATTAGAGCAGGGGCTCATTCTATTTTCAATTACTAAGTCAAGTACTTTCTTAAGCAATGTCTGAAATATCTGTTTCCATTTACCTTAGCAAACATAATAGCACCTTTCTTAGCTTTAAAAAAAATAACCAAAACAATGCAGGATATGCATTATGCTATATAGTATATAATGCTACCAATTGATTTTACATTAAGGTAAAATTGAATTTAAGACAAGATTTAAGTTCTGCTTTTGGTATATTACCACCCTTGGGAAGCAAGAAATAAAAGCTGATGGAGAACAGACTGCTCCATATCCCGGAATGATGTCAAATTTGTAGAACTATCAAACCCAAAGACATCTTCATACTCAAAATGTTACTAAATCACAACTTCTGCGTCTTGCTTAACCCCATGGACAGCATTCTGGTACTTGCTATCTTATATGGTCAGTAGAAAGGCCAGAAGCCTTAAAGAAGTAATGACAAAAGTCTCTCTGGCATGTGTCCTAGGAAAAGACTACCTTTCCAAAAAATGGCATCTATGGTTCAGCAGCCTTCCTAAAATCTCAGCACCAGTGATATTCCCACACTCATCATATACTAACAGATTTATCCCAAGGCTTCTGACACTGATGTGCAGCTCACCACTTAGAAAACTAGCAGTTGAAGCATGTCATTCAGAAAAGGATCATTTGAAGCAAGTGACAGAGACTATGCAGAAGTCTTTGATACAGTTATGCTTTACTCTGAACAGGGTAAAAGAGAGAAAAACAAAAGCAAAAATACTGAAATATTCTCCATTACTACTTTTCTGAATTTCCTAGTAACTCTTAGCTCAGTCTTTGCATTTTGATTGGAGTCATTTAAGCTGCCTCTCACATTGAGACTTTTCTCAAAATGGTCAAAGAGAACCTCTTGCTTTTACTACTTCCAGCTCCTGCATCAGGAGACGTCCTGATCATCCCAAACAACTCATCCCAACCATCCACTAATTTGCTGTTTAGTTATCATCCCACTTACCAGAATGAGGTTTTTTGGTCAGCTCCCATTTACAAACATGCCAATTGTAATCCTGTGATTACATCTCAATTGTTTTATTGAAGCAATATTAAGACTACGGCTGAAGGTCAGATTTGCTGTCTGCTTGCCCTGTGACCCTGTAGAGCAGCCTGGAAGCTGGCTGTGCAGTGACCCAGCTGGGAAGTCCACAGAAAAAAATTGCTAAATACAAGTTAAATCTAGGTGACATTAAAAGGCGCATTGACTTCCTCTGCGGGTGGATCACAGGCATATTCGCCTGCCCCATCCTCTTGATAAACCATACAGCTGATGCCAGGCAGACGTAAGGTCCTATGTTCACTGCGAGAAGATATTTAGGGATTTGCAAGAAGCCTGAATTCAGATCAATAGTCTTGGTGAGTGCTAGCGTCCACCTAGAGTTTCACATACATACTTCATAACTTGTAAGAGCATTTTGTGTAGACATGGAACATCTTAGAACAGAAAGCATGAATTCAAACATGATACGAGCAATTATAAGGGTTTAGGCATAAAAAGAAAGAAGTATCTCAGAATAATATACTGCAATGCATTTGTTTCCTCTGATGTTTAGCTTGTTTTGAGAGGCAAAAAGGTCCTACATGATACTCATATTTTCAGCTGCATAAAGGAGAAAACAAACCCCTTGGCACTTCCTAGAAACAATGCAATAGCTTTTTTGCTATTAAGTGGTTAACTACAAGGAGCAGCAACAGCATCTGCTGCCTCTGCACCCTTTGAGCGATGCCTTATTGTAAAAAGCTTCAGATCTGAAAAAGAAGGTAAAGCCTGGGAAGTAGTATTTCTGCAGAAGCAGTGGCCTGAAAGCCACTGACTGAAGACTGTTGGTAACACTTTTATTTAAAAGCAAAGATTTCACCTTTTTTTTTTTTTATGTGTTAGTAAGTTTCTGGTCATTTCATATTTTACATTCTAACCCTACAATAAATGTTCAGCATGTTAATTTTATTTTTGAAAATACAGAAATGTAAGAATATAATCAATAATCCAGTCAAAGTCTAGAAGTGACAAAATTATAGACTATTAAATCTAGTGGTTTGGGACTTTTCAGTTTGGGTTTTTTTTTATCCTATGTTTGATCAAGAATTAAAATTAGAGAAATGTACTTCATAAAAATAAATTAAAACATATTATGCACAGAGACTTTAACTGTTTAGCAGCCCAGAGCATTTAAAAATTAATGAACTTAATGGCAGGAGACCACACAGCACTTCCCACTTTGGCTCTGCCCTGGCTTGAGTGCTGGCCCACTTCTGGCACCAGCTTACAATGAGGTGCTTTTGCCACTCCCTCCCAGTCAGGCTGATTTCAGCTTCCAGTACAGTCAACTCTTGGGATCCTCCTGTCACTCCAGAAATAGAAATGGGCTCCACCCCTTGACAACCTGATGGCATCAGGGTACACTGTGCACTGGCATCTACTAGAGCCTTATACTTCTGTGGGACTGATGTGCCAGGGCATCGGATCCATACAGTCCACTAAATCCGATTGCCACCTACCTCCACCTGGCTGGGGGCAGGGCCCCTCTAATAGTCATCACAACATTGGACACTTAAGTCTTGTAGAAAGGGATTACTCCTCTTTATCACAGGAGCTGGAGTAAAATCAGCTCTTCCACTCCATCTGGGAACCTGCTTACCAGAGACTGAAGCCGCAGCTTTCATGGGAGGATCATCCCTGACCTTTGTTCTCCTCTTCAATTCACACACCTGTTCTTCTAGAGCTGAAGTAGGTTTTCCATCCCACTTCGTCATGTCTTCTCCATGATCCAGCAGGAAAACCATAGGGTGGAATACGGCATATGTCTTCTATATCTTCTCTCTTGAGCAAAAGGACACTTTTTGTTAACAGCTGAGATGTGTGTTGGTACACGTGAGGAGCTGGATAGATCAGATAGATCGTCTCTCAATTGTTTGAGCTTCTGGGACAATTTTTCCACAGCTGAAATGATGGAAGGGGTGAGATTGTCTTTGAACCCTCGGAGTTTATGAATCATTTCACCCACTGTTAGTGGTACGATGTCATTCCAGGTTACTGTTGCCAATGAATGGGCATATGATGACAGTGCATTCCATGTAAATTTCCGCCACATGGGTCGTGTACATCTGACTTCATCTGGATCTATGGGTACATCCCTGGCATTCGACTTGATGTGATAGATCATCTCTCCAATGGCTGACTCTCTCAGAGACTGGATGCCTTTCTCTAGAGTAGTCCACTTGGCCAAATGACTCATAACATCGTCCTTGTATGGAAACCTTTCTTTCACAGCTGCCAAGAGCCGCTTCCAAAGGCTGAGGGACTGTCTCTCTTGCAATTGCTTTGTCAATTCCCCCTTCCCTGGCAAGTGATCCCAGCTGCTTGGCTTCCCTGCCTTCTAGTTCGTGACCGTCAGCCCCATTGTCCCAGTTTTGAAGCAACCAGGTGATGATGTGCTCCCCTGGCTGACGGGTAAAGTCTTTTCACATATTCTGTAACTGTTGCTGTCCGATGTTATTTTTGGTTTATCCCCTTTATTTATGAACCCAGGACACATGTGATATTTAAAAATGGAAAACCATTAATCAGAAATCTCTGAAATATAGCTACATACTTAAAATAGAGTAAACGATAACAAATTTTGCAGGAACACAGTCATTCATTTTGAACCACTTCTATTACTTTCCTGAAGAACAGATCCTCTATTAAAAAGCAAACATTTACTTTATGAAATACAGTTCTGAACTATGTGGTTAAAAATATAATTGTAGTATATGTTTAGTAATTATTTTGCAAAGAAACCATTCTCAACTACAGGTGCAGAAATATAAAATGAAAGAGGCTTGAGATCTTCAGTTTCACCTATAAAGTTCAAACTCAAACTGGAGAAGCAACAGGTACAGGGAAGACCACAGCAAATAATGGCAGATCTTACTAAACCATGTCTCTTTCAACCTCAGCTTTTCTTATGGGGAAACAATAGTTTACCCATTTTAAAAGATTTGTGGTTAGTGATTAAAATACTTTCAGCTATCCTCATTCCCACACATTTGTCTTTTTAATGGCTAAAAGTACTCTTCCATTTGTTATTAGAACTGCTTATCACTGTTCTAAATTGACATTTTAAATGTTGTAATAGAGTAACTGTTTTGGAATGCTTTTTCTAAATAGTAACTTTTAGTTTTTAGCAGTGTGTTATAATGTTTTCTGGTATTTGGCATTGGATGTGCAGGAAATATCTTAAATAGTTTCAAAATAAATGATAAGACTAATTGTTATTGTCCCATAACTCTTTGCTAATAGTAGACCCAGTGTGAAAGCTAATTCTTGCCCTAGGTAGATGAGAGAAAGCTTCAGCCACTCAAACTCCTGGAGTCAGTTATTGATTTACAATACACTCAGCTGAGAAACAATGCGTAGAGAATTCCTCTGCACATCACTCTTCGTGTCTGATCAATGCATCTGAAGTCAGAGCACCATTTCCCACCAGAATGAGAGCTGAAAAATATTTCTGCAGGCGTCATATATACACCCTAGATGTCTTTGTATAAACAAGCTTGAAGAGAAAACACAAAGTAGAAAACGACACTTGCTAAAACTGTTCATCAACACACTGAGAGAGGGTATAACAATGGATGCAAGTGCACTACATAAGGAAAAGAATATCCAGTTATGAAGAGCAAGTCTTTAGTACGTGAACAATGAACATTGGTCAGAGAAGAGATCAATGCAATGTGTAGGTCATAGCTCTATGGAATTGAAGGGCATTTAAGACTGAGGGAACCATGCACAATTAAGGAGTTAAGAAATTATTGACTTACATTGACTATGAGGTAAGGACAAATTAGGACTTCATATTTGTAAGTGAAAATGACATCAAACAAATCTTAATTTGTTTTTGAGGAAAAGCCTATGAAAAGTATAGATACAGAAGAGTTTTCAGGACTTAGCAATTTCAGGTAGGAGTTGGTTATGCCTGTTTATCCAGTTTTCCATATTTTTTACTCTCACAATTCTTGATTTTGTCGAAGATTTAAAATTGCACCATGATGTATGGTTGCAATATAAGAGATGAACTCTTGATCCTATTGAAGCTGTTCCCAAAACATGCTATAGACTTCATTCATGCAGGTGAGTTTTATTACCTAATTGATATATTTGATTTATATCTTGAAGAAGAAGAATTCTGATTTGTGCTCATTCTAAAGGTAATTTAAGTTCATTTATCTTACCTTAAAGTAGAGGCACATTAACCAGAAGGAAAACTTCCCTTCAGTTTTCTTTTACATACTGAAATTTTACCAGCTGACTTTCATATATGCTACAAAGATGCAGTTTCTTTTTCTGAACATATTTTGATATTTCAGTGCTGGAGGACTAGTATATATAAAAAAAAAAAAGAGTGAAATACTTCTATTAATTTGCAAAATATGTAAATATACATGTATAATCCATAATTCAATAATTACTTATTAAATTTTTTGTAGTGTTTATAAAATCATTATGATGGAGGCCTTGTTTTGTCACTTAGAGTGCAAATTATTTATCCTATTCTAAGTTCTGGGATGGTAAAATGCTTTTTACATTTTGACATTTAATGTCATACAACATATATTCTCATTGTAAATAATTGCTATAAAACAGCAATTCTCAAACTGGAAAAGGTTGAGGAGAGAAGCAGGGATTTAGCCTGAAGAAAGTAATAAAAATAAGGAATAAAAACACAATAAAAATTTTTGCTCTTCATTCCTGTCTTCTTACTTCTCTTGCTGAAACTTTTTCCCCCTTCATGAAATCTTTTCACCTTTCTGACAAACACAGTGGGGACTTGAACTTAACATAGTCATAAAGTAAATGGATCCTAGGCAGTGGGATGCAAGTGTGCTCCCTCCTTCCATGACTGCTATAGCCTTCCCAGGCAGCTGGGATTGCTGGAAGCTGAGTGCTGCATGGGGTGTTCTGCTCAATACGACCGAGGCTGGGTTTTCAGGTATGTGGTTGTGAAGTTAGGCTTTCTGCTGGCTTGGTAATGAGGGAGTTCTTGGATGAACTACAAGTTGACCACAGAAGCTTGGAGCAAGCCAGCAAGCCAGGAGAGGTGAATGTATCCAAAACATTACAAAACTGAGAAAAGTCAAGATCAAAACTGTTATCACTGTAAAAGATAGTTAAAGACAGAAGAGAGTGTAGACCAAGAAGCATTTTTTCAGTGAGAATATGATGATATCTAACAGATGATCAAAGCCTAGGACTGTGAATTGGTACAGCCTGCAGCACCAGCAAATATCTGATCTTTTCTAGGAAATTATCTCTCTTGAGTTACTTTTGGTTTTGTATCCTGAACAGCAGACAGCCAAGATGTGTTCATGCTGCACGTAAATGGATTTACACACCTGTGAAGATTACCTTTTCAGAATAGCATCAGGACTGTGCAAACCACCTGGGCCCTGCTGAAAGTAGGCAGAATGCTATTTTGGTCTCCAAGCTCCCTTCAGAAACACTCTATTTATACTATATTCAGTTCAACTGACCCAAGTTTTAATTATTTCAGACTTCCTTCTGCTGGCATTGCTGGTGTGTTTTCAGTTTCTAGATGAAGTGATTAATCTCAGCCTATGAGTGCTTAACACAGCAGCTTGACATGAAAAGCTAGCAACCAAGCCTAAAGGCTCCTGAGGTTAGTGGTGCCTGTGCTACTAACAGTCATGATAAGTCTGACTCTTACCCTTGTGTTAAATGTTCCCATCTAAGTTTTAGATCCATACTGTGGTTAAATCTTTCTGCACTTCCCTCTCCTTCCCCCACCTGTACTTACATAAGTTACAGCCCTTCTTAGCCATGCATAATGTTATTACTGTCAATCTGTTTTCTATTATGCTTACAAAGAAACAAGAAAGCTTCCTTGGCCTTATCAAACAAAACCTGCCCATATCCAGGGTGAGTTTCTAACTAGTTACTTAGGCTGTGTTATCTTGCTGTATAAATGCTCAGAAAATAGATGACTAGTTTCCTCTCAGAGCATTTTTGCAGCTTTTCTTCATCATCTCAAATTGCATTTTTTAGATGTTAACTTTGTTGTTCAAATTTTCAATTTACATCAACCTTCTGCTACCAAAGAAGCTTCCCAGTCACATTTAGGTGACAAAAATACCAGTAAATTTCCCTCATTATCCTCTTTTTTAACTTCTTGCTTTTCAAGACACTCTCCAAAACACTTCAGTGCTTATGCACCTGTCGTGGTTTAAGCCTCACCCAGGCTAATAACTCACAAAGTTTTACTCACTCACTCACTCCCCATCTTTTTCTTCGCCCAGTCCCAGGGGGATGGGGAGGAGAATCAAAAGAATTCAACTCCCACAGGTTGAGATAAGAACAGTTTAGTAACTAAGGTATAACACAAACTACTACTGCTACCACCAATAATAATAATGACAGGAGAAGTACAAGGAAAGAGAATACAGCTGCTCACCAAGCCCGACCCAGCCAGTGCACCCCACAGCAGCAAACCCCCGCTGCACCACCACCACACCCTTCCGGGTCTCTGCTCTCCGTTTTCACATCCTGGGCATGATGTGCTGTGGTATGGAATAACCTCTTTGGTCAGTTTGGGTCAGGTGTCCTGTCTCTGCTTCCTCCCGGTTTCCCTCCACCCTGGCAGATCATGAGACTCAGAAAGTCCTTGGTCAGACCAAACACTACCAAGCAGTAACTGAAAACACTGGTGTTATCAGCGCTGTTCCCAGGCCCAAAATCAAAAAACACAGCGCTGCACCAGCTACCACGAAGGAGAAAAATGACTGCTGCTGCTGAGCCCATGACAGAGCCTCAGTTACTAAAATTAAACTTTCACCATAAAGGTAATTTTTCTCTCTGTGCTATCTATCTGAGCACTTTTCCTTATACTTCAATTGTGTGCTGGTTGAAACAGTGATTCCATTTCTCTCTGTATTTGAATTGCACATACAGATTGGGGTCATAGATTCCATATATGAATGCCTGCCTAATATAGGCATACAAAAATGTCCATATGTATACATGGTAACAAGTAATGTTGAACACAAACTGACACAGAACACTTTGTGGGTAAAAGTCTGGATTTTAAGAGGTGTTAAAGTTCAAGGTTGTATACTTTAGAGGAGTAGTATGGAATCATAGAGTCATAGAATAGTTAGGGTAGGAAAGGACCTTAAGATCATCTAGTTCCAAACCCCCTGCCATGGGCAGGGACAAATCCCACTAAATCATGCCACCCAAGGCTCCGTCCAACCCAGCCTTGAACACCGCCAGCAATGGAGCATTCACAACTGCCCTGGGAAACCCATTCCAGTGCCTCACCACCCTCACAGTAAAGAATTTCTTCCTCATATCCAATCTAAACTTCCCCTGCTTAAGTTTGAACCCATTACCCCTTGTCCAATCACTACAGTCCCTAATGAAGAGTCCCTCCCCAAAATCCCTATAGGCCCCCTTCAGATACTGGAAGGCTGCTATGGGGTCTCCACTCAGCATTCTCTTCTGCAGGCTGAACAGCCCCAACTTTCTCTTCCTATCTTCATATGGGAGGTGGGAGTTGCTCCAGTCCCCTGATCATTCTCGTGGCCCTCCTCTGCAATTGTTCCAACAGTTCCATGTCCTTTTTATGTTGAGGACACCACAACTGCACACAATACTCCAGGTGAGGTCTCACAAGAGCAGAGTAGAGGGGCAGGATCACCTCCCTCGACCTGCTGGTCACGCTCCTTTTGATGCAGCCCAGGATATGGTTGGCTTTCTGGGCTGCAAGCGCACACTGAAGCTGGCTCATGATCGTTTTCTCATCAACCAAGTCCTTCTCTGCAGGGCTGCTCTGAATCTGTTCTCTGCCCAACCTGTAGCTGTGCCTGGGATTGCTCCCACACAGGTGTAGGACCTTGCACTTGGCATGGTTAAACTTCATCAGGTTGGCATCAGCCCACCTCACAAGCCTGTCAAGGTCCCTCTGGATGGCATTCCTTCCCTCCAACGTATCAACCGAAACACACAGCTTGGTGTCATTGGCAAACTTGCTGAGGGTGCACTCAATCCCACTGTCCATGTCACCAACAAAGATGTTGAACAAGAGCAGTCCCATCACCGATCCCTGAGGGACACCACTCATTACTGGTCTCCAGCTGGACATTGAGCCATTGAGCACAACTCTTTGTGTGCAGCCATCCAGCCAGTTCTTTATCCACCGAGTGGTCCACCCATGAAATTGCTGTCTCTCCAACTTAGAGACAAGGATGACTTTTGGGACAGCGTCGAACACTTTGCACAAGTCCAGGTAGATGACATCAACTGCTCTGCCCCTGTCCATCAGTTCTGTAGCCCCATCATAGAAGGCCACCAGATTGGTCAGGCAGGACTTCCCCTTAGTGAAGCCATGCTGGCTGTCACCAACCACCTTGTTGTTTTTCATGTGCCTCAGCATGCCTTCCAGGAGAATCCACTCCAAGATTTTGCCAGGCACAGAGGTGAGGCTGACTGCTCTGTAGTTCCCCGGCTCATCCATTTTCCCCTTCTTGAAAATGGGGGTTATATTTCCCTTTTTCCAGTTTCACCTAACTGCCATGATTTTTCAACTATGATGGACAGTGGCTTAGCAACTTCATTTGCCAGCTCCTTCAGGACCTGCGGATGGATATCATCAGGTCCCATGGACTTGAGTATGTTCAGGCTCCTAAGATGGTCTCAAACCTGATCCTCTCCTACAGTGGGCCCAGGGTCTTCATTCTCACTGTCCCTGTGTCTGCCTTCCAAGACTTGGGTGGTGTGGTCAGAGCATCTGCCAGTGAAGACTGAGGCAAACAAGTCATGAAGAACCTCGGCCTTCTCCAAATCCAGGGTAGTCACTTCTCCCGATAGCTTCCGGAGGGGGCCCACAGTTGTCCCTAGCCTGTCTTTTATTTGCAACGTACCTATAGAATCCCTTCCTGTTATCCTTAACACCCCTAGCCAAGTTTAATTTTAAGTGGGCCTTAGCTTTCCTAACCTGGTCCCTAGCTTCCCAGACAACATCCCTGTATTCTTCCCAGGCTGCCTGTCCTTGCTTCCATTTTTTATAAGCCTCTTTTTTCCTTTGAATTTTCCTCAACAGCTCCTTATCCATCCAAAGAGGTCTCCCGGCCCTCCTGCTGCGCTTCCTTCTAGTAGGGATGTATTGCTCCTGAGCTTGCAGCAGGTGATCCTTGAATACCAACCAACAGCCTTGGGCCCCACTGCCCTCTAGGGCTATATCCCATGGAACCTCACTGAGCAGGTTCCTGAAGAGGCCAACGTCTGCTCTCATGAAGCCCAGGGCAGTGAGCTTGCTGCGCGCTCTTCTCACTGTCCTGGGGATCTCGAATTCGACCATCTCATGCTCGCTGCAATCAAGGCAGCCCTGGAGCATCACATTTCCAACCAGCCCTTCCCTGCTGGTGAGAACAAGGTCAAGCATGTCACCTTTCCTTGTCGGCTCCTCTATTACTTGCAGAAGGAAGTTGTCTTCCACACAATCGAGGAACTTCCTGGATTGTTTGTGTCGGGCCGTACCATCCCTCCAACAGATATCAGGGTTGTTGAAGTCCCCCATGACGACAAGGGCCTGCAAGTGTGAGGCTGTTCCTATCCATCTATGGAGTGCTTCATCCACCGAGTCCTCTTGGTCAGGCGGTCTGTAACAGATCCCCACAATAACGTCTCCCATTGCTGTTCTCCCTTTAACCCTGACCCAGAAACCCTCTGTTGACTGCTCACCTGTCCCCAGACAGAGTTCCATACTCTCCAGCCTATCCCTAACATAAATAGCAACTCCCCCTCCCTGCCTACCCGGCCTGTCATTCCTAAAGAGCCTGTAACCTTCCATTCCAACACACCAGTCATAGGAGCCATCCCACCATGTTTCTGTGATGCCTATTATATCATACCCCTGTAGATGTGCACACATCTCTAATTCCTCTTGTTTGCTCCCCATGCTACAGGCATTTGTAGAGAAGCATCTGAGCTGAGCTCCAGTTGAAGCCGGCTCATTGGCTGGAGCAGCTGGAATATCTCTACATTGCTCTGAACGTTTACTATAGGTGCTGGCCAGTGACTGGGTGTGTTGGGATGGAACTGATGCCCCCCTCCCCCAACACATCTAGTTTAAAGCATCCTTGATCAGTCTGGCAGGCCTCCTACCAAATCCACTCTTCCTTTTCTTTGTCAGACCAGCTCCACCAGCCCCCACCAGACCTGGCCTGCTAAATTGAGTCCCATGTTCAGGGTACCCAAACCCCTGACTATGGCACCACCCTTCTAACCATTTATTAACCTGGCCAAACCTCCTAGCCCTTTTAAGGTCCTCCCCTGTATCCTGGAGAACTGATGAAAAGACAATCTGAGCTCCAGAGCCCCTAACCGCCTCTCCCAGAGCTCTGTAGTCCTTCTTTATGTTCTCCAGGCAACTGCTATCTATATCAGTAGCACTCACATGGATCACTAGAAGTGGGTAATAGTCAGTGGAATGCATTCAGAACTAGAGTGTGACAGAGCCAGAAAGCAGGAACTTTTTAAGAACAAAGTTCCTGAATCTTCCAGAAGAAAAAACACACCCTACAACACTGCAATACAATATTTGAACTCAGCTAACACAGCAATGTCTCAAAAGAATGCAAGCCTGTCTTATTTCAATACCCTAAAGCAGTTAATAATTGTTGCTTCAGGAAAGACACATGAATTAGAAGCATTTCATATAAAAAAGAGACCTGCAGACCTCTAAAGAGAAGGGAAAATTGCTTACTCTGTGGACTTCAGAACAATGCTAAACAAAGTTGCACTACCCACAGCCGTTATTTAGCCATCTTCACATTATTTTCTCCTATGGAGAGAAAATGGCTCTTATTTCATATCTGGAATTTATTTGAACAGACAGCTAAAGGCACAAAATCGTCCTTTTCCAAAGTGCTAAGCAAACAAGAATCCACATAAAAGTCAATATGATATTCTTGTCAGTCTGTCTTGAGAAATTGTATTCTTTGCCTAAGCACCTAAATATAGACTTGAACTCAAAAGTTTAGACTTATCATATGAAACTTAAGCCTTATATCGTAGTTAAAATTATTTCAATCAAGGAGGAAAAAAAACTATTGCCAAACCCCACCAGTTTCCTGCATTTCAGAATCCGGAAGCATACAACCCTGAGAAACAAATGTCACTGCTGAGACACTATAGAAATATGTGCAAAGTGGTCAAAGAAAAAGGAAGAGAAAATTTTGAATAAAAGTGTTATTACTATTAGACGCTTAAACAGTATTTAATGTGCTGAAGACAGATCTGGTTTGGAACAGAGAAATAGCTTTAAAAATAAAATTGAATGCTTACTACTTCCCTGCATTTTAAAAAATCAATTAACTCATATTTCTCCAGCTTTTTTTTTCTTAATTATTTTTTTCTTTTTCCCCAAGAAACTCAGTGCTAGCTATTATCAAGGAATTAGGCATGCAGACGTGGGAGAGGGGGTACTTTGCTTTCTTTTGTTAGCATGTCTTGTAATTTATCACTACTCTTGAGCAGTATACCTTTTCGTTTCTCTCAGCAGAGATATGAAATATTATTCAGTGCTTGTTCAGGATTAGTCTGAACTTAGACTTTACAGATGTATAGAAAGCTACCTTGAGGGAAACGTAGAGGGCAAGTCTGAGGTCAGTGCCCATAAGCAACAGGGTCACAACCAGCCGGTGCAGCAGCAGCATGTAACTTCGGGTCAAAACTACCAGATGCACTGTCTAAAAGATATGAGAATTTCTTTTACCATGCTGCAGCCCTACAACTCTCGCAAATTGTAAAACTCCTTAGGATTGGCATTACAAAGAACAATTATTGATTAAAAACCCCTAAACCAAACAAAAAAAAAAAAAAACAAAAGCCAAACCAAAATGTGTTAGGCCTTCTAAGCTGTTGTTCATTTTCAACACACCGTAGTAATAACCTAAGCAAATGTGGCTGTTAGCAAACCAAAGGAGGCAATGGGTCTTTCTTGGCTGGATTGAAGCTCATGTGTGACACAAAATGGTAGCACCATTGCTACAAGTGTTGGGAAAAAAAAAACCCAAACCAAAACCAAACAAACAAACAAACAAAACCCCAAAAAAACAGCACAAAAAAACCCCAAAACCCAATAAACCTCCCTCCCCAAAAATATTATTTGAATAAAGCAGTCATCAATTGGAATTCTAGTTAAAACGTACTCAAAGTGATGAAGATTTTTTTTCTACCCTCGTTGAACATGTACATAAATAAAGCTGTAAACTTTATGCCTATTATATGTGCCACTCATGAAATTTGACAATTTTTTAATTGCAGAGTAGGTACAGTCCTCATACCTGGTGATGCAAGACTATGTCTACATTAGCATTTCCAAATGTTCTATTTATATTTCTATTGATAGAAATATTTTGTAATTTTATATATTTAATATATATTAGACAGGGTTTATAGTGTGTATTTCTCTGTTTCTCATTTTTCATATTTTGGTGCACAGTTTCTCCTTATTATAATGCTAGTGATATCTTTTACCCTGCACTCCCAGGATGTAGTTTTGAGTTACAGACTCACAGATAGGCTGAGATGGAAAGTCACCTGTGGAGATCAGTTTTTGTTTTAGAATAAAGATATTTTTTTTAAATCTTTTCACACATTTCTAGTCGAGGTGCATGTAAATCCTGCCTCTATAAAATGTTACAGGCAGGTTTATATTTGCCCACCAAAAAAGCAGACAGCAAAACAGACAGAAATATCTTGAAATAACATTTGGCAAGCCTTCCGTATCTAGGTGTGCATGTAAATACAGTTTTACAAAGCTCCCTGTTCCCAGAAAACAGTGCTATGGAGTAAACTATACTATTTTTCAGCAGATTATAAGCATATGCAATGTATCTTCCTTTTCTCAGACTCTATATAAGTCTTACTCATCATTTGTTAAGCAAAATAAATTTAGTCTGCCATTAAATTGGAATGTATTTTTTAATGATTCATCATATTCAGAATTATTAAAAAGAAATAGAACAAGCTTTCATTTGAATTAAGTCCAGCTTGGCATTTGATTTAGCAAGATACTTTCTAAATTGGTTTTGCATTTCTTGTAAGTATTGATAAGTAATGTTCTACATGATGATTTAAAATTTTTAATTGGTGTTAAGTTTAAACAATTTACCTGAAGATGTGTCCCTCCATAACATTGACCTTCATGGAAGAAAAAGAAGCTATACATTTCAAGTTTATTTTTTTCCAACTCTAAATTTTTTCCTATAAGACACTGAAGACAGTACTGTGCTTTTTCCTTCGCAACTGCTAATGCAGAAGGTAAAATAATCTGTGTTTACTTGATTAACATGTTATTCCAGTTTGTGAATTTATCAGCTTATTCTAAAGCCATACCATAAAAAAAAAAAATCCCATGCACAATAAAATGTTACTATGTCTTTCTAGGTAAATACATATATATTTCACTAAATAAATTTATATGAGTAACATTTATTTTATTTGTTCTGTAGCTTAGAAGCCATTGCATCAATCAATCTCCTGTACCTGGGGACACAGCCACCTCTCTTGTTAGAAAGAGCTGACCCTGGTACAATTTTCACTCGATTTATAGTTTCCCAAGGATTTTGGGAACATGACTCAAGAGAGCTCTTTGCAGGTACAGAGTATCTCCATGCCAGTTAGTCTCGGCCTAGATGGAGCCAAAATGAACACAAGAAAAAATATTGTAATATTTAGATGGTTTTGTAGTGATTTTTTTTTGTTTGCTTGTTTCAAATATAAAATTTTATTAATTCACAATAGTAGATCTCTAATAAATTTTATTTTGAGACAATATAAAGTCCTGAAAACATAGCAAAAGGTCGTCTTTTCTATTCTATCTCCCCCAGTGTATGTGTAAGTGTAAAGAGAAAAATGAAGGAAAAAAATACTTGGATTGGGATCTCTAGATAACATTTGGAACACAATCAATGTTTAAGAAAAAAAACAAAACAATATTGCTGGATAATTTCTTTTTCAATTAAGCGTTGTCAGTGTAGCCAGTATGGAAATCTGAAAAGTTCTTTGCCTTTATCCATGACTGCACAGTTCAGGCGATTATTTGTCATTATTTAGGCTTTTATTTCAGAAAATTAATGTATCAGATTGGGTTTCTCAGCTGTGAAAAACACTAAGCAGTAACATAAAGCATAAAATGTTGAAATGGCTTTGGTACACTCACTTCATTTAATCAGCTTTTGTAGTGTCCTAGTTCTCTCTACCAAAGATAAGCCACAAATTTAAATATATTTTTAATTAAATGTATAGTAGTATTCTGGCAATAAAGCAAAAAGTGTTCAGATTTACCAAATACCCTTTTTCTACCCCTTTTATTTACATATTGGTTACGGTTAAACATTAAAAGAAACACTAAAGAAACTAAAAGAAACACTAAGATATTAAATAATGGTTTAGAAAACATTTTTGTTCTTTCTAGTCCTACCTGAAATGTTGCAGAGTGTATATCCCATAGAATAAATGTTTTGAGGGGATGCTTATATGCTTTAAGAAAAGCCTGAGCAGAAAGCTTTTATGTGGTCTATTGTGAACCCTGTATAATTTATGATACACTTTTCTTTAAGTCTATTGTACCTCAGATATCCACTTTTTTTTGTAGACTTCCAGAAAAACAGGTGCTGGAAATGATCAGAGGCCACCTAGTTTACCTCCCTGCCCAACAAGATAGCTGTACCTATTTCTCAACAGACGTTTTACCTAACCTCTTCTACAAGCCTTTATGACAAATTGCACAGATTCCTCTGACGCTCTATTGCGGCTCTTCACTATCCACTCTGTAAGAAAGTTCCTTCCCACATCTCATCTGAAAGAGCCCATTTCTTCAGGCTTCGCATCTTGTCGCACCCACTACAAAGAACAGAATTCATCTTCACCATTTAGCTTCTAATGATCCACCATCCTCTTCCCTTCTGTTTTCATCTGTAGACCTACTCCAGGAATCTTGCAAAGCTACTGAAAGAGCCCTTTCTGAGACATTTCTAGGAGGAGCACCCATCATCTGCTTCAGAAATATTCCAGGCATGATTTTCTCTTGGCAAATAAAGTCAACAATAATTTGAAACAAAACAACTAGACACTTTAAATCATTAAAGAAAATGAAAGATCTCACTCTGAAGGGAACACCATTAAAGAGTAAGTAGAAAATGGAGCCCAGGGCAAAATGAGAGTATGGAAGCATTGCAGGCAAATACATCTGGAGCACAGTCAAGTCATTGGCTTCAAATGCATTAAATAACCAAGCATTTGAAAGCTTCCTTCAGATACATTACTTCAGTTAAAAAGTAGTGTAGTTGCTGCTTAATTTTGTCATCTTTGAACAATATCACTATTAAATAAAGCTTATTTGAGTCACATGAGCCTCTACGTTTATTCCTAAATTTTTCTTTCTGACCTTGACAGGATTTGGAGTTTTGTTAGTTCGTGATTTATCAGAAGGATGACCTTAAGTGTTCCGAATTGTATTATAAAGTAATTTTAAAAAGCCAATTCTGGAAGTATTTAAAGAGTAGGAGAAGGATGATAAAGATTGATCTGCATGTTTATAAGGTACTGAAACAAATTACAGAGATAGAGGGCATAAGATGGGATAAAGCTTGAAAGCACAATATGAGCTGATTGTTTCTGAGACCAAAAATAGAGAGGTTATATCCTTTTTTCCCCCTCAGACACTTGTGAAAAAATAAGAAATGAATAAAAGGAAAGATGGTAACACTTTAAACTGGAGCAGTGGAAAGATGGTCAGAGATGCACTGGGTACTGCTGAGACAGTGAGCTATGGAAACTTGTGTTCAGAAAAAGCAACATAATGAGAATTTCCTAGGACAAAGAGGAAGGAGAGAGAGTTTCTGGGGCTGATAAATGGAAACAATGAATAGCACGATGGCTGATGCTGAAACGTACTTTATCAAATGATATTTAAAATGGCAGGAAAGGGTGCTACTCAGAATTTTGGTATTAAGGGCAGAATAAAAATTCTTTCTGTCCAAGCTAAATATCACATTAGAAAAGCGTGATCAGGAGCTGGAACCACACATGCTGGTGGAAATGAAAGAAAGAAACGATGACACAACAATCAGTAAAAGCCAGGAAGCCTGAAAATAGGCAAGTATTCTGTAAGGCATCACAGTCATTCTTTATTTAAAGAATACTATTAACATTGGATAAGAAAAAATCAGTATATTTTACGGCAATTGGACTAACCCCTCTAAGGAAAGGGTGATGATTTCTGAGCCTACGTTTGTCATTTAACTAATTACTCCACCCATACCAAAATTTCTTTTATTTTTTTTTTTCATCCAACTTCTATATGCTTTCATGGGTAGGAGAAAGAAGAACTACTCAGAACTACTGAGTTTTGGGAATAACATTTGGAGAACTTGCATGATACTCCCCATCTCCCTACAATAACAGCTGCAGTCAAAAACATCAGTTGTAGCTTTTAATGGTTAAGATTTTCTCAAAGGTTCCTATTGTTCCATTTTGGAAAATTTCAGCTTTATGATTTTTTTCTCTTTGAGCAGTTTGATCCCGTAAGTGCTCTAGAACATTATGCTAAAAAAAGCCTAATGGTATTCCTCATCTAGTATGTCTTACTGATGGCCTGACATTATTTTTCTCAGTTTACAAGTGTGAATATATATTGTTCAATTTTTAATTTAGTTTGTCTTCTGCTGTATTCATTTTGGCATCCATAGGAAGTCTACAGGTCAAATAAAGGAATCCCACTGCCTCCTAAACATACCAGCTGTCTTCAAAGGAGAAAAAGAAGGTAGAATATGTTCCAGTTATTAAAAGAGAATCAACAAATCTTTTCATGATTTTTAGCCCAAAAGACCTAATATGTTTTCCCACAGGTAAGGTGGTACTGCAGTTCATAAAATGAATAAAATTAAAGAAAAGACATTCGTCCAGGAAAGTATCTCAGTTCTAAATACACAAACACACAAATTAGAGCAAGCTTTCTGCCCCTTTTCAAAATAAGCAAAGAATTACCCACTTCTGATTACCGCCCAACTGTCTCAGTTGTTGACATATACAACTTCTGAAACTTCAAAGCAAGTTTAAGTTAGAATATGACAATTTCAAAGTACATTTCAGGGATCAATAATAAACTACCCTTGCCCCTTATACAAAGTATTGTTTCAAACAGTTGATAGAATATACGATTCCATGATATACATTCATCTATATAATTTTCCTGTAAGTCATTAGTAGTCAGTCTTACTTATATCTGGTACAAGATACTATACAAACTGCTATTGTTTTTTTAGAATTTCCCTAGAAATTCCTTTCTCAATAAAAGGATAGCATAATCGATAACTCCTACCTCCCCCCATTGATGCTTTCTTTAAAATAATGAAAACTCTCTGGTTTTTACCTGGCAAACTGAAGACAATCAGTTTAAGCCTGCCTGTCTCTAACTTGCTTTCCTGTGTCTAAACACTTCATCAAATATTCAAGAGCACACAAACCAGGCTCAACAGAATAAACTAACAGGGTGTCAGTCTTGACAGTAATCATCCTGTTATTGTTCACATTAGATTCTTAGAGTAATTTTTAGCAGTCTTTTTTTCTTTATTCTTTATATTAATACATTGGTCAAGCCCGAAAAACACAAAAGAAAAGTAGGTGCACTCCAAGAATGCAACACCAACATCAGCCAGTATAACTCAGGAATTTGGTGCTGTAACCACAAAATAAGCATTTTGGGAATAAGTACAATTGATCAGGTTTTCAGCAGCAATAGAAAACGCCTATCAATTTTCAAATACTGCAGAATGAGCAAGTTTTTCAAAGTGGGGATGAAGGGCAGGTGGGTTGAGCAGAAAGCCCAATCTCAGATAAATTACTTCAGTGGGAGTCTTTCATGCACGTACCTCAGACAAGCTGTGGAGAAGAAACCATTTTAGAAAAGATGCTGAAAGAGCTTGGTATCCCTCTGGCAAATTTCTAGTGCTGTTTGAAAAAGCAAGATGGTCCAGAATATGAACCAAGTTACACCTACAGCATTACAACCAGTCCTGGTCAGTATGTAAATGAAAGTAAGAGCTTCTAGCAGTGTACCTGATCAGAAGGAGTAGGGGCAGATGGAGATGAAGAGAGAGAAAAAAGAGGAGGGAGCCCTTTTTTCCTTTGGTAAACCTCAAACGTGTGTGAAGCAATTAGTGTTAAAGCAGAGCATCTCTATATGGGAAAAAAATTGTACAGTCCTGCAGTGTTAGGATTTTGACTACATCAATTGCTTTAGCCTTTAGTATGTTTTCTATGACCTCTGTTAACTCCTAAACAGTTCAGAGGAAAAATCTTGTAAAATAATTTAAACACTCCAACTCCCAACAAACTGGCAAACCCACAAACTATAAGGCCAGTGAAATGCAACAAAATGCTGTGCTGCCAAAAAGAGATCATTGCAGTTCTTTCATTTTTGAAACACCAAAATGGGATTTTTCTCCTTAATTATATGCTTAACAATAACTACAAAGCAAGCATTCAGAAATTATAAAAAAAAAAAATAAGGGAGTGGGGGAACCCCATGCAGACAGTTCATATAAATGTACTGAGGTTAAGGATTTAACATTCTGCTCTCTTACCTGATAAGACATGAATTTCAAATGTATTAGGAGGAAAACAAAAATAAAACCCATAAGAGATAGTGACAATGAAATGCCTGAAATTGCTCTCTAATAAACTTGTTCAGATTCCCAGTTCCAAAAGATTACCAAGTATTTATAAACTGCTGCGTTCTCATTGGGAAGGGGAAAAAAAAAAAAAAGACAACTACCAAAAAACAAACCCAAAAATCATAACCTCTGCAGTATCCTCCCTGCTTTATTCTCGGCTTCCTGTCCTGAGGCTTCCCTCTATGGTACCAAGCACAAACCAGCAAATAGCAGGAAATAAAATGACAAAAAAGGAAAAAGAAGAAGCGGAGGGGGAGGGGTGTTGGGAGGAGGTGAGATGGGAGAAGGATGAAGAGAGACATAATAGGGTGAAGAAAGGAAAAAAAAGAGAGGGGGGAGAGTGAGGGAAGCTACCAGGCCACTTCCTTACAGGACAGCGCCATCTACCGGCAAAAGAAATCAGCCAGCTGTGGAAGATTGCTTACAGGTCTATTTCTTGACTTTAAAGAGACTGATAATCTACGGCCCCGGTAGCACCAAGAAGCAGATTTCTTTATCCAGTGTTAAACAAGTAAAAGTTTCCATTAATTTTGCTTTCTTATCTATTAATTATTTTTCTCTGAAATGTGAGAAGGAAATAGTTTGGGTAAGGGTGTTCTGTTACGAAAGCATCAGAAACCTTTCCAGGTCAGCCCCTGGCATGTCGCAACTAAATGCTACCAGCCCCCTGTATCATTTTGCATCTCCCCCAGGACATGGTGGTAGGTTCACAATCTTCAATCATGGGTTCAATCCCCCTCCAAAAATAAAACAAGGTTCCTGTGCCAGAATGATGTTACATGCCCATCTATTCCTGACTGCACTGCCAATCATGTAGCCTGCTACTTGACTGCCACATCAAATCTATACATTCTCATGTATTCAGATGACAGCTGCACAGCCAAATCTGAAACCTAGACAAAAAAACTGCTCTTTTTTTTTCATATTCAGACTGCTAAGTAAGAGTAACCAGTAATACAACAAACTCCAGCTGCATTGGATCAGCCTCAGTTTGAGCTAAATCAGGCAGCATTATATAGCTCTCATTTTGCTTTCTTGACAAAAAGAGTGGAACTGGGATGGCCTTCAGCCAACACTTTCAAAAACCCTAGTTTCAGCCATGCTGGAGGGGGGTGGGTGCACTCCAATAAAAAAGGAAGGGGCAGTGACTAAAACGGTGAGAGGTGCACAAAAAGAGGGACAAAAATAATACTGCATTTCTTTCATTGTATAATACAGTTTTGGCATGTAAAAACATACGATAATAAACCTAATTAATACTCTATGCAATAAGGCTGTCACCTATTATACAACACATACTTAACATGCTAACCTCTAATTTATGGACCCCAGGCAGCTCTGACAAATTTGATCCCCTAGAGCCAATTCCAGTACTGTTCTGGTATGTTCTTTTAAAATATTTTATATTGTGAGGTTTTAACTGCTTGAATTTTGCTTGAATCCAAGCTACGTGAAGCTGAATTTCTCCATCTCCTAGTGGTGGCCTGACATGCTTGGTCCTTCACAACAAGCACTTGGAATCTCTCAGTATAACACCTAATTTTCAAGCATTTATCAACGCATAAGATTATGAACAATTGTTCTAAAAATTATATCTAATCTCCTAAATCCTAAAATATTATCTCTGCAAATATTACCATGTCTATATGAACACAGCATACAACTTTAGGACAATAAATACTGAGTTAAAACACACCATAATATATCCAAATACTAATACTCAAATGCTGACATACAAAGGGCAAGACCAAGCTGGATGCAACAATGCAACCTCTCTCTTTTGAGTGCGCCTTAGCACTGATTTAGAAAGGCTTTAGATGCTTTCATATTTCACTTCTGTCATGATCACCAATTTCAAATTTAGCTTTTCTGATGCCACTACTGGTAGTATGCTAAATAGTTCAGACAGGTCCCCACTACCCAAATGCAGTTAAATTTTATGACCTTCATGTAGAAAAAATCTATAACCGTGACCACATTTTTATCAGTTGGTAACACTTTTCAACTATCTGATTTTTATTTAGGTATAATTGTAAAATTATACTATTGCTGATGCCAGTCAATCATTCCCAGAAATCTATCCGTTAATGGAAGATGTTTCTGAAAATGAATTACCTAGTGTTTATAAATTCAAATTTATCACCAGGTTAAAAGGCAGAATATTTACTCCCCAGCTTGAATTTTAATTAAGTTCCTCCAGTCTTTGTTACAGTCTGGGCATGTTTGACATTTTACAGGCAAAGCTCCTTTAAAATGTTGCATTGGAAATGAAATAAATACCAAAAAGAAAACAATAAAACAGGAATCTGCATGGCTTAAACAATAAATACCTGGTGGTAAAAAAAAAAATAAAAATCTGTGAGATACCTCAGGTGCCCACAGTGCTTAACATAACACACAAAATTTCCCCCCAGATTAAATGCAATTTCGATGCATTATGAAAACACAGTTTTCATTAGTCCAAAAACATCCCACTTTAAGGATCAGTAAAAGTGCAATACAGGATGCTTAATATGACCACTGACTTCTTCAAGCACCGTTAACAGAATACTGAAAGGTTGCTGGGTTTTCTTTTTAAGCAGAATTTCCCGTGGCTCAGATTTCACCGGTCATACTGGTATAACCAGGTGCTCAAGTACAGCTCCACCAGCTCACAGTGTCAGGAAAACTGATAAGGTCTGCGATTATCTTAACAGGCTCATTTGGTAGCTCGTTGAATCAGACTACCCTCTGATATGGGGTTTGAGAGAGAAGACTACATCAACACAGTAGCAACTTCTTTCAAACTGCTAAAGACCTAAATCCCTTGAATTTGCATGTTTTTTACTATTTTAAACTTATACATTGCACCACAATTGCAGAAAACAAAAAAAGCTACTCCAATGCTAAAATAAATGGCAAGTTAGGTAACAAACCATGGTCTCTCTCCCCTCTCCCCCCAAAAATACAACTTGTCTTTTTTACTCTCTAAACAAAAAGAACACAGCTAATAGGTAGTAAATTAATTTTCAAAACCAAGTAAGTCTAGGATACTCATTGTTTTTAACTTGGAAATTTTTACCACTTCTTCCTGCAGGTATGGTCACAAATACTCAGATCCTGAGTGCCTAAGGAGCAACCACCTTAGCGGGCACCGGCTGAAGCAACCACCAACAGGCCCAGTGGAGAGCACATCCATGCCCTGCACAGCATAACACAGTTGCCAGGCAAACTTCCATTGCAGCTTTGAGCTTGCAGTCTTGCAGACTTCAGATTCTGCAGAGCTGGTAACTTTGCATTAATGGGTATATGTGGTTCACTTGCCTCTATAAAAATTTTTACCAGTCCTATTCTGGGCTCTGCTTCAGGAGTACTGTGCAAATATTTAAAAGCAGTGGTGAAGAGCAGCCCAGTAAGTTATTGACTCAAGTGCCACAAAGTGCCCAACCTTAGTGATCCCCAGGCACTGGGAGATTGGTTTTATTCAGCACATGAAAGGATTCATCTGGAAGTCCTTCCCTGGTGATCCTCTGCAGTGTCCCTTTCTGAAAGGGACCTATAATGAACTTCGGCTGAAGAAAAAGAGAATTTAGTTCTTTTTGTCACCATAATGTTTCGGCATTTGTGCTACAAACATTATAGTTCTGTGTGATCTAGAGAAACCTTTAAAACTAGATTTTATGTTTAGCCATGGCAGTAAATAATGCAGAAGAGTATGTTCTACATACACAACTAACAATAGTATCTGAGGTACATTTTATTTATCAAAACATTAAGAAATCACACTTGATTGTTTACAGTATCTCTTTCTAGTATTCTACGAATGAATTCTCTGAATTGTAGTAGGAATTGAAAACAGATAATGGAGTAATTAATCTAGTATATAAGCAATGTGGCATCCAAGATCCTTCATGGACAGGCAGGTGAACATGACAATCCAAGTTTTTTTATGTTTCTGAATTTGTGAACCAATTGTAGTACAGTCACAGATGAGCTATACAGGAAATAAGGACGGAACAACATCATCATGAAAATCAGGACCTGGAAAAATTACATGGACTGCAGCAATATAGAACAGAAGATTGCATCCAACCAGTTTCAATGAAAATTGAGGAAAACCTCTAAAAAAAAAAAAAAAAAAAGTAAGATTTCACATTTGAACAGAGCACACCTGTCAGCTTCTAAACAGGCATTTTTAGAACAGATATAGTCCGTTTCTACAGTAATAGACTTTTGTCACATTTGTAATGTTTCTTTTGTAATTCATGCAAATAATATTTGGCACTTCTGAACAGTGAAAGATCTGATTTTGTGAGTCCAAACTTACCTGGAAAATTTGTGAATTATACTATTACAATCTTACCTTTAGATGTTACATGAGATATACTAAAACACAGATGTTTGTAGTCTTAGCACTAAGGACTTGGGGGTGTTGGTCAATGAAAAAATGAACATGAGCCTTCAGTGTGCATTTGCAGCCCAGGAAGCCAACCGTATCCTGGGCTGCATCAAAAGGAGCGTGACCAGCAGGTCAAGGGAGGTGATCCTGCCCCACTACTCTGTTCTTATGAGACCTCACTTGGAGGATTGTGTGCAGCTGTGGTGTCCTTAACATAAAAAGGAGATGGAACTGTTGGAACAAGTCCAAAGGAGAGCCACGAGGATGATCAGGGGACTGGAGCACCTCCCATATGAAGATAGGCTGAGAAAGTTGGGGCTGTTCAGCCTGCAGAAAAGAAGGCTGCATGGAGACCCCATAGCAGCCTTCCAATATCTCAAGGGGGACTGTAGGGATGCTGGGGAGGGACTCTTCGTTAGGGACTGTAGTGAGAGGACAAGGGGTAATGGGTTCAAATTTGAACAGGGGAAGTCTAGATTGGATATGAGGAAGAAATTCTTTACTGTGAGGGTGGTGAGGCACTGGAATGGGTTGCCCAGGGCAGTTGTGAATGCTCTGTTGCTGGCGGTGTTCAAGGCTGGGTTGGACAGAGCCTTGGGTGGCATGTGTTAGTGGAATTTGTCCCTGCCCATGGTAGGGGGGTTGGAACTAGATGATCTTAACGTTCTTTCCAACCCTAACTATTCTATGATTCTATGATTTTATAATGTATTTCTCAATTTTGATAACATTATGGATTACAAAAACTGGTCTCACCATTGTTTATGCCAAACACATTATTCTAAATTAGTTTAATTCACATGCTTTCATACTGTTTCCATGCTCCTCAGTTTTAGTGACACTTCCATGCCTATGAAAAGAGCACAGAAACTCCCTTGCAGGACAGAAATCTCTAGTACTGTGAAGAAAAGCGAAGAGAAAGCTTTTCAAAAACTCAAGCTGCATATTGTGATGCGAAGGAATATACAGAATATTGAAAACAAGCTACCGACAGAGCCATGGATTGGACAATTCCAGTAAACCACAGGAAAATACCAGGAGGCAATAACCACTAATGGCCCATATCCTGCACTGTAGGGAGTTCAAAACATACCTCACAGCTCAGATCCATTTATTACTTAGAGCTGAAGTGATATTCCAGAATATAGAATATATAAATACACAGAGGAAACAGCTTTTTCTAACACGTTGTATCCTACTGAAGCATCTGCAGCTTGCTGTGGTGAGAAGTACTGTGTGTGCCCTGCTCTGAACCATGATGCAAAAGATAAAAATAACACTTCCAGGAAACCACCATACATTTAAAGACAATAAGGGTTTTCTTTTTCTTCTAACTGAATAGATAGGTTATTGATACTCCTTAAGCCTGTAAGAAAATACCTCAAGCACCCACACTTGAAATGGGATGGAACACAGTGTACTCATGTATAATGGCATTATTATTTTAGAACTCTTCAGGCAGAAGAAAAAGAAAAATCTGAAGTACATCATTACAGTAACATGTGCTACCTAGCAGTTTTGTTCTACGTTCTTTCACTACACTATTAAGAGTGTTTGCTAGACACACTTCTGTATTTTGGAGTACAAAAAGATACTATAAAATATTCTACACTGCAATATACTGCATTGAAACAGAGGTGTTTTCAAGATAACAAGAATTGATTACATTTTCTTGAACCTAACTTCTTTCACGGTGAAACTGGTGAAGGCACCAGCTTGGTATTTCTGTTCAATCATAGCATAGATCTACATGACTGCCTTCTTTTTTTTTTAAAAAAAAAAAAGTAATTTACTAACTGGTAAGGTAAGACCATCCTGAAGAGACACCTGACTGCTTGGAAGCTCTTTTAAAGAGGAAGATAGCTTTTAAAGATAATAATAAAATGATAAACCATTTCACCTCACTTACAAACAAGCGTTGGAATTAAATTCTCTCAGTTATTTCTAGAATAGTGTGAAGAACCACTGATTTTGGGGGAGGGAAGGGGGGAGTGGAGGGGAACCCATTTAAAGGACTTCTACTCTTGCCATCAAAATTAGTTCAATCTGATATTAATACCTAATCTTCTATTAATATTCAATCTTATTTTGAATTAAGAAAGGGACTTTGGTATTCTTAGAGTGAGCCTATCAAACATGAAAATTCTATAAATGCCATACTTTCAGTAATTTTTAACTTTTAATTTTCTGGTTTGACACTCATTAGCATAATTTAATACAATCATAACTATTTTTAAGTCGATACATTAGATAAAATATTGCTAATAAGCTATTAAAGACAACTTTTGACATAATGCCAACCAAAGGTTTTCTCAGGTATTTTTACTATAAATTCGCCTGTATTTTGGAATTCATTTATGTGTCTTAAATTTGCATTATTTAATTTTTACATATTACTAACTCCCACAGAGCAGAGGCCGCAGTACAACCAAAGAAAAAAAGTTACTGTCCAGGGTACTGTACAGGAACAAGAGTTTCCTAATGAATCTCTGAAATCCATTAAAAATAGTTTCAATTTTTTTTTTTATGTAGTAATTGTCTCTAGCAAGCAAGCTAGCCTGCTTGAAATTCCCTACATGATGCTGCAGTATCAGTGTTATGCTGTTACTTTCCAGGGCCACTTCTGCTGCATTCCAGTATAATCAGACGTTCCAGCACCTGACAATACTCAGTATGTGCAATCCTTTTAAGGACAAACTTGTTCTATGTTTTCTTACAAACTGACTTTCATCAGGGTGCAAGTATAAAAAAAAAAAAATAAAATCTTTGAATTTTACATGGTGCATGAAAAAAAGCCATCCTCTAAAATAAATCTAGCCAATAGGCGCTGTTCAGGCATTCTGCAGAGCAACCACCAAATGTAATTTTACCTGCAGTATTCACTTTAAAAATTTCAGAAGCATATAGAGTCATGTATTTATGCAGTACATAGCAAATAACATATTGCATTTAGTCGCCACTTCAAAACATAACAAAAGAGTGCAAAAGAACTACATACCTATTTTTCCCCCCTACTTTGTTTTGTTTAATAGAAGCAACATATTTGTAATTTGCCAGGCTAAAACAATGCAACAGCCTGGAACTGCAGTAAACCTCTCAGAGCTAATAGCTATATCCAATAATGCTTTCCCACACCACCTGCAAGCAAATGGGTTTAATTCACTGCTTAATCAGCCAAATTAACAATAATCCCCATATGGTTAGAAAAGATGTTTGTTAAACGACCCCAATTTATGATTTATTTATAAAGTGTCTTAAAGCTGAGTTGTCTATAAGAACTACTACTCTGTTAATTCAATCATGCTGACAGAGCTGTTTTCACCTAGCAAATTCTCTCTGCAATTCACAGCATGGCTGAGAGCTATCTGCATAGAAAAAGAACACAGTAACCATTTAAATCACGCAAAAACATTTACCTGAGAAGATGTAGCGAAGATCAGGATCCAGCTTCCAGACCCCATGAAGCATGAAGCTGGGGGAGCAATCGTCTAGCTTTCTCAGGCCAGCAGTCTCTCTCCTACACTTGACCTAGACTGCCTTACATAATGAGGAATCAGTGCTGTATCCTGTGTGGAGGAGCAAGCTGAATGTCATCACTGGCAGAAGTAGGGAGAACTGGCAGCAGACAGGCTGGTAGTTAGCATGGAGATCACGAAGTCTGCTTTCCCCGAGTGTTCTGGGAGAAAACACACCAGCTCAGAAATGCTGGTGTCATTCCTCCACTGGAACAAATGACCGGAAGGAGTGAGGGTGTTACAAACGTGAGGCAGACTGCAAGTGCTAAAGCTGCATCTGTACCTATTGTCAAGGTAACAGAGTTCCTGCCACACTGTGTCTAGAGGACTGCAGAGCTACAGCTAATAGGAGAGCAACAGCAAGGCAAATGAGAATGAGAGACACAGACTGCTTCTGCATACATTTGTCTGTATATTACTCATTGTGGTGAGTAGAAGAAAAGCAATGGTATAAGATAAAATACTATGATTGATTTCCAAAGGGAAGTGCTATTCCCTTAAATAAATCTTACTGCATGCAAGTTAGTTTCTGAAAATATTTTTACCTGTTTTACCTGCTGTTACAGAGGTTAAAGTGCTTGTATTGGAGAGATATTGATATTTTCATGAAAAGTATGGGTAAGAAATATCCCTGCTTGTGAATATGCTTACAGTCACTTCTGGTAATTATTTTGCCTTTTTTTTTTTTTTTTAAAGATATTTGGGATCTTTCTTAGTTTATTATTGTTTGGGTCATATCAGCACTTTCATTGTGGAGGGCACAAGAGGAGAAACAAGTATCCAGGTTTAGCCAGCAGTTGGAAACCCACAAAATGTTATTGTTTACAAAAGGCAGCTTTATATTAATTAAAAGCACTGCATATTACTTTTTTCCATATTTTATTTCATGTGAATATTTGAATACTAAGAGCCTTAAATACTGATAATGCATATACAAAATATTCTTGAATTAATATTTTGAGTTATATATATTTTCTGTTTACAAAAGAAGACAAAGGTTTCACTAAGAAGGGGCATCTTAAGTTTTCTAGTTATATTTAAGACTGCTTGACCAGGCATGATTAAGACTAATTGCAACTTGACACAGATGTTCGATGTCACAGATAGATATCACTTGATAATGAATACAGTAACTGAAAGATAGAGAAACTAGCATTTAATAATATTTAACATTCCATTTTATGAAAGTTTTGCAATATTTGATGGTCCTTCTTATTTAAATTAATGGGTTTGGGGAAATGAGTGAGATAATGGGGACAGTTTTCAACACAGCTCTGAAACTTCCCAGGTTAAAACTCTGGGCTGCGTTAAATGCAAGAGTAAAGAGGAACTCACCAACAACATTGCAGCAACATCAAATGACAGGTCGCTAAACTTACCAAAAGTTTTAGTATCAGTATGCAACATTGGCTGGGTTTTACAAAAGTCAGCTTAGGTACCAGGACTATTACTCTTAGTTCTGCCTTTAGCAGCATAAACATTTGATCCCTGACCTCAAATAGAAAAATTATGGTGAAGGTGAAAGGGATAAAATTAATCCAAATTTTGTTTAACAAACCTATTTTAATTGTTATTTCTCTTCAATAAATACACATACTATGGCTTTTCCAACAGATATAAAGCTTAAAAAATATTGCTTGAGTGTCACTGGGTATTTTTTAACATACATATTCCTAGTTCCTTGTTGAATTATTTTCTTCTTGCTTTCTTGAGAATGAAAAAAAAAAAAAAAGAAAAAAAGAAAAAGGAAAAGAGTATCAAGATATACTAGCTGTAGATACAAAGAATAATGTGGAAAACCGCCCCAAAATCAAGGGAGATATCTTCAAGATCTCTTCAAGGGAGATATCACTTGAAAATGATAAATTATTTTCTTGAACAATTATTATTGTATTTTAAATCAGTAACTTTTCATCCGGACAGCAAGATTTATTTATATCACATCAGCAAAATATATTCAATCTCTCTTGGTGAGTTTATTCTTTCACATACTGGTGATGACATGCAATGGGGAGTTCCTTTTAAAACTTTATATGATTCATATGTACCAACCTCTACTTTTGGTGTTTCAAGTGTTAAATAAGTACTTGCTTTCAGGAAATATATCTAATACTGGTCCTTCGTTAATCAAGAGTTAAAAATATCATAACCTGTGTTAAGCTGTGTATGCAACACTAGTATAGTTAAGGTGCAAAAGGCTGGGAATTCTGTTGTCACAGCAATGAAAACAGCAAAGCAGCCAAACTACTCATTTAAAGCCAGCTCAGATGCCTTCATGGCAATGGCACATTAATACATTACTAGGATAATCTGTCTACAGATGGCTGCATCAGGCAGAGAAACAAATAAAATTAACAAGTAAACTATTGGTGAACCAACCCAATACACAGAAATAGAGTAGAAAATGCTAAATAAATGAACAGAATAACAAACTTGACTATTAGCCTTGCAATGGCAACATACGATTTGCCTGATGTTACAGTTCAGACAAACAGGTTTGATAGAGATGATTCCACCTTTGGGCAGAATAATGAACTAAATATTTCTTCAAAGATTTTCCAGCCTTCTTTTCTATGATATTCCCTGTAAACTGTATTTCCAGATGAAGAACAATGACTGTCTCATTACATACTTTTGTAATGATGACAAGTAAATACAAAGTAATAACTTGTAAACATCATGTTACTGTCATTCAGAATATGCCTGCAAGCCATAGTTTTTGCCTGGAGTGTAAAAACTGTTTATTTCTCTCAGGAATTAGCCAACATATTCTTCCATTGATTTAGAGTAGTTCTTACAAGCATTTTTGCTCCAGATGAACCTGGTCTGATCTGCTGGCAAGTCAAAACTATCTTAATACAAATTGATACAAAAACTGCTGACATGTAGGACTCATAGTCAAAGACTGTTTCTGAGCCAGCTGCACTGATAATGTGAGCAGTAGAGTCTGTGGTAAGAAAATAAGTCAAATCTATATCACTCTCAACTCTCAGGTTAGTTAGTCTGGTGCTCCTGTACTAGTATTCATTCTGTCAAAGTAAATAGAATAAATGCAGTTTTTTTCAAAAGATCTTTTAAAACCTGTATTCTTTTGCAAATGACTGTAGAACAAAACTGCTAATTGGAAAAGAATGGACTAAGCCTACCCCTCACATAAGGATGGAGATGAAAATATGAACGTTTGAGATTTCATATTTTGTGAGGAGTATAGAACAATTGAGTCTCTTTTGCTACACTAGCCTTATGAAGATAATGCATCCATAAGATGTTTTACTGGAGACTAAGTCTGTGAAACAAGTTCTGGAATTTTTCTTTTATGGAAAATTTGACAGCAGAAGTTAACAAAGCTTATCACTAAATTGTCCTTACTGGCTGAGTTTATGTCCACAAGGTTCTTTCTATTCCTTGCTGAATTGAAGGAAGCAGTGTCTCACAGACAGTACTCCTGCCAGCAACCTTGAGTAAACAGGACAATTTTTTTTAGACACCTTGCTCTTAAGAGGCCTTTCACATAAATAAATCATTACTTGAGGTTTGCTCATTCTAAGATAGATTCCATTTGGAATCTGGTAAAACATTAAAATGCTCCAGTATCACTGACTGCAGAGACATCTACAATATCTTGAGGTGCAGGTTTTTGTTTCTTTCCGTCCTTCTCTGACCTTGCTTTCTTTTCTCAAAATACTTTTTACTTTGTGTTCCTGAACAACTTTCACAAGTTATTCATGCTGAAATGTGTGAACAGTTGCTCAAAGTCTCCAAAACCCAAAACCCAACACCAATCAGAACCCACTATTTAGACCTGATATCATATACTCTTGTAACTGGGAGGTTGGGACTGTCACATGTAAGTCCTTTACCAAAGTCTCTCTAGAGACTTTGGCCATTTCTATGTATGTTCTGCTTCTGTTAGCAAAAACAATAAAGGCATATCTTGTATCTCCTCTTTTGAAATGCATAGCAAAAGCTTTTGATTTTATTCTTTGAGTTTTATCTAACAGCTCGAGACCTACATTTACTCTACATGTATTTTTTATTATTTGACCCAGTCATAACACAAGGAAGTTCATTGGAGATGAGTCAAAGAGGACGACTTTCCTCATTTAGTTGACTAGACTTCCTGGACTGCCTGCCTGATGCCAATATTCAAATAGCAGACGTACAACTCTAAATGTTATTTTATCCTTAGATCATTTCCTTCCAAATGATCAAGTTTCCAGCAATGATAGGTGAACACTGAAGACTGAAATTCAGTCCAAACTCCTCAGATGGGTATTGCTAATTTTATAATTTTGTGCACATGAAATTCCTGTTATTTAATTTTATGTATTATCCTAGAAGATAACTGAAAAATAAATATTTATTTTATGATTATTAAAAGAAAATAATCATAAAAACTTTCTACAATTAAATGATGAACATTGAGTAGCTCAAGGTCACAGTAATATCAGTATTAATGGACTTGTTCTTTGACTTCTCTTTGACATACTCTCTTCAATGAAACTAGCTACAATAGCCTTTTTAATTCCTTTCATAGATTTTTGGTAAGATTTATAGGGCTGGCTATTATACCTTTGAGAGTGCCTATAAATTGATTTTCCAAGCCACTGTTTTTGTACTTATCTCATAAAAAAACCCATCTGCTGTTTTGCATATTAATGCTGAAAGAGGATGGCAAAAATAGGAGGAAAAAAAGAAGTTAAAATTAAAAAGCAGATAATTAAACATTCAATAAGTGTCTATTTATTTTGACTAAATGAATGGTCTTTATCAACTGAAAATAATAAGTGCTGGCATGCTTTTTTGTAGTATTTTCTTGCATCAATTATTCCAGGATGTTAAATTTAGATTTAAAATTTTTTTAGTATTTCCCTAAACTATTTTTTATGAGCTGAAAAGCAAGAAACAATACAAGGTTTTGGAGTCTAACTTGTTTAAATTATAAAACATCCATGAAAATATCTCTAGAACTTGTAGTAGTATGACGTATTGATGCCTAAGAACAATGTCAGGCAAAACAGATTTATGGTTCAGCATAAATGTACCATTAGCACTAAAAGCAATCAGGTGTCTTTATTTTTTTTTCTTCTTTTTTTTTTTCCTCCAACCCACTCCTAAATAGCCCACAGAATGCATAATTTGTGATATTGATTCAACACAGACACAGTACTGCCTAACACAACATCCTGAAAGACCTACTGCAATTAGCAAGTTTACAAGCTTGGTCATCCCCTCTAGCAACACATGAAGATGCAGTCAGTACTGACCTTTAGCTAAAAGGTGTAAATTCATCACTTCAATTTCATTCTGAATCCAGGTAGCTTATTTTGTCTGTCTTCATTTGACATGGGTCTTGAACCTATCAAACAAACTATATTTGGCTTTCATTAGGTTTTACTCTCTTTTCAATTCTTTGAAATGTCTATACTTCTAGGGAAAAAAGTAAATCAGTTTTTTCGGGATTTTTTTTTGGTTGGTTTTTTAGAAAAGTGGTACTTCCTGTATTTTGTTTTGCCAGAGATTTTGAAAATGTGCTTAATGTCTACAGGATACCAAAGGTGTAGGTGACTTGTTAAATGCTTTCAAAAGATCTATTTGGTTCACACCAAAGAAAATTTTCCATCTCCTGGATTCTGTTCATCTCATTTCCATCATTTAAATGCTCCGGGAAATAACATAGCTTCTCTTTGGCCTCTTGCTTTTCTTCCCAAGAGGTTCCTACTCACTTGGGCATAACTTGCAGTAGAAGACTTCACAGTGGTCTAAAAAAGAAGCCAGTGTCTCTGGCAACTTTTCAAGTCCCTAGCATCTGAAGCTGTTTTCCACAGAGGACTTACTGAGCAGTAATCAAAGCTTTTCAAGCTACGTATTCCACATCCAGACTTTAGACAATCTAGCACACTGCAAGCAAAGGCAAAAGACTGTACATCTTTTATACTGTCTGGAGAGTTAAACGAGGATGATGCATAGGTGTGTAAGCCCAAACATGTCAGTTCTCCTCCACCAACCCAAAGATAAAGACTAGTGAAAAGGATTAAGTCTTTCAGGTCAGTACCTTTGACTTAAATATGGAACCTGCATTCAGTGCTGAGAGCCACAGTCGTCCAACACGGCAAATCTTCCACATCTTCATAAGTTGAGGATAGTCCCTTGCAGAGCAGGAGGATTCAGCTACATTCTGCAGCTCCCAGGTTCTGAGGTTCTCCGGTTCAGCCCTTGGCTGACTGGTATGCAGTGTGTTATGCGTTCATATAGAAGGATATATCCTTGACAACACTTTTTATATACTTCAGTTAGCATAAACATTTCTTTTACAGTTTAAGTGCTCTCATGTCTAATGTTGAGCTTAGAAGCACTGCAGATAAACCTTTAAAAATAAAAGTTAGCGCTATTGTCCTGGGTTCAGCAGTAGCAGTCACTTTTCTCCTTCTTAGTAGCTGGTGCAGTGCTGTGGTTTTGACTTTTGGCCTGGGAACAGCGCTGATTACACCGATGTTTTTAGTTACTGCTCAAATGTTTAGTTTGACCAAGGACTTTCTGAGTCTCATGCTCTGCCAGGGAGGAGGGGAAGCCAGGAGGAAACAGAGACAGGACACCTGACCCAAACTAACCAAAATGGTATTCCATGCCACAGCACGTCACGCCCAGGATGTAAAACTGGGGGCAGGGACCCAGAAGAGGGGGATCACTGCTTGATTGGGCTTGGTATTGGGTGGTGAGCAGTTGTATTCTCTTCCCTTGTTATTTCCCTTAACATTATTATTATTGGTGGTAGCAGCAGTGGTTTGTGTTTTACCTTAGTTACTGGACTGTTCTTATCTCAACTCCTGGGAGTTACATTCTTTTGATACTTCTCCCCATCCCCCAGGGAGCGGGTAAGAAAGAGGGGGGAGTGAGTGAGAGAACTGCATGAGTTACAGTTGGGCTTAAACCACAACAGCTATCTAAAGAAAATTCATTAACTCCTAGAATGCCTTTTCAAAATAATGTTTGTTCACCTATTAAAATAATTATTTATTTGGTCACCATTAATTGATCTTTCATTTAAATAAACTCTCAATTAAAAACAATTATCACAATAATTGTATATTAGAATCATAGAATACTTATGGTTGGAAAGGACCTCAAGATCATTTAGTTCCAACCCCCCTACCATGGGCAGGGACAAATTCCACTAACACATGCCACCCAAGGCTCCGTCCAACCCAGCCTTGAACACCACCAGCAATGGAGCATTCACAACTGCCCTGGGCAACCAATTCCAGTGCCTCACCACCCTCACAGTAAAGAATTTCTTCCTCATATCCAATCAAGACTTCCCCTGTTGAAATTTGAATCTGTTACCCCTTGTCCTATCACTACAGGCCCTAATGAAGAGTCCCTCCCCAGCATCCCTACAGTCCCCCTTGAGATATTGGAAGGCTGCCCTGAGGTCTCCACTCAGCCTTCTCTTCTCCAGGCTCAACAGCCCCAACTTTCTCAGCCTATCTTCATACGGGAGGTGCTCCAGTCCCCTGATCATCCTCGTGGCCCTCCTCTGCACTTGTTCCAACAGTTCCATGTCCTTTTTATGTTGAGGACATTACAACTGCACACAATACTCCAAGTGAGGTCTCACAAGAGCAGAGTAGAGGGACAGGATCACCTCCCTCGACCTGCTGGTCACTCTCCTTTTCATGCAGCCCAGGATACGGTTGGCTTTCTGGGCTGCGAGCACACACTGCAGCCGGCTCATGTTCATTTTTTCATTGACCAACACTCCCAAGTCCTTCTCCGCAGGGCTGCTCCGAATCTCTTCCCTGCCCAACCTGTAGCTGTGCTTGGGATTGCTCTGACCCAGGTGTAGGACCTTGCACTTGTCATGGTTAAACTTCACCAGGTTGGCATCAGCCCACCTCACAAGCCTGTCAAGGTCCCTCTGGATGGCATTCCTTCCCTCCAATGTATATTCAGCAATAGTATTTTGAAGCTTATGGGACAAGGAGACATAAAACTCTGCTATTCTTTAAGAGATATACTTTTTTATATATACTCTTTTTTTTTCTTATTTTGTTCATTTGCAGCTGTGTTTTCCATTCTCTTATGTGAGAAAGTAAACTGAATGTCCCTGTAAGCAACTGTGGCTTGTTGTCAGGCAATGTAAACAAAAATTATCCATAAGCTGACCAAAGCAGTGGATAAAATGCCTTTTCTTTTAAAGATACTAGCTCTTTATGTTAATCCCTTTTGGACTGATTCTACAGTATAAAACAATGAGATTTTATAAAAATCTATTGCAGAAGTTCGCCTGACCTCAACCACTCCTTGTAGATCATTCTTCCAGATTCATCTATAGCTATACTCAAATCATTAAGTTTTTAAAAGTCAATGAGGGGAAATACTTTTCTCTTCTTGCTTTTTAACAGGTCATCATAGATGAATCCAGCAAGTTCTATTCTTTATGGCAATTTAATAAAGCAAACTTCTTTACTTCAGCATAGTTACTTCTTCAACAGTTTTTCATTTTTATTAGAAGCTGTGGCAATGTGACCTTGAGAAAGACATGTCTCTACTCTTCAGTCTTTAATCACTTACAGTGCATTATGTGGATAGCTATCACAGACCCGTCAGAGACCACGTTCCTCCCAGAACCAGTAGCTCAATTTATGGCAAATTTGAATCATTTCTTTGCAAAATGCAGATTTTGGTCTCCTTGTGTCTAAAGGAGGACTTCCAAAGGAAATTAAGCAATGCAAGTCTATCTGTTCTCTTTCCTAAAAACAGCTGGCTCAAGCCGCCTAAAAGCTCCAGGTCTAAAGAAAAGCATCTGCAAAAGAGATGGAGCTCTATCTCACAAGACGTATGAGGATTCTTGTGGTACTCAAATAGAAGCATATTTCTGCCTATAACCACAGTTCTATGGTCTCAAATCTTCCTCCAGGATTTGTGTTTTGATTCACTGGCTTTCTGGAAACTGGGTTTTCCACTAAACTTTCCATATGCCCTTCAACACTAAAAGAGCAGGATAAAGCCATTTTTTATTTTTCTCTTTTTAACACAAGACTTCTGTGAGGACACTAATTATATAACTGCTGCATCTCTAACTTAAGCCTTAACAGGGTTACTCGGATATTGGTTGTAGGGCTATGTTGATATTTTCCTTCTACAGCTCTGTGTCTGCTGGAGTAGTCATGTCAGTCTAGAACTGGAAGAGTACATTACAATCTTCTATTGCTGGGAGCTAATATTCAGCATTTTCAATAGTAATATAGAAATGAATGCTAATCCCTGGTGACTTTAGTCAGTCGCAGCCACTTTCACATAGTGGAGTGATTTTAAGCAAAAAAAAAGTAGGAAAATATAAGCAACATTGCTTCGTAGAACTTTGGGCCTTAGGGGCTAGAATGCTTAATCTGAGATTCATTCCACTAGGTTTCATTTAGTTATTCTCTAATGAAACCACATGAACAGTTTAAATGTTATTTGCTCTGAATCTGAATTAAAGGCCAAGACTAGTTCTGTATCCACTGCCTTTTGTATTAGATGTTCTAACATGTATATGCAATAACTATTTTATTAGATTTTACTCATATGGTAACATATGAGTAAAATAATAATATAATAAAACATATAAACGTATAAATAAAACATATAAACATATGTAAGCATATATGTAAACATATATAAACATATATAAACATATAATCATACCTTTTACTCAAGGTGAACCATCTCCTATCAACTGCTGGATGTTAGGTTAGGTTATTCCATTGTCAGTCATGCTGGGGACTCACAGTGTAATATCTTCTCCAGCAATCGTGTGCTTCTTAATTTTCTCTTTAGCAAGCTCATAAGCTGAGCTCTTTGAGCCGTTTAAATCTCAAAACCCTTCCGTGGCACTGCCACAGTCTGGTAGTAGAACTCAAAATATTTCTTGACCAAAAGACAGTACGTCCCAGCTCACAGCCTGCTCATGCCCCTGCTTCTACTCACTGCTCCCCATTCCAGCCATCAAAGAATCACATCACCCTTCTGAAGTCCTAATTGTACCTTGCATTTGGCAATATTCAGATATAGAGTTTTCAACTCAGATTTTTAAACAAGATTTCCCAGCTTGCCCTCACCTATAATCTTGTTAACCTTGTTCTCTTTTTCATGTCACCTGCAGACCCCACAATGAAATACCTTGCAGTATGTTCGCATAACTGACAAAAATACTAATTACACCAAATAAAGAATTTATTCATAGAGGGTCCTTCCTAGAAATAATACCACTCAGTTATATCTCCCCATTAGTATCATCTTATAATCTATTATCCCAGGTTGTAGCCCACCTAATACAGTCTCTATTACTTCCAAATAAATGGTTTAATGACTGCATATTTAGTGCCTTAAAAAAAACCCACCCAACTATCCTTCTACATTTGTCTTTTTAAATAGATCTATGATTTTTTCTTTTTTAAAGAAGAATAACTTTACAAGATTTATCTTTGTGTTGATTACTGTAATAACCACTTTAGCCTCTAATTTTTTTGTTACTCAAGTCCAAAAATCTTCACTGTATTACTTGGAAATAACACCCGCGTGAATAATCAATAGTTCTTAAAAATGTCATTACTTCTAGTGTTTATAAATTTGGAATAACATTGGCAGTCCCCTAGTGTTCTGAATGTCACATTTTCTGCTGTTAGTTGGGCTAACAATAAGGAATATTACTATTGATTGAGCCTTCACTGATTAATCTCACTTATTTCATTTTTTTATATACAGTAATAAAATGGAGTCCGTGTCATATCAACAGACAGCATTCAGAATACCTAAGATAAAATTATGTACTTTTTCTCTCTTTTTCTGCTTATTCATGCTAACAATGCGTTGCTTATCTTTCTTCTGTTATTCCAGTAAAATTAAATCTACCCACAACAGGCACAAAAAGTACTGTTAGTGCTGTGAATACTGAGCAAGTATTCACATGTTTACCTTTGGACCACACTAAAAAGTCTCATAAAATACTTTGAGGTTTTCAAATATTTTAAACATAATTTGAGCACATATTTTTATATGGTGCCTTATAGAGATAAACTTTTGGGGGTCATGTCACTGCCTGTGCTTACTACATACCACCTCATTAGGAATGGTATAACTTAAGTGAAATGTGGCAGATTCTTAGGATGACAATAGCACAACATGACAATAATGTTTTCTATAATTTTAGCAATCTTTTAAATGAGATTTGAAATGGAATGTAAGGAGAGGCAGCAGGCCTGTGCAAGAGGAGGCATAAGTCTTAATAATCTGGAGTTGAAAGAGTCTCTACTATCCCAGCTGTATTTGTGTTGCTATTCTGTTTCAGTTTCAAATTTTTGAAATTTTCATGAGAAAAGTTTTGAACAGAAGAGGTTTCTTTCTGATCTAATTTGGGGAAAAAATATACGAAAGTATTGGTCTGGACTTATTACAAATGCTTGAAAACTAAATGCTTTGGGCATTACCACCATAAGCAGCTGATGGTGAAGTTTGGTTTTTTGTGCATCCCAGGAGCTGCAGAAGAGCAGCAAGGTTTGTTGTTTGTTTGTTTGCTTTTTTAATTTCCTCAAGTCAACACACAACCAGGGGGTGCCACAAAAATGTCCCAAAACATGTTGTACAACTACTTAGAGCAGTTTAAACCGTGGTCTTCTCTCCTAGATGGCATCACACTACAAAGGACAGTTCATCTAACAATTTAGAACATATCAGTAATATTTACCTTGGTTTTGCCTATCTGCCTTGCTCTGCATACTTTGTGTTCAACAGGAGCCTGAAGTCTTAGAATCACCACTTTCTTTTGTGAAGAATAGCCACTAGAATACATTAAACTTATAGAACATTTCTAAGATTCCTTCACCATGCTCCCAGGAATAGTTCCTGTTTTCAAATAGGGAAACTCTTTGCAGTCTATATGACACTAATACATAACTATTAGGGAAAGAGGATTCACACCACCTCTGGATGAATGGTGAATAGTAGACAACTTGATGCAGGATTTTATGGCACTGAAAATTCATTGGTTACATAGGCTGAGATATCTCGTCTGCAGAGACAAGGAGCTCTGCATAGTTATCGTGTGCCAACAGCTATTGATCTTCATTTTTTATTGAACAGAAACAGGAGGGAATTGAAATAATTATAGACTTATAACATGATAATCTCTCAAAGGATCTGAAACTTGTAATAATAACTGAAAAATAATTACCAAAGACGGTTTAGCTAATTTTCAACCAAAATCGTGCAAGTAAAATACAGAACAAATTATTAAATTTGTGAAAGAAAAGAAAAAGAATCTTTATAAAGATAATAAAACCTTTAGTCTGGTTAAACTGGTTAAGTCTGGTTAAAACTACTAGACCTACTGAAACACAAGTGGAGAAAAATTATTGTATTTCCCCAAATTATTATTTTTTTTTTTTAAGATGATAAATACTTGTGTAAAACAGGATATACAATATAGTAGAACATTTTTAACATTTAACTTTAGATTTGGATTGGTTTCAGTAAATTAACTGAGTTTATTATTAAAAAATACCCTTGCATAAACCTATGCATGACTTTCTCTATGGGCGTGGTTCAGTTTTCATCTGTGTTTTGCTGTTGAGGCACTAACTGCTTCTTGAGGTATTCCTAGCGTGAATACCTTCACACACACCTGTGTGAAGCTGCCTACTGTTACTGCTGCATTTCTGGATTGTACTTGCAGGCTAATATCTGAGGCCATTACAAGCATGGGGGTTTTATTACTATTTTTTTACTTTTTCCTACAATTTGGCAGAAAAGAACACAATGATTTTCAATAATGAAAGTGATTGAAATGTGCTTACTTTCCTGCACTAACAATTCTTTTAACCAGTGTAGCTGGCTATCTATTATGTTTGCAGCAGACATTCCATACTGAGGAAATTACCAAATTATTCCTCTTTTACAAGGCATTACCAAATAATAAGATTTTGCAAACCTTTTTTCTTTTTTTTCTTTGTTCCCCATATGACCAGTACTCACATCTAGATAAGTATTTTCCTATCAGTCTATGCTTACATGTTACAGTTCAGGATTAAAAGCCTGATTTCCATGCAGATACTGAAGTATAGAAATACAAGAACTGAGGAAGCATTTCTACGACCTTACCTCTTGGTGTGGCCTTGCCTGTACACAAATGACTAAAACCCATCTAAGCCGTATCCAGGTAACATGATATAGCAGATACGCTGGGAATGGAATTTTTTGATCATGAAGATTAAGAATTGGTAAGAAACATAGAAATCTTTTGCAGCTGCAATAAAGAAATATGAGTGTACTTCTGTATAAGAAGTATCTAGAGGAAAGCATATAGGCATGCTGTGTTATTTACCATAAAAACCTCTTAAACTTTCAAATGTGCCTGGTATTTATATTTCTATTTATTTCTATTTTCAAGAAGATTGAAGCATTATATATTTTAGTAACATATATTCCAGAAAATCAAAGCAAAGGCAGTTTCAGAAACTCTTAGCCTATTGTTATGAAAAATCTCAGTCAGCAAATATAAAGTAATTTGGTTTATGGCCACGATGTCGAAAGTTGTTTTCTCTAACCATTTTGATGTATAAATAGCAGTGGAATTAGAAAAAAAAAGCCAAACCAAACATATTTGTGTGTTGGAATGAAGCTGAGGCCTAATTTTACAAATTGCCACCTTTTCAAGAATTCAAAACTCTGTTTTGGTTTTTTTCCCCCACACTCTGTAAACGTTGATTGCCTTTCAGTGCTCTGTCTAAATGGTTATAATTAAAGTGAGATTCTTTCACCTTGCTTTCCATTTATGGTGCTTAGATGGTATCCAGAATGCTTCATTTTAAAATTGACTACAAATTCAAGAGCTTCAAACATGAAGAATACTTTCAATTATCTATGTTTCCATCATTACATTGAAATTGTCTTCAGTATTCAGTATCTAAGCTAATTTTACTCGAATTTGCTGATAAGTGTCTGAAACATCCATCCTAGACCTCTTATTTGCTTCTGTGGCCTATTCTAATGTACTTTCAGAGTTCAATTGTCTTTTTTTCTTCAGTTAATCACCTCCCATTAGCCACATTTTGAAAGAAGCTATGTTAGCTTGGTTTTTCTCCTGTACTAGTTTTGAAAACAAATATGAATTTGTCAAGATTCTTTTGGACCATGCTCATTGCAAAGCATATGTTTATATTTGTGATGCTTTTAGATTATTTAGAGTAGTTTATTGACACAGAGACTTGAACATCTCCCTGTAAAAGCATCTGAATATTACAGAAAGAGCTGTAATGTCATGAGGAGTATCTGGCACCCTGAACTGAAAAGTGAAATCATAGTGAGCTGAGTGGTCACGTTTAATTTTTCTGAATTGTGCTCACCCAGTTCCAGCTGAGACTGGCATTTGTAAGTCTTCCATTTGGGAATTTGATGAGTGAATGGCGACTAACCAGCTCTGATTTAAGAGAAGAAATAAGGTACCAACAGGGAGTGGCTGGTTGGCTAAAACTTATCATCTCAAGATGCTCTAAGTTCCTACATACTAAACGGGAGGAAGCTGAGCAGCTCTAAACACCTACCATCCCTCTTAGAAGACAGTCCCCTTTTTTTTGCAGCCAACATTCACAGGCCTGACAAGCTCTAGGCACTGGATAACTGGGTCAACTTTAGTGGGACCCTGTAGATAGCCAAGCCAGGAGTCTTCTGACTTATTTGTTCTGACCTCAACAGCCCTCCAAGTAGGAGCCCCTAGACTGTTCACTTCCAATCCTCCCACCCCCTTTTTTCTTATTATAATCTGGTGTCTAATTAAAATGATTGACTCATTCATAGACCAGCCTACTACAATTAAAACATAGGGTATCCAGAAACTATTGCAGAGGTGCTTTGTGTTTGTCATGATTGCGACACATCTATTTTTTGTATCTCTACTTTTTCATCAATATTTATATTTCTTTTTCTACATGCTTCAGGTCACTCACTCCCTCTTGCCTGTTTTTCCTTCCATTTTGTCCTTTTTTTCCTGTTACAAAATGCCCCACCATGCGCCCACATCTTAATATTTAGCATTTTGTTACTAGTTATAAAGCTTTCGAAAAACTGGTGACTATGCTTGGGGCTCTGGAATGAATGGGATGGAGCAAGTATAACTGTGGACAAAAAATGTTCATGTACTAATTCTTGCCTGAGAAGAAAACACATACAGATATAATTATACACATCCTATTTATAGTAGGCAGGATAGTGTATGTATTTTCTTTCTTCAAAAGAATGCCACCATTGCTTAACCTCTTAGTTCCCTTTCCCCATACCCCCAGGAAAACCATAAAACTTTCTTCCTTATGGAGAAGAGAACACAGACTAGACAGAGGCCTTTCCAAGTAATAATTATTATGCCCCTACTGTTATTCAGTATGCACCAACTCTGGCCTGTTTTCCCATCTAGAGATTCTTTCTGCTCCTGAGGAGATTAACATGAAATTTGATAGCTTTCAAAAATGGCTTGAAACCTCAAATAGGAAATAAGAGCAGTCGGGACCAATTGTTCAGAACAGAAAAATCTGTCACACTGCATATAGCCAAGTATGCTCTGACAGTTCTTTCACTCTGAACTGGGTAATGTGAAAGTCAGTAAAGAAATGTTATGCAACCTGCCTTAAAGCCCATATTATCTAGTTTCAGAGAAGTTGAACAGAACACAAAGAAAACTGTATTTGTTGCATAGGAAAAGAAAGAGTTGGTTCTGACAATCTTCTAAAGTAAGCTCCTCCAGGCAGGGACTGTATCTTTGTACCTTTTAAAATATCAAGTGTGCTGCAAGCACTTAACAATTAATAATGAATAGTAAGTAAATGCAAGGCTTGCGAAAGGTGCCAGACTGACATCCCTAGAGAATTCTCCTGTCTATTTATATACAGAACAGGCAAAGCAGCAATGCAGGCTTGTTTACACTGTCCCACAAATCACTAAAGCATTTCACATAGGCTGCTGAACGACCATCAAATGGTAACTGCTCACAATCACTAAAATCTTACAAGATATTTAGACTGCTGGCTTCACATTCTAAATCTAGAACTGGGGTTGTATCTCTTTGTCTATCACCAGAATGAAGTAGCATCCTTTATTTTTAGTTGGAATGACAATACTCCAGTAAATAAAAGTTTTACTGGGTACACAAGAAATATTACAAGTAGGATTAAAGAAACTGCTATTTGCCAGATGTCTGTTTACATGCTATAAGAAGTGAGTTAAAAGTAACTTTTTTTGCATTTTAGCCCTATAATTTTAATTTTATTTAGCATGTCTTGTTATTTTCTGAAATACTGAGGAACATAGGCATAATATAACTGGCAGTTGGTAAGACTCTTAGGTAATATCTAATCATCCTCTTTGAATTTCCCTGTCAAAATACCAGTATAAAAATTTTTTTAATGAAAACATGAACAAAGGAGAATACTTCATTCAGTGTTGTACTTACCAGTAATTCTTTAGATGGCAGAGTCAGAAAACAGCAGTAACTTCGTCATGCTGCGCAGAATTAAGAAAAAAAATAACAAAAAAATTGGAAATTGTTTCCCTGTCTCTATATCATTCCACAGAACAACAGATTCATCTTCACATCAATTGCTTCATAATTAGCAAAGCAGTAGCAAATTAGGATTATCTCTATTATTGCCATCAAAATCAAGACACTGACTTTCTCATTAACCAAATAATAGAAAAAACAGGAGTAGTAGGGTAGCATTCTATAAAGGTAACCATCTGTTTTTTCATTGAATCTAGCACAGGGCTGGTGTTGAGGCAGGGTAAATAACATCAATGTGACTGAAACCAACTCCTGCAGACCTACTCCCACATCTTTATGCTCCAAGTGTAATAGGTTCAGGCACAGAATGGCACAAGTACATTTAGGTCTATCTGTGTCACCAAAGGTTGAAGGTACTTGACTTGTCTAGACGCTGGCTTTTACGAAAAGATCGTGTACAGCTTGCTACTCCCACACCCCGTAGCTGTCACTTATAGAGAACAAACCCTTTTTTGTACCACAGAAATCTTTGACTCAGACTCTCTGAACCCTGTATTCCTCCCTCCCCATATGACAGGTAGAAATGAACTCCTCTGCAGTTGATTTGCTATGCTGGTTTTTAATTGTCAATAAAATAAGGTTGAAAGTATTGCTTTGTTGCTGATAACTTCACACTTTGCTGAATAATCATGCAGCAACCATAGTAGTAAATGACTTCACTACACCAGCCATTAGCCTGCAGATTTTTTGTGCCATTTTTGGCTATTTCTCAGGCTACCTTGCACTGACATTTAATTTGATGGTACATTTAACCACACCCCTAATTTTGCCCTGAAAAAAAGCCACAAAAAAGAAACCAAACCAAATCAAACCACAAAAAAAAAAAAACAACAAAAAGAAAATTAACAAAACCACCCCAAACCAAAACAAACAAACCCCAAACAACAAACCCACATCAAAATGCAGCTAATAGGCACGTCTACCATTCACCTGGAAATAATAAATTCAACAGCACTATTCTGTTTTTGTTGTGCTGTCCTTTACAACCAAAAAATATTGTTACAGTGAATATTAGCTTCTTTTTTTTTAGCATTGAAGTTCATTATTTGATCAGTTTACATTCCACACTTGGAACAAAACCTAGAAAAGCTGAAGAGTCATTACCAACCTCTGTTTCTACACATGTATTCAATACTACTACCAGGCATCTTTATTATTTGTTACAATAACATAGATGTTTTCCTGAATCTGTGTAGTAAAGAAGACGTCATTTTAGCCAGTTCATACCTCTGCACTTCATAGTGTTAATTCATGTTCATAAGCCCCTAAGGAACCAAGAGTTTCTTGCATTCCTCAATTATCTCTTAAAATGCATCAGCAAAATCAGTGGATTTCTGAGAGCACAAACTGCAAAAGGCTGCTGTCCTAACACCACCTGCGAACTGCTGCAGAGCCGGCTGGCTGCCTGCTTCAGAAAATTAACCCCCTGCTCAGCAAGCATACTGCAGAATTTATCCAGTCTCTCTCCAGTTTAGCCCCCAGAATTTTGGGTTATTTACTGAGCCTGGCACTCAAGTGAGTTATTTTTCCACTTTCTCAGCACTTGTGCAGAGACAGGTAGGATCTGCTTTTAAAGCCTTCAGTCTAATTTTTTTGCCATACTCAGGAATTGTGGCAGAGAGCCCAAAGATGGGGGAAGATTATTCTATTCATTTGTAAGGGAGTACTGCTTTGACTAAATGCATTAAAGCCAAGACAATATATTTTATTCTTTTATTAGTTTAAGTAGTATATGTAATGACTACAGATAAGTATGAATTAGGTTAATCAATTATTTTCCAATGCATGGCTGAGATATTCATATTGAAAACAACGTTTATTCAAAGAAGGTAATTTATGCATGCTCTTTACCAAAAGGTTCGTTGTTGCCAAAAGCTGAATTTCTTAATTTTAATGATTGATAAGGATTTCGGGGGAGGGAGGGAGAACCTCTCACTTTTGCTCACAAATGTGAGATAGATCTATCAGGTTGACTTTAAAAAGAAAATAATCACTATCTGTGAATCCTTGCATTTAGCTCAGGTACAATGTGCTTCCTGACGGCATGACTCAGGTTGGTAGATTGAGGGAGACAAAAGTGAAAAAACACCATCAGAGGTGGAGTAGCAAGATGGTAAAAAGAAAACCACCTCATGGGGCAGTACATCCTAATATTATTATCTGTCCTGATAAACAAACAGAAAACCCCAAACCAACACAAAACAAAAAAGTCATTCAAACAAACAAACAAACCCAACCAAAACGCTGCACAGTGATAAACATGTACACAGCCTATTTTATAAAAAAGTCATAGAGACATTTTTCTTCAGAAAATGTTCATTAAAATTCAAAGATTTACCTTTCATTGAATAAAAAGTCCTTAAAATAATCTCTACTGATCTCTGGAAAATATGGCTATGGCAAAGAGAGTTACGCATGATGCACTTTTGAGTTATGAAATCCTAAAGAGGAAATAATATTAATACCCATATTCTATGTATTCTTCACTAGTAATTTCTTATGCATGCTCAAAATCCAGACAGAAACCCAACATATGAATTTTATTTTTACATGAGTGTAAAAACTTACAGATTTTCATGGAGTAAATAATGCAGAACACAAACAAAAGATGAAAGTCAACTTGAAAGTGAAAGTAAATTCACTGAATGGATGATATCCCCAAACCTAGATTTTATACAGCTACCCCATGCCACAGCTGTCTATGGTAGTTGCTCCCAGACATTTCGTAGCTGAGCCATGATGATGGGGTCTCCTCCTACTTCATTATGTCACTGACTCTGCCTTGACCCACCCACCCTGCTGCCATCTCACTGTCCCCCTGCCAAGGTACCCTTTCATGTCAGGCAAAAATAGAGTTGTATATACTACCACTGAGTAATAGATGAAAATTCTCTGCTTGGAAATGGAGCAAAGTCCTCTTCTAAAATGGAAGAAGTCTGTGTTGGCTTCCTCTACCCCTAAGTCCTTCTAAACATTCATTGTCAAAATCCACTGTTTTTAGAAACTAGAATAACGAGATTGAGCACATCTTAAAAGGTGACACTATTTATTGACTGCATTGTAGTCATATTTTTGCATAATTTTTTGTAGAAAATTGGGTTAGGAGAGGTATGTCCCAAGTAGCTCTATAAAGGACCCAAGTTTAAATATAATCACTTTGAAGTTAGTGAAATCGATCAGCTACACATCTTTTATTTCTTCTAAGGATAGATGAAATGAGTGACTGATAGATCAGTAGCTGCACATGCAGTAGTCTACTTCGGAGCTGACAAATACAGAGATTACTGTAAGATGCTGAAAGAACAGGAAAGCAGTTTTCTGGATAGAAAGAACATTGAAGAAAATAATTCCTGTACGGAAAGTAAAATGATTGAAAGACAATTCAGAAATTTTGCATCACACATTTGAGGCTATAAAAGTAGTTGCAGCAGAGGCATGAAAAATAAAGATATGCAAGCAAAAGATACCCCTGTATATTTTAATTATAGTGATTTAACTTAGAGAACCACATTAGAGTTATTAAGAGAGGACATAATCTATACTGCTGACACAGGTTACAACAATGCAATACCAGATAATGATGCTCTTGAAATAATTTAAGATTGAAATATTAGGTGACTACTGACAGTTTTTAATTTCTCAGCTTGAAAGATGTGTTGTGCGTAGTTTTTTGGTTTTGAGTGTTCTGGTTTTGGTTTGCCTTTTTTTTTTTTTTTTTTTTTTTTGTTCTGCATTGGTTTGTGTTGGTTTTTTTTTTTTTTATGACCATTAGTTTATAACTTAGAAATTATGGTAAAAACAGTTTAGAAAAAATACAACAATATACTATGTTATTTGATGTTTAACCTACAAGCCATCAAGCATTTACATAGAGGCAAAGATAGCATGGGTATGGATTTTGTACTCAAAAGTACTGTGCAGCAGTCATGCTCCTGGGAATCACAGGATCATGACAACATGGTGAAGCAGGTTAACTAGTAATACCTATCTTCCAGCCTCTGCTGAAGCATTGGACTCAGTTGGAGCTGCTGCTTCACACCTTGGCAAAACCCTTCGTTAAGAGGCAGCACTTTCTGGAGCCCATTGAATTTCTCCTAGTGGATTTAACTGGCAACTGGGTACCATTTTAAATAGAAGAGAACAAAATAATTTAAGCATATAGTACCATTTTCAAAGCAAATAGCATTTTGAGAATTTTCATTATCTTGTTGATATGAAAAATTTCTACTTTGGCAAAATGAATTCATTTCACAAGGTAAAGTTCAACAGAGATCAAAATTGAATTTTCATCTATATTACAAAAATGAAGACACCAACTTTAGCCAACAAATTTCTTCTTTTTAAGAACAGACCATGTCAAGGGTATAGAGTATTGTAAAGTGAACATACACAGGTTTGAGTTTGACCTACATTGCTGTTTTGACATAGGATACCATGGAGTCTGAATTTTTATTTTTAATTCTCATAATATAGATGCTTTATTTACATTGTAGTTTTAATTCTAGGAGGAAAGAAATCCATCAAGACTTTGGCTTCAGGGACCACCAAGAGATATCCAAAGCCATAGTTTCACAAAAACAGAATTAGTACAAAAGGGCATTGCTTGCTGCTGTCCATCTCCCTTCTGTCTTCCACAAGCATTTTTACAGTCATGATTCAAACATAAAATTTATCTAGGTTAAAGATAAACTTTTTCTGTTCTCACTGAGTTTTTAGTTCTTCAATCTAGTCTGCTGTAGGGCAACACAAATGGTTGTGCTAACCTAGGGGAAAAGGAAGGACAGAGCTTCCTTTTTCAGTTACATTGGCACCTTATGACAGTTAAATATTTTTGTGAAACTATGGCCTAATTTAGACCTTCTACTTGAGTATTAGTAAGGATGGGACACTTTCAGAGATGTCAGCTGTCAGAAATGCTACTGAAACAAAACCCACAGTGAGTCATCAGCGCTAGATCTTACTCACCAAAGAGTTCTTACGAATTTTAAGGAGGAAAAGAGAAAGCCAAGGATACGTAAAATAAACCCACTTAAATGAAATGATGGTTGTATGATTGCCAACTTTATAAAAGTTATGGTTGTCAGTATTACGCATACTATTTTCATACTGAACCAAGAGATTCAATATTAATGCATTACATTTCAAGGAAGGAAATGGGAATACTGGAAAATCTTTTGATGTAAGTCTGTACAATAGGAGAATAATTTTGAGTTGATAATATGCAAAGAATATTTTTTTTTTTCTTGAATTACTCAACTTCAGGAATTTGGTAAGATTTGCCCCTAACTTCTCTGTGTTCTATTCACTGTCTAGCAGCAGTGCTAGTAAGTGTCTTACACAAATGCTGGACATTAAATGTACCTAACAAATTATTTTCAAAAACACTTTGACAAAGCTTTCCAAAGTGCCTTTCACAACTGCTCTGTGAAGGAACTGCTAAACTGGCAGTGCATTCTAGCAGATTTTTCAGCCACTTATAGTATTCTTCAGTTATATTAAAATATAAGTGTCCCCCTGGTTTTAATCCTTTTAGAAAGGGAGCAATTCTGGAGTTCCTAAAAGTCATAGGGCACAGTGCTGATAAAACCAATGAGCTGACCCAACTCCTCTCCTAGCTGAGGACAGCTAAGATTAGGAAAGAGTAGTGACACGGAGTGGTAAGTGAAATACTCTACACTATCTGTAATAGTATTAATGAATCATGATGTGTCAATGTAATTGACAGTAACAGATTTAGATTATTTTGGACAAATTTGCAGTAATGCCTTGATAAATTGATCAGATGCAGGCACAAACTCTTGAGCACACACTTTAAACACACACAAAAAGCTGTGCAATTGCTCAATACCCCTTATGATAGAATCATAGAATAGTTAGGGTTGGAAAGGACCTTAAGATCACCTAGTTCCAACCCCCCTGCCATGGGCAGGGACACCTCACACTAAACCATGCCACCCAAGGCTCTGTCCAACCTGGCCTTGAACACCGCCAGAGATGGAGCATTCACAACTTCCCTGGGCAACCCATTCCAGTGCCTCACCACCCTTACAGTAAAGAATTTCTTCCTTATATCCAATCTAAACTTCCCCTGTTAATTTTTAACCCATTCCCCCTTGTCCTCTCACTACAGTCCCTAATGAATAGTCCATCCCCAGCATCCCTACAGCCCCCCTTCAGATACTGGAAGGCTGCTATGTGGTCTCCACACAGCCTTCTCTTCTCCAGGCTGAACAGCCCCAACTTTCTCAGCCTAAAGTTCTCCTAAAGAAGAACTTCAATGAAATCAAGCTGAAATACATTTTCAGTGAACTCATGATTTTATTACACCATTTTTCTTTATGCTACATTAAACACTGCACTGCCTATAATAATAGTCAGAAACCAGTTCAGCTATTTCAGTCTTTCACAGTCTGGAACAGTTACTGCTCAGCTTCATTCTGTTCTTTTCCTTTATGTTTATCCATACTTTGCCCACCTCCTCTCACTCACAAGTGAGTTTGCCAACGCAAGACTTGTAAACTGTTGTGCTTTCCCAAACAGACATATTGAAGGATAAGATGGTGTGCTGTTGGTTTTGGTGTGCTGAAAGACAGATTTTTCAACCTGCTCGGTAACTGCCATGACTTATCCAGTATGTCTGCAATGTACAGGCTATGAAGAATGAGATAACAATAGATTGGTCAGCCTGTCACCCAGGGAATCAGCTAAATCTTAGATTAATTTAGTAATCATTTGTCGCGGGAGCCGGAATCAAACTCGTACTCATAGAGTTAATCAGTCTGTTCCATTTATTGGTTAACAACAGTATTCTTTTATAGTGTACTTGCAGTTACATGATTGGTTAATAAGGCTACATCTCGTATGCTAATTGGGTTTTACATTATTGTCATTGGTTGCAGATTACCTTAGCGGTCTCAGAAATATTAAAGCATTCAGCAAATACCTAACTGGATACATTTTTTAGCAGAGTGTCAGCAATAGTTTAGTCATTGGTTATTACAACAATAAGCGATTCACCCACTATAGTCACAAGAGTAGATAGTTTCAACATTCCTGAGGTGTCTGCCCCACTCAAGATCCTGTCTTACTGACTACCACATTGTATTATAGTGCAACATTGTATATATGCTCAAGGTTGCTCTAGCCTTACTTCATCAGCAGCTGTGCCAGCCACTTCAAGCGGCCTAATCAGAGGCCTATACAACTCGAGCTCTTGCGTACTCGTCTGACAAGAGCAGCTCAGTCATGCTAACATGCCCTTGCTCATTGAGCCATTCCTCCACAATCATTTGGTAGCATTTTGGCATTAAAGGTGCCTCCAGGTTTCTCACCACTGGAATGGCCAGCAAAGAAGGTTTTCCAGACCAGTATCTCAGAGCAGAAATTTAAATTAGGCTTTGCCAGATTTTACTTTTTTGTTTGGGGGTGGGTTTTTTTGTTTGTTTTGGTTTTTTTTTTTTAAATATACTTTGCTCTGTATAGATAGCAAGATTTTTGTAACTATGAGAAAATTTTCACAGTACCAGAGAGGTTTGCCTCGGCAATTGCCCCGACATTCAGCCATACTCTTGAAACTGTTACAAAATGTAGCCAAACCTAAAGAAACTCTCACAAGGCCATGAGCAAACCAGACACCTTGCAAAAGTCCCTATCACTTTCATCAGACGGGACGTGTTACAAAAGGATGGAATCAACCTATTTATCTGGGGAAAAAAAAAAAAAAAACAACCCAAACAAAAAACTACCCAAACAAATAAAAGCAGGACTTAAGTTGGTTATCAGTTTCTAAGTATGAGCTATTATGTGCTTCCATTTACAGTTAATGGGAAATTGTGAAGTAGTAGATATGTCAGGTTTCAAAGATTTTAAAATTCGCTTCTAGGGTGCCTTCTATCCCCATGAATCACAGCTGAGTTTTACATGGAATACAACTACTTATAAAACCTAAAAAACTTCACTTGTCTCTAATTTATTTTTCTGAATAATAATGCCTTATTTCTTCTCTCTTTAACATTTATTCTAATTGCTGAAGTCTTTTTAATACTGAGGTTACCTACCACCATTTGCTGATGCTGTCATATGTGAAATAACTGTTACAGCTGATCCAATTACTCCTCAGCTCCACTGTTTGAACCATCTGCTGCAATAAATTGATTTCTGGTCTTCCTGCTTGCAATGCACTCTTTTCTCTTCCATGCTGGCAACAGAGCAGGAAGGAGAAGGAAAGGAGATGGAGACTGCATTATACTCCACTAAGACTACCTTAAAAGTCAAAAGAAAAAAGAACCTATGTCTAGAGAAATGTGAGCAGGCTCTTAGATGTGGCATTTAAAGTAAATGTGTTGACCCTTTCATATCAAATAAGTGCTTCATTAATTTTGAAACTGGTTTGTCTTCTGGGGTTTTTTTTTGCCCCCCCCCCCCCCAACTGTTACACATGCATTCCAAAATTTCAGTAATTCTTTACCTTAGAAGAGGAGTAGTATCAGAATTGAGAAAGATAAGAGAACTTACATGAAGTAATTTAATCCATATTTTGGTTCAATTACAGTTGGGCTTCTAATATATCTTTCAACTGATCATGATATTCTAAATCCAAAACTTGGGGACTAAGAATTTGGGTATCTGAATGGGATTTGAGATAAAACCTGCTACGGTACAAAACCTCACTCTTTCTCCAAAAGCAGACTACTCACTGAGTATTTGAACAAAGAGTACTACACTTTGTTTGAATTCCAAAGGGACATGCATTTCAAATGCATTTCACCTAGACAAACAGAAATTTGGAGCAGAAGTCTATAAGAAAACTTCATACTGAGAATGACACATTTCAGATTAAATTCATACACAAGACCCTGATGACTGCTTTTGGGTTTTGTTTGGGATGTTAAAATACTTAAAAACATGTCCTTCACTAGTCTTGATCATTACACCACCTATGCACATCTGCTGCCTGTGCCTTTATAGATAAACAGTTCCATAGAGTATGAATTTCTGAATTCAAACTTTGTTATATGAGTAGACCTGAGCCTCAAGAGAAGTTTTAATATTCACTGTGTTCAAGCATCTCCATTTTTTCTGGGCTTTCATCAAGTGGCTTTCCTCTAAAAAATTCTACTACTCTGAGATAAAGTAGAAAAATAAGATGTCTAAAGATTGCATTTTAACATTTTTCCAGTTTTTACTTTTTTCTTTTTAGCATAAGAATAATTTTTTTGCATATTCTTTTATAGATTTGTTATGAAATCAGGCCCTCAAAAATATCTCAATACAGTTGCTATTTTTGAGCTCCCTCATTAATCAAACCTTAGACCTGGCTTCCCAGGATTCAGGGGAGTCTTTTTTAAACATTCTAACGTTTACAGTTTATATGAAAACACTGTCAATAACAAAAGATAAAAGTTAGGAAACCAGGCAAGACAGTAAACCCAGGCTTTTTGCATAATACGGTATGTAATTAATGTGATGACAACACACAAATTGTCTTAGTCTCATATCATCACAGACAGCACAGTGTCAAAATCAACTGGTTTTGTAAGCTGACATGCTTTAATATTAAAGAAACATTATAAAAACAAATATTGGCAAAATTAGAATAACACCTAAAAGTAATGTGCGTTTTTTTACCAGTGTCACACATAATTCTATTCCCTGAAAAATTACAGGAACAGATTTTGGTAAGAGCCATTGATTAAAAAAAAATAATAAATTTTAAAAAATCTAAAAAAAAATACCACTTTTGAAAGAATCCCAATCATTGGTTGTTAAAATAGTAACAGTGACAGCTGTAGATATTAGAAAAAGCACAGTACAGATTCTGTACACCTCAACTGTATATTTTACTAAAAGGTAGTTTTAAGATACTACCTTGGAAAGATGGGGTCATGGGTTCAGCAGTAGCAGTCATTTTTCTCCTTCTTGGTAGCTGGTGCAGCACTGTGTTTTTTGATTTTGGGCCTGGGAACAGCGCTGATAACACCAGTGTTTTCAGTTACTGCTTGGTAGTGTTTGGTCTGGCTTTCTGAGTCTCATGCTATGCCAGGGAGGAGGGGGAGCCAGGAGGAAGCAGAGACAGGACACCTGACCCAAACTGACCAAAGAGGTTATTCCATACCACAGCACGTTATGTCCAGGATGTAAAAACGGAGAGCAGAGACCCGGAAGGGTGTGGTGGTGGCATGTTGGGGGGGTTCGCTGCTGTGGGGTGCACTGGCTGGGTCGGGCTTGGTGAGCAGTTGTATTCTCTTTCTTTGTATTTCTGTTGTATTATTACTGGTGGTAGCAGTAGTGATTTGTGTTATACCTTAGTTACTAAACTGTTCTTATCTCAACCTGTGCGAGTTGCATTTTTTTTTCGATTCTCCTCCCCATTCCCCCAGGACTGGGGGAAGAAAAAGAGGGGAGTGAGTGAGTAAAACTTCGTGAGTTTTAGAGGCTTAAACCACGACAGATGGGTCTAATGTAATTAAAGTAATTGCACTCATTTCACCTCTGACATTGTCGGAGAATTGACAATAAATCAAGAAAGTACACTGAAATCAAGCTATTAGAGATGCTATATTTTACACAGCAAACCTATTCATTTTTATTATTTATAATCCTGCATAAATCTACATTTTATATACAAAACCAGGAAGTCTTAATACAAGATAAGCTTTAAAGTGGGGTGGTTTTTTTTTTGTTTTACAGTAGTACTGGTAAACTAAATCCAACAAATTCTGTCAATATTTTGCAGTTGTCAGTGATTTGGGCTTTTTTAATTCCTGTTAGTTAATCAGTGAATAGGTATAGTATTATTGTTAATTAATCTGGGTTATCATGTCAATGACATGGCTGTCTAACCTTGGTAGTCCAGTTGTATGCTACTTTATTCTTAACTAATTGCCAATGGACTTGATTAATAGTTAGAAGCACTTATTTATACTTTTTTTCTACAGAAAGACCCACTAAATATTATTAATGCTTCCCTATTTCACTAAACTTATGCAATATCCAATAGCTGGATATTTTTTATGATATGCCAGTTATCGTCTTCCACCAAATGTCAACTATTAATGAAAGAAGCAACATATTGGTATTCTACAAATATGAATCATCAATCATAATATTTAACAAATTCTAATGACTTATGTTTAACCGTAGCTCCAAAAAAAGTCCTGCAAAAAGGTTTCTGAGATTAGCTTTTTGCAATTAATGAGACATTCAATATTCAACCCTGAAATCCCAAGTCCATTCCTCTGAATGCATGGCTTCCTTCCAGCACCTTGAACCCCAGGGGTTATACAATATGATATTATTATTATTGTTACATTTCTATATATAAATAAGAAACATACTAGTATTTGCAGCAGTGCTGCATGAACTGTGAAGACAAGAGGGAAGTTACAGGGATTCACAATGCCTATTATTGGAAATAATATTTTAACTTTTTGCCTGCCTGAGACCATTAACGTTGCTGTCATATTCCAGGCTGCCTTATGTGGCGGATGCAGATGCAGTTTTTACTTAATGTTATATACAGATATTAATGCAAGCATTGCTGTAGAATATGGGCATAAAGCTACTCTATAGTTCGGCAAAAGTACCATACAACAGGAGTTGCTATGGAATCTGCAAGCACAATCATTTTTATAAAGCAATACTGCAAATAGCAACACAGCATGTAATTCTCATTTTTGGACATGAATATTACAGCTACTTATTACTTTGAAAATTAAAACAGCTTATTACATTCTGTTTTAAACATACATTTTCTGAAAAACATGTCATGGGGTTCTTTAACCAGCTGACAGATTCTACACAGATTATTATCAAGATTGCTGTTAAAATAACATGCTTTTAAGACAATAGAAAATGAGAGTGCAGAACATGTCTGGCACTGTTGGTTTCAATTGTTATAAATTGTTTATGAAGTGTCATTCCTTATTTTCATCAAAAGCTTTTCTTGCAGCAGAGATCCTGTGTGCCTCAGCATGCAACTTCCCCTCTGGAGGGATGAGAATGTTCCGCAGCTTACTCTGTTTGGGTTACACTGCAGTATTTTTTTTATAGCAAGCACTCGGATATGGCTGTTTCACTGAGCAACAGCTCTCACTGATCAACAAGGAAAAATAAAATATGCTAAGTAACCGAGACTTCATGCTGTATCACATAGACAAAAACCTAGCTGTGCTCAGAGAATGAAAGCAACGGGTACCATCCCCCACTGGAAATGATGTTGCTAATGCAGAGGTTTGCAAACCATGACTATTACTACACTGCAGAGATTACAGATTACTTCGCTAATGCATTATAAAGCTAGTTAAGCCTTTTTGAATACACACTATAGAATGCGTATTGTAAGAATTTTCTATGTCAAAAATGCATTTTTTAATAATACTTCATATCATTAATGACTGTTTGCCCTGAAAATGAGACAGATGCTTTCATCTGTGACTCTTTTAGAAGGTTGCGGTTGTTTCATAGGTGCACCATGGGATAAATTAATAATGCCTATTAATAAAAGTAAAGATAAATCTGTGGAATTCCCCAGTGCACCTACACCCTTCAGCTATATTTTAATAAGCTCGGAGAATGTGGCTGTTCTTAACCAATGTGGTGTCACTTCTGGATATAGGGCCATATGCCCTATAGGGTACAGAACCTAAACCCAAAACTGCTGTTTCAGTCACAAAAGTATTACAAACAAAGCTATCTTAACAAGCCGAATGATCATGTTGTAGCTTCATTAGTGCACTAGAACAAAACCAGCATAAAATCCATAAATTCTCTGCAGCAAAGCTCTAAGCTACACCCTGTGACTGCAATTTGTATTTTTTGATCCTTTCTGTGGCTGAAGGCAGCAGGCACAGAACCATGATCATCTGGGAGGTGTCTATGCCCTCTACTGGAGGAAGACAGGCTTGGCGATTTATTGCAAGTCCTGTGCTGCTAGCAGCTGGAGGAGATGCTCTTTTACTGAATGTAATGTATTTATGGTACACAGCAACACACGTTTCTGCTTTAAAATAATACAAACAACTCCCAGAATATATTTGAGTCCTTTTCACAAAAAAAGTGAATAAGCATTATCCTATCTCTTCCCTTTCATACTTTCAGAATACAAGTAATTTTGCATGCTGGGTACAGAAATCTTGTCTTCAGAAGTGAAACAGAGTTTCTCTATAGAGTTGAGCAAGGCAAAGATTTTTAAAGAAAGAGAACTTTTCCCCTTCTATGTCCTAATATAGTCAGGGCAGGTGGGCACTGGGGGCAGGGGAGGACACCTTCATAAAATAAAATACTGGGTGGGTAAGAAACAGTAAAGAAAGCTTGTTTCTGAGAACATTTTAAGGGAGCCTTTCTTATTATTTTTTTATTCTCTGTGAAGTAGGACAGTAAGAGTGCAGTGTCCTCCTGTTCTAGGAATTCTGCTTAATGCTTTGCATACTGATATACAACTGGCCCATTGTGCCAAAACTACTGTCTTATATCACCATTAAAACATGAATATATTTTATATCTGCAGGTTAAGAAGGAAGACTGCAAGTCAATTGTGTCTTCCATAAAGGCAAATAACTTCCAGGTATGCTGGAATAATCTCAAAGGTATATAAAAAGATACAAGTTTATTCAAATAGATACACTTGAAATCTGCAAAGCAATATATCTGCAAATTAATATATTATTTTCAAAGGAGCAAAAAGTTTAGAACCTGACTCAACAAAAATGGATAATGACTTCAGTTGGATTATGACATCAATAAACATAACTAACAATAGACATTTTCTAGGGTAAAATGATTTTATAAATGACCTCATATGCTTCTGCTCATCACCAAAGTTGTAGAAAAATTATTACATACATATTTCATGTTTATTCCACAGAGTTTTTAAGTTACATACCTGTTTAGCAATGATTTAAAAAAAAAAATTGTTCTTTAAGCAGCTATTCAAGAGTATAAAAAAAAATAAAACCCTAGAGTTTTTTTTTTAAGCATTTACATTATTAGATTTTGCAATTATTGTTAGCCACTAAGATAATAAAACAATAACTATTCTGGATTTGGAAAATCAAAAGAGGAAGTTTAAATTCAAATCAGACAGAGCTACTAAAATCATACACATTGTCCTTCAAAGCACAACATAGCTGAGTTTTTTTTCCCCGTTAGCTATATAGGCCGAAGTATATAGCAGCTACTCTTCACAACAGAAATGAAACTGGAAAAGAATGCATTATACATACTCCGTGCACAGGTCCACCTGCACACACCCTGCCCCAATAACCTACCACGTGTATGCAGTAACCTCTTGCTGGAGAGTCTGCCTGTTAGGCCCTGCAAAGGCATCAGTTACCCAGTTACCTGAAGACAGCTGCTGAGGGGAGCATCAACACTTCTAACAGGTGTCTTTTCCTTCTCCTGGGAAGCATGGACTTCCTGAGTGTAAATGGCATTAAAGCGATTCTGTTATTACCTTATAGGTGGCAGATCCCAGGCTACCCTCCCCAGGGTGAGCAGTATCTGCTGGATCTACTGCTCAGCAAAAATGTGGAGGCATCCTCCAGAAAACAACACTGGAGCTCTTCCCAGGCAACTCACAGAAATCTGACAAAAACCCACACAGTCAAATTGGATTTTTTCTGGTTTTTAGAAAAATTTCTCTTGTAAGGGCAACATAAACATTTCATTTCATCTAGATCATGACAAGTTGATATTGATCATAGTCATAAAGCAACATGTTACCTAGATGCCTAAAACACATCGCCACATTGCTAAAGTGGTTCTCCCTTAATTTGACCAATCATTGCTTGTTAATCTATATAAACTTCATACAATAAATACACAAAGACTAAAACAAGTACATAAAAAGGCTGCCTTTATTCTTTTGGGTTCTTAGCAGTGTATTCATTTTTGGTAAAATAACTTCCTGCATGCAGTTCATCAGTACAATATGAGCCAGTAATTTCTATACAAGCAGGATCTCATCTATATTTCAGTTCTTTTGTAAGAAATACAAGGTATTCCACTGTCCATTGCACAAGCTCACTATTCATTCTCATGAAGAAAGACTTCGAATAACAAATTATATTTAAAGTGCTACTACTGCAGTATGAACCAACAAGAAAAGCAGTGTGAGACTAACACTGGGGAAAAGCAGTTTCTATTATTTAAGATTACCCTGAACATTGACAGACAAGGTTATAATTTCAAAAGAAACCCATTTATCTTGTTTCACATACAAAGACCTTCCTATTGATCAGAAAAAGAACTGTGCTATTTCTTTTAAAATTATTCCTTATTAAAATATGTTCCAAACAATTAGCAGAAACTTGCAATTACCAATTCACATTGTATCTTAGGTTGTCCAACACTGAAGTGACACAGATAGACAGCAATAAAAATTACTAACAATGTGAAGATACGTGTAGTTTCTCGTAAGTATAAACTCTTACAAAATAAAACTATGTTCAAAATAATAAGAATAGATCAATAGATATATATTATGAAAGTTTTTTCTAGACCACATTTTAAGCAATGTATTTTGCCTGTGTAGTCTGGTTATTTACTGCATACTTGCTGATTAAAAAACTCAAAATAAAATCTGTAACAGCAGCAAACTATTGCTCACTGGTACGAGGAATGATGGTCTCGTCAATCAGTTTTTTCCTTTTTACCACTCATGTCTTCCCACCTTAGACTTCAATAGCTGTAGGGTAATAGCAGCAAGCATGCATTGCTTAAAGCTTCCCAAATATCTAGAGTATTACAGAATACATCATATTACCTATAGCAATGTTAGAAGCTACACTCACTAGGGTACGTATGTGATGCAATAAATACAGTATTTGGGTCATTGTCTCTGTTCAAACAGGTACCACTGCATAAAACAATTGATTAAACAACAAAAGACTTTTTACTTACATATGTAGTGTCAGACTTGAGGACAAAAAGTCATATAAACCACAATGCAGGACAAAGGTAATTTAAGTACATCCTTTTCGTCATCTCAGTTTTCCATGGAAGATTGCATCACATACAGTGGAAACCTGACTGAAGTGCCACGGGGGGGAGATGAGGGGTGTCAAAACCACCTCTGATATATATATTTTGTGTCTCTGGCATGACCCACACTTCCAAAGTACGGAAATTTAAGTCTGAGGTATACATTAAGGTAGAACTTGTCCCAGAAGGTAATCTGCTATCATCTTATATATGTAGCTTTTATTATGTCTTAAGCGGGATATATTCATGTGAAATAAGAAGTATAGAAACATGACTTTGGAATAGTGTACGGAAGCTACTTATGAAATTATATGGTCTATGATTAAAAAAAGGGAAAAAGACTACCACTTCCTTTATTTCAGTAATTCCCTGTAGGCACAATTTGGCATTTGTAGCTTTTCTGTGAAAATGCTTTAAAATCTCAGAAATTATGAGATATCATGGACTTTGAAATTAACTATGTTTTCTTCATAGTTTCACATCTTTCAAAACAGCAGTTGTGTGTGTAGCATCCTTTCTTTAAATCACTGCATCTGAAATGGACTGCATAATAAAGAATTACTAAGAAGTATCAAACATAAGTATATTAGAACAAGAGACAAAACTACCAACCTCTTTTCTGTGAAATTTATCCCCTTGTTCTGTTTTCTGATAAGTTCTCTATCTATACCCAGTTCTTTTTCATATTTGCTGTTATTTGATCTAGATCCTGAGGTTCTATAAACTGGAATCTTGTTTTTCTGCTTTTAGAAGTGGCTTGAGGAGAACTATGTTCACATTTTGATGCCATAATTACACATTCTTGACAGTGTTTCTCTACAAGAGTATTTAGGGTTTTTTTCCTCAGCACAGCAGAATGACAAATAGCAGTACATGAATTAAAGCAAACGAGATAATGAAAAAAACTGGCACACACAGAACATACATGGGAGATGAAATGTACACAGTGGATGTACTTATTCCACAAAAATACAGACTTATTAGGACTGGTACGCACTCCATTAATGGTTCCTACAGTCCAAGTAGAAACTTTGTCTCCTCTCCATTAGTGTCAGCAAATAATGAAAGCTTTTCTTCTGCAAAGTTGTTTCCAGGTTACAGACCAACAGTTTACTAGTGAAGGGTCATTGTCTTTGTACAGGCACTGACTGTAGCAGTGAGTAAATATGTAAAAACTTGTAATTTTGGCATAATCCTCCAATAAGAGGCCTATTGATAAAAATGTAATTTTATCAGGCTTGTGAACATTCATCATGCACAACCTCTTTGTCTTTCACTTTTTATTTCCTTTTCTGTCTTTCCCCTTGTCTTCTTTTTCCAATTTGTCATCTTCATATTTTTCTTTTTCTGGTTTTGTTACACTATCATAAGAAGGCGGAGATGTGGAAGATGAAGACATATCCATTTTCTCTGGAGGTGAGTTCTCACTCATCTTCCCAATAATCATACCTTCTTTGATAAGGAGATCACCCCCATCTTTCTGATACATAAACAAAAGTTTTTTCACTGAATGCCTTAATAAATAACGTCTGTAAGCACGCTGAATAATAGTAGCGGATACTTCCTCCTGTTTTCGCTTTAATGTAGTTGTAATTGGTTCATAAGAGACTTTAGAAGGATTGGCTGCCATAAACCGATCTTCCATCTGTATTCTGAGGGCGTCCATCTCATCACTTTCCCCCAAAACACGCTTTGTGAAAGCAAACAAGATGTCAAGGCAGTGAATTCTGTCGCCGCTTACCATGGGCAGATCCATTGCAATAAGTTGAATTGTGTTTGGTTTTGGTATATTAAGAGGAGGATCCAGAGAAGCTGCAAAATCAGATAATTTCTCATATTCTATGAATTGTGTTGCATGTGGATCGTATTTTTCCCAGACTTCATAGAACATCTCAAAGTCATCCTCGCTCAAGGGTTCAGCGCTTTCCTCAGTAGCAACACTGAAGTTCTCCAAAATCACAGCAATGTACATGTTCACCACTACCAGAAATGATATGATAATGTAGCTGACAAAGAAGAAAATCCCAACAGAAGGGTTGCCACAGTCACCTTTCACTGAGCTCCCTGGATGATCTTTATAGGGATCACAGTCTGGCTCCCCACTGTTAAGAATTGGGGCTAGCAAACCATCCCAGCCTGCAGATGTGGTAATTTGAAACAGGCAGATCATGCTGTTGCCAAACGTCTCAAAGTTGAACATGTCATCTATACCAGCTTCCCTCTTAACATAGGCAAAGTTGGACATGCCAAATATCGCATAGATAAACATGACCAGGAACAGCAGCAGACCAATGTTGAACAAAGCAGGAAGAGACATCATCAAAGCAAAAAGCAGAGTGCGGATTCCCTTAGCGCCTTTAATGAGACGCAGGATTCGGCCAATTCTGGCAAGTCGGACAACTCTGAACAAAGTGGGGGCCACAAAGTACTCTTCAATCACCTTAGCTAGAAACATACCTGTGAAACATAAAAACAGAATTACAAGGGTAACATTTTATCACAGATTACATCTTCCACAACAAAGTATGAATAAAGAACAACTCTACCTGTAGAATTAGTGGAAATTACAACTGGAGATAAATTTTATCTGCTATGGGTAATCTCAGCTTGTTTTCCAGCACTCATAGAAAAAAAAGGAGTATTATAATTATACAGAATTATTAAGAAAGTTATTACTCTGAAGTATGCTTTCAGTTTCCTGAATTTTTGAATTTAATTTTGAATTTAATCAGGAGAAATTAAGTATTTAATCTGCAAAATTTGACAGACATAAAGCTTTAAATACATCTTACTACATTTCGTTTGGAAAATAAGAATTTCTTACCTACTATTGAAAGAATAACAACCACAAAATCAAAAACATTCCAGCCAATGGTGAAGTAATAATAACGGAGCGAGAACAGTTTGAAGACACATTCTCCAGTGAAAAGGACAACAAAGACCAAGTTAATCCAGTATAAAATATTTTGCATCAGTTCACTCTGGTCATCTGTTTCTATCATCATGGTGACCATGTTAAGACAGATGAGAACCATAATGGTGATGTCAAACGCTTGCTTTGTTACAATATCAAACACCAGACCTTGCAGTTTGTTCTGAGGGGAGAAAAAACAAAAGGTGCTAGTGTACTGTATGCAATGAGCATTCTTTTCCTCCCTCCCATTCCCTTCGTCCTCCCCCAAAATATACAACTAAACAGAAGGATGAAAAATCTAAAAAAAACACTGCGCAGTAACTGGTTTATTTGCCAGTTCTAAGTTTTCCCCTCAAAACCCAGCAGGCTTTTACTTCTTCATATTATTTGATTCTCTGCTTCCTGCGGCATTACAAATATGTTGAGATTTTTCTGCAAAATAGAAACATATACATGATTCAATTCAGGATGCAGAGCTAACTTGAGTTAGGCCTCAATAATTTTAGAGTTAAGGGAGGAATATTGTGATAATTCATGTACTGCTGCAATTGTAGATAACACAAGAATAGCACACATTCTTACCGCTGGTCTAGGTATAGGCTTCTGTGGTTTCTTGGATCCCAGCTTCTTCATTGCATTATAGTATTTCTTTTGTTCTTCTGTCATGAAAATGTCTTGACCTCCAAGGTAAAATAATAAAACCAGAAGTGATTACAGCCAAGCCTTTAAATCCATTAATTTGCAGCATTGTAAAACATGAGTTCTGTGAACCATGTAGTCATTCCTATACACTGTTGCCAAACAAAAAATATAGCAATTATATCAAAGAATGCTAAAATATCTGACAAGTCTTGAGGAAAAAATAAAATTAAGGAACAGAGAAAAAAAACCCAGAATTTCTACCTATTTGATAAAAAAAAAACCAAAAAACAAACAAAAAAAAACCAACCAAAAAAACCCAAACCACAAGCCTCCCCCCCCAAATCTCACCAAACCAAACCTGAATAATTCAATTAAGTATGCACAAAAAGTCTTGTAAAAATATATATTCCATAGATGCTTACAAATCTATCATGATCAACTCCACACTGTGAATCAATAACCAGGAATAAAAAAACTTCAAATGTAGGTTGACTTAGAGCTGATATGCATTCAGGGAAACCATATGAGGAAAAAAAAAAAATTACTGATGTTTCTTTTTGGGATGCACATTTTATCATTTGAGTACAGGTGTCTCAAGTTCAGATGGTTTCTTGCCACAGCAATACTTCCACAGGGTATAACGAGGCTTAATCATACCTCTACATTGCACAGAGGTCATCAGAAGCATGAACTTACTCTGGGGTTTCTTGTCTGAATAAGAGGATAGCAGTCTGAGTAAAAAGTATCTAGATTGGTATGGGTACTGTACATATGGAAATACTTATCAGAAACACAATATTTTGACAAGCAACATCTTTTTTTTTCTTTCATGCATTTGCTTGCAAGTACATCTTAGGTATGTATGATGTCAAAACAGTGCCATTTGGAAACAAATTTCTGTGTCACAAGTGATTCTGTGACTTCATAAACTGCAGGGTCATTCTTATTGAGAAAGTAATAGTGAATCTGGATAAAGATGTGCTTGTGTCTTTCAGCTGTGGCCACATACAGACATGAAGACTTAGAAGTCAAAAGAGACCTTGTTTAGCATGCTCTCCTCATAAGCCAAATATTCAAGTAAAATTAAGGTCCTAGAGAGAAAAGGTTTGGGAAGAAAACCAAGAAATTAATTTGCTGATTACAGTGGAAATGTGATATGACTGTAAGAAGATTTTATAAAAAAAGAAAAAAAGCTAAAAAGGAACTGACACTGAACTGGGGACTGCTGCTGCTTCACTGATGTAATGGTTATCAAGAATGAACAAGTTGTCATTGTCTCAGTGTGCTGTCCATAGGGAGAGTAGCAGTCTCAAGGTAAGATGTGCCTTACATGGTTTTGAGGAATGTAATAGCGAGAATTTGACAGCTAGTGGAATCTTTTCCTCCATGGGAAAAAACGCAATGAAAGTAGGATGCACAAAGGAAAAAGAAATGCATGCAGTATGTAACTTCAGTCTTCTTCTCCAAGGGTAAGAAATTGAATAACCTTCCTCTTAAGTACTGGAAGCCCCTGATATTTATTCCAAGGGAGGTGCAAACATCTTGGAGGATGAAGACACCATCAGGTTTGGAACCCCAAACTCATCCTCTCTTTTATGTCGGTCTGCAGATAAAAGAACTCAAAGAACCTGAAGCAGCAACATATAAAGCTGCATACTCCATTCTCAAGTGGAAAGATTTACTCGAAGTTTCCCCTGCAGTAAGTCTAGCAGCATTTTTTTTCGGGACAATGAATCAAATGTGACAAACCATCTAGAATCACAATGAAGAAACCATGTACTGCCTTGCCATTACTTAGCTCACTTATTTAAAAAAAAAAATAAAAAAAAAAAATAAAAAAAAAATCAATATTCCAGAATGATGCTGCTCCAAATGCATACAGAAAAACAAGACTACTGTAGACCTTAGACAGCAAGTATAGTTTAAAGAGCAAGTAGGATTTAATTTACCATCACTAGTCTGCATTTTAACCTCTTTAAATGCTCTTGGAGTTCTTGACACAATCCTGTGTTCATTATTAACGGAAACAATTCCAGTTGAAAAAAAGAACTACACATTTTCAAATGTCAACAATTTTCTTTCTCTTGCAAATTCACTAACTTTAGACAGTTTCACAACCTCCTCTAACCTTACAATACAGAGCAGTAATTCAAGCATTTAGCTTGTCTGTATAAGTCTCTTTGTAATTGAGAAGGCCTTCACAGTATTTCCATACATTTACTGTTCACCAGTTTTGATATTTATAGTTTTACATATTCTCTTCTTCCCTATCATCTATTTGCTTTTAGGTCACCTGCATTTTCACATAACTTTGTTACAGCACTGTAAGGGTAAGCAAAAAACAATACATAAACTTTCTGAGGTACAACACATCATTGGGCTGTAGAGAGATGTGGAAAACACTCAGACACTCAGTCTTAAAAAGCACAGACTATTACTTCATTATTTTGAATAGAATAAAAGGAAATCCTACTAGCCATTTTTTTCCTATTACTACGAGAAATTTCAAGACATTTATTCTTGCACACAATTGCTGAATGCTCAATAACAATTAAGCGTTTTGAAAGTTAAACAAGTGATACTTATCTTCTTTTTTTGTTGGTTGAAGTTATCTATGATGACACCAATGAATAGGTTTAGGGTGAAAAATGATCCAAAGATGATAAAGGCAACAAAGTAAAGATACATATACAGGTTGTCCTCATACTTGGGCTGCTCTTCTATCTGCATAAGATAGAAAACCAGCAATATATAACAAATAACATTTAAGACAAATTACAGAATACCAAACAGGAACAGAAATTGCATACAAGACAGCACCTTCTACACTTGCCTTATATTTGAACTTGAAAAATCTATTTAATACAGGTGCCTGTAATTCCACACACAGACCTGCCATTCTTTCCCTTTCTGTCTGCCAGCTCCTCTCTAATGACATTTAATGTTTCATGTAATTCTTACTAAATTTGACAGAAGTGTGCAAATCTGAAAAGCAGATCAGCCCCTATGGACTCTACACAATCAGGAGCTGGCTAGAGGAGAGATGCAGACAATATCAGCACTAAAAGAAAAACAAGCAAAATTCAACCATTTTATTTTTTGAGATCTCCAGAGTCTGCAGCTTTGGATTAGCTGTTGTAGGTGATGTCACTTGATGATTTGAGTTATTCCTGGAGACACAGGAAAAACTTATGTCCCAATCTGTACAATATCAGTGACATTAATTGGAAGCCATATATGACTTATCAAATTAATAATACTTCATGTAAATCTACTGCTATTTTTTTTTTACCTTTTAAAGTATATCCATATAACTGATCTATAATGCACAGACATATAGAAAAGTTATCAGGCTTTTAGATTTTTTCCTCTATATTTTACTTTATTTCTATTGCCATTCAGTTACATTCGTTACATTAATCTTACATTTGTTTTCACTCTGTAAAGTTTATATTGCACTCACTTGTCTAGAATCAACTGCAGCATACATGATCTCCATCCATCCTTTAAATGTTGCCTAAAAACAAAGATTGGTAATATTTTCAATTAAACCTCTAATTTTTTAAACATTCTAAATAAAACTCTTGTCTTTTGCAACGTATTTACCTCCACAAAAATAAAGAGGAGTATAAGTGATTTGCTGTGGAACACGTCTCCTTAATTCTTAAATACTGAATAAATCCTAATCTTCATGCAAATTCATATAAACTCTGTGTGGATGAGTTGTAATCAATATCTGAGCGTAACAGAGACTGCAATTTACAACAAGGCTCCCAGCTCTAACACTCTGACTGCCAAAAGAGGACAGCTCCAAAAATCAGCCACAATACGTTGGCATTTTTCAGACAGAATATGCAAATAGTGCTAAAAGAAACTCCAGAAGATAAGTAGTCCCAATAGATCTTAAGAAAATAATAGAGTCATAGAATGATCTGGCTTGGACGGGACCTTTACAGATTATCTGCCATGAGCAGAGACATTTTTCACTGCATCACACACTATTAATGATGGGGCATTCGAAACTTCTCTGGGTAACCTGCTTCAGTGTCTTACCACCTTATCATTTGAAAAAATATTCTTCCTTAAATTGAATCTAAATCTATCCTCTTTCAATATAAAACAGTTTTCCCTTTACTGGCACTACAGGCCTTGGGAAAATTTTTCTTTCTTATAAGCCCTCTTCATACAGTGAACAGCCACAATAATGTTTCCCTGAAACTTTCTCTTCTTCAAGCTGAACAAACCCAAATCTCTCAGGCCTTCTTCACAGCAGAGGCACTCCAGCCCCCTCACCTTTTTTTTGGCCCTCCTCCAGCCTGTCCACATATACTTTGTATAGTTTGGACCAAAAACTGAACACAGTATTCCAGGTGTGGCCTGATGAGTGTTGAGTAAAGTGGGACAATGACATCTTTATCTCTGCTGGTGATGCCTTCGATGTAACCCAGCATCCTGTTGGCTTTCTTTGCCATAGCAGCAGACTGTTTACTTATATTGAGCTTGCTGTCCACCAGGACCCCCAGGTCCCTTTCCACAGAGCTGGTTACCAGCCAAGTATATTCCAGCCTGTGTTGCACACTTGGATTGTATTTGAGCACAAATATTTTCCCAGAAGCATTGTGTCAAGCAAACCCAATTAGGAATATTTGTTTGTGTCCTATTGGTTCCAATTTACAGATGCTGTCTCTAAAAAAGACTTGTGCTTGGAAATCTAGCACTAGTAAATTCTGCAACTGCTCATCTAGAGCTTAAAAGCAAGCTAAAAGCTATCTCCAATAAACCCGCTTGACATCAGTACACAATGACTGGAGTGGGACTAGTAAGAATAACAAAAAGGGAAAGAAGAGAAAGGAAAAAATATATTTAAAAACTTTCTCCAAATTATTAGTTGGTTCTCTTCTTGTCTGAAGATCAGATGAGCCCTAGAATGTATCTATTTGATTTCCATGGCAAAAAATCTAAGTCAACATACCTTAACAGATCAAACAAAAGAAAATTAATCCTAGATTTTTATTTCTTTTTTTACTAGATACTGTATTTCTGTAGAACTTGCAAAGGTACTAGTGGTTAGGTGCCAAGGAAGTTTATATCCACCTGGTACATATTAGATATTCTTCTTCCAAAACGGCCATGAAATGCATCAGATTTTTACCCTAAGAAATCTTACTTTGGTTCACAGAATACAATTATAAAAGCAAATCCTGTATCCATTCACATGTTTTAAGGTAACACTGAAAATTATGGAATAAAATGTTACTGCTACAAAACTTAAATCTGGAAATTTAATTTATAAAAATTTATACACTTACTACTTGAAGCAGAGAAAGGTAACCAGCTCCAACATTATCAAAGTTCACTTTCACATTTTTCCACCGAACATCCTCAGCAATGAGCATACGATCTTCACATTCACTTTTATTGTTGACTTTCTCTGATGAGAGCATCTTACCAGTTGTGGTGTTTACACAGTGATAGAACTTTCCAGCAAACAAATTTACTCCCATGATGCTGAAAATTAGCCAGAATGTAAGACAAACCAAAAGTACATTCATAATGGATGGGATTGCTCCAGTAAGAGCATTCACAACCACCTAGTAAATAAACACAGACAAAAATATTTAAAAAACAATAGGTAGAGCAGTAAAAAGGTTTTTTTTCAAATATAGCAAAAGATCTAATGTAGAACATTAGATCACTACATGAACAAAATCAGGAAGTACACTGAAGTAATACAAATAGAAAAGGAACAGCACATGTAATACAACCAAACATGCTACTGTTGGCCTTGAAAACAGACAGGCAGTTCAGTGTTCCTCCAAGATTTTATAATTAGGCATAGTTTTATGTTTTACACACTATTTCTTTTATTCTTACCCTCATGCCTTCAAAGCGCGACAAAGCTCTTAGAGGTCTCAAAGCTCTCAATGTTCGGAGGGATTTAATAGCACTGAGATCTGACAAACCAAGAGCATGGGCTACTAAGCTAACCAAGGAGACCTAGAAGAAACAAAACAAAACAGAAGATTATTTTCTTTTTTAATAGACTCACAACACAAAAGGAATGCCTTGAGGAAGAAACTTCTGATCCGGGTATCAGGAAAAGAGTTCATAAGGACCCTGAGCTCCTAGCAAGAACAAAATAAAAAAAAAGAAGTTAATTTCAGACCTGTTTAAACAAAGTGAGACCTTAATCTCTGGAATTTTTGTCATAGACAGAGTGCTAGTTAGAAGAATGCTTATCATACCTGTGCAAAATGAATGGCAATTTGAATAAAAAGCATTTTAGTAAAAGATCATGCTGTTCAACTCAGCTGAAGCCTGAGATGTACTGAAAACATAATCCCATTCTAAATGGCATGCTACAACGCTAAACAGTGCTCTACTACAGATGCATTGTTAGTCATGATACAATGAGTCACCAACATTTGCTTCTACTAATTTGCACTTAGAATAGTTCTCATAAAAGCAGAGATATGAATAACTAGCAATTTATGCTGCCTGCAGATGACAACAGGCTTTGCAGTGGGGTATATACTCAGTCAGACAGGACTCTGACAGGTGTGACTTTTAACTGTATGACAGACACAGACATACTCAATGATTGGGACCCAGTGCAGCAAAACTCAGAACAGAGAGTCAATGGTAGCATACATAAATACATAGGCAGCTTTAGCTACTCACTGAATGATTATACTGGAATCTTATTCACTGGCATGTGATCTTCTGTTCTTTTAAAACCCTACTTATATTCTCATGATATATATATGTATCAGATTCAAGATACATTAAAAGGACCTGTCTAAATGACAGAAATACACTACATAGAAAGTATAATACCTACATCAACAATCAGGAAGTCCAACCAGCACCAAGCATTAGTGAAATAGGTTTGAAAACCATAGGCCACCCATTTTAGCACCATTTCAAGAATAAAGATGTAAGTGAAGATTTTATCAGCATATTCCAACATGGTTTTTATAGTCTTGCGCTGTTCAATATATATATCTTCGAAAGCCTGCAAAGAATAGGTTACATGTAAGTCAGATATTCATAGGTCTTTGTAAACTACAAATTAAACCAAAAGAACTAAATTAAAACCAGCAAGGTAAAATCACTTTCAACTTTAGACATTTCACCTTAAAATGAGAAGAGATTACAATTGAATTCTTTCTGAATTTTAGATTTTATCATTGCCTGATAATGGAATTACAATATAATAACTGAAGTTGCAAAAAAATTTTTTAGAAATGTCAGCAATAGTCAAAGAAGAATTACAATATAGTACCTTGAAAAGCCACTCAGGCTATTAAACAAACTGATATTAACTAACAAAAGAGAACCATGAACTACAGTGACCAAATATTATGTTGCCGCTAATCTTTACTGAATTCCAGTATTTGGTGCTGATGGCAATGTTTTAGTATCAGAAGGCTGTGAGAAGATGCCACGGGCTGCCCTGTGCCAGCTCCACAATGACTCCACCAAAGGAAGTAGCTGGGCCCACCAGTGAAGCTGGTGATACCTCTGCTAAAACATACCTAAAGACAGGGCAAAACATCTCATGGCAGTATGAGGACTGAAGAAAAAAAAGTGAGAGAAACTATCCTGCAAAACCCAAGGTCAGAGAAGAAAGGGACATCGTGCTTCAGGTGCCAGAGCAAAGATAATAAAAGCATATTCCAAATCCTGTGTCAATCAACAACCAGAACCCAATAATCAGTAGCTGTGTGAAGGACTAAATGTCACTAACAGTAACCAAGGAATTCAAGGATTCCTATATACTCGTCCAGAAAAACTAAAGCAAAAAATTAACTGAACACATAATGAATTAACTATCTGTACTGCCTTTTAGACAACTTTAGAGTACTGTTCTAGTTATTGCATGCAACACATTTTGTATGATTTTTGTAATTTCTTCAACAAGATTTTTAGTGTAACCATTTTCATAAGTACCCTCACAACACAAGTATCCACCTTGCATCAATCAAAAATTCTCACACAGAACGCTATTTGACAGCAGAATTGTAATGACTTATTTTATATGTACTACCAAAAATATTCTGGGAATTTAGTTTGAAGCTCTCTTTCAAGACTTTTTTTTCCCACCGTTAATAAACACAGATGTTTTATAACATTATCTTTGACAAAAAATATTTTATAGGTACTGTTTCTATGGGTGCAAGCTCCACTTACCAGAGCACCACTGCTGAGAAGAATCATGAAGACAATGAATGTTTCAAACCAGTTATGTTCTACTATCTTGTAGCAGGTTTTTCGAAGGTTCCACCAGATTCTTCCTGCTGTGCTTTCCGTAGTGCCTTTACAGCATTTAAATTTCCTTATACAGCCTAATAACACAATGACAAATTGTTATACAGCAAAATTCTCATTATCCTGTAAAAGCAAAATCATTCTTAACTAGCTCCAGTTCCATGCTGTTCAAATTACTTCATTTTACACTTCAAACCACTGCATGCTAATTAAAGCATCCTTACCTGCTCAGTTTGGTGATTTGGATGAAGGAAAATGTGCATGTACACAATTTTTCTGACACTGCACCAAGCTTAGAAAAAAACCTTAAACAACCTGTCCTGGGCTCAGCAGTAGCAGTCATTTTTCTCCCTCTTAGTAGCTGGTGCAGTGCTATGTTTTTGACTTTCGGCCTGGGAACAGCGCTGATAACACCAATGTTTTTAGCTGTTGCTCAGTAATGTTTAGTCTGACCAAGGACTTTCTGAGTCTCATGCTCTGCCAGGGAGGAGGGGAAGCAAGGAGAAAGCAGAGACAGGACACCTGACCCAAACTGACCAAAGAAGTATTCCATACCACAGCACAACATGCCCAGTATATAAACTGGGGGCAGTTACCCGGAAGGGTTAGATCACTGCTCTGTTGGGTTGGGTATCGGTCGGCGGGTGGTGAGCGGTTGTATTCTAGTCCCTAGTTATTTCCCTTATCATTATTATTACTGGTGGTAGCAGCAGTGGTTTTTGTTATACCTTAGTTACTGGACTGTTCTTATCTCAACCCATGGGAGTTAGATTCTTTCGATTCTCCTCCCCATCCCTCTGGGAGCATGGGGGAAGAAGGAGGGGGGGGAGTGAGCGAGGGCTGTGTGGCTGAGTTGCCAACTGGGCTTAAACCATGACACAACCAAAACCAACCCAAACATCTAATTATCTAATAGAGTTAATTTTAATTTACAGGCATATTTTTAATAATTATTTCTCATTTATATACAGAAAATCAAAGAATACGTGAGTATTGTCAGTGAGTAGAAACAAAAAGCATAAACACATAGCAACTTTCATATACACTTGTTCAAGAGTCCAGCTTCTTTTAAAGGTACTTCTGTGTCTCAGTAATTTCAAATAAAATTCACAGATGTAAACATCCTTTATTTGATTATAGAGGAATGACCTCTGCTTCAAGGGCTGACTAAGGATACATCTTTCATGATACAACGAAGTGATTTAACTGTGAAATAGTGACAGCTTTTCCATGTGGTACATATTTGCAGCAACCATCCACAGAATTCTGCCTCACCTTGGAGGACTCCCTACTTTATCATGGGGCCTCTGGGTACAGCTTTCAGTGAACCTCAGTATCCTCCTGGCTAATAGTAGCCTCCTTATTTCTTTAAAAATTACTAATCACATAGAAACATAATGAAGTTTAAATTATTTTAATGGGTGCCAAAGGCAGTATTCTAGTTTTCCTCTGAGTGTCATTAAGTTCATATGTTACAAGTAAGTTATTCTGTATTTCATCAGCTCAGCTAAAACAGCTACCACTGTGAAAAGCATGATTTACCTTACCTTCAACTACTCAAAATGTCTATGTTATGGGAAAATTTACGTTATGCCCAAAGACTGATAGTCACATAAGGTAAAACTGTACAGTGAAATTAAATAAGAAGTGATTTTTTTTTTCCAAAAAAAAGTACAACAGTTTGATATGTTCAATTTATCTCCACATTCCAAACCATTTTTTTTAAAGATGAGTGAAATAATATTTCAAATGAGAAGAGTCAAACAGCCTAAGTCAAAGGTGTCTTCATAACGGTAAATCAAAAAGCATGGGTAGGATAAGAAATTTAGTCCTGAAACATTTTGTTCTGAATGATTTCAATCATGACTTAAAAGGAAAGTAAAACCAGCAAGATAACAAAAATGGGAAATACAATCCTATACAGTATCAGCAGTCCCCTAAAGGATATAGCTATACAGAACTAAAGTAAATCAAAACTTCTAAGAACATGCAAAAGCATGCTGTTAAGACTTCTGTACTTGAATAAAAACACAGGATCTCTTTCTATGTTTTTACTTTACATTATACTCATGCACCCCCTCCTCACATTAATGGTGTAATGTCAAGATAGTAACTCTTCTGTTTGAGTCAAACTTTCAAAGATCTGAATCATCCACTGGATTGCTTTCTAGCACTGTGAAGGGACCACAGGTAATCACGTGATTCTGGCTAAAATTTCACAGTGTAGTGAACCTGGTGTAGGGCTTGGTCTTGCAAATTTCACTACTGACATCATTTAAATTAACAGGATTACTAATTGCTAAGAATCCATTTATGGAATTGTGCCAAGTGTTTATTTTAAAATATTACAAATGATCACATACACATATATTTAACTTTTCATCACACAAAGGGTTCAATAGTCTTCAGTACAACTACCTACAACAGGCAAAACTAATCACACCATAACACTTGGCAAACTAGGATCCTGGACTGCTGTTGCAAATAGCTTCCTTGGACTGCCAATGCTTGTTACAAAAAAGAACCAAAAGGTAATGGCAAACCCCAAATTTTATTTCCACACCTTCTGTAAAACATACCTTCTGTAAAGCATGCCTGTAGTTCTGATACTTTTTCTGGTTCAGTTTCAGATTTTTCTTCTCCAAAGAGAGCTAGATTAACTGTACTTCCATCAGATGAGCTGGAAAAATTTAGCTTCTGAAAATAAAATTTGGCAACAATAATACTTTACTAATATTTACATTTTTGGAATTGTAATTAACTTAAAGCATGCAACACTGTGTACACATAATAATCATCATATTTGTCACCAGAAATACACACAACCATCCACATATAGCAGTCAATGCTGTTGAAATGTGCATAAATCATTCACTTTCTACCTAGAGATTGCAAGGCAATTCATGCAATCTTTCTTAGAATTTCAGAATTTCTGGTCTAAAAATAGTACAATCCTATTCAAAATTTACTACTACCAAGTAGACTTTCTGAACATATTCTACTCATTTTGTCTTCTACTATTATTGTCTTACTATAATTTTTCTTCCTACATTTTAAAACAGTATCATGTATGCGTTAAGATAATGTGTGTTGGTAGCTATTTTCATTGGCGCGGTCTCCTCAACCTCAAGACAGTAAATCCTGACAGCAAAACACTTGAAATTGTGAATTGCCATGGTTAACTGTCCAATGGAGAAAATGTAGCAGATTTTTAAAGACTGACTTTATTTCAGTGGTCATCATTCACAATACAAAAGAAAGGAAATTAATTATCAGTTCTTTTTCACTGGGATCTTCAACACCAATATGATGCAAGCTCATAATTCCTAGCATACATGAGAATTTATGATAAGATTTGTTTTCCTCCGATACACATAATTTACTTAGTTTTCATTTTAAGAACACTCTTATGATCCAGATTGGAAAATACTAAAGTAAAATCAGGATTAATATGATATCTTGTTTCAGATGTGAATTTGAACATTACCCTCAACAAATTATTAAAAGAAATTAAGCCTGGACTATCTTAACCCATAATTGTCACTACCACACAAATACCTTTCATTTTTCTTCATGCATACTGATAAGTTTTGGGTGTTTTTTAAAGGAAAAAGTATGATAAATACATTTCAACTAGCATTTGCATTCTTTTTTGCCAATGCACATATGTATGACATTGTGCATTCTGAAACTACTCATTACTTTGGTACACATACCTGTTAAAAAGCCAGAAGAAAGGATGTTTTCTGTTTTGTTTTAATAATCAAAATTACACATAACAATAGTACAAAAAAAATTACTAACAAGAGAATAAGACTTAATTTATTTTATATTTTGTTATCTGCATGTGTATCGCAAAAGTCCATAGTCTGGAGATTTTAAAGGAAAATATGGTGTCCTGTATATTTAATCTGAGTATGCGTACCAAACTAAATCAAAGTAGTTTTGGTCACAGCATTCTTTGACATTTTACAATGTTATTATCAAGTATATAACATCAGTAATGAACTCATACAACTAAATGTCTGTAGGGTATGATGTAAGCACACTTTCTAAAACAGCCTTGGTTTTGTAGAATTAACACCATTTTCACTAGTTTAGCTAGACTTGCATGATTAAGAGACATGTTACAGACAAGTTGCAGGCTACTTAATCACACTATATTTACACCTCAACTCCAAAATTAGAAAGGAAAAAATTATTTCAGGGAAAAAAAAAAAGAAAGTTAAATATCTGTGTTTGTTACGAAGACAGAGACAATTTAATAAGAAAAAGTAACCCAGTGTTCCACATTAACTTTTCTTAAAAGGATTCAGTAATATTGCCTATTTAGCTGCTACATTAGAAACTGATTATCTGGAATAGTTAGACATATTTAATATAAACAATTCCCATTTTTAATAGCATTAATTTTTAAATATCAATATTTACAGCAAACATTTTCCGATCACTAATTCTACTTAATCTGAGGACTGCACCATATACCTCCGCTATTTTATTAATATGCTGCTTTCATCAGAAGTTTCTTGTCATATTGCTGATAAAAATTAAAACCAACATGAAGTACTCTGGGTCATTTGAACTGAACATAAGCTACTTAGTACACTGAGCAGATGACATGATTTCAACTAAATGAATACAGATTTTTATGAATTAACAACACTAAAAGATAAACAATGATAAATGGAAAAGAAACTGAGAAGAATCAATGTGTTTAGAACATGAAGTTATATATCTCATTTAATACTTGACTTTTGCAAATCAGCAACTAAAACATTTTTGTTAAGAGAAAGTTCTCTGAATATAATACTATTTTTCTTTCTCAGAGTTGGCAGTGAAAAGCTATTTGAATTTTGAACATACTATTTTTATCAATACAAATCTCTACTGTGCTGTTACAAGGTCACATTTGGAGGTCATGATCTTTCTTTTCTTTTCCTGAAGGAGTCAAAGTATGCTGGCACAATTACTTGCAAGAATAATGTCACTACCTCTAACATTGAATATAATACCTCTAACATTGAAGCCACTAACAATTCGTTAAGGTAATTAGTAAAAAAGTAAATTTTTAGTGAGCATCATCCTAAAAGTAATAAATGAAACTTGACAGAAAATTGCAGATAAAGAACTTAAAAAACCTCCACAATAAGAGCTAAAAATAAGTAGGCCTCAGTATTCACATGATGCAATCTACTGTAAATTTAACTTACAAGTCATTCAAACATTGATATCCAAAGAGTAAAGAAAAATCTGGTATGTTTCCCAACCTCCAAAGTGAAGAACAAACGTACAAGCAATAGAGCTGTTAATACAAGTAATAAAAGCAACACATTGCCTCATGTAATTTAAAAGAAAAACAAAAAAACCCCTAAGTAAGCCCAAAGACTGCTGCATATTCTCATCTCCTCATTTACTAAGAATATCTATCTCTCACACTCTGTAGACCAAGTCTTTTTTTTGATGGAGAAGAAGGTAAATAACTGTCGTAAACTGCAAAAGATGATTGCTGATAGGAGCACTTTGGAGAGTATGTTCAGGAATCTCTTAGAAAAGAGGATCCAAAAGTATTTCTACTTAGAAATGTAATAGAAATCATTAGAAGACCTGTGTTATAGTGCTCATAGTTCATAAATTAATATTTTCCTGCATAATCAGATCTATTTTCAGCAAGGAATACTTCTTCAATAAAAAAGTACTGTCCTTACAAAATATTTAGGATTTTTTTCAGCTAACTAAACCCCAAACCTACCTCACCAACTCTATCTAACTTAGAAAAAAAATGTCACGCATACATAACAAAAAAAAAAAAAAAAAAAAGCATCAACTTCCTGTGCAAGGAAGGTAACAATAAACCAATATAATATACAGATAAAAGATATTCAGGTTTTTTTCAGTCAAATCATTACAAGCTCCTGTTTTACTACTAGTCTGCATGATGTTCTGTACTTGTCCAGATTCATGACAGTAGAAGCTTGAAGCAGGAGCATAAAAAATATCCATTCAAATCTGAATCATTCCCCCATACCTACCATATGTAGCCCTAGTAGGATGGCACACTACCACATTCTACCCTCCCTTACTTAAATGCCTTCTCTAAAATGGTTTGGAAAAATCCTCCAAAAGATATATTTCCATTCCATCCTTCTGAATAGCTTACAGGCCCCATGAACACAAAAGTGAGACCTGAAATATTTCCAGTATATAATGTGTGCCAAAGAAAAATAATGCAGGATTCCACAACAAAACCATGTGACAAAACACATATTTGAAAACAGAACGCCTCAATAATCCCCAAGTGGCAAGGAGCAGAGCTGCCCAGCTGTTCAGAAAAGAACACTAGCTTCACACAATTATGGTTTGTGTTATAGTTCTGGAGTTCCTGCATTTAGAGGTTTGGGAAGGTACTATTTCTTATTGCACCTTTTTAACAGTTGTCTTAATTTTAACCTAACCCTCTATTTTCCTAATTTTTATATTTCCTTCTTGCTTGAACTTCCTTATTTATATTATTTTAAATAACCAAGGTTTACTTAGACACCTACATAGAATCCTACATACATATTTTACATATGTCTTTCTAAAAATAAAACAAATTGATTGGGTTCACAAACAAACAATTATTGAGGACGAAGAACAAAATTGATACAAATGATTTCCTAACTTTCAATCTTACAGACATGAACAATATTCATGAGTAGAATTCAACTAAATTATTACATCCATATTCAAAAGAACTATGTTTATGTTCAAAACAGGATACGTTTGATTGGTCATAGAATCACAGAATAGTTAGGGTTGGAAAGTACCTTAAAGAACACCTAGTTCCAACCCCCTGCCATGAGCAGGGACACCTCCCACTAAACCATGCCACCCAAGGCTCTGTCCAACCCGGCCTTGAACACCACCAGCAATAGAGCATTCACATCTTCCCTGGGAAACCCATTCCTCACAACCCTCACAGTAAAGAATTTCTTCCTCATATCCAATCTAAACTTCCCCTGTTTAAATTTGAACCCGTTACCCCTTGCCCTACCAATACAGTCCCTAAAGAAGAGTCCCTCCCCAGCATCCCTATAGGCCTCCTTGAGATATTGGAAGGCTGCTAGGAGGTCTCCACTCAGCCTTCTCTTCTCCAGGCTCAACAGACCCAACTTTCTCAGCCTATCTTCATACAGGAGGTGCTCCAGTCCCCTGATCATCCTCGTGGCCCTCCTCTGCACTTGTTCCAACAGTTCCATCTCCTTTTTATGTTGAGGACACCACAACTGCACACAATACTCCAAGTGAGGTCTCACAAGAGCAGAGTAGAGGGGCAGGATCACCTCCCTCGACCTGCTGGTCACTCTCCTTTTCATGCAGCCCAGGATATGGTTGGCTTTCTGGGCTGTAAGCGCACACTGAAGCTGGATCATGTTCATTTTCTCATTGACCAACACCCCCAAGTCCTTCTCCGCAGGGCTGCTCTGAATCTCTTCCCTGCTCAACCTGGAGCTGTGCTTGGGATTGCTCCCACCCAGGTGTAGGACCTTGCACTTGGCATGGTTAAACTTCACCAGGTTGGCATCAGCCCACCTCACAAGCCTGTCAAGGTCCCTCTGGATGGCATTCCTTCCCTCCAGAGTATCAACCAAACCACACAGCTTGGTGTCATTGGCAAACTTGCCAAGGGCGCATTCAATCCCACTGTCCATGTCACCAACAAAGATGTTGAACAAGAGCAGTCCCATCACCGATCCCTGAGGGACACCATTCGTTACTGGCCTCCAGCTGGACATTGAGCCATTGAGCACAGCTCTTTGTGTGCAGCCATCCAGCCAGTTCTCTATCCACCAAGTGGTCCACCTATGAAATTGATGTCTCTCCAACTTAGAGACAAGGATGACTTTTGGGACAGTGTCGAACACTTTGCACAAGTCCAGGTAGATGACATCAACTGCTCTGCCCCTGTCCATCAGTTCTGTAGCCCCATCATAGAAGGCCACCAGATTGGTCAGGCAGGACTTCCCCTTAGTGAAGCCATGCTGGCTGTCACCAACTACCTTGTTGTTTTTCATGTGCCTCAGCACGCCTTCCAGGAGAATCCACTCCAAGATTTGCCAGGAACAGAGGTGAGGCTGACTGGTAATTCACTGGCTCATCCATTTTCCCCTTCTTGAAAATAGGGGTTATACTTCCCTTTTTCCAGTCGTTGGGAACTTCACCTGACTGCCATGATTTTTCAACTATGATGGACAGTGGCTTAGCAACTTCATTTGCCAGCTCCTTCAGGACCTGCGGATGGATATCATCAGGTCCCATGGACTTGAGTATGTTCAGGCTCCTAAGATGGTCTCAAACCTGATCCTCTCCTACAGTGGGCCCAGGGTCTTCATTCCCACTGTCCCTGTGTCTGCCTTCCAAGACTTGGGTGGTCTGGTCAGAGCATCTGCCAGTGAAGACTGAGGCAAACAAGTCATTGAGAACCTCAGCCTTCTCCAAATCCAGGGTAGCCAGTTCTCCCGATAGCTTCCGGAGGGGGCCCACATTGTCCCTAGCCTGTCTTTTATTTGCAACGTACCTATAGAATCCCTTCCTGTTATCCTTAACATCCCTAGCCAAGTTTAATTCTAAGTGGGCCTTAGCTTTCCTAACCTGGTCCCTAGCTTCCCAGACAACATCCCTGTATTCTTCCCAGGCTGCCTGTCCTTGCTTCCATCTTTTATAAGCCTCTTTTTTCCTTTGAATTTTCCTCAACAGCTCCTTATCCATCCAAGGAGGTCTCCTGGCCCTCCTGCTGCGCTTCCTTCTAGTAGGGATGTATTGCTCCTGAGCTTGCAGCAGGTGATCCTTGAATGTCAACCAACAGCCTTGGGCCCCACTGCCCTCTAGGGCTATATCCCATGGAACCTCACTGAGCAGGTTCCTGAAGAGGCCAACGTCTGCTCTCATGAAGTCCAGGGCAGTGAGCTTGCTGCACGCTCTTCTCACTGTCCTGAGGATCTCGAATTCAACCATCTCATGATCTCTGCAATCAAGGCTGCCCTGGAGCATCACATTTCCAACCAGCCCTTCCCTGTCGGTGAGCATGAGGTCAAGCATGGCACCTCTCCTTGTCGGCTCCTCTATTACTTGCAGAAGGAAGTTGTCTTCCACACAATCAAGGAACTTCCTGGATTGTTTGTGTCGGGCCGTACCATCCCTCCAACAGATATCAGGGTTGTTGAAGTCCCCCATGAGGACAAGGGCCTGAGAGCGTGAGGCTGTTCCTATCCACCTATGGAGTGCTTCATCCACCGAGTCCTCTTGGTCAGGCGGTCTGTAACAGATCCCCACAATAATGTCTCCCATTGCTGTTCTCCCTTTAACCCTGACCCAGAAACCCTCTGTTGACTGCTCACCTGTCCCCAGACAGAGTTCCATACTCTCCAGCCTATCCCTAACATAAATAGCAACTCCCCCTCCCTGCCTACCCGGCCTGTCTTCCCTAAAGAGCCTGTAACCTTCCATTCCAACACACCAGTCATAGGAGCCATCCCACCATGTTTCTGTGATGCCTATTATATCATACACCCCTAGACGTGCACGCATCTCTAATTCCTCTTGTTTGCTCCCCATGCTACAGGCATTTGTACTAGAGGCATCTGAGCTGAGCTCCAGTTGAAGCCGGCTCATTGGCTGGAGCAGCTGGAATATCTCTACATTGCTCTGAACGTTTACTATAGGTGCTGGCCAGTGACTGGGTGTGTTGGGATGGAATGATGCCCCCCTCCCCCAACACATCTAGTTTAAAGCATCCTTGATCAGTCTGGCAGGCCTCCTACCAAATCCACTCTTCCTTTTCTTTGTCAGACCAGCTCCACCAGCCCCCATCAGACCTGGCCTACTAAATGGAGTGCCATGTTCTACATACCCAAACCCCTGACTATGGCACCACCTTTCTAACCATTTATTAACCTGGCCAATCCTCCTAGCCCTTTTAAGGTCCTCCCCTGTATCCTGGAGGATTGAGGAAAAGACAGTCTGAGCTCCAGAGCCCCTAACCACCTCTCCCAGAGCTCTGTAGTCCTTCTTCATGTTCTCTGGGCAGCTGCTATCTATATCAGTAGCACTCACATGGATCACTAGAAGTGGGTAACAGTCAGTGAGACTGACTAGAGCAAATAGCCTCTCTGCAACATCCCTGATCGTTGCCCCTGGTAGGCAACACACCTCCCTTTAGACTGGTCCCAAGAATGTGTCTTTCATCCTGAATTTTAGTTTCTCTTATATGAGAAAGATATAATGTAAGTTACAAAAAAATTGTGAACAAACAGTAAACAAATTATATCAAAAAATATAAACATTTTAACAAACAAGTAATTCTATATATGCAATATTGCAAAGGCAGTGGTCAAATGAACATGATCAGAAAATGTTCGTAATTACATAACAGCTGAAAGTATGGCTCAACAGATGAACAGTGAAAGTAAAGTGAAGATTACCTTTCTATTTTCATAAAAGTATACGCTGGTAACTTCTTTTAAACTTGGAACAGTCTTGAGGCTTAATAGTTCGGTTAACAGTAATAGAAACCTACAAAGCATGCAGGTTATGCCATGGAAGTAGTACAGAAAATACCAAAGATGTAACAAAGAGTGAGGAATAATATGCTGGGGTTGCCCTCAACCATGCTGCGACATAAGTCATGGGACTCAGCTTATAGAGTGGTTGCGCATGTTTCCACTACATTACAATGGATGAGGAAAAATGCATCATAGCTGAGTAGCATGCAGGCCAGTCAATCTCAGAAGTAATCATATATGTATGATTTGTTTAGGTAACCTGTGTAAACATGCTGACACGTTGCTCTGCCTGGTTAAAAAGCACCAGATCTGCACTCTTGACTGATCCAGCTTGATTTTACTCCTGTGAGAAGTAAGAATGGTACGCAATGAAGTTAAAACATGGTACCCTTTAGGATGTCTGAGTTCTGGAAACAGAAATATGGATTCCCACTTACTTAAAAATGTGTTTTCTCGACATGTCACACATTTGCAAAACATAACATTTATAGTTGTTGATTAGTGCTTTAGACATATCCAAAGACATACTGAAAGAGGTAAAGTCAGCAGAATATCTGAAGGTCATAGATGTATATTGGACTTAGGCCTGAATGTAAAAAAAACCAAACAACCAACAAAACCAAACCAAATAAAAAACATAACTAAAAAAACCCAAACCAACCAAACAAAAAACCTACCGCAATCTCAAAACAAACCCACACTATGTATATTAAAGATTTAAGAATTCCCTAAGTGGCAGTAATTATACCTTTAAAATCACTAGTTGCTAAATATGCATCTAGGATACACTTTCAGAAAGAATCCACATGCAAAACAAAACGAAGCAAAACAATCACACCATGTCAAGCATGAAAACTTCTGGGTAAGCAATTTTTCCCAGCTGTCTTAGCTTTTTTAACTGCATGACTTAAAAAAGTTCAAGGCCCATTATGGATTGTAACAGATATTAAGAAATGTAAAAGTGAAAACCCATGCATAGCAATAAACCTGTCATTTCCGCAAGTACCTCACATACATCTTTTATTAGTCTTCTGGTAGTCTTCCCAAAGGTTCATCAAATAATACAGCTATTTAACAACTCCCATATAAACTGCTCCAATTTAAAGGGAAAGTCTGGAATAATATCTACAAAATTAAAGACAACTTCCTTTCTGACTGTGAACTAGTATACATGAAATAGTTTTTTTGTTGTTCAATTATGTATCTCCTATGGTTGTCTTTCAAATATGCCATTCCATAGCTACTTTTCCAAATTGAGGTTAAATTTAATACTAGACAATAATATCTTTTAAACAGCTACTGGTCATGTTTAAACTTGAAAATCAGAAGTGAGAAAACATAGATTTTATTACCTAGTTCATAAATATAAAATATTTAGCAGACGTTATAGCTTCCTCTTTGCTTTGCTTTTAAAGGCTCCTTAGTACTCTAAGGTCTTCACAACAGAGAGGTCAACTTAATATATAGATTAACAGAAGCTCCAAAAAGTAGATGGAATAGATCAAATGTCAGGAAGTCAGCTGCTGAAATAACAAATGAGTGTAATCCTACTGAATGCTGCACTCTACAATAAAAGAAACAATAAAGGGCTCCTTATTACTCCTTTCAAATTGAAGTTTAATTTAACTACACTTTGTTAGAACAAACTTATTTTCTAAAATTTGGAAATAATATGGGGAAATTCATTGTCAGTTCAAAACAAAACAACACAAGAAGCCCACAACTGATCAAATAATAATAAAGCACCAACACAAAACCTAAAAGACCCAAACAAACAAAAAGGAATCAAACAAAAAACCAAAACCAACTGCACAAGCAGTGACAATCCATTAATGTCCTTGGGTCTTCAGGTGCCAGGGGAGTTGATACCAGACAGTCTGCACTAGAACCACAGCACAGCACTCTGAATTTTCAAAGTGTCTCTCAGGATCCTGCTGAAATCCATGAATTTGTTTTCCCCCTCAGTCTGCAGCTGTTGGAAAGTGGTTACTTTCCTAAAACCGGCCCAGTTTAAGGTCAGGCAGCGGACTTTAAGTGACTGGCTCAAAACTCTCACAAGCAAGAAATTAGCTTTTTTTTTCATTCAGTAATTTTATTTTTTCCTCCTATAATTCTTACTTGACATAGTCACCTGACAATACTGACATTGTTCCTTTGGCTTTTCCCCATCAATGAGACTTCAGAATTCAAAAACTTTTGTTATTGCTCTCATTAAGCTTGAGTTAGCACCCTTGTTAGGTTATCCAGTGCAAATGATGCTGATTTCTGCAGAATTCGATGAGCTTTAAAAATCAGATGCAATGGGATTAATTTTCTTTATTAATACTCCCTTATTGTTTTTAAATAGCAGTTTACTTTCATCCTTACTTCATAGAAATATAATGATATACCAAAAAAAAAAAAAAAAAGAAGTCTTTTGTCTCTGTTTATTCTGGTTTGTCTATCCAACTAAAAATCTGGAAAAGCTTGTTTTTCAAAACCCTCTTCTAAACAGGTTCAGCCATGTTTATACACTTCTGCATGGATTTTCTACTCTCTTTAGCTCCACTTTCCCATTTCAGGTTACAAGTTCTCAGTACAGCCCAACAATTTCACATTACAATTGCTTTCTATTTCTAAGCAGAAAGAGCCATATTATTAAAGAACACAACTCATATAATTCATTCAAATAAAATATAAAATATTTAGATTTTACCTCCTTGCTTCCCTCCAAATCCGAGTCACTGCTAAACTCTTCTGTATTTAGATGTTCAAAATCAGATTCTCCAGCAGCTATTGGTACTGTAACTGTAAGGCTTGGGTTGTTTATAAATGATGTATAATCATTGCCACCTACAGTGGCCATTCCATTCTCATTTTTGTGATAAGTTGTATCTATCCTTATTTCAGCGATGGTACAGTTGGAAATGCAATGGTCTTTCTCAGGTCTCTCATGCAATTGATCTGTTGCTGTTCTCTGATTTACAGCAGCTTGTTTCCCCCAGCATGCTTTTCGGACACATTCACCTGCTTTTTTCTTCACATAATCTATTCCCTTCTGAATTCTTGCAACAGCAATCTGTAAATTGTTCATTTCATTATCATCCTCTGTAGGAGAAAGGCTGTCCGAACTAAATGAACTCAGCAGCAAGGCCAGAAAAAGGTTCAATACCTAAAAAACCCCAAAACCAAAAAAAAAAAAAAAACAAAACCAAAAAAACGACAAAAAAAGACAATACAGCTGAATTTCATCCACATGCTTCTTCTATCACCCATTATTAACTCAGGCTTCATGTTTTCCTTTGCTGTATATGATTCTGGAAAATATGCAGTAAATAAAATGTAAATGCAGTTTAAGTACAACACCTGCCCTTCTATGTTTGTAGAAGGTCAGAAATAAATGATTCTTTTGTACTGACCGAACAGATCAAAAACGCTTACTTCTCTGGACAGGAAAGCACTCTTCAACAGAAGACATATTGCATATGTGCAGAAAAGAGCTTTCTTAAACAAAGTCACACAAATATTTTGCTGCAGGTAACTTAAAAAATGTGACGCACATCCTGTCTCCTAACCCGCAAGTCATCCTCTTCATTCAGCAAGACAAAATATACAACAGGTATCAGTTATATAAGCCCAGAGTTTACCAGTAGCTCAAATGGTACTAGGACAGCCAAAGCAGCAGAATACCAGCTCTTAAAAGCCTTCACATCAGTTCTTCTATGTGGCTTTGAAGGCAACAATAAAACTATGCATAAGGAACATAGACAACTGGATAACAGAGCCTGGAACATACAGCAGAGATTGTCTGCTCATGAAAGAAATTGTACTAGAGCTAAGGTATAAAATCACAACACAGTAAATACTGTGGAAAAAAAAAGAAAAAAAAAAACCCAACAAATCAGAGAGATGGATACTTCATTCCACAAAGTTCTGTCTTCTGGTTTAGAAAACTATTCAAGGAGGACGTTTTATTTGGTCAAACAGCTCGCTAAGGCAACAGATCTGTAGAAAATCCTGAAGCAAGTGGCTGTTTTACTGGCAGTAATACAGGACTGGTTTAAAGACAGTTAGTTTATTCTTGCTGGAAATTTTGTTCCTAAAGAATGCTGTCAGGATGGCTAATTTAAGATCTCTTCTGCTATTGAAAGTTGCCTAAAGAAAAGGTGTAGACTAATAGTGGAAGACTCAACAGGCAATGAGAAAAGCAGAGGAAGAGGCAGAGAAATGAAGGTCTCAGATATTGGTGAGTTAATTAACATAAAACTTTTAAGAAGACAGGTTTATGCACAATAATGTACAAATTGTTAATGTACAGATCTGATGCTTTCCTCTGAAAGAGGAAAAGAAGATATAGTACAGGCTGCTCTAAAAGTGTCTGTAAAAAGCATTTAAAAGAAGCAAAAAGTTGAAGGGGTGAAAAAAATATCTGAATCTCCTTTTTCTGCAGAACTTCTGCCTTTCCATTCCAGTTTCTTGAGTCAAGTTGTATAAAAAGTTGCCTGTGCAGTAAGCAAGGCTCAATATGTCTTACATTTCACAGCCTAAGAATGTTAAAGCAGTCATTTTGACAGGAGAGAACAGAAAAAGTGGAAAAAAAAATCCTATATCGGATCAAAAACCTAACAAACAGAAAACTATTTCAGAACCTATACTCATAACAAAAATAATAAAACCCATACTTAAATAACCCATTTAATGATTCTTGAAGACTTTATTACTGGTTATGTTACCATTCTTTAAATGAATTTTCAAATTATTTTGGCTACATACCACAAGGTTTCCAATCACCATGACCATCATGAAGACAGTAAGGCACATAGTTTGGCCTGCAACCTCCATGCAGTCCCACATCGTTTCTATCCATTCTCCACACAGTACTCGGAATACAATCAAGAAAGAGTGGAAAAAATCATGCATGTGCCAGCGTGGAAGTACGCAGTCAATGGAGATTTTGCAGACACATTCCTTGTAGCTTTTCCCAAACAGCTGCATCCCAACCACAGCAAAAATGAACACAATGATGGCCAGCACCAGAGTCAGATTCCCCAGAGCCCCCACTGAGTTGCCAATAATCTTAATCAGCATATTTAGCGTTGGCCAAGATTTTGCCAATTTGAAAACTCGCAACTGAAAAACAAAAAGACAGAGATGTTATTTGCAGTAGTTACAAAAATGGTATAGAAATAAACAACAGATGATGAACTAGTGACTCTCAGCAATGACGAGAAACTTCAGCATGATGCCACCAGCCACAATTTACACAGAAACAGGAGTTCCACAAAATCCACACTTCTAAAGCCTAATAAATTTTAGACTGCTCATTTTTGTATAGCATATCTGTATTCTTTTCTGCATGAAAGTAACAGCACTATGATGAATTTGTTCAGATAGTGAATTCTGAACCTGGCATACACATCAACAAATATGTGCAGAAACAAATCACAAAAAAAAAAAAACCAAACAAAACCAAAAACCACAAGAAAGCTCAACGGGATTCTACTGACAGAATATAAAGGATTAAAAAATGGTGTTCCAAAAGAATACTGCCTCCACAGTCTGGAAAAAAAAAAAAAAAAACAAAACAAAACAAACAAGCCAAACACAAGCTTTAGGTCAAACATTTTAAATTATGAAGGGGGAAAAAAAATAATTGATACTCCTTATTACCCATAACCCATCCGTAATAAGTTATCAAATATTTTTTGTTTTCAGATAAAGCAAAATGGAAAGACATCACAGGTTATAAATGTCTGATAGGTAATTTCTCATTCTTAATTTTTTTTCTAATAAATAAAGTATACTTTATTTTGCCAGGGAGGAAGAAAAAAAAAAGAAAACACACCCAAAAAACCCCCAATCTTCTCTAAATGAAAAAATATGAATTTTATAATTTCTACATTTTAAAAGAACATTTCTAGCCTTTCAATTTCCAGATATCAAAGCAGACAGAAGACTACAAATGTTTTGTTTGTATCTCTCAATAGGCATTAAATAAATTGTATATTTCACTGTGCTTTACCCATCTGTGTTAAAGCAATTACAATAAAATTAAAGCTCTTTCCCTTGAAATATACTTAGCACACAGTATTACTAAAATGTTTTGTTTACATTAAGACAATTAAAATAAAAATAAAATGAATGAACATAGATATATTATAATCACTTATTTCTTTACCAATCTGAATGATCGCAGAACGGATAATCCATCCACATTTGACAGAAAAAGCTCCACCAAACTAAGGATAACTATAAAACTATCAAAAATATTCCAGCCAACTTGGAAATAATAAAAAGGATGCATGGCAATTATCTTGAGAACCATTTCTGCTGCAAAAATTCCAGTAAAAACCTGAAGGAAGAATGTTTATTGTTACTTTATAGATGAGTATGAGTAAGTTGAATCAGCACATAAAGAACACTTAAGAAATAATAATTCCTCTTACAGCAGGACATCAGTAAAGAAAATTAACACAAGCAGAAACTGACAGAAAAGGTGACAACATTAAAATAAGCTATAGCATAACACTATTAACTGAAGTTAAACCTGAGACATATTTAGTGACTAGCGAAGAATAAACTATTCCTAACAGGCTTCCTGTTTGCTCCTCATTTTTTGCTGTCCATCTAATTAAAAGAACTTTCCTCAGCAAGACAATAAAAATTGCCTTTGCCACAATGGAAGCTGCTTTAAAACAAAGGTGTGTGAAAAAATATGAACTGATCATGAATTGGAGAGTGATGTACTATTAAGAGAAGTCTTCATGAGAACTTCATGAGATACAGTAAGCATATCTCCTCTCCCTAGCTGAAAAAAAAAAAGCCAAAAAACAAAAGGCCAATAATGCCAAGGCTCATACTTAAACTAAATCTCCTTTCTGCCTCTCAATGTCTCTGACAACTTCTGAAGCAGAAAGCAAACGCCACTTTAATAATTTGCTGTATTTACTGTAGATTTATGACCACCAGTATCTCCAGAACTGCATGAATTGTTATCTTTTACTGGAAAGAAGAACAAACTTAAAAACAAACAAACAAACAAAAAAAACCCAAAAAAACAAACCCCAGGAGCATCTGACAGTTCTTAAAAGAAACCGCTACACAGTTCAAAAAGCAAGAAATCAGCTGCTGAAACTACACGTGTAGTACAGTGACATTTCAGCTGACTGGGAGTAAACACAAATCTTATCAGCACTGAGAAACACACAGTGCTCAAAATTATATTAATATTAAATATTAAAGGAAAAAATGGTTGTACTTCCTGGGTAAAACAGAGGCATGATCACAAGACTGACAAGATGCCTGCAACAGCCACTGCTCCTCGCCTATTCATCTCCTGTCTTCCTCCTCAAACACATCCTGAATTTATTTTAAACAGTGACAAGATTATTTTCCATAGATAATGCTGACTTCCGGTTAAGGTGAAAACACTGAACTATGTTGACATTGGCTAAAAATATCAGCCTTAAATTAAAATGTCGACACATTAACAACTCTAGATTTAAACCTGAATACAATCATAACATGTACTAGAATTTCATATATTCTAATAACAGAATTGTTTTATTGTTACATTATAATCAACAATTATTTCTCACAATAAACATAGGTTAAGAACTATACCAGATAACATGATCTATGTTATTGCCATTATAAAACAAATAAACCAACCACCTCAAACCCAACCTAGAGGCTGTGTCCACTACGGAACTTACCTGATTTCCTATTTTAAGCACAAGAGAGAAAACGTCAGTCATTGGGTAATGTTCCATGGCCATAAACAGTGTGTTTAAAATTATGCAAATAGTTATAACTAGGTCAACAAGCGGATCCATTACAATAAATTCAACTACATTCTTCACTTTCAACCAGGGCTCCCAACAATTCCAAATTAAGAAAGTGTGGGCAAACTTATACCAGCAAGGTGGACATTTTTGTCTGGATTCTTCAAGTTCTGTAGGAAAAAAAAGAAAAAAAAAAAAGAAATATATAGTGAACAATGATTTGGAGAAAGTGAAGATAGAGGTTTGTTTATCTGTTTTTTTCAGGGTTTAATCTTTATCCCTGGACTCATTAAAGATGTTTGGAGAAACTTCCTCATATTTCAGAAGACTAAAAGAAAAACCTCAAGAATTTTGAGCTAATAATTGATAAAGTTTTCTATTTTTAATATCATACAACATGGTTACAAAAAACCTACAATATTTATGCTTACATTTAAGGACAGTTTTCTCTGTACGACTTCCAACTTCATAGTCCTCTCAAATGTTCAAATACTTACTTTCAGGAAAAATAAGGTTCATTTCACCACAAGAAGGTCTTCGAAAACTATTCAAGCTTTATCAAGAATTTCACTAGTAATAATTTCACTAGTAATAATTTCACTGTTCCAAATAATCCACCTACAAATTTTGTTCTCCTTATTACCTAAGGCCTGGCCTTTAATTCACTGTCACATTTTTACAATATAGCAGAAAATTTATCACAAGGCATTTCTTCCAGTATCTGTATTGCTAAACATGAATAACTAGTACAAAACACATACATGTTATCTATTTTAATTAGAACATGTTTCTTATTCTATTATAAACATGTTCTTTAATTAGAACATGTTTAGCCTGCTTAATTTCTTTATTCACTATGTACATGCACTTTTGTTCATTTATTCAGTGTATTTGCAACAGCCAATATTTTTTTTCTCTTCCACACTGGCATTGTGACATAATACCTTCGAGCTATTCTGAGACTATGTCAATAACATTCACACTTAGAATTATTAGAATGGTTCGAGTTGGAAGGGACCTTAAAGCTCAACCAGTTCCAACTCCCCTGCCATGGGCAGGTATACCTGCCACCAAACCAGCTTGCTCAAAGCCCCATCCAACTTGGCCTCAATTTCCAGGGATGGGGCAGCCAGCTCTCTGGGCACGCTGTTCCCGGGCCTTACCACCCTCACAGTGAAGAATTTTTTCCTAATATCTAATCTAAATCTCTGTCAGTTTAAAGTCATTCCCCTTTGTCCTGTTACTACATGCCCTTGTAAAATGTCCCTCTCCAGATTCCTTGTAGTCCCCTTTTTAGGCACTGGAAGACTGCTATAGGGTCTCCCCTCCGTCTTCTGTTTCTGCTGAAGGGTTGTTTTTTTTTTTTTTTTCGTTTTTATCACCATCTAATGAATTTATATCCTGCAGAATATCAAGTTCTCTACAAAAAGTAGTATCTTTCCTAAAAAACAAGGAAACAAAAGGTCAAGGTGTTTCAGCCTGCAAGCTAACACCTATGTTATGGGTTCGGCTTCCCCCCCCCCGCCCTCCCGCAGAGTCTCATGTTACGCCGGGAAAGAGAGAAAAGCTGGGGGAGGGGAGACAGGGCGCCTGACCCGGGCTGACCAATGAGGTTATTCCATACCACAGCACGTCATGCCCAGGAGGTAGGATTGGGGGCCGGGGCTCGCGCGGCTCGCGGTGAGGGGAGCGACGCGCGGTCTCTCTCTCGGGCCACGCGGTCTCTGGAGCGGCGCGGTACCTGGAGCGGCGCGCGGTCTCTCGGCTCGGTCGGGCGGTGAAACGGTTGTATCCTCTCCCTTTGTATTTACTTTGTCATTATTATTGTTATTGGTGGTGGCAGCAGTGATTTGTACTGTATCTTAGTTACTGGACTGTTCTTATCTCAACCCGTGGGAGTTACATTTTCTTTGGTTCCTCTCCCCATTTCCCCCCCATCGGAGGGGGGGGGGGGGCGGAAAAGGAGGGAGAAGGGAAATTTACGGTTTAAACCACCACAACCTAAGACAAGGGAATAAAAATTGCAGCTTTTAGGTTTCCTGACTGCCTTCATTTGTACAGTTACTGTCCTAAGTTATGTGTGTTATTTGCAGTTATAACACACCTTCCATTGTATTTGTGATAATGCCAGCTATACTCATGGCTCTTTCCCTTAAATCGGGGTCCTCCAGCAACTCCAGTGGTATCTGATATGAACTTGTAGACCTCTTTTTTATTTCTATTTCTGTAGTAGTGCTCTATTAAAAAAAAAAAAGGGGGATTAAAATCAATCTTAGAAATACTGCAAAACAGTTGTCAAAGACTTCTGTTTCAATGAATTCGTAGTATATAAAGTCTTTAAGTGCTGCTGTATCAGATTTTTCTTCTATTAAACATATAAATCTAGTATTTTTTCTAAATGGCTGTTTTCATGTTCTATATCTGAACACTGTTAATACTTATAAAATACCATAAAATGTTTTTTATATTTAATTCCCAGATTATAATCACATTATAGCTAACTAGCATTAGTTCCCCATTAGACACAAAGAAATATTGAAGGAGACCACAGCCGAGAAATCAAACCCAGACTGATGCAGCACTGGAACTGAAAAAATTCCCAGTTCTCAGTTGCATGCTTTCTCTACCAGTATTTCACTGCTGAACTAGTTCAATCACAAGATATTTATAGTAAGTGATTTACATTAGGAAGTTTTCTGCAGTAACAGTTACTCTCTAGAGTTCACTAAAAAAAAACAAAAACAGTCTTAATGTCCATACATATTCGAAACTAATTTAAAAATTATCTTTAACATTTAATGACTATAATCTCTGATTTATGCTATGAATTTCTACTGAAGTAACAAAAGAAATTTGTCTTGACCCAAAAAACTGAATATTTTTTTTTTTTAGATATTTTATTTTAAAAAATTGAAAGCTGTGCTGTATCACTGAACACACCTCAGTTATAAAGAAGTTTTGAATGTATGAGCATAGGTAGATTTTTTTTCAGTAAATTAAATAAATGCATGAAAATGAAAGTATAATGAACTGCAAGAGGATTGTAAGTGCAAGGAATCTGGCTGATGTACTTTCAGATGCTGCAACCCGGGTAAAAATTTTTGTTTCAATAAAAGTTTCTAGGAAAACATATGCAATAGATCCTTCTGCTCCATTCCTAAAGCAGACTGGGGGGAAGGGAAAAACTGACAGAAGGAGAAATCAATGAATTTGCATGTACTTTCTTTTTTCTTTTTTTTTTTTTTAAGCTACACATTGATCCAAGGCAGTGGGAAACAGCTCATCTCTCAGACCCAGGAGAAAAAAAGGGTTTCAGAGCTTCCAAAATGTCAACATCATCTTTAAGACTATGCTTGATTTGCACAGTACCAAATATATGGACAGAGGGGAAAAGTAAAACTAGCAGATTATCAATAGAGTGTTAGGAAATACATTTTTAAAAGAAGCTAAAACCATAAGGAAATTAAAAATATGAAGACAACAAAACAATTTGCAGAACGTTTAGAAAGCTGAGCACCCCATTTTGGGTTCTAAAGCAGATTTAGCAATTGAACATTACTAACTTAATTCACTAAGCAGGTGTAGGCATATCCTTGCTCTGTGGGTATATAAAAATGCGCTACTTTGCCCTCTTTCATTTTCATGCTTCAGCCCCTCACTTTTGACTGAACCACCCTAAACCCATTCCACTGCAGTGAGTTTTGCAAAAGCATTCACAACTTCTCATTCATTTTCAAAGCATATAACTCCACTAAAACATTGTCTGGTGCAATAAAGGTCATGAAATATGAACAATTTTAAACTTTCTTACATTGTCATCGGTTGTCGGTTTATCTATTATCACCTCTGGCAGAAGCTGTCCAGTAGGCGATAACAGACTTGGTGGTCCATCCACTAAGGAAACCACCCCATTGCAATCCACAGTGCTGTGCATCTTCCCATTCACTGGAAATACCGCCAGCCTTCTTGAGGATCTACTGGCCTGACTAAAGTTACTACTGCGCCGTTCACCATGTCTGCGTGGCAAAAAGAGAGAACCTCTTCTGCTCCCAGTATCCTCAAATGTGCTGTGCTCATCATCAGCAAAGTCATTTTCAGATCCTATATCTCTTCCGTATTCTCTGAAACTGAAGAGACTTGTTCTGCTGCTACGTCTGGGAGAAAATAGGGAACCACGAACACTCAGTAAAGACTGTAAAAGAAACATAAAATGCATACATAGATTTACTGCATGCCTATGTATAAAAAAAAATGATAAAATATGTTCCCCAAGAATCTGACAGCATTATTTTTAATAGTTATTTTTAATACACAATTAAACCACAACACATAGGTGCATTTGAAATGTGCACTAGAGATGCAAGTCATACTGTAAATTTACCCATTCACATACCTAAACAATTATTGGAGAGAAAAGAATGAATATGCATAAGGCCATAGTAGATTCTACTTGTGTATTAAAGAGAAAAATCAGGACTTCTAGAACTTCTTATGATCCACAAAGATCATGCATAATGTTAGAAGGTATCAATACCCTTAGTCTTCTACGCTGATACATTACATTTAAAATTTCCTTTTATGAATTAATAAGGAATTCCTATTTCAAGTTAACTAGGGAAAATGCAAAGCTGCTGTGCATTGTAAGACCCACCAGATCCTAAACAAAGTGAGAGAGAAATCAAAAACCTTGTTAGGTACAATCTAGAAAATAATAACATTAAGTCAAGATTTAGAACAATGCAACAGTACTTTTTCTTGGTTGTATTACTTTGCAAAGGTGCAGTGAAGTTTGTTGGATATTACAGTTACCTCACAAACTCCAAAATAAAAACTGCACTATTCACAGTACCTGGTGGGGTGATGTGAATGGCTTCCCATAAGCAAGTCTGTTCCCATCCAAAGAAAAACGGAAACCTTTCTTTCTGATACTGCCATCTGATTCAGACTTTGGAACCTTTTCATCCTTCATGTCATCCTCTTCTCCAGAGAACTCCTTCTGCCTTCTTTTCTTCCTTCTATTTCTTCTCTCTTTGGCACTTTTTGAGCTAATCTTGGATGTTTCTGAAGAACTATCTGAGGGTCCACCAATCCCACTTTCACCGCTGTACTCAGTCATCTCAATTGCAGCTGCTGCTATTGCCTGACACAGCAATTATTTAAAATGATGATTTACAAATCACACCATTTTTTAAAGAAAGCTATAGTCATTGTTCCTAAGATTTATAGCAAATTACATCTAGATGTGTGACAAAGCCCTATACGGATCTGTGAAAACCTTCTAATGAAATTCTGCAATATGAGTTAAAATAAAAGGGCAGTTATGAAAGCTGCCATTCAAACTAAGTTCTGTTTTACATCCACGTCATGAAATCAGAATGCACTGTATATACCCACAAAGTTCATGAAAACTACTAAATATTGCAAACAAAAGAGCTAAATAAAGTCATACTTCAATCTGTATCAATTTAGTAAACTAATTTTTACTGTTACTGTAGGTCACAGCTTCCTTAAGATGCTCTTCAGAAAAAACTTACAGGTACTACTTCCAGTCTTTAATTCAAAGGTGGTAGTACAGGTAGCAAAAATTATTCAGAAATTTAAGAATAAAAATATTTTAAATTCTAATTCAGGCTTGACAAGCACTCCACAAGTACTGCAATTACTTCTAAGCTGAGAATTTGGAAAGGCATCATGACAGGCTACTAGGTACTACCTCTAAAGAACAAATATTTGTTAAAAAAAATTAATCTGACTTGTAGAGTACTTTTTGTTCTCAGTTCAGAAATTCGTTAACATTTTAGACATTATACACTTAAAAAGCAATAAAAAGCCACAGAGAAAGCAGAATAAAATACTTGCGAGCTACGTAAAGGAATGGCTTTTTTTTTTTTTTTTGTATGTTAATTGAATTATTGGTTCAGGTTTGAAGAAACAGCATGCAAAGGCATATACTGAAGTTTAAACTCTTGTTAGAAAATACCTGAGCTTCTTCTTGCTGCTGCCTCAGTTGTTCAAGCATCTGCTGCAAGTCTGCCTCCCTCTGTTCTGCTTCAACCAGAGTTGCTTGATTTTGTTCTTCATAGGCCATGGCAACCACAGCCAAAATTAAGTTAATCAGATAGAAAGAACCCAGAAAAATGACTAGAACAAAAAATATCATGTATGTTTTGCCAACAGCTCGTAACGTCTATAGGAGAAGAAGAGAAATGATTCATCTGGTAAAGACATGCATCAGTTCTGCAGTTCATAAGCATTTACTGAATTTGAAAAGTGCAAAACTATTATTAAGCTGTTCTTCTGTAATAAGATCATACAAGCTTTCTGAATTACGAAGTAATCAAATAAAAGGGAGCATTCATGTATGTTAAAAACATATTTAAGGATAATGTTGCTTTGAGACAAAGCTCTTTTAATGCCTAATTATCTTGAAAAGAATGTGGAATCAGAGTATTTAATGTGAATCACATATCACAGGTTGGATGCTTAGTACGATTACCATGTGTGAGCATGCTTTCCCCATGAAATAGCCGAAAGAATTAAAGATGGCACAATCGATTAAATAATTAAAAGACAATATTCATTAAAAGATTTTCACACACTCTGTATGAAAATCTGTGGTAAGAAAAGTAATTTATAGAACACACACATTCTTAGTTATGAAAAACAGGATTCCCAGTATTTAGATTTAGATCCAGATTTGCTATCATGGAATATTTTTACAATTTAAACTCAGTATTAAAGTTTTTGAATACAAGATCCTATCACGAGGCACAAAATGAAAAATACATCACAAAAATTAAATAAAGGATCAAAAAACTTCATGGGCCTCTTCAGAAGTCATGGGAGATTCTGTAGTAAGTGCTCATGTCTGCTTAATTCTGCAACTGAATTTGACTCCTTTCACAAACTGATTTTCAATTGCAAACAGCAACAATGGTATGAAATAGAAATATGAATGGCCTTTCCATGCTTAATTTGGGGCCACCAAGACACTAACCACAATTTTCACTATACACTCACCAGCTGATAAAGATTTTCCCAGTAGTCCTGTGTCATAAGTCGAAACAGTGACAAGAATGCCCAACTGAATGTATCAAAACTTGTGTATCCATAGTTGGGGTTTCTACCAGCTTTCACACAGATAAACTTTTCTGGACATTTACTAAGAGATTAAAAAAAAAAGCAAAGCAATATATATATATAAAAAAACCCAACATATAATACTACATTTGTTTTTAAATTACTGTACCTTAGGCATATTTGTGGCTTACAATATTTTAAAATTTAGTGGGAAAATGGAGAGTGTTCTTTAAAAAAGCCAGAAAAGAGGAAATAAGTAAATGAAAATCTTTATTCCTACCTTCTTTCACCCTTATACACAAAATAAAATTTATTCCCAACAGTTTGCTATGACCTCTGCAGATACCTCCTCCATGGAAACAATGTATTTACTTAACACAGAGACTCCATATGGTGAGTAATTCCATGCAAAAAAACAGAGTCAGTAAACATATTTTTACGCTGACTTCTATCTTTCAGCAGGGTTCGCCTACCAGATTTCTTGGTTTCTTCAAGTTCGTGAATTGGTCAAGTCAAATTAATAAATTCTACCAATTCCTCAACAGCAAATAACCACCATAGCAATACTTCTATCTCCTAAAATTGTACATATCAGTTTATGTATTAGGTGATCCTGTCAACTGTAAGCACACTGTTTCAGTTACGATTCTAGTCCTAAACGGTAGAAGAGGTTCTTGCCTCCAAAACCACTATAGAAAAGTACTATATTTCTTTTTATGTATGTGCGTGTATACTCGATGCATATTTACATACACACATAAAGTTACCTGATAGTTACTTATACATACACATGAAATGTTTACCAAAAAATACTTAAGTATATCTGTTTTGAAGATATAACAAACTAAAATAAAGGGATGGACTGATATATCATTAGAATATAGAATTATGTGATTTGTTTACAAAGAATTTGTACAGAGAGTGAGACGGTCCATGCATGTGGTCCAGAGACTGAAGAACCCTGAGGATGTTCCCTCAAAAGCTGGTCAGTGCCAGTATCCCATGCCCATTTTAGAGATGAGAAATGGCATGAAACCCATAGGAATGTACTTAAGTCACTGATTATACAATCCACTCCCTGACATGGAATTTCCTATTTACGTAAGAGGTTTTTAAAGGAATTTACAGCAAAGTATTGTCTGATTTGACATTTTTACTCATTCAAGTTTTTACTTACTACGAACCACGACCACACATTATTAAGAAGCTAATTTAGCTACCTGACTTCACAAGTTTAGAGTGATATTTTTGTGCACTTTGGTTAGACAGGTAGATTGTAATTTTCAGTGTACCTTACCCTGCATCTGTGCCATTGCCACAAAGTAGATAATCCTTTTGTCCTTCTAAGCGATAGAAATTACCTAAAGAAAAAAACAGGAAGCAACATGATTATAATCTGTAGGAGATTTTGGCAGGATTTTTTGTGAGGATGAACGTATGTCCAAGTTACCATGGTTTGAATGTTCATAATCTCCCATTCACATTTTCCCAATAATGGGTTCAAATACTGGCATATCCATACTGGTAAGTAAAGTTCCAAAATTAAAGAATAAAATAAAAACCACAACGCAAAAAAGAAATCCTAGAACGATGATTAGAACATTTAGACATAAATTGCATAGTCTCTTCTTATTTTATAGCAAATACTGAATATCCTTCCAAAATCTGATATTTAATATGTGAGAGAAATAAAGCACAAAGCCTAGAACTCTTTTGCTTATTTATAGGTACATTGTAATCAGATAATTAAAGCCTACCTCATTCAAAATGGAACTATTTACAATGGCTGGCTAACAGTTTTGAAGTCAATGCAATTATTAATTTGAACAACCTGTGACTGAAAATATGAAGGCAGCATTTAAAAGGAAGATGGATGTTCCAATGACAATGTTGTAACAGCTGCTGTACTGTAAACAAATTTGTAATTTTTATTTTAATTATAAGGTTGCAGGCTTCAGAAATAAAAGCATGACAAACTATGTTGCCCTTTAAAACAAACAAAAAGAAAAAGAATACAGATAGAAACATGGTAACTAATTAGGGAAGAGGGAGATTGAGGGCAGATCCTATTCAGAGGGATCTATGTAGGCTGGAGGAAAGGGCAGACAGGTGACAGAAAATTCAGCAAATACAAACGCAGAGTTGTGTCCCTGGGAAGGAGGAGCCCCTTGAAGTGATACAGGCTGAGGGCTTTACCAGCTGGGGAGCAGCTCTACAGAAAAGGCACGGAGGGGTCTTGGCAGACAGCGAACAAGGTGAAGGTAAGACAGCAGGCTGGCAAAGAGGCTGACAAAAGGCTTGGGGTTTAAAAGGGTAAAAAACTATTTAGTCAGAAACTATGATGAAGAATATATGAAGATAGGAGGATTGCAAACTGAACACTTACATCAAGTCTAGTAATGCCAAAATCCTACCATTCAATAACAGTACTTACACAAAGAAAAATTATAATCCTATTATTTCCACAGAATCTTTAGAGCTAGCCAAAACTTTGAATGTTCAGCTACTGATCCAAATGCCAGGTGCCAATACTTTGACATGTGGATTATTCATATATTTTCAAAGAGTAAACCCGGCTTTACTCCTTAATAAATGAAAATGCACATATGCTAAGAAAAGTCACTAGATGGCATCACAGTCACTCACAGCAGACCAGCATATGAGATGATGAAAAATAATACCAGGAGGACAAACAACCGAGCCCACTGAAATTATAATGCAACTGACACATAAAAATTATTAATAACAGGTTATATAAAAATGGAGGAATACAAACATAACTAGATGGAACTTCCTCGCCTGCATCAGCACTCTGTAGAGACTCAGCAAAATCAATGGTTGTAGCATAGGAAGCAAATGACATTCTTGAAGATTTTACTTCTATGGTTTAGCTTTAGATCGATACTTAGTGGGAAATGGAAATAGAAAATCTCTATGCTGTATTTGAAGAGAAAATTCACAAGTGTTCTACAGCATATAAACTATCAGCCAAAATTACCCACAAAGCGCTATCATCACTCCATTTTTGCAACACTTCTTAGGCAAATAAACCAGCTAAAATAATTGTTTGCACAAAAAAATGTAAATACAGTCACAGATTTTTGAGAACATTAACAATTCAATTAACATCAACAATTGCTACTGCTGAACCCATGACAGAAGTGAAGAAAGAAAATCTGAAAATACAGAAAACAATTTTAATGCCCATTTTTAAGGAAGGAAGGAAACATGACGCATCAAAACAGCCTGTAACAACTGTATTTTCTTTGACTTTTGGGTCAGTGAGGAGGGAAACTGGCATCCACTATTCTACCAATTTCTTTTTCTTTAAATGCAGTATTGCAAATAATTACCGAGCAATACCCTGTAAATCTACTTCCAGCACACATCCACACATGAAAATGAATCAAATTTTTGGCAATTAGAATATGATGTACTACATCTCATGGTTCCTGGTGCTACCACTTAATATGATACAAACACAAAAAATAAATAGCTGTCTGTTTCTGAACCTGCCTGAATGTTATCACTTCAGTCTACAGAGATTAAGACTGCAGAAAAACATCTCGATTAAGATGTCTTTGTCAGTCCCCTTAGTAACAATAGGTCCTACAAGATGAATACCATCTTCTTCCCTATCAGAATCACTACTTGCCTAGTTCTTTATTTAACACACCAATTGATTTCTTACCTCTACCTAATAATAAAAGTACATCTTAACTAGGAAATCTCTGATATTTATCTAGTGCTTCCCTGCCTTATTTTTAACCTTAAGATACAAGGAGAGGCTAAAAGAATTAGTTTTGTTCAGCCTTGAGATGGGGGTGGGAGGATGTAGGGGGTGTGGGTGGATCTTCATATTGCCTACAAGTATAACATGAAAGACTAAAGATGGAGCCTGACTCTTCCCAGAGATGCACACTGGAAGGGTAAGAGGCAACTACGAAAGTTTAAAGTTCAGAACTGATATTTAAAAAAGATACTGTGAGACAGGTCAAACACTGGGCAGGCTGCCCAGAGACACTGTGGTATCTCAATTCTCAGAGATATTAAAAAATTGACTGGATGTGGCACTGAGTAGCCTGCTGTAACTGGACCTGCAGGCAAGCAGCAGCTGGTCTGGTTGGCTGTGGAGATCTTGTCCAACCTGCATGAATCCATGATTCTAAAACCAACCTAACCCTATAAATATGTTTCTAAGTAAGTACAGAACAATCATGTCAGCATAGGTTTTTGGATCCAGTACATGCAAATCTCTACTCTTTGCCATCATATTTAATTGCTTTTTACCTTTAACCTACAGTATGAAACAGTAATCTTGTGTGTGAATGTGTTTATACGCAAAAAAATTTAGTCAGTTGCAAAAGTGTTTCTTACTTTTATTCTCAATGTATGCTGTCCAATCAAACTCCGTGCCATTAAAGTATGAAGCTAGGTATTCTTCAAAAGATGTTGAATTTTCTGATGGCCAGAACAAGCATTTATTCTTCAAATTGCCCATGAACAACTGCAGCCCTATTAGTGCAAATACACTCAGGCAAAACACAGTCAAAATCATTACATCTGAGAGCTTCTTCACAGACTGAATTAAGGCTCCAACAATAGTCTTCAAGCCTGCAGAGAGAAGCAGATCTTTGTTATAATATTAAATACTTACCTACACTAGAATGTGATGTGAACTACTCCAACACACAAGTATCATGCACAGCTTCACAAAAAATCTTAAAAATATTTTCCAAAGGAAAAAAAAACAAAGTACCAATGAGTCTCATGGTTCATGACAAATTAATTTGAAAATATGAACGTGAATGAATGGGACACATTCCAGAACACTTGCTCTTCAAATCAAGAGGTAACTTTTTATTCATGCTTTCTATACATGTAAACTACAGGTAAAGAAAATTGGTCATTTTATTTTCTTCTTGATGCCTCTTGCTCCAAACCTTTGCCAGTGTTCTATTCCAATAGATTGGTTCTACAACAGCAAACAAAAACAGAACACAATTGCACTGTGGTAGAAATTCTAATGACTGCATTCTTTTGCATCCTGTTCAACTGGAGGTGGGGTTTGGTGAAGACAGGTAATAAATACACCATGCAGTTCCCATGCTACTCTTTGTTATCTTATTCTTTTGTTAGGAATTCAACTTCTACCACAGACTGAAATTTTCAATCCCAAATGTCTTCGATAAATAGTAACATTAAAATTAGTAAGAGAAAATAAAAAGAATTCATTTTGATCCTTAATGTGGGAGAGAAAATGCGACATCATGAAATGGAAGTATGCACAGGCTATGTGATTCAGTTTCTCATGCAAGAATGTATTAAACTCCAAGGCTGAGCATTTTAGAGAATTGGAAAAGGGTATCAAATTGCAGTTAAGACTAAAATCTGGATGCTTCTGTTAAAGACAGGAGTTCAGCTCCTCTCAAATTTCAGTCAGCCTCAGTGTTTAACCTTGCTCTCACCTGGAATGACTGATATTGTTTTCAAAGCTCGGAGAACTCTGAATGTTCTCAACGCTGAGACATTGCCCAGGTCCACAAACTCTGTCACATATCTGCAGCGAGGGATTTCACACACAAACACAATGACAGCACACACAAAATTAAACAGAGGTGATGTAGAGTGCCTACTATTTTACACATTTACTTCTTACCTGGAATTACAGAAATAGTTTTCAAAGCTCTCAATACTCTGAAAGTTCGAAGAGCTGAAACATTGCCTAGGTTTACAAATTCTGTTATATACCTGTAGGATTAAATCACAGTTATTCAGAATTGAGGTAAAGCATACACTACTTACCTGGACCTGTAATCTAGAATGGATTTTTTGGAAAGAGAACTTTAAATGAAAGACTTGCAATTCATATATTCCTGTTTCAACTAAGTTTTCCCTAAGAAACACACACTTAAGTATCTCCACTGAATGCAACTTAAAAATTAAATTGATTTCCCTGTTTATATTGTTTAATACACTTCAAAATTAATTGTTCAGTGGTAGCATCTCTTTTGTACTGTGGGACAGTCCACTAATTCTGTTGTGACCTACATTAGCGTAAAATATTAAAATGGAAAAAGTTGAAACACAATTCAACTACAATTCATTTTAAATGAGCTAAAATAACCCAAACAAATCCTTACAGGTTCAAAAAAAAAAAAATGTCTGATATTTTACCTTAAAAAAAAACTACATACTTACGCAAAGGAAATGACAACAAAATCAAGCCAGTTCCAGGGGTCACGAAGGCAAGTAAAATCATTTATACAGAAGCCTCTTGCAAGGATTTTTACCAGAAACTCAAAAGTATAAATTCCAGTGAAAGTGTATCTATGAGAAAACATCCAAGCAAAAGTTTAAGATTGTCATTCAGTGATACAACATCACAGGCATGATGGAAAACCACTTGGACCCAGTGACTGGTACACATACTGTAACAGCAACTACAAACTCACATAAACTGAGGCTGTTTTCCAACCACTGTTCTGCAAAATAATTGGACTGATTAGGTATTTTATCTGATACATTTTTCCAGTTCCTGGAATATAAGATTTTGAAATTTCAGCACAACTAAGAATAATAATAATCATGACTAACACGAAACTATTTTTGCTCAAATAAAAATTTCAGCATGGCTGCCATGTCAGAAATAAAATCCACAGGCAGATGAAACCTAGGGTTTTCTAGTGCTTGATGGCTGACCAGGTAGACTTCAGAATGTCAAATAATAATCCTCAGCAGAGGTATTTTCTTTAATAAGGGTGTGTGTGTCCCCTTTTTAGATTTTGTTATACAAAATGAAGATGCCTCAAAGGGCCTTAGAAAGCATCTTCCACAATGAAAAGCAGTAGTTTCAGGCAGAATGGCTTTTTTATTCTTTTTTTTTTTACATATACGTGTGTGTATATGTATAAATTCTGAAGGAACAGCTCAAGAAGGAGAATGCATAAAAGCATTAGTTGTACAAACATGCTGAACAAGAGTATTAATCAGAATATTGTTCAGAGGAAAAGATTAACAATATCAGAGCTTGTTTTCTTCCTTGACCTTGCAGGTCTATGCTGCTTTGAGTAGCAGCTAGGATCAAATTCAAGCTAGAAAAAGGAGAATACTGGTATAACACATGAGGGTAAGTAAAACTATATGGTCTAGCTCTTAATTTAACTTTTCATTTTTAAGCCACTTAAAAAATTACTGGCTGATTTAAGTATACTTACTCTACATTCTTTGTCCATTCTGGAAGGTTACTCCATGTCATAAAAACACAGTTTGTCAAAATAGTGAGCATAATGAGCATGTTGAACAACGTTGACTACAGTTAAGGAACATATTCTTGTCATCAATAATGCAAATAATGATGCAAATAATGATGCAAATAATGATGCAAATAATGTCATCAACAATGCAAAGATGTTTCACAATAATGATGGCTATGCCACTAACTCTGTAATCTAGGCACACATGCTGTTTATCTCCCTCTGAATTTAACTAGAAAGCTAAAGAGGCAAATCTTAGCTGTAATTCATTTTGAAAGAATTAAGTGCAGGTACACATTTAAACACTAAACAAAAAAAACCCATTGTTGTTAAAGATTAAAAAAGACTAGTAATAATTTTTAACAAACCACTTGAAAAGGATATGAATGAACCAAAATCTTAATAGCTATTCTTCTAACAATATTGAAAGGAGATAAAAGGTACAAGGCAGGTGTGGCACTGAACCTGAAGATTGTCTTCCCTTTATTCAATACTATAAAAGTCTTATAAAAAAACCCAACCAACCAAACAAACAAAAACAAACAGAAAAAAGAGACAAGACAGGAAACAGGAAATTAAGGACACCTGTTAGTAACTTTGCTATAGAGGCTGCACTTACACATCAGTAGAATCTTACAAGCAAATATCAGTCTACATTTTCACGTAAGCAATGAAAAATCAACACCATACATCCTCTGCTGTGCTTTTAAATAAAATCTGCATTTCAGCTTTTTCCAGGATTATGCAATTACATTAAAAATTTATCATTTTTAACATTTAAAATTAATCCAGCTATAATACCTGCACTTCAGATCAAGGTTGGCAATGCAAAACAAAGCACCTAACCCACCATTTTTGAACACTTACAAGCAACTATTTCAGTCCTTTGAAACTGCTTTTGAGGTGAGACATCCTTAGCTTTCAAAGGCTTTACTGCCTTTACTGCACGTACAATTATCACTTGTGCCACTTATGCAACCATTTTTTTTAATTTTGACTATGAGGCAAAATGAAAATGTCATCTAATTAAATCTTAATTCAATCTATTTCCTAAGATTATTCTTCCAGAAGGCTAATATCCGGAAATATAAAGGTAGTAACATTGCATCTTTCTGTTTTCTAATGATATTCTATTGTAAAAGAAATAGATAATTTGCAGTAGCATTCATGAAGTTGCAACAACAAAACCTAAACTAAAAAAAACTACATCTGATTATCAGTCTTCAACATGCTGTACAAAAACCCCCACTGCTTAACTTAGCTGCTTCTTATAGAGAGGTAATACAGCTCTTTGGTCACTCGCGTGCAAGTTGCTCATCTGTTGATTATCTAGAACTTGATTTCAAGAACCTGTCCTGTTTTTAATCCAGCAAGCATTTTACTGATTTACACAACAAAATAATCACTGACTGATTATATTCCACTTCTGCCTACATGAAAACGTATTTTCTTCATCTGTACTTGCCAAAGTCACTACCCTTGCTCTTTTCTCCTTTTGTTTTCATTTTATCTACAAAAGAAACTGAGTCGCATTGCAGTACATATCTAATATAAGTTGAGATTTTGTCTTCAGGTCTATATTGGGTCTGTAACATAGACCAAATACTAAAACACAAAGTACGCAGTTTTAGTCCTTCCACTCAGTCCCATGTGAGAAATGAGTGTGGGGCTACTCGCATGTTATTTTTACGCTGTTTTGCTAAACTGATACTGAGCCACAAATCCTCTTTTACATTAAACAAAACTACACCATTTACATGAAATTTCTGGGAAAACTTCTCATCCATGCAGATATAAAGTCATTCTAAGAGGAATGATGTAGCAACTTTGAAGAACCTCCTTGCTCTGTAACATATTATTACTGAGGTCATATGACCTCAAATTATCCTACTAGTTTATTGTCTTCATGTTCCTCACGGGGCAGTCCAGGGAGCAATTACTTGCTGGGGAACTGGTATCAAAAACCGTCAGGAAAAACATAACTGGCCAGAAAAATCAAATCTTCCCCATGAGACTCCAAACAGTTGCAGTGGCCCTGAAGCAAATGCTAGGAAAACAAATCTGCGACACAAACTCTTACCAATCAAATTAAGTCGCATCATATGAAGCTGGCATATACGTGACAATATTTATTCTTTTTACTTATGTCTCTCTGTAGCCAGACAGTATTTAACAGTTAACTTTTTATAAAACAAATATTTCTATGAGATTTCAAGGAAATTTTGACAATTGACCTTTTTGGCAGATGACTGAATGAGCACTTTTTCCAAAGAATATCTTACTGAAATAAATCTCAGGTACTGTCTATGTTTCCTAGAAACCCCAGGAACAGAGCAGGCAGGCAGAGAGGAAGTTTTCAAATGCATCTGCATTCAATCAGATTTGAAGAGATTTAGGACATCTAATGCAAATCCGTTAACTCAAACTATCATCATAAGGAAACCTTAGACAATAAAAGAAAAGCTTCTTAAGCAGAAGAGTTACAGTCATATTTAGTGTATTCAAAGTAATTAATATGATATCACATACTGCATAATACTTTCAACCAGGGCTTCTGACTACCTCCACACCAGAGCATTTATCACTTTATAGTTCAACCGGACTGTTCTAATTACACTCTTAATATAAAATACTCACTTTTTTATTGATATAATATGGATCCAGGTCCTCCAGGGGCACAGACACCATTCCTGGAGGAATATCACCATAAATAAATGGCAGTATCTTTCCCGCCTCTAAGTCAGGACTTGGCTTTGGGTGATCTTCCTCATGACCACCATCATCTTTATGCTCGTCTTTGTCACAATGAGTCTTTTCATCAGCAATACGTTTTTCAATAGCTGCAAGAGATTCTTTGGTGAAACAGAAGAAGCTGTCAGATCCTGGTGGTACCAGCATTGCCCGCGCCATCTTTTCATTCTGTAAACTTTAAATGCTTTTAGGCGCTTGAGTAAGAAGATCCTAGGAGAACATGAGAAAAAAAAAAAAAAAAGAGAGAACAGAGGGCAACAGCAATGAAAATACCCAAATAAAAGCTTCTGGCACAGTCATCCTTTGCCTCTTTTCTAATTTTAAAACTCTGTAGCAGAAAGTATGAGAATTAATTGTCAGATACTTCATAGAAAGTTAGGTACCAGTAATGACATGGAGAACAGACACAAATTATGACAAAGAAAAAACCAAAAGGGGCATGGGGAGAAAGATAACATTTGCACACAGTTTGTCAACTCATGCTAATACAAACCTCACAAGACAAAAGGAAAAACAAGCCCTGCTTTAGCTAGCCTAAACATCAAGTTAAAACACACCTTACTTGAAAAAGAAAGGTGTTAACACAGCTATGTAGTGCTGTGTTTCAGGGAATGGGGTGGCTGGGGTGACACCACTGCAGTTCTTCTCTGCCACCCCTTCCCCCTCACGTTTTTATCCTGCTCTAGCATGGGTCTTTCCCACAGGCTGCAGGGCTTCAAGGTAAGTCTGCTCCACTGTGAGTAATCCATATGCCACAGTTCCCTCAGCGAATACCCACCTGCTCTGGCATGGTGTCCTCCACAGGCTGCCAAGCAGACACCTGCTCTGGTATACTCCTCCATGGTCTGCAGGGAAAAACTTGCTGCACCATGGTCTGTCCCACAGGCTTCTGAGGAATCTCTCCTCTGGCGCCTGGAGCCCCTCCTCCTCCTCCACTGACCTGGGTGTTCACAGAGCTGCTTCTCACACTTTTTTCCTCATGCTGACATGCGGCATTTTGCCCTTTTTGAGTGTGTTTTCATACAGGTGCCACCATCTCGGCTAAGGGGCTCAGCTGTGCTCTTGGATGGGTCCACTAGAGCTGTGCGGAAATGCACCAGGCCGCCCCTGCAGCACCCCCTCAAAACAGGCGCCACAAACACCAAGTACAGAAACACTTTTAGGTCAACTTGATATCAGTTGAGGAAGACATATTTTTTAACAATTTTCTAGCAGAAGCTAAATTCTCATGGACATGCAACCTGATGTTACACAAGCCATCTCTTCCTCAAAATCAGCTAGTAAAGGGTATGCACATACTTCAAAACCCTGCTTTTTCAGCTGAGCTAAACCAGCTTCTGATTTCTCAGCAAATACTCTTTACCATGATAAAAAGACACAAAAGGCATCTTTGCACAGCCCAGTAAAGAGATGCAGTATTGGTGGATGACAAGTGGATTATGAGCCGGCAGTGTGCCCTTGAGGCCACACGGGCCAATAGTATCCTGGGCTGCATCAGGAAGAGTGTGACCAGCAGGTCAAGGGACGTGATACTTCCCCTCTACTCCACCTTGCCGAGGCCACATGTGGAGTACTGTGTCCAGTTCAGCGCTCCTCAGTACAAGAAAGACAAGAAGCTCCTGAAGAGAGTCCAGCGGAGGCCACAAGGATAATCAGGGGTCTGGATCATCTTTTATGAGGAGAGATTACAGGAGCTGGGCCTGTTTAGGAGACTGAGAAGGGATCTCATTAATGCATTTAAATATCTCAAAGGCAGGCTCCAAGAGGATGGTGGCAGACTCCTTAAGTGGTACCGATAAACTAAAGCACAAGAAGTTTCACCTCAAGACCAGGAAGAACTTCTTTCTGTTGAGGGTGGCAGAGCACTGGAACAGGCTACCAGGGGGGGTTGTGCAGTCTCCTCCTCTGGAGACATTAAAAGCCAGCCTAGATGCATTCCTGAGTAACATGCTCTAGGTGACCCTGCCTTGGCAGGAGGGTTGGACTAGATGATCTCCAGAGGTCTCTTCCAACACTAACAATCCTGTGATTCTGTTATAGCCTATTAAACAGCTATAAAAAAAACCCAGATGTTTTTCCTGTCAGACACAAAGCACTTAAGAAAAACACAGAAATGTTTTTTCTCCAGAATAGAAAGCCCAAGAATGCAGTCTCCCCTTATTTATGAAAGAAGTAATAACTTCATCTCTGGCATCTGAATGATTCACTATTCTCAAATGGTGACCCTGAAGATCTGCCCAGCCATTCCTGGACTGAGAAGCAGCTGTCCCTTAAAAGGTACTTTTCTTTCGGAAGCTGGATGATGTCTGTTTCTCTCAACACCAAGGGAACATCCACCAGCAGAAAGGGTGAGCAATCTCTCTTGAAAGGAAGGTCACCAGGATCTTTTTTCATACCTTTATTTGTACCTAATTGCTAAAGTAAGTAACTCAAGTATTATTTGGTACCTCTAGCTTACAACTCTTTTTCACAAATAAGATTGTGGAGGGGAGTGGGTATTATCTGCTTCTTTATTTTTAAGCTGAAAACTCACAAGGATTTTCTTAGTGCAAGCAGCCATGTCTGTTTAAATTTTTTTTAAAGCCAAGGAAAGTTCTTACTAGCAGGGTTTTTTTCCTATGCCAAGGTGGTAGCTGTGTAAAGTTAAATAGTAGGTTTTCCCCTAGAAAACTCTCCTATATGATATATTAGCCAATACTGTATGTGGTGTAACAGATTCTGAGGACTGCACTTATATAAAATTTGATTTTCTGTATTGAGTGATAAAACTACAGTTAATATGTGCAGCCATATGTAATCAGTTTACACACAGTTATTATCTAAAAAGGTTAGTTACACAAACTCTTTTTAGAGTGTGAAGAGAGCAAGATCTACAGCCGTTAGAACTACTTCTATCTTAAGACAAAATAAAAAAGTGGCTGCCCTTTATAAGCTAAATATGATATGATTTTTCAGCACATCTACACACCATTGACTAGTCCATAATGCCTACCAACAAGTAGGGGCCTATTTGGCAGTTTAAGAAAAACTTATGCAACTTCATGTTTTGATGACTATCTTCAGAAACAAAATATGCAAAACCAAACATCACAAAAAGAAAGGGGAGACACTCTCAGAGAATAAGACAAACACACGCCATAACATTCAGCTCGTCTTTTGGAGGATGTTCCCATCACTTTGAGAAAGAATTTACAAAACTTTAAAAATAGTTGTCTAGTTAACCTTATGAGCAGAGACTCAGGAGGTGATGAATACCATGCCTGCAGAAACAACTTACCAAAGATGTACTTGAAAAATGTCACTAACTGTTATTCCTGCCTCTGGCATTTAGGCTAAATTTACTCTTCAGAAGCCTGTAATATGTAAACCTAAAAGTTCATGACTGTTCACTTTACCAAATACCACTATGGCCTTATGGCAGTTTAAGTTGTTACAGACGTTATCAGATTGAAAACCAATCTTTCCGCCTGCATGTTCATATTCCACTGCTTTATTCAGGAAGGCTTAAGTGGTATCCTTAGGGCTGAAATGAACTCCAGCATTTCTCTCTGGAGACACCACAATGACTGCAGCACGTCGCTCAGTGTTAACATAAAACAGAAAAGGTTTCTTTTCCAATATATAACGTGAATCTCTTCTACTAATGATTTAGCCTAGCAGCCTAATAACAATCTATGCATGGGAAAAACCCCACACCTATTGAATACATTTTGTGTTACAGTTCATCGACTATATTTTCTTGTTATGCCTTTTTTAAAGTACTGCAAATACATACACTTCATGGCATTGCGGAGCAAACTAATGCTACTTAAATCATTACTTCTTCAAAATCAGTTTATCCAAGTAAGAAAACAAGTGGAAAAAAAGAATATATTTCCTCTCCCCATGAAAACCCCACAGAGGTCCTTCTGAAAGCTTCCATCCCCCCCAAAAACCCAACATTAAAAAAATCCACCAAAAGTAAAAAAAAAAAAAAAAACAACAAACCAAAAGAAACGTATAATACCCTGTTTTCTCAGTTTACTATTAAGAAAAAGGCTTCTAATCTAACATAACTATATTGTGCATGTATGCCTGAATGGAGACTCTCTCCATCAAGTAGGACACAAGCTTTATTTATAAATGAAAGATTACAGGCAAACTGCTGGATACCACAGACTACCTAGTAGTACAGCACTAGAAGGGAAGTCCTGGATCCAGGAACAAGCCAATAACAACACAATACAAATGAAACATTAATACACTTTTAGAGAACATGGTAGAATGAGAACTATTATTTTTTAAATTATCTTTTAAAATATAATTTTAATATGTATTCAAAGAAAAGCACCAGGGTCATATTTATGTCATTTTAGAACCAATGTATCTCTCATTACTCTGTTTCTACACTTGACATGTAAATAGATTGCTGCTCCAAAACGTTCTCCACCAACTTGTAAAATAATACAGGACTAGATTTAATACAGGTAGAAGTACAAGGTTTTGAGCTTGAGTCCACTGGGCTAAAAAAGCTTGAACACATTGTTTATATTTTCTAAAGGAATCAACAAAATGTTCATTTTAACATTTACAGAAATAATGGTCAAGCTTAAACCAAAGCTTTGAAACAGCAACGAACCCACAGTACTGAGGAAATGAGTTTTCCAAACAGACATCACGTATTTACCTTCAAGTTTTTCAGCGTCAGAAATAACATATCTGCTCTTTCTTCCATATATTCCATAGCATGACAATGAATTTTTACAGCATTATTTTCAATGTTCCCTGTACTATGGTATACTTCATAGCCCTATTTCAACAACTTGAATGTTTTCAGCATCTTAAAGAAGCCAGGTGAAATTATTAAGTCTCAATAACCATGTCTTACATGTACAAAAAATAATTAAAAATAAGAAGCTATTACCATGACAGTTGGGTGAAGATGTACAGTAAAATTCAATTAGGCAAATGATCAAATCTGATGAGTCATAAGCAAGCCTACATACATTTTCTTGCCTATGCTCACCCTTCTGCACATCTGTATATAAAGGATATGGCTTTTTTGCCAGGAATATTGAATTTTACTAAATAAATTAAGATTCACATTATTAACTGCTATGTAGTTATTATTCAACGATGTAACCATCAGACTGTTAGAGCTCCTACAGAAAATAAGCTGGTTTTAGCCCTGCTACTTCAATATTACTATTCTGTGATTGTCTGCAAAACAAGCAGCAGGTTATAATACAAATCCAGAAAGTTCTTAGGTAAATGGGTCAATCTAGAAAGCATCTGCTCTAATCAACGATTAAAAATCTAGTATTCTTCCTTCTCCTCTCAAGTAATTTCCTGTGAAGATGCTAACAGTACATACACTATTTGTCTACTTGTAATGCTAAACATCAATAAGAACTAAAACATTTCTGAATTATTAATTGCTCTGAGACTGAATAAATCAGACCTATGGTACATTTCACCTCTGATAATTCTTGGCAGGAGACTGTGGCAATACAACAGTACTAAGTGGGACAACTCATTTTAAACAAAAGCTTTCACCATGTCCTTCATTTAGAGGTTGCTTCTTTCTCTATAGGTTGTTCATGAAAATAATTACAAAGACCAAAGCAAAATGCCTATGGAAGACCGACAATTTCTGTTCAGATCTAGGGATTCAACTTCTTATATGCAGCTCACCATACATGACCTATATCTCTTCTACAGTTATTCAAAATTAGCTATTTTCAACTCAATAACCTCTGATTTCAAGGGATGAATTTACAGTGATACTCAAAAGACAGCTGAAAGATATTAATATTGCAGGAAAGCAAAATGTTTAAAAGGTAGAGGACACTACAGCTGATCTTAAAGAAAAAAGAAAATTTCTCTAATATAACCCCATTTTTGGAATATGCAACCACTTAGGCAAACTGATCTGCCTCCTTTATTCATCAAGTGCAGATCCAGGAAATTCAGTCTTCACAAACAAGCAATCCAATCTCTAATGTATCAAACAGAAAATCTGGAATAGACCCAACTCAGAGGAAATACATGGAAGTTTTTTATTGACAATGCAATGAAAACCGGTGAAAAACACAATTTACACCGTCAGAAAAGTGACATGCATATTTTTATTCTAGCAAGTATGATATTTCCATCAATCACATGTCACAGAATTACTCCTATAACATTTTTCCAGACCACAGAAATACTTCTCAAATTTTCAAGACTTTGCCTCTAGTTAGGTCTGAATAAATCATGCAGCCAAATCCCTGATAATAATCCTAATGTAAAGCTTTCCCAAACCATTAATTCCTTTCACAATCTAAAGGCAAGTTTATATCAGATTTGCCCCTACACTGAGGCTATTTTTTTCTTTGACAGCATGTCAGCCACTGTTGTTTCCTCCTTTCATGTACTTACAGTAAAAATTCTCATCTCAACTTTTCCTCTGGTGATATGAGTTCAGTGAACCTTTTCTTCGAGACAAATAAATTATACCAGTCTCTGAAACTTGTTTTTACTCTTTTAGTGTTTATGTTATTTTCTGGGACATACTTGCTTTTGTAAATCCTGCTGTTTGGACTTGCATGGTTTCATTATGAATGTCTTGGCTTTCCTTTTTTTTTTTTTTCCTCCTCAGTTCTCCAGATTCCTCCCCCAATTTGCTGCTGTATTCATATGTCATTAAAACAGCTTACGGCAAAATAAAGATTTTATGTAGTTTCCAACACAAAACACTGATAATGTGTGCTGGGTGACCTTTGCTCCAATACAATTCTCTTATGACAGCAAAGATGATGACATTAAGTTAATTACCTTTATAACATACATAACCTTTAGAACTTTGGATAATTCTTCTGTATAAAGTCATAGCAAAGACAACTGTAAAAGCTTGGAAATACTATTTCTATCTGTGGATTTAAGTAAGCATGCATATAACTCTTACTTCAATGCTTAAAGGCGAAATAGAAAAATTAGGTATCTCTATGGATACCACATAAGAACATACTTGTCCTGGCTTCAGCAGTAGCACTTAGAGCTCGTTTTTCTCCTTCTTAGTAGCTGGTGCAGTGCTGGTTTTATGACTTTCAGCCTAGGAACAGCATTGATAACACCGATGTTTTCAGTTGCCGCTCAGTAATGTTTAGTCTGATCAAGGACTGAGTCTAATGCTCTGCCAGGGAGGAGGGGAAGCTGGGAGGAAGCAGAGACAGGACACCTGACCCAAACTGACCAAAGAGGCATTCCATATCACAGCACATCATGCCCAGTATATAAACTGGGGGCAGTTACCGGGAAGGGTTAGATAGCTGCTTGGTTGACCTGGGTGTCAGTCGGCGGGTGATGGGCAGTTCAGTTTTCTTCCCTTGTTGCTTCCCTTATCATTGGTGGTGGTGGCAGTGGTGGTTTTGTGTTGTGCCTTGGTTGCTGGACTGTTCTTGTCTCGGCCCATGGGAGTTGCATTCTTTTGGTTCTTTCCCATCCCTATGGGAGCAGGTGGGAGGGCAAGGGCAGAAGAGTGGGAGGGCGACTGCATGGCTGACTGAGCTTGAACCACCACAATACTGTATTTGTTTTGAGATAAAGCTATGAAACAATACTCTATGTATTTTCAAGTAATCACGGTACCTGCAGTGTTTAGTTTCCTTGTATTCATTAGCTAAAACAGAGGAAAGTCTACCCATCAGGCAGGATAAATTTATTTTCTTCATATAGAGTACTAATTATCCAATAATTGTGTTCAGTTACAGAACGGAATACAACACTTAAAACACATTTTGTATCATCATTTGGGGAATCTAGTGTTATATTTTAAAGAGTTGATATAGCTAAAGTGGGTTTATCTAGGAATCCTATGGACTGAACCATGTAGCATTTAAAGACTGGAAGTTTTTGAAATAGAAGTAGTGAAAACTGTAAACAACAGGTAAACAGTTCTCCAGGCCAGTGTCTATTTCCTGAAGCAGTCAAATTTAAAGGAAGAAATAAAAATATTTCTAAAACATACAAAACTCCAATAAATTATAATTTTTAAAATATCTTTCAGAACTGGCCTCACAGAATAAGCCTTCAAAGGTACAAGTGAAACAAGAATGGCCATGACAACACTGCAAGTTACTTTTCAGTTAAGATTCCTCTTACATTACAGATTTGCTGCAGTCATTCCAAGAAGTCAATAAACAACGCCTTCAGAAAAGAAGAAATTACTACAGTACTTCTAGATTAAATTTTCAGAAGCACTCTGGCTCAAATTTTACCTTCACTGAATGAATGCCAGCTGAAAAAGAAATGCCAGCTTGAAATAAAAGTTGTGAAGAAAAAATTGTCACAATAGACACAAGTGTTGCTTTAGAATATTCTGCCTACATAAAACCCAGACATTTACAAAATTCTTAGTGACTGCAGTTATGGCATTACCACTAGCACTTGTGCTCGCTTCCCATTTTCTTAGATAATGCAATTTTTAAAATGAGTAAAAAACCAAACAAACATAATTCTTCTGTTTAAAATTAATATTTTTCCAGAACTAACCTTTGGGTTTTGTGAAGTGGAAATAAATAAATAAATCTGGGTTTTTTTGTTTGGGTTGGGTTTTTTGGTCTGGGGTTGTTTTCTTTTTTTGGTTGTTTAGTTGGGGGTTTCTTTTGTGCTGTTGGGGGGTTTTGGTGTTCTTGGTTTGTTTTTCCAAAAGGGATCCTGATAAAGCTGTGTGGTCTTTAGCAGGACTCAGGTGCACAGAGTAAGACCTTGATATTTACATACATATACAAAGAAATCCAGAAATTGCAGTATTAGAAATTAGAAAAATGTTTCTTTCAAGTTCACAAGTTTATTGTCTGTCAACAGCTACATTACAACAAAATTAAGACCCAGATTTTTTTTAAGAATCCAAGTTTTTAACAATTCTTGTTTGGTGTATATGTAAGGACCAACCCTTTTTACATAATATCTTAAACTGATTATGCAGATCCTCCACGGGTAATGGATCACTTATTGGAAGGCACTCAGCTGTTCTGCTTTCTCGCACAGCAGAAGAATAAGCATAATTGTATACAGCATCATATTACGTGAGTAATGTCAGTTTTATCCAAAGGCACTCTCAACTTCCATTAACATATGAAGGAGATAAAAAAAAAACCAAACAAACCCTCAATCACATTTAAAGTGGTTAAGGTCTCCTAAACTGCCTTTGTTATCAAGCAAAGGTTTACTAAGAAATTAGCATTTGAAAATTATAAAACTTAGAGACAATAAGCAACATTTTTTTTCTGAATTAATAGGAGAATGATAACTTTCACAAGAAGTGAATTTGCTTTGTATTACAGTTGCGTATAAAACCAGGATAATACATTTTAAGAGACATGCTTGGAGAAGGGCATCTTTAATGAAAAGCACAGGCATTTTTCCATGCATAAAATGCAAACTTCTTGCAAAATAAAATGGACATGGAGATAAGATACATAACATCTGGCCTAACATCTACATCCTGTTGTGAGAAGCCTTACCACAGATATGAAACTTCTCTATGTTGAATATATTTGTGTTGAGTTCAAAATCTACAACAATTTCAAGTTCATGTGTAAACTGCAGTGTTGTCAGAGATCTTTTTCACTACTGTTTTGTAAAATGAAATCCCAAGAAAAATAAGAAAAGCCCACAGCCTCTCTACCAGTCCCATCACCAGCACTGCATTACAGGAGAAAGTTTCAGTTATATCTCCCAGAAAAACCTCAGGGCTGTGAATAAAGGCAAAGAACTGAAAACACTGTGTTTAAGACTGAAACAGTAATGAATCAGCTCTTCCCCAGAAGTGTCTGGAAAAAACAGCATCAGAAATATCTGTGGATCAATCAACCTAAGAGTAAATTACCACTTTAAACAAAGTCACACAAGAAGGCCATTGTTATACTGCAACCAAAGACAACCAGTCAATCAAACCAAAGAAATCCTGAAACATCATTTCACTGAGAGCTTTAGGGAAGTGTACCTACTAACAACAGCAACTGGATTATTTTTAAGAGCTTAGACAAAAGGAACATGCATTTCTTCTGGCACATAGCAATTTCTATACATTGCTACAAGTAAGAATTTTCTGGTCTCATAAAAAAACAGCAGTATCTGAAACACCAAACATAATGATCTCTGTATCCAAACAATTATTTCATGAGAGTTTTGTGACTTCCCATTTAAGGATATTATTTGCCCTGAATTCTTACCAACCATTAGATAAACAAGACATTACAGAGAAGGAGCTGGAACAGAAGTTACATTCCTCACATAAATTACTTATTCCCTTAAGGGTGTTATTTGAAAGAATTCTTGAAGGCATATGGCTGAGCCTCTACATCGGTGGCTGGGGGAACCCCCACATGTGACAGAACTGCTGTCAGTAGTTACTAGGATACACCAAGATGAACCTCTGGTTTTTTGAAGACAACTCCCTGAATTTTGTGAAATTTATTGGTTTTTAGGAAAGAGTAAAATTCTTGGAATCAGTCATAGCTACAAAAGATACAAAACATTTACTAGAGAAGTAACTTATGCTAAGCTTTTGCTAGAAAAATCACACAACCCAACATCAGTTTCAGATTCAGTTCTCTCTCTCATAAAAAGAAACAATCCTCCTTTTAAAGATATTTTCAATGCAAGTTAAAGGATTCACAACTGGGAGAAAGGAAAGAAATCAAGAGCTTCTTTTGCCTTCTAATTGCCGGGTGCTAGAATTTTCAGTGAATCCATTGCTGATTCATTAAAATATATCCCCTTGAAGCTCATTTACTATGCAGAAAGACTGCCTCAGCAGCAAATCAGAACTGCTCCACAATTTGTTCAGACCTCATAATTTAGTAATAATGAATTATTAATTCAGTAATAAATAAATTACATGCACACAATATTTCAAAGTACATAAGCGCTGTGCGCAGCCAAGAAACTGCACACATCCATGTACTTAAGGTTTTTCATTAGTTTGGCTCTTACAAGCACAAAATCAAAATGTCATGTATTCAGCTATGTGCATCAGAATGCTCCATGTAATTACTCAGTTTGTACACAATACTCAGGCATTGCAGAAACATCTCCAATTGATTAATTCAAACTCACGCAGGTGTAGCACTTGCTATATAGGTGTTTTAGACTTTGCACTGATACATGGTTCAGTGTTGTTATCATTCTGATAACTTCACTGTAAGTATTATTTTAAAATATAATTATCTTGAATTCCTTACCTCCACCACTTACAGATTAAAGTCAATGTATTGGGATCCCTCTGACTGACTGTACCAACACTTACTTCACTTCAATGAAACTTCCATTAACGCAGAAAGCATTATTGTGAATTATGACTGATTTCAAGGAAGTTAAAAAAAAAACCATTGGATTATGCTTTTCCAGGCAGGGAACACATATGTCATGTCTAATAGAAAGATTTAGCTTATTTCAAGAGCGGATTTAAAAAAAAAAAAAAAAAAAGTCAATTTCTGATAAAAGTTTTAGTATTGTATTTATAATCAATTACATAAAATAAGACTACAGAAATCAGAGAAAAATATCGTTTGGGAGGCACCTTTGGAAGTCAGGTAGTCCAAACACCAGTTTAAAATGAGGCTAAGGTTACCTACCTTATGTCATCTACAGTAAGAATTCAGTAGGTTTAAGGGATCTGTTCCAGGTTGCCTCCCCATGCCCTGCACTGGGTCTCTCCAGGATCTCTCAAAGTGCCTTAGTAAATCCTCCATCATATTCTAGCCTGCACCTCATCCAAGCCCGGGATTTTTTTTACCAGCTCTCTATTAGCCCTCAGCACCACCAGCACCTCCAGCTGTCTAGCTTGTGTTCTACCAGGCACAACCCTGGAATATTTGCTGCAGGCTTTTGCTGGTCTGTTACTAAATTCTCCTTTCTGGTTTTCTGCTGAAGTTTTGAGCCATCACTAACACATATCACCACTGCAAAGCAACATCAACAAATCAGAACAGATCCCCAAAAATGCAGCTGAAAGCTTCCCTTCTGAAAAAAGAAAATGAATTAGGAGCTGAAAGAAAATGTACTCTTTAAGCTATGCCAAATCAAGGTTTAAAAACAAGATTTTTTTTTTTTTATATCAGGAAAGTCTTCTTGAATAATTATAATGATTTTTATAAAACAAACAACAGAGAAAATGTAACAAAAACTAACAAGAAACAAGTTAATAACACACTGGAGAACCCAAATCGATGTTCCTCTGGATTTGAAACAGTAAAATAATTTGTTTTCAAATCCTCAGAACATACACAGATTCTGTCAGAGACCATAACTGAACAGATATATCACTTGAAAGATTTTAGAAAGCAGATGTGCTTTGTCATGAGCTTTGTACCCTGCAAACCTCAATTGCATCAGGTTTTCTCCTTCAACTGTTGCTAAATATTTTTTTTTTTCCTTTTGCAAGTAAGAGAATACATCAGAGAAGGAGGAAAAGAGAAAAGCAACTACCTCCCTACCACCACCCCGTAAGTACACAGAAGGTGAAAACTGGCTACAGATGTAAAAGTCGTAAAGCAAGGAGTACAGCCAGGCCCCTTTCAGTTCCTCATTCTGGCCAGACAGCCTCCCTATGTCTCCTTTAATGGGCTCATTAGTGTAATCTGAGTCTACTTTTTGTGCCAGTCTAATTTCCTAGTGAAACTCAGCTGCTCTTCTGCAAATGGATACAGGCTGGGGGCTATCAGTAAAACCTGGCTTGGATTATGGTGATACAGGGGAAAAATCCCCAAATCCATTTTATGCGTTTGTGTAAACACCCTGAAAATGGAAAATTGCATCAGCATACATCATCACAGGGATATGTGGCAGGACATTGTTCTTAAAGAGGTTCACCTGTCAGGTTCAAAGGGATTTGGCACCTCCAGTATATTATTGAACTTTCATAGATATCAGAAAAAAACCCTGTTTATTCATGACATCCATTAAGAAACCACAGAAGCAGGATAAGCCTTTAAAATTGAGATGAGAGTTCAATACCAATTATTCCTTTCAGTTCAACAGCCTAAAATGAAATGCTGTGCTGCTACAAGAGATTTTGAGGCTGTCAACCACATTGGCAAAGTTCACTATCTTCCTCTCACTGAACATGAGAGCATGAGAAGGAAAATGAAAAAATACGCTAGAATACTTGACACCATGATGGTGATGTCAGAGGAGAGAACAACCAAAGCAGACACACACGAGATACTTAATTCTCATGACAAAGCCTTGCTAACCTACTTCCAGCTAGAAGTCCACTCTTTACAACCTTTGTCATCAACATGGACTGCCCTTTTTTTTCCTCTCACCCACTAAGGTAGTATAACATCTGTTTATTTAAGGTTGCAGTTTATATAAACATACATGAGTAGATGTATTTATGGCATAAGGAAATTGAAGCATTGTTAATTTCCTAAGTTTGTAAAGCAGTTCGTATAAGAACTGCCAAGTAGTAAGAATATTAAACACAAAAGTGCATACTAGTCTGTTTGTAAAAAATATCTTGTTTTGGCCGCAGTTCAAATATTTGAATGCGCACTTATGCCTTATCATGACCTAGGCTTTGAAGCTTCCAGGATATTGGTACCATCTGAAAAGAACATTATCTGACATTTAGTCCTGGGTGATCTATTTAGATAGGTCATTCCAAGATAAAAATGGTAGTGAGCTTTTTCTGCAGAAATCGCAATCTGGCTTCAGTTATAGTTTGGTAATTACTCAGTTACATAATTTTTATACAGAAGATTAAAGTGCTTTCATAGTTGAACAAGAAAAAGATATTTATAGATATATGGGAACACAAATTGACATACAAGAGGCAGGAATCTGCAACAGACCTAGCCTGGAAACTAATTACCAACTTGGAATTAGCAGGTCTATACACCAAGTAACTTTTTAAAAAGCCTAAATTATAAGACAAAATGGAATACATGCAACAACTATTTGTGTAGATTGTTAACATTTATTTTTAGTTCCAATTTAAATCAGTATTTTGAAGCAAAACCTATTGAACACAGCATGTGACTCTACTAAAATTTTATATCAAGCTGCAACAGTTGATCAAACTCAGATTTAGACAGTTTCCTCCTCTTTCTACAGCATTTTATTACTATGGATGATATACATTTAAAAAATAAAAAAATCACAGATACATTCAACTGCAACTTTAATGTCAGAAAGCAGTATGATCTACAAACAAAAATACAGTGAATACAGTGGAATTAATCCTGTCATCTGCATACGCCATCCTGAGCAATTCAATTAATACAGCACAGTGATACTAAACATTCACTTATGTTTATGCACATTTCCATGAATTTACAAAACCCACTACTTTTTATAAATAAAAACACTATATGTAAGATTGTGCCTTCTCTTCGGCACTGTAGCTATGGAATATCCACAAGAATGCCCATCAAGCAAGGTGCCAGGAGGGTACAGATAAATCAAAATGTGTTAAAGATTCAGAGACCTCTCTGGCTGAAGCAGAAAATACATACAAGAAATACAAATACGCTAACTGAACAGTGATGTAGGAACACGCAGAACATGGTAACATTACAAAGAGCATAGCAGCTAGAGTGGACATAATGGAATGAGAGGAAGCAATGATGGCCTTCTTCCTTATGACAAATTTATCACAAAAAAAAAAAAAACCAAACCAAACAAAAAACAACCAACCAACCCAAAAAAAAAAACCAGGAATTCCCTTCATTATTGTTTTTAACCCAAGTGTTAACCAAACTATTTCCATTATTATGCCAGTGGCTGAGGTAGAGAGATATAAAGCACTCCCTTTGGTTTTCCTACACTTCCCAATAGTCAGGCCTATTTCACTACCAAATTTATTTCCATCATAAGTAAAAGACAAAGGGAAAAAAAGATTGTGAAAGAAATTTGGACAAAAGGTTGCTTGAATATGAAATAAATGTCATGGTGAAACTAGGAACACAGAACCATAGAATCAACTAGGTTAGAAAAGACATTTAAGGCCATCAAGTCCAACCATTACTCCAGGAGACCACAGGTCTCCTTTACATATATATAAGCCCTGCATTTCTTACACTCTGCCTGTTTTGCTCAGTTTTGTTCTGGGATGTAATTCTTTTAAAAAGAGAATTTTTTCCTATGACCAAAGTCTTTTCTGTAAACAATGTTAATTTGCTTAGTCTTCATCAGGCATTTTATGATCATAAACCAGAACAACGGAACTCCAAGGCAGCTTTGAAAGCAGTTTTCTTTGGGGCTTTAAACAAAAAGTCTTTATATTTTCTGAAGTATTTGTTCTCCCTCATCCCTTTTACTTCTTGACTTTGTATATTATTTGGGTCTACGTTGTGAGACAAGTCTGCATTAAAATTTATCTGACAGTACAAGCAGTTAACAAGAATACAACAGGAAACCTTTCTCAACTTGCACAAAACCATAAAAGCCCACAACACTGAAGACTCCAAAGGACAGCTAGAAACACATCTCATGTTTTTGTTTATTTTTCTTATTTATTCACTTTGTAACAAAAAAATGGATTAGATGAAGTTACCAAAACCAAACCCCTAAAGTTAATGCTACCCTTGCACCTGCAGGGGAAATGATGGACAAAAGCCAGATACAACAGTATCCTGTAAAACAAAATAAAATCAGCAGAATGAAAAAGGAAATGTAAATCTGGAATAGTAATTTCATAAACATTTTATTTCCACTGAAAATGGTATGTTTTTCATTTTCAAATTTAGAGGTTCAAAATCAAGGCTGCACTGACTGATATCGATTGCCAACTGACATATGAGTAAGAGACAGCAGTAAAACACTATACCACATTGGGTTGTTGAAAAATATTGAAATGTTGATAGTTATTAATGAAACATTACTATTGAGAATATTAGAATCAAACCAGGGAAATACATTCTTCAAAGAATTTACCTGATTCAGAGCCCAGTTTAAAGGATGTTACTGCTATGTGCAATGAGAAATAAATATACAAGATTCTTCGGCAAGAAAAGGATCAGCCTCTGAGCTATTTCATGATAATCTGTAGGCAAAGATAAATGTAGTATTCTGATGCAACCCACTCTTCTGGTCATTGACAACAGATAATAAATTCAAAAGGAAATCATCTTTTTCACCTTTCACTAGTATGATAGATATCCATACTTTCCCAAACATGATTAAGACTAAGAAGACAAAGTTGATAGTTCTATTGACCTAGTTTTTCCTAAATTGTGAAATTTTAAAAATGTTTGCAACTATTGTATCAGCTGTGACTACATTAAAAAAAAAAAATCTCTGCCAAGTTCACACTGTATTATCAGGGCCTTATACTTGGTAGAAATAAAAGCACATAGAAATGTGTCTGCCAATAATACCTATTAGAAGTCACAGAATCATCTACAGGATTGTGAACACCAATTTTCCCTGCCTTAAACCCAGGAATTCACAACCTTTCTGAACAAGCCCACCTGGGCACCTGCTGTGGTTCAAGTCAGGTTGAATGGAGTTTTGAGCAACCTGATCCAGTGAAAACTGTCCCCATCTGCCTATGATGACAGGCCTGTCTGCCTGTCCCTGCCTGAAAGATGTTCCGGCCTCCAATATAGAGAAGTAAATAACCTTTTGATCCTTACAGGCCCCACCTCACACAGATGGAAGCACTTCACAGTCCCACTTTTATTAACACAGCATGATCAGCCCAGGAAATCCTCAAAATTGATTTCTCTGCCAGTTATCAGTGTCGAATCTGGAGCCATTAGAAGCAGTTCCAGAAATTACACCTGTTACTCATTTACTTTGCAGCATAAAGCACCAGAGGAATAGAGGCAACCTACAAGCAGATCATTGAAACACACCTGCAGCATAAGCATATAGGGCACAGACATTCCCCCAACTCTTCCAACTCAGATTTGCAAATGAAATGAAGGCTGTACTACAAAGTGCCTTTAAAAAAAATGATTTAGAGGAACCTAAAATGATATTCCAGGTGAAGGATTACTGGTAAGGTAAAAGGTTCCGCATATGTAATATGCTATAACTAATATGGTACATGGACTGATCTATTGTTCCTTGATGAAGGCACAGTGTTTCTTACTATGCATGCAGTAGTACATAGCTCCCTAGAAAAAAGAAGCCTTTGCCCCAAAGTGCTACCTTGTTGCAGAAAACAGCAATACTGCACAACAGCAATTCAAGTAAAAAGAAACTTCAGAACATTTACAGAAAACACGTTTTTAATTAAAAAAGCACTACAGAAAGTACAGCAGCTGGTTAAAAAAATTACTTTTTTTTTATTACTATTTTTTTTAATCATTAATTACCATCATTTTCTTTTTCAGGCAAAAAGAAAGCAGCTGTTTCAGACCAGAGCACCAGAGCCATTGTACTTTTATCAGCACTGTGGAATGACACAGAGCTTCAAAATCTTCCTTGTTCCTTCCTTCTCAGTCATACAGAGGGAATAAATAATTTAATCACATATTCATCAGGCAAGAGGAATAGCCTATTAGTCTGTACCTGCATCCCTTCCCCCTCATTCCCTTACTTCTCTTAGGACTTCAGAAGAGGTGGAAGTGTACATCTGTCTCTTTGTGTGTTTTTATAGCTTAGCCAAAAAAACAGCTCTATGAGCTTAAAAATCAATCAAACAAACAAACCAAAACCGAAACCTTTGACTATTTTCAAATTCACACACAACTTTCTAACATTTAAAGTGAGTAAAGAACCAGTATAAATGGAATGTTCCAATATGTGGAAAAGAACCATAAAATTCACACTGCATGAGAAAGTAGAAGAATGGCACTAAGACAATACCACTTTTAGAAAATCAGTTACCAGAGACTTCAATCATTAAGCACCCATCTCCCCCTGCAAGATACCTATGAGACACATCACCATAATGCAAACCATGAAAAAGGGCTATGGCTTTTGCAAATAGCTCACTTGCTGGTAAACAAATGTACATTTCTTAAATTACTTACAAAGTACTAAGCTACTGTCACTGACACATTTGTCCAATGATGCAAGGAACACTGTCCTCAATCTGACTGACCAGGGGCAGATTATAAACAGAAAAACTTAAAAGATCTTTCTCTTTTATTATTGCCATTTGAACTGAACCTTGTAAACAACAAGTGCAAATGGAGCAGCAACTAGCATCCTTGTCAAGTACTCTTGTTCAGCTTCTAGAGTTTTAACAGAAATGTTTTAACAATGTAAAAGCTCAAGGAACAGAAAAATATATCATTGCTCTTAAACACACAATACACCTGTGTTTGGCCCTAGAAATTATTGCATTTGCTTTAAAGAATGGAAGTTCCTGTTCTGATGCTTATGTTTGATGCTATTCGCCTTCTGTTTTATCTGCCTCTGTGATTCAGTTGCCACACTGTCAACCACTTCTCTAAACCCAAAATCCAAAGTCATCATTCCCCCAGGAATTTGAAATTTTATTATTTTTTTCTTACACTGAAAGCTGTGGCATGGAAGCTGTAGAAAATCAACCAACCAATCAGCAACACACACACAAACCACCCCAAATCCTCACATAAAACAAAAATCCTAAAAAAAGCTTTACAATATAAGAACTCAAGATTCACTTCTAGGATAGAGGGACTTTGGTTTCAATGCACAACACCCTAATTCTGTATCTGTGTCCCTCAGCAAAATGATAAGATAATTGTTCAGCATATCCATGCAGTCCTATTTTAAAGTAATTCCTGTAATTTGTCATCTTAGAGTCATCAAACCCATTTTTTAGATTAATAGAAAACACTCCCTCACCCTCTGCATGCCTTTATATTCTTAGGCAATTGTTTGAATCTTGTGGGACCATGGTCCATTTGGCCCTGTGTCCAACCCAAAGAAATCCACAAAAAGTAAAGCATTATGCAACAGGAAATGCATCATTTACAGCAATGTAGAAAAGCAGTATTTCTGAAAGGCTCTGGAAAACTTCTGGAATCCACAAAACAGAAAGATGGAAAAGCACAAGGCTATGATAATTCCTGTACTCTTTTCACGACAGATAAAACTTCTTGGAAAATGAGAGTCTGAAGGTTTTGTCAAGAACTGAATCAACTTTCTAGAAACAAGAAACAGTTTCGTAGTGCCTCACCACAGTCTATCTCATGCTTTTGGACTTCTCTAAATTACCATCTCAGATATATTGGTGCACATCTTTTATAGGAATAGTATGTGTCTTATCCCTAATGAGAAAACCACTGTGATTATTTAGAAATTAAATAAACACACATACTTTTGCTCATAAGTGTAGATCATCACCAACCCAATCTCTGTTTACTTAGTGCAACAAAGCCTCCGGAAGTCATTATTTTATTCCTTTCCATCATCCATGAAGTAGTACATCATCACTACATGGAAGGAAAGAACTCTGCTTGACTTCAGTGAAAGAACAAAAATGCATCAAGATGAAAATAGAATATGCCTCCAGGGACTGGGAAACGGAAGGAGAGTGAAGGAAAGAAAGACTAAGTAAGCGATTATGGCTATTTGGTGCTCCAGACAAATGGACTTTTCTTTCATTCAATTTATTTAATCTAATTAACAAAATAATCTTTTCTAAGCCACGGAAACTGCTACAAAATATCATTAAAGGTGAAACGTCATTAAGTATTAACCACAAGGATCTACACCCTGAAAGCTTTAAATCGCGTCTTCTCCATGACAAGCTGCAAATTGATACATCACTTGAAGGACATACTTGAGTCTTTAAGATCACAGAGCTAAAAAACCATAACAATTATCACTAGTTTTACTCATATTTTCTTCAAAAGTTTTTCAAGGTCTCATTTTAATTTTGAAATATCTTTTTCCCACATAAAATTGAGGATCATGTTATTAATAAAATTAATAACACCAGACTAAGTAGAGATCTCTGCTTGCAAAAAGAGCTGTATACTCTTTAATATATGAAAATATAATAAATCCTTCTTAAAGATACACCAGCCTAGAAACAGAAAAAAAAGCTACTGAGAATCAGGATCTATTATTGAATCTAAATGTAAGTTAATTAACATATTTTTCTTTGGAAATGTAGTATAAAATATATAGCTCAAAACTTTCTAACACAATGGTCCACTATTAGCTATAGATACGTTCTTTGAAATCTCATACACAGGCTACAGAAGAAACACAGGCTGTCTTGATCGAGACTTTTGAACCCAACAGTGACAGGACTGACTGCAGACAGAGGCCTCTAAGACACATCATGAAATCCACCAAAGTTCAACACAACCCATCACCACCACCACTCTGCATAAAACCTGGAGTCCAAGCCCCAAGTAGCGTAACATAAAAGGAATTGTATTTTTACAGGGATAGAAGAGAAAAATAGATTACACCATGAAAATCTCTCTCCTACCCATTAAGGCACTTTATTCCTGGACAAGCTCCCTTTGTGCTGAACCTCAGATCTCTGCTTTAAATAAAGATCTTTCAGGTTTTGATGTATTGGTTCATCAGGCAGCACCTTTGCAGCACCCTTAACATGAGATGACTCCAAAAATGAAGTTCCTCCATTCCCACTGCTCCTCCTATCAACATGTTTACCTAAGCAGTGCCTCCACGTACAATTTTCCTCAGTAAGCATCACCTCACTGTGACTGTTTTTAAAGCCCCACTCTCTCCTTCCTCTTGCCTTAGTTGTGCTGTATGTATTCAAAGACAACCAAGACTACAAGTACTCTTCCCAGTAATTCAGTAATTTCAGCTCCTAAATAATGACCCTCCTCTTTCCCCAGCCCTACCCACCTCGGGGCAGGAATAAAGCAATTAAAACAATTGTGTGACAGATAAATAAATCCAGCAACACCTGCAGCAAATCAGAAGGTTGTTTTTCAAATACACTGCAGCTACACCGTGTGTAGCTACCTCTGTACCAATTAATCTGGCTATACATATTAAAAACTAAAGGTATGGTGCATCTTCAAATCACTAACTTTATTTCAGTTCCTCTGAGGTTTTCTGCTTAAATATAAAACTTGCCACAAGAGAAGTGTTTCCAGACAGAATCGGGATCGAGATAGAAGGGCTGAACAAGCACAGAAAAACACAGCACTTGCTAGCCAACCACAATGTCAATGCCAAGAAAACATGCAGCACCCAAGCAGCAGGTACCAGAGAAACCACTGACAGATTTAGGGCAAAGAAGCTTAATTCCCTACTAGGTGGCAGACCTCCAAACCAAACACTTCCTCACTGGCTAACTAGCAGCTCAGGAGGCACGTTTCTCACTGTTACAAAGAATTTGAGCGCTAGCTGATCAAGCCAGATGGCCAAGAAGTATACACACATTGACGAAGCATTTGGGTACCAGAAGCAAAAAGCTCCTTCCTGCCTGCTATCCCTTCAAATATCAAACATTTCCTCTACACATGCAGTTAAACTGCCAGCATAAGAGCTGCACAACTGTTTAGCACGTAATGGCCACAGTGGGTGGAGGCAGCAGGATAAAAGTCAGAAGGGATGTGGGGAGGCACAAGGGTGGCTATGGTAAGAAGAATGAGGTGTGAAACAGTCAAGAGTTACTAACAGAATGAAAAGAAATGCAGCAAATGCAGTAGGAAGGGCAGCATGCAGCCTTTATGCAAATAGGCTATCCAGTGATTTAGAAATTATTTATACAGGGTAAAAATATTTGGGCAAAACACTTCTCAGGCATTTTGTAAATATTCTAAGACATGTATTATACATTCAGGACACCTGGAGATATATTAATGAGCACAGTAGTATTTTAAATCGCATACTTTAAGGCACAAATAAACCCAACCCTTTTCAATAACATTGTAGCAAGGTAAATGGGTATCAAAGTTTTGTTAAGTTATATGCACTTTAAAATAAGATTAATGTGAGTTTCAAGACTGTGTATGTTATTTGGTTATCTTTCTTCTACAGTATCTTTTCACTATATTTACTCATTTTCATATCAGAATAATCTCTACAGTAAATCATAGTAGTCCAGACACAAAGTCAGTGAGTCAGATGCAAAGGGCTTGCCCAGCTCTTTCCAGGAACTCAGGTGGCAAGACTTGGTGGCATTGTGGTTTAAGTCTCTAAAACTCACGAAGTCACTCACTCACTCACTCCCTCACTCCCTCCCTCCCCTTCTTTCTTCCCCCAGTCCCGGGAGCATGGGGAGGAGAATCAAAAGAATGCAACTCCCACAGGTTGAGATAAGTACAGTTTAGTAACTAAGGTATAACACAAATCACTACTGCTACCACCAGTAATAATACAAGAGAAATACAAGGAAAGAGAATTCAACTGCTCACCAAGCCCGACCCAGCCAGTGCACCCCCCAGCAGCGAACTCCCCACTGCTCCACCACCACACCCTTCCGGGTCTCTGCTCTCCGTTTTCACATCCTGGACATGACGTGCTGTGGTACGGAATAACCTCTTTGGTCAGTTTGGGTCAGGTGTCCTGTCTCTGCTTCCTCCCAGCTCCCCTCCTCCCTGGCATAGCATGAGACTCAGAAAGTCCTTGGCCAGACAAAACAATGGTGTTATCAGCACAGCTCCAAGAACCAAAAATCAAAAACACAGTGCTGCACCAGCTACCAAGGAGGAGAAAAATGACTGCTACTGCTGAACCTATGACAGGTGGTCTCTCAGAAGTACTCACAAGACGGATAAAAACTAGAGACAACCTGCCTGCTGCTGCTTTGGGTCCAGCACAAATGGCATCAGCTCTCTACACCCTGGCAAGTATAGCGGGCATAGTACCAGTCCCTATGGCACCCCAGCACTGCTGTCCTCCAGATGCAGGAACAGCTACTAGAAAACACATGGTCCAGCCCATCTGCAGAAGCAGGTAACACTGCAAGGGCAGAGGGACACCTTATGTCTTTTGGCTACTCAGGCCACCCTAAGACATGACTTTTTTAAACAAGAATTTCATGTCGAAAAGTTCAGGATAACACTGGATAATGATTCTGCAAATGCATCACTTGAGAAAAATACCATTTCAGGCTGAAAAACATAAATTGAATCATATATTAATAATCTTGTCAACTGTATACTAACACAAGAGGATCAACTAAACATGTAGGTGGAGGTGGAGCTCCCATTTAATATCTGTCATGAAAATGCATGCTCCTAGAGTCTTGCTGGAGCATTGTTGTTATTTTCCCTCACTTAACTTTGTTGAAGTCAAGGCAAGAAATTTCATGGTGTGACTTTCAAACAAAGAGTCCAAACTTGACACAGAACTTAACAAAACTTTTATGGAAATAACACTGTTAAACTTCTTGCTCACATGTGAAAATATATTCAAATTACATTGTGGGTTTTGTTTTTTTTCTTTTCCAGAATGCAACAACTGCACGCAGGATAATTTAATTTTCCTTTTAAACTTCCGCTTTGCTACTGCATTTCTTCCAAGACTATAAAAAACCTATTTATACTGAACTTAGGACACTGCATGGGAAAATACAACCTGTATTTAGAAATGTGAGAAAGGGTTTATCTCCCATCTGGAAAACAACCAGTTAACAGTGACAAAAACCTTAACAAGAGGAACAAGCCAATTAATGGGAAAACTTCCTGGGCAACAGATCAATGGGCTTTGGACACAAGTGCTTCAACCAGCACAACCACTCAACGTTGAGAATTACTCAACTCTCTCCAAGGAGCATGACATCTGTGATTATTATTGATAAATTGTAAACTCAGCCCAGAATGAGGATGTATTTATTTCAACAGGAGGGAAGAATCTTTCTGAAGATTAAATTACACCAGTTTTCCCTCCATGTGTTCTGGACTGTACGCACATACACAGTCCCAAAGGATGTGCTGCAGAAGGCATCCAACTTAGTGTCCTTATAAAAAAAATTAAAGGAGGACATATGTGCCTAAAGGATTTGATCCAGGGATAGTCTGATTCTTGGACCTGAATAAGGTGGAATATCTTCTACATGCTATCACTGCTTATCAGTAATACGTATGTATTCACAATGAATTAGATTTGCTTACATGAAGAAAAACAAAGTCTTTATCTTTTCAGCTTTGCCTCAAAGAAGAGAAATGAGTTTTAAATAAAGTATGGAAGGTAAAAACTCTCCATATCAATAACTGTTCTGCTGGTAATAAAAACTCAGATTAACAGAATCTGTGTAAAAGCCCAGGAATTTGTTCATGTCTCAGCCTATTTATCTGACTTCGAATTTTTTTTAATGTGTGTAATTTTAAACATCAACAACCTGCTTCATTCCTTTCCATTTGTCTGTTGAGCTTCAGCTGCAAACACTGGATATTTTTTTAAATATGAACGGGGCAATGTTTGCTTCTGTGTCTCTTACAAATAATATAAAAGTATCAGTGAATGCCTCAGACTTATGCGAATCTTGTATTTTCATCAAATCCGTCTTGGTATAAACTTCAGGTAAATAAATCTTTAGAAGACCCCTTAAAAAACACGGTATTTAATATATATTTGTGTGTGTGCATAAGAAATAAAAACCAAGGTCCTAGATGAAACTGTCCTCTTGAATCCTTAACCATGATAGGTGATGGGGTTGGAGTTTGGGTGAAGATGACATTAACACCTTTGGACTGGCCAATAGCCAACCTAGCCCTTGGCATATCTTGCAGCAGCCTGCGCAGCCCTCCAGCCGCCCTGCCTCTCAGTGTGCGAAGCACACAGCAGAGCTCTGCTTCCCATCCTGACACACCCTTTCCCATCAGGTCTGGCCAGGGAGCTGCTGTGTTTCTTGCAGAGAGATCAGAGCCAACACATAGATTTGGTTCTTCGTAATTGCCTGCAACAGTTCCATTTGGCAAACAGCAACAACACAGGAACCAATCAGATTCTAATAAAAAGTAGATTTTCAGTCCACTGAGAAGCTAGAAGACATTTCCCCATACGCACACACACAACATTGACAGGCACAGGGCATTGTCAAGAACTACTTTCACCCCATATGAAAATTCACATCCCAATACTTCTGTGGTACTGTGCATTAAATGGTAAATACGTCATTACAGTAATTCGCCCTACAAAAAACTGAGGTTTTTTACCATGGGGTGGGTTGTTTTTTGTTGTTGCTGATTTCCACACACAGATTTGCTCTAAAACAAGTTCAGCTGGGAAAAAAAAACAACAAAGTTTACCTTCCACTACTTAATTTTGCTTTTTGCACCCCACTCAAACTAGACATCATTTTAATATACTCCAGAAACAATAAGATGTTTGGGTAACAACAAAACATTATATAGATTGGAGTCCTCAAGTGAAACAGCAAAATCAGAATTTACACAAGTAGGGGAAAAGTGTAATGAAATTAAGTTTTCTTGACTGAAACCTTCCCACTTCTCATAAAACAACCACATAATTTTGTATGAAGGACTGCCCCCGTAATTCATTTTCCCACCAAGTTTTTTATGAGGTTGAAGCAGTACCACTCACGTGGAAAGCACAAAGTGCGCTTTTCTACATTACTGTTCTTTGTATTAAAGTCACAACAATCCAATCTGGATAAAGCAAATAACTTCGCTCTACAAAGAGTACAAGATGGGATGCGAGTTTAGAGTTATGGTAACCAAGCACGTAAGAACAATTAATGTGCCATGCTTTTATTTTCTACACAAAAACCCGGGAACTAAGGTTGCCCGAGATGAGCACACGCTGCTCTTCCTGTTGAGCTCTCCTCTGTGAGCTTCTTCCATCTTTCCTACAGATGTGGTCACCCCTGCTTTGCAACCAAGGAGACCCGATGGCACAGAGGAAAATCCCCCCATCTAGATCTCACCCTGCTCCACCTCAGCAGCTGCAGACTCTCTTTCACAGCAAATTAGGAACTCGCTTGCCTTGTTGCCTCAGCAATACCAAGTGGGACCTCGGACGCAGCTTGGAGAGAGATTTTTTTCCTGGGTGGGTGTATGGGGGAGAACTGAACAAGCTGGATACCAGGAGAACCTGGGGTTTGCCGGCAAAGCAGCTCCCCAACAGCTAATGCCAGTTTTAAAAAAGACAAACAAACCGAACCAAACCACCCAAGCAAACAAACCAAACCAATCAGGCGCCACACAACGATACGGCGATGGGGAAGAGAAAATCAATGGAAAGAAGGGATGAAACCGAGCACATTACCTCCTTTTACTCAGTGCTCCAGCCGCCCTCCCAGGCTAGGAGGGGTCGGAGGGACCCGCGAGCCGCAGTTGACAGCAAGTTCGGGCACAAGCCCGCGAACAAGACGGAGGAAAGACAATACTTACTTCTTCCATGCCACAGGTAGCGGTCCCCTCCGCGCTCAAGGGGCCGACACCGCCTCCCAGCCGCTGACGCCGTCGGCTCCACTCGGCACCCCGCCGCCTGCAAGCGCCTCGCCCTTCCCTGCCCTGTCTTGTCCCGCCCCGCCGGGGAAGCGGCCGCGGCCACAGCCGCGCCCGCCGCTACCGCAGCGCCCCCCCGCGGACGCCGTGGGCCGGGCGGGGCCGTGAGGCGCGGCAGGGCCGTGTCACAGCCCACCGCAGAGGAAGGAGGGGGGGGTTTGCTGCCCGGAGGGGAGGGTACCGGCCCCTGGGGCGAGGCTGCCCGCCCGTGAGCGCGGAGGGAAGCGGCGGGAGCGCGCTGGGAACTCCGGTAGCTTTGTGGGATGCCGCTGCCGGGAGGTGGCCACGTAGAGCCTCTTGGGATGGGCAGCGCGTTTCCTTCGGGCAGCCCACCCGCTGCTGCTCGTGGGAGACCCTGCTGGGCGGAGACGGCGGGTCCAAGGGACTGGGGTACACCCGGGGCCGGGGGTTGCAGCCCTGGCGGCGGAGGGGGCGGCTCACGCACCTCCGGATGCGGCATTCCGCGATCTGCGGGCGCCGGACGCTTCACTTCGCATCCGAGTGTCGTTTCTTGTGAACACAAAGCCACAGTGGCTCTTGACAGGCGTTCCCTTCTGCTGTTCTTCATTGACGTTTAACGCTAAATGGGTTTCCGAGTGGAAGTCATTCCTTGGTGTCCTTGGGCTGTAATCCAAGGCAGTGACATTATGCATTTGTGTAACGAGCTTTTAAAAATATTCAGGTTCATTTTGCTTACTGATGGCTGATTGTAATACCTTTTGAAGGTCCCTTGGAAAGCAAGCAATGAAAAGTAAGGTAGTCTGCAGCTCAGTGTGAGAAGAGGTGTTTTATGTTATTTTACTAAAGGAAGCGCCTGAGCGTGGTTGTGTCTTGCATGGACAATCAATTGTCCTTCATGCTTTCAGGTGTAGGCAGCATGATAATTCTGTACAGAGTTTAGAAGAAAATAGGCACCCAAAGACCAGCAAGCATTAGAGCTGTAGTACCTCATTTCTTACTGTGTGTATCTAAAAACAGTATGGGTAGCTAGCCACAACCAAAATCACAACTAACCATAAGTTAAATGTTCAGCCCCTAAGTTAAAATGCCAGCCAGTCTAGGCTCCCCAGCACTTTCACCACCAGTGCTTCATAATCCTGAATGCCTCCTGCTGTGGCCTAGGCGCATTGTCTGCACTGATTCCCCATTCTGATGTTCTTAGCACCTCCGTGAATCTAGAAGGCTGTATAAATTAATCACATCTGTAGGTTTTGACTTGTCATAGCATAAGACTGTGAAAACTCACCAGAAATATCTTGAATTCCCTGCTGCCTCAGAGCAGGGATGGCCAACATAGGATATGATATCGGGTACGAAAACTCAGCGTATACCTCTCACAAAAGAATAATAGTTGAAGTAATAGCAATTGTTTTCTTAATCTTTCAAAATAATTCCTTACCTTCCTTAGAATTATGAAAAATACACTGACAAAATTCAGAAGCATAGATTTGAACATGTTCCTATGTGATCTGTCTCCTGTGCTCCGTCTGTGCTCCCATTTGCTTGCCCAAAATCCACCACTTTTGCTGATGCAGTATCAGCACACCACAGAAGGGAGGAAGAGGTGCCAGGAGAGTGTTTTCCTCTTCACTTCTACCTTTTTAGCACAGGTAATGGGTCACGTGTTTCTGTAGCACATTTAGTTATTTCGCCAAGTTGTGTCGGATTTGGAACCAGCTCCCAGCCACATGGAGCCTACATGGAACAGTATCCATATTGCCCTGTCTGACTGCCAGAAACCAGTTTCTTGACTGTGTCTAGTTTTCTCTCAATTTTAAATAAATTAAAAAAAACCCAAACCAAACCCAAAACAAATGGGCAGTTATTCCCTGCAGCGCAGTAACAGTGTTTGATAGCTTCTATCTGGTTGCTCCAAAGACGATCAGGGGTCTGGAGCATCTTTGGAGGAAAGATTGCAGGAGCTGGGCCTGTTTAGAAAAGAGAAGACAGAAGGATCTCACTAATACATATAAATATCTCAAAGGCAGTTTCCAGGAGGATGGTGCCAGACTCTTTCCAGTGGTGCTCAGCGACAGGACAAGGAGCAGTGGCCATAAACTAAAGCACAAGAAGTTTCACTGCAACACAAGGGAGAACTTCTTTATATTGAGGGTGGCAGACCACTGGAACAGACTGCCCAAGGAGGTTGTGGAGGCATTCAAAACCCACCTGAATGTATTGCTGTGTAACCTGCTCTTGGTGGCCCTGCCTTGGCCGGGGATTGGACTAGATAATCTCCAAAGGTCCCTTCCAACCCCAACAATCCTGTGACATTCTAAGAAGCTATAAGTTAGCATAGGAGACTGTTACCCGACTTTGGTGACTACAAATGAAACCTTTAGATTTCTGTAGGCATTTAAAGCAGTGTTAAACTGGAACAGATCACATGCAGGAGAATTTTCTTTTTTTCTCCTTGTCCTGGGTTCAGCAGTAGCAGTCATTTTTCTCCTTCTTAGTAGCTGGTGCAGTGCTGTGTTTTTGACTTTTGGCCTGGGAACAGCGCTGATAACACCGATGTTTTCAGTTGCTGCTCAGTAATGTTTACTCTCACCAAGGACTTTCTGAGTCTCATGCTCTGCCAGGGAGGAGAGGTAGCCGTGAGAAGCAGAGGCAGGACATCTGACCCAAACTGACCAAAGAGGTATTCCATACCACAGCACGTCATGCCCAGTATATAAACGGGGGGCAGTTACCTGGAAGGGCTAGATCACTGCTTGGGTCAGGCTGGGTATCAGTCAGAGGGTGGTGAGTGGGTTGTATTCTCTTCCCTTGTTATTTCCGTTATCATTATTGTTATTGGTGGTAGCTGCAGTGGTTTGTGTTATACCTTAGTTACTGGACTGTTCTTATCTCAACCCGAGAGAGTTATGTTCTTTTGATTCTCCTCCCCATCCCTCCGGGAGCAGGGGGAGGAATGGGAAGTAGTGAGCGAGTGGCTGCGTCATTCTGAGTTGCCAGCTGGACTTAAATCATGACACTCCTTCTCTCTCAAAACACAATCCAAATAAAGCAGGGTTTTTTTCCCCCCCTTTTTACTATGCCCTTTTATGTTTCCATATTTTTTTTCTTTTCCTTATTGTTTTGCCATTTTAGTGCTGATGCACATTTGCTTCCGGAATGCCTTGTCCATGTTGAAATTTAAATATTTCAGTATCCAGTGTTACTGGAATAGTCATGTTTGTCTTGGGGAAAAGACAGTCCTGTGATATGCCAGATAATGTAGTTAGATTATGTAACCTGCTCTAGGTGGCTCTGCCTTGGCTGGGGATTGGACTAGATAATCTCCGGAGGTCCCTTCCAACAGTAACAATCCTGTGATATTCTAAGAAGCTGTAAGTTATCATAGGAGTTAGATTATTATTTTAATGTTAGATTATGTCCAGATTATGTAGTTAGCTAAAAATGGCAGTGGTTTTAAAATGACTGCATTGTAGAACCAATAGATTTCTGTATGACACAGAATGCTAAGTTAATATTTGTCACATTAAATTGAAATAGGTCATTCAAAATTGTCCCCATACAGCTGTGGCAATTTTATCAGTTCATATAACATAATCTACTGCAATGGGATCTGGATTCATTACAAGACTGCAATTACCCAGTGCTAGAGTCACCCAGACAGTGAGTACAGACTACAGCTTATTTACTTATTTGGTCCCTGTTTTCACGCAAAGTCTTAATCACACCCCATAATAATAAAGCCATTATTACTATTTAATACAAGTAACAGGATCATAATTGTAATTGCTAATTAATAAGTGAAAAGTGATGGGGGTTATCAGACGGTACAGCCTGTTTCCAAAGAAGACAGTGAATTGGAATAGTTAATATCATAGCGCCGCTCAGTGTTCAAATTGGGTATTTTGTAATCAGCACACGTAACAGCTGTGTTGCCACCTGAAGAATCACAGTGATTGTATTATTTATAATCTTATTAGTCCTATACATATGGCAAAGTGCAGCTTCCTTCAGGTATACCATAAGAGAAGTAAAGTATGGGTATAAACATGCGCTGAACATAAACATATTGGAAGAAAAATGTCTAGTACCTATCTTGATATAAATGAGTCAAAATGGAAGTCTTAATAGACTTGAAATCACTACAGTTTGTTACCAGCATCTTTTCTCCAAAAGCCAAGAAAGAATTTCTGACTTCTATAATCCTTTAGTTCCTCATTCATCTATTTTCCTACTTACGGTATATCATCTTGAAGGACAGAACAGACTTACTGTCTGCCCACACTTCCTGCCAAATAATGTTAGACCGTATAATGTGCTAACTTTTCATTCATGGACATGATTAGCAAGGAGATGGTTGGTAATTGGTTTCAGAAAGTCTAATCTCTTGAATCATATTTCGAGCTTGGCATACGGCCATGTTAAAGTCACAATGCTTGTATTAATGTGATGGTTTCCTCACAAGGACTGGATATATGTGAAGTTAAAATGATCAGATTTTCTTTTCCAGAAATCCTTGTTTCTGTTAGTCATGAAATATGCTGTCTCGGGAGCTACTTCACTGGTGCCTCTGCAGTAAGCCAAGATCAGTGACTTCCTCAATGTCTGTCAACAGTCAGAAGCAATTAATTTTTCATTTAATTTTTTAAGTGTACTTATATTAATCTTCCCTTCCTCTTAGTCAATAGTTGTCATTTTTCTTTAAAAACTGTATCATCAGACTTCACTACTTACACTGTCCTGTTTGGTGTTTCTTTATGGCATTATGCTGTCTACATTCTCCTGGCTTTTCTTTAAAGTATCTATCTCCTCCTGTATTTTAAGATAAGCTATTCAGATGGCACCCTACAGGAGAATTGTAATGTTGTGAACTCATTCTGCCGTGACAGTGGTCTAAGAGTTCAACATAAAATTCAATGCAAAATGGGTTTTAATGATATGAGTCAATATTAGCACAGAAAATATACATGCCAAAATATGAAGTATGTGAATAACTAGTAATAAAGCCAAAAGTATCATGTCATGAGACACTGCTGCAGCAAACTAAGGAATTACTGGTCTAGATTCAGCGGATTCTGCAATGCTATTGCATCAAACTGCTTACTAATTGTAGAAGGTAAAGCATTGCTGGCTCTGTGATTCCTCTGCTCTTCCACAGTATGTCTGCCATGGGCTTGTGCCACAGAGATAGTGGACTATATCACTGAAGTATTAAGGTTTTTCAAAATCTGCTAATGAACTAGAATATGGCTATGAAATTATCTAACTTTAAAAAATACTGGAAAAGTAAACCACTCAAAATTTTGCAGTTAAAACTTTTCCTACTCTACATCCACTTTGTTCTAAGCAAAAATTAATTTCTTGCTATGCAAAGCAACCTAGATGCAGTACCTGAAAGGTCTCACTAAGCTGCAGTGTCACTGGGCTCAGAGGCTATACCGAAAATACTGCTTCAAGACAGTGAGTTGAATTAAGGGAATTGAGGTACTGCTTTTACTCTTTCATCCTCTTTCAACAGCCCACCAACAGTGGTCTCCTACTTCTTGTTGAAGATTTGCATATTGATTTTTTTTCCTCTTATTTTAGTGGAATTGTCATCCACAAATACAGCATGTTTACAGACAGTTGAATTCAGCTTCTTGTTGACTATAAAAAGTATTACAGGAAATAAGTATTTCTAAAGCACATTATTTATCTCTGAATGAGCATTGCTTCTTCTGTCTCAATATGAGTGACTGAGCCAGCCCTGTAAGAGGGATCAAACTAAGGATTTAGGGCAAAATCTCATTGGATTGCTCAACTCTCGAAACATTTGATTATCAGTTTTACATTGGAAACACATTTTTTTGCCACTTCATTATAAATACTAGAAAAGGTGAAGTGGATGGAAAAATGTATTTTGTATAAATATCATAACTTGTACTTAGCCACGTGTTTGAAGACTGGATCCCATTCTGTCTGTTCGAAGCAGAGCCATTATCATCAGTAAATGCCTGCAGACCATCCAGTTCCTTTAGAGAAGCTCAACAGATAGTTCTTTAGCCACTTACCATCACACATATTTTCCACATTTAAAATTATTTGTTCTATTGGTTTCTTCCCCCCTTTCAGTTTGTTAATTTTTTCAGCTGTGGGTGAAGTAGAACCATTTTCTACAGATGGGCTTCCTAAAACTGCATTTGTTTGTTAGAGTAGCTCCAATGGCAGCTTTCCATTTCCCTTCCTATAAAGCAAAAGGTAAAATGCGTTACACAATGATAAGCAACAGAAAAATACATCAGTGATTCAAACTGCTCCTTAGGCGATTCCTTTTACACTTGGACACAAGTTATTCACATCTTTAGATATTAAAAAGACATAAGGTTACTTTCACTCTTCAGTACTTTCAATGTTACCAGTGAATACAGATGTTTAAAAATGCTTAAGCCTTGGTTAAGCAGTTCATTAGCACACTAACATCTAAACCATCGACTTAATTTAGAATAATAACAGGAAAATTAATACCGTATTTCTGTATTATAACTAACTGATTAGTTCAGAATGCATTATAGCACCACATCTTACCTGAATATGACCTGGATTTTACACCCACCTTTCCAATCACATTATATTGGCATTCCACGTGAAAAAACTGCATTGCTGCAAATGTCATTAAAGCTGTGAAGATGGAATATGAAAGACTGGAAAGTTGTGGATAGCTGAAAAATATTAATAGCATTTTAATTGCCATTTAGAAAGCACTTTTAAGTAGAAATAAACCAAAAAATATATTTTTAACAACAAGTAAATTTTTAGTGGGAAATTAAGAGAATATTTCTACTCATAAAATGGTTTGCCTAAATCTCCCTTTCACAACCACATAAATGTAGCTCTTTATCTCAGTTTCTAAACAAAACCAGAATAATAAAGTTAAATCTGCTTTACGTATATGAAATGTATACTTAAGCCCTAAGTAAATGCTATTAAATTATTTAAAAATTAATGTGGCAAAATATTAGGTACTTTTAATATTTTTTTTTATTTAAATCAAGTCTTTCCCCAGCTATCCACTTTCTTAAGTCTTGTTTTCCCCAAAGGTTGACTAATTTTTCTGCATCACTTTCAATTGTACTTGCACAATTTCTATCTGTAACTGAAAAAGAAATCTAATTGTTGTTGAGGTCAAAGGCAAAACTGCCCTAAAGAGTAAGATTATCGCAGAAGCGTCCTATGAAGAAATGAAGTGTTTATTTGAAATAAAGTCTCTACTTTCTGAATCACGTGTTTTATTACTTTCCACCTACTGTAGTCTGCAGTTGATTTGTAAAGAAAACCACGTCTATTAAGCCCATAAAGCTTGAAAGCTTTAACAAGTACTGTGCCCACAGTCTCCGTAAGAGGGCACTATTATCTAACAGCTGATTTTAACGCAAAAAAAAAAAAACAAAAAAAAATTAAAAAATAATTAAAATACCCTTGTAAAAGCTTTAGGAGGGGAGAAAACCCTATGCAGAGTTTAGGGAGAGACAAAGCTATTAAATTATCTTAATTGTCATTTTATTGCTGATAAGACATATCTAACCTAAAGCATGCATTAAATTTATGTCAATGTTTTCCTAAAACAACTCTGTTGAAATTTCCTCGTAATCTTGAAGTTAAAATAATGTAATTAGGTCACCAGAATTACACAGCCTTTTTTTGCATTGTCTAGTAAAATAGGTTTATTTAATCAAGATAGACTTGCTAACAGAAGCAAGAGAGTCTAGCTAACACATCATTAAGCAAGAAGAACATCCCACCACCCACTTTGTTTCATATTCTATTACCATAGTAAGGTCAGGTTTTCTAATTTTGTCAATAGGGAGCCAATACTGACAAGACTCTTAGCTACTATGCCTGGCTCCTAGGCTACTAATATGTCTGTGATCATGTCAGTGATAATATTTACTTGGTAAAAAGTTTGTAAACAGTGAATAAAACTATTTCATTTATAAAGTGTCATCTTTAAATTGCCATGAAGATGTCTATCCATTTTCTCAGGTGTCCAGAAGGAAGGAATGCCATTCAAAAGTGTCAGAAATATACTTACGTGTGCTTCTGTTGCAAAAAAACTATTGCTCTGCCAAGAAATTTTAACATTTTCACTCATCTTGTCCCCTACTATTTACAACAGAATAATTTCCATTTACAAGAAATTTGCACTGGTTCTGACTTCCAACTTGGAGGAACACTCTCATACAGAAAATGTACTTTGGTTAAAACAATATGGATATTGAATCTTTAACAAAGACAATTGTTGCTTGAATATTAACACACATTAAATTGTACTATATACCAAAAAAAAAACCCCCAAAAAACCAAACCAAAACAAAACAAACCAGAAAACATATCTTTAAAAGAACTTGTTTTAAAAATTTTGATGGATCCATTGCAATTTCTCATTTTACTAGTCCTAAAGACATCACACTTTTTCAAAGCACTAAATATGTGTGAAATATGGTTATGTTTGGAATGGGAAACTTAATGCAGCAGTAAGAAGGTCTATCTAAGACAGATGTTTAATAAGATGAAGGGTTTTCTGGAGTACATCTTTCACAGGTCACTGATTAGATGTTAATGCAGACTACTATAAGGGGAATGGCAACATAACCAAGTAGGGGCCAGGAAATTTCTGTTTGTGCATTACCAGAAAAAAAAGTACTGGTGGCCATCAAAGTTATGCAAAAGGGAAATAATCACTGGAAGAACTTCAGCATCAGACCTTAAGCTATCTACATACTGGGTTTGTGTCCTTAGAAAGAGATTAACTTCCCCTTAACTCCTAAAGAAATATTTTTAATAGTAATATCCAAACAATTGACCTGTTAAAGTATTTCACGGTGCTGGTAACACTCTTGTTTGCTTTTCTGTCTGTTTTGTAGGTCTCTAGTTAGTACCAGATTTCCTGGGCAAGCTCAACACAGCAAACCTGTTCAGACCAGCTGGACTGGGCTTATTCAGTGAGCACAGCTATTGGGGACAGGCTGCAATGTGTAATCTTCCCAGCATGCTGGCAGAAGCTGAAGTGCTCTTCCCAGAAAGGCTGAACACTGCTAATTTCCAGCAACAGACTTGTTTATATGAAGAAGGCTTGTTTGTTTTTTCCCTCATGAACCTTTAATTTGACTTACTACATTTTTCTCCCCACTCAGGGTGTGATCTTAGCCCAGGCAGTTTGAACAGACCTTCTAAACAGGCATTTCAGACAGTTCCAGAGCAATAGGTCCTTCATGGGCTTGTGAAGTCTGTCTCTTGCATTGTCTGGCTTTCTTTTGTAGTTAGCTTTGACTAAACTTAACCAGGGACTAACTTTCCCTGTCTCCAGATTTAATGTCTTTAAGATCAGGCATCATTTATTGTTATCGTCTCCTGAGTACAGTAACACAAATGGGAAGAATCCCTGGAATAATGAGACAAGCACAAGCTTAGCACCAAGATAACACAAATTGCTAATAGAAGATTAGCTACAGCTCCCTTCTGATTAGTGCTGTTCCTTCTAGTCAGAGGGGGTTTTTTCTGCTTTCTCAGGCTATGATCTCAGGATTACTCCTTGCATCTGAAGTCGTCCTCCTCTGAGAAGACCTGCTCCTTGCTTGGAGCCTGTCTATGTCACATGTGCAGAAACACACAAAGCAAAATCCAATGCATGTTTTGGCTCAGTACACTGACGAAAAATCTCTCCCATCTCATTGATTTTTAGAGGATGGAAACCATTAGAGAAAGGACTTATGTTAGCTACCCCTTCTGAAAGAAGGGTGGGAGCCGGGATAGAAATGACCCCAACATTCATCGCGAGGGTGAAAAACATGCCCTGTTCTAACATGGGAAATTGTCAGAAATTCCTCCTGACTGACGCAAAGCATTTATGAGCCTTTCCCATACAGAACACTGTAGGCAAGACAAGTTGTACCATTACTTTGTTATCAAACCAGTAAACGCATTGCCAAGCCCACTGTTTATTAGGTCATATCCAGTATTATGTACAAACTTCATTTTTTCTTGATTTTTGCAAATCTATAGTTCCATGTGCTTTGCTCTGTGACAAGTGCATTTCTTTCCTTAAAACTAATCTGATCTGTAGCTATCGTCTTGTCTGTCCCCGAGTATACTCAGAATCTGACCCTAATTAGAGATGCAGCTGCACTGAAGAGTACATTATTACTTCTGAATTATGTAGTGTAGCTAAATTTTAAGAACAGACTTCAGCCATTAGTATGAAATACCAAATGGGACAAATCTGAATCACTCCCTGAACAACTTCTGTTGAATAGCAGTAGTTCAAAGAAAAACATCACTTACTTAAGAAGAATAAAATGGAGAAAACCCCAACAAAGGCAATCATTTCCATGCCATAAGTCACAGACATAATTCACAAGAAAGGAAACTTTAAACATCCTATGTAAATAGAATGGTAAATGTGTTGGAAATTGTTTTTAAATGAGAATGAAGGTAAAATGACTTAACCTTGAATTGTAAATTCATTTTTAACCATTATTTTTAGTGTCACAGATTATTTACTATTTCTTTTCAGAAGATGCAGGTTGTCTCTGTTGAATTTTAGGAATAAAATTACTGATTTCCAAAGGAAAATAATTTTCATTTCAGCTAATACCTCATTTAGGGATTATTAATTCCAATAGCTGCAATTAAGTGCCAAGAGATCTGTAAAATGACAGGAACTTAATGTCCCAACTATGGTGAGCTAGAGAAACAGTTCCTTTAGATGCCTGTTCCTGGTTGGAACTATTCAACTCACAACTCTTGTTGATAGGGAAAACCGGGACTAACATTTACACGTGTGTATTTGATCCCTTAATTCTGAGGCTATACATTTTCTAGACTCATTGACAAGCTTTCCCTCCTTGCCACATGCTTACATAATGTAAAACCTAAGGCTGTACTTTCAGCATAAAAATAAGTAAGTTTTAGGGAACTTACTTTGAGTTTTTGTATTATTTAAACTATGTAAACATAGTATTTTAACTATGAAAAATATGTACGACACAAGAATAAGGCCAGCAGCAATTGACAGCCAAGACTGGGGTATCAGTAGTAGCTGACATACTGCATTTTGTTCCCTTCTGTGTATTTTATTTCCATCATTTTCCTTGTTAAAATTTTTTTTTAAAAAATGGCTAAACAACCACATGTGCAATACAGTATTTACAGTAGCAGAACATAAATGCTAATAGACTAACAAAGTTAGTACTACTAGCACTATGAATATGAAACAAATTATTTGTTACACAGGGGCTTTTTGTTTCATTCAGGAAGAAAGAATTCAGAAGAACATGCAAAATACCCAAGTTACCCACAATGCCAGCAATTAGTTTTTGACAATCCACTTCATTTACTTTTTTCTCCACAGAGCTTTTAGTACCCATGGAAGGCATTGAACTGATTTTCCTAGAGATAGAAAACTCTGATTTACAGCAAAGCAAGCTTTCCTTATTTCCACGATAAGGGATGGGGGAGGGACCTTGGGGAAGCATATTGTTCAGTTTCAACACTCACTCACTCTAACCAGAGATCAAAGATATAAATGGTGATGGTTCTTTTCATGTCCACTGGAAGCTGACCTGCATTGCAAAAGTAGTGGCACTATATTTCTCAATGCAGCAGCAGGCTTCAGTGTTTATCCCATCTATCTTCAATGTTACCTTTAGTGCTTCCATGTATGCATTACAGCTGACAAGAGTACAACAGCAGGGCCATAAGGAGAATGTCAATAATAATAAAAAGTCAAATTTGACCTACTTACCCAGAGATTAGTAGCATCTTATTTTTAAGCAGGAAAAATTGATGGCACACCTTATCTACATAACCAAGGCAGATAAAAATAGCAGGAACTTGACAGGTAAGCTGAAAGGACTGCTATAAAATACAAATTCAAAGGAAGGTGAGAGAATAAGGTAATGAAGACGTAGCCCCTTCCTTGGGTTATGTCTTTCTTCTCTCCAGCACTGAACATTCAGAATTCTCACTTTGTTCCACTCAATTCGGGCAGTAGGAAAGGACGCGATGTGGTAGGTTGATTGGCTAAATAGTGCCTGTCAGGCCTTACTGACCAATTGCATGTGCCAAATTTGAACTTTGCCATCCCGTATGTGACTGCCAGATATACTGTGTTAAATATTGAAGAGTAATTACTTTTATCATACCACTAGATGCACATGTTGATGGCACAACCATTGCGGTTCTAACAAGGTTAAAGTACAACTGTTACATTTTTGTTTGTTTGTTGTGCTAATTATTCCAGCCCATTCAATATTATCAAGACAAAGTATTTGCCTTCATGTCACAGATCTAAGCTTTCATCTGTACAACACCCCTCCCTGCTCTTAGGGATTCTCGGCAACTGGAAGTCCTGACAAATACACTTATTTGCTATTAACCTGGTCTTTCAGAGAGAATACACATAGATGAAGAGCAGTCTCTGACCATGAAACAAAAGGGGGTTCTCACATTAAAGGAACCAAAAGCAACCGAGTCTGTTTCATAAAAGGATTATGCTTTTAAAGGCCTACGTGTAGGAGTTGTGAGCTGTTTTGAGTTTTCTGTTAGTAACTGTAAGATGAAAGCCTTGAGAAAACTTAATGAGACACTATCTTAGCACTCATTCTCCAGTAGGAATTTTCCTTTTCTCCTTTTTCTTTATAAAGCAAGGGCTTTAGAGCCTAGCTTTTGTTTCAGGGGCTGAAACCAGATAGAAAAAATGGAGCATTTGCACTATGAATATAAGAAGAATTAGATCTTCAAAAGGGATTGCTGTGTTGCTGAAGTGCATATCTTTTACCTGAGCATCCAGATTGATATCAAAGGATTACGACTGCTGAGATACAGTTAGCTGAAACCAGGTCTTTTTTCTTTTTTTATATTTTCTTGTGCAGAAAGTTGATTCAAACATTCTGAACAGAACAGCAATAATCTTTGATCTGTTTTGTGGACTTCTGTCACTCACAAATCAAAGAGTTCCCTTCCTGGTTCCAGATGATAAATTCCTCTCATCATTGGAACTGTATTATTTTTGCAGAAAGAACTGTATTTATAAGAATATATTTATAAGAACATAAAGCTAAATATCACTTCTGCCTTCAATACAGTATGAAACTTTGAGTACACTGTGTACTTGAGTTCTACATGTACTTGTACAGTAGTTTGAGTACATCACGTTGCAGTACTTTGGCAGTAGGCAAAGTGTATGGTGCAAGTCTGAGGGGGCAAACCAGGAGGAAGACTGGAAGGAAAAGGCAAGCAATACGCAATTTTGTGTGTGGGAATGGTTTTTTATTTGTTTGGTTGCTTGGAGTTTCTTTGTAGGAAATAGAAGAGATGAAAAATCAAACAATTCCATGTAATTGGGAGCCTTTCTAAGAGTTCAAAATGGATCTGGGCAGAGTTTTCAAATTTCATTCTGCTAGAAAATTTTTCATTCTGAATCAAAGGAAAACCCAGAAATTGTGAAGCATCTGATCGGTAGGAAATTGAGGATGTCTGATTTGTTTTCATCTCATTTCCTTTCATCACATCCCATCCCATCTTTGGAGTTCCTACTGATTTGATTCCTGGCACCCATTTATATCTACTAGCAGAGTTTCTGATCCTGGGAAAAAAAAAAAAAGAAAAAAAAGAAAAGCACTACTGAGCTCTTAGTATGGCTGTGTTCCCTAATCTGTAGAACTCTGCATCCTCAAATACAACCACATCACAAGCAAGAGTGCTAAGACACCTTAGAAGAAGGCAGCCTACAAATGAAGAACAAATGAATAAGACAAAGCTAAAGATGCAAGAATCTTCACTCTAATATCATGGCAGCAGGAATCCTCCAAGCACAATAAGTTCTGGGTTCAGGCTTCTATGCTGGGACAGTTCTTGAGTTTTTGCAGTAACTTCTAAGTAGTGGTACATGCAGAATCTGCTGAGCAGAGAGAATGCAAATCTACCTACAGATTTACCAAATAAAAACAGGAACAAAAGAAAAGCCCCCAATCTCTGCAGAAAATAATACAATGTCATTCACTCCCAATGGCTCTGATAAACAGAATATAATCATTAGTTTTGTTACGATGGCCTCAGAAGGTAGGATAGACCAGGTTCTTACAAGCTATATTATTTAGCAACACGTTTTGATGATGAGATTTCTCCTCCCCAGCAATTCAGACTCCATAACATCCACTGTCTGTTTAACAGAAATGGACTGTCTGATGATGGATACATTTAAACTGAGTTAAATTGACTGTATGTACAGCTGAAGGCACTGAAAACACTTTAAACACTGAAGGCACTTAAGCAACTGCTTAAGCCGTTACTGCTAAAGGTAGTTCATTGTGACTCAAACTCTTAACTAGGAAAGAAGTTGTGTCTCTCATATGATTCTGATGAAACATACATGCTGAGACAGAGTTACAGGGTGGGTACTTCTATAAATATTGTTTGTAGAAAAATTCGTGAGAATTTATACATCTTAAGTCTATTTGGATAACATGTTCCCCAGAGTTTCCAGGTCTCTGTTGTGAATTTTTCATAATGCCTATATTCGAAATTTAAGGAATGCGATGTACTTGGAAAGGAAAATAAATATATTAAGCTACAGCAACAAAACCGCTAGACTATAACATGCTTATGATATAACATTCTTCTAAAACAGCAACGGGCACATTTTTATTTAGTTACCTGCAGAAATCAGAACTGTTTTGACCAGTCTTCACAGAAAAGCATTCTTGTTGGTTGATATTTCTGATGAAAAAAAATAAATCAAAGTTAAAAACTCTTTTATTTGCTTTGAGCATAAAGAACAGAATTACAGAAACAATTCAGCACTAACTTCTCAGAATTTCTAATGTTTTGATCTTCACCCTGGAAATCCCAGCTGTCATTTCTGATTTTTCTTTTCCTTGGGTGCTTTTTTAGTTTGTTTGGGGTTTTTTTTGTTCATTTGGTTGGTTGGTTGGTTGGTTTGGGGGATTTGTTTGTGGATTTTGGTGGGTTTGGGTTTTGTTTGTTTGTTTTGTTGGGTTTTGTTTGTTGGTTGGTTGGGGTTTTTTTGTTTGTTTAAGTTTGGGGGGTTTTTTTGTTTGTGTGTTTAAAAAGCCAACTCCTTGTTTCAGATTGCATTATCTGGTGATTATGTTCAAATATCTTGTAGAAAACAACTGCTAAAGTAGCTTTTATCTTCCTTTCTCCCACAGTAATTCTTCCATTATGCCTTGCATAGCAGGGCTGCTTCTGTCGTGTCACTTGACTTGTAGTAAAATAACCTGACAACAGAATCTTGCAAGAAAAGGAAGACACTAGAAAGACCAGTCTTCTCCTTTAAGATCAGGACTAAAAACAGCCAGCTAAGAAAAGAGCCTGTGGTTTAAGTTTAGCGATTCTATTAACGGCATATATTCTTGAAAACAACTCAGACCAACTGCTGGTTTTATTACTTTCATATTCCTCACAGGAACACAATGATACAGAACTCATTCTCCTACTCTGTGGTATAAATGATGACCCTCCATTAGTCACTAGGTTTTACAAGTTTTTTTGCACATGGGTAAACTGCACAAGGTTGTTTCTCTATATAGTTTAAATAATAATGAAACAGCATTTTATAAAAGATATAGTTTCTTGATTTGTTTTACTCTCATGAAATGGCTGGCTACATGGAAAATATATGCACAGTTTGTCAAATTTCTTTTCTGCTTCAAAAGATGCAAACGCAATTCTTTCTAATTATTGCAATAACAAATGTCTTTGCTTTTAATCAGAAGGGGTTATCTAGTGTTTAGCTATAAGGACAATAAATGGGCATGAAGAAACCAACTCTCTGGAGCAGCTTTGTAAATGTTCAGTATTTGAATATCACCTTTCTTAGATTAAATAGTTTGGAATATAAATGAAAATCTCTATTATGACATCTGCATAAAGACTAGTATTGCTAACAAAATACGCATCCTCATTTTTTGGTTTTTAAAGACTTGAATTCACTAAAATACAGTACAATTATAAGTAAAGAATAGTAAAGATAATATTGACAATTCCAAGTTTGAAATTCACAGATTTCAAAATTTATCAAATAGTAAAATTATCAATTTGTTTAATTTGAAATTATCAAATGGTTTCTCATTGGTGGCATAGTCAAATGGATGTGATGTGAGATATACAAAGTACTTTGTAGTCATTGTACTTGGTCATACACTATAACTTCAAATGGACAAAATGTTGCCTTGGGAAGACTGAAATAATAAGATCTGAAGGGGAAATGGAATAAATTTATAAAACTCATAGTGCCGGTCTCATCATATTATGAGAAAATAATAAATTAATATTGTGCCACTTCTATCCCCCCTTACAATCTGTCACAATCATGAGGTGTAACAGTCTTTAGTACACAGAATTGGTAGGATGCTAGTCTGTCCCAATTCAGCCTGAGGCTTTTATGAAAAATCTGGTAAGAAAAAGCCCATTATAAGCATCAACTTGAATTATCATTTTGAGATCTCATATAGTATGCTGAAATATGGTGGAACCTTGTCACAGTAACAGTTGTAAGAACGACAGCCATTGCAGACAACACTAATTTGGTTCTTGCATTCTATAAAGATAGTAAGAATGGCATTGTTTTCAGGGGTGAAGAAAAAAGAACTTGTTTATACATGTCAAACCTTTCAGCCTTGCAATCACCTTTGCCATAATGAGCCGAAGCAGACAGAAAAAAACTGCTCTGAAATGAGGTAAATAGTCTTAACAGCTTTTCAGAAACACATAAGACAGCTGAAATTTGGTACATAAAACTAATGGTGCACCACTGACTCCCAGCTGCAGAGCAGACAGATGGCAGCATACGGCCATACATTTGTGAAATGATGTGGAATTTCAACACTGACCATCTGAATCAGGATTCCAGGGGCTCGCAGGAATTCTGTGCAAGTTTGACAGTGAGACATGGTCTCTCACCATGGCTTCATGGCCTACTTGCAGGTAAAAAGAAAAAAGGCTATTCAACATCTTTACTGGTACCTTCTGAGAATAAAAATATAGGTAACTGGAGAACAGATTGCAAAAAGAAATTACAAACTTGACATAAAACAAAAATGCTGCTTATAATACCCCACATACATAAGAACAGATATATTTGTAATTATGGTTCTTTTTAAGTGGGATATCTGTCTGCATATGGTCCTATGAAAAAATTACAAAAGTAGAATAACATATGGTTTCCCTTAGAATTCATACATTTACATTTAAAGGTTTGTTTTAATTAAAAAATTTTGAGTGTTGATACAGATTTTCAGTAATTTCAGTACCTCATGCATCTAAAGCAGGAATACATGCTGGTGACATTTCAAACAAGAAGGACACGTGCAAGCATGTTAAGGAACATCACATGAGACTGTCAGTCTCCAGTACAATTTTGGCAAGAACTTGCTGCAGAAACTATTGATAACTCCTGTACGGCCAGCTAGCAGGTATGCAGAAGGGTTAGATATTACTAGTGCCCTCAGTGAGGGAAAAACTAGAGCCTATCCCATACAGATAGGACAGAACTGTTACAAATATTTAGTTAAAAAGTCTAGCTCATTCAAAGGCAAAAATAATATAGAAAGCCTTAATAAGATCCATTATTTCCAGTATTCAAAAAACTCCAACTACTGGAAATGTCTTTCTGACATTATAGAGCTTTTTTTGTATTGAATGTGGTTTACATGGCAATAGGTATGTGAGTATTCACATGAAATAAACATGAAATAAACAGATGATAATTTTTCAGATTTGCACACATGGAGTGCAGGATGAAACAGACAGCCTGAGATTCCTCTTCTAAGAGCAATCTTCATGAAAAGAAAGACAGCTAGAAATAGTATTTTCTGTTCTGTTTTCCATCAGTTCTGGTTTCAACCCAGTGACCTGTCTGTTTAGACACTTAAGTCATCACAGTAAATACATCATTGCTTACTGTGTATGGAAGGAAGGAGAAGAAAGACTATGTAACATATTGCTAGAGCTATGTAACAAGAAGAAAATCTGGTTTCAATTGCACAGACTACAGTGGTTTACAGCTACTGTGCTGTTTAGGAGACGGTCTTTGGAATAAACCTATTCCATGGTTTTGGATGTCAGGATTAAATTACTTTTACTGCTTTGAGAATCTTCATCTTTAGACACTGTGAAACTGCTTCACACTTGCACAAGATTTGGAATGAGTCCTAAGCTAATTAATCATCATGGTGTCATTTAAACTATCCAGATGAATTTGGTGCTAACTAGGCTTTGCCAGAGGACTTGGTGGATGAAGCTCTCTATAGATGGATAGGAACAGCATCACGCTCTCAGGCCCTTGTCCTCATGGGGGACTTCAACAACCCTGATATCTGTTGGAGAGATGGTTCAAGCAATCCAGGAAGTTCCTCGATTGTGTGGAAGACAACTTCCTTCTGCAAGTAATAGAGAAGCCGACAAGGAGAGGTGCCATGCTTGACCTCGTCCTCACCGACAGGGAATGGCTGGTTGGAAATGTGACGCTCCAGGGCAACCTTGATTGCAGTGATCATGAGATGGTTGAATTCGAGATCCTCAGGACAGTGAGAAGAGCGTGCAGCAAGCTCACTGCCCTGCACTTCAAGAGAGCAGACTTTGGCCTCTTCAGTAACACGCTCAGTAAGGTTCCATGGGATATAGCCCTAGAGGGCAGGGGGCCCAAAACTGTTGGTTGGTATTCAAGGATCACCTGCTGCAAGCTCAGGAGTAATGCATCCCAACTGGAAGGAAATGCAGCAGGAGGGCCAGGAGACCTCCTTGGATGGATAAGGAGCTGCTGAGGAAAATTTGAAGGAAAAAAGAGGCTTATAAAAGGTGGAAGCAAGGACAGGCGGCCTGGGAAGAACACAGGGGTGTTGTCCGGGAAGCTAGGGACCAGGTTAGGAAAGCTAAGGCCGACTTAGAATTAAACTTGTCTGGGGAAGTTAAGGATAACAGGAAGGGATTCTATAGGTATATTGCAAATGAAAGACAGGCTAGGGACAATGTGGGCCCTCTCCAGAAGCTATCAGGAGAAATGGCTACCCTGGATTTGGAGAAGGCTGAGGTTCTTAATGACTTCTTTGCCTCAGTCTTCCCTGGCAAATGCTCTGACCACACCACCCAAGTCTTGGAAGGCAGACACAGGGACTGTGAGAATGAAGACCTGGGCCCATTGTAACAGAGAATCTGGTTCAAGACCGTCTTAGGAACCTGAATGTGTACAAGTCCATGGGACCTGATGATATCCGTCCGCGGGTCCTGAAGGAGCTGGCAAATGAAGTTGCTAAGCCACTGTCCATCATATTTGGGACAGGTCTTGTTCAACATCTTTGTCAGTGACATGGACAGTGGGATTGAATGCACACACAGCAAGTTTGCCGATGACACCAAGCTGTGTGGTTCAGTTGATAAGCTGGAGGGAAGGAATGCCATCCAGAGGGACCTTGACATGCTTGAGGCTGGGTTGGACAGAGCCTTGGGTGGCATGGTTTAGTGGGAGGTGTCCCTGCCCATAGCAGGGAGGCTGGAACTAGATGATCTAAAGGTCCTTTCCAGCCCTAACTATTCTATGATTCTATGATTCTATGAATTTGTTTGCCAGGATGCAGGCAAAATACAGGTAGCAATGTCAGGAGCTGAATTCCTGTGTCTAGTTATTTGATGGGTTAGATATATTTTAAGCTCTTTTTTTCCTAGCTTGGAATTTGCATTTATAGACATCAAAAAACATTTTATCTAGTACTTAACTTCCAAGTTCTGCTACTCAAGTTGCCCTTCCTAAGTCAGCTTTTTCAAAGGTAACTGCTGTTGCTTTCTGCTTCCCACTGATATGTAGCACAGCTAGTTGGATTTCAAAGCTTTTCTAGGTAAGTATGGGGCTCTGAAAGCTCTTCATAAATGGCAGCAGAGTGTTTCTCAGGGTGCCCTCTACTACTGACAAAAGCATGCTTGGAAGAAATCACTCTCTGTGCCTACCCTGATTTCCAAATAGGACATGGGTGGCCACTTTACGCAAATACACTGCTGAAATCAATATGTCTCCTCTTTCCTTATGTTTTAAATAGACATAAAATCTGAACTGCAGGATGGGCAATTCAAATGCACAGTGAAATGGGTTTAGACGGTGGGAAGAATCCAGCTGAGGCTCCTCCACTATTAGCTGAAATGCATAGGCTTCTGCCTCACAGGAGCATATACTCAAATCCTGTTGTGCATATTGATGTCATCTATGTCCATTTCTACATTAGCAGTAATTTGTGAATTCTTACATTTTACTAATAAGCAGGGCTTCAGGAAGGTAAAGCAGGTGAGGTAGAAATGTAAGGAAACTGCCTGTATACCCAAAATTGCAGAGGAGATAGCATAGGCATACACAGAACTGAAATAATACGACAGAACAGAAAGAAATCCAAAGCTATAAGAACGTTAGTCGGATTAGCCACTAAAATTATTCAAAGTCTATCCTATTTCTATCAGCATATCTGTGTAAATGAGGGATAGAAAGGTGGTCAGATTTTCTGCAACAAAGCTTTCACTTCCCAAATATCCTTCCTTTAGGCCAGTTCCACCAAAATAACAGGAGGGGTGAGACTCCATATTCTGTAGAATATGGAATTGGTCAAGGTGACACTTTTGGATAGAGCTGGAATTGTTTAGCATACATCTGATAAAGTGCATAGTATAAGAAAACAATTTCCATGTTGTTTCTCAGCTGGCAGCTAAATTATTTCTGCCAATCAGACTAACGAATGCACTGGGTTACATTTCTAGTCCTTATTTATATAGTTAGATTTAGAATCCCCTCATAACCCTCCTTTAAATTAATCCCCATTTATATCCTCATTTTAATAGCATATCTCAGAGATGCCAATTTGTATTTAAGAGAGCATTCCAAAAATGAACCAGCAAAGAAGCAACAGCACAGAAAGAACATTTCACAAGAGACTATTTTGAAACATATTAATGAAAAAATACAAAAGCTAACTTTTTCATGGTGCAGCTATCATGCTGTAATTCCTGCATGAACTGAAGATTGAAGCAGCTTTTATGCCTCCATTATGTGAAGTACCCTAATTCTCTTAGGAAGGCAATGCCATGGTTCAGATGATAATGCTGCAATAGCTTTGCTTAATTTCTTATGGCCATCCATCCATATTATTTAAATAATAACGTATATTTTAAGGTAATTGTGCTGATGTGTTAGAGGAGGATAACATTACCGAAGCTCTGTACCAAACCACTGAAGCTGGCACTGCACACAAGATAGCAGACTTTCAAATCTCACAGGCCTTTTCCTTGAGTTTAATTGATGAGCATGGCTTCAGTGGCAGTCAGGCAGTGGCAGGATACACAAGTTGTCTGAATAGCATGATAAAGATGGGGCTGAACTGAACTGGAGCATAAACACATCCTGAAGGGACTGGGTCACCTGCATAAAAACTAAAATTGAGCTTATCTGCCTGATTTTTGTCCCTGTGGCCATCATCATAATAGTATGCACTTTTTTAATAGAGCAACATTTTTTCAGAGAACCAACATACGTATTTGCATATATAGAAAAGAACTTTTGCCCTATAGGTTATTTTGGGTAATATACTTTATTTGCTTCTTACTATTCCTCTTTAATAGCATTTCATTATCTGTATATTACATACTGAAACACTTCTGCCACCTTTTGAAATTCTCTTCACTGTAGGCATCTTCCTCTATGGGTTCATGGCCAAAGCATTTTGTACTTTGGGCAGTATCGTGAGTCTTGCATCTATATGAATCAAGGCAGAATGGTAAAATATCTGTGCAACTGTTTTGTTTGTAGCAGAAATTATAGTATATAAACTACAGGTCAAAGAGATAAATTTAAAGTGAAAACAAAGGACTGAATTATTTGGCTAGTTACAGCACATAATACTTACTGCCCTAAGGAAATGCGGGAGAATGAATAAAAATACTTTCCTTCCTTTGATGTTGGGAATTATACATGTTATCATTTCAAAATGGTAGAATCACTCAGCAAGTTCTGTTCTTCTGGCTGTGTCAGTTTTTTCAGTGCCTTGGCCTGAAAGCTATTTTTACAATGTGTTTAAGTGAAGAGGCTGAGTGACAAAGTCTGTAGATGACTCTGAAGGCAGACTAACAACCATATATATTTTTTCTGAGTGAGTAGTCACCTATAGTATTCGGCTGTATTTTACTTTATACCCTCTTAAGAGTTTCAAATAGCTAGACTAAGAATAAACTGACACAAACTTCTCATGTTTCTGCAACAGTTCCAAAGTTACCTAATGTTTTGAAGCTGTAGGAAAAAAATACAATTCAAATATTGTACATTTCTTGAATATTTTTTTTTTGTGAATGAGATTATTATATATGAATGTTATAAAAAATTTAGAATACTGTAGATAGTTAAAACTGAGTGGAGAAGAACTTCCTTCTACATTCCCACTATACTGACCCGGTCCCACTTTAATAGGAGCAATATTTTCTCCAGGAAACTTTTCAGCCTGCAAAGTATAACCATATTTGAGATTTTCTCTTCCTTTATGTTTATCTTATTAAAAATGCTATGTAAGCCATAATCATTTTTTAAAATTCAGTCTATCGTCCTGGATAATTGTATCATTCTGATTATCACACTATCTAAGAATCTGTTTGATAGTAAAAGTGACTATAGACTACTTGTTTGAAAAGCAGTATATTAAAAATTCAGTCACAAAAAATAGTAAGATACAAAATCTCTTTATTTCCCACAGATTAATTTTTTTATTATTATTATTCCCCACACTTTATAGTTTGGTATGTACAGAAACATTGTACTTCCTGTCAGCATCCAATAAAGCATTTTTAAGTGTTTTCTTGAAACTGAAAATCAGCTAGTTTGTACCTCAAAAATTTGCAAAGGAAGATGAAGAATGAGCCCAGTGATTCCAGAGTTATTTAATATTCATTTGTGATATTTTGGCTATCAGCATAAAATGCTTCCAAATTATTAAGAATATTTCACTGTCCTTTTGCAAAAGTGCACCCTTTCAGTTTTAAAGATTCAACATATTTGTGAGCAGTGGTAATTTAAAATAACCTTTCTGTTTTGAATCATCCATATTAATTTCATATCTAATACTGTATGTGTCTTAACCTTGAAGTAATGTCTGTTGACAGAAAAGCTGTAGGACATCTGAAGAAAACATAAAGCCATCAAGGGAATGTTTTCAGGCTCAGACTTAGGCTGTGCCTCATAACTACATTTCTCTCAAAAAACAAAACCCCAAGTACTTCTTGCAGCAATCAGCATATATTTTCCATCTCAAATAAGATGCCCTATTTGAATTTCATTTTTGTGTGAGTACTATCACCAACATCCTCCCCTGAGTACAGAGAAAACAATAACTTTTCATATCAGAATTTAATGTCCAGCTTTGTACTAGTGTAACTCTATGTGATTATGATTAATGACCTACCACCTATTGCATTTTTTTATAAGGGTTGGAACTTCAGTGTATCAGGTAAAATACTGGCCTCGTTGAAGACAATACAATTCCCCTTGACTTAAGTTTCAGACTTTCATGCACTGTTCTTTGATTTCACATTGTTCTTGATTATTCTTTTGTTTGAGTATTCAGAACATGATATGGATAGATGAAAAATACATATTTTTATCTATTAATATTATTTTAGATAAGCTGCAAACAGCTGTTGTTTCTTGTAAGTGTTCTTACTATGCGCAAAGAAATCTGGATTTCAAATATCTGTCAAAGTCATGTGAAAGCAGCACACTGAGTTCATACATCTATTGCAATACTTTAGATATATTCATAAATAAATGTATATACAAGTTTCAGCAATAATGTATTCATATATTTAAACACAAAAATGCATTTTGAATAATTGATTGTGCCATGACCCAAAGATTAGAAGTTTAATTTCTTTCTAAGCCTGAAAATTCTTTAAACACTCTTCTAGAGATCACAGGTTTTCACTGGTAATAATGTCCGAACTGTAAAGCTGTATTAGCTGTATTAGATTAGCCATCTAAGGAAAAATTAAACATGAGCATTTATATAAAACTTTGATGTCATAGAGGAGAGACTGACTGATCCTAAATCATACTATACTGTAAAACAAGTGCTCAATAGCATCAGAGCAACAATAAATCCCTGCTGTCTGACAACACAACCTCAGCAGCATCACTAACATATCTATTTCTGTACATAGTACACTGGTTGGTTCGCTGCCGCCATCAGAAGAAGAGTACCAGAGCTACAAAAAACACTTTTACCTGAACTGCCTCATTTTCTCAGGATTTGAATGCCTTTTCTTCCCAATGAAATGCCAGATTTGTCAGGAAAAATACATATCAAATGACAGGCAGAAATGTGTGCATATGTATGCACTTGACATAGAGTAGGCAAAACATATAAACAGTAGTTTGTAACCATAACTATCGCACAGAGTAGATTAGCAGCTGAAATTGTAAAAGGGCATACTAGAACCCTGACATCAGTCTTAGAGAAGATATCCAGGGAGGTTTTCAGAATCCCATTTCATGCTTTTACTTGCAAGAAATGTGTACACAGAGATAAAAAGCTGGCATGTTTCGTCTTCCTTCCAACCTGACCAGCTCTAATGGAATTCTGGCTATCAATAAAACAAAAGGGAGATTGAATTTTTACACTCTTCATGTGAGAGTGAATAATAAAACATAAAGCCTCTACCTTTGACCATGCTCCAAGAGAAATTCCCCCTGCATTTTAAGTTAAATAAATATTTGATGTCATTCAATTTAAAAGTTTTGATATACACTGTCATTCTGCAATAATAATTTAATTTCATTTTGATTAGATGTGCTTCATCTTATTGTCACATTCATTAACTACATTCACTGCAATGAGACTCTTATGCTAATCTGTTTGTTTGGATTAATTTCCCAAAGTCAAAAATTGTAGGAAGAAGTGAAGCGCTCTTTCTGCAGTTTACGGATATGTAACTTGAGGAAATCTAGGTCTGAATCAAAAGCGTGAACTTGAGATTACCACCCGTGCTGTTAACATAGGTGCAAAAAAAGCCAAGTTCCAACAAAGTGCTAGCCTGATGGTACTTGCCATTACTTATCATGATTCACAAAATCATTTTCTGGCCTTACATATCCTTAAGAAACAGTCGGGCTTTTAAAACACCATCATTTTTCATAAGCTGATGAGTAAGACGGAGATTTAGAGCCTCCCAGCAAACATTCCTGCCGTGATCCAGTTCTCAAAAGAACACATTTACAATATGAACTCCTCAATTTTGTTTTTCTCTTATACATTTTTAGTGAAAATCCTCAAGATTCCCTGGAGTGTTCTTTTCCTGTATTTCTGTATTGACATGAAGATTCTCACCCTTCATCATTACTTTTGCAACTGAAGCTAATAGGACTTTACTTTGTAAGCACACAGGGAGTTATGTATCTGTATCTTAAATTATCTTTGTAATTTTTTTTTTGGCCAAAATATGAGTAAAACTGATCATAGGATAAGATAACCTTCTCTCATCCTTTTGAGATCTTCTGCTTAAATTCATCTTCATTCAGAAGACAAACTGATATTAAAATGAAGTTAAATATTATAGGTGGCCCCATCTACAAAACCAGACATGAATCCTAGGCTACTCAAGATACAATATTGCACATATAGACTTCAAATACCATGTTTGGAAGAAGGAACGCCTAAAGGAGAAATTCAAGTACCTCAACATCTTATGATATTAAATGCTCAATTCGAAAACCTACACCTTATCATTCTGAACTAGCCCTAATCTTAACAAAGTCTCTCTGAAGGACTCTCAAAATAAGAGTCACCATTTAAATGTTGATTACCTTGTACATAGGTATTTCTGTGTTGAACTGAGAAAAAAAATATCACAGAGAATATAAACAAAGGATGTTTGGACAATGAGATGTGATGTTTACTGAAAAAGCTAAACAACATCAAAACCATGATTGTGAATTCTTGCTCAAAGAGGAATTATTCCTGAGCTTGCAAAAAGAATTTTAAATTTTATGAAAATTACTTTAAGAATCAAATGCTGATAAGAAAGTTTAATTTTCAAAAAACAAGCCTAAATAGAAAACAGTAGGAAGTTGTCTATGGATAATTTATATTTTGATTACAAACTGACTTCACCAGACTGTAATCTGCTCTTTTCAGAGAAGAGCCTCATAGAACTCTTATTACTTTTATCACAAAGCAGCAGCTATTAGTAAAACCCCCTCTTTTTACAGGCATGTGCACTTACTCAACCACCAACCGCCATAAGGTGTCCTCTCTCAGTAACTGTTCTGTAATAGAGCCAGGGATTAGCATTCCTGTTTCAAATGGATTTTTTCCATCAAATTACAATCTCCATATCAGAATTTAAATGGTTCTTTCTCCACTATTATACTCATTTAATTTGACTATGCAGGTGTTTGAAAAGGGTTTGGAAAAAATCTTAAACGGCTGACCATGTGGAAATAAAGTTTATACTTTGCCATGTTACCACTGTATGGTAGCATATAAGCTTTTTTTCCAGATTAAAAAGTTTACAGCTGCAGCTATGTAGATTTTATGGAGTTTACAATTTTAAACAAAAGCATCAACCCCCTTGTTAATAAAGGGGTCACCAAAACTTCAGATTTGCCATAATCGGGGGGTGGGGGGTTGGTGGGTTTTTTGTTTGCTTTGGTTTTTGATTTTGTTTGCTTGTTTGTTTTGGTTTTTTTGTTTTTTTCCAGATAGCCATTACTGCATTAATGATACTTTGTCTCTATTGGGAAGGTTTTCTACTCATCCAGGAAAGTCAGCAGTCTTTCATGCCTCCGCTTTTTGTTGTTGCTTTGGTAATTATCTAAATTCAAGCTGTGCGAAGTGTGCTGGGTCTGAGTTCTCACTCTTCGCTTTGATACCCCTGTTTGAACAGTTCAGGCCCTATTCTTTGCCCAGACCTCTAGGGAACTCACAAATTAAGCAGCGCTCAGGACTCTTTTACTTGAAATTATATCTTACATAATTAATTCAATCATTACACAGAATGGATTGAGCATGCTAGGAAGGTTCTTTACAAACTATCATTCAGTGCAAGCAGAAGAGGGATGAGAGGGAAAGAGAAATAATGGAAAAATCTGTAGGGCTTTTAGTGAAGGCAAACAAGAATTCATTCAAATTCTTATTCTAGCCATAATCTGCTCCCAGTGGCATCTATGTAGGGAAAGTGGAAGAGGAGAGATTAAATGTCTTTAAAAATATACATTAAGAAGAAAAATTATCCATTCACATGAGGCCTACTAACAGCAAGAGTAATTTAACTTTTTAATATAGGCCTTGCTATGTAGATTAAAATTACTCTTCTGTTACACTTTGCAAAAAAAAAAAAGTATACAGTGGAGACTATGAAATTAAAAATACTGTTATTTTTTTCTGTCCTGACATTTTAAGCCAACTGTCCAACAGGAGAAAATGACTACTGAAAGTACACGTGAACTCATGGTTATTTCTTGGTGTTCAAAAGAAATATATCCTGAAAAAAACCTCCATTATTAACTTAGCTAAATAAATGACAGAGGGAGTGAGGGCAAGAGTAAACACACAAATAACCAGTTTCCTACCTTGTGGCGGGCTCACAACTTACAGCATTATCTTTCAAGTTACAGAAATTTAATATTTGAGTTGCAGTATTTCCTTCGCAGTCATTAACAGGTGCTTTTATTTTGGGTTTAAGCTGTAAACTTACTGAAGGAAAAAAAGTATTTCAGTTCTTCCACCATAAAGGGACAATGTTGAGACATTTTTTTTTAGGCCCCCTGTGTATTGAGTTTTCTAGGGTGCAAAATGGAGATTAATACCTGCCGCTGTAAAGGCATCTTGGAATGCTAAGTGGCAATACAGCAAATCTAGAGGCTTTAAGGTCATGAAACCTGTTATGTAATATAGTCACTATGGCACCATAGTTCCTGTTATTACAAAAGTCAGAACCATCCTGCATGTCAAGACCGGTCCTCTACCTAGATTTAGAAAATCATGTTTGGTTACATAAAAGTTCTGAACAATATTCAAACAATTTATTAGAGGATGAAAAGAGATATCTAAAACCAGCAGCTGATCCACTGCAATCGTTTGTCTAGATGTAGACAGGCTACAGAGCCAGTTCCTTTAAAATGAGGATTGTGTCACATAAAGTCAGATATAGATCTCTGCTGCTGTGCTTTGCTTTCTGAGTTTATTCTGTGTAGCCAGCATCAAGCAGTGCATCATTCTGTTTGTCTGTAACAGGTTGAAGTATTCTACATGTTAAAATCAAACCTTCAAGAAAAAATGAATCATTGAAGTCTCCTTTTTCATATAACTTTCTCAGCTATTCTGCATCTTACAAAGCACTGTCACTTTGTCAAATATTTTCTGTTGTTACTTATGTTTGTATCTTGAGAATTTCAAAGATGTTTGAATAGTAATTCACAATGACCAGATAGACATCTGTCAAGCTCAAATATACAAGAAGCAATGATTTCCTATGGCTGTGGACAGAATGATTGATCAGATATTCTCTTTTGCTGTGACCTCCTGTAGAAGTCACAAGCAGAGCGCTTGCAGACTACATCTGCTTATTCATCCTCAGCCAAATTCATATCTCATACAATTCAGAACAATCCTATATGTATAATAGAGAAAGCTACCGTGGTAATGCAGATCCAGGAAAGAACAGCAATCTTTTCCTAGTGACAAAATCACAAATACATTGCAAAATTAATTCCACCACTTGAGTCAATGTTATTCCATCATTAAGTATCAAGTGCAGGATTTTCAGTTCTTCCTTACTGGCAAAGCTTTTAAAATCTTATCCAACATATCTCATTGTGCCTAATTTCTTACTGTCTTCGTTCTCCTTTCTGGTGTTGTTGCAAAGATGAATCATAAAGGGTATTTGCACAGTATTGGGCTTTTTTTTGGTCGGGTTTTTTTTTACAGGCAAGGTGGAAGCAAACGCTTTAATTCTAAAAAAAAATAACTATTAAAAATATAACTCACTAAATCCTGAAGCTATTAAGCACTTCCTAATTAGCTCGCATACTACTTCGGACATTAGAGACCACGCAAGTCAAACATTATTTTTCATTTACCTTAATGGTAGTATGCCAGTGCCTAATATTTGCTAATACTGAAAGAATGTGTGTCCAGGCTACTACCCTTAGTGAGGCTGTCATGCAGCCATTCATTTGAGCATACCTCTAATTTTGAACATGGAATCCATGTTTTTTTTTAATCCAGCTCTTGAAGACAGCTGTTTAACTCAGGACCTTGCTGGATCAGAATCCAAGAATTTAATTTCAACCTACAGGGGCAGCCATCAGAGAGACTTTAGTTTAAACCACTTACAAATAAGAATTTTAACAAATTTACATCCTTTCTGTATTTGTACGTAGAGACAAATGATCCGCAAGATACAGGATCCAGCATATTGGAGCCCAAAACTTTAGCTGACTTGCCCAAAGTAATGCTTCAATTTAGTGGTAGAAACAGGAAAATATCTGGTTTCTCAATTCATATCTGTGAAATATACCATCTCCTTTTCTTTTATCTTTCCCTTTCATTTCTGTTCTCTCCTGTCACTCCATCCCACCTCTTTTTCCTGAAAAGCAATTAAATGAAAAATGTGTAGAAAGGTCAAGGACAGAGAATTTTGTTACTGGTGCTTAGAAGAGGTATACAGTTAAGCACTGACAAGTACATTCAGGAGTCATCCAGCTATATTCTCTTCACTAAAAAACAAAAAGATGAAGCATCCACCAGCAAATATGTGCTATGTCCTTAGTATATCTCATCGCTCATGGGCTATTAAAATATCAACATAATATGCTACTCTTCATTACTATCCTTTGTCTCACTAAACATTTGTTTCATCTCCAGCAAACCATTCCACATTACTTTCATGCTTATATCATATGTAGCATTCCTGGAAAAAAATAATGTATTGCTCATTGGTATGACATTTGGCAGTCCATGGAAAAATACAGTTTCTGGGTATTTTATTTCTTTATGGGCTGTGTTTTCTTCCAGTTATTTTTCTGCAGCTTTCCTCACACACTTTATACTTAAAGTATCATGACTGCTGCATTTACGGTGTTACTCTCTACATGACTTTCTTCCCTTTTTTTGTCAGTCTCTCTGGATTCTTTAATGGATCTGATTGATAAGAAGACAATAGAGCTGACACTTTAATTCAGCACTACAAGTCTGTGCTTCTGTAATCCCTTAGAGTGCACTGGAATTCCACAACACCCTACTTTGATTAAAACAAACTTCAGACATGTAAATTTGCCTCTAAAAATATGCAGCTTTCTCATTCACAGGTTTTGAACGTACCTAAAAACAGGGAGAAGGAGAAAGGAAATATTGGTTTAAAATAACGCCCACACTTTTAAATCAATATTATTATTCAGCCATACTACAAAAGAAATTCAAAGGATGTTTTTGGATGAAACAAGGATCAGATGTTCACATTCTCCATAGGAAAACTTCCCTATTCCACCTAACCACAAAATCTTAATGCCATAAAACCACTCTCTTAATCAAGTAAGTATCTGTGACAAAAGAGGAGGTGTTAGCAAGCTGAACAGGTTCTGCCCAGGCTACAAAAAACTCCATGTGGTCCTGGTAGCCTCAAACTCTGCAATTGTCAGGCAATAACCTCATGTGACACAGAAGCAGCCAGGAATTTGAGTGGGGAATGGCTGGCCACTTAGGACAAATGCAGGCTTGATCCAATTCCACCTGAGATTAACAGTGAAACCACAATTTCTTCTAATGCTGAAGGACATGCACAACTTAGTCTATTAAAGAAAAAATAAGTTCTCCTCAAATGTACATATGTATCATTTTACTGTACTGCTTCTTCAGACTTCTAAATATATCTTCATGTAATGTATAACTTCTATATACTTATTAAAATGTCTACCATAAAAATGCATGTCAAAATCAAATAAATCTCTATATATAATTGTTTGGATATTTTATCTTTATTAAACTGATTTCAATACAAAACTTCCTATACTTGATGCCTTTGCGATGTTTGTCTTTTTTTAAATGAGGATTTTCTCCCAATCTCAGGTATCTCAGTCCTGTTGTGAAAAGCTTTTCATGATTCATTCAACAATTTCAAGAGTCTAGTTAAGGCATTATTTTCTCTGGAGAATCAGAGAGGTCCCTTTTCCCTTTTCCCTGGAGCAACAGGACTTAAATATTGTCCTGGAGAGCTTGGGCTGGAATGTTTAATTCTGCAGCGAAACAATTGCTTTACTCTTGCTTTACACATTCAGATTGACTAATTAATAAAAAGAATATGATGTGGAATATCACCTGACCCTGGCAACAGAAGTTGTTGATATTATATCTAGCTTTCAGATTGCTATTATCACAATGAATGAATCTGCAATGCATGTTTCAGTAACACTTATTATGGATTCCCTACAGTCAGTACCTGATTATGTCTAATTTTCTCTAAACAAAAAGCTTTTCCTGAGAAAACGATAGTAAACTGTGCTCTTTCATAGACTTAGATTTTTCTAAAGAAGATTTGAAATACTGAAAGGACTATTAGGGGCATTCAAATTAACCCTGAAAGCATGATAATGGGAGGTGAAACACTTTGAACTACTTGTAAAATAAGGATGAAATCAGGTGTTTTTTTAAAGCTTGGATGTTCTCTGTGTAAGTCTGCCCTACCTTAGAATAAGTACTTGCTGAAAAATATTACTGTGTCACTAGACTGTCTTGTCTGAAGAAACGTTCTCTACTGTACCTTTTTGTTTACAAATATTGTCAGTGGAGTGCATAGCTGCTTGAAAAACACTGTAGACCTACTGGGTATGAAATTGCTCTCTCACTAGAGAAAATGGGAGTAACCATGCAAAGTCATAAAACCGTGTTGGTTTCAAATACGTTTAAGGGCACACTAGAGACAACATAGTATTTTTTTATGAGGATCTCAATGTGATCAATAAATAATAAGATATTAAATCTTAAATTCACTCTAAGGTAGATAGTACCTGTTTTAAACAATGACTGAACTGAGCACAGAATTGTGGCACAGTTGAGAGAAATTTCAGGAGGAAGGATGACTTCTGCTGATGCTCTGATCTAAGCCTTGAATGATCTTGGATCTGTTCCTAGCTCTGCCCTCAACTTCACTTTGAGCCACATAAATACCTTTAGTCCCATTGCAAAGGTATTTAGATATGTGAAGGTGCATAGAGCTGTCTACTGAGGTTTTGAAAACACTTAACTACACTAGGCAATTGTATCCTCTTGACTTTAAATTGAAGACCTGATCTCAAATGTGGCCTGTACACAACTGATACCTAACATAAAGTCCTTGTTCAGACAACACCCTGTCCAAGACTCAAACTGATCATCACACTTCAGCAACTGAATGAAAAATTAAGTCCTTCTCACTCCTGGGGACAGTTAGCTTTCAGTAACTGATGAAATTTGAGGTGCTATAATTTAGGGCACAGATAGCCATCCATAGGTCTTCTGAATATTTCTTTCCTCTCCAATTCTCATGGTCACCAAGTAGAGAATCTTGAACAGATACACATCCTTCGGTTACAAGAATAAACCACATCATTTAACTATGAGTATCAATTTCTGGTTGAGGTTTCTTCTTCCTTCCCCCTTCTCTCCCCCCAGTAATGCTTGACAATAAATATATTAACATTCTCTGAAGAGATTCTAAATGGATCGAACAGTGTCATAAGGAAATTGTGAGCAGAAGTATTTGTCACGCTAAGGCTAGACATTTTCTAAGAGAAAACAGAATGCAGTTTCTTTTCTGTATAAATAATTAGGAATTCAGAAACATTTTCATATTACTGTTTACTCACATAAAGATTCTAATTGGTGCAGCTCACTGAAGCCCATGATCAATGATCATCTTACACCGTTTGAAAAATCCACTGACAATAAGACTCTTTCACCTTCCTTAACCCTTCCTGGTTAAATGATTGAAAAATCAATCTAAGTGACAGAACAGATGTCCTTAAAGATGACCTGAAGTCTATTGAGCTCTAGAACATAAGGTCCAGAAGAGGAAGTAATTCCCAGAGACAATTTTTTTCTAGTGGCACTAATGTATAAACTTATTTATAGGACAAGTGTGATAACTTGTGCAGGATATCTTAACTGCTTTAATCAAAGACTTTCTATGTAGCAAATGAACTGGGCTACACCTGGAAATAAAACACAGGATGAGAACAGCAAAGTGTAGGAACAACAGCTATCGATATGATAAATTCCAGATGAGTAACTCCACTGGACAAATACACTGTGTATATTGATGCACTGGGTGCTTTCCAAGAATGGTGCAAAACAGAGTGTGCTTGTAGCCCTGAAATAACACACAAGGACCACATCAGCATAGATTGAAATCCCCAGGCACAGCATAAAACTGTTTGGGAATTAATAGATAGTTATGGGCAAAGGAATACAGGATGTGTACTCTTTAAGTTTTCAGTTCCACCTCATGGAGACCAAGTATAAGCTACTCTGTTTAGTAAAATCTCTGGCTACCAATTATGTATGAGAAATCTCACCATTTTTCTTTCAGAAGCCATGAAAGAATACCCAAGTGCAAATCAACATCCAGGCTGGTTTTCCAGTACCTTCACAGACACCCCCCAATACCTTGGCCTTCAAGCACTGTCATGGGTTCAGCAGTAGCAGTCATTTTTCTCCTTCTTGGCAGCTGGTGCAGCGCTGTGTTTTTGATTTTGGGCCTGGGAACAGCACTGATAACACCAGTGTTTTCAGTCACTGCTTGGTGATGCCAAGCAGTATGCTTGGTTTGCCCAAGGACTTACTGAGTCTCATGCTCTGCTAGGGAGGAAGGGAAGCCGGGAGGAAGCAGAGACAGGACACCTGACCCAAACTGACCAAAGAGGTTATTCCATACCACAGCACATCATGTCCAGGATGTGAAAACGGAGAGCAGAGACCCGGAAGGGTGTGGTGGTGCACTGGGGGGTTCGCTGCTGGGGGGTGCACTGGCTGGGTCGGGCTCGGTGAGCAGTTGTATTCTCTTTCCTTGTATATCTCTTGTATTATTACTGGTGGTAGCAGTAGTGATTTGTGTTATACCTTAGTTACTAAACTGTTCTTATCTCAACCTGTGGGAGTTGCATTCTTTTGATTCTCCTCCCCATGCTCCCGGGACTGGGGGAAGAAAGAGAGAGGAGTGAGTGAGTGAGAAAACTGGGGGGTGAGGGTGGGGGTGGAGTTAGAGGCTTAAACCATGACAAGCACTCTTCAGATCACAATCTGATTTCCCCCTAACAAAACCTAATTGTTAAATACTCTTCATAATAGTTTCATGAGTTATGGCAGTGGAGTGCAGGTACTGGCCCTATAACACTCACTGAATACTCGTACGCATCCAGTACTATTTACAACTTTGCAAGCTCAAACTCCTTATGGGTATCTACCATCAACAACACATTACAATACATTACACTGTGAATGCCAACAGGGGAGAAGAAATAAGTTTCCTGATAGGGGTAATGGTAGAAAAGAGTGCATTCTATTCGCAGTCTTTTCAACACACATGCATATATTATTGCAGTGAAATCTTAAGATATTAAAAATGGGAAGAAAATGAAGATTTCCACTGCTGGATATCTTTCAGTCATTTTTAGTCATGCTGCTACCATAACACTATTTGTTACAAATTCTTGCACAATGCAATGACAGTTAGTGAGAGTAGAAACTGTCCCTGGACAGTCACTGACTCAAAAAATGGTTTGTACTTAAGAATATGACGCCCCTTAGTATCACAAGAGGAGCAAGCTGTAGAGGTAGTAGCTAAAAATGTATATACGGTATTGTATATTGTTCATGAGGCAAAGTGAAATAAGGGAATGTGGTAGAAGATGATTTGAAGAATTTCAGGAATAGTTTCTGAATCCGGATAGGCAGTCAGGCATGTTGAAAGAAAGTCCATCCAAACTGGATGATAAAATGGCAAAGAGAATATTACATGTTTCAAATGTGAAGGGTTTTATTTTGATGGAACACATCCTTAAGTTGCATGTATACTTTAGCAATATAGTTTGGAAAAAGTATCATGTTTATGGAATTCGATTAAGTTGCTGGATTTTTTCATCTGGCGTTAGTTTCCTAAATTAATCCATCAAGTGGGTCACTCGGTATTCTGAATAGGCAAATCCCACCAGATGTGTTAAAACTGAACTAGTTTATATTTTATAGTATATTTACTTTATAGTATATTTAATATTTTATAGTAAAATATTGGGAATCTGGAATAATATGAATGAACACTGTGTATTTAGACTGTTTTATGTGCAGAGAATTTGTTCCTTCTGAAATTCAAACCGTGCTGAAACTGCTATGATGCCCTCCACCAAATTAGAATCTGATGACTTTCTGAAAGGAATCAAGTCTTATATGCACCAAAAAGCTTATTAGGAAGAAAATGTTTTCTTAGAAGTACTGGATGTACACCACAACTCCCATTAAAACAATATTTAGTAAAATGAAAGCAGGCAAAGCCAAAAATATGGTGTTATTGAACAGAACACCTTTTTATCACTTTTTGGGTGGCTAAGTTACATGAAAATTAAAGCTCCTCAAATTTGGAGAGCTCCTCAAATGCCCATAAAATCCTATTTCCACCCACTCAGCAAGCAAGCAAGCAAATGTTTCTGAAGTGGCCTGGAGTATTATTATATACATTATATTATATACATTATATTATTATATACATTATATACATACTTGTAATACATGACAAGAACAGACGTGCCAGCTTACCCTGGTGAGCACCCAGAAAATCCTATCTTTGTTATCACAGATATTTAGAGAAGGTAGAACCCTTCACCTTTAAGCAGAAATACTACAGTTACTTATATAGAACATACTTCATATACCACCTTTGTCCTGACCCAAGGTTGATACTATCCTTTGGTCAGGAATCCTAAAACAAACATAAAAACAGCTAGACTGGAACACTGCAAAGCAAAAGCTGAGTCTTTCAAAGCTACTGAAAATATAAGCACAATAACATTTAATTCCAGTAGATAAAATTCACCTTTGAAAATCTCAGTAGAAAAGATTACCTCTACCTCTCACCAAAATCTAAGCATCAATCAAGGTTTTGAGGTGTTTAAAAAATCATTCAGAGTTAAGTTAAAATTTTGTTGGGTCAGCTGGCATGGATGTGAGAGCCATTTCATCTTTTCTAAGAATGTAGAGTGTAGATGTTTTTCTTTCTATCACTTTTGCTCAAGTAAAACATTTTCCTGATGATTTATATATACAAACAGACTTTCCAAATAAGCAAGTTATTTTAATGATTTTTCATGTTTAGAAAAGAACTGCAGCTTTCACACTTGAATGAGTATTCTATAGGAGTTTTTACAAGGGTTCTGTCAGCAACAAAATAACATTAATTGAAATAAACTTCCAGAAAAAAAAAATGTCAATTTCTAATTGTGTACGCTTAAACAGCTACAATTACATGTTTGGAGTACATTTTTCAATTCAAATGATTTTTACAGACCCCTAGCCTGTCTGGAATTACTGTAGCTATAAGATTATAAAAATAGACATGAAATAAGCAATGAGCTCAAATGATTGAATGTCTTTCTAAAAAGTAAAATTAGAAATACCTCTCCATTCAGTAAAAACCTAAAATAACTTACAAGATGGTTGGGAAAGAGCATAGGAAAAAAAATATTAAAATCATGATCACAGAATGGAAGTGAAAGCAAATAATTGCTCAAAGATCCAATTTCACAGAATAGGTTTGAAGGGACTTTAAAAGTCATCTAGTTCCAAATCCCCTGCCATGTGCAAGGACACCTTCCAGTAGATCAGGTTGTTCAAAGCCCCATCCAACCTGGTCTTGAAGAATTCTAGGGATGGGGCATCCGCAACTTCCCTGGGCAACCTGTTCCAGTGCCTCACCATTCTCAGAATAAATAACTTCTTCCTAATATCTAATATAACCTACCCCTCTTCTGACTTAATGCCATTTCCCCTTTTCATTAAAAATTCATGCAAGAGGTGAAAATATTAGTTTAAAATAAATATACAACATGCAAACTATAAAATGTATTTAGAAAATAGCAAAATATTTTAAAAACATGTGTATACATAAAATCTAATGTTTACAATTTAAAATAACTGTAACCTTTGAAAGGAGTCATGGCTCCAGTTCTCCTCAGTGCTAGGATAAGACAACCCTCACAGTATATGATCACAGTATATATAATTGTGAAGGCATTTAGTCACAAATGCTGCCTGTAGGGATCTAACTCTACATTGTGTAGGTACAGGGCTACCCATTTAATTATTCTTAATCCAGATTCATGAGAAGAAAGCCCATAGTTAACGGCAAATTTATTTATGCCTAGTGGCTTGTTTGTAGGAACATTGTAAAAATGTTCAACATGTCTGATAAAAAAATGGAAAAGGAGAATGTGTGTGCATCTACTGCATGTTTTCCCCTAGGAAAAGAGTCTCAACTTGGAACTTCTGTCTTTAAACAGCTAGAAAACTTGACTCTCCCCTGATTGAACAGGTAGCTGATAAGCACAAGCCACTGTTTTATAGGCATTAATAAACACTTGGATTCCAGTTTTACGCTCACATAATTTCTAGTGTCATGTGCAGATTACAACTGCTATAAGGTAACTCACTGTGCGACACTTTGCTTTCAAATTCTTGGGAAATAGATGTTCCAAAGTATGTACTTACGATCTAATTGGATCATGTCACACAATAATCTTCTGCAGGGCTTCAAAACGTCTATGCTAAGCATCAGGTAAGTTCCGTGTGTGTATTTACCATCTGTCTTTGTCAATATAACCCTCCCCTGTAAAGATTATTCCAAATTTGAGAGAGAAATTCCTAGTAGTGTAAACCAGGGGAAAAGTTTTTCAAACATGTACCATAGCATCTGGGATGGCAGAACTGTATAACCCTGGGAAGTCCCACCATTGTCAAGCCCATGGCCACATTTAAATTCCATAAAATTGGACAAATTGCTATAGCCATCATAATCCTTAATGGAAAAGGATGCTGTAGTGAGAGTACATTAATACATTAAGATGACCTATCACTGCATTCTGGGGAGCAGTTATCAAAACATAAAATGGTCAAGGAAATCATCCAAATGTTGGGATGATACTTGCATATAAGCATATTGTCTATACAAAATAAATTAATAATTAAAATATGTAAAGAAAAGAGACTAAGCTGTTTGTTTTGCTATTTGAAACAACAGGCTTACATAGTGCAATGAAATATTTATTCACTGTGTTCTCCTTTTGCTGATCTATTTTTCTGAATTGATTACCTCTGAAAGCTTTCCTGACATGAGCTTTTGTGTGCTGACAAAAGGGAGGTGAAGCGAAGCATCTTGATTAGCTATCAGCTTCTAGTCAAGCTTACCAGACCAGGAAGAACAGAGAGCATGTGGTCAGAAGACAGCATTGATCATAACTTAGATTTTATGGGATGAGTAATCCACCCTTACATTTTCACAGAAAGCAGAAGAGCCAGCAGATAATACTTCCAGCTGAGCTTTTAAATTGGCTGGCTCAGTCCTTTTGAGAAATTGTAACAGAAAGAGCAGTTAGATTTGATTTTTGATAAAGCTGTAGTTGTCATAACAATGTGCTGCCTCATAATCAGTGGGTTTCAAACAAAAGCCATGGCTTGAGCCATGCCTGGATTCCTAAGGTCACCTTCCCTTAGCAAACTTTGATTTTACTCAACTGCAGCTATATCAGTGTATATTGTCTGTTCAGGAGACATTGAAAAAATATACTTTTTAACAAAAACCCACAGAAAAGTTTTTATGACTATAATATGACTAAACTTAAAAGGCAAGTAGTCTTACTAAACTATTTCTGCATAGTTTATTAGCATCCTCCAAGGGAGTATAAAGTGTCCTCATATATGAGGATATAGCCCTAATATTAAGTCCAACCTTCTAAAGGCTACGAATACCACTGCTTACATTGTGCACAAAGATGTAAATACATATAGATATATATTTGTATATAGCAACTACATCTGTTAAGCTTCTATTTTAACTAGCGCTGACCAGGTGCACCATCTGTGCAACCCTAGCTTGCTTTCCAGTTGAACCCACTTAATTTTCAGTAATGATTCTGACAGACTATCATAAGTAGTTACATGTTACATGCCAGTGAAATGAACAAGACCTCTTTATTTCCATGTAAATTTATGCTGTGATTTGTTAAACTAAGCCAAATGAACACAGAGAGGTTTATTCTATACGTTACTGTAATTCAGTTACAAATCTCTTAGAATTTCAAAAATTTATTTTTCTTTTTATACTTTCTAGGCAAAAAATAGCGGAAACAGTATTTTCTAGCAAATATGGAAAAACAACACAGCCCGAACCCAGAAAGGTAAAGTGAAAGGGTGAGAGCATCAGTTTTATGCACCTTGTATTAACACTCATCAGCTGTGATTAAAACTGAGACCTAGCAGTCACTTGATTCCTCCTAAATAAACTGTTGTTGCCTGAATATATGTCATACTGTCATAGAATCCTTAAATAATTCTTATTTGCTGCAAAAGCAACCATCCTGTCTTATCTTTACCCTGCTTACAGTTACCTATATAATCATAGAATCATAGAACAGTTAGGGTTGGAAAGGACCTTAAGATCATCTAGTTCCAACCCCCCTGTCATGGGCAGGGACACATCCCACTAAACCATGCCACCATAATAATGTATGTTGAGTGACTTATCAAATATGTCTGTGAATGCAGTGAAATGCTGGACTTGCACTGTTGCATGGTAGAGAATTAAGTTGGATTATATACCATATGACTTGAATAATATACTAGTAGTAATTTCTTCTCTTCACAAGAAGGACCCCCCCTCAAATGCCACAGAAAACTTTAGTCCTTCTTCATCAGCTATGCTTCAACATGTCCCTTGTATCTAGTCATACATTATACATGCTGATTGTTAGTTTGATTGGTTAGTTGATTTTTAATTTATTGGTTTGGGGAAAGGAATTTGTTGTTTTCTTAATAGGAAAGGAAACTCTTTTCTGTATTATACCTCCCCTGACCTCTTGTTTGGGGAGAAAACAATGTAGGGAGGCTTGAAGGGCTCCAAACGGCTGCTATTTCCTACAATCCAAAAACAAAAAAAAAAAGTATCATTACTCCAGCTGTGTCTGCCTCTTCAGGTAATTACAAATAGTATTCACTGTGTTCTCTGTATCACAGTATCCTGAAGACAAGGACCTTGAGAAGTGTCTGACACCTCCTGTCTTTCTGCCAAATTGTAAAGATGTGCTGTCATGGGTTCAGCAGCAGCAGTCATTTTTCTCCTCCTTGGTAGCTGGTGCAGCGCTGTGTTTTTGATTTTTGGTTCTTGGAGCTGTGCTGATAACATCATTGTTTTGTCTGGCCAAGGACTTTCTGAGTCTCATGCTATGCCAGGGAGGAGGGGAGCCGGGAGGAAGCAGAGACAGGACACCTGACCCAAACTGACCAGAGAGGTTATTCCATACCACAGCACGTCATGCCCAGGATGTGAAAACAGAGGGCAGAGACCCAGAAGGATGTGGTGGTGGGGGAGTGGGGGGTTCGCTGCTGGGGGTTGCACTGGCTGGGTCGGGCTTGGTGAGCAGTTGTATTCTTTTTTCCTTGTATTTCTCTTGTATTATTACTGGTGGTAGCAGTAGTGATTTATGTTATACCTTAGTTACTAAACTGTTCTTATCTCAACCTGTGGGAGTTGCATTCTTTTGATTCTCCTCCCCATCCCCCCGGGACTGGGGGAAGAAAGAAGGGCAGTGAGTGAGTGAGAAAACTACGTGGGTGGGGGGCTTAAACCACGACAGTGCTTTTGCCACCACCATTCATCTCAGATCTGTACACTCAAGAACTACAAGCCTTGCAAAGAACTTCTCCTTTGCTGTATGGTAAATAATTCTTATCAGCTACATGCAATATTTTTAACAAAATAATTTATAAAACCCTTAATTTTCATTACGCATGGGATAATTTGTAAAAATTCAAGGAGTTCATCAATTCTTACTAGTATAAGCAGGCAGAAATTTTGAAAGAAAAACTGAAGTTTTGTAATTCATAACAGAATTAAATGTTAAATATCAAGTAAAGAAGTAGCTTTTTTTTTTTTACTTTTTGACTGTTATATTTTTCACTTTTAATTTCAAATCTATAGAGTTTTAGCTGAATGAATGGGTACTCGCTGCTTGAAAGCTCTTTGACAGCTTGTATCATGCAAAATAGATCAAAATAATTTTCTTATTATAAGACAAATTACATAGATTTTCTGATTTTTCATTTTTGCATGCTTTGGATAAATGCAAAATTGAGACTTTAAGAGAGATGCAGCACAGGCTAAAGGTGAGGTTGAGTATGACATCAGACTTGTCAAAGCGTCAGTGGAAGGGTTGTAAGAGTCACCTAAGCTCTTCTGCCAAAGTGCCTAATTCTAATTCTAGTGCTCAGGGTAGTTGGAGTCCATTACTCAATTCATGATAATTTGGTTTCAAAGCTTCTCACAAAGGTGAAGAGATGAAATGCACACCTGACCTGATGCTGTTGCAATTTGTGATTGAAAAAAAAAGCACTTCAACAATTTACAATGTGCTTAATGTTTTCTATTTCTGCTTTGCCATTAGTCATTTTTAGCAATTAATCGCGAAAAATGGGAATAGATTATTTTAAATTACATCCATTACTACTGGTGAAACAACCTAAAAACACTGGGGCACTCCTGTTGTCATCAATGCACCAGTTCCATTTGCATGTCTGTAATGTCACAAGCAGGAAGGACAGAAGTTTAAAGGCGAAAGAGTATGGGAAAGCCCGAAGGAAATAGAGTGTTGAATTTCTGGCCATGCTTCTAGGAACATAAAGGACTGTAGTCTGAATAAAGTTATCTTGTTATTTCATTATGATCAGTCGCAAATATTCTAAATAAAATACTGCACCCTTGCAACTCATTTAATTTTGAAATCATTAATTCCAATGACAATTTATGATCTCCAGTGAAAAGCAACTAATTCTTAAAATGACTTTTTGATGTAAATAGTAATAATAATAATAAAATAATCAGTGTGCAGTACAGACTTTTAGATAGGCTTCTTTCTGCACATATCCTTAAGGCCACAAGTTAGTTTCATCTCGTTTAGAGTGTTCAATATATCTCAAGGAAGTACAGGGACACCACAGCTACTCAATATTTTCACTAACAGTAGTCTCCAAGAGAAAAAGCCAAGAAATGAGCCAATGATAGGCATTTTATTTTCTAGATGAGATACAAGCTCTGAATTCATCCTAAAACACCCAAAGTGTCACTCACCTTTGTGAGCTGTGAGTGACATGCAATCTGAAGGGAAAAAAAAAACACCAACCCAAAACTGAAAGGAAAAAAATGCTATGCTTTAGGAACTTGAGCAGAACCAGGAAGTTAGAGCATCTCTTCTGGTTATCAAAATGCACTTCCACTGCCAATGTGAGAACTTACGGATATTATCAGGAATACAAACAGAAGCTGCTTAGCAACTGCAGTTTCACAAGGACAGGGAAAGTTTCTCTCCTGAGTGGAAAGATAGCCGTATCCTAGTTTTATAGTTACTACTCTATCCGTCTCCTATAAAACAGGCAGTACCAAAACATCACAAGCATATTCATCATGGTTATGGTAAAAATATAACATAGGTGAGTAAGTAGCCCTCACTTCTGTTTTAGTACTTGGGACTTAATCAGAAAGAATCTAGAGTGAGAGCAGAAATTTATACTGCTCTACCATGTAAACCATATTCCCAAAAGAGTCTTCACACACCATCTTGTTTTATGTAATGATTTCATTTTCTGGAAGTATTTGTGCAAAACACAACACAAAGACCTTACAGAATTTCAAAATTAGGCAGTAATGTGTGTTTTGTCCATTTTGAAAACTTTACTCCAGGATGAAGAATCTGTTCTTCAAATGCTTTATGTCTCTGCTGTTAAGAATGAGTTAGAGTAAAATGTCACATATAAAGCTCACAATGACATTTTCCTATATCAAAATTTAATTTAAGAGGGATATGCTGCATTTTAATAAAACATCTCATAGCTTTCAAGTATATTTTTTATGGTTCTCTAGGGAAAATGCAGCAAATTGTATTTTACATCCACTGAAGTTCTCTTGCTGATGCTTTAAGATATATTTTCTGGCTTTGTTTGAGTGCCATAGTATTTTCATTTTCAGATTTATCTACCAGTCTATATTCTCAGTAGTCACTCTTGTTATGATTATTTTCTCTTTTAACCATATGTTCACTATTACTCGATTGTTAAAGGTATTTCGAAATGCCTTCTATAACTAAGCATCTAACCCAGGAAGAAGTTATGTTTTGGTATGTTCCCTGATCAATTTCTCAGGAAAAGAACAGAATAAATCATTTATTAGATTACTTTCTATGCTGTATACGTATTATATGGCTCACTTTAGCCTTAGATTTCATAACTTGCTTTGTACAGATAAAGCATTTGTATGTAGAAGGTTCATTAGATCAACTAATTTGTTTTCCTGTCAGGGAAGACCTTTAACACCATTTTCTGACTTCCAGCTGTGAACCATGTACTGGGTATGACAAAATAGGATTAACAGCCAAATACTTAATTGAAATGCCAAAATCCAGGATACACTTCATTGCATGAGACAGAATGACAGGTTATTCTTCTGTCCTAATTTTCTCCATTGAGGAATGGCAGAGATATAAAAAAATATATATTTAGCACAGAGCTAAAATAATTCTGTAAATATAATAGTGGGAAAAGTCACACTCAACTTACTGGAATCATAATCTGAAGGTAAGCTAAATTTCCTGAACCACCTAATTATTATCATATTTAGAAGAGACACGGCAAGGAGGGAAGTGATGAAGACAAAATAACCCACAGAACACCATCTATATAATAAATACTAATAATCCCATCTTTACTTGATATAAGATCTCACATCCAATATTGTATCAAATTCTCCTTTGCCAGCTCCTTCTGCCATTGCTGTTCACCTCCAAATGATATGGTCTAGATGATTTAGCTCTTTCAGGTAAATGCCAAAAGCACCTCTCTGAAAAAATTTCTGTGCAGTTGTTAATAATTCATATGTTAAAGAACAAAAAGAAAAGCTCAGAGAGATAGAAATAAGCCAATTTCATGTCAATGTTAAGACAAACAGAACTGTTCTCAGTAATTGCACAGCTTTTTTGACTGGAGTTAGCTCACGTAGAAAGTATGACTTGTTTTATACAAGATATTATAGAAAATTACTATCATGGTCTCTTCTTAAAATCTATGATTCTAACAGTAGTTCAGCGAAGATGCTCAAATGTGCAGCCGTTAAAAACAACTAGAACTTAAAACACAAAACTTGCCTGCAAAAGTTGATCAGTGCTAACTGCTAATGATGTATTCTGCTAAACCAAACATTTTAAAACTTGGAAAGGTAGAGCCAATATCCCAATTCCCCCACCCTCCCTAAATATAACACTCTTAAAATAGAGCTAAATAAATTCTTTGCATCCCAGTCTTTCTGTGGTGCAAATGATTTTTTTATGTCATCATCCATAAATCTCTGAATCCTCACTCAGCTGTGGCTCTCAGAGGGGACTAAGTCTGGACATTTTGTCACTGTATATGCAGAATCTTGCTCTTTTGTGACAAAGAAAAGCATTCTTGGTTTTGGTGTTCTTGAAAAGGTATCACCCAACACATCCCCCAAAAACATCACTGCTAAGACCAACAAAAAAGATATGGATTTTTCAGTATCATTATGCAATACTTTCCTTTTGTATTGTTATTCTAACATATTCAGATATTCAGTTGACATGAAATTTAACATCTAACAGTTGTAAAATATATCTGACAGTTACATAGAATACTTTACAACTAAGCTTCACCACTTAGTTAACATTCTTGGTCCTAGGCTACCTAGGGTATTGTAGGTACTAGAGAAATGGCACACAATTGTAGACAAGCCTGGCAGAGTTGATTGTCTACAACTCTGACCGAATGGAAATGGATGACTAAATAGACAAATAGCACTAGGATGGATGTTGAGTGACTGCAAAAATGAGTGTATCTGCAGACATTAGCAAGGCTAGATCAGGGCAGAAACAGCCACAGATACCATGGACATTGTGTTAAGATTGACCAGTCTTGAACAGACAGACAGACTTTTTGAAAGCATTCTTATTGAAAATCTCTTTGCTTTTATGAAAGTAACTGTTTTCTGGAGCTAAGGTAGTTGCATTGCAATTAAATATGCATTTATACCTGTCAAGGAAAATACATTTCTCAGGCAGGTTGTACACCTTATTTGGTGTCTCTCAGCAATTCAGTTCACTGACTTTCAGTAGCTAAATTTTTAAAAGATGCAACAGGTGACTTCACCGTTGTTTATGAGCATCTGGAACAATTTTCTGCAACAGATTCTTCTATTTTGCTTTTAAAATGTTTCCTTTTTTTTTTTTCTCAATAATCATGAGACTGTTATCACTCCAATTTTCACCTAAGAGGTGAGATGTACTGCAGAATTGTAACAGTGCATGAAAAATTTTCTAGGTGATGATCCAAAACTTACTGAAGTTAACAAGAGAGCTTCCTGGTGCTCAGCTACAAACATATATGTGCATCTAAATTTAGACTCTGACTCAGTGGCACATCTGAGTGACTATTCTGTTACTGGTGTTGCATTTACAAACATAGAATCATAGAGTAGTTCGAGTTGGAAAGGACCTTAAGATCATCTATATATACTATCTATATATATTATTAATGTTGAAATTGTGATGCCCTTCAACATAGTGGAGCAAGTTGCTGAACCCAGAGCTCCCACTGAACTAAACATGACTGTTTACCAGACCTAGAGATGCACAATTGAGTATGTGTTAAGTGCATTTGATTAATTATGCCTGCATAATAGAAAATGCATCTTTCTTAAGTAAGTAAGAATATGCTAACTTGCTTGATGAGGTGATTTGACTATTGTTTTCATTGAAGAACAGACATGCACTAACAAGATCCCATGGTAGAATTCAGGTACTGCTGAAGGGTTACCAAAGATCAGAGAAGCACACCCCTAACTAGAGGGTCTAGTAGAAAGTAGATTACTGCCCAGCTGTAAATGGGAAATTCCAAATAACTGCATGGCCCAAGTGATATATTACACTTTTAGAAATATTACAAACTGGACAGACTGAAGAAATTACTAGAAAATTTTAAAAGAACATACATAGCAGGAAAACACTTGTAAAAAAAGCAACAGGAGCAGAAAGACTACAAAAATATAATGCAAGAAAAGCTACACAGAAATAAACCATCTGCAGATGAGACATTGATTTCAGGCTGCAATACAAAAAAAGAAAAAAGGAAATAAATTGTGTAAGAAAAAGTATACAGAGTTGATGCAAATTGATACACATTGAGCAATTAACTGCAGTGATCAGATTTGTATATGGTGGTCTCTCACCAGAAATAGACAAAAATGAGACAGTAATATTTCCACAGAATCATGGAAGAATTCAGTTGACTGAAATGCCCTGGGAGTTCTGCTGGACAAGAAAATGTACCAGAAGAGCACTTAGGAAATGCACAAAGAACAGTGCCATGTGAACACAAGATGTCAACAGTGTGTTGTCTGCACCAGAAGACTATTTGGTTTGTCCAATGAAAAATCCAGTGGGAATGAAGTACTGCAGAGCAGGTCAAGTTGCAAAGGGAGGTTCTACTTTACAAACTTCACAATTATTTTGTTCGTCATTCAATTTTAGGTAGCTTACAAAAACAGTGTCTAAGATTAAATATGTACAAAAAGCATATCAAGGGTATTACTGTGTCTACAGAAAGGAAACAGAGCTCACAAAGAGAAACAGAAGAAGAAAGTATTAAATAATTCATATAGCTGAGCACTTTGCAAAAAATGCTCACTGTGAATTGCATATGGATATCTGGGTTTATAACTGGAAAACTGATCTTGAAACTCCCCCCAAAAAATAAAATCATGTCATTAATTTTAAATTCAAAGCAATATTGAAAAGTATTGTATGAAGATCTATAAATAACTATAATTATTGAGGAAAACTATGAATAAAACATTGTATTGCAGGCTGCAAGCCTCTCGGCATTTTACACCATTAAATATATTTTTATATCTCAACTCTCTGAAAAGAAAGAAGAAAATTAAGAACTTTAAAAGAAAATTATGATTCTTTTACTGAAAGAAAAAGAACCTTGAACACCTTCTTTGTTATGAATAAAAATTACACTGAAATGAAAGTCAGCTTCCAATACTATATTATTTAAGCAGAAAGAGCAGAAACTTGTTCAAGAGAGAAACTGCAGGGTAAGCTATTTCCAATATAGCATGTACTTTTTTGAATACAATACATATATTCTTATTTACCAAGTTTGCTGAGCATTGGCATATAAAAGTGTCTCTCAAGGAGGTAAAAATGATTCCTAGAGATTCAACTGAAGAAGCAATTACAATTACTTTATTTCCTTGCCAGGAGCTCATGGTCCCTTGAAAATGTAGTTTGAAGGTCTCTTCAATTTCTAGATTAATTAGATGAGAAAATTGTACAATCTTTTAATGCCTTCCATTTTACAATTGCTGTGTAGATCAAATAACTGAAAGTTTTTCCGTAAGAATATATGTTGCATACAATCTAAAGTAAATGGAACCTGAATTTTGTGAATGTTTGGCGCCTTTTTTGTTATCATTTATGTAATTTCACTGAGTAACAACTACTGCTTCCATGAGTATGACGTCAACACAGGACTTCAGTTACAAAGGTATGTGCTGTAACTGCACTAATCATGTAACTTCTGCTTCATAATGTAAACAATGTTTCATTTCTTTGTAATAGTTCTGTTTAAACATTTTTACCCATCTCTCTTGTTACACTGTTACTTTATGATTCTTGTTAAAAGTTGATGACTTTTTTCTGCCTTCAAATTTGTGAGTTCTGTTTCAATTAGGAACTCATTTGCTTCCGTTCAATATCGCTTTTGTCAAGCATTTATTTTGCAAGTATTTAGTATGTGTTATTGGAAGTTTTTATCAGGTGGTCTGCATCGCTGGCTTTACATTGTCTTTGTTACCAACACCCAAGCATTGGTCAAATGCATCTGAAATCCACTAGGTTGCACATGCCTCAATACAAACTTGACTGCTCAGTGTTCAGCACTCTTCCTCTAATGCAGCAAGACATTTTAAAAGAATTGTCACTTGGATTGTTTATATAAAAGTAGTTCAATAGGTGAATTAGTCAAATATTTAAAATCCAGCAACCTCAGTGATACATTTGTCACTGACCCAATGCCAAAACTGAAGAGAGCTAGGAAAAAAAAACCACAAACCAAAACGCAAAGTACTGTCTAATTAAAGAGACCATAAGGCTTTATAAACTGATCTTAAAAATAAGAGAAAAAACATGTGATCAGTGTTCTGCTGAACTTATTTTTGCATAATTTAGCATTTCTTAAAAAAAATCCTTTTCACAGTAATTTAACTATTTGACTATTTTATTATTAAAATAGATTATATTATACATCTACTGCTATGCCATCTTCGCTCGGAATGAAATAGCAATTTTTTAATGAATCCTTGCATTCTGCTACAGCAGAAAAATGTTAATGCCACTAAGACAACATCAAAGTAGGAACAAAACCAGTATTACTGACTGTGAAGGTGACTAAAGTTGTTTGTGTAAGAGTATTAATAGTGCACTGCTGGCAAAAAATAATAGCACTAGAAACATGATCACCAGTTCAGAACATACACACTAACTACTGCCTAGTCAAAGCATCCTTTATAATGACTGATATTTCTCTAGCCTCTGTTATGCCAGTGTTGCTGCTGTACCAGAAAGTAAGGGCAGCGAGCCATGTGGATTTGCAAGTAAACCTCACAGAAGGCAGATAACCTGCCTCAAATGTCAGAGAAAAATCCTTGCACTTTCACCTTCAGAATTGTTCAGCCTGATCAACAAAGCAAAAATTTTGGAGACCACAAACACATTGAACTCACTAAAGAACACATGGCCTGACTTGAATAACCCACATAATGACCTCTTTCAAAGAAAACAAACTTCTAGGAGCCATAATGAATCAAGTAATCTGTCCAACTCTAAGAAAGCTACATATATCAGCAAAGAAACTTTTCAACCTCTAATAGCTTCACTATCTCCCAAACCATGGACTACTTACTCTAGTGAATTATCTAAATCATGATTTTTTTTTTCTCCCTCTGCAGTCTTTATGAACAACGAAGATGTGGTTATGATAGCATGTTCACAAGTTCAGTCAGAAATAATCAGGTCAGCACAGTGATGGGCAGTTTATCAGACAGAAAATGGTAGTTTTCTATACCTGCTCCTCGTAACTGTTAACACTGCCTAATGAGGCAACATGCAGTGCTATTTCACTTCCTATTCCCACATTCACACTAAGCTGTCATCAAAAGTGTAACAACGCTGCTACACCTCTAGAAATCCATTGCGCATAGCCCCTACCAGCATGTAGTGTAAGACCACTTCCCTATGCTGCTTTGGTCTTCCTGTGCTCGAAAGAAAATTCTTTTTGAAAATTATTCTGAATTTTTTTGGGGCACAAAAAGACCAAAGAGGTATATGGAAATTCCCTGATACTACATGTTGTAAAGGCATTCCTGTACTCCAGAGAGGTCAAGTTGTACCTGCACATGACTATAAGCTACTCATAGAGGTGACACAACTGTTAGCCTGCATTCTCCCTTTCAGGCCAGGCACATAGTGAGGATGCAAAGTAACTTTCAATCTAATAAAGTATCTTATAAAAAAATATAGATATAATTTTATCTAGGATCTAGTTTATTTAGTAGGCCAGGTCTACTGGGGTTGGTCAGCTGGTCTGAAAGAAAGGGAAGAATGGATTTGGTAGGAGGCTTGCCAGACTGGTCAAGGATGCTTTAAACTAGATGTGTGGGGCGAGGGGGGCATCATTCCATCCCAACACACCCAGTCACTTGCCAGCACCTATAGTAAACGTTCAGAGCAATGTAGAGATATTCCAGCTGCTCCAGTGTCGTGGTTTAAGCCCCCCACCCACGCAGTTTTACTCACTCACTCACTCTTTTCTTCCCCCAGTCCCGGGAGCATGGGGAGGAGAATTAAAAGAATGCAACTCGCACAGGTTGAGATAAGAACAGTTTAGTAACTAAGGTATAACACAAATCACTACTGCTACCATCAGTAATAAGACAAGAGAAAAACAAGGAAAGAGAATACAACTGCTCACCAAGCCCGACCCAGCCAGTGCACCCCCCAGCAGCAAACCCCCCACTGCCAAAAACCTGGCCATGCCGTGCACCCCCAGTCCACCACCACACCCTTCTGGGTCTCTGCCCTCTGGTCACATCCTGGACATGACGTGCTGTGGTATGGAAGAACCTCTTTGGTCAGTTTGGGTCAGGTGTCCTGTCTCTGCTTCCTCCCGGCTCCCCCTCCTCTCTGGCATAGCATGAGACTCAGAAAGTCCTTGGCCAAACCAAAACATCACCAAGCAGTAACTGAAAACACTGGTGTTATCAGTGCTGCTCCCGGGCCCAAAATCAAAAACACAGCACTGTACCAGCTACCAAGAAGGAGAAAAAACGACTGCTGCTGCTGAACCCATGACATCCAGCCAATGAGCCGGCTTCAACTGGAGCTTGGCTCAGATGCCTCTATACAAACACCTGTAGCATGAGGAGCAAACAAGAGGAATTAGAGATGTGTGGACGTCTGCTGGGGTATGATATAACAAGCATCACAGAAACATAATGGGATGGCTCTTATGACCGATGAGTTGGAATGGAAGGTTACAGGCTCTTTAGGAAAAACAGGCGGTGAAGGCAGGGAGGGGGAGCTGCTATTGTCCTGGGTTCAGCAGTAGCAGTCATTTTTCTCCTTCTTGGTAGCTGGTGCAGCACTGTGTTTTTGACTTTTGGCCTGGGAACAGCACTAATAACACCCATGTTTTCAGTTACTGCTTGGTAATGTTTTGGTCATACCAAGGACTTTCTGAGTCTCATGCTCTGCCAGGGAAGAGGGGAAGCCGGGAGGAAGCAGAGACAGGACACCTGAACCAAACTGACCAAAGAGGTTATTCCATACCACAGCACGTCATGCCCAGGATGTGAAAACAGAGGGCAGAGACCCAGAAGAGTTGGAGGTTCGCTGTGGGGTCAGGCTTGGTATCAGTGGTGAGCAGTTGTATTCTCTTCCCTTGTATTTCCTTGGTCATTATTATTATTGGTGGTAGCAGTAGTAGTTTGTGTTATACCTTAGTTACTAAACTGTTCTTATCTCAACCTGTGGGAGTTGCATTCTTTCGATTCTCCCCGCATCCCCCTGGGAGCTGGGGGGAAGAAAGAGGGGGGAGTGAGTGAGCAAATTGCGTGATTTATGGCTTAAACCATGACAGCTATTTATGTTAGGGATAGGCTAGAGAGTATGGAACTCTGTCTGGGGACAGGTGAGCAGTCAACAGAGAGTTTGGGGGTTAGGGTTAAAGGGAGAACAGCGATGGGAGATATTGTGGGGATCTGTTACAGACCACCTGACCAAGAGGACTCAGTGGATGAAGCGCTCTATAGATGGATAGGAACAGCCTCATGCTCTCAGGCCCTTGTCCTCATGGGGAACTTCAACAACCCTGATATCTGTTGGAGGGATGGTACGGCCCGACACAAACAATCCAGGAAGTTCCTCGATTGTGTGGAAGACAACTTCCTTCTGCAAGTAATAGAGGAGCTGACAAGGAGAGGTGCCATGCTTGACCTCATGCTCACCGACAGGGAAGGGCTGGTTGGAAATGTGATGCTCCAGGGCAACCTTGACTGCAGAGATCATGAGATGGTCAAATTCGAGATCCTCAGGACAGTAAGAAGAGCGTACAGCAAGCTCACTGCCCTGCACTTCAAGAGAGCAGGCTTTGGCCTCTTCAGTAACATGCTCAGTAAGGTTCCATGGGATATAGCCCTAGAGGGAAGGGGGGCCCAAGACTGTTGGTTGATATTCAAGGATCACCTGCTGCAAGCTCAGGAGTGATGCATCCCAACTGGAAGAAAATGCAGCAGGAGGGCCAGGAGACCTCCTTGGATGGATAAGGAGCTGCTGAGGAAAATTTGAAGGAGAAAAGAGGCTTATAAAAGGTGGAAGCAAGGACAAGTGGCCTGGGAAGAATACAGGGATGTTGTCCGGGAAGCTAGGGACCAGGTTAGGAAAGCTAAGGCCAACTTAGAATTAAACTTGTCTGGGGAAGTTAAGGATAACAGGAAGGGATTCTATAGGTATATTGCAAATGAAAGACAGGCTAGGGACAATGTGGGCCCTCTCCAGAGGCTATCAGGAGAACTGGCTACCCTGGATTTGGAGAAGGCTGAGGTTCTTAATGACTTCTTTGCCTCAGTCTTCCCTGGCAAATGCTCTGACCACACCACCCAAGTCTTGCAAGGCAGACACAGGGACTGCGAGAATGAAGACCTGGGCCCATTGTAACAGAGAATCTGGTTCAAGACCGTCTTAGGAACCTGAATGTGTACAAGCCCATGGGACCTGATGAAATCCATCCGCGGGTCCTGAAGGAGCCGGCAAATGAAGTTGCTAAGCCACTGTCCATCCTATTTTAAAAATCACGGCAGTCAGGTGAAGTTCCCAATGACTGGAAAAAGGGAAGTATAACCCCCATTTTCAAGAAGGGGAAAATGGATGAGCCGGGGAACTACAGACCAGTCAGCCTCACCTCTGTGCCTGGCAAAATCTTGGAGCGGATTCTCCTGGAAGGCATGCTGAGGCACATGAAAAACAACAAGGTGGTTGGTGACAGCCAGCATGGCTTCACTAAGGGGAAATCCTGCCTGACCATTTTGGTGGCCTTCTGTTATGGGGCTATGGAACTGATGGACAGGGGTAGAGCAGCTGATGTCATCTACCTGGACTTGTGCAAAGCGTTTGACATTGTCTCACATGACATCCTTGTCTCTAAGTTGGAGAGTGTGCCCTCAGCAAGTTTGCCAACCACACCAAGCTGTGTGGTTTGGTTGATACGTTGGAGGGAAGGAATGTCATCCAGAGGGACCTTGACACGCTTCTGGGGTGGGCTGATGCCAACCTGATAAAGTTCAAGCATGCCAAGGTCAAGGTCCTACACCTGGGTCGGAGCAATCCCAGGTACACATATCCTGGGCTGCATCAAAAGCAGCATGACCAGCAGGTCGAGGGAGGTGATCCTGCCCCTCTACTCTGCTCTCCTGAGACCGCACTTGGAGTATTATGTCCAGTTGTGGTGTCTTCAACAAAAAAAGGACATGGAACTGTTGGAACAAGTCCAGAGGAGGGCCACGAGGATGATCAGGGGACTGGAGCACCTCCCGTATGAAGATAGGATAAGGAAGTTGGGGCTGTTGAGCCTGGAGAAGAGAAGGCTGCGTGGAGACCTCACAGCAGCCTTCCAGTATCTGAAGGGGGCCTATAGGGATGCTGGGGAGGGATTCTCCTTTAGGGACTGTAGTGATAGGAGAAGGGGTAACGCGTTAAATCTTAAACAGGGGAAGTTCAGGTTAGATATAAGGAAGAAATTCTTTACTGTAAGGGTGGTGAGGCACTGGAATGTGTTGCCCAGGGAAGTTGTGAATGCTTCTTCCCTGGTGGAGTTCGAGGCCAGGTTGGACAGAGCCTTTGATGGCATGGTTTAGTGTGAGGTATCCCTGCTCATGGCAGGGGGTTGGAACTAGATGATCTTAAGGTCCTTTCCAACCCTAACTATTCTATGATTCTATCTATCTATGATATATAAATTGATGTTACATATAATATATATTTATAATAGATATAATTTTATGAATGTATTTTATTATTTTTATATATAGGGAGAAAAAATCTGGATTTGAAACAACATCGTAGATGTTTATGGCATAGCTCTGGAACTGAAGACATTCTTCATTATCTGGCTGCTAGTTTTTCTGAAGGCATGAGTCACTCAACAGGTCCTTATTTGACTTAATAACTGGGATGTGTATGTGTCTTCAACAGCTAAGTAAAAACACAATGCTTGTAATACTATAGGTAGATTTTTTTGTAATGGAAATAGGACAAGACAGTTCCTCCACCAGTGGTACAAAATCAATTATGTACAAAATGATTTGCCATCTTACCAAATTTTAACAAAGCAGAGCCACTGAGCTAAATAACATGTCTTCCAGTGTGGGACTTCAAAGTGCTTCTCTCTGCTGTAGACTGCCAAACTGCTAAGCTAGACAAAGAGTGCTTGCTTGAATATAGCCACATAAAAGGGGAAAACGTATTTGAGACTATAAACTGATTTTTGTAGAAGGTGTAAACAGAAATGCTAACAATCCCTTTTCCTTCAGGTTCTTATGCATGGTAATATTATCATGTCTCTTAGTGTGCCCCAGCTTCTATTATTAATGAATATGAAGTAGCATGTAAATCCTACACACTAAAATGTTTCAAAAACAGTTTCAGAAACTGTATTCTAGACTCAGCTTTTCTCTGTGGTAAATGTCTTTGTTTTTTACAGGTGAGTTCCAATGTGATGTACCCCTAGTGTCTAACTTCTGCTGTAAGACCTCAGTGAAAATGGGTGACTCATAATGCCTTCATTGCTCCCTAATCCCATTATCCATCTATATCTCCTCTACCTACTTAAATAGCTTTATTACCCTCATGACAGAGTCACACTGAAGCAGGAAATCAGACTAGAGATCAGCACAACTGGAACAAATCTCTTATAACTTACCAACTTCCTAAATTACCCCTATTTGTAGTGATTCTCTTCATAATTTGCCAGATAACATCTTCATATCTTGGTGAATTTTAAGCAGATACATGGAATAGATCTAAAATTTTACTTCTTCATCCAGGAATTTCTCCCTATATTTCCTATAGAGACTTCATTCCACCTTTTATTCTTGTTTTTTTTCTAATTGGCTAAAAAATTCTGCTTATATATGTGAAATATAAAGCCATGCATGGATATACAAACATACATATATACACATATAAAATGTTCATGTTATTTGCACGAATAATTGTGTGAACTCTTCTCACACATGCAACTGCATGCATAGTATAAAACTTTCATCACTTCACTTTGTCAGATGATTCTTGTTAGAATACATACCTTGTTTTTGAAAAGGTCAGACTGAGCTTCCATCTTCCATTTTTTTTCTACAGAAGAAGAAGAAGTGGAGTTTTCCAGGAAAACTCCATACATCCATACTTGGCCCCGGCCAGTAGCTCACGTATAAGAAGTGTCATTATTCTATAGATCTTCATTGACTCTCCTTTGTGGTCTTCAGCTCAGACACAAGGTTTTACAGTGTCTCTCTTGGGACACAATTGCCTCAAAGCCATTTAAAATAAAAAAATATTTCTGCTCATACTTCTAGTAGATAGGAGTTTCTTGGTGGGGGGGGAGGTTTGGGGTTTAAGGCGAATTGTTTTGTTGGCTTTTTGGTTGTTCTGGTTTTTTTTTGTGGGGTGGGTTGGTTTTTTGGGGGCTTTTTTTTTTCCACAGTTAGAAAGTTGGCAATTTTATTTACCAAAGAATAAAATAATTTTGCATTTCTAGAGGTATTTTAATTTTTCTTGTAATGCTATTTCTCATTCAAAGTCCCATGTGGTTAAAATATACATTCCTTTATTTAGCTGGTAGATTGACATCATTTTTATGTACAATGGATTGCTTACTTTATCATCTGATGAGGATAGAAATATATAACTGAAAAATGTACTTTTTTAGGACAGCTCATGAGAGACAGAGCTATGTATACTTATTTAAAAAAAGTATGCTTGAAATACTTTAGTTGTTTTGACCCAACAATCAAAGAAGAATTAAGCTAATTATCCAAGATTTTTTCGGTTTCTGAGAAGTAATTGGAGGATAAACAGCATGCTAAAAAGCAATGCTTGGGCTTTAATAATTAGCACCGTAAAGTGGGAAATTAACAGTGAATTCTCCATACACAAAATAAGTGCAGTCTTTTGCATGCCTATAAATAGTATCCTAATCAGAAGATTGTCAAAATTTAAAATGAGGAATTAGAGAAGGATGCCTCTTGTCCTCGCTTTTGGAATGCACAATAACTTCCTGCTTGAGCTTTAAAATACAAATTAATTGAAGAATTGCTTTGTGATGATTGTTACAGAGGGAGAAAAACAAGAGGAACAAGCAAAAGATGGATTGCATAGAGAAACTGATTTGTAGACAAGTCATCAATGTTCAGTGTTTCTTGTTTGTTATAGTTCTCTTGACAGCAGAAATACTTTGTATACCCACTTTTGATTAGCATGAGTAAAAATATAGCATTAACTCCCAGCGGGCTGTTCAACATCCAGGGAGAGCAGACATCATATAAACAGCAGCAGGCAATATATTAATAAATCAGCAGATCACTAGGTATTTCCAAGAGTGCCAATGACACTTGGCAAGTGACAGAGTATCTAACTTCATAATATACATCTTACTGATGTTTATCCATTGCCAAAACAAAGCAATAGTTTAATCATATAAACAGTATTTTCTGCTTTAGTGGATTCTTACATTACTTCTACCATAGCCAATTCAAACCACCTTTTATCTTGAATATACCTTACCTGTCCAGGAAGATTTCCAAGGATCTTGTAAAAATACTTCTAATTTTCATTAGGATCCTTTTGATAATGAATTAGTACCTGCCTGCAATAAATCAACACTGGAGGTCAAAACATCTTTAAATACAGGAGAATCCAATGCCATGTGCATCTTTTCTCAGACCACGCGAAGGCAACTGGCAATGAGTTTACAGAACACCATAACTGATGGAAAAGCTGTGGCTGCTCATGAAATTGTTAAATATAAAGCCTTGCCCAGATGGCTAAGAGAACAAGTTCACTAATGCCATTTATATCAGATAGCACAGGGGTGTCAAATCATGTAAAAATGATTCTTGGTAACCATCGCAGAGATGGTCTTCTCTCTCTTGGGGTCCATATGGATAGGGAAAAATAATATAAGTTGCGGCAGCCCTCGGATGTCTACAAAACACACCAGAGCAGAGACAAGAGGAAGGGAAAAGGCAGTCCTTTGCAGCCACAGAATAAGTTCAAGGTCTTCATCCTCCCATTTCTGCTACTAGCCTGAATGCCAGAATGGGTAGGGACCAACAAGAAAAGCTGTGGTATAAAAGTCTTTAACCCTCTTTTTCTACTAGGAACCTCAATTGCTAGTCAGAACAGTAATGCTGCTAAGTTGGAGGAACTACAGAGGCATCACATCACATAGTCAAAATAAATCTACTATGTTTTGACATACTACATAGATTATGTCCTCTTATGTACTACCACAGAAGGATGACACGGAAAAACATGCTAAGCCTGAAGTCAAGCCACTTATATCTCTGGAGTACAACACGAGATTGTCCCACTTGGCATATTCACCAGTAAGATGAGTGAAGTCTCCACAGCGACCTAATATACCTGTACACTTGACACTTTTAAGGTAAGTTGAACTTAAGTTCAATTCAGGTCTTTGCCACTCCAAGCCTGGAGGCTGCTTTAGCTAAGAGCAATTCCTGAGATAACGAAATTCAAAGTTCAGCTAACCAATAGTGTCTTAATCAATCAAAAATTTGGTCCAACAAATAAACTGGTATATTCCTCTAAAGGCAACCATACGGTTAGCCTGACAACCCCATCAATGAATTTGCCGGCAATTCAGAAAATATTACACAGTATTAAGCAAGTTGCTGAAGCTCTGGCAATAAAGTTGTGTTGGGCCAGCTCCTTTCTGTATGCACCTGGATTTAGTTCCAATTAAGACAGCATGAAATGCATCAAATAAGTATACAAGAATAAAAAGCTCGGGCTCTCCAGTTTCTCTGAATCAATTTGTGTTTCTCTGGACACATGGAGATCAGGAACCAACTCCATTTCCCCAGCTGAGAACTTCATTATGACTGCAGAACTGGTACAGAGCCCCTCTGGTAGGCACAAAGCTGGCACTTCTAATCAGCTCACAGCCACAGTACAGGAAGTGCAAGGAGCACTGCTGGGCTTTCTCTCTTCTCTATTGGCAGGAAGCTATTTAGAGGCCAGTTAGAAGACTTCAGAATATCTCCAAGACTGGTCTAAACTATAGTGAGTTGGCATAAAACTAGTCTGGAAATAAAATAGGACTGCAAAGCCCAAACATTAATTTTTTGCTCAGTCTTTCCCCATTAGTTATCATGCATTCTACTTTTTGCCATTCAACCTCTGTCCCTGCTGCAATTGCCAGATTTTTCAAGCCCTTCACTTTCAGGGAATATGAGAATTTTATATTAAAACAGAAGGTCTCCATTACTGTGAATTTTCAAGTTATCTTCATTCAAAAGACAAATATTAATAAGGAAAAGAGATTAGGTGGTCCCCCAAATCACCACTTGTGAGCTTTAATCTTTGAGCTTACTCAAAACAACCAAACTTAGAGAATATTTCCTTTAGCTAGTTTTAATAACCTTTACATCTTTCCTTGGTTTTGTCGCTACATGCTGAATGCTTCCTTTTCTTTTTGCTGGAACATTGCTGGGCTTGGAGACTGGCAGTTATGTATAATAATTATGGTCTATACTGTATCCTTCAAATAGATGCTTACTTTCTTTTTTAACCTCTTGACAGATCGTTTTCTAACTTGCAATTTTGATACTACATGGCTGGCAATGCAATGTGATTCTTTAGCACCAAACTTCTTTTTCCTAAAAAGCTGTTAGTCGCATGCCAGTCTCCATGTAAATTAAAAGAGACTGAAAAATTTTTGTGGGTGGAGGACATGTTAAAGGAATATATTCATCCCTAGTAGCAGCGTGGGAATAACAACTGTGCTTTGCCATTAGTCATACCTTGGAATCACACCTTTCCGCCAACAACATTATGCAGAAATATTACCCCCTTCAAACCAGAGTACTGTAGAAACATTAACTGGTTAATCCTCACAGTGCCACTTCCAATATGTGATGGGGAATTAACACTATTTCTGTTCTACAGAGGAAGAAGTAAAGCCATATTTCTTCTAAAGCACACTGCAGTAGAAGATGTGATCTGCTTGCGGCAGCAAAGCACTTCATGCAGACTGCACTCACTGTGCTGGTAGCTGTTACCTCTAAGAGAATAACCTCGTGTATGTGTAGAACATCTTCACTGTCAGCACAGGCTAAGAGGCAAAAAGACCAATGCTTTCTGAGTTTTATAACTGCATCTGGAAAATACAAAACAAGAAATGCATTTCCCTTTCTGCTGATCAGAAGACAACATAACATCTTTACCTTAAAGAAGAGACTGGCCACTCTACCAGATGCTGCCATCATGCACAAAGCAGAACACTGAGATAACACTGAGGGCAATATTAACATTGCAGGGAAAATACAGTTCCTACAATGGATGTATCAAGCACAGGAAGATTTAGACTATCGTTCCAGGTGATTCTGGTTCCCTGTCTCTGGAGTCAGCCTCAACATCCTGTCTTTTTAATAAAAATCCTAAATTTTTAAGAGCCAGAATTTTCAGGGTCTTGTTTCAAAATGTATGTAGATAGTTATTATCCAGGAAAAAATTACGTGGATGGAGAAACAAAAGTAAAGTCCAAGATCGCATCTTGGAACACTTGCAAGAGGGTTAAATTAAGAAGAGATAACATAAACAAAATGAGACTTTCAGAAGTTATTTGCTGACATGAAGGACAACTAAAAAAGTATAAAGGATGTAAAAGAAACAGTATTTGAAATACTTACCCAACAGATCTTACTGTACTGATGATCTGAAATTAAAGAATAGCAAAAAAAAAAGACCTTTTAACACATTATTAGTGCTACCTAATCACACTGACTCATACAAGACAGACAAGCCCATTAGAAATACTTAATAAGGGTAGATAAAATTAGTTTCTTCTATATTTAATTCCATGCATGCATTGAAGGCTGCCCTAAGCCCTTTGTGAACCTTAATGGCATATTTTAGCCCTTTCTTATTCAATTTATTAAAAATTTGAGAGCTTAAATGTGAAAATCTGTATTAGTGACACATTAAGACTGCAGAGTTATATGAAATAAATCAGAAATAATTATTTCTCACATTTACACTCCAATGACCTTGACATGACATTACTTTTTGCTGATAGAACTTTACTTTTCCATATAAAATATTGCTATCCTAAGAATCATTGATTTTGAACTTTCTGGTTTTCAAAGGCAATCAGGGTCCTTAACATTGAATCAACACAGACTTTGGACTCCTTTAATTATTACCTTCTTTGGACCAGAATGAAGGAAAATATCTTGACCTATGTTTGAAGGGACAGAACAGCCTGAGAGAGCCCTCTTGCTGGGGATTTTACATTACTTAATTTTTAAAGGACAGTTACAATACCCAAAGCAAACTCAGGAGGGTCATTATTATAGAAACAGAGGCTGGAGAAGAACCACTCAGCTTGATATCAGCAAAGGTAAAACACAACTAGAGCTGGACAGGAGGATTTTTACTTTGAATACATAGGTAAATAGGAACATCTGGAAGGACAAAAGACTACAAGAACTGAGAACGCCACACATTATTTTTCCTAGGAAGCATCATAATGAAGAAGTCTGAACTACGTGAAGAAGAACAGAAACTGTCTTGCAGAAGTCATGACTCCTAGAGTGCTGATAGTAAAATTTTGCTAGAGGCTTAAAAAAAATAAATAAAAAGGCTTGCTTTGGGGGAAATTGAGTGGGACAACAACAATGAAGGAATATTTCATGTCTGCTGTGAAAATTCATTCAACATTCTAAACAGGCATATACTTCAGCCCTTTCCTTCTTTGCTGCTCACAGAAAGGTGAGAGAAATCATATAATCTCACAGCACTGACAGCTGCCTTTCTTAGCTCATTAACTAGCTTTCTCTTCTTGGTCCCTATTCTCCATGTTTGAACAGTTCCTATAGTCCTTTTCACTTTTTCTTTTTTTTTAATTTGTTTTCTTCCTTGTTAAACTGTATTTTTTAAAATTACTAATTTTTCTTCAGCTAGAATCATTTTTCCAGACAAGATGGTTTGACATTACTTTTTCTATTACAAAACCACTTTCCTTGTTGATGCAGGGACAACCCGAGCTAATGACTCTACTGGTGAAGTAAGGGTGATTAATGCTGACCAGAAGATAGAATGTTTTCCTTTCACTCTCCTGAAATTATACCAGGCTCTGTGTGGATAAATAATTAATATTTCAGTAGAAACAAACCTGTAATTTCTAAACCCAGACAGCTTTCAAGTATTACCTACATGCATATGTGAAGTGAACTATTTCCTTCTTTTGAGTTCTTCATAAAGCAAGGACACAGTCCAAAACTTTTCTAAAAGACAAGTTTTTCAATAATATAATACTGGATATGGTGTAGGGTTCTAGTTTATTATCCACACGAGATCCATAACCTATGAATACAGTATTGTTAAAGAACACCATTCTTCTCATAAAGTATATATTTTCCAGCTGGGTGCAAGTTAAAATAGTTTGATATTTATGTTCTTGTGAGACTAAAGTGCAGATGGACATCAAATTTGTCATGGAGCCCAGGAAAAAAGAAGAAGTTTCCAGGTGGATTTTTTCCTACCACAGCAGTCACATACAATTCAATCTGTACTTCAGAGCATTCAGTTCTTCTAAAAACTGTGTCAACAAAATTTCTGGATCTCTTTCATGAATATTTTAAAAATTTTAATCAGGCTGAAACGTGAATGTGCTGTAGCAAGAAGGCTACATCTCACTGCTAAAGGATTAGCAAGTGAAGAGAACAACAGCACAGAGCTGCAGGGGAATACATTCTAGCAATACTTTTACCTTGTACTTAACTGGATCAGCACTTTACTAGCAGGGTTAAATTTGAGGCATTCAAGGATCCTCCAAAGTCCGGACGTTTTTGGGGTCTCACACAGAAAATATACACACTGCTGACATCTCAAGTGATCGGCTGACGGCAGAGCTCAGGGACACTGTCAGAAATCTGCACTGCAATGCTGTTGCCTGACGGTTGTCTCTCAAGAACTCTGGCAGCTATCACAGAGAATTCATGCAGTCTCCGAAAAATGAGATATTTCACAAAAATGAGAGCACTGGAATTTAGAAAAATTATTGTGTAAAGTTTTATTTTAACAAGCACCTGATACACCTCATGTTTAACATGAACTTGCTACTAAGGGTGTTGGCAAGTCCAGAACACAATGAGCACACAAGTAGCAGGCCTCATTTGTGCTCATACACAAAGCATCATGTATAATATGCACAACACTACCAGACTAGTAGAATGTTCTATTTCTTATCACTGTAAGGCAGTTACTAATATCAATATCAGCAGCATAATTAAAATACATTGGTTTGGCACACAGAATCTTACGATTCCTATTTTTTAACTAAAAAACCAACCAACCAAACCAAAAAACCCCACTGAAACCAAAAAACCACAAATAAAAAACGCAACCTTTTTTCCTCAGTGTCTCTTCCCTCAAGGCATATTAACATCAAATTTTGAATTTATGCTATGCTGTCCTCTCCCACTAAATTACTAAATACAAGCGCTCAAATTGAGATTTCTTGTTTTCTTGAAAAGACTCTGCCCATAACCAGCTTTCAGGTTTCTTTTATGTAAGAGTTTTCCTAATGTAATAAATATGAAAAAAAAGGACACTACCAATCCATTGATAAAAGAGAAAGCGGATAGTGCTGCCAAATTTTTGTGTTTCTGCATCTCTCTCAAATGAAACTAACCAGAATTTTTGTAGCAGTCATGTACTAATGACACATTTACATTATGAATTATAAGTTATATAACAATGCCTGTAAAAAGACTGATCCCCAGATTTTACCAGTTTCATTTTATGACTTTTCTTAATTAAAAAACAAACAGAAACAAAGAAACAAACCACCAACCAAACCCAGCAAATCCCAGAAACTCCAAAGAGACTTATAGCACTTTTGCATCAGGCTCTTTACAAACATTACAGAAAGAGAGTCTCCAGGGCAAAGAGCTTATAATCAAACACTCTGTTCCTAGAGGATTTGGGCACACACACTGGAAGCAGCCCAACCGCTGTCAAGCCTAGCAAACAAAGTACTTACTCAGATAGATATAAATGGATTTGATTACAGTTTCACTGAACTAAATTTAAACCACTCAAATTCTCTGCATTTAAAAGCAGAAAAGTTCTGGGCTGACAACAATCTCCTCTTCCCAACAGCTTTGCAGATGCGGCTGTTTCGGGTGCCATTGGCAATAGAGTGCTTTTAGCATAAGGCACTAGGGCCTGTACACATGGAAGGGGATGAAGTGGACTGTTTCCAGGCCTTTTGTGGTTTAGTTCTTGCAAGCCATGATATGTCATTGAAAAAAAGCCCTTAGCCAAACACCAAATCAGTCTCTATCCCAGTCTGGCTGGATAATGTACATTAAGAAAACAAACAAGCCTTATAGAAAAAGCCTTCTGCACTGTTCAAAGCCATGTGAGGAATGATGCTGTCATAATCAGCAGTCTCCCTGTTTGCTCATAGTGGGGCTGCCTCTCTTGATGCGCTGCTGCCTGCGTGGGTAGGGGTGGCTGGGCTTGCCAGCTAGTTACTCAAAGAGACATGGATTATGATGGAGAACAAAACAGCAGACGTATACGTAATGTTAGGGAAGGGCCTTCTGGACCCAATATACTCTGGATGAGATGGTAGTGTTCTTTGACTTAAAAACTTGCACCTCACTGATTGCCAGTTTGGACTATGCCCCTAATAGGGCAAATATTGGTCACAAAAATACAGGACTAGGAGTACATAATAAAAATTACCAAATTCCCATCAAAATACTGCATATTAATGCCTTAGCTCTCTTTCCCTTTTAAAAGCTTTAATCTTTTGAAAGATAAGCCAGAATTTTATTTTGAAGTTCTTAATAGAAATGCCCTGGTGTATTCTCCCTGCCACAATCCTCAGGTAGCTACACATCCCAGCCTGTGAATGACATAGCTGAGGAACATGATGCCTTGAACTAAAAGAAAAGACGTACTGATAGAATTGTTACTCTTTCCATATTAGTATTTTCCCTATTAGACCCTTTGTTGGAAAAGCATTCTGAACTTGAACTTCATTACAGAAACCAAATAAATCATTTTCAAGTATTCTGTAACAGGTTTGTGTGAATCCCAACAATATTTTATTTTTCCAATAAATAAAATAGGGATTCTAGAAATAAATCAATAATATAGGCACTGTGATAGCAACTGCCTACCACAGTTGAAGAGGTTTAAGAGACACACTCAGAGTACAGCTGCCCCAGAATGATACCATTATTGCTCTGTATGGTTTGGGAAGGCAAGGAAGCACCATAAGAGCAGCTCTGAGATAAATAAATTGTATGCACACTAAAAATCCCAGTCCTCATGTTAAATAATTCTTGGATGAATTGCAAGGTTTATTGGAATAACAAAAGTAATGCCAATGTCTGAAACCATGTCCCCGTATGCTCTAAACAACAGTCCTCAAATCTTAAATTTGGTCCTGGCAGGACCACTGGCTCCACTGTAATTTTTAACACACTGCAGAAAGCTTATCAGTTTCTTGTAAAATATTTTTCTCCACAAAAGCAAATGCAGAGTGGGATTTGAAAGCAAAAATACCATGGACTAGCAGTAAAAATGCCAATAAGCAGATTGTGAACCTCTTCACGCAAAAATAAGTTCACTCATCCAAGCAAGTTTAACTCAAGCCTATATAGTCACTGCACTGAGTCATGTACCAGATAATTTTTCTATTCAGAACTGGAGACGAAGTATCAAGGGTAATGTAGGTATTTTTATTTCCCACCCTCCCTGTTCCTCCCCCAACAAAAAAGGCACAGCAGCATAATGGAGAGATTTAAAAAAAACAAAACCAAAAAAAAACCCACCAAAAAAACGCAGAACAACAACAACAAAAAGACAAATTATTAAAGACTTGGAAAGGAACCAACTTCAGAGAAAAAATTAAAACACTTAGCAGCTTGAATTCTTGCTAAAGGATGAGTAAGAAAATATATAATTGTCAACATATATTGGACAGATTTAAGTAACAATGATACTGTATTTAGGAGATGGATAACAAGAAACAAGAAAATACAGGTGAAAAAATAAGATTTAAATTGGATACATAACATCATGTGGGAAGTCATATGGAAATAGAGACTGTGGATATTATCTCATGACCAGGTTTAATGAGAGCACCAAAATGCTGCAGAAAGGATAGACACACTCTACCCCCCAGACACTCCTATAATATTTATTCTGTGTAAGCAGACCAGAGAGCACTCTGATGTCTTCTAATACAGGCCCTAAGCATAGTTCAGGCCCAAATTCTACCATCTCCTGCTACAGCTGTACTTTTCTGGTAGAGGCTGGGGATGCTGCTCTCTAAGGGCACATTTTTTTTCTCCCTTCCCAGCACTTTATTTACCTTGTGATTATACAGAATGAATATTTCTTTCATGAGCTAACAAAAGTCAATATGCCATCATTTTAAGGCCCAGTTAAAATGTGAAAGTTGAAAGGAAGGGATTCTATAGGTACATTGCAAATGAAAGACAGGCTAGGGACAATGTGGGCCCTCTCCGGAAGCTATCAGGAGAAACGGCTACCCTGGATTTGGAGAAGGCCGAGGTCCTTATTGACATCTTTGCCTCAGTCTTCATCGGCAAATGCTCTGACCACACCACCCAAGTCTTGGAAGGCAGACACAGGGACTGTGAGGATGAAGGCCCTGGGCCCATTGTAACAGAGAATCTGGTTCAAGACCGTCCTAGGAACCTGAATGTATACAAGCCCATGGGACCTGATGAAATCCATCCGCGGGTCCTGAAGGAGCTGGCAAATGAAGTTGCTACGCCACTGTCCATCATAGTTGAAAAATCATGGCAGTCAGGTGAAGTTCCCAATGACTGGAAAAAGGGAAATATAACCCTTATTTTCAAGAAGGGGAAAATGGATGAGCAGGGGAACTACAGACCAGCCAGCCTCACCTCTGTGCCTGGCAAAATCTTGGAGCGGATTCTCCCGGAAGGCATGCTGAGGCACATGAAAAACAACAAGGTGGTTGGTGACAGCCAGCATGGCTTCACTAAGGGGAAATCCTGCCTGACCATTTTGGTGGCCTTCTATGATGGGGCTATGGAACTGATGGACAGGGGTAGAGCAGTTGATGTCATCTACCTGGACTTGTGCAAAGCATTTGACACTGTCTCACATGACATCCTTGTCTCTAAGTTGGAGAGACATCAGTTTGATAGGTGGACCACTTGGTGGATAAAGAACTGGCTGGATGGCCACACACAAAGAGTTGTGCTCAATGGCTCAATGTCCAGCTGGAGACCAGTAACGAGTGGTGTCCCTCAGGGATTGGTGTTGGGACCAGTCTTGTTCAACATCTTTGTCAGTGACATGGACAGTGGGATTGAGTGCGCCCTCAGCAAGTTTGCCAATGACACCAAGCTGTGTGGTTTGGTTGATACGTTGGAGGGAGGGAATGCCATCCAGAGGAACCTTGACACGCTTGTGAGGTGGGCTGATGCCAACCTGATGAAGTTTAACCATGACAAGTGCAAGGTCCTACACCTGGATCCGAGCAATCCCAGGCACAGCTACAGGTTGGGCAGAGAAGAGATTCAGAGCAGCCCTGTGGAGAAGGACTTGGGGGTGTTGGCCCAGAAAGCCAACCGTATCCTGGGCTGCATCAAAAGGAGTGTGACCAGCAGGTCGAGGGAGGTGATCCTGCCCCTCTACTCTGCTCTCCTGAGACCTCACTTGGAGTATTATGTCCAGTTGTGGTGTCCTCAACATAAAAAAGACATGGAACTGCTGGAACAAGTCCAGAGGAGGGCCGCGAGGATGACCAGGGGACTGGAGCACCTCCTGTATGAAGACAGGATAAGAAAGTTGGGGCTGTTGAGCCTGGAGAAGAGAAGGCTGCCTGGAGACCTCACAGCAGCCTTCCCATATCTGAAGGGGGCCTATAGGGATGCTGGGGAGGGATTCTCCTTTAGGGACTGTAGTGATAGGACAAGGGGTAACGCGTTAAATCTTAAAAAGGGAAGTTTAGATTGGATATGAGGAAGAAATTCTTTACTGTGAGGGTGGTGAGGCACTGGAATGGGTTGCCCAGGGAAGTTGTGAATGCTCCATCCCTGGTGGAGTTCGAGGCCAGGTTGAACAGAGCCTTGGGTGGCATGGTTTAGTGTGTGGTGTCCCTGCCCATGGCAGGGGGGTTGGAACTAGATGATCTTAAGGTCCTTTCTAACCCTAACTATTCTGTGATTCTATGATTTTGATTAGTAATCACAAAAGAATGTGTCTTCTTAAGTCAAGAGGTAAGAAGTCATCATAGTAAGAGACAAAATATAAAATTTATTATTGCCTTTCTTGACAATAAGAACACATAAGGCTTAAGTGAGAGAGGAGTATAAGCAAACACTGAAGTTATAAATTAAACAATATCCTACATCATTCATTACTGGAAAACAGGTCCTCTGTTAGAGAAAAGGCAGCATAATAAATATTCTGTGACTTATGATGAAAGTTTTCAAAGAGGAGTTGAAAGGAGGGAAAATACCTCATTAATGAAGGAAAGTTGAACTGCAGTGGCATTTCAATCTTTGAATCTTTTCCTACATCATGTTTAATGGAAAAACCTAAACAAGTGAACAAATAATAATCTTACCACCATCATCTAGAAAGAGCATACTACAAACCTTGTTTCTTCCATTCAGGCAGCCTCGGTAATGAAGCAAATTAAACTAGATGTCTTCATGCCCAAGGAAACAATTTTCTTGAGGGGTACAGTGGTGGGGTTGCTCTGATACTTGAGAAAAGCCACTTAGCATTAAACCTTGTTGGAAGAAGCACTATGGCATCACATAGATGTGGTAAAATCTGTCATTTCATTTGGCGTAAAGTCAGGGACACACACAAAGCAAAGACAAGTTAGTACGCTACACATTTAGCCACAGGGATGTGGGCGAATCAGTTCAAGGCTCACAAAAGTAGTCTCCAGGCAAAACCAAAACAATCAAAAACCCTCAACCCTTGTTAAAATTTCTTAATCATATTAGCACTTCAAGTTGCAAGCAGAGTCACTGCTTTTAAATTACATGGTCAACAAAAAGCCTTTAACTTCTAGATAAAGATCATCTTAACGAGCATCCATACTGAATCAATGCTGAGATTTTAGATGTACATTCCGAAATTGTAGTGTGAGCAATGTGAATATACAACACCTAAATAAAATGAAGGCAGGTATATATATTAAAAAAAAAAAAAAAAGGATTGTGTTGTTTCTACAGTTCTCATGCTCACATTTAACAACTGGAGCAAACCAATATAAAGGACAATCTCTTCAACCATTCTGTCCTTATTACAAGGTCTTACTCCACTCTCTGCTGGAACAAGAAATTAAACTGCTCTAGAAGGGCTCCACAAACTTTTCAAAGAAAGACAAGAATATTTAATTTCTTCTTCCTACTGTTGGATTCATAAGGTTATATTTCTGGGCACAACATATATTAAGAAAGAGGTATAAATAAAAATGCAATTTATGTATGATTTCCAAGAACTCATTTTTACTGCCTACATATATCTCATCCATTAAAGTGGAAATTTTTGAGAGAAAGCTAAATAAAACCCACCAGCAACAACAGAAAAACAAATATTTGTATGAATTTTACATTGCTTGATGTATGCTTTTCACTGATTCTAAATGTCGGGATTTTAACACTTCTTCCAGCAGTTTATAACTGTAGGGATATAAAGTCCTACTGAACAAGGTTTCTTCAGAGTTGACTTAGCTATGGCTTTTTCAGCTATGTGATGTCATGTTCACTTCTTAGTAGAACTCCTCCAGGTTAAAAGTTACTCATATTGTTGTTATCTTTGTTGACAATTGTCTTCCTTCCTTTAATTTTTCCTTCTAAAAGCCCCATTACATGTGCTTGTGACTCTGACCTGTAGAACTTGCCATTAGCACTCCCTGAAAACTTCTTGCTGAATTTCTTTCATAAGATTCAGTAATTTCCTACAATCTACTGACTCCTTGTGTATATAATTTAAAACTGAACAGTACAATATGGATGCATATGAAAGCAAATACAATAATTTGAAAAGGAATACTGTGCTTCCTTTCAGTTTAATTTTGCCTTCAGTTGCTTCATAAAAAACATCTGGAAAGATTAATTTTTTTTTTCCTGCTTACTCAGCAGTACATCTGAGAAAGTATCGAGAAATGCTTTGTTTCCTCTTCAGTTCTAGACAGTATTAGCAAGGCCTCTTTCCAGGAGAAAACCAATTTATTTATGCTACTATTAGTAATGAAATCTCTCCAACACTCAGGGTGAGAAGTGTAGCCCAATGACAAGAAGATGACAGAAGAAAGCAGACAAGCTCAGCTCCTGATGCAGAGGAAAAGAGATTTATTTATACGAGATACTAAATGCTGTCGTCTTCTGATAGTGCTCTCACAAACCCAGTGCAGATAAAGGACTTAATGTTCTTCACAGTAGTGAAGTTACGTCTTTCTGTAGCATCAGAGTTGAGCATACTAATATCATGCTGTCCTCACATATCAGAGACAGGATATTTTATTCTGCTTAGTGTCATATCAGTATTTTCAAAACCATAATAACTTACTATGCTTTCTCATTAATATGCCTGCTCCCCAATTAACCATCTAGCATCTGTAAATCAGGGTTCAACCATTCAGAATTATAAAGACATCACAGTGCACAGAAAGTTGAAGTATCTTACTTATGTGAACCCTGATTTCCATTTGTCTTTCTCCTTAGCAGTTCACAATCACTTGTAAACAGAGATATGCAGACATTTACAGCAATACCCTATTCTATGAGGTCCCATAGCAAGTTTATCTAACAGCACAGGTTCAGGCACATCTCACATTTTACTTCCCTATTGTAGTGGGTTTTGTAAGGCCTGTTGCTTACACGCTGAAATAATAACATCGCAGAACTTATTTGTGCTTCTTGAGCATAAGACTTCATTGAAAATGACATACGTCTTACTTCAGTGCTCCTACTGCTTTGTGGAGGAACAAAAGCAAAAAAAAATCTCCACCCTACCTCACACTTAAAAAAAAATATATATATATAAAATTTCCACATAGTATTCCAAGTAAGAAATTCCTGCGCTTGAGAGGGCAAAGGAAGACTAATCACTGCTACGGACACTCTCAAGCCTTCCCACTCTCACCTTAAATCCCTAGTGGAGAGACAAAAAGATTAATTAGGTGAAAAAGAGAGGAATAGTTAATAATCTTGTATATCTTATTTCAGAAGATACTTTTCTGAAGTGATCCATACCAAGATTTTACCTTCTCATTATAAGTTAGAAGATACTTCCTTATGTTAACTGTAGCAGCAGCAAAAGTGGGTCAGATTATGTACCTTTTCCATCAGTCAACACTAAGAAAAATCTCTCACTCCTAACACAAGCATGGTTCACAATGAATATGCCTTCTGTGCATTGTTAATCTTTTGCTTAATATGAGTTTTAGGTACCTTTTACCATGTGTACTCACTATACTAGTTTGGTTATACAGCTTTTTCTGTGCATTAAGTATCTCAAAGTACTGCTTCAGCCTTTCAGCACTTGCCTTCCTCCTTGACTTTGTCTTTAAGGTCTGTCTTGATACTACATTTAGTTGATTTTTCTACTGCTCAAATTTTATCCTAAGCACCTTGGACTAGCCTGTCTTAACCTTTGTACTCAGATTTTGTGAGTTGCTTAGGTCAGCTCAGGGCCTATTCATGCACCTGCTCTGATCTCTGCTTCCCTCAACAAAGTAGTACCATTCTACCTCTGCTTCATACATGGTATCTAATTTGAAATCACCCAATCATTTTCAATTTGTTTAATACTGTTAAAACAGTCATCCAAGGCTACATATCCCAACTGTCTTGACTGATTCCAGCAAGCAGGACCGTGTAACACATTGAAGCTCCCGCATGCTGTTGCCCTTTCAAATGCTTTCTCCTGCCTTTATACATATAGGCCACAAGATGTTAAACAACAACATTTACCATAGCATTAGAAAAGAATGACCCTTTATACCACGTCAAAGAAAGGAAGGTAAATTTAATACTGTCTAGAAAGCAAGTACTGAATTACAGAGAGAACAAATGCAAGATGGCTATACTTCTAGGAGATATTCCTATGTTCATAATAATAATGCAATGTAAAAATAAATATTCATATATTCACTATAGTCGTAACTACTCCACTGAAACCTTTGTTTTCCTGTATGAAGGTACATGGCAAACACTACCTATTAGGAGAACAGACCAATTTGAACAATATAATTAAATAGCACTCTCTTTCATGTGAAAAACTTGACCAGAACTCCTTGTTATAATCTCAGAAAGATGGTAGACATAACTGAAATATTCTTGTTTCATGATCGCTCTCTATGAAGCCCCTTACTGGCTTAGATACTGCAGTAAAATGCAGTAAAAAGCAAAAATCCATCATGCTGAAAAGAGCAGCATTTCACCTGTCATTCTTGAGAGAAGTAAAGATCAAGATTAAGGCATCCTAAATATTTATCTCTATAATGGAGGGTGAGTGATTAAGCACAGTGATCTTTGCTCTCTTGAGTTAGAGGGGTAACCACCCACTGTTGTCAGCTGTGTTTCAAATGGATGCCACCATTCCTTGAAATCACATAGGGGTTATTTTCAGTGAATTATAATGATGGAATGATTATTAACATACTCATAAGACATTCTTACCAAGAAGCTAGCCAGCTGCAGTTTTTCCATTTGAAAATAACTGACCAATTAAAAAGTTGTCCAATTTGAGTGGGTCACACCATGATTCTGGGAATTTCATCAAGATATTTAACACCTCTTGCTGAGGCTCTCTCTGTTCACATGTTCACAAAACGGTACTGTTTTCTGTGCTGATTCAAATATTCCTGCTAAGATGGAGCCATAACAGTTACATGTGGCTGCAATTCAGAGCTCCCAGAACACTGGCTAAAGAGAAAAGGTTATAAAATCTTCAGTTCCATTTCACTGGCTTTGGTCTATCTGTGTAGAAAAAAAAAGCAGAATCCTATTACGAAATACATCATCTAAGTCAGTAGTAATTACTTAAGCTCAAGCAACGGGTCTTTTGTTAAAACTTAACATTAAAACCTTTGTTTCTGCACCCTCCCCCTGCAATGTATTCACAAGGGCATTTATTAGCTGTCAGCTAATGAATGTTCTGTGTATACAAACACAGAACAGATGGTACCCTAATGTAAACAGGTAATGCGCATCTCGGGATCCCCTTTAAACATATCCATGAGCACTAAGTTGCTTTATTAATTCTAGTCCTGTCATTATAGTTACAAACTTCTGATTTCTTTTCCTGACTCTCTGTCAGTACGAGCGAAAAGGTCTACAAAGGGTGTCTCTCCAAATTTCCCATTTACAAAGAATAGTTTAACCAAAAAAAGCCACTTCCACAGGACTGTAGTGTATGTCAAATAGCTTTACAATGACTGAGCTTTAAGTAGAGTTACAAGCACTAATGATAGGCAGAGAATGCTCAAGTAAACTCTCATTTTGAAGCATAGACTAAATAAAAAAATGTTTAGAAGAGAGAAGCAGATTTTCGAAAGCAAAAGCTAAATGCAAAGAGAACAGGAGAGGGGGGCAGAGAGGGGGAGAAAATCAAGGGTAAAAAAATTAATAGAAAAGCAAAAACAACCCCCCAAAAAAATCCTAACCCTAAGCACAGCATGCCAGAGCTGGCTGAACATCTCTAGCCAGTCTGCTATAAAATAGAAGCTGAAGTTAGCCAAGTAGTTGAGAGTGAAATGAAAAACAGGCGCTGCCTATGTTTGGGTATTCTTATTATCTACTGAATAGTGCATCCAAAAACGTGTTCCTAAGGACATCAAGTCATTTGGGGAGAGATTACAGAACAGGTGCCGTCCCTGGAAGCTCCTGGATGGTCTCTCTGGAAAAGGAGTTCTGAGAGGCCAGGTTGGTTGTGCTGACTTGCATATGCCCACCCATGGATGTGGTGGTCCAGTAATCCCAGAATTCAGCTATGTTTGACCACAGTGGTGATGGGCAGGTCAGAAGGTAGAACCTGTTGACTGCAGTCTTTACCTGCCAACATGCAATTGTGACAGATGTGTACTAAAGACTCTCACAAAGATAATAAACAACCATGTAAATTAGAAACAGACATGGCTGTACATACGAGGGAGGTGAAAGGAGGTAGGACTAGAGGACATACAGAGGTCCCTGCCAACCAAAATTATTCTGCAACTCTAAACTGGACCATGAAAAGAGTTTGTATACATTCACTCCTGCTGTTTGTGTATCTGATGTCAGAAGCACTGACTGCTTAAAGGGGTTCTGAAGCAAGTTATTACTGAATAAAGGGCTAAATACTAAAAGTACATTTTCATTTATTTATGGTTGGTAAGGCGTGTCATAACCATCCAAATTTCTTAGCACTTAAGATTAGCTGAAAGAGGACTATTTAAGTGGAAGCTATACAGCTGTAAGTATTTCTGTCTGACTTTTGAGAAACATGTAACAAGGGATGGAAATGTACGACATGCCGTTAGTGGAAAGTGATGCTTCTCAGCAGTTGTCATACAACTACCATTCTCTAGTACGAGTAACAGAGATGTCAGCTTTGCTTTTATAACATGCTTGGCTCTTGCATTAGATTCTAAGGTTTGAGGTTCTGGGTTTTTTTTAAACTGAGCAGGAGTATCTTCATCAATTGCCAAGTTGCCTACACTTCAGTTTTAACATTTACAAATCACTAATTTTATATGCATTCCTTCTTTGAATTACTTTGTTCTCACCAATAAGCAGTATAGATCAGAATGCTAGTACCCATGCTATGGTAAATCCCCCAATGGGAAAAATAGCTAGAAAGGTCAAAAGCTTCTAGAAATTAATCTAAACAATTTAGTTACAGATCTGGGGGGGAGTGGTGGGCTGGAGTGGGGGTGGGGGAAGAAAATGTAACAGCCCTGTAACATAGCAGAAAAAAATAGAATGAAGGGGAGAGGAACATCATAGAATATCCCTCTACCTTATTTTTCTGTATGATTTATGATACATACTTTTGGTCCACATGGAACACTTAAAAAGTAATTATGTTTATTATTTGGAAAACCAGCTGCACTGGGCATGGTATCATTACGTGGTCTGAATGATACTGAGTGCACCTAGTACTTTCTTATCCATTTGACTTATGACTTGTCAATTGTACTTCTCCAAACCTCTTCTGAGTACTTCAGAACCAAGTATTTTTTACTGGCTGGTGCTCTGTTTCCTGCCAAAGAGCACTGAAACAAAAGCTGTTGCCTCCAGCCTTTGCCACTGCTAAGCAATGTAAGGTGAGCACACTCAGCACAGCCGGAGGTATGGCAGAAAGCATACTTTACCTCCATGCCTCACTAAATAATACATTGGCAAGGCAAGTACGCAAGAGATTTGGTGTCTTGTAACTACTATCAGGCGTGCGTCTATCGAGCTTCATGTTTGTTAGTCAAATGAGACCAATGAATTAGAGAACGTTTAAATTTGTCTTCCTCTAAACAGGCACACAATGAGTGCAGCAGAGTCACAACTGGAAAACTTGGCTGAGAAGAACGCAGCGGTAAGATAAGCTCAGCACAAACATACAATTTAACGTCTTTTTTTCTTTTTATAATAGGCTGCCTAGTGTGGGGCCTGATACTGCTCATGTAATAAATGAGGGGATGAAAAGAAAGAAAGTAAGCATGCCATCAAGTCCCATGAATATGAATAATGTGCTTTCTAGTCCTCTCTTATTAAATGAGGAAACATGTTGATTTTGCAGGTAAGAGATAAGAATTAGTGTTCCAACGTGATTTATCTCAAAATATTGGAAGCTTGTTACATTTGCTAGAATAGGGGTCTGCCATAATTTATAGTTGAAACAACATTTCTTGAAGTTTTTTTTTTTATTTAGCTATTTATATTTGTGTCAGGTTAAATGCTGGCATGTTAAATGACAGCCCAAATTAATCTGTTTTCTCAAAATATAACTAGGAATTTGGATGTGCTTTATATTTTGTAGTAATCAAGAACTACGGTAACTCTTTCCATAAACTTGTCCCAGCTGCTTTTGTTAAGAAGTTTCTGAAATGTAAATGAAGAAATGTTACAGATACTTGAGGCTCTGCTTACCTGCAGAAGAAACTGCAAGCTTTTAAAGCAACAGTGTCAGAAGTGTGTGCCTAGCTATCATGTGCACATTTAGAGTCCCTAGGGGAGAAGAGATTATTCAGTAAAGTGGCCAGTGAATATTGCAGTTGGACTAGATGATTGTTGTGTTGAGTGTTTACTTCCAGCTGCATTATTTTGTTTTATTATTGACTACATCAGAGGAGAACTTAGGCAGCTACTGATTCTCTCTCTCATCCACCTGCTTCTCTGACCAGCATTACAATAAACTAAGGGGTCACCTGCTTTTTGTTCTGTAGCCTCCACTGGACCCTGAGGGTTGTTCTTCATTGGAAATGCATTGGGTTGAATGACTTACAGTCTTTGTTTGAAACCTGTTGGTCAACCTCTCATAATTTAGCCCAAGAAGGCCTATGGATCCTCATGCCAGGGATTCCTGACAGTGCACATTTACTGGAACCAGACATTAAGGGTGAGACAGAAGGGGAGCTGTTGGAGGCAACAGCTGGATGAAGTAGTATGAGAGATCATGGAAAGGATTTCTCAAATCCCGTCCTCACAAGAATTTTGTTTTGGGTTTTTGGTTGGGTTTTTTTTGCTGCTGCCTTTTTTTGTTGCTGTAGGTGGCTGGTTGTTGTTTTTTGTGGGTTTGTTATTTATTTGTTTAGGGTTTGGTTTTGGGTTGTTTGTTTGGGTTCTTTCTGTTTGAGAAGGAAATCCAGCTCAATATGCAATGGCAAATGGCAACTGCTTGACAACAGACTGTTTTCTACTGTCAGGAGAGGACTTACCAGTACAATATGCACGATTATACCATCCCACAGGGATACAGCTAAATGAACATAGCAACACTGTTCACAAATAGTTCTACAAATAAACTGTGACAGTTTACTATTTTTACAATTTCTATTTTCTTGTTTGCTAGTGAACCAATGAAAGACTTTACATGTAAGAAACATTTAAGATAGCAAGAGTATGACAAAAATGCAGGAAGACATTTTGGCAAAGGAATACACAGCAGAATTGATACAGTTTTTCTGAAAAGCTCTTTCAATTACTTGCATGCATATATTCACCCACAAATTGAATAAATAATCTGGGCAGTAGAAGAGGGTTTATTTCATTTAAAGCACAAGAAGAATACTACCATTTGAATGATCCTACTGTAAAGACAGATTTATCAACAGCTTGAGGTTCAAAAAAACCCTGAAAATTACCAGGTATCTGCAATTTTCAAGTCTACAAAATCTACAGGCCTTCCTATAGCTTTTTGATCAGGAAAAGTATACATTGATAAGTTCTATTACATGCAATGAAGAATTACTGTAGGCCTCTTACAAAATCAGTGGGAGAGAGATCCAAAAGATCCTAGAGAAGAAACACAAATAAAAAGTAAAGCCTACAGTTTGATTGCTGCGTTTGAATGCTGTACTATCGCTGGCCTCATAAAACAAACACAGTCGTGTAAGAGGTTTACAAGTAGCATTTACAAGGACCTAATCTTGAAGGCTATATAGCATTTTAGTCAGTTCCTTCAAAAAAAGCCACTGTCACTACTCGCCACAATGACTGCTCACCTAACTTAATTTGTTTGGTACTGCATTCTTCCTCTCCCAGACACACCAATTTTGGCCATATAAGCACACTTGTGTCTCGCAAACCAAGGAAAATGAGAGGTCAATGCTCCCTGCAGAGTTTTAACCTGGCTGAAACCTTTATCCTTGTTTATATAAGGATACATAATTTTTATAGGGTCTTATTTGACTGTTATGAGCAGAGGTCTGGTGCAATGGGACTGAAAACATCAGTGTAACAGACAAATTCTGCTTTGCCACAAGATCCATACATGGGTGGGCTCCTATTCTGCAGCTCTTGGGAAGTGGATAGTCAGAAACCCAGCAGTGTGAATTTGCCTGTGATTTCAGCAAATTGGATAGTGTAGTTAGGTTATTGTCACTAGGAGAGCGTAAATCAAGATAAATTTTGGGGAGAAGTGAATAGCCCAAAGGACAAATATAGCCAGATAGCCAAAAACTAAAAGGAGCACATACGAAAGGGGGGGGGGGGGGGGAAGATACTTGACAAAAGCAAAAATGTCTACTCTCCCATTCACCTAATCAAGACAATTTTACAGATGACCAGTAAAAGTTAAAAACTACACTCAGCAGAGTCAGTAAGAAATCATAAGTGATGTAGATCACAGTCCAACTCTGTGCTTATTTCCTCTATTTTCTTCCTTTATCTTCACAAAGGCTAAGACTCTACAAAGCTCAGGAAACAATTAAAATAACTGACAATCTTAAATATTCAATATTTATCCAATATTTTACTTTAAATAAATTCCCATTAGTACTCTACACCGATTTAAACTACAATGAGCAAGTAGAGAAGGAAATTAGAAGATCAGAGACCAGTTTTGGAGATAGCAGTAATAAAATATGAAATCTCAAATGACCTCTAGGACACACCAAAATCTGATTTGGGTTCTAGAGGTTGTTTGTTGTCTTGTTGTTTGGGTTGTTTGTTTGTTCATTTTGTTTATTCTTTGTTTTCCCCAGTTTCAGGCACTTTCATTAAAATATATCCTTAGGAAGTGGCTTAAAATCAGGTTTAGGCCTACATTCAAATTTATTCCTAACACAAGTGCAGATGATACAATATTACTGGGGGTGGGAGAGAAGGGAAGGGAAGAAACAGTGCAGCAAATCTCCACCTTTATAAACCATTGAATCTCCACACAATTTCACCTCACACAAGTCAATGCAAACAAAACAAATGTGTTCGTTTTATCTGTTGTCTAGCAGCCACAGGTCCTGTGGTAGACAAGGGTAAAAGAAGCTGCCATTCTTAATTAAAGGTATTTTGAGAGCTGTGAGGGAGATTGAGATGAACTCCAAACTATTTTTGAATGATGGCATAACACCTACCCTGACACATACTGAAACCAACAAAAGGACCTACTAACAATGAAGCAAAACATAGGAGGATGAGGATATTGCATAAACACACTCACCTGAGTTACAAAAAGACTGCTTCATAGTCCAAAGTCAATCCTTAGATGCAGTGTAATTCGGGAGTACTTCTAACATACAACCATGAGTTAGGTTGACCAATCTTGTGACTGGTGAATTCAACAGCTGTTCTTCATTTTGAGTTAAAATTCAGACCCGTTTAGGATGTTGGATGGAATCAGACAGCTTAGAACAACAGGTATACGTGGTAGAAAAAGGGAGGGTGTTACTCTTGCTTGCAGGAAGCGGAGAGTATCTGAGATGGTTTACATCAGTCGAGGGCAACTAGCAGGATGTTACCATAGTCACAACATAGAACTGCCAAAAAGCTAAACGAAAGACAGGTCTTGGGCCAATTTCTGGCTGGAAAGAAGGTGAAAGCTGTGAGCCAAGAAACTCTTTTTTGTTCTGTTCAAGGAAGGAGGACTACCCAGTACTTCTCCTGTGCCTTTTTCCTCCTAAGCAAAGTATTAAATCAACACTAATTCTGGTTAAAAATTATCTCAAAAAAATCCCAAGCCCAAATCCCAATTTTGCAGATTTAAGTTCAAATAAATATAAGCATGTAAGAATAGTTAAATACTTAAATTCTCTTGCCAAGAAGGGAGGGGCTAATTAATTGATATTTTAGCTGGTAGCTGGGTCTCAGTTCTTGTTAACATTTCTCTCTCTTTCCTGTTTTAAAAGCAAATTCTTTCTACTCAAATTCTTTTTGAATGAGAAATGAAAACTTATATTTGAGCATTTGCTACAGGGCAGAGAAATCTCAAAATCAAACATTCTGGGAGCTGCTTTCAGGAAATGGGTAGCAGATTTCAGCAACTGGTGCAAAATGATAGAATGGCAATTTTCCTTCACAAGCATACAGTAAGAGAGATGGAATGAGCCTTTGTGAGAACAGTCAATTGATCAGAAAGATTTGGTATCAACCCTTAGTAATTTACCTGCCAGAAGAGTTACAGTGCAATTAGGAGCACTGTACTGCAGGATGTGTTTCCAGACTATCCAAGTACTTTCACAGCTAATGCAGTAGCCCTTCACTCTACTAGCTGTGTTGAAATGCTGTCTTATTCTACACTACTAACAGCTGTATCAAATCTAAAAGGAACCAGCAGTCACCTGTCACAACACCTTTTAGTGCAGCACACACTGATTACCAGGAACTCATTAATTAGCCCCACTTTCTTTGAAATTCTTCCTAATTGTGTACTTGATGCTTTTCCATTCATGGTAGACAGCAATTTTGATGGAAAGCTTAAGAATAAAATAGCTAAACACCACCTTTAATTCACTCTTTATTTAACATATTCTGGCTGTATAAACACACTGAACCCTGTCCCTGACTCTTACCAAATCTCGTCTTACTGGATCTCACTTTCCATTGGGAAGTGGCTTCTATCCCAGCCGCCAACCTGTGCCTTGGCCTGTCTTTCAACCCACAAGGGCTATCAAGCCACCCTGTGGCAGCCTTTGCTGGCACGGTGGTACCTGTCTCTGACCCCAGGTACATGTTACATTAGCAGGACACGCTGGAGCTGGCAGACTTGCCCCTGCAGAAGGGCTCCGTGGAGCTCCTCAAGCAAAGATGGGAGTCCGCCAATGCTGTGAGATCTGGCCTGATGCTCCAGTGCTCATCAGCCCCAACGTTCCTGGTGCTGGATAAGATGAGCTGCAGCAGCACTAAGGAGAAAGTGCCAGCAGACAGCAGGAGGACAGACGTGTTCAAGGAGGAGACCCTAGCTGGCCCCCAGCTGACTGAACACTTCCCCATCACTGTGGAGGAGCTGCGGAGCCACTTTGAGGCCCTGGGTGGCAAGAAGGTAAGTGCCTGGGCTGGGCACCTCGAGGGCATGGAGATGGGGCCCAGGACTGCAGGGTGATTTCCCCTCACATCACCCTTCTCCTGTGCCCCACTGGGGGTGGGCAGTACCCACCACTGCTCCTGTGAATGGCCTGTTGATCATTTGGATCAGTATGTTAATACTTTCCTTATTCCATAATGTTATTGGTCTGGATCATTTTAAGAGTTGCTGACTAGTGCTATCTGCCAACCTTTCAGGTAAGTTAGTGTGCAATTGGGCTTGCCCAGTGCTTTTGGGGGTGTGGGAGGAGAGAAAAAAAAGATATTATGGCCTGAGTGATGAATTCTCAAATGAAACTATTTACAAACACTCTAAAACTTTCTTAAGCAATTGCTTCTTATTTGTAGCACAGTGTTGACTCCCTTTCAACTGAGAAACCTCTTGTCACTTCACCCATAACATGACAGACCTGAACAAATTGCAACCTTTATTTGTCATCAGATTTTTGTCTGAGAAATGCCTGTGATTTCTTTAAACTATCTGGGGAGAAACTAGGCTTTTTTGAGGGTGAAAAATGCTTCACAGAAGTTTAGGATACTGAAAAGGTTATTAGTAATCTTAATTAGGGCACCTTCATTTGGTTTTGTGGCTAAAATGCCTTTCACTGCATTTTACCTCTTCTGCGTGAAACTAAAATGCACCTGCAGGTTTTGATTGCTGATGGAATATTTTATACCTTCCACATTGTAATTCCTCACTTCTTGTTCAGTTATCAGGTTAAAAAAAATCCAAACATAAACAAATAAAAAATCCCCTTTGAATATCTTTTTCCACACTTCTCAAAGATATACTAAAACTTGATGTTAAAACTCTGTTCTACAAACTCCTAACTGCTTCAGGATAACTCTGCCAGTCCATATACTCAGTCATTTACCCATTTATTTTTAATGCCCAGCGTGATTTAAACATTTTTTGTTTAAATTGGTTTTCTGGTCCAGAAACTACAGTTCAGAATAATGCATGCTGACCATGACATAATAGCGGGATTTTGTGCAGAAATTATAAGATATTAGAAAGCTTTTTTATGTGAACAGTAAAATAAAAATTCATGTGATTCATGAAAAATCTTGTTATTAGCTTTAGGCACATAACACAAAAAGTATCAGGTACCAATAAACTAAGAGTTAAAACTTTATGGGATTATTGAGCACTTTAAATATCGTATGAAATAGTCATAGACTGCTGCTAGGTGGCATACTCAAATGATTCTTAAGGTGCAAACCTTTCTGGTTGATCTTAGTCATTTTTTAATCATAGCAAAATAAACTTTATTTCCTGTAAAGTGGTACTTTCTTTTAGCATTACAGACACGATCATTCTTGAAGCAGGAATTGGTCCTTTTTTAATCTTATTGATACAAAGAGCTCCTTATTTAGTGAAAAGCGGCAATTGTTTGGATTTAAACAGCATTCTTCACTTGACAGGGTTGCAGACCTTTATTAAACATTAATTACCAAGAAAGTAAAAGGACTCCTTACTCCCAGTCTTAGAACTGTTATACCAATTATATATTACCTTGGTTTAAATACACTTAAGGTTTCTTCATAAAATTTGCTACTGTTCTACCTGCAAATACTTTGAATTCATGTGCAGCTTAGAATCTCATCATTAGTATTATTATTTCACTGATATATTTCCTAAAAATTATTTCCAAGTATATCTCTTTGCTAGGTGTTTTTCCTCCAAGTGGAAAGCTATCATTTCTAATAAAAAAGGGAAGCAGGTTCAGTAAAAAGGGTGGGAGGTGGGGAAAGGGCCAAGGAAGAGTTACTTTTCTCTCCCTTATAATTTGTTTACCAAGAGCGCTGAATATGAAACATATTTGATTAGTGCCCTAGTTAAAATATTTCTTTTACCCTGGACAGCCAGAAATGAAAAAAGAGGTGTGGTCTCCACAGGGTATGCTTTCTTGCTAAGCCACTGAAACTAAAGCAGGAATTGCAACTGTTAAGATGCAGCTTATAAGCAGATGGTGCTTACAAACTGGGAAGTGGTAAGGGGTAAGAAAGCATGAGGAACAGGTCCCTTTTTCAGAATTTAAGTGGAAAAGTTTGAATTCTGTAACCCTGTTCAGGTAGCTGTCTCAGAAAATGAGATTCATGTTGCCTTTGAGGATTTATTTTCCCAGCATTGTAAAACATCTGAAGGTTTCCAAGACAAAGTCAATATGAAATGCAGAAAAATTGAATCTGCATCAGAAAAGGATTTCACAATGTTAGCATTTCAACATTTTTTCTTAAACATTTTCTTAAACATTTCAATATTTATTTCAACATTTTTACTTAAAAAGAAAAATCTGTGAGTCTACAAAAACTGTAGGCATTCAGATCAGGGGTTTCTGACGCTGGAGAAGTATGGATACTCAGGTCATCCACTTACAAATCTTAGCAACACAGACCAAAAGCAGCACTGACAAGGTTTCAGAAAAATCTGCAGGCATAGAAGGTCTGTGAAAGGATAGATTATTTCAGTAATCTGAAAAGTTGGAGCTAAACTGATGCTGGTGCTAACACTGGCATTAACATCTATGCCCAAGATCTTGCGGCCCAAAAAAATGCATACAAATTACAAACTCCTCCACTCATAACAGTGAATAAAAGAATAAAATTGTGTGAGACAAATATGATCCACATCAATCTCAGGGTCTGCATATACAAAACCTGGACTTTTTTTCAGGCTTTATACATGCACGCGGTGTCATATTTTAAATTAGTATCCTGAAGGTATTTAACAGTGCATATTAAGCATCTAGTGTGTATCTGGTTAATGAGAAAGACCCTACATGTTGGAGATGACAAAGCAATTTATTACTATTAATGAATGTTAAGCATTTTAGCAGTTGAATATTACACCATGAGACAAGATACTTGTCATGAAAAACAATAGCCATTTAGTATGTCTTCAGAAGACACATTTTTACTACAGCTGTATCAGTGGTACAAGAAAATATGTGTATCACAATATAATGCAAGCTATGCCAAGGTTTTAGCAAACTGATTGCTTAAGATTCAATTTCTTTCAGCCATAGTACACTCCCATGGGCAGGAAGAGTGAAGAATGGGGAATAAGCTGATGTATTTTCCTTGCATTTTGTAGTGGTTTCACTCTGAAGCAATCAAGGTTAGAGCAAAGTTAGAAATGGTTATACGTAAAACTTAGTCAAAGCCGTAGAAATTACAGTGGAATTTTTAAAATATAAACAGAATGACTTCTAAGGCTTGGTACCAGCTATCTATATTACAGTTGTCTTATGTATAAAGGAACATGCTCGTTAGCCTTATGATCAGAAAAAGACCAACAACTGTTGTAATCCTGTTTAAATTGACTTCTCAGATTTCCAAGACTATGGCCCATTTTATTACACTATTCCAAAGGAAAATGGATTTTATTCTAAAAAGGCAAAATATCACTGTCAAAAATTCTATAACCTCTCATTCGGGCTGCATTTCCATTGCAGTGCTGTTAATTGTATATGTACAAAATCAATAGAGAAAAATCAGGGCAATTAAAGAATGTTAAGCCATGAAGTGACTTCTAAACAATTAGATCAATCATATAAAGAACCCTCTGCTGGTTCAAAAGTGAAAGACACTACTATAGGTACCTGCAAATGTCTTTAGACTTCTGGCGTATTTTTCCTCCTGATGACAGCTAGGAAGAAAGCTATGCCCAATCCTATTTATTTGAATGGAATAAACACTTCATACTGCAATAAGGTAAGACAAAAAAGAGTAAACAGAGTCAGGGACTAAGTTTAATAATTTCGAAACTAAATCACTTGAAGTCAAATTACTTTTGCCTCAGTTTATCCAAATGGAACTTGGTTGTATTTCCTTCTTAGGAGTATTAAGACGTTAATAATTAAGTCTGTTGCTGGAGCCTTTTATGGAAAGCCTAAAGTATCAGGCCTGTCCATATATCTTTCCATTATTTAGAAATAAACTGATGTATTATTCTGATAAAATGAAAAGTATTTTCCCCTTCCCTATAGGAAAAATAAGTTTCTTAAGAATTAATAATTTATTAAAACATCAAATTACTGTCCTGACTTATCATTCCCATCAAAAAACTACTTTATTAGCGCCCAAAGACATTGGAATGTTAAAGCAACTAAGGACTGTTTGCTGCAAAGTGATTATGTAAGTTTTTCTTAAAGTATGTTAAATAAAGCATCCCAACTGAGAAAGTAATTTCATGCTTACTTTTCAGAGAAACCTATTCAAAGAACTCATTAAAACTATTAAGTTAAATAATCTGGTATATGTTCATTAAACTGCGTCCTTTGCAAAAAACATATGAACTGCAGCCAGAAAGTAAATGAAGGGAACTGATGTTTAATGTAAAAAATTAGACCTTTATTGGAATTGTTTAAATAAGCAACATCTTCTTTCTCTTAACGCTCTCAAAAATATTTATATGAATTTAGCAAAGCCATGTAATTCAGAAAATAAGAGAAACACCATGACGACTGTGGATCAGTTTTGTACCCTGTTATCACTTGCATCATCTGTATTTTTGTTATGAATGAATGAAAGCAAATAGTGAGGAATGCGTGGAATGGCCAAATGATTACCCTTGCTGAAAAGCCTGATATTGAAAGGAGTGTTCTATAGTCAGCCTTCTGGATTTTGCCTTCGTATCTTTCTTAGCTCATTCTTTTTTCCTTTTTTTTTTTTTTTTTTTTTTTTTAAGACTCAATGCATACTTCCCTTATGTTTTCATGACCTTTTTTCTAATGGCAAAAGATTCCACAACAAGGAAAGGCAACGCTGTCTATGGGACTTGAACTGTAGATCATAAAGAACAGGTTTTGGAAAAAAATCACTTTTTTTCTTTAAGGTTAAAAAAAAAAACAAAACAAAAAAACCAAAACAACCCACCTTTTATTCTGTGCTTCATTTTCCCAGTAAATATATTGGCTTTTTACAGATACCTTACAAATCATATGAAGAGACAATCCTCTTCCCACTTTGGTTATTCTTAGTTGACTCATCTTTGAACTGGACTGGTGGCTTTTCACTGTTTTTAACTTCCTAAAAACTGGACATGTTGACAGATTTCTTACTGTTCTCTACAGGGTTTTACACCAGCAAAAGCAACCATTTCGATGGTGGGAATGGAGCTTTCGGAATCTCCTTTATTCACAAACTATTCCCGTGAACCATTGCACTACAATGTGTGTGTATATAATAGATATACACACATGTATATTAATATATATATATTCAAAGGTCTTCTGAAAAGTACTGATGTTCCTTCCTGTTTAATCAGTGAATTCCATCCCAGTGTACCATCTGCAGTTCCTGAGTTGTTCTGTTAGTTATTCTGTTAGTTGTTCTGTGTTAGTTACACTGTTCTAATTTCATTGTTTATATACCCAGAACCAACTATTCTCTTGAGCGTGTACCTCCCTTCCTCAAGGTGTCACACAAAACTGGGCTTCAAATTGGCACAAATGCTTGACACTTGTGCCAACTCAACATTTCTGACCTTCTCCAAGAGTCTTGAAAGGGTTCTTTAAAGATATGATTGCTTAGAAATTAGCCAGAAATTTGGTGCAAAAATAATCTTTAACATTTTAAAATCCATAGAGATCAATAAAGTTAAAACATTATAACCTAGAGAAGTTGTGCGTGATGTCCAATAAGTTTTGTAGTTTGATCTTGAGGGTGAAGAATTGTGCTCTCCGGGTAATAAAAAAAAAATTGCCTTTTCTCTTTCCAGACATATAAGCCAGTAAATACCTTGCTTTACCCAAGTCTATTTTGTTGCATGGCTTTCAACCTATTAGCGAGTGGCATCAAAGCTTGATAACCTCTGTGGGATACTGACCATAAAGCACTTGGAAAGGCACAGCTCCTTTCTACAGTCAGTGGCCAGAAAATTATGTCTGGAAAAGCATGTTTTATTTATAACATGTTCTTTAATTTCCTCTCCAAATTTAGTTCAGTTTTAGTTTGCAATATTTTATAGACAAACTTCTTATCCTAAGCAACAATTTCTCAAGTATTTATCACTTGTGGCAGAAAGCAGCAAATCGTTGAAACATTTTCACTGCCATTTTGTCGGATGATATTTGGGAAAATTTACCAGCCTGAGGTATCTTAATCAATTCTTGAAGCATGAAAGTAATGTGGAAAGATGGGAAGTAAACACGCCCATTACTAGCATGTCTTGGGAAACAGCACTTGGAGGAAAACATAACATCTGGGTTAAGTTGATTAGGAAGGAAATAAGCTTGTGACATAAAGTCTGAGAAATCCACAGGTGCTGGTATTCAGAGGAGAGCAGATCCATAAATTAAATGTGAGTGAAAGAGATATTACTTGCTGTTGCACAGTACATTGTGTAATATGTCAAATGATTCAAGTTAACAATCAAACACCTGCACCAAAGCATACTCACAATTACTATTTCAATAACAAATAAAATTTCAATTTATTTTTACAAATATGTAAAATAAAATCCCCAATATGTTCTACTCCTGTTACCTATCCTCCAACCTGCATAATGTTTGTGAGGACAAACTGTTAACAATTCTGTTATTCTCTGATAGTACCTAGTAGAAAGAGAAATAGACTTACAATGCTTCTGAAGAGTTTTAATGAGGTTAAAATAAATGGGTCCAAAATAACCATACTTGGGAGTTTCATGCTACTGTTCTGAATCTCAATGAAAGCAGATGAATTCTTGGGTTTTCAGAGAAGTATAGCATAGAATACTTTCCACCTTTATCTGTCCAAGGCACAGGTAGAGTACCAGTATACTGGTAGATGCCAACATGGGCCATTAGGGTACAGGAGGTACAAATGACCTGTTATGCACAGTTTACAACATCAGCTGCCTCAACAGAAGACCTTTAGGGTCCTTGGAAGACCCTTCAGGGATTCTTTTCACAAACAAGATCTTACGTGAATTTCTGTTTTTGCTCCTTTAGCTCAGCATTCTCTCCTTTTATCAGCTGTACTTTTTGCTCTGCTGTCTCTCAAAAATGTTTGGTAAAGATGGGATCCTTTTTATATGTTCACTGCCTAGATTTAAAGGAACATGGCATGTTCTCTAAAAGCTAAGCAAACTCTAGGAATTCAGCAAATGGGAAAGAAAAATTAAAACAAAATAACACTGCCACAGTTTAACCTCATTTGTTTTTTCTCTCTTCTGTGTCATGGTGTGATGATATGTTTGTTTCAAATGTAAGACTTTTATTAATTAAATTGGAATAGTAGATGTTACGCAGGATTACGCAGTTCGTGAACTCTGTATACCTACTACAATTCAAGCAATGCACTGTCTTTCTCTGAAGCTGTTTATATGAATTTCTGTCGCAGAGCATGGAGACCTCATAGCAGCCATCCAGTATCTGAAGGGGTCCTATAGGGATGCTGGGGAGGGACTCTTCTTTAGGGACTGCACCGATAGGACAAAGGGTAATGGGTTCAAACTTAAACAGGAGAAGTTTAGATTGGATATGAGGAAGAAATTCTTTATTGTAAGGGTGGTGAGGCACTGGAATGGGTTGCCCAGGGAAGTTGTGAATGCTCTGTTGCTGGCAGTGTTCAAGGCCAGGTTGGACAGAGCCTTGGGTGGCATGGTTTAGTGTGAGGTGTCCCTGCTCATGGCAGGGGGTTTGGAACTAGATGGCCTTAAGGTCCTTTCCAACCCTAACTATTCTATGATTCTATGATAATAAATATCATTGCTGGACTATGGGTACAAGAAGGATCTTGTAATATCAGTTTTGAGAACCTTCCTAGTTACACCCACTGCCTCAGAGTCTCCATCATTCACCATAATTTATAGATCATCTTGAATTCTCTGTAGCTGTATCTCTTACATAGTAGCCTCTTTATATAATCGTTAACCTTCCATTGTATAGTATGTTTCATTTTCTCTTATTTCTCATTTTCAAACATCAGCCCAGTATGTGACCAAAGAGAAAGCTATTTCTTAAAAATACAGAATGCTGATAATACTTAATTTTACTGTCTTTTATAGGTAGCAATATTGTGGGGAAAAAAACTAATTTAAAAACATGCAATGAATATGGAATATAAAAAGCCTTTGCATAAGATAATTAGTCAAGTCCATACAAGCACTGAAAAAAAAGAAGAAAAAGGCACTGAGGTGAACACTACAGACTTCACAAAAAGTTCCCAGCAGGTATATTTCTAGTGCTGTGCAAAGCAAATGTCATAGAAGATTAATTTGATGTGGCCTGTATTATTAATGAATAAATGAAAAAATATGTGTGCTTGAACACATGTTGCTTACTGTAGATTTGGAAGCAATATCAGAGAGTACACCATATGTTCAAGTTTTTTAAATTAGTATATGTTTCATGGAAATAAACTCATTTAAGACTTTAAAATATGTCAACTAATTGGAGCTCTTACTAAGACAGAGATTGTCTTTAGTTAGGCTAAGCCATTTTGCTCTTGACTACAATAGAGGGATCTGCCTGAGCTGCATGAACAACTGAAGGAAAATGCTGCTCCTGTCCTGCTTCTAAAAGCAGTATCAGTGGACTCTGGGAACTAGCATGCTCAATATTACTGGAAAATTATCAAATCTTAGAAACCAGGCAATACTTTGGAAGGAAACAAAGCGAGGGTGAAGCAAGAAGATTGTTGCGTTTGAGTGGGTGCAGCTAAAATAGAGTGCCTACTAAGACCTAGATAAATATTAGTCATTTTGAAAGTCATTTGCTTCCCCTCTCTGTTAATGATTTTGTTTCTGCTTTGTTATTTTTGTTTTCTGTTCCACACCCCAACATTCTTCTAATAATTTCCAGCTATTTGAAATAATTACGAAAATCATGAAAGTGCAAATGACTGTGGAAAATGACAACAGAAAGAATGTAAATGTCTGCAGCAATACAAGACACAAAATGACCACGTTAGAAAACAATTCTTTCAAAATCATTATTTTGTTTTGCTTAAAGGCAGACATACATTGAGATATTTTAAGTCCCTTAAGAGGTCTAAATTGATATACCTCTGAATCTAAGTGAATTTCAGCAACAGAGTGTGCAAAGAAAAACATATACTATCAGTGAATTTACAAGAAAGAAACAAAAAACCCAAGCACACCCAGGCTTTTATGAGACCCCAAATAAATAATATGTTTTTCCTCTCCCATACCTGCAATTAACAGTAGCACTGATAAAATAATGGTTCTTAAATTTCCACTGTAATGGTGAAAAAACAGATACACAAAATTACATCTCTAAATGTGCATTGTAAGAGGGGAAAAAAAAGATAATAAAGAACAAAAGCATAAACTTAGAGTTGACATTGGAATTTAGTATACCGCAGTGTTCCTTTTGCAATTGCAATGCAAAGAAGGTACTAAATTTATCGTAGAAGCTTAAATTAATCTTTATTGTGCTAAACCAGAATGGGATTATTTACGGAAGTGTTGGGTTTTTTTAATTCTGTGGTAAAACTTTTTTCCAGTTACTTTGGAATTATTATATAGAGGGAAAGGACAAGTTATTGTGTTTGACTGACGTGTTTGGAACATGTGGGTAAATAAAAAAGTGAAAAAAAAGAGGAGATTTAAAAGGAAAGTTACTGTTTAAGTATCCATAAACTACTGCTATGCTTTGAATCTTACTGTGTGCCTCCTATGTGGTAAGATAGGATTCTATGCTGCCACAGGTTATGATTTTGGAAAAAGAACTCCAACATTAGTTGTAGTTACTAATCACACTGGTTTAGAAACCAGTTTCCGTGACTTGAACCAAGCCTGAAAACTGTCACCTGTGAATGCTGGCTACAAAGCGATGCTGCCTGTACCCTCTCCAGTCTTTTTTGCAGTTCTTTCTAAAATATTTCCTATTAAACACAGCTGTCTAAGATCTGGACTCCTTATTCGGCATGTTCTGTTGGTAATGTATTGCCAGTGATTTATATAGACATCTAGTAGCAACTTAGTACAAATTCTGCTTGACTTGTATGTGATTTTATTTCAAATTGCTTTAAAAAGCTGTAGCAAGATTTACTTCTACCAAGATATTTTTATTTTGGAGTTTTCATAAATTTCATCTTGATTTATTATTTACAGATATTGTAGCTGCCTACTTTAATGATGTTACTCAGTCACGGTAATACCACATGCTTGAAAAAAAGTTCATTAAAACACGTTTGGTCTCTGTGGCCTCAGTTTCCTTATGGGCTTCTAAAACACACCATTATTTTGTGCTACAAAAATGCCAGTAGAGATGGACCATTGCACAGTATTGGTTTAGGATGGAAAGTTTCTGTGGTTATTGTATGTCCTACAGTTGTCTATTTAATCCACTGGCCAGTTGTCAATTTAGCACAGATATTCATTATCATACTTTGAAAACTGCTACGACATTTCAAATCAACATCACACAATAAGCTAATGTAACTAATAGTCTTTCCATAGGACAGTCTGAACAGCTCAATAATTTGATGTATGTCAAATGCTGTTAACAGTTAAAAGAATTTCCCTTTTTAGCACAAAGATTAGGTTGTTGCTGTTTAAGTAGTAAGACCAGGGACCCTGTATCAATTTTGCTATGGTGATAAACAGCAAATCAGTGGGACTTTTGCGAAGTAAGAATGAAATCTGTAGGTATCTCAAAGCAGAATTTAGCTCCTCCATGTTTTTTCTTAGTGTACAGCCCCATTCTGACATGGTGTTTTGGTTTAACCCCATCCAGCAATTAAGCTCCACACAGTCCCCCTTCCCCTCAGTGGGATGGGGGAAGAGAATAAGAAGGATAAAAATGAGAAAACTGATGGGTTGAGGTAGAGACAGTTTAAAAGGTAAAGCAAAAGCCACATGTACCAGCAAAGCAAAACAAGGAATTCACTCACTATTCCCCATGGTCAGGCAGGTGCTCACCCACAACAGATGGAATATCCCTTGGGTCAGTTGGGGTCAGCTGTCCCAGCTGTGTCCCCTCCCAACCTCTTGTGCACCCCCAGGCTGCTCGCTGGTGGCATGGGGTGAGGAGCAGACAAGGCCTGGCTCGGTGGAAGCACTGCTCAGCAATAACTAAAACATCCCTGTATTATCAACAATTCATGTTTTCTGCACAAATCCAAAACATAGCCCCATAATTAACTACCCCAGCCAGAACCAGCACAGATGGCAATTCTGCAAACAGATCTTCCATTTCCCCAGGTTGACAACAAGCTCATTTCAAGGCCTCTCTTCCATGTTCACAGCAAAGTTACTTTATACTCTTCCTCCAAATGAAAATACCGTCTTACTTTAAAACTGTCTGTAACAGCTGAAAGGCATAAGCATCTCAGGAGCTGATCTGGGTATAAAATGAATGGGCAGATTCCAGGCAGCCATAGGAGGTTTTTCAAAGCCTCTTCGGAAATTCTGTCTTAGTGAAGTGGTGCATTGCAGAGAATCAACTGATAATCATGGCTTTGTCTCAACAGTTTTCTTACTGGCTTCACAGAGTTTATGCAGCAGGTGTTATTAGCAACCCTCTGTAACAGTCATTTTTGGAGGTTTGTCATCACTCTGGATGCCATCGGCATTCCAGCAGATGGTAGACATGATTCCATGCACTCCCTGCTTCTAAATTGCACCAGAATGGATTTCCATCATATTTTAATTAGGAATGAGAACTATATCAGAAACAGACTTGTCTCATGCTGGATTTCCAAAGGCTTTTTCTCCAGGCAGGCCAGGACTTTATCTTTTATTTTTTTATATTTCACTGTTATTGAGTGATTCACAGGAGATATTATCAGCTCTTTCAGCACAAGAATTAACTTCAAATCATTAATGTGAACTCTATAGCTAAGCAGTCTCTTGTTTTGAATTGGAATTTGAGATGCCAGTTTTTTGTACAGAATAGAAAATGTTAGGAGCCCGTCCAGCAAAGCTCTTAGACACTAAGTATAACTTGAATTGAGATTGAGAGCAATTATTTGAATAGCAACCCTCAAGTATTTTAAGCTACAGTCACAATAAAATGCATTGATGGATTGAGATTTTATATAACTATTTTTAAAGAAACAGATTTGATTTCTAAACACTTATCCTACTGCTCGGCTCATTTCCTAAATCACCATCCACTTACAGATTTATTACTTTCCATTTACCTTACGCTTTTACCCTTTCTCTTTGCGTCTACTCCTTCTATGCCTCTCTGTCATTTCTTACACATGCATTCTTTTTGTGGAGGCCATATATAAAATGAAAGTGTGGTGGTAGCTAGCTTTCCTTTAGGTAGCACACGTAGCAAAAGTAGTTACAACATGATGGGATGGGGATAAGTTCATTTTTTTAATACATTTGAAGATGTCCTTTAAAAAAAGGATTAAATACCTGGAACATTAATAGTAGCTTTTGGCAATCTATTTAATATACTGACTGTATGTCTTCCTATCCAAGGTAATTCAATGTAGGCAGAAAAGGTAGTAGTAACTTGGTAAATAGTTTTCCTCTATTTAAAACTTCATGTGTTCTGGCTTAATGACTTTCAGATTAGTGCAGGACTGGGTAGCAAGTGGAAAATCCACTATCTAAAAGAAGCATGGTCACTCAGTAGGCCACTGAAATTGGAATCTTTATCATTGGCATTTCTATATGTAATCACTGTATATTCCTTGAAATCTGGCACTCTAGTGCTTTATTTTTTTCATTGTCTACAGTATGAGATCAGAACATAAAAATAGCTTCTTGTGTCACCTGTTTCTGAGAAGTCCATTCAAAAATAGAATATATCACAGACAGTACGTAAAACTGAAGTAATCATGACAGCAAGTTCCTTACATATAGGCAGATTTCAACAAATTATGTTCAACAAAAAATGGAATAAATGCTGTCAAGCAGAGTGCTCCACACAACAGTCTATGTCTCAGTTCAGTAATTGTCCCAACAAGAACTCGCATATGGTTACAAAAGCTTGACATGAATTGAATCCTGCATTAATCAGAAAGAAAAGAAAAATTATTCTTGTTTTAGTTTTCATTTGGCAACTTTTGCAAGTGTTGCATACATTAGCCTCTAATTAAGCACCTCTTGGCACTACCCTCGGTGCTTTTTCGATAAGTGGCATTTATGTTAATTCTATCCTTATTAAGCAGATGTCTTCGCCATTCACTGTCATTAGGTTGTCTGGGTAGACACCCCAATAAAACAGTATGCAAATTAAATTTATCCTGAGTAAAAGGAGTTTATGGTAATCATAACACCTTCCAATGACTTTTTCACAGTAGGAAACAGCATCTTCAGAAAATAAATCTGAGCTCTAGCATTACAGCTGGTGCAATAGTGAAAGAGAATCATCCTTCAGAATCCCCACTGAGACAGGGATACTTTTTGCAAAATGGGGCTAGGGCAGTTGGAGACTATCATGTGAGGGACCCTGTGATAGTGAAAAAGGCAGGAACAGAAGGATGCATATGGACATAGAATTGGTTTGTTTAAAGGAAGAAGTTCTGGACAGTGCTAAGCATGCAGTTCTTCTTCCCCAGATTATAATCACTGTCAACACAGCACCATCCTTACAGAGACCATTAAATGGACCATTTGTCCTCTATACTGATTGACCATATGAAGGATTTAAAGAATATGGATTACTGTGGAACACTATGGTAAAAACTAACGAACTTATGAAGAACTTTAGAAAGAACTAAAAGATAATTAAAGTATTTTAAATTACAGATCCACTACAATGTGAAAAAACGTATTAGCAGTCCCCCAAAATATCTGTATAATTATAAACACAGTTACTCCCTTTTAGGGTATATTATTACAGGCAGTAGTACGAAGAAATCAAAAGACAAATTAAGAAAGAGGTTTGGAACAATAAACACCAGTCTCAATCTATTTAATAGGAAGCTACAGTAAATTGCATTCAGTACCTATAAAAAAATTCATCACACAACTAGGTTGACAAATTGATATCAAGGCATAAAGTCTGAAAAGATTATTCCTCGAATTACTAATTGATCCTGTTTACCAAAATCTCCAAACTACGAAGATACCAAATAAAAACCCCACTGCAGTCTTGAAAAATGGGAATAATGCTTACTGCAAAACAAACTTGGAGATTCAGACAAGTTTGCAGGTGGAAAAATCAAACACTAAAGACAACAAATGGGAGTATTTTATGTCTAAGCAATTTGTAAGTATTATTCCAGATTTCCAGTTTTGACACATGCTTTTCTGAACACAGGAAAATAAGCTGAATGAAAACACCTTCTGCCTTAGTGGCAAACATCTCAGAAACCTGTCCATAAAAGAATTTACATGAAAATCTCTTAAGTAGCACCAATATTCCAGCAATTTATATTAAAAATTGACAAAAAAGAAAGATTATTTTTAAAATTCCTACTGAAACATATTTCCAAAATAGTAACATATATAAATTTTCTAGTTCATGGAATTGCTACTGCAGAGATAAACATTTAAAAAAAATACAGAAATGGTCTACAAGATAACAAAATTAATAGAGATAAGAAAAATGCAAATCAAACTCATATTGGTCCCTAGCTTGCAAGAATAAGAATAAGAAACAATAAATTCTGAAGTTTTTTAGCTGTTACTGGTAACTACAGAAAAACCAGGCAGATGAGTTCTTTCTTGATGCCAACAGTAGCTGAAAACCCCATGTGAGTTGAGTTTTCCATTTTGTTCTAATACTGCAGAAGTTAGACCATCATTAAAGTGATTCTTGGTGTTGACTACTGAAAGCCCCACAATGCTGTGGCAACATGATCCTGCAGCTGTTCTTATGTATGCCAGGTACTGGCTGGTTGTGGAACTGGAGGAGATGGACATGATCAGGCTGACCTAACAAATGCTCAGTTGTGTGTTTTTCATTTCTCCTCTCCCTCCCCAGTCCTTCATTTCTCCCCTGCACGAGCCATTTCTGCATCACAGATTGTCCATACCAGATTTCAGACATAATGGTCTGTTTTAAATAAGTTTCATAATTAGTACTGGGTTGCAATTGTAACTGATAGCCAACTCTGAAAAAGGTTACAAAATGAAGATCAGTTTGAAGCCATAGCCCTTCCCATACAAAATACTCTATTCATTTCAGCCACCGGCTGCCTCCTGATACACTTGGCATGTAAGCATCTCATTCCTCTCACCATACCTATGTTCTGGCCAAACTCTCTATTCTGCCTGTGCTGCAACTGCCCACCTGCACCGTCATGCCTGCACTGTAACCCAGCCTGGTCACAGAGCTTCTTACTGGCACTGTGCCACCCTGTCATTTCTAAGTAGCATGTACAGCCTGAAAGTATCCAGCAGACTAGTGAGGGAGGGTACAAGGAAATCTCATGAAGCAGAAAGTCAGCTGCTTTCCTCACTCCAGAAACCTTCCTCTTGCTATTATTACCCTACAAAAATACTCTCCATAATAGCCAAGTAAAGTATGCTTCTAACTGTAAAAGCAATTAGAGAATAATTCAGTTAGATTCATGCCAATTATCTCCTGCAAACATGATAAATAAAAGTCAACAGACCCCACAGTATTGGTTAAGATCCCTTATATCACCTTTAAATGTAACCATGTTTAGGTTTTCCAGTGTGTTGATTGTACCTCCTGGCCTATCTGCTAAAATTATCCACTGTATTCAAGATTACCTTTCAAGTTCGATTCCATATAAGCAGTAGCAGCAGTGCACTTTTCAGTGAGGGGAGGAGGAGGGAGGAAAGACTGATGTGACGTACATAACTGATGATTGGTGATACCACAGGTACTTTTTGTGAAAAAATTGGGTTTACAATACCCATGGTAATAAAACACCTTCAGACTCTATGGTCTAATCAGTCATTTGTTTCAGTGCTGACATCTGCAAAAATCTTTTAGCTAATCTCAAGCAAAAGCTACCACAACTCACAGAAGTAGACAGATTGTTATAAAATTATGAGTTTTCACAAGACATAACCTATTGTACATGTACAGGAAGGAATACTTTTGCAAAGAATGGCTACAGGTCAAGAAATAAATACAGTACATATTTAATATAAAAGCTTTCAGCAGCTATGAGAAAAGCAGAAATTTATTAAAGATGGGTGAAGCACAGTTGTCCTGGATTGCTAATGATGCATGCATTTTAAAAGTATATTTCCAATGCTTGTTCACTGTTACTTTCAAAAAATTCAAGGTGAATGTATTGATTATATGTTACTGTGAAAATGGCATCTACAACTCATTGTAAAAGTTCTATTTGAGGATTCATTAAGTTGGACAGCATTAGTATTTTTTTATTATTATTTTTTAATAGTTACTGGAAAATATTGTCTAATGTAAGATAATAAATTCAGAAGTCAAATTTTGCTGCCTCTTACACATCATGTGTAATATCTAAATCTAAAAGCATTTAGGAGTTACTTCAGTAAAATCATATACAAGGGTAGCATTAAATTAGTATACAATAATACAGCTGTTTGCAAACAATAAAAAGGAATTAAGCTAATGAAGGCAGTACATTTTGGAAACCTCTGCCATTTAAGCAAAAAAGGGCTCTGGCAAATAAGTTCTACAAAATCTTGCTGGAAAGATTAATGTAGTCACCAGACCACCCACCCACCCTTTTTTGCTATCATACCTCTTTTACAGGGACGGCAGATGTGGATCTGCTGTGAACCTTCCACCTTCCCCTTGGGGTGGGTGGGGGCAGTACATTTTTGCTGCTCCAGCTGTTTGAGTTATTTACTTAATATAAGAGCGAGCCTTTACAGCTGTTGTGTCCAAGTCCATACTGAGTAGCGTATTGCATGGACGGAGGGAGAAGCACCCCAGAAACACCAGCTTTGACACATTAAAGTCTTGCTTAGCAATAATTTACCCATTTTCTCTCGAAGGGCTGAGGCATCATGAGATACTAATGATACCCTATAAACTGTCTGGGAACATTGACCTGCTATTCTGATAAGCTAAATTCAGTCAGTAGGTAACAGTAAAATTGAAAAGTCAAATTTCTGAAACACAAATGTCTACACACATCTGTTCTCAAGCAATCATTTTTTGTTTTTATGTAGTCTTACATAGCAGTAAATGAAATTAATAAAATTCCCTCTGTGAACTTTTCTATGTACAAATAGTGTTTAAATAAGCAACTGCTGCCTTTTATTGTGATCCTTACAATCACCTCCACCCCTCTCTTGTAGAAGAAACCATGCGCAAGAAGTGGCAAAAGAATACTTCCAAGCATCACTGTCTGTTGAATGATAAATCAGGCAGCACACGTGAATCCAGAACCTGCAGTGCTACAGAAATTTACCTGATGGCATTCTGGAGAATGTCTTCCTGGAAATAGCACCCCCTTCTAATCTGCTGGCTCGTCATCCTCTCTCTTCTCCCCAAAACCCACACCTGTTTCCTACCAATAGCTTTTAACATGCATCCTCTTGTTGTCTTCTAATAGGAAGCAGAAAATGAAAGAAGTTCACATTCATTAACATCAAAGAGTCAGCCTGGAAGCCATTCCACCAGTATTCCAAAGGAGTCTAGTGTGAAAAGAGGGAGAGCAATCTTTGAAAAGATGTCATCAGAAAATGGCCTCAGCAACAGCTCTGAAGGTTAGTTAGCATTACCATGTTGATCTGATGTCTCACTTTAAGGCAATGGTCCCTAAACCTTTCTGATGCTGAGCTCCTATCATTAAAACATTTTTGAGCGTATGTGTATATGTATTTATTCACAAGCTCTACTAATACATTATGGCAACTTATACATAAATAGATATCAAAGATTCTAAATAGGGATGATGGATGAAATAAAAAAAAAAAATCCTTCCATAAATGTTTATTTACAAAAAATTGTTCTTCCTGAACCCCAACTGATTGTCTTGCACAGCACGTGGCTTGATATATCCTAGTTTGGAGACCACTGCTTGACAGTATCAAAGAGTGTCTATATCTGTGTTTTGGTTTGTTTCACAGAGAAAGAACATCGATGATACAGGTTTCTGACAGAAAACCACTTATCGACTTGTGAGCATCTAGGACTTGACTTTAGGTAAAACAACAGATTATCCAAATAAATAGCATAAAGAGACTTGTCCATTCTGCCAATCAAATTAATAAGCCATCTACACAGTATCAACCACTACGACTCCACTCTTTTTTAAAATTGTTTAGCCTGCAGGTTTAGGAATTCCAGACTCCATCAGATCAAAGGGAAAAGGAAATGACAGTGCACAAGACCCTTTTTAGCTAATGCTCCCAAATTTTTTATGATCATTGTTCATATTAAACACATAATCTTTTATAGGTTTAACTTTCAGCCATTGGTTATTTTTTCCTTTTGTTTTTCTTACCAAATTAAAGAGATTCTTCTTGGAAGGATGATCATATATTATGATCATATCAGCCCATAACCTTCTCTTCCATCAACTAGATACAGCTGTCATTTTTCATGTGGGAGAATTCTTCTGTGGCTCTTCTCTACATCTTCTCAAGTCTTTCAGATATCTTCTTTATAATATAGTTGTAAAGTCCTTTTGCTTCTTTTAGACTCTCCTTTCAAAGCCTTCCTTTTTCCTCTCTAATAGGAGAACAGAATCCTCCATTCCATACCCACTTTGCCTCTGAGTTTAAATTGGGCACAGTATGTTTCAGAAGCATTTTTTGGTCCATCAGGAATAACAAGGAATATGAACTATGCAAAAATGCACAGTCAACAATTCATGCCTCTCACAAATGAAGCTTTTTTAAAAAATGTGACAGACCCATAGGGGATAATGTTTTTTGATGCTCCTGTGAGAGCTATAATACCCCATTTTGCATTCAGAGACTTTTATGAGAAGTAAATTCCCTATAGACTCATTTGACTGTTTCAAAGCACTGGTGAAAACTCTTAAACTTCTAATAGCTCAACTTAGGCACAGAAATCTACAACTCTGCACTTGAATAAATATTCAGATCCTGAAAAATATAAGATAATGCTGATCCTCAGATTATTTCTCCTGTCACCATGAGATCTGAGTTCTCTATAACCAGTGATAATATATGTCAGCTTGCTTCAATTTTTCAGCAAGAAACACTAAAGTGCTATGGAACTTTTTAGCTGAATGTTTCAGTTATAACAAAAATCTTATTTTCTTAGAAGAGGTATCAAGCAACATTCACAGCAAGCTCTATGACTGAGTACCGATAACTTGTATTTCTCCCCTGAAAAGCAGTAAGGCGATGCTCATACTGCTGTTCAACCTATCCTGAAAACCTAGAGAAACTAGGACAAACCCATAAGGAATAGCTAGTCATATCATTGCAAAAATACAGCAGAAAGACAGGATTCACCAGTCTTATCATGCACAGATTTGTCAAGCTCCATTTACTTTATAGAATTGATGGAACCTATCGTTAATAAAATAATTAAATTATCTGAAATAGATACTATTTGATAATATATATAATATATAATAAATATATCTAAATATAATAGATAATATATGAGTACCACATGTCAAAAGCAAACAGGTTTTTGTCTGCATACCTCACCTTGGTAAACATAAGGCTCTTCTTACAGACTATTTCATCAAAAGCACACATTAATCTCTGAACAAATCAGAAGATGTTACACCTTTAAGGGCACTTGAATGAGCAAAAGTGTAGAGAAAAAGGAGCAAAACTAATAAGCAAAAGTTTAGATCATATAATCTCTCAGGACAGAATTTCACATTATAAACCAACTAGGTTCTAAAGAGAGGGCATTTCCAGTTTTAAAGCTAACAAGAGAGTAGTTTCCATTACCTTCACTCCCCAGGGGGGTAATAATATGTATCTATTAAAATGTTTTTTTAAAACAGTCCATTAAATTCATTGGCCCCAAATCAGCAAGGAATTAAATCACATCTCTAGCTTTAAGCACGAGTATTCCTATTGCACTTAATGAGATGATTCACATGCTTATGATGAGATAGAATCAAACAATCCCTTCTTGAATCAGAATAATACCAGGAAAGTTTTTTAAATCTAAACATTCCTGAGAATTAAAGCAACCTTGAACACCTAAACAGCTAAACAGTTTTACAGTGAACAGGCAGAAAGACCAGATATGCCTTGGAATTCTTCCCTGTTTGGTGAGGTACTCCTTCCCTGGCACTCTGCTCTGTCCCATGTGAACAGATAGCTTTTTGGAAAGTCTCTTTCGCGGCTGCATTTCATAATGTTGATGGGAAAGAGTAGGTATTTCAAAAGAAAAAGGGGATTTGTTTATCTGTATCTTTTGTGTTCTCATTTACTGCCTTAGTATAACAATACAATACTCAAAAGTGAAACAACTTAGCTAAGAAGAAATGTGATTGACCAAGCATGTTTTTGCATTACATATTACAATACATATTACTATTAGGCTTCCAGAACAAGGCGTTGACCCTCAAAAATGCTATACAAACCTCAGGCCCTAAAACTAGCCACCGAATTCCACGCTATACCCATGGGGATAAATCAAAATCAGTCCTGGCTCTCTGCTTGCTCCAGGAAAGGATTCAGTGGAGCTGGTCTCCACCGGGTGGTATATTTCAGGAGACTGGGAAATGTGTCTTTAAAAAAATATTAACAAACAAACAGAAATTCCTAGGAGAGGCTTTAGAAGATTCTTTTCTTTCTATAGAGAAGACCATTCTATAAACGGTGTGGGTTTGTACTGAACGGTAGAAAAGGTAAGTGCACTCTAGTGTGTCCTTGGTGGTTTATATGCACGTTATGAGACAGCCACACTATACAAAGACAAGCTACTAAGTTCCTAGCTAAATTATGGCAAGCAAGTTGACTTGCTTAATTTAATAAGTCTGGGAATCATCAGAAAGATGAAAAGTAATAATTACAAAAAGTAAATTCTTCAAAAGAAAAAAAACAGCCACGTGCTACAACAAAGTGACATGGCACACTCAGGAAGAAAAGGCGTCAGCAGTGCCATAATATACAAGAATACAAGTAAACTGCCAATGGCTAGCAGAAAGTGAGCATCTGAAGTTTCCTCTCTGACTTTCTTTCCTGTTTGGAAATGGATTTTAAGGTTTTAGTTTGGGTACCTACTGGCTGCAATCAAACACATAGAACAGGAGGACATACCTACACTCTTTTTTCCTTCCCCCTCATCTCCTTTCTTAAGCCAGTAATTTCCTCAACTTTGCAAAATTCCAACATATGTATCATGCTTGTGGGGGGACAGGGTGGTTTTTTTAAGATAATTTTGTTCAGCTACAGCCTGTTTCTGTAATTTCAGAAATATAATTAAAACAAAAAACCCAAACAAAAAAACAAAAACCAAAACCCCAAAACACCAATGCAGGTTGCAACAGATTTATTCTGGCCTATTATGTAAGGACAAGGAGAAATGTAGGTGAACTTAGAGAAGGTGAGGGTGCTCTGATATCTGCAGCACAAGCACAAGGATTAAAAAATTAGATTCTGCAGGCTTTACTAAAAATATACCTTCTTGAAGTCTTAAAATTCCCTCTTCTCCCAAAAAAGGGAATGTACTGGTTACAGAAATCCAGTGTCATGCAATCCAATTTTGCATGCACCGTAGAAGAACTTCCAGCCTGTGGGATTATATGAGATCTTTTCTGCTTCTTATCACAAACAAGAGGGATGCTTACAACACACTTTTCACCTCTGAAACAAGAAGGAAAGATATCTTTATGCTAAATTTAAAGCACTTTTTTGGGTATATGGAATTCTTTGAATACAGTCATATGACTAGAAAGCAGCACAAAAACTTCCTAGTTCTAGTGACTCAGTGCTGCTCTTTCAGGAGTAGTCTGAAGTGTTTTCTCCACATTCACTGTGCCTGAATTGCAGATACTAATAGATAATTCAATAACATTCATAAGTTGAAATAAGGTTAAAAAGTAGCTAGTAATTCAGATAATTTTCAAGAAGGTCTTAGTAGTACTAAACCAACTAAAACACTCTAATGCAGTATCAGCAAACAAGTGAAATCTATGAATCTCTTTTAAGCAAATGGATACTAAAATGTACAAAACTAATTAGAACATAATATATCCAATTATAAGAGGCTATTTCTAGAACTTACAAAGACTTTTTACAGTATAAAATAATGCAAATGTAACACTACACTTTTTGTTATTTCCTCAAGAAATCTGCCTCAGTTTCAAAATCTTCACTGCATTATTTTTTCCTGTACTCAGTAAGTTCTAAATTGAAAATAAGATGGAGCTGCTAAAAATTTTATAATACTTCTCCTTTCTACTACTGCTTTTCTTTCAAGATTTGGAAAAAATGTACCAGTTTCCTTAGAAAATATGGTGCTTGTTTGTATTTACAGTGGGTTCTCACAAACGTGTAAGAGGACTATTTAAAGAGAGTGCTTCCAGGGCTGATAACACACTGCTGGATGTCCAGGAAACTGTCTCCTTGAAAGAAAGAATGGCTATGTACAAGGCTGCTGTGTCCAAGATAGAGGGTAGCAACTCCTTTGCTCAAGTAAGATATCATCATTCCTTATCTTCTTAGGTGTGTTTGCTTTGTATAGTGACATATCCTACATTCTTTATGTATACACGCTGACTGATGGGGTTCAAAATTTGAAACCTAAATTACCAAACAAATCAACTCAGCAAATGTATTGATGCATCAGTCTCTGTGCCTGCTGAATGAGATTTTTCATGATATACACCCTTGGTCATTTGGAAAACTCCCTTTAATCCCTAGGAATGACTGTTCTTTTTATTCCACTGGTGCATGAACTGCATTGATTAGACCATAGGCTTGCAACAGATTACCGACACAGTTATTCTTTCAGCTTATAACAGCAAAGCCCAGCGGTTTCTGCATTATTAAAAATATTACCAAATAACAAAATCATATTCAAAAGCACATTAAGTTTAGCCCTCTTGCTGTTCAAGCTAAAGAATTCAAAATTGCTGCATTTTGAAATAGCAGCTCTATGAGATAAGGTGTATGAGAAAGCATTGGTTTACAATAAATTATCATAAAATTGGCATTATCTGAAAAAATATTTATTAAAAAAACCTTTAAATGTGTCTTAGTCATCTCTCTACATATACAATAGAAATTAAGTATTTTACATCAAAATTTAATATTAATACCAAGTAGAACATAAAGTGTTTGGCTAACAGAATTTATAATCTATTAAAATAGAGCAAGACCACTGCACATTTGATTATCAGTCAGGAATGTCTGAAAAGCAGGTCTTCGGATCTCAGCCAGGAAAACCTGCCTTACTTTTGCAGAAATACTAAGGAACAAAAGGTGTATTTTTACCAGATCTTAAAATCCTACATAGAAATTATAGCCCAATCCCCCTGTATCAGAAAATGGAGGCACTATATTGGCCAGCTACAATGTTAGAATGACAATGGTCTTTGTTTGTGCAAAATTTTTTGCACATGAAGAAAACAACTTTTTCTTACTATAAACTAGGGCAGAGCAATTTCTGTTAATCAGGGAGCATATCTGGCAAAAGAAGGACTTCAGCTCAGCTCTCACCAGCTGGCATCTTTGTCAGTATGCAAGAATCACTACAGGATTCCCAGTCCTACCTGCACTTTCTTGGAAGAAGCAGTCTGCGGCAGCTGAAGGGACCTTCTGAGTCCTTATATAGACCAAAGCTACATGGTGAAAACAGCCATCACTCACAATCATCCAATTCCTGCCTGCTGACTTCATTATTTCCTAATTGCCTGCATGTATTTGGAATAGATTCCTGCAGTTCACCTGGCTGAGAAGAAATAGAAAAGAACTGTAAGAAGCCTGACCAACCTAACTGTGGAACACAGGAACTACTTCATTTGCAGTCTAGAACTCCTCCCAGTTTCTTACTGAAATGGATGGTTGCTTGAGAAAGGAATTGTATATCTGGTCCATTAAAGGGAATTATTACATTTTCTTGAAGGACCCATAACTGCATTTAACCCTTCTAAAGTTCTCCAAAGTGCTGGCAAGGTGTGCTTGAAATGTTCATTCACTGATATGGTGTATCAAAGACAGACTCCAGTTCTGGTGAAATCTGAAGACCTTCATTGCGTGTCTCACATCCCTTTTATAGTCTCCTAAGCGCTAAGCAGTAATTTTCCACTTGTCTTAGTTCCTTGTCATCCTGATTCATCAAAACCACTAAGGGTTACAAATATTTACATTTTTTGGTCTGTTTTTGAGTTGTACATCCTGCTTTATCTTGCAAACTGCCTGCTTTGTTTTGCTAACTGATCTCAACACTTCATTGTTCCCTTTATGGTTCCCAAAGCTTAAACCAGGGCAATAACACCTGGATCCATTTCGTTAACTATTTCTGTCCCGTTACCCACACACTAAAATAATTACTTTTCACATTCATACATCCATGCACATGTGCCATTTTCATCACAGGGGAAAAAAAAATCTTTTTTTTATAATCTGCTTACTCATCAGGGGTAAGCACTAAACCTAACTTTACTTAGTAACCTTACTTACAATACTATTTTTAATTATTGGGTGGTTTATTTTCTGCGTACTTATTAATAAGCTCAAATGCTGAAAGCTTCATTTTAGTACCATCTAAGAGGTAACACATAAGGGACACAACTAGAACAGGAAACCTGAGGACAAGAGCACTCTTGTGACTTTCAGTACTGCTGGCGAAGAAAGATCACCTCACAAAGGCCTGCTTGAAATTCTCTGCATGTTTTTCAACAATACCTATGGAAAAGCAGTGCTTACGATTATCTGAGTGATTCCTGCAAAGACAGAGTATTATACGGTTGAAAATACATGGCTGACCCATAAAACTTCAGAGGAAACCACTGAGTCCTCAGACACTAGTTTAGGCAAGATGAATATGCAGTTATACCAGCAGGATCAATGCGACACAAGAGCATTTAGCAGTTAATAGACTGAAAATATTACCACAAGTATAAAATTAAATAGATAGCAAAATTCCAAAAGAACTTCATAATTTGCAGATCCTAATGTTTGGCTGATGAGTGAAAGTCAACCATTCAATAGTTAATGTTTACTGTATATATGTTTCGTATCTTGTTGAGAACACCTGAAAAATACTCTTATTATTGTGTCTATTCTGAATGCTAATGTTGATTTATCTGTTAATCTGTTGAGTTAACAGATTTACGTCAGTGGAAGTAGTCTATAAGACGCTAGAGACACAACCACGTGTTTCGAAATTTTCCATATGAAATTTATAAGCATTTTGTTTTAACTACTTCTAAAAAAATCAACTCATAGAAGTACATTCTTTGTGCAAATGCAAAACTTATTTTATCACTCTAGCCTTCAGGGAAAACCAAGTTCTGTACTGTGCCTGGTGGCCTGGCAGCAGTGAGGAAACAATTCGAAAAAGTGCGGATGACTTCTTCACGAAAGAACTTTGCTCTGTACCAGCACAAATCGGCACAGGTAACAATAGTATTTTTAATTCTGACAAATGAGGCATGCCCTGCTAGATAGCTGGAGGAAAAAAAATATGATTCTTTGCTTTACTAAAGAGCTTTCATTATGACTAAGACAATATTTCCATTATGTTCATACTCATAGAATTTCGTCTTTGAGATATACTACAGGAATCATGTATTTTTTATGTGGATGAACACTCAATATAGGCAATACTAGATTTACAGCAAAAAGATGAGTAAAGCAGATTACTACCAAACCAGTATTTTATTCTTAACCTTCTCTTGAAGACTGTAATTCATTTTCAAGTATCATGGTGATATATTGCATTTATTGCACTTGATGTGATGTTAAGCCATTCTCTTTCAAAAGGAGTTTCCTGCTTCCATTGAATTAAATCTAATAAGCTCCCCTAAAAAGATCAAAAATTGCTCAGAACCAGCCATATGCTACATAGAAGTAGAACAAAGCAGCAGCTAAGTGTTATTTTAGATAAAAGGTCTTTACATTGTATTACTTCATTAGCATGTGCCATGAAAAATTGTAGGAGATAATGATTTTGGACTATGTGAAATCCCCTGCAATAAAACACATTGTACAATCTGTCCTGTGCACTCTGAAAAACAGTAATGCCACAGTAAAGTGCTTTAGCATCCATTTACGCAATATTTCTCTTCAACTTCATAGAACAGGACACATGAACATTCTGCTATAAGTTCATTTTCATGTTAAATGAGTATCATATCTACGCATCATCTCTCATTACTTATACATTAATACCAGTATCAACAATTTGCACAGACAACAAGAAAAGCTTCAGTTTGCAGGGCAGAAGACACACTTTGCTGCAGAAGTATTAAAGCATTTTTTACTAAACAAAAATGTTCAATAGTTAGCCATAATCATACTGGAGGATACTGCTTGGTCATACACATACTTCTCTGGTGACAGGGTCCAACCTAGCTGCCATATAGCTGGATTAAGAAATGTAGAACCATGTATAGAGATTATGTGCCGCCTTCTCTTACTCAGAATCAAATAATTTCATTTACATCTTCATGATGTGAAGATGCATTTTCCCTTTCCTAACAGTGATGTCTAGTTCTCCACCAACCCGTTATGATGGCTCCATTTCTTCAACCAAGATGTGACCTCTAAGTATACTTGTCCATGTATTTGTCCTAGGTGGCTATTTGAGGAGGCAAATCATCAGCAGAAAGAGTCATATTCACAGGAAATAAAATCACTCAGATTATATGGAACAATCTCTAAATTTAGGTTAAATAACTTACTGCAAGACCATAAAATCCCATTTCTATCTGACATAACTGCACTCTCATGGAAAATGGGATTATACACCGAGGTAGTTGAACAATTACTCAAGGTCACTGAATCAATCCCAGGGCAAAACAGAGAAATCATGTAGTTTGAAGACAAGTCTCCAGATCTGGATAAATTCAAACTATTACTCTAAGCTAAAATAAGGAAGCATTATTTTTTTAAACAGTTGGTTTTTCAGAAGCTGAACATTTTACTACATATTCAATTATTGTAGGAGTGCGTAACTTTTCATTCAAAATATTGTCATAATATATGCAAATAATAGCTATGTATCTTTCTGTTTTTCTCTGGCAACAGCCATTACTCATAGGCTTCTTCATTGTAACAAGATTTGTTGCTTGTGAAAGTTGCCATATTACCAGTACGATGCAGCAAGCTCTCCTCCAGAATGGTGAGCAGCAATGCAAACTGGTCACAGAATTTGCCATGTCCTCATCAGGGTTTGTTTAGACTCAACCAGGGTTTGTTTAGAGACCTGGTCTTTAATTTGACCACTGGCACCATGAGCACCTTTTATTGTCAGCCACCAAGCTGAGAAGAGGTCATGAGCTTCAGTGCTGTTATTCTGCAAATACCAGCCTGGAGTGGTTTGCTACACCACCTCAGCTAGCCAGCTGCTCAGTCTCACTATCCAGTGTCAGAAACAAGCCATTTCCCTCCACTGAAGGTCATTCCTGACAAACTTCGTAAGAATGCTAATGTAGCAACTGCCAATTTTCTAGCAATTGCAAAGCCTAAGACTGGGTAACAGGACAATGTTAGTGAATGGTGAAAACCTTACCTTTTAATGAAAATCTTCCATATACTGCCCAAAACACCCTTAGTATACACACAGAGCTAAGCAAGGCTGACAAGCCATAGAGATGAAGTGCAGATAAGCAAGGTTCTTATGAGAAATTTCTGCAAGAATCTCTCAGTACTGATGCACAGATGATACCATGCTAAAAACATATATAGATAAAAAAGCACAGCTTTGAGGAAGAAACAAAGATTCACACCAAGTAAATCATTCATCAGGTCAGTCATTCTATTATTATGAATTATGTAAGTGAAGCTTTAAGCTCACAATTTACTTCTATTGCTGCCTAAAGGGAACTGCAAGCTTGTACATACTGACAATTAAGAACAGTAAATTCTAAATCTGCTGATACATAAATGATATTGCATTAGCCAACTTCCCATAGAGCTTATATGACAACCATTATGTACAGTTCAACTAAAAGCTGTATGTTTCAAATGTGTGCAAGTAAAAGACTTTCTTGTTCATGGACAAGTTTTTGGGCCGTATTATCCCCTTGAACAGTACATACATGTATAGAATTGCATACATGTTTTATGTACATATGCATATAAAAAGCATCAATATTCTTAACCTTGAGGATTTTTTTTTTTTTTGTAGGAAAAGTATGTTTTTGTTGTCAGAGCAGTTGGTCTAAAATACACAGAATAGTTACCGAAAATTCAAATCTGGGCACATTTTGCAATATGAATTCTACCTAAATTATTGCAGAGCAGAGGTGCTAAAATTCATGTGTGAGCCTCTAACATATAAAATGCATGTAGCAATTACAGTTCTTTTCAGTACCAGAATCTAAATGCCTACATATAAATGTACTCTTCTAACGAAACATATACAGACTTATTCCAGATCTTCATCTTTCTTTTATAAATAATATCATAGGTTAGAATGATGACTTATCCAAATATACAACAGGATACTATAGTCCTCTGTATTACGTACCACAAATATATTCATGGGAAGGACAGCAGTCCCCATAAAGGGTGACTTGAAACAAATGGAAGAGAATGGAGGGCAATAGAAGTCTGAAATAAAAATAGAATGACCATAAGAAGCCATTCATGAGCTAGCAGCATGCCAACAATCATCCAGCTGATGGTGATTTCTGAAGCTCCCTTGTGTGATGACATAGAATAAATGAAAAGTAATTTCAAGGGGATTCTTGGGCGAAGGGAAAAGCAACTGTAATAGTTGTTTTTTCATTCCTACCTCCAAAAATGACTTTGAGTTGTCTATCTGTCCTCTTCCCTCACACAGCTGGAGGGGAGCTGTTTGCTTCTGCGATGCAGATCTGGTTGATTAAATAACCTTGCTTGATTAAATATCTTTGTTTGATTTAATAATACACAGTACAGCAGGAATTGTATATTCCACAGAAACAAGGGACCAAGTTCCCACAAGTACAACTCTTAACTAGTTTTAAATCTGGATCATGATCTTCAGCCACAGTCCTGCATTGAAGGCATGATTTAGCCTGCTTATTAAGAGCATCCTTAGCCCATGCAGACCAACAAATAATTCTCCAAAATCTATGGGGTCTATAAAACATGCCACAAACGCTAATGGGGTAGACTACACTAATTCTATCTACAAGATATCCTATCCCATACCTGACAACTGGCCGTTACAGAGGAGGGATGAAATCACAGGCCTTCCTGCTCTCCACTTGTTTGGAAAAATAATCAGCATTTTACCCTCTGTCAGTGGAATTTCAATTAGCCATATTGACAGGCACACAAAATACGAGAACCTCCAAGACACTGTTTCTCCCTGCATGCCCAGAGCAAAGCTGTGTAATTATATTGCCAAAATCTGGCCCCTAATGTTCAGGCTGCATTTCACTCAGCCATAGCTGTTGCATTAAACAATTATAATATTTTGCAATATGGCAACTACTTCATAAGCAGTACCAAAGTTATAGCAATAAAGCAGTAGTGACTTTCATATTAGATTTGCTTCCTGACTACATTAAACCTAATTACACTCCTTTTTAATACTCCACACCATTCAAAGCACACGTAATGACTGTCATGAACATATTTCGTGTCTCATGAATGAGCTTTTACAGTAATGACAGCTTAACTTACATATCTAAACCATGTACATTAGAGTAGAAAAGCATCTCTTAAATGAAAAAAGCATATGTATGCATACGTATATTAAAAAACATATCCATATAAAATGCAAAGGCATATTATACATAAAACTACACATAGACATTAGATATGGAAAAAATTGCAATTCTTTTTGTTTGAACTGCCTCTGTTCAGTTTGGTATAGGGATACTCCTGTTGCGCAGCTCCCTCATAACTGATACAGATACAGAACTTGCAAGTGTAAACCATGCTCTGACCTGCTCTCCTCAAGCCTCATCTCACTCTGACAGTAGAAACTTTGCAGTACATATGATTAATTTTGGTTGTGGTATTAAATCATTTACTGGGCCAGGAATCAGAAAATTTATTTTACCTTTTGTTGGTATAATTTTAATGCAACTTATAGCTAAACCAGATGGTTTGGTAGCACCAAGGTGGAACAGAATTCCTAAAGCCCACAAAGGGGATGCATGTTGTTTTCTTGCCACAGAACCTAAGAGCCTTTGCTGCCTACTGTGTGGCAGAAATTACTGTAAGGCAGTGAATGCTCCCCTGTACTGATTCAGCAGAAATGTCAGTGAAGATACAAGCAGTGTAAGCATTCCTTAGTTTGAAGGTGGAATAAATCCCATAAATATATGCTTTGCCATGGGACAACTAAGGGAGAGAGGTAATTTCTTGTCCCACAATTAGCTGGATTTCAAGAAGGTGCCAGGATTTGAGATGCAGGAAGCTTACTGGTCTCTGTTGCACTAGATGTATAGTAGCAATCTCAGAAACACAATTTCACACTCGCATTACATCAAACACTTGGGAAGCTCTTGCTGGAGGGACAAGCTCCTTCCATTTGAAAGCTTGTTATCAGTAGTAACTAGTAACTAGTAGGCAAGCTTCCTTCTCACAAAGGAAGAAAATCTGACATGAGTGAAATTATTTGTTAGATGTCTCTGTGTGCACGCTAGTGTGCAAGAGAAAGGAAGCACACAACTGCTATCTTGATAATATCAATCTTTAGGACATATTTCTTCTAATCACTAAATTTCAAAGTACTACATGAACACAGGTAATGTGATGTAACACAAGTTCTGTGACAGGCTTTAAAAAAGAAAACAAATCACTGCCAGAGTCTGGAGTTGAACTAAGCATAAGATAACCTCAGAAATCAGTTTAAACAGACATCTTGCACAGTGCTTTAAACTCTCAACATACGGTCTGTTTATTACACTGCTGTTGTCAGACTTGCAGACACAATGCCAGCCTGTATATTTTATAAGATGTTCTGGTTAGCCTGTGGGTCACATTTTTCACAACTGCAATTCAGCAAGATTTTTTGCATCGGAAGAGCTGTATAAAGCATATGCGGGAAGTCAGCATCTCTTATTACACTTCCTTTTACAAAGTTGTATTAGCCTTCTGACTGATGATAGGTAACAAGCTGATAGCACAACACATAAAACTGGAAGCAGTAGTCCTAGTCACCTTCATCCCCTTCCGGACTAATGATACAGTGTGGGTATTCATGCAGCTTTCTGTATCTGCTGGCTAAAGTCTAGCTGCAATAACAGGAATTGAGATCTTCTGTGTTATAAAAAAGTCTGTTCCAATTTATATGGCAACAAATATCAATTTACTCTGCTGTAAAATAACTTTTCTAGTTACACCACTTAAATTAGAATTTATTTGTGAAAACCCTTCATAGGCAAAAAAAAAAAAAAAAGGAAATAAAATTCTAATTTACTATTAGCTATTAATGTGCAATTATTTTTGTCTTTAGGAAAAGTTAAGTAGGAGTCAAAATACCGTATCGAGCAGCACCAGGGAAGCTGAGAGCAATGAAATGACCTCCAAAGAAAGTCAAATGGAAGCCTCTCAAACACAAGAGGTAACTATATCAATTAATAATCATCTTATTGAACAATTATACTGATGCTGATACATATCTGCTTTGCCTCTTCCACCTTTACCACTTGGTGCAAGATCTGAATGTTCTGCTGATAGCCTCCCTCATTAGGCAGTGCATAAGTTTTTAAAGGTGTTTTATTAAGTGGTTTTAAATTATTATTGTTTTAACATGGTAATTAATTAGGTATCCATTCCTATTTTTCTTTATCGGAACATTTTAAATACATATATTTTAAATATTGAGTATGTAAAATTCTTGCGTATTTCACTAAACCCTGTAGTAAAGTGAAGATTTTCTGTACAGGTTTCTCATCACAAGCAAGTTACTCCTGAGACAAAAATGGCTTCCATATTTACTCAGAATACTGATGAAACAGGTAAGAAGCAGCAAGAGAATAAAGGCTCACAAGTGAACAATGGCAAACGTCTTCACTCACACAGATGTGCTGCTCTTAGCACACAAACATGAAAATGCACATTGCTCTGAATTCTCTGCAAAGCGCACTCATTTCCTTCAATGGGACTTAAGAAATTAGTTTAGAATTTGGGACAGAGATGGCTTTTACATAAGGAGGTGGCTTAACATATGCCTTCAGTTGCCTGAAAAAACTGGGGACTTGAAGAACTGTCTGAAAACACAGGCAAACACTAGCCCATGTAAATACAGAATTGTAGATAAGAAAGGTTTGATTTATAGCTGAACTGAATATCCCTGCAGAATATGACCGCAGTGTTAAGACACTGCTGTTCCTGCAGTTCAGTCCTGGTATTAGAATTCATACCTTATATTCTCCCATAGACCTGTCAACCCTTAGCCCTGTCACTCCACTCAGGCATGGCAAAACAGCAGGTGATACATAACACAATCCCTTAACAACTATTCTGTTATTTACTCAATGGATTTCTGTTCACAATCAAGTGATTCTCTAGACTTCTGCTAGGCTAAGTGTAATTTTTCTAATGTAATAATGTTTTAAAATTCACTGATAAAGTCAATTTCATAAAATGAAGGGTGGAGGAAAAATGATCTTTTTTATTATTCTTTCCATTGCAGTAATCAATGCAGCTCAGAACGAAGAGCTCCCGAAGACTGTAACACAGATTTTAAAACAGCAGATTGAAAGGACGGTTCAGGAAAAGGCTGTTTACTCTGACAGAGAGACTGCAACACCTGCAAAAGAAGTAAAGGTCTGTGCTTTTAATAAGAGGGATTTTTCTTTATGCAAATGAGAAAGGTGTAATTAAGACATTGGTCTGTCATACAGTCTGAATTTCTGTTTTGACTGTGATTAAAAAATGTAACCTATGAAAGTGGTGGGAATATTTGAACATTAGAAATTAAGTGCATGTAATATGAAATATGTTGAAAGCTCAGCAAGTACTCACAGCATGTGACAAATGAAATAAGTAGACCTTTATAAAAACTTCTGCATTCCTGTCCTCCTCTGCTGAATACAGTCTCTTACTTCCTTGTTTTGAATCTGTAAATATGTATAATTTCTGTCACCACAGATTCCAAGAAGCATAGAAAATATCACTTTCAGAAGAAATGAAAATGAACATAAGCCACGCATAACTTTACATTATGCTTATAAAGCAAAGTCTTCATTTGTTCATTTTGATGATCGAAACTGTTCAATCATCATTTTGCATTTTGTAAGAATTTTCTTTTCACTGTGCAAATAGTGCAGCTTTTATTTCAAAATGTCTGTTTTAAGCATTCTGAGCATTAGCTGATGCATTGTATCTTTCCAGATCTTACTATAAGCCTATTGCTTGGATGCCTGCAGAACTAGCTTTTGACAGGAATAAAAAAAATAATAATAATAATTTTATATGTAACTATATTTAAAAAAAAAACCCAGCCCCTTTTGTTCCCTAAAGACAGAAAATATGTACCAGGAAATTACATTGCCTTCAACAGTTAGTTCCTCACCCACCTACTGCTACTACTTCAGCAAGCAGGCTACAGGAAACTTCTGCACTAAGGTAAAAAAAGGACGGAACTGCTACTTCTGCAATGATTTGCTCCAGATCCCATGCATATGGAAGCACAGAAAAGTTTTCCACTATGAAAGCTCCTCTGGAAATGACACAAATTCCCAGTCCACTGAATCATCCAGCTCTCCAGTGAAGCACGTGGTCTCCATAATCTGTACCCAAAGCAAAGCAATTTATGTGAACTAAGATGTTTATACAAACGTACAAGTAAGAAAACATTTAGAGAAATATTACCTAAGACTTCTAATATTTTATCTGGTGAATCTGAAACACAGAGTATGATGTCAGATGTGCAGCAGGCTATATATAGCTTTGCCTTCATTACTCATGTGTTCACAAGACCAGAAAAAAACTGCTTAGAGTGGTGTGAAATCTGGAGAGGAGAGGTCTTCTCTATAAAATGGGTCTTTGAGAACCAGCCTTTCATTACAGTTAAAGATGATCCTCCAGACCCAGACAGAGCCAGAAGCATTGCAGACCAGAAAACCATTGCAGGTAGAAATATTAAATACATAGAATTATTCTAAATAAATAGAATAGCACAGAACCTAGATAAACTTGGGCAGCTTAATCCACTGGATGTCCTTAACTTGTTGCAGCTGAGGTCTGAGCTGAAATAGCTTAAAGGAAGTGTGAAGAGATGCATGAAATGAACAAATGCATCAAACGCTTGAACCTCAGCCATTGTCTGTTATCAGAGACAACATCAGTCAAAAACTGGAGAATGAAACTGTCCACAGAGAAGACAGTGAAAAGGGGCATGTCAGAGTAGTACACCGCACATTTAAAATGCAGCCTTTACTTGTGACCAACAAAGACCTGTTCATCTTTAAAGTGGTACATGGAATTTCAGTGGACGAAAACATGAACAGTGATGGGCACGACGCAAACAGCTAGTTGAAACACAGCCTTGGCACACAGAGAATTCAGATGAATGAAGTACAGCTGAAACTTCACCACAAAAATCAAAGCAAGATCAAGATCATACACAAGCAGCAGCAGCTCCTGTAACACCACAGCGAAGCACACTTGCTGATTCTAAATTTGATGGCAGTGATTCTCAAGTAGTACAAAAATACGATGTAGGAATTCACATAGATCTCCATAAAGACAAGAAGGCTGAGCAGCTTAATGGAATTGCAGGAAGATGCAGGAACTGTTGTGAAAGCTTCTAGCTGCTATCTTTCCCACCATTATGAGGATTAATGCTACAAGAGCTATCATGAAGAATTATATAGAGCAAATTAAAAATAAAAATATATTAAAAATAGGTATTAAAATTAAAATAGCATTACTGTTGTATTTGAGAAATACTAACATGCTAGGAAATACGCACAGAATGCACCTGACTTCTCATGCATAAAATCAATGCAACATCCTCTTAACTGAAGTAAAACATTGCCTGTATAAAATAGCTCTAGAGATAAAATAATGGTCATGTTTCGTGCACATCTGTTTTCAGTTTATTAAAGCAAAAGTTGTGAGTTAAGACAAAGTAAACTACATTTCAGTGGGTGTCTTGTTTGAGAAAAATTACTGAAAGAGTTTCCAAATTAACATAAAAATTTGCCTGCTGTTTCCTGCTGAGCAATGTTACCAGTTGATGCAGCCTTAGTCTGAATTTAGGGCAAACCCATCTATCATCAGAGTCCAGGTTTCACATCACTAAGGAGTGTAGCCACTCAGTGTCCCTCAGAAAGCTGAGCTACATTTGAGGCTTTCTATTTTATAATTAACAATTTTTTGGGGGGGATTTTTTTGTTTGTTTTTACTGGTGGTTTGTTTGTTTGTTTTTACTGGTGGTTTATTCACATTGCAAATTCGACATTATTTTGAAGATATTTAATTTTCAGCATTTTTCACAGCTCCATTATGTCACTAGAGATATTTCATAACTAAAGCTGTACTTACAAAACCTACATAACTTTCTGTCCCAATTTGTGAATTGTTATAAAATCAATACCAGCAGGCAAACCAAAACCAGACAGAATGCTGAAAGGGGCCAAATTTTCTGCTGATGTCAAGGGGCGCTACTATTGTTAATGAAGATATATTTATACAAGCAATTATTTGGTACACCCTATTTGCATTTGTCTGCTAGTACAGTTCTCACAGCAATATGGGAATTGAGACAGAAAAGCAGCATGCATTTTTGCAAGCCCAACAGATTATCCATTGTTTCTTTCTGTCCCTTACTGGTATGAAATAAGCCTTCTATTCATGCTTTCTACTTTGCAAAAGAACTGATTTCTTTTATAATTCATTATACTTCATAAAATAAAGGATTTGATAGAGTTAGCTAATATGATTGTAGCTAAATCAGCCTTAAAAATTATCTGAAGAAAGTTTCAGCTCTGAAAATGAAAACTATAAAAGTCACAAATAACTATGTTCATAGCATATGTGGACCATATGAGTGTAGTCTGCAGATTACCATAGAAGTAGAACTCCTTGATGCCTGATGTGTTTTTGCATGATTAGGCAAAACTTCCTCATCAGAATTTCAAACATTTGCCCTGTTTATTGATCTCTAAATCACGTTGTAGATTCAAAGATTATACATATATTATACTCAATTCCACTTATACTAGTAAACCTTTTATCACCCTATCTCGTTTCACAAAATAAATAGTTATTAAAAAAAAATGGAAATACTGTATCTGGTGTAGTGAAGTGAAAAGTCTTTTCAAATGTATGGATTTCTGAAAAGGGAAAGTTGAGTATTATTTCCACGTTCAAAGAATTATTGTTAGTTGAACAAAAAATGAAGCCCTAAAATTGACAGCTGAAATACCAGTTAATGCATAAAGAAAACTACAGTTTTAACAAAACATACCAAATGATGCAGTTAAAAATAAATCATAATACATGGCTTAAACTAACTCATACTTTTAATATTTGATTCTAGAAACTGCAGATTCAGGAAAATGAAACATGCAGACTCTGTCAACACAGAGTTTACCCAATGGAGTGCCTAGTTGCTGACAAGCAGAATTTTCATAAATCATGTTTTCGATGTCACCACTGTGGCAGTCAATTAAGGTAAGAATTAACTGCATGTTCACTCATAGAACTCTGCATCTGAATATAAATGCAGCCAGTGAATATAAATGCAGCCAGTGAAATTATTTCCTACTAGGCTATTCAGCCTGTAGGATGTTGGGTTGACAGGGAGGTAACCTGGGTTCCCCCTTTCTTCTCTGCTACTGACACCCGAACCATTATGTGTAACAAGGCCTTTAAATTCTCTAAAGAACTGCTTCATCCCACTACCTTCCAAATTCTTCAGTGTATTGTTTCCTACTGACTGCTCCAGATCCTCAGGACAGCTCATGAACCAGAAGCCGTAGACATAGAAACTTGGGTGGAATTTAAAGTATGTCAACACAGACGAAATTTCCTCTCACTTTTCTTCACCCATAAAATGAATGATGATGATTCTCTGCATTAGCAAATCACTCTTGTAACCTTTATATGAAATACAGTAGTTATCTAACAGTTAAATAGGCTAACAGACTGCTTAGGCTAACAGCTCTGACTTTAACACTTTGGAGATGAGCTACATAGACTTCCTCTACTTCATTTAGAAGCAGAATCAAAATACAATTAAACACAAATTTCTATAATTTGCACAAAGGTTACAGAAAATTGGCATTGCATTTTCTCCACCTATTTTGTATAAAAATAGAGAATTCTGTCTTTAATAGGATGAAGAAAAAGGTCCCAGCAACCCCAAAGTGCTGTGGAATTTTGCTATTTGAAGCTTATGCTATGCAACAACCAAACAGATTTATGTTCTTTCTAAAATCACAAAGCATGACCCTTCTTCATTTTGACTTTGAAATTGTATGGGAATTTGCATTAGTTTTAGATACTTTTGCTTTGGGGTAGAGGGTGGTCAGAATTAGCCAGTACATTGAATTTGCTCTCTTTTTGCTCTTCCTTTTCTTTATATATACTGTCATGTAGGGGTACTTGAAATACCAAGTTTAAAATTCTCAGGAGATTTATGATATGTAAAAGTGTAAAACAAATTTTCTTCCATTCCGCAGCTTGGGAAATTATGCATCTCTCCATGGAAAAATATACTGTAAACCCCATTTTAAGCAACTTTTCAAGTCAAAAGGAAATTATGATGAAGGCTTTGGACACAAGCAGCATAAAGAATTATGGAATTCTAAAGACCAATGTAGCTCAGCTGGCAATACTCATGCTGAAGAAACAAATCCTATTAGTAGTATACCTGTTGATCCTAAACCAATTACAGACATTGACCAAGACTTGTACTCAGGTACTGATGGTACTCAACCTGATATTTTGGATAGTAATTTAAAAAAAACCACAGAAAGAGGTAAACTAAAGCTGACATGGCCTCCTTCAACAGAAGAGGTAACACCGAAGAAAACATTTTCTATTGAAGAAGTGGCTAAAGTAAATAAGCCAAAGTGGCCCCCTGAAGGTTTTGCTCAAGAAGGTTCTAATTTAAATACAAATAAACCTCTGGGCAATAAGAAGGATCCTCAGAAAGAAAATGCTGTGAGAGACCAAAATAAAAATAACACTGCAAATGCACAACAAAATCAACACTCATCCTTCAGTGCTCTGTCTGAAAAAGAAGCTACAAATACTTCTAAAGCAAAGAAAAATGAAGCAGGCAATAAGGGAAAAGATGAGGAAGCTGGGAATGTGCAAGATAAGTGGAATAAAATAGAAGGATCACAGAATATGGAGAAAAGTGGGAAGGATTTTAAAGAAAGTGAAAATGTGATTGTGTATGCTGCTGGGAAGGAGCAAGAGAAAACAATAAATGAAACTGATGGTTCAGAAGTTGTACAGGTTACTAACATTGATGATGTAACAGTACAAACGAATCACAAAGAATGCAGCTTAAATAACAATAACAATTACACCACTTTTTCGCACCTGAACATCTTAGGCAAGAAACAACTCTCTCAGCTACAGCTAACCCAATGACAGCATTAAGCCACGCAATTTGCACTGTATCACAGCATGCCTTTGCAAAGCTGGAAAATCAGTCTGGAAATGAAGAAATATTTGAGATGCATGAATCTCATCAGAGCTATTGTAGTGATACTGTAAATGTTTCACAGGATGAACACCACTCAAATGATGAAGGTACTGTTACCTCTAATAATCTTGCTCAATTTAATAAAGATGCCACTTGTCAGAAGTCTCACATTAGTAGCACATTAAGGGAGGCAACTAATACAATATTGCCTGTTGATATGGAGTTGGCATGCACTGGAGAAGAATCAAAATATGACAAAGCCTTAAATACTGTTTTTTTATTTGACACTCTGACAACAACTTTTCTTAAACCCCAGCAACCTGGATTTAGACTGTGGTTTAATACACTCTGTAGATATAACTAAAGTTCCTGCAGCCCATATTCAAAAAAACATGGGAATTATGCTACAGAACTGAATTATATTAATGCCTGTCAAGAAAGTGACATGATCAAATTGTCAAAGAATGACATAAACACAAGCTTAGATTTGCTGAGCTCAAGATACATAGCTGTTCCATCATTCCAAGGTGAGAAATTCAAGTTCAAACAGCTCAATGTAGAAGAACAAATTAAAAGAAATAGATTCTATGATGAAAATGAATAAAACAACTAAGTGATCAGCTAATCTGTCACTCATGATAAAGTATGTCATAAATAGAAATTTCTCCTGTTATTTTAGTCCTTCTTAAGAAATTTAATATCCATATGAAAATTTGTATTATATACTGTCAATTACTCAGACTTTACTTGCTTAGTTTATATTTAAGGCAATGAAGATGTATAAACCAGAGTTTTTTCAGTCTGTAATTAAAACAACTTGTCTCTCTGTGTTTCTAAACATCCCAAGAAATATTTTACTACATGACCATCCTGCAGAAGCATAATCATTCAATTTTACTGTTTATAATTTGTAACAAATTGAGATGTGAATCACCTAGTCGTGTGCACAAAACAAGAAATAAAACATTTCCATAGTTGTTTTCTTATGTATTGTTATTACTGTAACTGAGCTGTTGCTTCATGATGTATTATGTACATTTGTTGTGTTAGCTCATACTACAAGATTTGGGGTTTGGTTGGGTTTTTGGGGAGTTGCTTGTTTTGGTTTTTGGTTTTGATTTTTTTTTTCAATAACTTCCAGTACTTAGTTTAAAATGGACTCATTGTTGAAAAGTAACTACAACTGGTTGGTGAATAGTACTGCTATGCTATATTCCTAGAGCTGCTACTATGGCATTATATTGCATGACAGCGAAGAAAAAAAAAAAGAAAGTGCATAAATTTTAACACAGGATAAACCCAAGCATCCAAGGCAGGACCAGAACAAACTTTGGGAACACAGGACAATTAAGACTAGTGGTTATTTTGGTAACTAATTCAAAGTCATTTTAACTGAAGCAGCTCTCCAGTTTCATATTTAAACCTGTACAAACTTATGCAGATCTAGTACTTTTTTCCCTTAACATGTTTATGAATTAACATTTGCTCTCTTAACACTATTCCAGCTTGCATGAAACAGCAACGTATCATTTAACTGTTGACAATGCATAATAAAAAAGCACTTTACAAAAAAAGTATTTTGTTAAGGTTTTTTATATGAATTTATACATATGATTCTCCTTAAACAGTTTGTGAAATTCTTCATGTGATAATTAAACTAAAGTTTTGTCACAGGGAAAGGGAAGAATAGTCAAAATACAGTTTTCAAAATTATCTCTGAAGACAGATTGATGTTAATTAAAACATTTAAGAAATTATTGTGTAGAGCTCTAGAACAAAATATCTGCTGCACTACAACTCATTGCCCAAAGCAACTGGATTGTGGGGAAGTGGGATATCCACATGTGACTCTTCTATACCTACAAAAAAACAACTATAAACTACACACACAATAAAAGCTTTACATAGTATTTCTTCCACAAGAGTCTTGAAGAGAGTGAATCCTGCTCTTTATGCATCATGCTTCATTCCTCCCAAATATTCTCATGAAATGCAGAAATACAGAAAAGACCCCTTAAAATAAATGTGCTCAGAAGGGTAATTAGCCTTTCTGCAAGGCACTCAGATACAACTGCATTTGATCACTTTGTTAAAAAAAATTAGCCTACAGGCCACTGTGAACATTTTAGAATTATTTTGGCAAGATCCCTCTCCCATTCCATGGTTTTAAGCATGAAAATTTATTTTTAAAACCCCAAGTGATTATTAAATAGATATCAATGACTTTGTTTGCCTTTTTGAGTAGATAACAGAACTAAAAATAACATCAACAAAATTCTTTCCAAGACAACAACAACCAAAAAAAATCTCAGAAAATGCAAGCCTGAAGAAAACCAATTGAATTTGTCTAAATGTTTAGAGCTCTACATGGGCTAAACTTTTAAATCTCCCCTATTCCCCAAAATTTCTTCTTGGGTATAAGACCAGCTTTGATCTTGAGAGTGAAATGGTAGATGTTTGTTTATGTGCACATACATAGGTGTGATCATATACAAGTTAATTATTCAAGTGCAAAGCTAATATGGTTGCAACATTTGTACCTGAAGTACAGTCCTGTGACAATTTTCATTCTCCTGCATATTCTGATTAATTCAAACTCATATCCTACAATTTAGAGGAATGACAGATATCAGTTATGATAAGAAAACCCTCATTTACACCAAGAAATTAATGCTTCTGAAAATATCCTTCCAAAATACAGGCCTTTCTGCTTCCCCTAAACAAAATAAAACCACCACCAAAAATGAGGCACAGAAAAATTGTGCTCCCTTTGGCCAGCTAGAGATGAAATAAAGGCTTTGAAGAAACAGTAGAAAAAAGCAGGACTACAGGGAAAAAATTATTTCCAGAGAGAATAATATGTAAAGCCAACATACATAAACGATGTCCTGCATGGGGCAAATCTCCTTGGATATTCCATGGTCTGAATTCTGCTTAGCACAGGACAGACACAGAAGTGCAGAGCCTTCCTCTAGTGAATTCATTTGCTTTGCACTCTCTTTCATCAGTGGGTGGCCTTTTTCCTTCCTCCAGTAGTGAGGATGAATGGTAAGGAAAAATTAAATGGCATTGCCTAATTACTCATTTGAAACACAAGCCAGGTGTCCCATTATACTGTCTTGGAGTTCTTATACAAATCATGAGGATGACACCCTGTAAACCTCTTCTAGAAAACTGATAGGGTAATAAGAAAAATGTAACAAATGTAAATCATCAGGAGAGAAGGAGAAAAAAAAAAGAGAAGAGTTCTTCAGAACTTCAGCCAAAAGCTTGCAGCAGGAGTAATCAGAGACAAGGCTGGAACCCACCGAGATGTGTTTTTGTCCTACTCCCTTTTTCCATAGAAGGTAAAAGAGATAGGAGATGCATGAGTCACCCTAATGTATACGTGTATATATATATATACATACATTACTATTACAGAAGTCTCACTCTGGAAGAGAATGCATATAGGAGCTGAAAGTGAGATTGGGATAAAAGCTATAGCTAGAAAGTAGCAACCTTACAGATTTTCTTCAAATGAAATGGTTTTAAAAATCTCAGCATCCACAAGAGCTATAGTTTTGTGTGAGAAAGTTGTTATTCTAAGTTTTAAACATATTTAAGTTTATCCCTAAACTTTCCAAGTTTTAGTTCCTGAGTTTAAATAACCCATCATCAGTTTGTAAAAGTCTTACTCTGTGAGGAGAGGCTTGAGGGCTCCTGAGAGAAATGATGGCACCAGAGCTCCTGTTCTCTCAGCAGGATAACTTCCTCTGGCTACTCCTTGGTTTCTCCTCTTAGCTCCCAAACAGGATATTCAGCAATGCCCACAAATGGAACGTTACAGCCATGGAGGACAGAGCTGATTCATTTCCAGCACAGCTGCAGTCAAGCTCCATTCAACAGCAAAACTGCACTGACAAGTAGAGGTGAAATAAAACATCCCTGCATTATCATTTAGTACAGGACAGGTGCAGTCTGAAATTCTATTTTCACTAGGTATTACTGGCTAGTGAAGATGTTCTGCTGCTTTTAGAGCACAGCAGGGCTCATGTATTCTGCACTCCAAAGCACCAATTAGAGAGATTAAAGAGCCTTGCTTAAATGTCTAGTTAAGAAGCTTCTGAATTGCTGGGCCAGCACTGGACTTTAGAGGACTTATAAATTTGCAGTCCCTTTGTAGCTTCATTAACATAATTGGCACAAAGACTTACTTAGAGCTACTTAAATTGTTTTTATAGATGCAGCATATCAACTGATCCCTTTGGAGTCTTTGGTGAGACAGAGGTATCCTTAGGACTATAGAGGGACCTAAATAACACTTTTACTATAATGCTGAAGTAGACTCCTCCTAGGTAAAGGACTTGCTGAGAGCAAATGCTTGATTACTGCAAAAAGTGTACTTAACTTGTCTTTCTTCTGTTAAGCATTTATCTCCTTCATACATATTAATAGGCATACCTAGACTAGTATCTTAAAAGACAGTGTTCAGCATTTACATTAAAACAATGTTAAGGATCTGCCTTATTCTAACACAGAACAGTTCTTGCAATATCCCTCCAATAAATAATTACAGTTCAGGCCTTATTTTCAAAGTGCAGGATAATTATCAGAATTACTTATATAAGATTTGGGTCACTTCAGTCAAGTACGTCTCCAACTGTTGGGTATAATTGCAAAAAACATTAACTACCCTGGGTACACTCACAAAACCAGGAAAACATGAAGTCAAAAAGAGACAGATTAAAACCTTTGTCTCTTTTCATGTTTTCATCCATTAAGAGGCACCTAAGTGAAATGCTTTGGGTGAACTTTACTGACTTTCACAAGCAGCATTTTACCTTGTATGTGAGTTGCATTTGACAATTTTGACATGAAAAGCATTTTTAAATGTTTTAAAGACAGTAACTGTGATAAAATGGGCTTAGGAACATAATCAGAATGACCTTACTTTTCGGCTTTCTAAAACATTAAATGACAATTTAACCACAAAAGGTCTGACTTCTTTTCAGTATAGTTCTTACACAAAAAATAAGGCAGCTATGTACTGCTTCAAGAAAGAGCTGAAAAATTCAAAGTTATATTTCTCCATGGACTTATATCCTACACCTTCCTCACCTCCCCTCTCTTAGGGTAGAGTGTGGGAAAGCGTAAGACAGAATAAGTCTTCACATGTATTACAAATGTGTTTCTCATTAACTGGGTACATTACAATTTTATTAAAAACAGACATGAAAAATGTACTACACAATTGCAGCAGGTGATTTTCAAAATCTCATAATCTGGTTCAATAAAAGACACCCTACATCTCCTAGAAGAACCTCAAAGGGACATCTACATGGCAACAGCTAATTTCAAACCCATTTTGCCTTTTAGCTCTCGACACTATAACCATCACTATCAGTATCCATTTAAAATTACTTTTAGACTGATGCAATGATACGTGTGATGGATGTTGACAAGGAACAATGGTCTACTACAACAGGTACTTATGAAAAAGCTGTTCCTTCTGCACAAAATCTGCATATTCCAAACTGAAAAGATGGCTGTTTTTCCAGCCACCCTTATTGTAGAAAAAAAAAAAACCAAACCAAACAAATACTTCATTTCATGATAAAAAAGTCACTTCTCAATAAAAAAAAAAGGAAGATGCCTTGTCAGTACAAAAAGTGGATTGGTTAAAAACTGATGGAGGTTCAACTGAACCATGATGGGATGAAACTTTAAAGAAAGCACTTCAATATACTGCTTGGCAAATTAGATTATGTCATCTTACTTGCAATACTGGTGCATATATTATAACAAAAAGAATAACTAATTTATATGAAATAGTCTCAGAATGTGCTTCCAGTTTGTGTCTGTGATCACAGTTAAGAGCTCTACAGGATATTAGATGAAAAGGAAGAAATAGAAAACTACGTATTCAGAATGTATAGCTGGGCACAAAAAGTAATTTTGCAGTTCCAATCTCAAGAGGTTTTGTACAGCTTTTCATAGAGTAATATTAGAATGGAAATAGCACATAGAGTGTTATATACTGTTTAGAATCTCCGTTGCTTTATTGTCTCCTGTAAGCTGCTTTTCTAATTTGTTGGTAGCGTACTCTTCTGTCGAAGGCTGCAGATCGAGTCTTGGTGGCTTTCACTGAGGAAACTATTTTGCTGAAGTGGGCAGTGGTTTTTTACGTGCCTGGAGAGAAGGCAATGGAAAGTTGCTTTAACAGACTCTGGCAGCTATCCATGCCGACAGCATGCCATAAAACAGAAACAGCGTGGACTCAGCTTCTTGGGCCAGAATGTGAAGCCTAAATTGTTTTCTTCAAAACAAAGTATTATGACAACAACCAAGACTACCTTTATATGCTCCTGGAGGCAACATGATATGAACATTTGGCTAATAATTTATGGCAAATTATATTTGAAAATACTGATGCTATAAACTAGCATACTTTACGCTGCTCCAGCATCTTTTTTTTTTTTTTTTTGTGTTAAAGAAAGTATACATGCACTATAGACACCAAGACAGAAAAATGAGGGGGAAAAAAAATATTAATAGGGATAATTTACCTTATTTGTGAAAGCATCTGTGAGAAAACTCAGCTTTATAAAATTCTTCCAAATAGCTTCCAACAAATTTGCTGAGACTTGGATTAGGTCTCCAGACATTTATGCTCTGTAATAACATTTCAAGACTACTGCAGCATTCTAGAAAACAAATAATTTTCTTTAACCAGCTATAAATTTTATCATCACCTCCAAGAGACAGAGATGACATAGAAATAAAGAACATTATGTTTCTGTGTACTGGCTATTTCCATTTGATAAAGTGGATTATCATGGTCAAATGTTGTGAAGGGAAGGTAAAAGGAGCTATGAAATAAAAAGAGCTTCTGCCAGCCCCAAAAACAAGGAAAAACATACATTTCTTTATACGGTCACTCAAGTTAAGCAACAAGTTTATCCGAAGTGAAGGACATAATCAAAACCATGTCAAAAAATACTTAGGATAAATAGTATATGAATCAAAACAAATTCCTTAAGTACATATTTTTTGACTTCTATAGTAACCACTGTAAAAGAAAACCACAGTTACTTTCTATCTTCTTAGGGAAAATCTCCTGTGATATCTTCATGTCTGCCCAGTAACACCTTGTATCGTACTACAGAACTACCATTTTACTGGGAATGTTCAATGTCATCAAACTATTACTGTACACATTTGTATGTACAAAGGGACATTCAGTACCATGGATCCTTGTATACATTTGTTTGCATATGAAGTTCAGGTGTTCACACTGCCTCTGTTAAGACACTAGCAGGTGTCAGTCTGGAACTTGTTCCATCTAGAAACTCAAAAACAGGAAGGCAGAAAATAGAATTAATCATAAGGAATTTGTCGACACTAAGAGCATTGTGCTTATACAGTGTCCTGTCTAGAAAAGGCCTACTGAACTGCTAGACAACCTAAATGTGAAAGGAAGAAACCTGCACTCAGTGCCAGAGTGGAATTATCATAATTCTCTTTAGTAGTTTCGAATTAACATTCACTGGGGATTTCCCAGGAAAGCTTTTTTTTCAAATGAAGACTTGTCTAGACAGAAAAGGTGGCTAACATGAAACTCTGCACCTCTTGTACCTTTACTTTCTTCCACTTGTATGTACATGTAGTACTATATGTACTAATATCTACTAAATTATTCATTATTATATGACCATAATTTTAAAAAGTTAATCCCAGTTCACAGGATCATGAAATAAACTCAAATGGGCAGCCTTAATTTTATCCTTTGTAACATCTGAGTGCTTGATTTTGAAACTTCAGTGTTCCTTTAAAATATCTGCTGGAGACAATACATATGTGCCAAATAGAATTACACTGGTTGAGTTCTGAAAATGCAAAATCTAGATCCACTTGAAAGTTCTGGAAACTGTTTAAATCCAGCACGAAAATATCACACCTAATGAACTGCTGGACTTTCAAGTTTTATATTAGCAGTAATTCCTCCCCCAATTAAAGTTTTGGAATGAGAAGAGAATTCTAGAATTTTCAAGATTTTTCAAGAATCATTCTTATTTAATACACAAGTGCTTTTGTGGAGCAGAAAAAATACACCAGTACCAATACCTGCCTAGAGTGACTTCTGTAAGGACACACTCCTACTACAGCAGTATCCTGCTAAGCTGTGATGCTAAAATCTTTTCTTCTATTCCACAGTCATGTATGTGTCTTAATTGAGGGAAAAGGTGATACCATTCTAGTAATAGTTTCGCATACTTACAATTAAAAAAAGAAATGCTGTTTTCAATAGCTTATAATTTTGTCTAATGTTGAAGCTTTTTACATAGGAAATGACAGACAGACTGATTTATTTTTAAAGCTTTTCCAAAAAGGCTTCCTCCATTTCCAGGAAAGACATCTGACAACATGTCTGCCCATGCTAAACAAAAATACATTTTAGCTGAATAAACTTAAACCAGTCTAGTGCCTTGATTTTGATATGGTTCTATTTTGACTCTATTTGCAATATAATTTTCAATTTCAACATGTCACATTATTTTTTTATGGTACAGATCATGTCCTGGTGATATATAGTCAGGAGAATGTTTTTTTAGGACTTTTTCCTGAATTTCTGCAGTAGCTAGAAGATACAGAGTAGATTGCAATCAATAAGCATGAGGTCATATTTTTAATAATTCAGTAGATAAAAATACTAAACACTTGTGCAAGTAACAAGACTCATCCCTTCTATGCTCTGAATAAGGTAAGAGTCCTAAGAAAAACACCATGCAATCACAAAATTAAAAACTGCATCAGACAGCTTTTGAGTTCAGGCATTCTCGCTTTCAGACTTAATGGTTTCTTAATGTAATATATGAATATCATATGTCTGGATGTATATAAATACTCATATACATAAGTAAACCACAAGCAATCAGCAAATTACTGTAACACCAGCTGTGCATATATAGAACTACCAAGCTCTGTACCACTAAATTACTTCATAATCTGGTGACTTTACTTTTTTCTACCTCATTCTTTCCATCCATTTACTCCATTTTTATTTTATCATTCCTTTACTTGCATTATAAGTTCTTTGGGTATGAGACTATGGATAATTTTTTTCTTCCAGATGATAATCAAAAGCACATGGCCAAATATTCCTGACGTGGTTCTGTCTTTGATTAAATTTTGGCAGCCATTTCCTCAGCCCCTTCCCAGACAGACATCCTTAACTACATGGATGCCACTACGGAAACAGAAATGTGTGAGTAATTTTTCTTAAGATGCTCTTCAGTGAAATAAGGGTAATAGAACCAGGCCAGTGTGCCATTCATAAAATAGTCCCTGAGTTGACAATTCCAACCTTTGCAGTACCAGGGGACATGAATCCTGAATTCTGGTAGATGTGTCCTTCTAGAAAATGGAATTTAATGTCAAGTCATATCCCTCAACTGGTCACATCCCCTTGATGGTAAGCAAATCAAATGACATTTTTACCAGATGACACAGGACCAAGCTCTTTGTTTATGAATAGAAATTGCCAAATCATCCTGCAAGAGCCTTAGAAAGAAAATTGCATACAAAATTATAAAATAAATGAAAACATTAATCATGATAAAACAGAACCACATTGATTTTTGCCAGCTGTATTCAGCCACTGACTGTGATGTGAAGGCTCTTCTCTCTTGGTTAACCCGAGAGGTGGATTAATTTTTTGATAATTAATGTCACAGGTAATACTGTAAATGTTTTTCAAAAAAGCAGATGATCCACCACAAAATTAAGTATGGGCTGGGGAGCAGTAACATCTCTAATGCATATTAAAAAATAAAAAAAAGGGATAAAAATACCTAAATTGACTGTACCAATGGAGGAATTAAAAAATAATTCTATGTCCTGGTCACTCACGCAAAGCAGGATTGCTTGGATCTGAAAACATGTTTCACCACCTATCCCTTCCTCAATGGGGATTTTACATCACTGTTCAAGGCTGTTGCAAGGAAATATATATTTATGGAGTCTTTAAATACTTCTAAGTATATTCATTATGTTCATGGTGACATTGCTATGAAGGACACTATATAAATGGAAGCTGTGCTTGCAACTGATCATCTTGAAGGACTCACCTAGCACACAAAGGAAGTTTCCTTGCTTTACTTATGGGGAGATTAGCTCTCTCCAGCTGACATAATACATGAGAGATAAAATAATGAAAAGAAATACATCTTCATGCAGTGTGAAATCAGATCACAATGCACTTGTGGAAGAGATAACGTGAGCAAACTCTTTTGGGCAAGAACTTTTGTTTCCTTACTTGTCTATACAGCACCCAGCACATAACTGTGACTTGCACCTCAAAACATATATTTACATAATATTAACAAATGGGTTAGCAAATGAGGCTGAATAACACTATCAAATTGTAATGTGTTTAAAAATAAATAATCAAATATTACTCCCACAGATCTGTAAAGGCAGTGCTGCATCTATGCATCAGTTAAATATTCAAACCCTACCAAAGGGAGGAGTGAAATAACGTTTCTCACCAAAAGGTTATTTTACAGTTTGATGTAAAAGATCTGCTGCTACACTGTGCCTCAGAGAAGGGCTCAATTAATACATTGTTTGCCTTCTAACACTAACTGCCAATACACAGTTGGGACAGCTGATTTCAACTGACCAAAGGGATATACCATACCCTATGAAGCTGTGCTCAGCAATAAAAGCAGGGAAAAAGAAGGGGCAGTGTGGGTGTGTGTATGGGTGTACGTGTGTGTGTGTGTGTGCGCGCGTCTGTGTGAAATCCATGGTTACAAAGGTGGTCTTCTGATGCAATCACTGTGCATACTGAAATCCTGCTTCCCAGGAAGTGGCCGGACATCACCTGCTGATGGGAAGTAGTGAATCAATTCTCTCTTCTACTTCACACATCTGAGCTTTGCTTTTCTTATGACATTGTCTTTATCTCAGACCTCAATCTTCTCCATCTTATTCTCGCCCCTTGTCTTGCTGAAGTGTTCAGAGAGACCAACTGGGTGGGCATCTGGCAGCTGGCCAAGGTCAACCCACCACAGTAGGATATCCACAGTAGCATATAACCACAGTATTTTATAATCTGGATGTTTTGTCAGCCTATCACCATCCTGAAAACGGTTTTGTGTTTTCTGATACTCCTCGGGGATATCAAACCCATGCTGCAGCTACTCATCTTTGAAAGCCGGTCTGGGATAGATTCAGCTATTTAGTGCCCCGTTGTTTCCTAGCAATCAAAGATACGACTTGCATCAGAAAACAGTAGCAAGTAATGATGCAATTTCTGTATGCCTATAGGTGGAGCTTGCATCCAAAAAAAAAAAAAAAACAACAAAAAAAAACCAAACCAGGTAGGCAGAGTACTAGAAACAAGGAAGACAAATGAATCAGTGGAGAAAAGACACGGTGAAGCATGGGAAATCTGAAGATTTGATGTTTAGTATAATGAGTCTCCAGCTGGATGCACAGTTAATATCAAAACATAACACTAAGACTCCACATACTGCTACCTACATTAGCAAAACATTTACTCCCCATGAGGTGGTTCTCTCCAAAACAAATAATTTCTTATGTATAAAACAATAGCAGAGAGATGAAAAAGTAAAATGCCTACAGGAAGTCATGGACAGAACACATGAAAACTTAACTGGGAGCCTAAACCACTTTCTTTAATAGGGGAGCCACCTGGGGCCACAAAGACCTTCTGGATGGAAATGGAGTAATTTTTCAAAGCATATGCAATATTAGTAAAAAGCAGACCTTCTATTAAAAATGGAGGTTAGAGACCAAAGGATATATAGCAGCTCTATTTCTTTTTTTGTAGCTGAATTTTAGCATAGTCCCTTCTGTCTGTCGAGGTCTCCAATACCAGACCACAGTTTGCACCTTGTTGCAGACTTAACAGCTAAAACAATGATTTAGTACGTGTGAATCCTGATTTATGTCACCTCTAGAAATCTGTTCCTCCTGCTGACAGAGCTGTATGTGGATTATATTTCTTACACTGTTTCTGCTATGAATAAGAGTAGTTCAGCTCCTGTATGCCGTTGGTACTTTTCAAGAGTACTGTTATATCGTTTTTCAGAAAGAACTGTCAAACTCTTCTGCCCTATGGGACCAAAGGCTAAATTACAGTTTTGTGGGCTAAACCAATCTATGCAATTTTATTGGGATAAAAAAACCAGCCCACAACTGTTTCCCAAAGTACCAAGACGTCTGCTAAAATTTAGAAAATGTTATATGTGCCATAAAGCACTTTAATGAACAGGACCCTATTTCAGGTGTGCTGCTTTCTCTTTCTTGCATGTTTTGCATTTATAGTTATTTGGTGCTTCTATGCCTGTAACAAGTCTCCCTCTGAGATGTTCTGTCTAATAAATGGGATATTTAGCTGTTATGTGGACTGCTTTTCTGTTTGGAACAAATTCTGTTTAGAGATCTTTTGATCTTTAATTGTGTGAAGATATATTACAATTTTTTTTGGTAGCTAAACTGCAGGTTTATCCTGTCAAGTAATGATTTAGTCACCTTACATGCTGAGCTGTGTGCATGCTAGTAAAAAGCTGCCGTTGAAACTTAAAGGCTACTCTTTTAACATGAAATTAATGTTCAGACAGGATATCTGAATTATCTGAATCTCTGTTTGCATTTTTATGTAAAGTTTAAAATATCAAAAATAATGAAACTTATGTCCTAGTTTCTAGAAGGGCTTCACTTAAGGATTATTTTTCATATTTCCTCCTTCTCTGTAGGAGTTATAACTGTGCAATGCCTTAATTCTGCAACATTTGCAAAATTGCCAACTGTAAATAAAGTATGTTTGTGGTTGTTATTTGGGTTTTTTTCCCCAAAGATATGGCTGGTATCAAATGTTAAAAAAAATGTTTAAAAAAACCCAAACCAACAAATACCTCCTGCTTAAACTGAGTAAAATATCTCATGCTTTTTAGTAAGTACAAAATGCTATTAACGCTGTACTTTCTCAAGGCTTGAGGTGGCTCCTGAACTAATAAAAACAATTCGCTAGAAGAAAGACATCTCAGACCAAGCTATTGCAGTGTCTACACCCATAAGCATTTAAAGCATTTCTTGTTATTTTCTTCCAAACAAAAGCAGGTGTATTCCATGTTCACACTGGACACAGTAAAGACAAATGTGTCATCATTGCCATCAAAAAAAAGGTGAACAGTTGAAGTGTGGGAGGAAAAGAAATCTACTGCTGTAGTAGATCAGTCTCACTAGAATAAAATTTGCATTAAAAGGTTGCTATGAAAGGAAAGGACATGACTTTCAGGTTGTTTATCAGCAGTAGCAGTTCTAAACTCGGCACAGATGAGGGTACCTGCACCTGGTATAACTGAACAAGGATTTCTGCCCATAGTTTCCAGTATTAGTATTAACAATAAATTTCTTCATTAAGACCTAACAAACATTTGCTTATGACCAGATTAATTTGAGAGGATGTTTCATTTTAGGAACATTCCTAAAATGGCATGAAATATGACAGTAAGCCATCAGGAATTAAGACACCTCCACCCCCTTTTGAATCAGTTGATAAACTACAAAACTGGGTAACTACAAAACTGGCATTTTTATCTTAAAAAGCAAATGCCGAAACAGTGGATGAAGACCATCAATACTGGAAAGAACCCAGCAGTGAAACATCTTTCTGAAACGTTTTCAACTATTATTCACCTGGGTTTTTAGAGAAAGAGACTGAAAAGAGGGTAGAGACATTTATTGTTACTAACTGTAATCATAAGAGTCTATTAATTATTAGCTACAGAAAGAGTAATGATAATGCAGTTGTTGTATCCCTCTCCTGATGTTAAATCTGCCCTACAACTGCTCCTCTCCATCCTCTGCCTGATCAGTTTCACTCTGGGTTCGGAGAACGAGGGGGTGACAACAGTGACTTTTGAGCATTTGGGATCCTTGGACAAGGAGAAGTATGATGCTTGTGTTTATGATTTGTTCTTCCTCCTCTAGGATCCACTTGAGGTCATTTTTATCTTTGCTAGTATGCTTCTTCAGTGGTCTGCAGTTCCAGTTCTACAGCTGAACTTACTACGCATGTTACCTTCTAGATATGTCAGATACTATTTCTTTGTTGTCCCCAAGCCCAGTTTTGTCCATCTCCAGGCCTGAATTTCTTGAACTGACCATGGGTAAGATCTAGCCATTGGGTCTCCAGTACCACAACTGCACCCCTTGCCAGTACTCCTCTATGGTGCATGCTAGGCTTTCACTTCTCCAGAGCCCCTGCTACCCCACCAGGCCTGCATACCTCTACACTACATCACTGTGGCTAGGGTGCATAGGACTTCATTCTACAAAGAGTAACAGCAATGCAAAACTGCCCGTATAACCCTTAAACACAAGTTAGCCAGAGACTCCTGGTCCACCGGTGGAATTGCTGTTACAGATCAGCCAAGGGGAGCACGGGTGCGGGCAGGCCAGGCACAGCCAGCGGGCTAAGCCGCAGCCCCGAGGCCTTGCGAACTGGATGCAGCCCTCACAGCACACCGCCACCGCGGCACGGCACACACGCGGCTACCGCGCGGCACACTCACACCCACCCCGCACCGCGACAGCCGGTCGAGACGCGGTCCCCGTCTGCCGCGGCGACGCCAAGGCCGGCGAGAGCGCCAGCCGCGGGGATGCTGCCGGCGGACACGGCTTCAGCCCGCCGGGATCCGGCCGGGAAAGAATCTTCTCTCCCCCTCCCTTCGTTTCATTTTTCCTTTAAACAAAGCGCCTCAGTGTGAAGTTTGACGCTCCTGCGCACGCGGGCCAAGGGCGATGCACGTTTCCCACCTGAACGGCCGGCCCTCAGCCCCGCTCCCGTTTAGCGGAGCAACCGGGCCAGAGCGAGACCGGCTCAGCCGCAAGCGTTACCACTGCAAGCACCCACCGCCGGAGCTTGGAGCGAGTGCCGGAAAGGCCCAGCCCCTGCCCCAGCCCCTCTCGGGGCCGAATCGGCCCGGCACAGCGACCGGCACAGCCCCAACACCATCCCTAAGAGCCCGCCCCAACGCCTCTCACCCGCGGCGACCCACCGCCTAGCGCGGCGGCACCCCCCTCCCGGAAACAGTGCTGCCGCCAGAGCGACCTCCCATTGGTCCCTTCCCGTCACACCTTCCCGCCTTCTGTGTCCTGCGAGGGCGGCGATTGGCTAGAAGTCTGTCAGTCGGAGAGGGCGAACCCTGCCGGTGCTCGGGCTGCGCACTCGTGAGGCGGGTGCTGCTGCTGGGCGCCGCGGCGGCTGGTGCGGCTGCCGGCGGGGCAGTGATGCCGGCTGCAGGGCGGCGTATGGCAGCGGGAGCACAGCACGGATCGGCGTGCGCCCAGGTGGGCGAGGGCGGCGAGCGTGGCCGGTAAGGTCCGTCCGCGGGGAGGAAGGATGTTTGCCTCCGTGCGCGGCCGTTACACCTTGGACTGACGGGGCTGTCAAAGCGGCGGGCGGCGGTACCGGCACAGGCAGAGAAGCGGACGGGCAGGATGCCCAGGGCGGGCGGCAGCTCTGAGCGGCCGTGGGCCACTGCGGGCTGGGGTCGCGGGCGGGCGCGGTCGACCTCCACCCCTTGCCGTGCTTTTCGGTGCGGTGATCCCGGCCGTTCCTCGTCCCGGTCCCCGGGCGGGACTGGCGCCGCGGTGGGAACTTCGGTGCCGCCGACCGGTTGACGGCTGCCAGCGGTGCCCGCGGGTGCCACGGCGGGGGGCGACACCAGCGCTTCAGTCGGGTCTGGTGGAGGGGCTGCGGTACTGCCCCTTTCGCTCCTCCATCACCTCGAGAGGGCTGCTTGAAGCGCGGGGCGGGGGCTCACCGCACGTTGCCGCTGGTGCGGGGCTGCCTGGGAGATGCGGGTGGTCGCTGTGAAAGGCAGACGGCGCCGCATCCCCGCACCCATCCAGCGGGGTGCTGCGGTCCCGCCTTCCGCAGCGGGAGCTGAGGAGAAGGGCTGCGGCTGGGATGGCCCCGGCGGCTGCTGCTCTGCGCGGGGAGCGGCCTGGTGGCGGTGCCGCCGTCGGCGCTGGGGTGAGCGGCGCGGCGCGGCGCGGTGGGGCCGTGCGGTCTTCTTCCCTCCGCGGAAGGGTCTTACTCTACCGACCGTGGTAGCGGGCGCTCAGCTGGGCGATTCACACGCGGCGGAGCTGATGGAGGTAGTGGTGGTCTTGTGGCCGCAGACCGTATCCTGAAGTTGTTAGAACAGTTCAAAGAAAAGTTATGCTAAAGTAAGCGTAACGATGTCGGTTGATACATGACCACTGGCTGTTGAGACGGAGGAATTCCGAAGTTGAAATCCCACTTGTCCCTGTGCACTCTTTTTCATTGTTCTTCAACCTGCTGTAGTTTCAGTGATAGAAGAGAATACTGGAAGGCTTTGGAGTGTTGTCAAATCTTGTTCATTTAGAAAAAATAAAGAGCTTTTACATGCTCTTTATAAGCGTTAATGTAAACATTTAGAATCTTGATTGTATAACATTTTAAGGAATTGTTAGGATGCTGCCAGACTTTCTGATGATGGACCTGATCCTTCAATCGTGGAAATGGAGAGGAGTTTTGATGCTGATTCAATAGGAAGCAAGGCAGAATCCACAATGAACAGTTGAAGAGGAACTTGTTTCTGTTATATCTTGATAATTTTGCATGCCATGGTTTGGACAGTTTTAACATTAAAAACATTATCTGCAGAAAAGAGGAGCATACAGTTTGTTTCAGTGTTCTGTTCTCTTGTGGCTGTAAGCTTCTGTCCCTACTTTCTAGGAGTGTATTGATTTGGTTCTCTCTTGTTTCAGAGTATTCTGATACACTGATGAAGTTATAAAGATGCAATCATGTGATACATAACGTGCTTTCAAAATTTTTTAAAATCATGTGGTAGATGGCAAGGATGAATAACCAGTGTGAACACTGTTACAAATACACACTATGCTTTGGAGAGCTGAAGCCCAGTTTTACAGCTGAGGGGGAGGCCCTAGTAAGTGTAAAAGATTGGAGGTGTGGAATTGGTAACTGATACAGGTTAATATTGTTGCTTCTTGACAGAATGTAAATTACTAATGAAATTTCAGTTCCTCATACACAGCCTGGATAGATCCAGATTCTGGATAGATCCAGATAGATCCAGCAAATGTAGTATTGGCTAACCACTTTTTCAGCAACCTCATTTAGTTGACTGGAATCAATGTCTTCAGAGTATTTTAGGTTAATTTATGGTGCAGTCCTGATACAAGTACATTGCAGATAGCCATGATGCAATGTCTGAGATGTGCTCAGTTGTGCCAGTCTGCCTTATTACCCCACTTGTGTTTTCCTTGCGTGCTTTCTGAGGAAACAAAACTCATTTTTTTCTTTTCGTGGTGGTTTTATAGCAAAGGCCAGTAGATATTTTGCAAAGATTGCAGGCTGAAAACACCAAGCCTCCCCCCTCCCCCCCCTTGTGAGTGACACCACATTTTAATCTAAAAATCTCAGTTTTGAGTGAGAAAACTGTAGAACCTTCAGTAGATGAGTAGTCTTTATTCGTGACATTCATTTCACTGGGATTGTTCTTCAGGAGGACCTGCATACAAGAGAATGTATGCCACTGTATTGGCTACGTAGCCTATCTTTGTCTTAACTTTTTTTTTTCCCCCAGAGTTCTTAAACGTTTTCTAAAAAAATCAAAATATTTCAATTGTATGTCCTCAGAAGGGTGCTCAATTCAGTGTTGATTTCTCTTTATTAGTAATGAACTTTTTTGGAGCAGGGATTGTCCCACCAATAAAGTGAATATATATCTATTAACTACCTATTAAAAATAGTAATCACCTCTAGACTTACTAATATTCATAATTATTGCCATTAAAAATATTCATACTGTAGTTAAAGCTAGAGGAGTATGCAGAAATTTCAGAGGTGGTTAGCTTGCTTTTCACAACTTAATCTATATAGAAGAAAATGAGTCTATCTGTATGCCTCCCAACTAAAAGGACACTCACTAAAATAAAAATTCTTTGATTTTCCTAAGGTGCTTTTGTAGTAGTATTTTTTAACAGGGAAGTACTGCTATATGCAATACAATAAGAAATTGGGAACTGAAACAGTCAGTCCTGTTACATTCTCCAACCTGCTGCCTATATAGTTGCTTAGATAAAGATAGATACTGAAATATTATTGATGTAATTTGCCATGGGTAGTAGGAAAATGATTTCTTTTGATACACTAGAGAAAACAAGTGGCACGCTTTTTTATATATAAGTACATGTGTACGTTTGGCTGAACCCCTGAAGAGTTGCAGAGATCACAGAAAAGATGAATGAATGATGTATCTATCTCCTAGTTGTATTAGATCATGAAAATGGTACACTGACCTTTTTGAAAAAAGCTATTGCTGTTTTTGAACTGCAGTTAAAATACTGACTTGTAGCTATTAGCACGGTCTCCAGCAAACACAGTGACTGTAAACGCTGATGTATGGAAGCTTTGCAGAATTTCAGAAAAACAAGTATAAAATGCCACCACATCCAAGGGTTCCCTTTTTTTACTTACTCACAGGCTTCAAATGTCTATCTGCTGCTGCCTAACACTGCCATAGGCGTATGTGAATGACCAAGATAGCTGTTCTTCAGCTCTTGTGTCTCTTGTGAATGCTTTCTGAGGAAGTTAACAAGATGCTCTTGAACAGGACATGGGAATTCAGCTCCTGACGCTGAGAACACAGCTTTTCAACAGAGTAACAGAGGGAAAGAGGTGAATGAAGATGGGCAAGTTGTTCTTTGACTGATAGGCAGACAAGCAAAAATTTTGGCAGAGCTGTGCAAACTGCAGATGTGTTGGTGGCTGAGATCAGCTTTCTAGAGCTCATCCAGGGGAAAGAAAGGATGTGCAAGAATCTCTCTGAGCCCTGGGGTTGCTTGTAGGGTAGTATTAATACAGAGATAAATCAAGGTGTGATAATGAATTATAAATCTCCTTTATGAGCACACCCCTGTTCTTGTATCACTACCTAAAATGTAAAATGTTCAGTATTTTGCAGGTTTAGTAGGGCCTGGACACTTTCTTAAAACCTGCCTGTATTCTGATTTTGTAGCTCTCAATTTAACCTCTCAAACTAATGGGAGTCACCTAAATATCTGCAATAGTTACTGAACTTTGTTATTCCTTTTAGAATTGAAATGTGTAATTTAGCATATAACAGAATGTATTGCTACATGCATTCATGAAATATGTAAGTATACATTCTTTCCTTCTGACTAACAAGAAGTTACTAAATACTGGAGAGGGTTAAGAGTGAAGTGGATAAGAATATGCTATGCAGCTGAAACCACATGAGAATTCTGTTGAGCTATATTATTAATTTCTTTGGAGTATTGCCAGCATACCTTATTCTTTTGCAGAAGGTGTTCTGTATTATCAGAAGCCTCAAAGCATTTCAGTTATGATATGTATGCCCATTTCATGTATAAATACTTATCGTAGAAGAGAATGGCAGAGAATACCTTACAGATACTGACTTTTGTATTCAGATTTTTTAAGACTGCCCTCTGTGTACCAGTAAACTTTAACTCTTGCCATCTTTTGAGATGAGGTAGGGTAAAAATGTGAATGACTACTATGCCTAGCCTCCTTTCCCTTCAAGCTGTTCTGCAGCTCTGCTGTTTGAGGAGCTGATGTTTGTTGCTTTTGTCCCTCAGCAGGTGGCTGCATTTTCACTGAAATAGCAGATCCTGCTGTGGAACAACATCTGTGGCTTTGTGGGGGTTGCACTGGCTGGATTAATTCAAATATATCCTCCTGGGTCTGACCCTTATTTTTGTTTAAGGATATAGTACTAATTTATTGCTTAACATAGGATATTGTAATTTAGTATTGGGTGGCATGGTTTAGTGGGAGGTGTCCCTGCATATGGCAGGGGGGTTGGAACTAGATGATCTTAAGGTCCTTTCCAACCCTAACTATTCTCTGATCCTATGATTCTAAGTTCTGCTGTTACTCAAAACCTGTGGCTTTCACACCAGATAAGAAGCAGGGATGTAACCTTTTTTGTGTGTTTATAATGTTTGGGGTTTTGATTGTTTTTGTTTTGTTTTTTGTTTGTGGGTTTTGGTTGTTTGTTTGTTTTTTGCTTTTTTTAAGGCTCCAGAGCTTAGCAGAAAAAATCAGAGAAAATTGAAATTAAGAATATCAGAAAAACTCTATTGGGTCATACCAGTGGGCCTTCATACTCAGGGTTTGGTGGCCAGCAGTGACATTAAGGGATGCTATTTAGAGGCTGTAAGTAAACCTAGCCACTTTATGTATCTGTTCCCTTGTATTCTTCCCTCATACTTAGTTTTCACATTAGGGATGGTAGGTATGTATCTGCTCAGTGTTTTTAGAGCCCATTTGTGGAACTGCTAACCAAGAACTTGTCTTTTTCAAACTTGCTGATGCTCATTGCCTTCACAACCTCCTGTGGTGGTAAGTTCCAGAAGCTTACTGCTAGCTTTGTAAAGAAGCACTGCAATCTTTTATAAACTAGTGTCTTACTAGCTTTGTCAAATACTCTTCAGATCTATTACTGGAGGGCAAAGCAAGCAAAAGTTCTACATTAGTTTATTTACCACCTTCATGATTTGATTGATCTTGCTTCAGCCTTCTCTCCAACTGAAGAGCCTCCTTAGTCTCTTTTTCTGAGGCAGGCACTCCATCCTTCTGATGATTTGTTTGCCCTTCTCTGTCTAGAATCTGTCCTTGAGATGCAGAGACCCGAACTTCAGACACTACTTGAGATGTGGATGAACCACGGTTGTATAAATGTGCTCTGTCTTGTTCTCAGTGCCTTTCCTCATGATGCCCAATATTTTGATTTTTTTTTTGATTGCTGTTGATGATAAACCTCTTAATTCTACGGGTCTGTCAATAATGACTTCTAAATTTCTTCTCTGAGTCATCTGTCAGGATGGTGTGTACTTGTTTTAGAGTATTTTTCGGTAGACATATTAGCTTACATGTATCTGCATTGAAGCTAGTTTAACATCTTTTTGTCCATTCTGAGTTTTGCAAGGCGTTTCTGGAGTTCTTTGCTGTCAGCATGGCATTAGTTCTGTGCTTGAAGTCAACCTAATGTCTTTGTCCTAATTTTGCCAAAAGTATCATTCCTTGTGATTTTTTTCATGTGTGCATCTGAGAGGGATAAAAGCCTGGTGGCAGATCAGCCAAAGCCAAGGTGTTCATAATGTTAAAAATGGCTAGTATGTAATACAGGTTTTGCTTTTTGCTGTTTCCTTTTAGTGTTTATTCTTGTTCGGTGGTTTATTTTGGTTTTGGTTTTTTTTTTTTTTTTTTCCTTTGGACCTCCGTACATATGAGCTCAGAAGAATGCCAGGTTAAGGCTGTGTCCAGAAACCCAGCCCAGATAAAAAAAGGAAGAAAACTCTGAAAGATACCATTCATAGCACATAATCCAACTGCAGCAAATGGGAAATGAGAATGGTGGCATATGGTACTGGATCCACATTGGTTGCTGTTAAAATTATGCTTAATTAAAGCTAAAGAAGCTTTTAAGAATGTTGAGTGCAAAGTGATGTTTACTGAAATAACTTTAATGCTTTCCTAGCCTCTCTACAGATTCACTACATAACAGTCTTATCTTGAATATCATCTAATTAATCACCTTCCATTTGTGAACTACATTCTGTAGTAGCATGAAAATAATAAGCAATGGTTTTCCCCTCCTCCCTCTCAGAACCATCAGCCAAATTAGAGGTTAGGCTGGAAGCCCACCATGTAGAAGGGATTTTTTCATGCTACTTGTTCAAAAGCACGCTAGTCATTTGATATTCGGAACATGTCACTTAGAAGAGCTGCCGCATTGCAAACAACATTGAGAGTAAGGTTTAAAAGAACATTAGAAATGTATTATTAGTGCGCTGCATAATTACTTGGTGTTACTTAGTGACTTCAGCAGTGTGTCTGTGATGGTCCTGTCTTCCTTTCTGCTAGTCACAGTGACTCCGTCCTTCTTAACCCTTTGCAGAACCACTTCTTTGTGCATTGATCTGTCAAAAGACAATTCCTCCCCACTGGCCGCTGGTTTAAAAAAACAACCAGCCAAACAAAATACTTTCTGCCATCTTAAATCTGCTTCACAGAGGACCATATGAATGCAGATATAAGGGAGGATGTAAAACTATGAAGGTAAATGCAAGAGAAGAGCAAGATGATTGAAAGCCAGCAGTTAAATTGCCTTATGTGCTTGTCAACCCCCTGCCTGAAGTGCTGTTCTTTTTCTTAATTTATTATTGCTACAGTACTTGGCAAAAGTACAGGCCTATTTTAGTAGTCAACCTATTGCTTTGATAATTTAAATATTTAGCTTAAAGAATTATATTTACATCCTCTGAAGGAAGGCCCCAGCTGATCTACTGTCTACTGATGAGGTCATCTGCTTGTAAATCTGGCTAAAAGACTGTGATACCAGCTGTAGTTATTTGCAGCAATAGGATGCTTCAGTTTGTTTTGCAGTAACACGATTCACCAAAACCAGCCTTTTCAATTTAGCATGTATTCCAATGGGTAACAAATATAATATTTCAACTATGTGAATATAGTAATGGGTGGTTTAAAGTCAGCTTCCTGATGTATTTAATGGGTGCTGTTTACCAGAATTTGCAGTAACCAAAGACAAGGCAGTTGTTTGCCTCAGTAAAAGGTTTTAGTGTATTCCCTTTGCATGGTGTGCTTGAAACTTGCCTAGTGCTAGTTCATGACAAACATGTTTTCTATGTACAGTAGCTGCAAAGTCATGGTCAGCTTTCTGTTGGCCAATGCAACTCAAGATGAGTTTCATGTGGAATAGTGAGTTCATGGTAGCCTGCAAGAATGTCATGGATGAACATAGATACTGTTAGTGTGTAGTCTACCCAGTCTTTTTTCTCCTCATAATTTCTAGGCCATGGTAATGGTAATTGACGAATCTGTGTTAATTTAGCAGCATACTGATAGAGCAGTGCCACTTGCACTGCTTATCTGCCTTAAGCAGACTATCGTCATACAAAGTGGAACTTGTCTTCCATTGTGTCATCGTGACAGTATCTTCTTGTGTTAAGATGTATGCAGTCATTCATCTAACATTTTTATAAGGTAATTTGGACTCATCAGCCAAATTTTTCCAGTGTACTTCCCTAGAAAAAATATTTTCATGTAGGCAGGATAGTACATGTAAAGTAAGCCACAAAGCTGTGGGCATCCACAAAATATTCTAAACCAGTGAATTTCTTCTATGTACGTTTTCTGAGATGACACTTCAAATTTCAAGAAATCATTCAGTTTGTCAGGCAGCTAGTGTGAGTGGCATTAGTACATTCATGGCATTGTACTGTAAAAAATTATTTTTATAAAGGTTTACTTCAAGGTTTTATTCAAGTTTTTTTCTGTGTAGAAAAATAAAACATTTTTCTTCACGTTTAGACTCTACAGGAAACCCACTTGTTTTTCTTTTTGCCAAGCTCTCAAGTAAGCTAGCTGTTTGCTAAAAGGCCTCAGAAAATGCATCTTATTTCAAATGTAATCATAAACCAAATTCTGCTATATGTAGTTCACAACTGCATTTACTTAAACTAGGAAGTAACATAGCACTTCTAAAAGTTGGCCGAAAGGTTCAAATGTATTAGCATAGCTGATCATACTACAGGTTTTCATTACATGAATTAAGCTTCAGATGAAAGTTTCTCACCAAGATAGTGGCAAGTAGGTCAAGGTGAGTCTGAGGTCTCAAGTCTACATATACTTTCTTGGTATTCACCTCTGTCCTATCAGTTTGTTAAAGAGCACTTCATGACTTCTGCTCTGTAATACCTATTGCACAAATATTTTGCTATGTTGCAGCTCAGGTGCAAAAATATTTTGCAAACTCTGAACAGACTGCCCTATTTGCTGGAAATTTTCAAGCAGGGATTTCAGATTACTGTTTGAAGTCAAACATTCCCATTGATAAATCAGGGGTATAAATAGACTATAAAAGTCTGAAATAGAATTTGAGCATCCGATCTGCTACTGATATTGCAAGTTAGATCATATTAAACATTTCACATGGAAAGTATACTGCTACTGAGACAAAATTGTTTTGTCCATATATTCTATCTAGTTTATGAAATTAGAACTCAATGGGAGTAGAAATCAACACATTATGTCATAGTTACAAGTGAGGAGGTGATAATGAAGTACCATATTATGGGTATCTTACTCAGAATATTTCTCTGGAATATTCTATGTTTGGAATATTCTATAATATCAGGAAAATCTTGATAGGTCTGAGTATGAACAAAACAAGTTTGCATAGAGGCATCAAACACAAAAAAATACTTAAACTAAGAACTAGCTTCTAGAAGTTCTGTTTATTCATCAATACCCTCACTTAAAAGGGAAGTGAGTTTCTATTGTTTTACTGGCATAAATTCTAAACATAAACAGCTCTGAAAAGTTCCAAGCTATGAGGTTTACTGTGAACTGTTTTTCATTTGTACAGAAGAAACAGTAATTCTTCCTCTGTAAAACTTGGCATTGATATCACCTGAAGTCTTCTGCAAAGTGAATTTGGTACTACATCTCACATTGTAAAACTGCTCTTTATCATTAATGCAATTAGACAGTGTTGTAATCTTATGAATGGTCATGACAAAAGTAGATGGCAAAAGATTTTACTAAAAGAAGCAAAAACCTCACCTGCAGGTTTTTGGAGAGGGAAGTCACGCCATAGCATAATTTGTCCACTTCCAGATATTCTGTCATTTCAGTTTTCTGAAACAAAATTCATTAATTCTTTTTAGAAAGCAAAAAATAAAATTGCGTACTGCAGAATGACTCAATAAAAATGGTACAGAAAATAACTAAGGCATAAGTGACTGGTTCTCCTCGGAAGGTGTTACGCTTGTACTAAGTATCAGACTATACATCAAGTCATAGGAGAACGTGAGGATGAATTGGATGGTGCAGCAGAAGTGGTGGATTGTGTAACAGGGAGATCATTGCAGTAGGTTTCTGCTGGGTTTTGTTTACCCTAGAAAGACTTCTTGGAGCAAAGACACCCCACCTGGAGGTAGAAAACTTCCATAAGCCTCTGCCTATTGCTGCATTTCATCACTGGCTTTTGACTGAGGCTTCTGACTGCTGATGGCTGGGTTATTGTAGATTATTATGGCTAGGTGTCATGAGACCACAAGTTCACTTAGAGGTAGGCACCAAGGCATAGGAGTTGGAGCCTGGGTCAGCCCATGCCTGTTTTTTTTTTAATAACTTTAAACTATATATTATTATATTAACCACAAAATCTGGGCAAGCCATGTGTAGTTAATATCACAGATGAGGTCCCCTGGAAATCATTTCCTTCATAATTCGAAAACTCTGAGAAAGTATAATTTCTTTATAACCCAGTAAAAATAAGCAACGTGTAAGTGCTAATGGAACTTGTCTTTTATAAGTATGCCCCTGTTTTGTATGTGGTCACTCAGCCAAGTTACTGCAAGCTTTCATTTCACTGTGAGATACTTGTTTGAGGTGACTGCCCTGTAGTGAGACTTTTGACATGAGCAAACAGGTGAATTATGTTTGAGCAAGTCCTATGCACTTTGTACAGTTGTCAGTGAAATGAAAGCTTGGACCTCTTGTAATTTCTATATAAGACCTTTTGATCTCAGGTGGTTTTGACTTTGACTGCATGTTACATGATGTTATGGAACTTAGGGTCTGCATTATCCAGAATTATTATCAATGCAGTTCTTTCTAGCAAGACACCAACATGGGTTCTGCATGTTTTTTCCAATTTTCATAGATCTACCCAAACTTTCTAAAAATCTGTTTTGCCCATCTTTCAAGCTCTACCAATTTTTATATTGTTGGGCCAATATGACCTATAAGCAAGGTTCCACTTACACAATGTGAAGTTGTTTGAAAGCAATTTGTAATCATAGTTTGAACAACATGGCTTCAAGCAGCTGTTACATATTTTTATTTTTTAAAAGGTGTTTTGTAATTCTCTTTAAGACACAGCATATGTGCACAGATAGAAAGTGTCTACTCTCCTGTATGTTTAAACGTTCACTGAATAAAATAAATAGTAATTAATACTGTTATAGTATTAGTTACATTACAAATGCTTTTAGTAGTGCTTGTGTCTTTCAGTCTTTGAGACTGAGTTATCTGTAGAACAAGCTAAGAAGTTTCTACACTGTGCAGCAGAGACATGCTTGTCAGTTTTGGCTCCCAGACTCCCTGTTGAGCTGAGGACCAGAGCAGATTTGCTTAGGCTAGAGATGATGAAGAGCAGCAGTCCTGGCTGTACATGGAGGATCAGTTTCCAAGTTGCATGCTGGCCACAACATCCTCAAACTAATTTATCCCAACCACTAGAGAGCAGTTGTGAGGGCCAGGTGAGATCTGTCTGGTCTGAAAGAGCTCTAACTCAAGGCCGTACATGTGTATGTGGTGGCACTTGTGTTTATTGGATGGGTGAAGCTCAAGGGTATTACAGTTTGGTCCTCTAGGAGCCTAACCCTAAACCTAGGAGCCAAGTGGCATAAGCCAAATCTGTGTTGGTTTTGAGGACACTATGTAATTGCGTAGCAGTTAACTGGCTTCCTGACAGCTTGTTTCCCTTGCAAAGTGGGAACTTCATGTGCCTAAGGGCCTGGCCTAGCATTTCCACCGTGGTGATAAAAATGCTGATCAGAACTTTAACTTTCCTCAGTTCAAAAATCCTTCTATATATGCAATACGTACATATTTATTTATGCATGCCTGAAGTGTTAATTCATTATGTTGTCCTGTGAATTCTGCAAATGCTTTTGTTTTGTACACGTTACCCTTATGTGCCAGGATTACATAACCCACTGGATTACATTTTGCCTGATTTGCCAAGAAGGGTATAGCTTTTTTTTTACTTTTGCATATTTTCCGTGTTGAAAAATAAAATCATGTCAAACTTTTGAAGGTGATGACCATGTATTTAATATGTAAAGAAATACAAATTGTACTCTGTTTCTTTTGGTATGTAGTGACTTGATAAGAATATAGTTAATATTAGATGGATAAGAATGTCCAAGTTAGAGTACCAGGTTATTTCATGGAATATTAAAATTTATGTGGTTGTTCTTCTCTGTCTCAAAAGACAAAGATTTACAGTTTTTGAACAGTTCTGAAAGAACCAGAGATAATGTGGGGTTTAGAAAATCTGTAATGAAACCCAGAGTGGTTCAACTGAGGACTTAAAACTGGAAAACCACTTTTTTTTTTTATTAGTAAAACTTATGCTAAACATTCTTCGATGAGATGCAGTGACATGCTTAAAGACAAATAGATTTTCTAGATGTATAAGTAATACAACTATATATTGTAATGAAAATTCAGGAGGTGTTTCCTATGAAGCATAGCACTAATATTTCAGGTATGACCAATATGGAACTGATAAAATTGCTTTACAAGGAAAGGTTGGCACTATGGTAGCAAGGATTATTACAGGCTAATACTGCCTCTATCTGAAGATGTATTGTTTTGTGGCAATGAAATATTATAATAAACCTGTGCACCTCTAAAGAACTTCAACTGTAGCTCTCTGGAGTTATTCTTCAAACCATATTATTATTCTGTGTAAATAGTTTTTATCCAAAGAACAGATACAATAAACAGAAACACAGGGATGAAATGACCATATTCAATGTTAACAAATGCATAGAAGGCAGGCTAATATATAAGTATGTAGATAGAAATAGAATGTTAAATAAGTAAAAATAATTGATTGCCATGTGAGTTTCACATTGAAATCTTTATCCAAAGCCCAGTGGACTAACTAAAAGGGATCTCTAAGACCTCAGTTAATTTCAGTCAACCTTGAACCTTTTACCTTCTTCCATGAGAGGAAAAAGGCAGGACTGCCATGAATTTCAGTGAAATCAGTTTTCAGGATTTAGGTAGCTAATACACCTTCATTGCATTTAACAGCTTTCGCTTGAACATAGTGTTGTGGGGCTTTATAGTTTATAAAAACTGCAATCTATGGGTTCATCAGGGTAGTATCTGTGCTATTTCATAATGCTTGTTTCATCAGGGCTTAGGAGGACTTAGCTTTTGTGGTATTTACTGTCAGGAACACCTTGCTCAATTTTTGCACTATATTTGGTCTGGGAATAATGAGAGAGATAAAACAGTGAAAGCTATGTGAGTTTGGGCTAGAAATTTAAGTTGGGAGCACAGTTATTATTAAAGGAGGTTTTAAAGGAGTTTTGAATTCTCAGAGGAAATGGAACTTTGTGTTGTTCATTCAGTCAGGATTTTTGACAATAGTCTCTTCTCCATTTAATGTTTCAGATATGTAACTTTCATTGGTATTAAGGGGCGTTTTGAATGTATATCCAAGAGACAGAACAATCTGATATTCAATAAAGTAAAAGACAGATGATGAGAAAGATCAGATGAATAATATTTTTCTAACCTACATTAAAATTTTCTTTTGCAGAAAGTTGTATTTATTTTACTTTTGTATTTAGTTAATATGTAATTTATTTTACTATCTTTTACTTAACAAAAGTTAAAAAAATTGCATTTTAAAAAATGGACCAGAAAGTTAAATTAAAAAATTATATGCTCTGTTTTACAAGGATGGTTTGCGAATTCCTAGGAAGCTTGTGTGTTATTTTTTGTTTTTCTCTGAGTGTAAACTATGAAAAACTATTTTTCAGTTTTTCCTTTCTAATCTAACGGGATTCTCATACATGGAAAGACATGCCATACACATATAGTGCTTTGTTCCTTTCAAATATATAACTCTTTCATCATTTGGGGAGTAAGTATAACCCAGTTAGTTTTTGTTATGAGGTGATACTGAACTGTACTAAAAGGCCTTATCTAGAAACTTCTGTGCCTGTTATTCACTTAAAAGAATATTCACCTTCCCCTCTCTTCTTGGTGTATTATACCTTGTGTTCTGGTATGGAAATTGTTCTTTTGATTATGTCATTAATATATTTACAGAAGACCTGACATTGCAGACCTAAAGCACATAAAGCTCATAGAAAAGTCAATAGGAGTTTGTTCGTGAAATGAGAATCTTGCTGAACTTTAGACTGTACTACTAATAAGACTTTACATCAGTCAAGTTGGTATTATGCATCAATATCGTACCAGCTACACCATATTGAACTCTCTTACAGAAATGCATTTTGAACTCCAATGTTTACACAATGCAGAAGTGATGAATACATGGCTCTAATGGAAATGCCGTTTTTTGGTGCCAGGTAGTTAGTTACCCAGTGACACTGAAGATGATTTCTTTGGTTGAGGAATTGGGCATGTCATTGAGCAGTGTCCTGGGTAGAATTCATTTCAATGGCATTTTTTTAAATCTGCATGTGACTTCTGGTGGCAGTGACATACGACTTCTTACAAAATGAATGTCTGCTTGATGAAGTCAGAATGTCTCCAGGACCCTATTCTAGGTTCATGTCAAAACTTGGCATAAATTTGTATGTGAATTTCATTTGCAATTTTTTTCAGGGTTAGTTTCACTAAAGGTAAATCATTGAGGAAGATGCTTAACATGTAGCTGCATGCTAGACATGCTGTACTTTTTATCACAGAAGTATTGGTTAAAAGAGGTGTTTATTGTCTTTTCTGTCCTACTGAAAGGAGAGATTTCATTCCTTCTAAAGCTCTGTAACAGTTGCAGAGGTAGATAGAATTTCCAAAATTGAAAGGGTAGGTCTGCTTTGCTTTTACTCTTTGCTGTTTGAATTGCTGTTGTCTGTGGCTAGCTAACAGGTGCTGTTTTCTGTCCTGGAATTGCTGTCTTTTTGGCTATCCACAAGGCTACATGCCCATGGAAGCTGATTTAGATCCTAAATGCTTCAGCCTTTATAGCATTTCTCTTTTGAATTGATAAAATTACATGCACACACTTATTTTTAGACCATTTGCACATGTTTCCCAGCATGATAGAAAATGGTACAGGAGAGTTGGTTAGGCATCATTAACAATTTTGGAAGCATGAAGGTTATGTGCCTTGTAGAAAATAACGTTGCATAAGAGGTGTTTTTGAAAGTGTGCAGTAGTAGCGGGTTTTCAGTTGAATTTGGTAGAGGTGACAAGTGTTGACATCTGTAAAACTTGAGCTCATCTCTTTATCCGCAAAACAAACACAGCACAAGCAGTAGCAACTTAAATTAATCTCCTCTGTGCCAATGTTTTTCATCTTTTATAATTTAGTATCAATGCCCAGTGAGCAAATTTATACGCAGCTTTAATTTTTGCTTAGTTACTGCCTTCAGTTAAAGGTTTTTCAGGGTTGTTTTTAGGTTGCCAACTAGTCTGACATTAGCAGTGCTTTACTTCTGATGTGGACAAAATATTCAGTAAATTACTCTAAATAAGCACAACTACACTGAAACTTTGTTCTCTCTATGTGCAGAACAAAGATACCCAAATGGCTCCTGTACTAGAAGCAATATAATCACAATAGCATGAGGCTCCTTTATATATTAATTGACTCAGCTGAGAAAACACAACTGTGGAGGAATGGTATAACACCTAAATTGAGCTCTCTCTTCACTGAACCCAGAGTCAATTATGTGACTTCTAAGAATCTTGTCATTTTTATGTTTAAGTAGAAAACAACAATTCTGGTAGCAGGATTGCCTGCAAAATCTTAAGATTTCTTCTGTGTCCATTGCTTTCTTGTATAACGATATTATATAAAGACAGAAAGAGAAAATGCATAAATGAATGTTATTCGGAATAAAATTTTCTCTAATTTACCTTAAAATATTTGCTGTTCAGAAAAAAGAATTAGAGATAATGGAGCTGTAATCTAATAAAGAAGACAGAAGTTAGTTTTGGGATGTTCTCTGTCCTTTCGGAAAAGTCAGAAATTCACCTTATGCATCATTAAGAGAGGATGCTGTGATCTGATAGGGTTCATTTGCCTGTTTGTTTTACTTTCCGGATTAAGTTACTTGTTCTGATGTTCACTAATGTCATTTTAGATGCACAAAAAATCAGTAGCATATTCACTTGCTTTTCTCACAAGAAACCTGTACTGGGTTTAAAAAAACCTCACCACTTCTTGGCAGTTGATGGTATGCAGCACTTTACATGTATATACATCTTTTAGCCAGGGATTTCTTTCTTTCCTTCTACAGGCATCTTTTATTTAAGAGTTGGAAACAAGTGCAGTTATATACAAATGTCAAATGGTTCTGTGGAAGCTGCTCCTTGACCATCTATAATTTAATAGATTCTGTATGTACCACTGCAGCATGAACTCAGTGTAATTCTGTTAGGCCTCAATAGAACTTTCTTTTGAAGCTCATGAAGTTGTCTCAAACTATAATGTATATTTTGTGTATTTTACATATATGTATATAAAGATAGTTTTATTAGACTGTTGCCTAAAGTTTAGGCGTGACTCAAGGCAGGTACCAAAAGCTAATAATTGCAGATGCTTAAGTGTGGTGGTGTAGTTATCTCACTGGTGAGCTATCAGTAAGAGAACTCATACAGATTCACCATTTAGCCATGCTGAAAGGCCAGAGAAAAGGTGGCTTTTCAAAACTGTTGCAGAGAGCCTGTCTCATCATCACAGGTCTTTGGGTTTTGAGGTACTGAGAGATCTTCAGCCTGGAGAAGGCTCCAGGAAGACCTGGTAGTACCTAATGGGGGCCAACAAAAAAGCTGGAGATGGACTTGTTACAAGGGCATGGAGGGAATAGGACAAGGGGGATGGCTTTAAACAGACAGAGGGTAGAATTTAGGTCAGATTTAATGAAGAAATTCTTTACTGTGATGGTGATGAGACACAGGCACAGCTTGCCCAGAGAAGCTGTGGCTGTCCCATCCCTGGCAGTGTTCAAGGCCAGGTTGGATGGGCCTTTGAGCATCCTGGTGTAGTGGAAGGTGTCCCTGCCCATGGCAGTGGGCTTGGAACTAGGTGATCCTTAAAGTCCCTTCCAATCCGTTCTGTGATTGGATTGGTAGAAAATATGCTTTGCATAATGTCAGATCAGCACTGTCGTTACACTCTGGCTGTTCTGGTCTGCGGTGACTGTCACCATGTTAAGTGCAACAGTCTAAGAAAGATATGGAACCTACTCTAAACAACCGTAGAGTTAGACCCATTGTATAAATATGCTTAAAGTTAGCTTAACATTTTATGTTGTGAAGCCAAATTAATGGTCCATATTCTAGCAAGCCGGTACCATAAGGTATGAAAGATGCATCGTCTGCTTCAGTCTTCCCCTGTTCAGCAATTCCCTCATAATTTTGTTTGGTAATGGTTTTGGTTCACCAAGAGGGCCCTACAATGCAGTGCAACAACAATACCAAACTAGCCACTGCTTGAATGTGCTAATCTAACCGGCCTGGATAACAGCAGAGTTGAAGGTTTGACTTTATTTATATGGAGAGTTACTGTCTGCTGTCACACTCTTTCCCCTGGCAGAGAAGAGAAATTCCTACCTTTTGATACTGTTCAATGGAAGATTCTGCTCATGTGTGAAGTCTTAATTAGCTGTTGTTACTTAGTTATTTTTTAAAATATTTCATGGTGTGTTAAATGAGTAAGAATCCCACAGCAGCCACATTTTCTATTCACTAGATGCAATGTAAGCATGAATCCAGTGTTTCTAAAAAGGAACAGTCATTTCTGGCTTTCCTCACATATTTACTAAGTTCATTTAAATAGACCTGGGATAACATAGGAAGTCTACTTAAATCTTAGAGTCCTTCGAAAATATTTGCAATCCCATTCAGTATGTGAATAAAGTCCAACCAAAAGACGCTTGCTGTTGTTCCACAAAATAAATCAAGTGTCTCCACTCTTGCCAGCATGCTGGGAGTTTCGTTTCCCATGTAAAATGGATTTCTAGCTCATGACATGATTATAATTCTCATATAAATGGTTAGATTTTATTGGGAAGATATTTCTCATTTTGGAAAATATTTTTCTTGGTGCTAAAATTATTGAGGTGGGAGGTTTGTAAGAGAGAGGCTTCAGTATCAGAACCCAAAGTAGGCAAAGGGCTAAAAATGCATCTTAAGGACCATTAGTCAGAATAATTTGGACTGACAGTAGCCAGCATTGTTTTATATATGAAGTTCATAAAATAGCAGGTTGGTTTCTTTAGCTGGGAAAAATAGCTAAAGAGGTATGTTTTTGCTGCAGTTGCTAGGGAGCAGGTTATACTATATCTGTGAGATATAATGGGAGTCACATGAAATGCACTATGCTGATAATTTATTTCAAATTGGTGAGAGCTGAATATTACATTTACAGAGCACATCTCATTGTATAAAATAAGGTGAGATGGATGCTGTTAGTAATGTTAGGTGACAGAGCCACTGTGGTATACAAGATATAGTACGCCTGGTCACTAGGCTGTCAAGAGCATATCATGCCTTCATGATTCATAAATTGAGCTATGATTAGGTGAGCAGAAAATTAATACATTGGCAAGATAGAAGAGCAGACCAGATGAGAAGGAAAACCGGTACTGTGTCTGTTCAACAGATAGGGAATGAACAATGATGTGAGAATCCCAGGTTGTGAATTCCTTTTAAGACAAGTTCACTGACCAGGACTCTGTTTTGCCAGTAGTATGTTGTTTAACAAAATTAGGATGCAGGAATCATAGAGGGATCTGACTGACCCGGCTCCAAATCGAGGTTGCCATTGCATTTGGAAAAACAGCTGCTTAGCTGTGAATTGTCAACATCTTTAATAGAAACCTTTTTAATTACTTGGTTGTAGAACTTTATCATTGTCTTCCAGAATCTGTCAGCTTGGAGTTATTTTTGTTAGAAACACAGCCTTAACATTTTAGTATCATTAAACCTGTAAATGTAATATGTAAATTACACAACCATAATACTAATTTCTTACTTTTGTAGCATTAAGCATTTCCAAAAATTATCCCAGTATTGGTAAAGGTTTCAATTTTAATATTATATTTAAAATTTTACAAATATTGTTTTCTGTATTGAATCAATACACTGATACTGTCATGAAGCTTAAGTTGCTTGCTTCATTCCTTTGAGTGCTGGTGCAATTTTTTTCCCACAAACTGTATGCAGAGATTTAGTATGTTTTCCTCAGCAATTACTTCATTTGTTCAAAGAGAATTAGAAAAACAGAAATGTTAGGAACTCTCGTTAATTATATGATTAAAGAACCCACCAAGGACTGTGGTTTTCAAATGAAAACGAAAGGTGTTTCTTAGCATTTTTAGGCCATGCTAGAATTCAGTTAAGACATTAATTGGGTTGTGAGGTTAACCTGCCACGAAAGGTTTTGCAATCTCTTGAAATGTTGTATAGCATATGTTTATAGCTCTCGATCAATTTTATCTTTCCAGGCTCAACCACCTCACCTTGAAGGATGCTTTTAATAAGCAATCTTACTGTAAGCTGTCTGAAAACATGAGGTTATTTCTAACAGCAACTGGAAACTCATTGGACTTGGCCTTCACAAAACTTTTTAAGCAGATTCTTGACTAATATGTACTATCAAAATGCAGCTGAAGGTACTGAAGTTATGACTATGTACACTAGCCCAGGATTTTTCCACACAAAACCTTCATAACCTGCTTTTGCAGATTACTGACTTTTCCAACCTTTTCTAAATGATAGAGGGTTTATCGTTTTTTCTTTCTTCTCTACTCAGCTTTTAGGCATTGGCTCTTCCTTTTAGCCTTCTTCCAACAGTTTAACTTCTCTAGTTTTTTCATAAAGGTCCAACATTTTTTCCTCAAAGAGATATTTGGTATTGAAGCAACATATCAGATTGATTCTAAAGGCTTTCACTGTTAAGACTCTGTGTGATTCCTTCTTTTGAATAAATCTGTTCCGTGCATATTGTACTGTGAAAAAGTTGATTTCAGAAATGCTGTTACTATGAAATGCACAAACCTTCTTCTGTAACTTTTTATATTTTTCTATAATTGATTTCTATGTGGCTTCTAGTTTCATAAGTTTCAATTATTGTTACACACATACATATGTTTTTCATTTAGCTGTTTCGGTTTGCCTTTATGAATGAAGCGTGTAAAACTAATCACTCAAAAAAGACCTAGACATTGTACTTGATGTTGTATAGAGTTTTCTACTATCCCACCTTCATTCTACCTTACTTCTGAAATAGCATAACATTATTTCTGGTATTAACAGGAAGAAGAATGTTTTATAAAGAAACAGCCTAACATCTGAAAACTTCTATTTTTCTTGGTTTGTCTCTTAAAATATGAAGTATGTTATTTCTATTCCTCCTTAACTCCTAGTTGAATCAACTGTTCAGGCCTGGACAGTGAGCATGGGAAACCCCAAGGCAGGGTCAAATGCATTTGCTTTCCTTGGTACAGTGAAAATCTTCGTGTTTTTTAAAATACCTCTTGTTGCCAATCTTCTTCCCAAGATATTTTCTTTCAGTTGGGATGGTTGGTACTTACAAGAAGATTGTTGTTTTATTATCAGTAATGATCCTAACACTCATGTAAACTGTTTCTTAAAATCCTGGAAAAGTCTGTATAAAAGGTAGCAAAGACTATGAGATTCTTATTATGTATTCTTTCTGAAGTGTTAGAGCTGCTGGAGCAGTAAAGGAAAACATTACTTGTAGTTGATTTTGTAGTTAGGCTTTTTTCAAATCTTATTTCGTCTGTTATTTAAAATGGGCAAACCCATCCCACTTGGATCTTTTAGCCATGTAAACCAAGATCTGTCCTATTTTGCTGAAGTCCAGCTTTAATTTCTTAGCATCTTTTTGTGAAAACAGACAAAATTTTGTTACGTCTTGTTTAAAACAAACCCTTTCAATCTCAAAATGCCAGGTGAGTTGTCTGATGTTCCCAGAGGTCATGCTCAGTCTTTATAATGAAGTACTATTTTTCTTTTATGCCTGTGAAGGAAGATGTGATTTTTAGGTAAATATCTCTTCATGAAGGGCATTTATAGCAGATTGCAGTCAATTGATACTCTGCTGGAGTTAGTCCTGGTGGTTATAATCACAGAAGTCCATTACAGCTACATAGTTTAATTTCTGAGATAGCCAGTTAATATTGCAAAATGGAACATCTTTCAGGAAACACATTTCATTTTAGTGCCAATCTTTATTTGTATTATTATCTAGAGCAGCAGCGTATATTGCGTTGTTACTATTATAGTATTTGTCCTTACACACATCTGACTTGGATGCCTTTGCATGAGGCAGTGTAAATGCAAAACAGGACAGCAGCCCCTTCTCCAAAGCACTTGAAATTTGCTGTTAATGACTGAGTCCACATTAGGTTTATGAATTATAGGTATCTCTGAATTTGTCATTCTTGCTGTCAAGAGGAAGCATGTTTAAAGGAAAGGAAATATCTTCAAGTAAGTGGTATTTTTACAGAGGTTAGCTTGATGTATAATGGCCTTGTTGACAATCCACTGATTTCTCTCTACCTTGGAAGATCTCTTAGGTCAACTGAGAATTCAGGGTTTCAGCACACATACAAAATTTGTAAAGCCAACATGATTTGTTATGTCTTGCAGGCAAATTATCTTTGCGCTTCCAGTGTTTTTTTCATTTTTCAGTACCGCTTCAAGTTAATGGAGATGAAATATTCTCAAACATTACTAGTGGGAAAAGGATGTAACAAATAAGTGCATTAGCAGTAACCTGTTTTATACAGTAGCTACCTATTAAGTTGATATTTGCAAGTGCTAGTGAAGTGTATTTATATTTTGTGGAGAGTGAAAAGCCTCACCTGTTTATCAAGCTTGCTTATGTGAGCCTGGGGTGATGGAGGGAAGGTGGTTTTTTGTTGTATGTGTTTGGGATTTTATTTGGTGGTTTTGGTGTGGTTTTTTTGGTGTTTGTTGGGTTTTTTTGTTTGTTTGGTTGGTTTTTTGTTTGGTTTTGGTTTTTTGGTTTTTTGGTTTGTTTGTTTTTTTTTTCCAAATTGCACTTTGCAGAATATGGGGATTTTCATGCCCTACAGAGGAAAAGCATATAGTAATAGTAGTGCATTCTAATTTTACCATTTGCTATACTTATGAAATTTGTTGGAAAAAAAATCAAGTAGGCTTTGACACTGGGCTCCTAAAATGCAGACATTTACAGGGGGCAAAATGAACATTCATGAAATCTTTTATTTCAACAAGAGCAGCAGTTCCCCAGAGTGTAGGCATTCATATATAAACCCTGAGCTCTCTCAGGGAAATGTTCAGGAATTTGAGTGTGGCAGAGGGAAAACACTTGAATACTGTTTCTTCTCCCTTAATCCATGAAAATATCTACAATATATAGCTTGTTCGGCTGCAAGGGCTAACCGAACAATGTTGGGCTGGTAAAACTTGGCTCGACAGCAGTAGTCCCATAAGAAATAGCAGCCAAGTGTTGCCATAATGTAGTTATAATCTCCCTGTCAGAGCAAGGGCTGGCGTTCTGTTTGGTTAGTTTACACCACATACATACAGTTCTTAAATGTACAAAGAGAACAATTTTGTGACTAGTAGAGTAGTTCATAGTTGGAATTGGAAGGTGAAATTCTAACACCTTGGCTTTAATGCCATATCCATATATTCTGTATTCTTAGTGTTACACTCTTCCTGACGAACCCATGAAGTCTGAAATCAAAGTATGTTATGGGTACAGAAAGCAACCAGACTGTGAACAAAATCACACGAGTTTGTACAAGTACTGGTAGACAGTATTCAAAATCTAAAAATAAAAGTATATATATAAAGAAAAAAATGCAGAAACTTGGTTTAGTCTGAGTGTGCTGGTGGGATAAGATTATGTAACTTTGTAGAAGCATACTGGCATTTAAGCTGACAGGATGTTTCATCATTTATCATGGGCATCAAGTTGATGAAAACAAAACAGGTTTTCGAGCATTCATTTTATCTTTGTAATATGCTCATAATCAGGATGTAATCTCATCATAGAATCATAGAATAGTTAGGGTTGGGAGGAACCTTAAGATCATCTAGTTCCACCCCCCCTGCCATAGGCAGGGACACCTCACACTAAACCATGCCATCCAAGGCTATGTCCAACCTGGCCTTGAACACCACCAGCGATGCAGCATTCACAACTTCCCTGGGCAACCCATTCCAGTGCCTCACCATTCTTACAGTACAGAATTTCTTCCTCATATCCAATCTAAACTTCCCCTGTCTAAGTTTGAACCTGTTACCCCTTGTGCTATCACTACAGTCCCTAATGAAGAATCCCTCCCCAGCATCCCTATAGGCCCCCTTGAGATATTGGAAGGCTGCTCTCAGGTCTCCACGCAGCCTTCTTTTCTCCAGGCTGAACAGCCACAACTTTCTCATCCTATCTTCATACGGGAGGTGCTCCAGTCCTCTGATCATCCTCGTGGCCCTCCTTTGGACTAGATGATCTTGATGTCCTTTCCAACTGTAACTATTCTATGATTAGTGATAAAATCCTCATAATTTCTGTATGATTCAAGTACGTGAAGTGTCAAAACTTAAGTATTGGAACTGAAGAATTCTTATAATGCCAGTTACTGAGAAAAAGGTTTTCAGAATAAAATAGTTTGGGGTTGTTTGTTTGGGTTTTTTGTTTGTTTGGGGTTTTGTTTGTTTGTTTTGGTTGGTCCTTTGGTCTTTGTTTTTTTTTTGGGGTTTTTTTTTTTGTTTTGTTTTGGTGTTTTTCTAGAGTCATTTCCAAGGAAAGAAAACAACAAGAAAGGGATTTCTTGGATCTAAAGAGAAAAATAAAGTCTCAATTAGCATGAATGAAAAATTTGTGCCAAGTCTCTCAACCTCTGTTGAAGGGCCTTTCACTGAAATATGATCATAAAATGCCTATTTTTATCTTCCAGTTATATTACAAGATAACTGGCTTGTGTATTTCAAGTCCTTAGCCATACAAAGCTGTACAAATCCTACAGTATCTAGGGAAGGAACCTGCAGTATTAAACACTTAAATATTTAAGACGAAAGAAAACTATAAAAAGAAATTAATTATCATTCCTCAATGGGACTTTTGTACCCTTAGTGGATTGCTAGCTTTAGTCTTTTTTAAAGATAAATACTATATAAAACCCAATTTAGTAACAGGGAAGACTAATTTCAAAACATGTATTTTCCATTTGAGTTATATTTTTGCAAACAGACCCCAAATTAGTGAAAGTGGTACAAGCAACATTCATTGGAAGAACTGTGATGTAATTAGAGTTTAATCTTCAGACAAGCTTTCTCCTTCACAGTCCTACATTTGTTCTTCTCCCCTGCTTGGAATAGTTTGGGGTGCACTAAACATAGGTAACACATGCATGTTTGCAAAAGGCTGAATATACTATAGTGGAGACATGGGCTGGAGGAAGGAGGATGCTTCTCTGGTGTTCTCTATTGCAACCCTGGGCTAGGGCTAGAAACTGTTTCAGGCAAAGAGCACTATAGCTGCTTGAGGTTGTAGCCTAAGGCAGTGTACCTCTACGTTATAATATATGTAGTATAGGTGTTTAAAAATATATTAAACAGTTTGGCTTTGGTGTGAAGAAGTGATCCAGAGACTCTGAAGAGCAGTGAATCATCTTATTTTGCCATTACACCCTTAATTTTCACTTCATTGTTTATCCCAGCATTTCCACCCTGCCTATCCCAGCTTATCAGTGTTTATCCCAGCTTCCACCATCCCACCCATGGTGTGGATGTAAAATTGGTTATTCAAGTTGTAAGACAAAGAAGAGGATCTGTAGGAGTGACACAGAACAAAACCCCTAGTGAATTGCAGCCAAGGTCAAGCAATCCTGCTTCTAGGGAAGATTCTGCTATCACTACTCAGCACACAAATATTAAATTTCAAACATTAGGTTTTGACTCATTAAAATTCTTTGGTCCTTCTCAGACCCCTGTTTTCTGAGAAAAGAAGTGCTTCTACAATGTAGTTTGTTTTAATTAGGTACAAGTGCTATTCCCTCTAAACATATTTGTCATGCTTGTGGATGGTTTCATGTTACATTAGTGGAGGTATTTTTTCTGGATGAATCAGCTTAGCCCAAATCAGCAATGTAACAGAACAGTACTTAGAACTAATTTAGTGGTAGTTGAACATAACATTAAGAATGCTGATGTCGTGGTTTAAGCTGTAAATTTCACTTCTCCCTCCTTTCCCCCCCCCTCACTCCGATGGGGGGGAAATGGGGAGAAGAACCGAAGAAAAAGTAACTGCCACAGGTTGAGATAAGAACAGTCCAGTAACTAAGATACAATACAAATCACTACTGCCACCACCAATAACAATAATAATGACAAAGTAAATACAAAGGAAGAGGATACAACCGTTTCACCGCCCGACCGAGCTGAGAGACAGCGTGGGAAGGGCCAGTGAAAGCTCGCCAAAGCCCCCCACTTCCCGGTTCCTCCCCCCTGTATTCTACCTCCTGGGCATGACGTGCTGTGGTATGGAATAACCTCATTGGTCAGCCCGGGTCAGGCGCCCTGTCTCTGCCTCCTCCCAGCTCTTCCCTCCTTCCCGGCGTAACATGGGACTCGGGGGAAGCCGAACCCATGACAATCCACCCCTTATTCCATACCATTCACATCATGCTCAGATCCCACATTTTCAATATACCATCCCATATATATATATATATATATGTATATATATATACATCCGCACACACACACACAGATGGAGAGATATAATCCCTTACTGCATGGACCAATCCCTATGAAGCTGCTGAGTCCATTCAGTCCGTGGTGTCAGGCTCCATCTTTTGTAACAGTCTTTCAGAGCAGGGGAGGCTGTGTGCAGTGTTGGATCGTCGCCTGCAGATTCTGATTGTTCCTTTACTGCAGAACTCGTCTGGTTTCATCAAAGTTCATTCTTTGTTGGGATGATGGTCTGAGGGTCAGTCGCGGATGACTTGAAGACATCTAGTTGATGGGCTATAAAAATATTACATAGCAGGCAACAGCATGCAATTGAGTTCATTGGCTGTTTTCTCCTAAAATCAAATCTCCTTGAGGTACACATCGGACTTCCCCATCTTCCCGCATTACCCACCAAGTATATCCGGGTCCCTGAGCAAAAGCAATCCCACAAGTGGGTTTGCCTTTACCTGAAGCAGGAATAACCCAGACTGTCTTCCCCAGCAAATTCTTTATGTGCACCACAGGAACTTTTTCCCCTTCTACAGTATGTAGTAGTTCTGACTGGGCTGGACCAGCCCTGTTGGCAGATCCTCTGGTGTTGACCAACCAGGTGGCCTTTGATAAATGTGTATCCCAATGTTTGAAAGTCCCACCACCCATTGCTCTCAGTGTAGTTTTTAATAGCCCATTGTACCGTTCAATTTTCCCAGAGGCTGGTGCATGGTAGGGGATGTGATATACTCATTCAGTGCTATGCTCTTTGGCCCAAGTATCTATCAGGCTGTTCCACAAATGGGTCCCATTGTCTGACTCAATTCTGTCTGGAGTGCTGTGTTGTCACAAAATCTGTTTCTCAAGGCCCAGGATAGTGTTTCAGGCAGTGGTGTGGGGCACAGTGTATGTTTCCAACCATCTGGTGGTTGCTTCCACCATGGTAAGCACATGACGCTGGCCTTGGCGGGTTGGTGGGAGTGTGATATAATCAATCTGCCAAGCCTCCCCATATTTGTACTTCAGCCATCGTCCTCCATACCAGAGAGGCTTTAACCGTTTAGCTTGCTTAATTGCAGCACATGTTTCACAGTCATGAATAACCTGGGCAATAGTATCCATTGTTAAGTCCACCCCTCGATCACGAGCCCATCTGTATGTTGCATCTCTGCCCTGATGGCCTGAAGTGTCGTGGGCCCGCTGGGCCAAAAATAATTCACCCTTATGTTGCCAGTCTAAGTCCATCTGAGCCACTTTATTTATTTTAGCAGCTTGATCCACTTGTTGGCTTTTCTGGTGTTCCTCAGTAGCCCAACTCTTGGGTACATGAGCATCTACGTGGCGTACTTTGACCACCAGGTTTTGCACTCGGGCAGCGATATCTTGCCACAGTGCAGCAGCCCAGATGGATTTACCTTTGCGTTGCCAGTTGCTCTGCTTCCATTGCTGCAGCCACCCCCACAGGGCATCCGCCACCATCCATGAGTCAGTATAGAGATAAAGTACTGGCCACTTTTCTCGTTCCGCAATGTCCAAGGCCAGCTGGATGGCTTTCACTTCTGCAAACTGACTCGATTCACCCTCCCGTTCAGCAGTTTCTGCAACTTGTCGTTGAGGACTCCATACTGCTGCCTTCCATCTACGGTGCTTTTCCACAATGCGACAAGACCCATCAGTAAATAAGGCATATTGCTTTTCACTTTCTGACAGTTCATTATATGGTGGGGCCTCTTCAGCACGCATCACCTCTTCCTGCTCTGGTGACCTTCCAGAATCTTTACCCTCTGGCAAGTCCATGATGACTTCTAGAATTCCCAGACGACTGGGATTTCCTATTCGAGCTCATTGTGTAATTAATGCGGGCCACTTACTCCATGTAGCATCATTTGCATGATGTGTAGAGGAGACCCTGCCTTTGAACATCCAGCCCAGCACGGGCAACCGGGGTGCCAGGAGGAGCTGTGCTTCAGTGCCAATCACTTCTGAAGCAGCTCGAACCCCTTCATAGGCTGCCAACATCTCTTTTTCAGTTGGGGTGTAGCTGGCCTCAGATCCTTTGTATCCCGACTCCAAAAGCCGAGGGGTCGACCTCGAGTTTCCCCTGGAGCTTTCTGCCAGAGGCTCCAGGTAGGACCGTTCTCCCCAGCTGTGGTGTACAGTACATTTTTAACATCTGGCCCAGTCCGGACTGGTCCAAGGGCTACTGCATGAACTATCTCATGTTTAATTTGCTCAAAGGCTTGTTGTTGCTCAGGGCCCCATTTAAAATCATTTTTCTTCCAGGTCACATAATAGAGAGGGCTTACAATCAAACTGTAATTTGGGATGTGCATCCTCCAGAACCCCACAGCACCCAAGAAAGCTTGTGTTTCTTTCTTATTAGTTGGTGGCGACATTGCTGTTATCTTGTTGATCACATCTGTGGGGATCTGGCGGCGTCCATCTTGCCATTTTATTCCCAAAAATTGAATCTCCTGTGCAGGTCCCTTGACCTTACTCCGTTTTATGGCAAAACTGGCTGTCAGCAGGATTTGGATATTTTCTTCCCTTTCTCAAAGACTTCTTCTGCTGTATCACCCCACACAATGATGTCATCAATGTATTGCAGGTGTTCTGGAGCTTGCCCCTGTTCCAGTGCAGCCTGGATCAGTCCATGGCAGATGGTAGGGCTGTGTTTCCACCCCTGGGGCAGTCGGTTCCAAGTGTACTGGACGCCCCTCCAAGTAAAAGCGAACTGTGGCCTGCACTCTGCTGCCAGAGGAATTGAGAAAAAAGCATTGGCAATGTCAATCGTGGCATACCACTTGGCTGCCTTTGACTCCAGTTCATCCTGAAGCTCTAGCATGTCTGGTACGGCAGCACTCAAGGATGGTGTAACTTCATTCAGGCCACGATAGTCTACTGTTAGTCTCCACTCTCCATTAGACTTTCGCACTGGCCATATGGGGCTATGAAAGGGTGAGTGGGTCCTACTGATCACTCCTTGACTCTCCAGTCTACGGATCAGCTTATGGATAGGAATCAGGGAGTCTCGGCTGGTGCGATATTGCTGCCGGTGCACTGTTGCAGTCGCGATTGGCACTTGTTGTTCTTCGACCTTTAGCAACCCCACAGCAGAAGGATCCTCTGAGAGACCAGAGAAGGTGGACAGCTGCTCCATTTCCTCTGTCCCCAAAGCAGCAATACCGAAAGCCCATTGGTACACTTTTGGGTCTTTGAAGTACCCTCTCCTGAGGTAAACTATGCCAAGGATACATGGAGCCTCTGGACCAGTCACAATGGGGTGTTTCTGCCATTCCCTCCCAGTCAGGCTGATTTCAGCCTCCAGTACAGTCAACTCTTGGGATCCTCCTGTCACTCCAGAAATAGAAATAGGTTCCACCCCTTGACAGCTTGATGGCATCAGAGTACACTGTGCACCGGTACCTACTAGAGCCTTATACTTCTGTGGGACTGATGTGCCAGGCCATCTGATCCATACAGTCCAATAAATTCAATTGTCCCCTACCTCCACCTGGCTGGAGGCGGAGCCCCTCTAGTAGTCATCACATTGGTCACTCACGTCTTGTAGAGATGGATTATTCTTCTTCATCACAGGAGCTGAGGTAAAATCTGCTCTTCCACTCCATCTGGGAACCTGCTCACCAGAGACTGAAGCCGCAGCCTTCATGGGGTGATCAGACTTGACCTTTGCTCTCCTTTTCAGTTCTCGCACCCGCTCCTCCAAAACTGAAGTAGGCTTTCCATCCCACTTCATCACATCTTCTCCATGATCCTGCAGGTAAAACCATCGGGTGGCCCGTGGTGTATAACTTCTATATCTTCCCTCTCAAACAGTGGGACGCCTTCTGTTAATAGCTGAGACGTGTGTTGGTACACGTGAGGAGCTGGATAGATCGTCTCTCAATTGTTGGAGGTTCTGGGACAGTTTTTCCACAGCTGAGATGATGGAAGGGGTGAGATTATCTTCAAACTCTCGGAGTTCATAAATCATTTCATCCACTGTTGGTGGTCTTACGTCACTCCAGGTTATTGTTGCCAATGAATGGGCATATGATTGGGGTGCATTTCGTGTAAATTTCCACCACATGGGTCGTGTACATTCGACTTCGTCTGGATCTATGGGTATATCCCCAGCATTCGGCTTGGTGATATAGATCATCTCTACAATGGCTGATTCTCTCAGAGACTGGATACCTTTCTCTAGAGTAGTCCACTTGGCCGAACGACTCATAACATCATCCTTTTATGGAAACCTTTCTTTCACAGCTGCCAAGAGCCGCTTCCAAAGGCTGAGGGACTTTTTCTCTCTTGCAATTGCTTTGTCAATTCCCCCTTCCCTGGCAAGTGATCCCAGCTTCACTACCTTCTAGTTCATGACCGTCGGCCCCATTGTCCCAGCATTGGAGCAGCCAGCTGATGATGTGCTCCCCTGGCTGACGGGTAAAGTCTTTTCGCATATTCTATAGCTTGGTTGAGGTCCGAGATCGAGAAGTCACCTCTTCCTTTTCTTCTTCCTCTGATTCACGTACTAATAACTCCTGGTCAGATGCTGTCCCAGGTGGTGACGTTTCTTCGCCTTGTTTCATCTTTCCTGCCTCTTCTTTGTTTTTCCTCTTCCGTACAGGGGCAACTGATATTGGTATGATTTGGTCCTCCGGTTTAGCCGCAGTGATTATTACTGTGGTTTGGGTAGCCGCCGTACTTGTCACTGGGGTTTGAGTCATGGCTGTACCTGTTGCTGGTGGTGATGTAGCTGCTGTTCTTGGAGCTGGATTAACGGTGCTGTCCATTACTCCGCCCTCAGATCCAGAGACGTTTTTTTCCTTTTGAAGATGCTGGACAGTGTTAAACAAGGCTCTGTAAGCATAAGCCAAGCCCCAGCACGTTGCCATGATTTGTCCATCTCTGGTGTGACCAGAATGATCACACACCTCCTTTAAATGTTTTACTAATTTTTCTGGGTTTTGCATTTGTTCATTGGTGAAGTTCCAAAGCACTGGAGGGGCCCACTGGCCTTGATACTTGCCCATACTGCCCCACACACCCTGCCACTCATGACTGTCCAGCCTTGGGGAAAATCTCTCGGCCATCCTGGATTGTAGTCTAACCCCAGACATGGCCCACACCCCACTCTGCTTAACTCTCCGGACCAGACTAAATAGTTGTGAGTACAACATATTCAGTATGTGTGCCAACATGATAATTGCCATCACCACCAGCAGGCAGATCTCAAGGGTATCTAAAGGCCATTCAAAACCTTCAGAATTCTCAAATAGTGTTGTAAACGGCCTGGTGGGGGCGCTGGGAGCACAAAAGAATGTCTCCTTCACAGGCTGACCACCCGAGGAGGAGAAAAGAGACGTGTAATTGCTAAGAAGATCCATTATATACCTCCCAAAGTATAGAGTTGGTGGCCACACTGGAAACACAAACCTCAGTTTCATGATCACTAAGTCTATTGTATTAAAAATCCATGCAATACAGTATAATGTAACAAGAATCTTAACCCAAAACCCAGATCTGAAAAACGTGAAGATAAGAAATACCGGCTGTAAGTAAAGTATCATACACTGAACCTGTGAGAACCAGAGCAACAACTTTGAGAGCCAGTAAATCAGCATTGTGACAAGTGGCTATTTTGTCTTTATTTCAACCCTTAAGTGCGCCGAAAACTGTCGTGGTTTAAGCCGTAAATTTCACTTCTCCCTCCTTTCCTCCCCCCCCCCCCCAACTCGGATGGGGGGGAAGTGGGGAGAAGAACTGAAGAAAATGTAACTCCCACGGGTTGAGATAAGAACAGTCCAATAATTAAGATACAATACAAATCACTACTGCCACCACCAATAACAATAATAATGACAAAGTAAATACAAAGGAAGAGGATACAACCATTTCGCCTCCTGACCGAGCCGAGAGACCGCGCGGGAAGAGCCAACGACAGCCCGCCAAAACCCCCCTACTTCCCAGTTCCTCCCCCCTGTATTCTACCTCCTGGGCATGACGTGCTGTGGTATGGAATAACCTCATTGGTCAGCCCGGGTCAGGCGCCCTGTCTCTGCCTCCTCCCAGCTCTCCCCTCCTTCCCGGCGTAACATGGGACTCGGGGGAAGCCGAACCCATGACAGCTGCATAACATAAAGAACGGTGTCGTTCTAAGTTTTAAATACTAGCAATTTAATGGTTAACATAGTGGAGCTGCTGATGTACACTGAAAATTGCTTTCCATCCAGCTTTCTAAGGGAATCACCTATGAACTTGTTACAGACCACAGTAACTGTGCATGACTGGCAAAAGGTCTTTGTCATCCATCTGTCTTGACTAGACCCACCTGGTGAATGTGCCTCTAGGAGCTACAGGTTGTCTGCAACTGTGTGAGGATTGAGGTGAGATCAGCCAAAACAGGTAGCTGGATTCCAGACAGTGAAGAAGTATTTAAGCTAAACCGTGTTAACGCTGACTGGTATTAATCTACCCAGGGAGTTATCACCTGTTCTTCCCTACCGACATATTATCTATCCTTTCTAGAGCCTCAGATGTAAGTAGGAAGATCTTTCAGTAGCAGGTGTACCTTAGTGAGCAGAGAGTAACTAATGAGCAGCTTCTTCAGCTTGCTACATTGTGGCATCATGTGTTGAGCCATGATTGACTCCAGTTACCCGCTGTAAGGACAGTCAGGCTTGCGTTAAGGGGTGTTGCCAAGTTCTCCTTAATGCAACTCTTTTTTTAAAGTTGCAGGAGTTGCATTACAAGCCAGTTTTGTTATGATAGTGCCCTTTGGTAGATATTCTACATTGCTCTGGGAATGAAGCTGAGAACTCTGTTTTGTGCTTTTTTTGTTGTTTTTTTGTTTAACTGGTGAAGGTGCCTAAGTAAGTAGCAATTGTTGTCTTCTTAATTTGACAGCTGCTTTTAAAAGGAGGGTATGAAGGCCCACTCAAAAAGGACATCATTTGTTACTCTTGCAGATTCTGGAGATGCTGCACAGGCATCACATGCTCCATGTGGGTTTATGCTTGTTTAGTGCAGACTTGGTTTTGTTGGGTTTTAGCTGCCAACTAATTTTAAGGAAACTTGTGATCAGCATTTCCTTGATGATAAATGAAGCAGGTAAACAACTAAGAGCTCTTTGTCTTCTCTTCTGAAGTATAGGACCAGTCAGATTGATAGCATCCACAAAACAGCAGTCATTTGCACTTCCCTAGTATGCTGCTGCTATTTTTAGTATCATAAGGTATGTGGCTAGGATGGAATGCCAAAATAAATAATTCCAAGACCTTGACAATAGGATAGGGTTTTTTGCTCACCTGTTTTGAAAGTAGAATGTGAGGCCGTACAAAGATCTTTCAGTAGGGCTGTCTGTATAGGGGATCCCTTCTATGTATTAGAGAACCAGAAAGGTAAATGACAGAGTTCCTGCTTTCCTTTTTAGGACATAAGATCGGCACAGTATGTTGATTAAAATGGTCAGAGCTTGTAGTCAGAAGAGAGGCCTCTAAAGATGCAAACTTGTCATATGCTTGTCCATACAATCTGCTTTATGTCCATGTGTCTGTCTGGTGGGCAGCCTGCAGACCACCTACATGTATTTGTTTAATGCCCTGGTTTTTTTTGGCTACACCTGACAGGCAGATAGTAGGCTTCTTAGAAGGTGACTTGTCCCAAACAAAACAAGGATTTTCTGTGGTCTAAACTGGTATGTTCCAGACCCTCAGAACAGAAGAACTGTACTAAATATATATGCTGTAATCTTCGTGAATCTGTTTGGATTCAGAGCCCCCTGGAATTAAATATTTGTGTATATATATCTCTAATAAGGATACTTCTCCATGATAATGGTGGTTTAATTTCACATTGTTTTGCACCAAAGTCAGTTGTCCCCCAGATAATTAGTTCTAATTTAAGTTCTAAATCACTGTTAATACCAATTCAAATTAGGAATACTATTCTACCATTCACGGTCTTTGTTACACATCTGATGATGAAAGATGCTTATTAAATGCTGGTATGGCACAGGATTCCTTGGCCTTGCTCCCAGTCATTTATAACTGAAGTGCAAAACAGGCAGGGAGGTGGCTGGGCTTCTGACCCTTTGAGGAGGGCTTCTCCCTTTGGCAGATGGAGCTATTTCAAACCACAAGTTACGAAACAAGGTTAATAGGTGTGAAAAGCAGTTGCCTGCAGACCACAGCCAGCAAGAAAAAGGTTAATGCAAGATTCAGACAAGCAGTAAGCTAGAGAAATGAAGAAACAGTGATGCAGCTGCTCTTTGTTTACTGGTAACTGTACCTGTATAGAAAGCTGAAGGAATTAGTTCTTAAATTATTTTGGAATAAATTTTTTTTTTTTATTTTATTTGAAAACAAACCTACCCCTTGGAAAAACTATTGCTTTCTACCTCTGCGTGTAAAATGTGAATTATTTTAATGTAATTATTTTTTTTTATTCCTTCACACTGGAGTACTTTCTTAGCAAAGACATCGTCATACACAGGAGATGAAATTGCAGTTGACACATGGATAAATGTCTAAATTATGCTTTATGATTATAAGCATTTAGAGACTGTATATAATATGTCCAAACCATTTTTTCATACAGAATATTAACAGCTTTGTAGACAAAAACTGTGACGATGATTGGTACCTGTAGGAGGTAGAATAATGCAGGCAACAAGCAATAATGATCCTGTTCAAGCCTAAGGAATACCTAGCCTGACTAATTCTCTAGGGAAAAACAAAAAAGAGTTGCTACCATCTTTATTATTTTGTTCTTCATATGTGTGTCCTGACCTATCAATCAGCTTTCTTTAACAGAAACCAGCTGGCAGGTGACACTGCAGTTTATCAACCTCCAGTAAATAAAATGTTATGCTCCAGAAAAATTCAATTCCCAAAGCCCAGCCCTAAAACTCAAGAAACCTTCTCTTCTAACTAAAGCAGTTATTATGAACATTAAGTTTTAAAATACAACATTTTCCTCACCTTTTTTAAAAACACGAATAAACCTAAACCTGAATTAAAATGAAAAGCTATGGAAACTATGGGACTAGAAGCTACAAATCTGTTTTTAATAGGTATTAAACTGTTTTTTGTTAGGGGGAGCATGCAGACTCATCTTCAGTTTGTAAGGATGCAAAGATTTATTATACGAGGTAAAAACTAAAACCTTTTTTGTGTTTTGAATTGTTATAACAAATCCTTATTCTCACTTTCTGAAGCTTCAATTCCCAAGTTAAAGCAGTTACTCTGTACTGATTTTCCTGCATTAAGGTGTATCATAATACATGTAATAGTATTTTGTATTATAGTAATATGCAATATATAGCAATATAGTAAATGTCTTTGTCAGTCACTACTGTATTGTGGTTTAAAGTGGAATATCAAACTATAAGGAACTAATAAAATCCAAGTTAATCTTTATTAGTATTTACGTATTTCGCTTTACATATTTGGATGCAGTCCTGTTCTGGAGATGGTGAGAAGGAGTATGAACAGTCAGTCCAGTCATGGAGGCAAGGGGATCTGTGTGCAAAGAATCTGAAGTCCACATAAGCTGCCAGACAGCACAAATGCCTTTTCCACCTCCTTCCAACACCTTGTTCTGAAATATTCTCTTAATAGGCTCAGTTTAGTTATCCAAATACTTGTCTGGAACAAATTGAAACCCAGTTCTTTTAACTTTCAGCAGAGAAAAAATTAATAGGTCTCTGAACAACCTGAACTTCTGAAGACTTATGTCTTGGGGCTCTCATTTAAATGATTACATTGTAGCTAAGTCTTCTAATGAAAAGCACTTTCTTTTTCCTTCTCAGAAATCTAAGAAGAATCAGTGTATCAAACCTGAAAATTATTTAAGAGGTTATATAAACTTTCCTGGAGTTGTGGATGTGTAAAAATTAAACCTCCTGGAATCCTTTGTGTCACCCTTTATTTGTGACCAGTAACATCAGTAGTCCCCAGTGTTGCAGTTTTGGTCTTTAAATTACTGAAGTAGTCAGGCTGCTTTCTGTTAATTTTTACGATGTTAATAATTTGATGCATTCCCCTTTCTGATCTTTTCCAGTGGCCTCTAGAGCTCTCTACCTCAGAGAGGTTCCTACAGCATGCTGTTGGTGCAAACTGAAGCATTCAGCCCTTCACTGGATCAATGGAGTCTAATAACTTTATTGGCTAAACATCCTTAAAAAGATTCTGGGACCTTCATTAATTGACACTATATGATTAATTTTCTGGTTGCTCTGTATTCTGTGTACAGAGTGAATTGTATTACTTTCTAATTCCATCCTCGTCTTCAGAGAAGCCTGTTCACATCTCTAAGGAAATATCTATTCAGACTCTACAGCTTCAGCCCTCATCTGAGATAAACCACCACACTTTTAAGAAGAATCTTGACTCTAACTGAAGTATTAGGAAAAATATGTTATGTTGTTTTAGGTTTTGTTTGGGTGCTTTTGTTTTTTTGTAAACTGGGCTGCTTGAGTGCTCATACATTTCTGAATGGGAATGATAGTACTGCTAATACTTTAAAGGGTTATAGGACACGTTTTCAATGGGAAAGAATTATCGTCCTGCTATCTTGAAGATAAAACACATAATAAATGTACTTGAGCAAAAGTGAGATATAAAAATATCTTCAAGAGAAGATAAAATTCAAAGAAATCATCATCACATAAGACCCAGAAGTAATCTCAGATCTATGTGTTAGAATTGTGCCCATTCACTAAATTCAAAAATTTGGAATAACATTCATGGTTCTTCTGATAGTTACATTTTCTTACCTTATAGCCGGACATCAAGAAGGACATTATATTCTGATGTGTTTGGTAACATCTTATTCAATAACTAGAAATTTATTGAAGTTTATAATTCTGAGTGTCATTAACAGGGAGATTACTAAAAATTATGCCCAGTGTGTGGAACAGGCTATCTGGGGGCTTCTTTTGTGTCAGCTCTCTCTTTGTAGATGAAAACCAGTTCTCACTATGGAAAATACAGTAATTCAAGAAAGAACGTGAAAGTCAAGAGAACTTTTTTTCCCAGTTGTTTTTGCTTGTCAGGTAGCAGGATTTGTTTTTCTCTACTGAGTGAGGCCTTACAGGCACTGGGAATAAAGTGCAGCATTTTTTGTGGTCTCACTGAGAAAACCAGTTTCAGTGTTCTGAGAGAGTCCATCACTGGCCTCTTTTTCCCCACTGAAGCTTACTTGGTTTTGGCTTGGTTACCTGCTAGTGTGTGGCAAACCATCCTGCAGTCTGGCTGACTGACTATCCCTGCCTTACATAGGAGCAGAAGTGAGTCCTGTCCTCATACAGACCTGAAAATTACCAGTGTGTATTCAAAATGTGCCTTTTCTGTAAATAGTTGTTTTCATTTCAAAACTGTTTTTGTAACTAAGAGTCTTTGACTTTTATTGATGGTAGCTAACTTTTACAGCAGATGAACTCACTGTTGAGAACAAATAGTGTTTCAGCACCCCTGGAAACAATAGCATGTTACACTGCGATGCGTTTGGGTAAGCTTAGGACACCAAGTTAAGGCTTGCTCTCGTTCTACCTCGCTTCAGAGGACAGATTCCCTAGTTCTTTGCCTTTTTAAAAAATGATAATGCATCAAAGTGAGGAAAGCTGTATTGCACGTGCTCTCCCCTGATATTACATTTGCTTTATTCTATTGTAATTCCCATGAAAATTGACTTACTTATGTGTTAACAATAAACAGAAAAATCAGGACCCTTCTACCATTAGAAAATCTACAGCATCTTCTAACAAGATCTTTTTTTCCTTCCCCTCTCACACAACTTGGTCAGTCTGTGATGAGGCTTGTAGTTCTTATGTTTCCTAAAACCCAATGTGGATAGAAGGTTCAACTTACTGAGCTTGAAACCATGTGTGACTGAAAAGATTACTACAGCAGCCTTCCTAACATTACTTGTGGGTGGAACAGGGACAGTCAACATGTATTATGTCATCTTCCTCATCAGCCTGCAATCCAGGCCTGGTGAGATTTAGATTTGGAACAGTATAGGCCAGCATTCAGCTACATTCTTGTACTGAGGTGTGAGTCGCAACCAAAGCCAGCACCAACAGTGAAAATAGTGGGAATTTGTAATAATGATGAGAGATGATATTGGCAGTCTGACATAGCAAATCCTTGTTTGTAGTGGGAATGACTTGCAGTTAGCAGATAAGGTCAGACAAAGGATGTTTCCTATCCAAGCCATCATCAGCTACAGGAAATGTTGCTGCTTCACCCCTAGGTAATTGGCCTTGTCATCCACACCTGCCTTTAACATTTTTCCCTGGTAGAAACCTGACCTTTTTATTCTTGAAATCTGTATGCTAACTATACATGTGTGTATACCCAGCAAAGAGGGTAAAGGGAGGAAATGTGAGCTTCCATTACCTAAACAAACATTTACATATCTAAACAAATAAACCAGTTCCTTAGCTTGTTCCATAAGGTATTTTGTTAAGTAAATATCTTATTCTTGACTGTATTCAAAGCTGTTTTCCCAAGGAAGGTTCTGCATTAAGATTTAAAATACTTGCATAAATATATCACCCTCCAGTGTTTATTTTTGGTTCTACCTTTATGCTATTCCTGAATTATCCCATCTGTGGTCTGCATCAACATGTGCATGGGTGTACCAAAGGTCACTGATCTCCAGGGGAAAGTTGGGCTGTGTTTTGTTGAGGAGGGGATGCAACTGCTGCTCTTATGCTCCCTGGCTAATTCCTCTCGGAGGAGGCATGGAAGAGGTTCATAGATTTATTTTTTTTTTTTGGCATTAATTTCTAACCAAGATATGAAGTTTGGATGTTCCTTTTCAGCCTTGAATAGGCTAGCTAAAGAATCATTGTGCTGTTTGAACCCTCTTCAAGATCACTTGAGTTGATCCGTTCCAGATCTAGAAGAGAATGTCATAACCTCTTTGGATATGTCACAACTCGACTCTCTCTATTAATTATATAAAAATGGCTCTTTTTCTTCTTACGCCACTTTTATCAAATTTACCCTGATATTCATGTGAAGGAAACATTTTTATACCTTTTAATTCCAGTTACACTCTGAAGAGTGAAGCATGGCAGAAGTTTAATTCAGTGTCACCTTTTTTCTCCCTGAAGGAATCAGTGAGCATGCAAAGAGTGCAGGGAGACAGTGCAAGTTCCTACTGTACTTTTAATCCATGAAAAGAATCCTTTTCTTATGAATAATATAAGTGGAAGAATGAGCTTCAATGGATTGATTGGTTCCAGGTGCTCTAACCGTGCACCTCAAATAATAACAATGAAAGCAGAATTTTAAGGGATAGGGGAAAGAAAAGAATATGTTTAATATGCTCTTTCAAAAATAACTCCACATCCATTCATTTTATGGGAACTAATCTAACCACACACTTTTAATACATATTCAGTTTCTGCGCTAATCTAGGATTTTGAGTTGTTGTCAAGTATCCCTGCTGTACCTTTATCAAGAAGTTTAAATAAAATGCCTGAATAGGAAGTAGGAGACACTATGGAAAGAAATCGAGCCATACAAAAAAAAATAATTGCATATCATATTATAGTAACTATATAACTTGTTGCACAATGAAACAAAAGGACAGCTCGCTGATTTTCCAGTGCACTCTCCTGGCACTCAACCTTTATCTGTGTCATACCTGCCATAGTAGTCAATTAAAATTAAACTAATTTTCATTTTCGCCATTTGTTGTACTCTCTGTCCTGCTTAACATTTATTGAGTTGACTTCCATGAGGTTTTGATGAATATTGGTGGAAAATACATCATACTTTCAGGATTCTATTCTTTGAAAATAGGGAACAGATTACTTGGAAGAACAGGAAGATTATTAAATATTAGTTGACATGGCTAGAAATGGAACCTCTAAGCTCATGCTGACTTATGTCTTATTATCAGTTGAACTTTGTGTAAGGTGAATCTCAGAATGGTTAGGGTTGGAAAAGACCTTAAGATCATCTAGTTCCAAACCCTCCACCATTGGAAAGGATGCCTTGCAGTAGACCATGTCGCCCTAGGCTCTGTCCAACCTGGCCTTGAACACCACTAGGGATGGAGCATTCACAGCTTCCCTGGGCAACACATTCCAGTGCCTCACCACCCTTACAGTAAAGAATTTCTTCCTCATATCCAATCTAAACTTCCCCTGTTTAAGTTTTAACCCATTACTCCTTAATTCGCTACAGTCCCTGAAGAAAAGTCACACCCCAGCATCCTTGTAGGCCCCCTTCAGATACTGGAAGGCTGCTATGACATCTCCATGTAGCCTTCTCTTCTCCAGGCTGAACAGACCCAACTTTCTCAGCCTGTCTTCACACGGGAGGTGCTTCAGCCCCCTGATCATCCTCGTGGCCCTCCTCTGGACTTGTCCCAAACGTTCCATGTCCTTTTTATCTTGAGGACAGCAGAACTGTACACAATACTCCAAGTGAGGTCTCACGAGAGCAGAGTAGAGGGGCAGGATCACCCCCTTTGAACTGGTGGTCATGCTCCTTTTGATGCAGCCCAGGATACGGTTGGCTTTCTGGGCTGCGAGTGCACATTGAAGCCGGCTCATGTTCAGTTTCAGTGCCAGGTCCTGCACTTGGTCCACAACAACCCCATGCAACACTATAGCCCTGGGGAACAGTAGCTGGAAAGCCACAGCTGAGGGAACTAGGGTTGTTTAGTCTGGAGAAGAGGAAGCTCAGAGGGGACCTTAGCACTTTCTCCAACTACGTGAAAGGAGAATGGAGAGAGGAGGTGACTGATCTTCTTTCCCAAGTAACAAGTGACAGGATAAGAGGAAATGGCCTCAAGCTGTGCCAGTGGTGATTTAGATTGGATATTGAGAAAAAGTTCTTCACCAAATGGTGATCAGGCATTGGAACAGGCTTTGCAGTGAAGTGATAGAATCACCATCCTTGGAAGTGTTCAAAAACCATGTAGATGAGGCCCTTAGTGACATGGTTTAGTGGTAGACTTGATCTTGAAAGGCTATTCCAACCTAGTTGATTCTATGAGTCTATGATTTGTGACTTTCACTTCTCATTCCTGGGTAGTCTATTACTGGCATCATGACTGTATCAAACCCACAGAAATAGTTGAGGTTTACATAATATAAAGATTTCACACTAGTGTATTAATACAAATGATGTATGTCACCAAATCCACATCTGTGATTTTGAAGACAAACAGAATCCATGTGTTTCCGTATGCATCAGGGGAACTTGTAGAGTTAAATTTATATTACCTAACAACATGCAACATTTGTAGAATTGCAGCTGCCTTTTCACATATGTTGTTCAAATACAAACTATTTTATGTGATAAAAATCCTGAGATGTATCTGTTGGGAATAATTGCAGAAATGCAACTTTCCCCACAAATTATACTCTTTTGGAATCAGATTTTGAATCCTTTTTGAATCATTTGAAGAAGATAACCTACTGTTTAAAGAGAACCATACAGTTTCTCAGGTTTGCATCATTTTATCTTCCTCTTGCCAGCAAGCTGTCGAAAGTATCATAGTGGAATATAAGAGAATGTTTTAAAGGTGCTGGAAGTGTTTTTATCCAGAAAAATCATTAGTAGTCCTCTGCTACTGTTTTAAAATATCTGTCAAACACACAGAGAAATGCTCTTGTAACTTGTTAATTTTTAATTTTATTACAATCAGGTTAACACATCTTTCACATTCACATACAGTTATTACGTTAAGAGAATAGTGGGGTAATGAAAGAAGGAAATACAACTATAGCAAACTTGGGTATCCTAGTAGGTGTTTTCCTGTGTTATTCACTGAGCTGTCTTTGGTTCAAATGCAACATGCAGTGTTAAGAACATGGATTTTCTCTGTACTTGGAATTCAGAAGGATTTCCAAGGGCTTCCTGATCAAAATGTGGCTTTTTGAAGTGAAAGTTGTGAAACTGCCTACTCATTGCAAGTCTACTAAAGACACAGAGATGGATGACTTTGGATCAGTGATATGCTTTTTGTATATTATTATTGTAGTGATAATGCAGAGCAGGAGGAAAATTGGAACTTCTCAGTGCCAACATATGACCAAATTATGCAGACAGATTTGAAAAAAATTAATTAAAAAACTGAACACATGGCAAAGGAGATTTGAGGTTTGTCTTCCAAAGATTTTAACAAGTTCAGTTCTGAAAACAAACTTAACTCTTGAGGGCACCTATTCCCAATTAAGAACCTTATCTAAGGTCTATTAAAGTCATGAAAAAAGACTCCTATTTACCTGGATGATTGCTCAATTAAATCTTTGCTTAATGGCAGATCCCCCACCTTGTCATGCTGATCTTTGTATGAGAGTCTCATTCTGGGATCAGCATGGACTGGCCAGCAGAGAAGAGCGCAGCAGAAGAAAAAAATAATGTGATTCAAAGCGAAACTTTTGCCTTCCTTTGCAGCAGTTGATGTTACTTAGAGTTTTAAGAATGGATTGCAAAAAAAAAAAAAAAAAAAAAAAGTCAGTTTTGGTAACAAGACTTTCTGTAAGTGCTATGCCTTTGTGATACAAATCAATGTCATAATTCACAGATCATAGGAAAAGCGTTTCACCATACAGCAGACTACTAAAGAGTGACCTCTCTCTGGTTAGTTGTTTTCATATGAGTGATTTGACAGCAGAACAGTCTTGAGTCTGCAAACACCTTAAACCATAGTGGAAGGCAGTCGACTGAGACCGAGAACTCAACATAGACTCAGCATAGGAAATAGCACACAGCACCTAATAGATTAAGATACCCATTCAGTGAACGAAGTAAAGGTCAAGTATCACTGAGACAACAGAAAAATCTACAGCACATTGTGCTTATATTATGCTTAAATTATAGAGCAAGCTCTATGTCAATAGTCTATTCTAGTATTCTCAAGAAAGAACTTGACAGTACTAAGGATTTATATTACTTCATTTATCTTTTTAAAAATCAAAATATTTATCATACTGAACTCACTTGAACAAATTTGGTTTAAAGGCAGTTATTTAAAGAGATAATATTTTATTTTTGCCAGTCTGTTTCAAAAAGACAATCAGTTCTGTCATGGACCAGGATGGTGTGGTTAAGAAATGGAAAATATCTCTCCTGGCAGGTTCTCAGTTCATTTCTGACAGCTGGCTGGTAGAATATTGAGCCCTTAAAATTATGGAAGATGACAGTCTGAAAATAAAGTCTTATGATTTCATCCACAGAACCCCTTTCTGAATGTCTTTACAGCTGATTTGTACAACATTTTTATTTTTTCGTAAAGGATTTATTTTAGAAGGTTTTTTATAAATGCTTGGTTATATGCAGATAGCCATTAATTCTTCATGCTTTTAGGAACTGCATGAAGTCTGCCCAGAAATCTTTTGCATCTGTTACAAGATGGTGTGGGTTTGGTTTTTCTTTGTATTTGATGGGTAATTTAATCTACAAATGGAATGCATATTTTGCTTGCGTATTGTTTGTAGCAAAGGCAGTCTACTGTTGGCAACAGAACGCTCTCCCACCTGCTGAAAGAACAGTAAAAACCCACATTTTTGAAATGGCACTCAACAGGTGAAACAGGAAGACTCCTTCCACAACCCTACATTTATTCATTTGTCTGTACTGCAGTTGCCTTTGAAATGCTAGAAGAGTAGAAAATTTGTCATACAGTCCCTATTGGAAACAAGCTTCCTTGTTTACTACTTCCTTTTTTACTCACTATATAAACACACAATTGCAGAAATCCCAAAAGTGGTTGTTTGCATGTTCCATAGCCAATGTCCAGAAATTTTATTTGTTTTACTAGCTGTACTGAAAACTAGCCTAAATGTGTTTTTCTGTAGATTAGCAAATCTGTACAGAAAATAAATGTTCAAAGACACACACCCCACACACACCCCCCAAGTTTCTTGCACATGCAAGAATGCTATATAGTATTTTAAAACTGGTCATCTATGGTGCAGCAGTGAAATAGCTTGATAGTAAGAACTGTACAATATTTGCATCTCTGTTTAACCTTGAATGCCTTTCTGGGTGCTGTGCACTGAAAAAAATCAAAGCTAGTTTGTTTAAATGCTTTTATACTATTCTGTGTACCTACATTATGGGACTCCCTGCAGGATTTGGGGAAAAAAATAGTCTGTGATTAAAGCTGCAGTCTCATTGGAATGAAAGTAATTTGAGTAATTTCCAAGATTTTCAAAGAGACTTAGAGGATCTCTGACTTCTCCTGCTTGAGAAAGGCAGAATTCATATGCTGTATAAGCATAAATTAGCTAGTCTAATTAAAGGTTCATAAAATGTACAAATAAATGACTTCTTCCATATGAAACATTCTTCGTTATACTCTGTTGTGCCTGCTTGTTAAAAGACCACCCACAGTGGCAATGTAGAAGGATTTTACTACTTGGTCATAGACTGAAGTGCATGAAATGCAGAATATCTGCAGTCATTTTGCAGTTCTGGCACAGGCCTGCTTTTGGTGCAGTGCAGCATGTGCACCAACTCAGGAGCACAGGGGCTTGCTCTGCTGACAGTCCAGAAGGGCAAGTCCCAAGAAAGTTTAAATTAGAGGTGATCTATAAAGCTGTAACTTGCTGTGCTTTGGGTAAAAATAAAAGTGATAGGGGGGAAAAATGGTTTTTCAGGGACATGCTTTTAATACAGATTTTGAGAAATACTTGACTCTTTGGAGCTTTAAATGACAGTCAGTTTAGCTGGACCAATGCACTGACTTCACTTGTTTGCATTTTTTCTAATTGAGAAGTTTGGAATATCTTCATGTGGTATGGGAGAGCTGTACTCAAGTACAAAGTGTTTTACCGTCTGGGCAAAATTTGTAGCAATACAGATGGGTTGTTGTCATGGGCTCAGCAGTAGCAGTCATTTTTCTCCTTCTTGGTAGCTGGTGCAGCGCTGTGTTTTTGATTTTGGGCCCGGGAACTGTGCTGTTAACACCAGTGTTTTCAGTTACTGCTTGGTAATGTTTTGGTCTGACCAAGGACTTTCTGAGTCTCATGCTATGCCAGGGAGGAGGGGAAGCTGGGAGGAAGCAGAGACAGGACACCTGACCCAAACTGACCAAAGAGGTTATTCCATACCACAGCACGTCATGCCCAGGATGTGAAAACGGAGGGCAGGAACCCAGAAGGGTGGGGGTGCACCGTTGGTCAGGCTTGATATTGGGTGGTGGGTGATTTTATTCTCTTTCCTTGTATTTCTCTTGTATTATTACTGGTGGTAGCAGTAGTGGTTTGTGTTATACCTTAGTTACTAAACTGTTCTTATCTCAACCTGTGGGAGTTGCATTCTTTTGATTCTCCCTCCCATCCCTCCAGAAGCGAGGGGAAGAAAGAGGGCAAAGTGACTGAGCGAGAAAACTATGTGGCTGAAAGGCTTAAAGCACGACACTGTTTTAGACATTTTTCCCACATTTAATATGGTTAAAATCAGTTGTGAAGTCTCTATCTTATCCATTCTGTGTTTCAGTTTATTCTTTAGAGGGAGAAAATTATAAGGGGAAGAGATAAACAAAAACCGAGACCAACAAACCCAACTAAATTAGCTGCTTAACAGAGATTGCTGACACATTGTAATTGCATGCAATTATCTTTAAGTAAGATAAAGAAAAATTTAAGAAAAATATGTGCCATTGGAGGTGTAACATGAAGTTACTTCAGACAGCTGTTCTTTTCTACCAGAACAGGCTGTGATCAATTATGTAAAATCGGAATAATATGAAAGCATAATTTTATTTGTTGTATCTTAAGGTAATACATTACCTCTCTAGTGATAATTGTGGGAGAAAGTATTTTGAAGAAACTTACAAGAACTAGATTTAGTTTTCTTAATTCCATGCCAATTCTGTCCAATTATATTTTTAGTAGGGGGTGCACAGTACCATTGACATTTAGTGTAGTGGTCTGGTCAAGACCTAGGTGTTCAGCCATGGCTGAGGAAGAAGTCAGAACATCTGTGGTGAGACAATGGTTTAGCAGTCTACTAGTAATTTCTGTATATATTTTAAGCTGATTTGTAAGAGGGGTCTTGTCTGGCTTCTTTTCTCCTCAGCTTTACATAGTGTCTCTGACCTAAAGAGGCTGATGAAGTCTCCAAGTCTGGACCTGACAAAGCTGACTGGGACAGCCTGCAGACATTTTGAACCAGTAGAGTTCATTCTTCATAAACACTGAGCTCACTTTTGTGAGAAAGCGAGAAAGCTTGATTGTTCTATAAAAAACATTGTCTCAGCAATGCAGCACATAGATTTACAATTACTTTTTCTTCTAGTAGCTTGGCATATTGATCTTTGGTCACTGCACTGTACAGTAGCCCATCATCAGCTGTTAAACTGGCATTTCTCTTCTAGTGCAAGTCAACAGTGAAGTCCCAGCTCATTAATGTGACTTTCCCTATTGATTTCTATAGCACCTGGACTTTTCATAATATGAAAAAATTTTACAGGCTAGAATAGCTACATGTTAATCACTTTGTAATACTTGCACATTTAGAGAAAAAGTAAGTGTGTAATTCATACAATTTCAGGGTTTTTGTATAAGTGATGGCATTTTCTGAAGAAGAAAACGTAAGTAGATAAAAGCTGAATAAATTCAAGTAAGACAAGAAATGTCTGTCAATGATGCTAAAGTTATAAAAGCGTATTTTAAAAAAAAACAAGTTGGAAGAATAAGGAATGAGATCATCACATGTTTAACACAGGAAGTGATAGTGAAAAGGGGGGATGCTGAATATGTATCTAAACTATGCATATGAAATATATTGTGGGGTCTTTGTTTTTTCTTTTCATAAACATGCAGGACATATTTTGTCCATAGTGTTCATAGAGAGCTTTCTGTAACCTGGAGTCAGCCCCCTTTTAAATATTAATCATGTTGTCTCTCAAAACAAACACAACAAAATATAGAAAGAGACTGTGTCATTGTCTTTAAAAAATGCAGGTGGAAGAGGACATAGCCAAGTATTTTTTATATTTAATGAAAATAGCAAGTATTTCTAGTGCAGGTGAGGGTAAAGAAATGTTAAAAGCTAGAAACATGAGTATTCACTATGAGGTTAAACGTAGTACAAGCAAATCAAAATGCCTCTCAGAGTTTCACGTCTTGTAAAAGAAACGTTCCTGTAAAGCCTATGTAAATCTAAAGAAAGAAGAATAGAACATTTGTTTAAAGTGCTTCTCAGGTGCACAGAGACAGACAGTATCATTTTCAAGGAAAATCTTATTTCTCAAAGAAAGTCACAGATGTCTACATTATTAAATTACCTTTTACGGAAACTTTTAGAAAAGTTCTGAACATTCATTGTGCACTACCTATCTCATCTTAGAACTGGCCAGGCTTGCACATCCAAATGCTAAACACTGTACAATATAACATTATTTATGATGTTTCCAGTAAAGGGAAAAAAGGTTCATTTTTTTTCAAGAATTAAAATCAAGTCAGCATTCCGTTATCTGCAATGAAAACAGACTGGAAGAAGCTCTCCTTCCCAGACTGAGGAAGAATTTAATTCCATTGATTTTGAAGTTTGGTGTGCCTCCTTTGACTGACAGACGCCAGTTCAGGTGTCACGTCTGGGTTTGCCTGACCCAGTGAGACACTGTGGAATCAGAAGTGCTGGCAGGGCATGGCAGGCACGCCCAGACTAGCTTCACTTCGGCATGTTACCAGACAATATATGTCCTATTTGGCTTCTCCAGAACCACATACTGGCAGCACTCCAGAGCTAGTATCACCTTGCTGGACTTCAGCTGGCCTGGCCTATATAATTATTTTTTCTGTTCATGGCACCCATAACCCAAGCACTTACATACATATCCAGGCTTCCATGCATGTACAATTCTTTCTTATTTACAGAAATTTTTAGTATATGATTTCAGGTGTTATTGCCTAAAGTAAGTATTTAATTTCTCTGAAATAAGCAGGAGCTTATTCATTGATCATTGAAATAAGCTTTAGAACTTGCAAAAAGCAAAGTGTCCTATTCCTCCTAGAGAAAGGAGAGCTAGGCCAGGAAGCAACACCTGAGAATAACCAGTGGACAACCACTGCATGTCTGAGTAGCTCTAACCTTGTCTTGCAGAAGGTTTAGCTCCTTTCTGACACTGTGTTAGTCTCAAGTGAGAAGCAGAACAGGCCTTATTTTCTCCACCTGTTTTCAGTGAGGCATGTGAAAAAGAAAACATTACAAAAATTAAACATATAGATGGTACCAAAAATTTAAGTCAATTTGCATTCTCTTTTTGTTAACTTTATCATTGCTGGCACAACAAGGCAGACAGATAATACTGTCTTAGTGTACATTACAGTATTTTAAAATGCTATTTTCATTAAAAACTGTGGTAGAAAAGGAGAATTTGTCTTCAGTTGACCTTGCCTTTTGATCTTTTCAATTTCAACTGAACCGAAAGGGAGGAGGAGAGCCATGGCAGAAAACATGACTAGACCTCAACATTTCGAGAGAAGCATTTTGGTAAACAAGAAAGACAGCAGTTAGGATCACCACTGGGTGAAAAGATGCAGGATGAATTTAACTGTCTTGCTTGGGGTATCCATGCAGGGGAGAGATACCACAAATGAAAATCAAGAACAGATTAGGGCTCATAAGATTTGCCGGTTGCAGTACTGCTTGTTTTTGCAGAACTGCTTTGTTTTCTGCCAGAGTTAGTTCGTTCTTTGGTCTACCTCTATTTGTTCAGCATGTTTGCTGACTCCAGTCACTGCATTGATGGGGACCTCATCTTCCTATCTATCTGTAATGAATCAGCAGATACCATATACTGGATAAAAGAAAGGGGAGGAAACAAATGTTTTCTTAATGATATCCTTGTTAGATAGAAGTGAACTGGCTACATCACAATTTTTTTTCTAAAAATGAACTTCTTAAATATGCAGAGCTTTAATTTTGCTGTACTTGGAAACATTAAATTGTCATTTGATTTGACTTCTATTGGTATTTCTGATTATCAGTCGTTACTCAAACTCAGAACTGCCCTTGCAAGGCAGTTCCACCTTCTCCTGGCTCGAGTAGTGTATTTTGCAACCAGCAGCATTATTTTGGATTTTTTCTTGTAACCTTTTTACTAGATCAACATCTGTTACAGCCGCTGCATGTTTTGTGTGAAGTAGACAAGACACTGATTTTGTATTTAGGAACATGCACCTGTGAGAACCCACTGTCCCCTGATGAGCAAAGACCTTAGCTGAGCACAAGAGCCAGTGAGGAGTACCATCTCCTAAGCTACTGCTATTATTCCCTGCAACCCTGAGACTTTTTATTGTTCTTGAAACCAACTGGCACCAACTGTAGTAAGTACATTAGAAATAATGGTAAGCAATAATGAAATGTTTACAAATGTATAACTTAGAGGTGTTCAGCACAATCGGCATGCCAAAGTGCTTCCAGTTTTGGAAGCATTCAGTTAATCAAATGCAAGGTTTGTCTCTGCAGTTCTTATGGAATAAAGACTATAGATGTTTTTCCTTAAAAGTTACGTTAAGAGTTGCAGGATTTGTCTTGAATATCTTACAGGAACAGATGCACAGAATGATCTGAAAAAGTGAAAGAATTAAATGGCTGATGCTAATATGCAGCTTTCCATAAGAAGCACAGATTTAAACAATGTCAGTGAAATACACATGCTGGAGGAATACTTAACGTTTAACAGATAATGGTAGAATAAATCTGTGCAAAGCCTTCTGGGAAGGTAGCAGTAATATCTGTGATTTAGGATGTACTTTACATACATTTGCAGCAAGTGTCCGTACAGGAGGCAATAACTAATCTATTCTTCGTGCAAATAAGGTGTTGGGAAGTGAATTGATAGCTACTTCTTCATTATATAAAATTACGACTTGTTTGAGAAGATACCAGTCTGGGGTTTGATGTACCATTTAAAACTACTTTTTGCTGACAAGTAATAGCTTGTAATACAGTTGGAAGGATTTACTTTTTAGAAGTATCACAAAATTAAAACCAACCAGCCACAAAAGCCTCTCCTCTCCCTTTCTTTAACTTGAAATAACAAGTGTGTAACAGACTTCACCACCAGTTTACAGTCAAACACTTTCTTAATGACCTTGATCAACAGGTGGGTACAAGTAGGTACAGTTATGGCTGTATATGCCAGCCGTATATATGAAGAATGAGTTACTCTGTGTAGGAATCTCTCTTATCTGGCTTTTACACATATGTAAATTGTGTATATTTTAAAAAGTCTCTATTTCCAAGCATATATACATAAACAAAATTATGCATACAATTATGCATTGTATATATTACTCGCAGTAGTTAACTTCTAAGTAGTTCAGGAAATCAACTTGACTCTACACCACCTCATGATATGACAACCTGCTTTTAATAATAGGAAAAAAATGCAGATTTGCATGCAGGTGTGCAGATTAAGAGGACCTCACTGCACCTGGAAGCATTCAAGTGACTGCTAGGAGAGCTAGCTGCAAATGTGTCTTATGAATACCGTGCAGCAAGAGGACTAGTTCTGCTTCAGGCACCTATGGAACATAAATGCCAATCTGGAACTTTTTGATAGCTGCATTTTTTTCATAGAAGCTATCTATTCACATGAATAATCGGTTTTCCTCAGTCACATTCCTCATTTTTCTTTTCCCATCAGAAGAAACCCCCTTCTTCTTTCAGCTGCTTTTTCAAATAATTTCAAATTAGTTCATGACTCCACACAGACTTACTTCATCTGCAGGATGACAAAAGCTTTCTTGATCGCGTGAATGTAATTTTCTTTTAATGAGAACTTTTGAGATTTCTAACATGAGCAGCAAATATACAAAAATGGTTTCTTTGTTTTTAAGATTCATTCCATGAAATACTACTAAATTAGGTCAGGCATGAAAGTTTGAGGCTCACATCTCTAGAAAGAACATAACTGTTATCATTCACTAGTAATAACGTATTTTAATAACATTCAGGTTAAATCTCTGAGCATCCCTGTTAGCCTCTATTTGAAACTACTGTAGTAGAAATGAAATACTGGTCCCATGTTTCAGATGAAGCTAAAAGTGAACCCTGTGACTAAACTATGCTGAATGTTGTTTAAAGTTTCACTATGCATTTTATAGAGCTATTAATACAATTATTTAAAAATCAATAATGAGATTTATGAGGCTTCTTAATTTTATTGATTTTTTTTTTAAACTGCAAAGAGTAGGTCATGTTAGGCACAATATATTTTCTACCTTCATTACTGAAAATGCCCTTTTTCTTCTTCGAATAACCAATGCTCAAAAAAGAAAATGAAAAGGCTATTTTTTTTCAAAATGTTGTTTTCGTATCACAGTTTTAGTTTTCATTTAGTGTCCTGAGGAGTTTATATGGGGTAACTGCCCATAATTTCTTTCTTACTATTGCACATTCCTTGCAAAAATTGCTCAACTTATCTTTTTATAAAAGAAAAAATAAAAGCCCTTCATTATTTGCCCATTATGCTATGAAGCTTACAACGCAAATAAACTGTATGTAGCAGCTTTGTTAGCATGACAGTGATTGTGATCAACACAGAAATTATGCTTTAAAAAAAAACCCAACACTCATTTGTAATATGTAACCAGTGTTAGGCTGATTTTCCTCTGGTGGAATAATATTTAAAATAGGGTTTACAAGATTTCATTGACCAGCTGGCATTTTCTTTGCCATCCACAGGGGTTTTTCTTCTGTTTTCAAGTCTAAAAGAAGTGATTTTAATTATTACTTCATTAGTGTTAGTAACTTAATCTTTATAGGATAATTGCAGGATGACTCTTAGGATGCCTGATAAGAATTCAGCTACCATCGGTGCAGAGATGGTTTGGCTCTGCTGGAGTTAGAGCTATCAAAGAAGTAGAGGCTGCTAGGAAGTCAGGATTTTTCTGCTGCTAGAACATATGGGAAATAATTTAAAAAGCAAACAGAAATGCTCGTTAGGTAACTTCTGTTTCATACAACTTTTTAAACTCTAGTTTAATTTATGCTGTTTGTTATTTCAGGGTGCAGAAGACTTGGTGATGGGAGAAGGCACTTAAAAGAAAACCTAAGCCACAAAACGAAAAGGGTCAGGTAGAACAAATCATTGGACTTATTAAGAAAGAAAACTGAATTCCCATATGCAGGTTGTTCCTCTCAAATAAGTTATTCCTTCAGATTGACTTTGTGGTGCTGCAGTACTGGGCTGGACTAGACTAGAGACCAGTAGCATCAGGAAATCCAGTGGTAACTCTTGCAGGTTATTCAGTTACAGGGTCCCTCTCATGAATATTTGGATAACATCTGTCTGACCTGTTTTATCTAAAATCCTGTGTACCAGCTGTGTATTTCTCAGAGCGAAAGCTGCAGCATCATTCAGGGCTAGCAAATGGTACTGGATTTTGTAAAATCTGGAAGTTCAGTGCCAGAGATTCAGGTCGCTGTTCTTTAAGTCTATTCTTGTACTCATCAAACAAAGGACATTTTAGCGGACACTGATACAAAACAGGAAACCTCCTACTATAGCTTTCAACTCATTAAAGGCTTTCCCAGTAGGCAGTATGAGAATAAAAATTCTTATAAATGGATTGGTAGGGGAGGGAGAAATACAAGGAGAAAATAGTTACATGAATTAATGAAGAGTGGATGAAATTAACAATTTAAAATAGCTGACATGCTGAATAAACATTTAAGAAAAGATGCTGCCTTCCAAGAGATAGGAGGGAGAATGGAATGTAGAACCTGTAAAACATCTATTGAATAATACAAATAAGGAAATGCTTGAGAAATTTTAATAGTCAATGCATTGTTAATAATTGTACTCCCTTTAAGATGCTAAAATAAATCCTTCATGAACTACTGAGAATTAGTTTGGTAAAGAAGAGTCTCTGAAAAATAAGAATGAAAGCAACAGCATTAATATTTCTCCTGAATTTTATACCTGAACAGTTTAGTGCTACCTGCCATTTGCACCAGCTGGTGTTAATTGTTAAGACTTGTGCTGTGATTCATACACAGAGCACACTCTAAAACTGCATATGCCAAAGAGACTGTTGCTTCTCTTGTAGTTTCCTACTAAGAAACCAGGCAAAGTATGGCATATGCAGTCAGTTTACTCTGTGTTATGCCAGGGTTATGCCAGGGGTGTCAACAGAACAAACTAATGTTTTTTTTCTGTGCTGAATTAGAACAGTGTTACTTCCACAAGTGTCTGCTACTTACGCAAAGGCAGAAAGTGCTGGCAACTATTTGGAACTTTCAGATAGTGATTTACAAGAACTTACCTAGAGTGCTTGATTGGAAAGTTTTTCACATCTCTGTTCCCCATTTTCCATGTTTGTTAGTCATTCTATTTCTACTCATTCTTCATTACTAGTTGTCATCCCCTAATAGTTCACTGTGTGGGCTTCATGTCAGTAAGCAAAAAAAAATTGTCCTTTTGGCACCTTTTACTGTTTGTCATGGGTTCAGCAGCAGCAGTCATTTTTTCTCCTTCGTGGTAGCTGGTGCAGCACTGTTTTTGATTGTGGACCTGGGAACAGCGCTGATAACACCAGTGTTTTCAGTTACTGCTTGGTAATGTTTTGGTCTGACCAAGGACTTTCTGAGTCTCATGCTCTGCCAGGGAGGAGGGGAAGCCGGGAGGAAGCAGAGACAGGACACCTGACCCAAACTGACCAAAGAGGTTATTCCATACCACAGCACGTCATGTCCAGGATGTGAACACGGAGAGCAGAGACCCGGAAGGGTGTGGTGGTGGAGCAGTAGGGGGTTTGCTGCTGGGGGGTGCACTGGCTGGGTTGGGCTTGGTGAGCAGTTGTATTCTCTTTCCTTGTATTTCTCTTGTATTATTACTGGTGATAGCAGCAGTGATTTGTGTTATACCTTAGTTACTAAACTGTTCTTATCTCAACCTGTGGGAGTTAAATTCTTTCGATTCTCCTCCCCATCCCCCCGGGACTGGGGGAAGAAAAAGAGGGGAGTGAGTGAGTGAGTAAAACTTAGTGAGTTTTAGAGGCTTAAACCACAACACTGTTTTAGACATTTTTCCTTTGTTTTCATCCTTTAAGTTCTTACCAGAAAATGCTTAAAATCCGTTCAAGTCAGCAACAGAAAAAGAATATCCCTCATTTTAATACTTTTTTTCTGAATTACAAGTAACTGACACTTATACCATAAAAAGATCAGAAGTGGTCTACATGCTATTCCATAATTATTAAAGTAGGGCTGAAGTTCTATGTTTATAAGTTGTAACTCCCTGAATTAAATGATACCAATTAAATATATTTTAAGAAACTTGAAAGAGTTTGGGGGAAAAAAAATCACTCTACACTGCAAAAATAGGTCTAGCCATGATTAATGCAGCGTTGTGTTTGTGAATGGATAAATAATTCATTATTCAGTGAAATGGTCTGAATATTCATAGATATTCTGTTACATGTGAATTAAGTAAATATAAACTGATCTTTTGGGTAGTGTTACCAATATGGCTATGTTTTATAGTGTCTATGTGAGAAAATAAATTTGTGAGGAAAAGAGCAAGGTAAGGTCAAGCTGTGGAAAAGACAATCAAAACCTTTGAGAGGGCACATGAAGTGGAACTTGAACATACATCTTGACAACAAGGAAAGATTTTGTGTACCTTTTTGTTGGCATTTCTGTAAAAATCTCACACTTGCCTGAAAATGGGGTTGTTAATGATACCTGAATATGGTGGTGACAGTAACGCAATCTTAAATCAGCATATTGGATAGCTTTATCATAATTTTGCACAGAGAAATGTGATTTTCTTTTTCTCTTTCATCCCTTAATGCAATTGTATGTATAGAAAGATTACATATGTACGTTTCATACTGTTTGGTTCTCAAGGTCCTATTTAATCTGTTTGGAAAGGTCTATATACAACTAATAATGAATGGCATAAGATGCATTACCAGGCAGGCAACCATTGCTTTTGACTTCATAGAACAATTGGGGAGGGGGGAATCTGGCAAATTTTCAGTTTGGATTTCTTTTTTTCTTATTTTGACACCAAAGCTAATTTAATATACAATGTTCAGTATTCCTTAGTTATTCCACAGATAACATCTGTGAAAATCCAAGATCACTCATGGGTGACCCAAAGAGGACAGGACACAAAAGATTTCATATTCCAGATCCTTTTAAACCAAAGCATGAGCAGGTTTTAGAGTGAAATGAAATGTGGCACCTTCTGTGAACTGAATGAGAAGTAAGGGAAGAGAGGATTAAGTCTCTTACTTTCTTTAGTATCTCCTTTTTATGACATATTTCTCCCTCTGTAACAAGCATTTACATTTTGAGAAGCCAGAAGTCAAGTCATTTTCTATAAACACACACTGGTAGTGAGGTGTGAACTCCTTTGACATCATTCTGATCCTATTTGAATTGTCAGTGGTTTAAAGTTCACTGCTACCATTCTGAATCCTTTAAGGAAAACTGAAGTCAAAGAGAAGCAGCAGGCAGAAAAGTTCCAAGGGGAAAAAGGAGAGGGAGAATGAGGGGAAGCAATAGAGAGCTCTCAAGTAAAGCATGGTCAGTGGGGAGAATCAAGAAGTGGGGAGGTAACAAGGTGGTAATGACTGACATTCTCAATTAGCAAAGAAATGTGAATACCTGATCTATAGGTTATCCTTCTTTCCTGTCTATTCATGTAGGTCACCTCCCATGCTTTCCTGTGAGTAGAAGAGTTTTTGCCTGCCCAAGAAGTAGCAAAGTTTTCTAATAAAGAAAATATTTAAATAGTGGTGCGGGGGTTTTGGGGTGGTGTGGAGATGTTCACTCTGTGTGTGTGTGTGTGTGTGTGTGTGTGTGTGTGTGTGTGTTTTCATTATTTTGGTTGGTTTGGGCTTTTATATATTATAAATATGTATGCATACATAGATACACATATATATATTATATGTATATGTGTATAAACTCACAGAATTGTTTAGGTTGGAAAGGAGCTTTAAGATCATCAAGTCCAGCTGTTAACCTAGCACTCCCAAGTCCACCACTAAAACACATCCCCAAGTACACATCTACACATCTTTTAAATACCACCAGGGATGGTGACTCAACCACTTCAGGCAGCCTACTCCAATGCTTGAAAAGCCTTCTGGGGAAGAAATATTTCCTAATATCCAGTCTAAACCTCTCCTGGCACAATCTGAGGCTGTCTCCTTTCATCTTACCGCTTGTTACTTGGGAGAAGAGGCTGACCTCCACCTCACTGCAACCTTCTTTCAGGTAGTTATGGAGAGGGATATGGTATCCCCCGAGCCTCCTTTTCTCCAGGCTAAACAACTCCAGTTCCCTCAGCGGCTCCTCATAAGACTTGAATATAAATGTGTATACAAACATAAATGTATATATAAACATGTAATATACATATGTATATGCAATGCATTTTGCATTATATTTGCATATCTTTTTAGAAACCAGGTGTTATAACTTTTATTAAGTGGCACCCTTTTAGAATACCAAGTTGTTGCTTGGGACTGTTACCCTATTTCAGGGCCTATTTTTAAAGACAATGTCTAGATAACAAAAACCAGGTAGCAACTTCTGTTTATGTGTGCTGGCAGTTTTAGGGTCACATAGAGCTAAAAAGAAGTTTGTAGTTTGTAAACTTTACTCTGAATGCAATGCAAGTGCAAGTCTAAAACATTGCTGGAATTGACGTGCTAATTGCTATTCTATGTCATAATATGCTAGCATACATGCAGTGTGATCATTATGGTTTTTTTGTGATTCATTTGTTCTTATACTAGCAATTTCTAGTACTACAAAGATGATTATTTCACAAGCTTCATAGAGACCATGATTTCCTTAAACCAGCAAAATAATGTTAATTTAAACTAAATAGGCTATTATGTGTTATTTTATAGCTGTCCACAAAGAGTGGACCCCTGTGGTGGGTAAATCACTTTCCTACATACCTTTCCAAGGTAGTACATAGCTCTCAGAGTGCCTACCGAGTTATAACACTGCCAGCTCCTGGTTATCAGAATTATTTCTTCATTTAAATTAGCAGGGAACTAAAAAAATCACTTGCACTTCTATGCCCTCTGTTTGGCACTAAGTATAACAATTCTGTTTACCACGGATTTAAGGACTTCACCTAATAATCTTCAAAACTGAATTCTCGAACAGCTCTAAGTCAGGCTGAAAGAAGAGGTCTTCCAGAGAGCTGAGCTCCCTCTTATTGTTGGATATGCACTCAACTGTGGTTTAATCTACTCTAGAGGCTAATTAGCTAACTGGAAACAAGAAACCCATCATGTCTCAAAGGCTTTTAGTCTAAATAGTCAGAATGCATGATGGAGTGGTAAATAAGTGTCAGGGCATTAGGGTGATTTTATACTTTTCATATTTCAAAGGGGAGTGGAGTCCTTTGCTTGACTGGAAAGACAGGACCTCTCAGGCTGAAAAAGGACGTCTCTATAGAGACGAAGTTGAGAACTTCAGCCTCTATGTAACTGAACTGATTGAAACACTGTCTTGTTTTAGTTTGGTTTAAAGAAACTAAACATTAGCCTACAATGCCCCCCAAAAGAAAGCAGCACTCTACTCAAAATAACTACAGAGGGTTAAATCATGTTGAAATCAGCTGACTTTCTAGTCATGTAGGAGACAATAATGTGGGTTTTTTTCAATGTTTCCTGGAGAGTATGTGAATTAATCCATTGCTGATCTAATTTCATAAATTATCTTAGAGGCTGAGAATAGCATTTTAATTACATTCCTCATTTACCTAATTTAGTTAATCAAATATTAAAATATTACCATGACAGATACCGCAACAATATGACAGCGTTTAACATCAAATATCACTTCATTAAAAGCAAGTTTTAATTTTTCATACTCCTCCTGTCTCTCACAGTAAGCAACAATAATTCTAGAGAATCAGTAACAACAAAAGGCGTCAATTCAGGTTTCACATTTTCTTCCGGCATCTGGCAAATCATAGAATCATAGAATAGTTAGGGTTGGAAAGGACCTTAAGATCATCTAGTTCCAACCCCCCTGCCATGGGCAGGGACACCTCACATTAAACCATTCCATCCAAGGCTATGTCCAACCTGGCCTTGAACACCGCCAGGGATGGAGCATTCACAGCTTCCCTGGGTAACCCATTCCAGTGCCTCACCACCCTTACAGTAAAGAATTTCTTCCTCATTCTTATGGAAGAATGCCAATAACCAGGTTGGTTAGAAGAGGAGGAACACTACAATATAAATAGCAATAATTTTATCAAATGTATAGAAAGTAGAGCTATGCATGTAGCAGTGAACATGAACATGAGATAATGATACATGTATCAAGATGTAATTTTACTTAATTAAAAGACAATAATTTGAAGTCATTGGAAAAACTGATGGCGCGTAGTACCTGTGAAGAATTTTTCTTGTTTCTTAACTCAGGCATCATTGGCTGAACAGACAACACAGCACCATATATGCCAGCTAGGTAGAACCCTGGAAAATTACTTGTTCTGCAGCAAGAAAGCTAAATGGTAAGGTATGTAATGTGGTATCAATTTAGTTTTTGAAAAATGAAAGTTGGTTTGAGAACTCTGATACACTGATTTCAAGATAGACAGTGAAGAAAAAAAATCATGGGAGTTGCCCAGATGTCTTGATTTAAACTTGGCTCATCTGGCAAAACTGTTACTGGCATCAGCGTGTCATGATTTCATTCAATAAATGTTTAACAGGTATTATTAGGAAATCAGCAGGAGTATTTTGAAACAACAATTCAATGAGGCCATCGAGGGAAGAATAACCTCCAGTAGAAGTGTTAGGAATCATAGAATCATAGAATAGTTAGGGTTGGAAAGGACCTTAAGATCATCTAGTTCCAACCCCCCTGCCATGGGCAGGGACACCTCCCACTAAACCATGCTTTCCAAGGCTCTGTCCAACCCAGCCTTGAACACCGCCAGCAATGGAGCATTCACAGCTTCCCTGGGCAACCCATTCCAGTGCCTCACCACCCTTACAGTAAAGAATTTCTTCCTCATATCCAATCTGATCTTCCCCCATTTAGGTTTGAACCTGTTACCCCTTGTCCTATCACAACCAGCCCTCATGAAGAGTCCCTCCCCAGCATCCCTATAAGCCCCCTTGAGATACTGGAAGGCTGCGATGAAGTCTCCAGGCAGCCTTCTCTTCTCCAGGCTGAACAGCCGCAACTTTCTCATCCTATCTTCATACGGGAGGTGCTCCAGTCCCCTGATCATCCTCGTGGCCCTCCTCTGCATTTGTTCTAACAGTTCCATGTCCTTTTTATGTTGAGGACAGCAGAACTGCACATAATACTCCAAGTGAGGTCTCCCAAGAGGAGAGTAGAGGGGCAGGATAACCTCCCTCGACCTGCTGGACACAATCTTTTTGATGCAGCCAGGGATACAGTTGGCTTTCTGGGCTGCAAGCGCGCACTGCAGCCGGCTCATGTTCATTTCTTCATTGACCAACACCCCCAAGTTCTTCTCCGCAGGGCTACTGTGAATCTCTTCTCTGCCCAACCCGGAGCTGTACCTGGGATTGCTCGGATCCAGGTGTAGGACCTTGCACTCATCATGGTTAAACTTCATCAGGTTGGCATCAGCCCACCTCACAAGTGTGTCAAGGTCCCTCTGGATGGCATTCCTTCCCTCCAACATATCAACCAAACCACACAGCTTGGTGTCATTGGCAAACTTGCTGAGGGCGCACTCAATCCCACTGTCCATGTCACCAACAAAGATGTCGAACAAGACTGGTCCCAACACCGATCCCTGAGGGACACCACTCATTACTGGTCTCCAGCTGGACATTGAGTCATTGAGCACAACTCTTTGCATGCGGATATCCAGACAGTTCTTTATCCGCCGAGTGGTCCACCAATCAAACTGATGTCTCTCCAACTTAGAGACAAGGATGTCATGTGAGACAGTGTCAAATGCTTTGCACAAGTCCAGGTGGATGACATCAACTGCTCTACCCCTGTCTATCAGTTCCGTAGCCCCATTATAGAAGGCCACCAAATTGGTCAGGCAGGATTTCCCCTTAGTGAAGCCATGCTGGCTGTCACCAAGCACCTTGTTGTTTTTCATGTGCCTCAGCATGCCTTCCAGGAGAATCCGCTCCAAGATTTTGCCAGGCACAGAGGTGAGGCTGGCTGGTCTGTAGTTCCCCGGGTCATCCATTTTCCCCTTCTTGAAAATGGGGGTTATATTTCCCTTTTTCCAGTCATTGGGAACTTCACCTGACTGCCATGATTTTTCAACTATGATGGACAGTGGCTTAGCAACTTCATTTGCTGGCTCCTTCAGGACCAGCAGATGGATTTCATCAGGTCCCATGGACTTGTGTACGTTCAGGATCCTAAGACAGTCTCGAACCAGATCCTATCTTACAGTGGGCCCAGGGTCTTCATTCTCACTGTCCCTGCACCTGCCTTGCAAGACTTGAGTGGTGTGGTCAGAGAAGTAACTTGTTACTGGCAGTCTAAAGTTTGATATATTTGCCTGTCTCATTCATCTTAGGAGATGTATATAGGGCATAAAATATACCTTTTTTTTTTTTGTCATTTTGCTAACACTTAAGTATTAGATAATGTATGTGAAGATCTAACAATAAATGCTGGCTCTGGAAACAAAATTGTAGGTAGCTGAAGTTTTCTTAACAAAAATAATTACCAAAAGAATATAAAAGGCAGAAATGAAATCAGCTTGAATTCCTTTTTGACATAAAAGGAGATTACCAATTTAAATTACATTTTCTAAAAGTAATTCACAATAAAATTCTACTTAGAACACTAACTTGCCAATTAAGTGTAACTACTGTAATCCCTTATATTAACCCAGTGACTGCATGTTTTGTAATAAATGTAAAATTTTAAAGTAGTGAGAATGCCAAAAGAATTTTTTCTAGTAAAATAAGAACTAATGCTCAGAATCCATAGTTTTCTTCAGCTAAGTGATAATTTTCTGATAATATCCACATTTTATAGCATGTCTATGTCAGAGTGTCCTTATACATCTTAGTTTTCCACATAATTATACCTTATTTCATTTAGCACAGTGATGCTTTGTCTGTGGCATAAAAAAAAGAATGAGCAAATATCACTGCAGCAAGTCTTCAATCTCAAGATTCACCCACAGAAAAAATTCTGGAAGCTTCGCTACTAGTGTGCTTTTATTATCTTGCATCCAAAAAATGCTGCAGAGTATTTCCCAAGTGGAAATATTCCATGGTGTTGGCTGAAAAGCAAGACCAAAATCCCAGAGCCTATCTACCTGTTAAGCTCTGTCTTTATAACTATGTTGCTTTACTCTGCTTCTTTTTATTAGTTGTTACTGTACTTTTACCTCTCAAGAGAAATTACCCGAAGTCTTCATTCCTTCCAACCTGAATTTTAAGTGTTACTTTAACCATTGCACCAGTCCCAATTCTAAACCCAAATTTTGGTGTTCTTTTAGAATAATGAAAGTTCAGGGGATTTTCCTGTCCAGAGGCGCTTGATGGGAGACACCAACAGCGGTACTGATATAGGCTACAATTTCGTGTCAGGATCAATGCATGTAAATTGCGTGTCAGGTTTGTTTAAGTACCAGAGTCATCGACAGTCGCACATTGGTTGACTATGCCTCACCCAGGCAGTTTGTTACAAGGCGGCTTTTTGATGGCAGAGAAGGCTATTTGAGAGCAAGTGACATTAATTTGTTCCGAATGGTGCTGACGTCCACATGTTGTGGGAACATACCACAGCCTCAGCATTACACTTGGAGAGGTGTTGGATTCACTAGTGTCCCTGCTAGGCTTACATGTAAAATGTTTCCCTGCCTCACTGTTTACTAATAAAATCCATAAGCGCTTGAGTATTTTTCAGAAGGAAAAAGCTTGAAGCTTGCAAGATTCTCATGGGAACAACCAAGTTCTATCTTTGGCTTCAGTTGATATTTTGCTATTAATGCAAAGTCCATCAGCTTCCACAGGCCCACTGATACTAAGGATAGGGATACTAACACTACAGTACAATGGTAAAAATCTGATATCCTGGCAGATACAAAATACACATTTCAAGCCTCCTTTTGATTAGAGAGGGAGTTAAGTCCTAAATTTGGACCTATTTTTTCTAATTCCTTCTCAGTGTCTCTGATAATTGAATTAATCAATATGAAGCTTCTCAGGTGTTTTCTGAAAGAGCAATATCTGGCTTAAACCCAGCTCAGAGGCAGTGCTTAGCACTTTGAATCCTTAGGGGGCGAAATGGCTGTCTTTTTTCAGCCCAGAAAGAAGTATCAACATTTCTAGGGCAGGATGGATTTAGGCCTCCATTTCTTTGTGGCTGCCTACAGATTGGTTACTGTAGCAATCATTTTTGAACACCTTGCAGTCCCTGTGAGTGCCACAGAATAGACTTGGTACCTATTTCAGGACTGTTACTTTCACTAGTGATCAGGGAACTAATGAATATCTGCTCCCTGCAATTTAGTCTGTGTTGTAATAATACCAAGGAAAAGTCTGTTTTATTTCTCTGTATTTTTCAAAGGCTATTTTCCTTGCCAGATTTTCCTCGTCTGTTCATCACCTTCTAATACCCATGATGTGAAATACTGAGTATGAATCTAGAAATATTTCTTGTAGACATTTAGTGGGGCTAGTGAGCAAATACTTCAGAAAAGTGAATAATTGAATAGCTTTTAATCTCTTTGCTCACTGTTGTCTGTGAATATATTACTTTTCCTCAAAATATAATTTTTGTTAGTTTTTCCACTAAGACACAGCTATGCAGTGTGCTAGAAGATGTAACTGAAGTATATTTACATTGATTTATCTGGTTGACATTCTGCTGTTTGACTATGCAGAACCAAACTAAAAAAGAGGGTATTAAGAAAAGTAATCTGGAAATAAATCAGTGTTTGGAGGTAGCAGAACGTTTTGTGACTTTGTGATATTGATAAAATAATGACTGGGCAGGTAGAAGGAAAATATCAAGTACTGGAAATAAACATCTACTTAAGGACTGACTAGCCAGCATGCAGATATTTGAGTTGGCAGGGCAAAAAAATGTACATGTGAAAAGGGCTAATTAATAATAACCTCCCCCTAATTGTAGGGAGGTTACGTGGCAATGTGGGATTCACATAAATGCAGGGAAAACAAATGTCTGACAGCAGCATACAAGATCTGTCTCTTCTAAGAGCTAGGTAACATGGAAGATCTAGCTCAGATATGTAGGCTGGACAATGCTGTATATCTTACCATACAGAGGGAAGATAAAAAGTACTGTTACAAGAATGATATGCACTTGAAGGAAGATTGCAGTAAGAAATCTCTGTTAGCACAACAATATAGTGAGGACAGGGTGCCTCACAAATTATGAATTTCACCTGGATCAGAGTGTAGATTATACCGGAGAGGGAAACTTGAAAGGTAAGGAGATCATAATAAGTGCAGCTTGTCTCTGAACTACCACAGAAGTTACGTTTAGAACTAGAATAAATCTGAATTTGCCTTTGAATATTATTTAGGTGAAAAAGGTGATGAATGAATAGAAGCGTGGAGGTGCAACCGCATTTCAGAATTTCACTTTTATGGTTTCTAAATCTAGGAATGTTTGATAAGAACAAACAGAGTGTCTGTGCATACTGCCTGTACACTACAGATTAATGTAACAGAGACGCAAAAGACAGTGGGTTTTTAACCCCTAGAGGTTGTATTTGTTAAAACAACAGGAATTTCAATTATTTTCCAATTAATAAATGTATACGGACTGCACTGAGTTCATATTTAGGTCTTGGGAGCTAGAGGAAGAATATACAGATTGTAATGACGGCACAGCAAATGTAAAGTCATAACATTTTGAGACTCATTATACATAGATAAGAGTTCAGTGTAGCTAAGAATACCCATGTATTCTTGACCTTTTTTTGAAATACAGAAATGGTGCTTAGATGTGAACTTCATTATGGTCTCCAGTGAGACACAGCTATTCATTTTTTAACTGATTAATTTAGGTTACTGTTGATGAAAGACTTCATAGGACTAAATATGGAGATCTCCCAGGGAAGTGTACTGTTTTATAAGCAGGTATCACCTGCCTAACTAAATGCTGATAAGTAGCTATTTTGTCAAGTTTTTCTGTATACAAAATAATAATTAAGTAGAAAATGTAAAAATTAAATTGTGTTACTCCATACACTGAACTTGGCTTTTAGTCTTTGTTATGAAATGTGCTTCCTTAGAAGCACAGATACAATTAAAAAAACATCATCTTGAACAACAGACAGAAGCATGCAGGCTGTTCTTCAGTAAATGAAAAATTATAAAGCAAATGGCACCTATTTGATTATCTAATTAATTGTTTCTTGTAAACTATAAAAGGTAGGAATATGTAAATCATGCACTGGGCACTCCTTCAGGAAAATTATCTGGGTTTGTACAGACTGGGACCATCACTGGGAGTTTCAGTCTAAACAGCAGAGTTTGGAAATTACAGGAAATAGAACAGGTTTTAATTCTAGATATTAGGCATGGTGTTTAGATAATTTAGTGCAAACTGCTGTGCTGTGGCTGGTTTGTGCCTATTGTGTGAATAAATGGACAACAGAAATAAAATGGCTTATTGGCAATTCTGGCAGGGTGTTTTAAAATTATAAAGTAGGAATTTTTTGTAGCTTTCTGTATATGTTTTCTAGTGAAGTGATACATGCAAAATGTAATAAATCAGAATTTTTAGTTTATAATTGGTTTACTGTATAGACAGAAATTAAGAAAAATAGATAATGTGTTTCTAATACAAAACTCTGGAATAATTTCACTGTTTATAAAAATAATAAAAATTAACTCTATGAAATTATTACTTCATTTACGCTCGGTCTCTTGGAGCATGTAGAATCCAACCAGATGTCTTGTATTAATTTGAGTAGACAGGAGTGATAAATTTTCAAAGCTCTACTGACCTTGTAGTAGCTATCGCAGATTGCTATACCTGAAGATCTTATCCCTTTCCTTTTATGGATAATTTTATCTTTGGCTAAAGGTCAGAATCAGTCTGCTCGATAAGCAATTTAAAATTAAAAGCTGTAATAACAGTTCAGTAAAGTTCTGTCATTCTGCTGCATAAAGTGATTAAATATACATAAGTATATGATTAAATTTTCTACTTAATCGTCTTCAAGTGTTAAAGGAGTCTTAAAATACCCCACGCCATTGTCAGAATAGCATATATAAATAAATACATTTTATAATGTAGATTTATTGATGTCTGTAAGTTTTGGGCTGTGTTTGCTTTTAAATAGATTATTTTTCATCGGGCTTAACTCCAAAGTCTTAACTTAATGCAATACTTGTTCTGAAGCAATAAGATAAATTTTTAAATAGAGGTGTTCATCTTTTGCTGTTGAACTCAGGTTTCTGAGTACTCCCAATAGAATAATCTGTCCTACAGGGTATGCTAATATTATCCTGATTTATATCATATAATTATCTAAACACTACTGTTACAGGGTATGGATATAACAGTATCAATACAAACAATACTTCTAAAGATAAATTTACTCATGATGAGCTACCCTAGAAAAGCTAAAATAAAAGTTTTAAAGAGCAAATTTTGTGCAGTGAGGTTTTAGTATAAATAAGGAACTGTATCTTATTAACATGAAGTATATAAAACTTGAAAGTAAAACCCAATTTCTGAATGGACAGAATGGAAAAAAATCTGCCAAATTTGCTCATTTATACCTTTCTGCAAGGGGAAAGTCAGGAACAATTAATCTGATAAAATTTAATTTAAATCTGTTCAGATTTGTTAGAGGATTTTTCAAAGATTTTACATGAGTTTGAACTCAGTGGTCAAATATATATAGGTTTTATATTAGACCATGTTTTTCAGGGAACGCTTAGTCTTCTGTAAGGATATATGTGCAGGTAAGGACCCATGTGTTGAAAATCAAACACTGAAACTCAGTTATGAAGTACAATTTTACTTAGAGAGGTAACATTAGGAAGACTTCCTTACTTTGGCTGCACTTTTACATAATCTGCCTTGTTGAGGTTGTTGAATGAACTGAATTTATTCCGTATTTAATATGGAATGTGATTTCCTGGGAAGCTCAAAATGGAAGACAAAAATCCATTAACCTGGACAATGTAATAATTTATATAAAAATGTATTACTAGAAGCAAAGGTGAACTAAAAAAACTTTCTCATTGGAATCCATTTGCTCAGTTGTTCAGATACAGCATACTAGTACATGCTAGTATGTGTTTAAAGGTATAATACAAGCTTCAGTACAAGTTGATGAGGTGGCAGCAGTTCAGTCTCAAAAGAAATCTTGGAGCTTCAGCTTGCTGTGCCTTTTCACTTGGCCTAAGTCCCTTGACCTGCATCTTACCTGGGGTGCCTACAGAGAAGCACAACAGAGGGCTGAGGACACTGCATTTGAGGCATCTGCCCCTTTCTCTAGTCTAAAGACTTTAGGAAGAAATTTTGGTGTTCCCTATAGTAGGCCAGAACACAAACAACAGGGACAGCAGTACACAAAGGGAACCTTTGTGACGCTGACAATATACACAGTAAAAACATTCAAAAGCATGATATGGGTTAAAAGATTGTATGTCGGAAGCTGGGGCAAAGAAACAAACCTGTCGGTCCTAAACGATGACTCCTGCCAACATTATTCTTGTGCTCATGTATTCGCTTTTATTCAGGTTTCTTTACTGTGCCCTTTTCTGATGGTTGAGTGCTTGGCATAAGCACTGCCAGCACATTCAGATCTTTCAGGGAGCAACACTGATCCTCTGTGTCAGAAATCCTGCTTCTTCAGTGCCCTAGGCAGGTCATGAGCGAGTCTGATAGCTGTCCAAGCAGCATAGGCACAGGTTAATGATTACCTTGCCCAGTTTCTGACCATTCTAACACAGCCCTGTGAGGCTGCTGGATGCCGTCCAGTCAGCAGTTTTCCATTCCAGGAAGCTGTGGGTATCTGCGACGAAGCATGAATCACAGCTATCTGTGCTTGGCCTGTACAATAACAGCCCATGGTTGAAAACCCGTCAAAGATAAAAGAAACCCAGGGATTTGGCAATGCTGTTTACACTGGTGTCTGACATCTTTGCTGTTCATTAGGGAACTTGGCTAAACATGCTAAACATTTTTGTGATCATAGCTTGATATTTCATTAATATTAATGAGCCAAGTTTATGCTGTGTAGAGATCTACTGTACCAAAGAAAAATTAAAACTAGTGCCTGTTAATTAATATTATTCCAGCTACTAATTTAGTGCCTGTTTCTTTGATATAATCTGTCTAAATTCTTAACTGATTATGCATAACAGATCCAACCCATTTGTTATGACTAATGAAATATGGTGCTTCTTAATGGTAACAAATGTCTGCTATTAGATTTGAACCTCTGTCCTTCTACGTGAATTTTGTGGGAGGTTCTTTAAACTCAAGGCTTCAACGGGGAAAAAGATAACCCTCCTAAAGTAATATGAAGACAGATGTGACCTGTACGGTCCTGCGCACTCTTTTTCTTTAATATTCTTTATTACTGTGCTGTTAGAATATATTTAATATCATGTAAATTCTGATGTAAGAGAATTAGATTAGTTCTATATCCAGTGAATTACTTCAGTGTTTTGGAATAGTGAAGTCTTGTAGAATTAAGTTGCTGGCCCAGCATGCCATTGGCTTCAGGTTATTAATGCAAATTTAAGTACATTAGTACAGTATTTAATATAATAGGGCCTGTCCTTCTTCAAAATTCCTATGACTTTGATGAAAAAAGCTGTCAAAGGAAAAGAGCCTAGTAATGGCATATATTTAAGTTTACGTGTTCCCACACAGTAGATCAGTTTGTTACTTATTGACTGCTAGATTGGGCAAAGTTGGCAAGGTGGGGGTCAGCTGTCCTAACAATTCCTGGCATAAATCAGTGTAGTAAACCTCTTTTTTTCACCCAAGCTAATGGGCATGCATGTGTGGTTTCCTGTGCCTTCATATAGTCAGAGGAGAGACCATGTGTACAAGGATTTTGTTGGGAGGAGGCCTAAGATCCTCATCCATTTCCATTTGCTCTCCAGCTAAGGGACGTTCGTGTTCCCACTGCAATGCTATGGCTCATCCGAAGAACCAGGAAGACAGCAGTATTGCACAGAGCATAGCAGTAATGGCAGCACAATGGTAGGGCAGCAGAGGATGGAAAGGAGGTGGGTGGTTTGAGATTTACAGTCTTCTATGTAAGTCTTAACCTTAATCCTTACTATTTTCTTGTCCACTTACTCAATAGGATAGCTTTGGGTGTGGGGAAGAAGTCTTCAAAAGTGACATAAACTGTAGTTTTGACCAGTGCCAAGTGCAGCAATATGGCATAACTTTGGCAGACATGATTTCTAAATCTGAAAACTCCTAGAGTGCTAGAACAATAAAATGAAAGATGAAAAGGTTTACAGCCGCTGTGTGCCAGGTTCAGTGTATAAATTTGAAATATGCCATTAAGAAATACAAAAATATCGGTTGCACAGAACTGAGTTATCAGAACAGTGCTGCTCAAAACTGAGAATCGAAGATGACAGACACGTTGATGTGCTTTTTTTGTGGCCAGAAGAATCATTTCTAGGATAGAGAAATAGAATATAAAGTAGTCATATGATATACTAAGTATCTATGATCCTCAGGAGCATGCTTTTCTTCTATGCCTGTTTATTTGAGGTGCTAATTGAGGGTAAAACCAGCAGTTATTGTGGTTGATTGGCTAGAATCAGAACAGGGTTTAGCAATTACAAATGCCAGAAATATAAGAGCTGACATATTTGTGCATATATGGGGTTTTTTTTTGACATTCAGGCCACATCTAATACCAAATAAAATTAGTTCCAAAGTCATTCATCAGTCTAGAGATGAAGATGTTAGTGGTTTTCATGAATTCAAGGTCGCAATATTTGAGGTAAATCGTCTATCACCAAATGTAGTTTAAGGGAACCCAGTAATATTGTAACCCACAACTCCACTGAATGCTTGTCTTATCTTGCTTGCAATTAGAACTTACCCAATAATGCTACTGCTTGAAAATTACTTGCACTAACAGAGGAAGTAAAATATGATGAAGTAGTTAGTTCACTCTGGCTGCTGCAAGTAATGCTGAACAGTTTAGATTTGATCCTTGCCTATCTTGTAAACAGTTATTTTTGTAACTTGTTCAGATAGGGGATTAGACTCATTTCTCATACATGCTCTATTTGCTGTTATTTTTTCTCAGTCTTACTTCTAGAGATAGTTGTTTCAAATAATACAGTGCCATCACTCTGTGATTACATTTGAACAGTTTTCTCAAGCAGACATTACACAGCCAGGGCTTACAAGTGAAAAGGTGACGGAAAAAGGCAGCAGCAGCCTCACACCGACCCCAGCACTGGCAAGTTTGATCTTTGAGATCACTAAGAGAAAGAACTACACAGCATATAGACACATCTCCAAATGTCATTCCAGATAATTCTTGAAAGGAAGGACCTAACAGCAAGTCTCCAGGAGAACACGTGCTTCAGGAGGCAGGACACACATATAGCAGAATGTGAAGGAAGGAACAGCCTGGTATCCTATACTAGCGTTGGAATCCTGTTGTGTCACTTCAACCACCTGACCTTACAAAAGAAGCAAAAAATACCATGAATATTGAATTACTAGCAACTGGAAAAAAGAACTTTACTCCCCTAAGACTCTACAGTAATACTGCAGTCATTTAAATATCAGCTGTCTATCAGATGTGGTCGCTGGAGCATGCTCTGTTAGAAGAGGCCTCATAAGCTTTGGGGTGTCTTTGTGTACCCTTTTCTTCAGCATGACACTGCAAGACCCAGTAAAAGCAGAAGGCTTGATCAAAATATGTGAGGAATCCAGAAGCAGAACAATTTTTGTACATAAAGATGCCCTGGATTCCGAAGTCAGTTTTGATGACACACTTTGGAGAACAGTCCTGACATATCACAGTTTGACAGATGCAGCCAGAACATGCTCTGTGACATAAGCTCTCTGCTGATCAGTTCTTTGCAGGATGATTTGGTAGCACAGGGGAAAAGAGGAGATACAGGATACTTAAGATAAAAGATACTCCAACAGTGATTGTTGTTCTTTCAGATATTATGTTTAGAATGGATTCTGTAATCTGCTTCCCAGTTCATTAGGATGCAGGCAGTAAGGGAAACATGGAAGGTTTTGGCTTTCCAGAGTTTTATATCTTTACAAGGAAGCAGAAACTGGCACTGGTTACTCTTGTGTGCCTAAGTTGCTGTTCTGGAGTCTCCAATATTGCTCAGATGAGGGACAGAGGTCCTGTATAATTGAAGTCATATTGGCAGTAAGATCTTCAACCACTACAGCTTTTCTAATATTAAGATGATAAAAAATGTGGTGCATGAGGCAACCTGTTTTCGAGAGAGAAATGTGATAGATAGAAATCATCTACCATAGGTAAGGCAAATACAGCATCTAGGGATTTAACTCAAGTAGAAGACAATGATACACCTGAAAACTTCATTCTGTATTTGACCAGTTATTACTGAAGGAACCCAACTATAGAGAAAAACTGTAAATGGGTTTCAGATTTTATTTAGTTTGCCAGAGATATTCTGAAATGCAAAGGCCTGATGCAGCAAATATCCTCTGAAGGGTGGTGCAAGGATAAATTTAATGATGTTTGCATGATAACTTGATATTAAAATAAGGATAAAAATAGAGAAGAATAATAACGCTCTTTAAAAAAATTCACTTAGTATGCCAAGTGTGTCTAAACCCATGTGTAGTGCTAAAACATTTGTTTTCTTATAGGTGTCTATGAATAAATGAGGTACAACTTTCACAAAACAATGGCAATGTTAAGCTTTCCTAAGGAAATAGAACTAACTCCATCTTACATTATGGGTTGTTGGGTTTTTTTAATTGTTTTTTTAAAATTAAGTGCAAGTGTAAGGACATTATAGTTGCAATATTTCTGTGACCGTAAAGGCAGTCAGTGTGTTAGTGTGAAGCAAGTTGTACATTAAGTCTGATCAGATCTGTGGCCAAGGACAGCCCAGGTGGAGCTAAAATCTAAACCTAGAAAGCTATTACACCTGTCTATTCAAAGTTATACAGGAAAGTTTACAGATGTGAGGTCAATGAAAAATTATGGTTTTGAAAACTCATTCTGTTTCTGATCTTTCAAGATGATAAATGCACTGCTTTGAGTTTCAGTAAGGACATTTTACGAGTTTCAGTAAGGGCAAGGATAAACTCACAGGGGAACATTTTAAATGAACAGCATTCCAATATGATTTTTTAAAACAAATGTTAATTTTTCATTTTATGACTACTTTCTTTCTAGAAAAGTTTATACCAACTTCATACATACAGAGGATGGGAAAGGTAGTATTACTTGGGAAACATTTATAGATAAAATTTCTCTTCATAGGCAGCAAGTTATTGCAGTATGTTATGCCAAGGTTCTCAAATTCAAATACAAATACACAGACAGAAGACAGAAGGAATTACAAAAACCAATTAAGGTACTGTACCACTGTTTCACTCATCTAGGTAGGCTGAGTGTGTAAACCCCTTTATATTTAGGGTCAGTAATGGATTTACTGAGGTGTGATTCTTGATTTTCTGTTTCAAAGGTTTCTCTTTTTGCTCCTTTTGCTAGACATCTCAAAACATAAGCATCAGTAGCAGAAACCCGATCAATAAATCACCTTTACAGAGCAAACACAGAAATACTGGAGGAAGAAAATGTAGGGATAAACTCCTCCATTTTTTCCAGATATTAGAGAAATATTTTTATTTGTGCCATTTACAGACAATCTTGTTACTATGCAAGCTGCTGCAATTGACTGTAATCATTGTGCCATTGTATAAAGGTAGGGAATAATTTTTTCTTTGATGAATGGAAAGCAGCAGTTAAAGGGAAAATTGTTCTCTTTTCACAGGATGTTATTGACAGAGCCAAGGAAACAACAAGTCTTAGGCCATGAAAGTGAATATTTTATGTCTGGAAGATGATGATAAGACAAGAAATCCCAAAGCACTTCACACAGGAAGAGAGAATATTGCCGACTCTCAAAACATTCTTATTCTATGGATTTCCCTGAAAGCTCCTTTTAAATCATTTATTAAAGTGACCAGAATGCAGTAATTCTAGGAAAACAGACACAACAATCCTAGACATGTTGTCAAAACACTGAAAAAAACACAAAGAGCAAAAATGAGTTGCGTGCACTGTTTTTTCCTAAGCAATGTGTTGATAGAGAAAATATTTCATTATGTCAAAATGGAATACAGTAATAATTGTAAAAATATAAATATATGCATAAATGTGTTAGGGAGTCTTGTAAATATCAAGAAGTGCGCCTATTTTTTTTGTCACACTGGAAAGAGCCTTCTACATTTTTTATTGTCTTTAGTCAGGTTGTTAAGAAATATATCACACTACATGTTTGCAGTTTGAAAACCGAATCATAGAATAGTTAGGGTTGAAAAGGACCTTAAGATCATCTAGTTCCAACCTCCCTGCCACGGGCAGGGATACCTGTCACTAAACCATGTCACCCAAGGCTCTGTCTAACCCAGCCTTGAACATCACCAGGTATGGGGAATCAGATCAAATTGCTTCAATAATGAAAACTGTAGGTGCATCAAACCCAAAAGTTGCATCATTAAAGGTGCTTAAGCATATTCTGAATGGAACTTTGCATTTCTAAGTATGAAAACCTTTGCAAAAGCAGTTAGAACCAAATATGTAGGAGATTCCTATGGACTCTTAGCTTTAGGTTACTTTTCTCCCCATGTATGTTGAGAATGGGGCTGCTGGCTACAGGTGTGAAGCAGGCCCTTTATCTTCCTGCTTCTACAGTAGTTTGTTGGATTGTTTTTTTTTTTCTCTTTTGTGAAGTTGTAACCTGCCATTTCGGTCTAAGTAAATCACACCAAGAACAAGAGGTGAAACTTTTTTCAAATACCTGTATCTTTAACAAATCCTTCAGTGTTTTTTAAAATGCCACATTCTGTGTTAGCTTTTTTTTTGTTTTTTTGTGTTTTTTTTTCTTCAAATTACTTTATTCCCTTTCCGTTGCACGGAGAATTAAGCAAGACTGTGAGGATAAGCATAGGTTTAAATCACGTATGTCATACATTCTTCTGGGCAGCTGCAGCTGCATTTCATAACCTGATTTTAGCTTTGAGTATGAAGCATCATAGATAGTCTCAAGGCTACAGAATTCACCTAAGTCCTGGACAAGCACTTTCACTGATTAAGATGTTGCAAATTTTTGTTTCCTTTCAAGCCTATACTTCTCACTGTCCTGATCTCTGGCTTGTAGGGTTCAGCTTTAGCCTGTCTTCGTTTCTCTATATAGTTATATTATGCAAATTAAGAGAGAGCATGCCACCTCTGTGTAGCTGGCAGGTCCACATCTCCTCGTGCAAAAACCTTATTAGTATATAGCAACTTAGAACATCAGTGTGGGTTTCTACTTTTTGTCATTGTCTACATTTGTCTCTTCTCAGCGGGGTGAGTGACAAGGTCTTAAGTTTTCTACTATACATCTTTCTACAATTTCCATGCTATCAAAGATTTCTTCCCCTCGGCTCCCCTGAAAATTACAATACCCATTAACTTTTATTGAGCCAGGAAATTTTTAAAGAAATCCTTGTAGGGCTGCGTTAGGAATCCAAGCTGACTCGACAGAATCCAACAGAACATCATGAAAAGGCCCACAATACTTAATTTTTCTGTGCTTCAGAATAGACAGTAATTTGGGACTGAATCAGCCCTCTAATTGACACAAACTACATATATTCCAGTATTAAAGTAGAAATAAGCTAATATGTTTAAGACACTAATTTGGGAAATCCTTTAGTCACTCCCATGAATTTTAATACGTAGTTCGTGTTAATGCATTTTCTGTAATTAATTTTGACAACGGATGCTAAAAAGAACAGAATTACTAATTAATTTCAAAATATGTATGAGCAAATGCTCAAATTTCTTTAATTGCAGGAGTTCTAGTATGGGTACGTTATTGATGAATAATGTATGAACAGTAGAAAAAAGTTATTTATGGTAGGGAATGTTTATTTAATTTTGTCCTTATTGAAAAATTTACATGATTTTGAATGTTTTTCTCCCCTAGAACCTGTCTACTCGTATGGAATCTCAAACTCTGCTATGGTAAAAAAAGAATCCACACTCTCTATGTAATATTTGAATTAATTTTAAACTGATTATGGTAAGAAAGCATGATGTAGCTTTACTTTTAGCAACCCTGTTGCGACTGGAATACAAGTATGATAGCAGAATCTGGCACTTGTGCTTCTGTGAATGCTAATGTAAGGAAGCATTTCAATGCACACTAGAATTTAAAAAGTATTATTAATCGAAGTTTTTAAGATTTATGATTATGGGCCTTATAACTTGAAAATAATACTATAAAATGTAAATAATTAATTAAAATGCTCAAATATTTCACAAGGTTAGAAATTTGCATGTTTCTCTTCCTGCTGACCAAATTGGTACCTAGAAGTACTCCATACAATCTCATTCTGAAATCCTTCCCCCAAGCATAATGTTACATTACCATTCCTTAATATTCCTTAGTTTTCTGATCCTTTTACCCATCTGGTTACCTAGATATTAATGTTTTGTTCTGACTACAAATCGCTTTTTTATTCCAAAAAATAGACTTAGTCTGGCACTATTGCTCTCAAGTTACACCGCTGTACCACTATATTTAACTTTATCTTTGTTCTTTCGCCAAAAGAACTGCGTAACAGACTGTGCAATCTTTAGACAACGATCCTTGTAGTATGGATGATTTACCATCAACATTCCAGGAGAACTAAGGAAGCGTACTATCTTTGTTTGAAATGCTTATATTGCAGCTACAGAAAAGTTCCATAAGCCAACAGATACAAATGATGCCAAATACTCTGCAGTTTTCAAAGTTTCCATTGCCAAGAGTACATTTTGATCTGGCCAAGATCAAATAGGTTTCTTTTTATTTCTGACAACACAGTGTGCTGGAAAAGTTGGTACAGCTTTTTTGAAAGCATACAGCTGCAAATCGTAAAATGTTCTATTTATGATTTTTTGATTAAACTAATGCACTGAACATTGTCATCACTTTCCAGCCCTATGAAAAATTTGGGCTCCAGCAAAGATTATTTATTGTTAGGAAGGAAATTAGTAAATACAGTCATTGAGTATTTTATTCACTTTAAAAACAGGCTCTCTAATATTGAAAATGATACATAGCGTACTGCTCACAGGGCTGGCATGACATCTTGAGGGCCCCAGAAACCAAGTAGTTTCAACCTCCAGCTGCTCATTTTCCCTTATTTCAAGAACTCAGAGCAAAATTCCTTTCCCTGTATAGTTTTACTGAAACCATTTGTTACTGTAGTGATGAACTAAGTACTATGTCTCTACCCCTTTCTCTTACATATTCAATCCTTTGGGACAGATTTTCTTTAATCTAATGTTGCTATATCTGTCTTCATTGACCCAAGTAAGGGGCGCTGATTACTTTTAACTAGGTGAAGAACAAGAAGAAAAAAAAAAAGGGGGGGGGGGGGGGGGGGTACGGCATGACCCTTGCAGTATTGTGTTGGAAATTGTGTTTTGATGAATGTAGTCCAGATAACTCTTCCATGCATGTCAGATGTTTCTTGATGCCTCCGTGAGTTAACATGGAGACACCTCAACTTTTAAAAAGGGCAGCCCTGATCTTGTTCCATTGGCAGGGTATTTTACCTCCCATTGGCTTCCAGGCTGAGCAGGACTGCAGCCTGGCTGACTCTACAACTAAATGACTACTTTAGATATGTGTGTGCAGCTGCTGAGCAGGGTGATTGTACCTTCTCTTCCCAGATTTGCATGGCAGTGCAATCAGTCTGACTGAGCCAACCGGAAATTGTTTGGTTTGTTTGTTGTTTTGGGGTTTTTTTGCTCAGTTGTGTTTTAGCCAGATTAATCCATGATATATATATGGTTCAATTGCCTGGCTGTGCAACTACTAGCCCAGTGGTGCAGGGCTGGCCATAAGTAGAGGGAACAATGGAAATCACACCTCAGTGAGGGACTGCACTCAAATCTGGTAAAGGTGACTACAGCTACAGCTGAATTACAGCATCTTGTCTTGACAAACAAAAGGAAGAAGGGCAGATGAGGTGATCTGCTGTTAACTGTCATGAAGCTATCCCATATTTCCAATACACATGGGAAGTTCACAGTGAATTCAGCTTCTTACTGGCTTAGGTAGAACTGAAACACACTTAGCTGTCCTTTTTCTGATGTGAGAGCAGCTGAATCCATTTCGGTCATGTTTGTCCCTTTTGCCCAAATTTATGAAGTCAAATTAGTGATTTATGTTAAATAAAGGAGGTAGAACAGTAATGGATCAGAGCAGAAGGATTACAATGACAGAAATGTTCACATTCAAAAAGAGGCAGAAAGCAATTCTAATATTGAGAGAGGGAGAGATAAAGGGGCAGCAAATGGAAACAGCACAGCATATCTATAAATAACTTCCAAATGAATATGCCGTATATGGATCAGATGAAAACATTTTTACTCATGCAGAGCTCCTAACATATCCTCTAGGCAGAACGAGTACTCAGATAACAGATACTCAATATTTCAGGTCAGGATTTCTAGTAAGCTGCAGGTGATGGAGTTCTTATAATCTGTCTCTCTACAAACTCTTTTAAGTTCACAAAAAAAGGTACCCAAAGGAATACGGAAATCAGAAGGAATTGTGGAAAAGAATAACAAAAATTGAGAAATAAAAGAATAAACTCAGGCATTGACAAAAGAGCATTCAAGTAATTATGAGAGGAATAGTCCCAAAGTAAATTCATAATACATATTGTGGGTTAATTTCTATTGTAAATAACTAGTGGACATTATAGATTATAATGCCACTACTAAAAGCTAAAGAACATATTAAAGAGCATATTAAAAATACTACTGTGGCAGCCATTGAGACAAATATATTAACACCAGCATGTCGAAGGAGGTGATTCTCCCTCTCTGATCTCCTGAGACCCCACCTGCATTACTGCATTCAGTTCTGAGGCCCCCAAAGTAAGAACAACATGGAGCTATTGGAGCAAGTCCAGAGGAGGGCCACGAGGATGATCAGGGAGCTTGAGCACCTCTTCTATAAAAGTAGGCTGAGAGAGTTGGGCTTGCTCAGCCTGGAGAAGAGGAGGCTCCAAGGAGACCTCATAGCAGCCTTCCAGTACCTAAAGGGGCCTACAGGAAAGCTGAAGAGGAACATTTTACAAAAAAAAAAAAAAAAAAGTAAAATAATGCTTAAATTTTAAAAGTAAATAATACATAAATATTACTGGTCTGCAACAAGGGTGTTTTAATGTAATTACAAGTAATTGTTTTCATAAGTACAGCACATATCCAACATGATTTGCAGAAGTGCTGAACTTTTGCTGTTCTTTTAGTAATATTTCTCTTTTGCAAGGTACAGGCACCTGTGGTCACAGCCTGTGTAACTTGAGTACTCCAGTAGAGATAAGAAAAAGTGTAACACCAATAACCCTCTTGGTTTTGTTCCTGTTTAGCCAACTCCTAACCCTGGTGCTCTTGTTCCCACTGAGATCCAATATGCCTCTGCAGAACTCCCGCTGTTGGCTCTTCCCCATACAGATAAATGCTAGAGTGACATTTCTTAACCCCTCTACAGATGGAGACAACATTCACAAGACTGGTAAATGACTGACTAACACAACAAACAAACAAAAAGAGCAGTACTATTAATATTTAATATTGGCTGTGGTACACAAACTTCCCATTTTCCCATAACCTGGCCACTCAGAAATGAGAGACAAAATCTGAAGCAGTAGCAGAATCCTGTTGTTTATGGGAGGTTATTTGCTGCTTGTGCAGAGCTTATGTCTATTAGCTGTACAATTTGAGTTCAACTTACTTAAAACTTGAATCCATCTTTTATTATGATGCTGCAGCAGCAAGAACAGGGCAGAAAGCATGCTCTGAATTCCCACATTACAGAAATGAGAATTTTCTCAATAAATAATATATCAAAACCTGGAGAACCAGATGAAACAGAAAACTTGAAACTATGCTCTTGCAGAGTTTAAAATAGCATGAGCTCATACTTGGTACACATTTATTATAATTTTTTTATGATGCTGTGATGGGAGGCTGTAGAGGGCGCAGCCATTCACTGGAGCATGGGTCCTCACTTGCCAAGTAGTACAACATGAAAATACTTCCTACTTTTTTAAGGCAGAGTAAATTCTAATAGGTGGCTTACTCTGTCTCATACCAAAATCATTTCAAGGCAGTAGTCACAGTAGTGTGCTGTGATGGTTTGATTCAAACTAGATTTGAGCTACCACTACAAGGACAGAAAATGTCTGGGTGGATGCAAATAAGGCTCTATCTGCTGTCATCATTATGATTGTGTCAGAGCATCCTGATACACTATGGATGAGCTACTTTCCCCCTTAAATGAGCTAAACTCTGTTGAAAGAAATGTCAAAGTTTGAAAAGGTAACTGAGAATTGAGTTCAATACTGCATTGTCTTAGAGAGTCGATGACCCAGCATTGTAAAAACATGTATTTGTTCCGTCCCTTTATGGAGTTCACAGCACTACTAATAACCATACCCTACCATTAAGACTATGGTGAGGTTTCTTGCTATGTTAAAGTCTCTTGGAAACCAGAAGTCCAATGGTGAAACACAGCCTTTCTGCCATTTGAAATAAGCATCAAAAGTGTACACAGCCCTTACACAATTTATAAAGTTGTTCCAAAATTGCCAGAACACTCTAATTTACTTAATCTTGAGAAAGGTCTTGTTTTTCACAGTATAAAATTGAAAAACATCATAAAAGGAAAACAATTTAGTAATAACTTTAACCTGTGTATATTTGCCTGTGATTCAGGAGCCTTCTCTTTTTTTTGTAATGATTATTAATTAGGAAAAAAAATAATAATCTTGTTCTGATTTTTGCTTCCTGGAGGCAAGAGGAGAAAACCAGCTTCTGTCAGCTGACAGCCTCATGTGAGCACTCATAAAGGTGACCTAGTTAGGTGGTCATGACCCAGCCTGACTCCCATCTCTTCTACAGTGGAATGCCAAAAAGTATTTCTGAAGTTTCTTTTTGTCACAGTTGCTCACATAGCCTGAACGCTAGAGAAAAATAAACAAGAATGCTAAAGCAATTGTCCTTGTCTCAGTAAGGATGCTTTCTCTCCTTTTGATACAGACTATGAGCCTGTGAGTGCTAGTCTAGCTTAGCTGTGTGTTAAGCAACATCTTAATCATTTGGATTCTCAACAGAGCTGATTAAAAGCTTTTTGTCAAAATATTTTCCAGGAAGATATTATATGCTCATCATTATCAAAATCTCTCAGTCAATAGATACTTGCAAAATATTGTTTATAAACCCCAAAACTGATGCTTCTTGAAATTTCCGTTTAGGATTTAACTACTGCAGCTAGGAATATGTCCTAGTATGACATTTAAAAAGGGACAAACAAAATACTGTGTATTCTTTGTTTTGGAACAGCTTTTTTGAGTGAACTTTGTAAAGTCATAAAGAGGATCAAAATCGTTTTGACTCTACTGATAGAAAATTATTTGATTAAACCCAGAGGATTTTGGTAGGGATAAGGATTCATTCAATTAAAGATTTCAGAATGCCTTGTTTTCCATTTTGGACCTGAAAAACTTAAGTAGTTGATTTTCAAAGTAGTTCATTTCTAATGAAATACAAAATCTGGTTCCTTTTTATTTAAAATTTAGTTCAGTGTTAAACGTAGCTAAGTTGCAGTTCAAACTAGAATTAATTACTGGCTTTATCAGCTAAATATAACGCATTTGTATTGATAGTTTAGACAAGAAGATATCTGAATACATATGAAACCAGCTGTTTCTGCAATTTGAGGATGAATCAGTAGGAGGATTGAACAAAGAAAGATAGTACAGTCAGTCTTCACCTGACAGAACAAATGGAAATTCGTATCTCTACCAGAATACTGTGCAACGTAAATCACAAGAGAGAAAATAAATATGAAAGACCAAATAAAAGAGAGGCAGCACACTGAGCTACATGTACGACTGAAGGAATGAAAAGGAACCAAGAGCTATCACACTAGTGTAATAGCAGAAAGCAAGTTATGCAAACAATCTGCAAAAAGATTCAGAACACTGGAATATACCAGCAGGTTTGTCTTTGCTGCCGAAGCAAAACCTCGGAATTGGTTCATACCATTTATAGCCATTTCTAGCATTCTGTAACACATCTCCCATGGCCTTTTGCAGAGCATAAAAATTGCTGTATTTTGTAATTTAAAAAATCCCCCAAATCTATGTGAATTACGAGGTGAGCGTCTGTGGAAACTTAAGAATACCAATGTTTTATTTTTCTCCATAGTGAATTTTATGTTCTTTCAAAAGCACTAATCTGATGATAGCAGTATGCTGTTTATCCACTGAATGCACCGTCACACTCTACCAGCATGCCTAAAATCTGGAACTGGAGGAATCAATTCTAATGCAAATGAGAGTAGTTTGGTTTCCCTGAATACTGAAGTAAGTACTTGCATCTGCTGAGACTGACAACATGGTTGCCATCTGTCCAGCTAGGAATGTGGCAATGATAAACAACACAGTAAAACCCCAACCTACTAGCCCCCTAGGTTTTCTCTTCTCAGTGCACTCTGAGTCTCATTATCAGGAGGTGAAATGCTCTGCACACTTCAGGCAGCACAGTCATCTTCAGAAGCCTGCAATGCTGCCTGCGTTTCATTTTATACATTAGAATGAATATAAGGAATGTTTTTCAGGTGAGCTGCAAATGTTCTGCTGCAAATGAAAGCAGTAAGAGGTTGACCCCATAAGATAATGACATTGAGTCAGTAGTGCGTGTGAAACTCCTGCCCCAAAAGTGCATATGAGGTATAATACCTACTTGTGGATTTTGTGACCTTATAAAAAAGTTAAAAAAAATTCTCATCGTTCTTCAGTGCACTGCACTTGAACGCTGGCTCCCACAACAGCATGGGTGTCTGTTAGCTTTCACCACATGTGGGATCCAGGCATTCCATTATGTGAATCAGAAATGCTGTGAATCTGCCTTGCCGTGTGAGGAAGGAGTGTGTCTTTTAGCAGGGCAGTGTTTGGAGGAGTGCCCATGGCTGTAAAGTTGCACTAGCCTCTTTCAGCCTGGAAGCTGATGTGGTTGACAGATCACAGACAAAATTGCTGACTTGGGCATATAGGATCCTGGTGCAGGACTGTTGTGGTTTAAGCCACTATAATTCAACCAGTTCCCTCACTCACTTCCCCTCTTTCTTCCCCCAGTCCTGGGGGGATGGGGAGGAGAATCGAAAGAATTCAACTCCCACAGGTTGAGATAAGAACAGTTTAGTAACTAAGGTATAACACAAATCACTACTGCTACCACCAATAATAATACAAGAGAAATACAAGGAAAGAGAATACAACTGCTCACCACCCGATATCAACCCGATCACGCAGTGCACCCCCGCAGTGCACCCCCACCCTTCTGGGTCTCTGCTCTCCGTTTTTACATCCTGGACATGACGTGCTGTGGTATGGAATAACCTCTTTGGTCAGTTTGGGTCAGGTGTCCTGTCTCTGCTTCCTCCCGGCTTCCCTCCTCCCTGGCAGAGCATGAGACTCAGAAAGTCCTTGGTCAGACCAAAACATTACCGAGCAGTAACTGAAAGCACTGGTGTTATCAGTGCTGTTCCCAGGCCCAAAATCAAAAAACACAGCGCTGCACCAGCTACCACGAAGGAGAAAAATGACTGCTGCTGCTGAACCCATGACAAGGACTTACTATGAATGGATGGTATTCATAACTCACTGCAGAAGGTGTGAGACAGGAACGAAATGGGAGAGGCTAAGTCTATGACATTTCATAGAAAAGTCTCAAGAAAAGAGCAGTAACTGCTTGAACAACTGTAGTTGATTTTCTTTATTCTTTCTCCTTTTTTCAAATTTTGAGTGGATTTTTTTTCCCCTCCAACTTTTTTTTTTTTTCCCCATAGGATTTGTCCACTTATCTGCTATTAACTTGCCCACAAGTTTCAAAAACAATATGGGTAGTGAGTCCAAAGAGAGGGATGCAGTTAACATCTAGTCATTCTCCTTGCTGCCCAGTAGAAATAATAAGAGAGCTGGAACTCAGAACAATAACGAGCCTCTTAGCCAAAATATTAGTATTTGGAATGTAGTTGCTTTGGTGGTGGGTTTTTTCCTAATAGAAAAAAATGCTGAGATGCAAGAAATCTTGGAAAAGATAATGCTCTACTATGGTCAGTGAAAATGGATTCAGCGTGTTATAGAAACCTATGGTTTCTTCCCAGAAATAGCCAATTTTCCTTGCTAGGTTTGCCCTGGGTTCAGCAGTTGCAGTCATTTTTCTCCTTAGTAGCTGGTGCAGTGCTGTGTTTTTGACTTTCAGCCTGGGAACAGCACTGATAACACCGATGTTTTTGGTTGCTGCTCAGTAATGTTTACTCTGACCAAGGACTTTCTGAGTCTCATGCTCTGCCAGGGAGGAGGGGAAGCTGGGAGGAAGCAGAGACAGGACACCTGACCCAAACTGACCAAAGAGGCATTCCATACCACAGCACATCATGCCCAGTATATAAACTGGGGGCAGTTACCCGGAAGGGCTAGATCACTGCTGGGTCGGGCTGGGTATCGGTCAGTGGGTGGTGAGCAGTTGTATTCTCTTCCCTTGTTATTTCCCTTATCATTATTATTTTTGGTGATAGCAGCAGTGGTTTGTGTTATGCCTTAGTTACTGGACTGTTCTTATCTCAGCCCGTGGGAGTTACATGCTCTCTCCATCTCTCCAGGAGTGGGGGGAGGAAGGTGGGGAGAGTGAACGAGTGGCTGCGTGGTTCTGGGTTGCCGGCTGGGCCTAAACCACGACAAAGGTAATGCTATTAACTTTCACTAACAAGAAGATATTTTAAAGAAGTTTTTGGTCTGTTTCAGTTTGGTGGCGGCTTGAGCTGGTGTTCTAAGAGACCTGCAGCTCTTAAAGGAGTTGTATGCATTAAAAAATGTGGTAGAGACAACTGAAGATCAACACTTACTCATAAGTTAATGTAACAATGTAGTAGAGGAACAAAACTGGTAAGGAGAGCACGTAAGAGAACCAAGCATGTACTGCTGCTAATATGCCTGAAGGGGAAATTGCAATACAGGAAGAGCACACAAGCTACTGTCAATAGGCATCATTTCATCTCGAGGTGACAGTGTTTAATTAATGTCAAAGAAAAACATATTTGCCCATTGAAAGCATGAAGACGGTTCATATCTAGCAAGACTGAACAGAATTACCTCACCAAAACCACGTTCTGAACAAAAGACAAGTGATTGTTCTACTTCAGGTGAACAGACAAAAGGAAGGACTATGTAAAAAAAAACAGACAAGGTAGCTGCATTAGGATTAAAGAGTTAGGAAATAAATGCCTTGATAACAAGATTAGAGTGACTTGTTCATAACCTATAACTTTCTAATATGATTCACTTTAAACCTACATTTCACAGTTCCAATTTGATTTCTAGTTGCAAGCATTTTGTCTATTTGAGAATACAGGACCCCCTCAATTTCATCGGATACTGGATGAAGCTCCTAAGTTTTTTCAACATGAGATGAGCAATAAAACTGTTGTCTATGCATGTTCTGTGGAATTTAGGATACCAAATGCGCTGGGGGGAAGGGGAGGGGTTGGAAGTTTATTCTCTTCTTTGCTATATTGTTTATTAGGTTTGTGATCTTGCAGACTCCTCTAATAGCATCCTCATCAGCATTAACTGCATTCTGTACTCTGTGCTCCCAAGAGAGAATATTGAAGTAAGGCTTTGAAAGGGTATTCAACTGTGCTACCACAGAAATCAAGAAAGCCATGGTGAGATGGCTTAGACACCTGAAATGACTGCCACGTGGCCAGTTTCATGGCAACCTCTCAGTAGAAAATGTCAGTTTTCAGTTTGCCTTTCTCTCCTATAGGGACAGCTTGTGGACCTTTTTAAGCCTTAAGACTTCTATTATCAAAACCCCAGTGTACATACAAACCTATTATCCCTAATGTTCAGGATGTCCAAGTTGGACTCCTGAATTATAATTCTGTTTGATGGAGCATCTCATGTATGTTTTACTCACTGTGTGTATTTGCCAAAACTTTTCCATACTATCTCGTAGTGCAAGATATATGGAATTTAAGATATAATTGTGATACAGGAATGAAATTCAGGTTTGTACTGTGGTTATAATTGTGCAGCTGAGTATCAGGGCCATTCCTGTGTGCCTAAGCAGTGCAGAGACATCAAATTCCCACACTGGTCCAGGAGCTTCCCAATTAGACTCCGTAGAGATTAGCCCAGAGAAAGACAAAGGAATTGACTGAACACCCAACTGTCTTCACAGCAAAATACTTGACTAATTGTTGCAGGAGGTCTACAGGGGGGAATTTCAGACACTTCTGGAAACTCCCAAAAGCAGCCCCTGCTGTGCATAAGGCACTTGGTCAATGCTGTATTAATGCTTAAGGTTGTTAATTAATGCCCTGGGTAGACAATCTGTCAGTCTGAAGGAGTCCCCCAAACAATTTCTGCAGCATTTTCCTGGAGATGCAGGAATGGTAACGCAAGACAGTGTTTTGTATGTAATTAAGATATTAGGAGATAGTTTGTACGTAGTTTAAGGTGGTTGACAGAAACAGTCATGCATAGGCCAGAATGGTCACTTAGAACCCTATTCAAAAGATTCCAATAAATTAGCTTTTGTCTGTTGATAAATACTCAGTGAGTGTCTGTGCAACACTAGTAAATGTGCGGAGATGGACTGAGTTGTTTTTATTGTTTCGGGGAGACACTTTCATTTTTCAAACTACTCGTTTAGCTTGCAACCATATTCTGCTCAGCAGCTGCTTCTGATGGTAGGATTCACTGTCAAGTGACAAAGCTGAAGAAATTACAAGTCTAGAACTTACAATATTTGTATAACTTTTTGTACTACTTCTATCAGGAAAAAGGTGTTTTTTGCTTTTAAGAGAAAATTCAAAGTAGATTTTGGGAGTCTTTGACAAAGAACAAATTAAAAAAGAATGTCTGTCAAAGCAATTAATTGCCAAATTTCGGAAAGGAGATGAAGTGAGTTGCTGTAAATATCTAGAAATATTTTTCAAGCAGCATTTGTATGCAGACTTCAGAGTTGTACTTTTGCATTTTATTTTCATGTCTTATTGTGCGTTAAAGGAAATCACTCCTCTCATTGAACATGATAAAAGGATAGCTTCTTCTAATTAATCTGCCTTTAATTTTAAATATAAGTTTGCTGAGTTAGCAAACACAGAGTCTTAATTCAAACATTCTAGTTATCCTTTCAGGATATTTCAGGACTATTTCAGGAAATATTTGATGGTATTGGTAATGCTGTGCTGTAAGTTACCATATTTATGAATTAAGGTATGTGGACCTACTATGATTTATCTGTGATATCTCCTATTCAAGGTGTGATGGAGGTTTGCTGGTGATGAAAGAAGGCACATTGGGTTTAACTCATGGTAAGAGGGAAAGTGCTAAATACCATCTTCAACCTGCTGAAGGATACTTTGTACTAACAGGCTTAAAAGGAAAGGTAGTGCTGTGCAATCTCCGTGAGACGAATATTTGACAGAGTGAGAAGGTTTAAATTGCTTTGTGACTGGAGATGCAAACTCACAAGGAGCAGTACTTTCAGATGGGTTCTTTTGCATGTACATATATTTCAGATCCTTAGAATTCCTTATTTGAAAAGCATGCATAAAACCCAAGCTATCTGGAACAGAAATAATACAATCACCTTTTTTCTTTAAATTATTGTTTGCACACCAAAGAGCATGAAATATTTCTGAAATTCTACAGAGCACTATGTAGATACTCATTATTTACCTATGAATAGTCATTCCATCAGGAGACATTTCAATTTAGAATCTTATCTGACGGACTTTCCACTACTTCTCTCTATATTTTGATGTCCTTTCCTGTCACTTGATTTTGTAGAAATAGTTGTAGTGTTTGGCTTTAGTTCACACCAAAACTTCATTACTAGTTAAAATTGTGTCTTTGTTTTCAGTGCATCACAGAGACAAAATGAATCGCTGAGATAAAAATATACTGGTTCAAATGTTAAGGTAGGGAGAAATAAATTTGATTTGCAGGAGTATTTTAAATCTCTTTGCCTTAGCTAGCATCAATATAAAATATTTTTTATTACTGTCCCTCAGTACAGAAGATATTAGGTATTCCTCCCATTCCTATCTAGGTGTGTATATAGCTAGTATAATTTTGATTAACTGAACTTAGAGAGAGCTGGAACTTTCTAGCACCTTCAAGAATCAGCATTGCAAAGCTTTTTTTAGTTCTTGCTTATATCAGACTAATTGCATAAATCACTTTGGCATCAAGTTTGAAAATATTTCAGAAGTGTCTCATGTTTTTAATGTTAGAAGGTACTACAGGAATCAGCTACAGATATTGCACAAAGAAGAAATGGCCTTTGGCAGGATGACTTACGGACCAAACTCAAGATATTCTGAGTCTTGAACATAAAACTGAAATTTAGAAACCAAAGATCTACAGTTTGTATTGTTTGTGCAGCTGTTAATGGCACTGAATCATGACTGCATTAGAACTTTATGATGCGTTGCGTGATATACGGTAGATAGAAAAAACAGTGAAAGATCATAAATAAAACTACTTTCAACAACCTTGCATAAATGGTCAGTGAAGGATCTTAAATAACATGACTTCCCTTCACAACTTGCGAATAATTTGTACCTCAGTGAGTTTCAGTTGGCAGGAAAGTAGAATTCGTATAAAAATATAGGGACAAAGCAGCAACTCTGGGTACGCTCCAATTCTCTTTTCTTATAGGTTCGGAGAGCTACTCTGGTTTTACTAGTTGCAATTCAGGTATTCAGGTTTTGGTTACGTTATTGCTGTGGCTGTACTGATGTGGCCACACTGAGCCCCACAACTTACTATTTCACTCTCTCTTCCCATATAGATGCCACAGATTTGTGTTTTGTAAAAGGAGGGAGTATCTGGCTGTTAGAGTAAAGCAAACTGCCACCACAGCCATTCTCTGTCTCTTTCATGGCATAAAACCATACTGTTGTAGATGGAAATGGCCTTGTAGGCCACAGCACACTGTTGATTCAGGGAACAAAGACGCAGGCACAGGGCAGAGGGTACAACAGGAATGACATACAGTATGTTCCCATTGAAATAAATATTGTGTTGTAAGTACTGCAAGCTAATAATGTATAGGTTTTCCATTGGGTCTTTCCTGAGCCACAGAAATCTTGTTCAGACTTACCAGCAGAATAAAAGGAAGTACAAGTATGCAGGACATAAGATATGATTTAGGATCTCTGCAAGAATGTCCTTGATTTCTTTCTGATTGTCCAGAATCTGCAGCCTCTGTGTGCCAGCATGGAAAGATGACACCACATGGTTAACTGGTACAAAGTGAAATGTCACAAAAGGCTCTTTCCTTTGCTAAGTCTTCCCTTGACAGAGGAACAAGATGACTGGCTCCTTGGTTTGATCTGTATTTCTCCAAGTAATTATGCTTATATTGGTTTAGGATTCTGAATTACCTGCAGGTGTTCTCTAAATGTTAGTATCTTTTTACTGGTGTGGTAGGATATATCTTCAAATGATGCGATCAAAGATACAGGATTTCTTAAGAAGCTGAAATAGCTTTGAAGATCATAAACAGACTTCTGGGATGTAAAATCTACATGAAAATTATTTAGTCAGATTAAGATGCAGAATTTGAGACGGCTCTAATATTTCTGGTACAAGGATGATGAATATAAGGGCAGAGATGAGTAGGAGTTTAGGGATCTATATTCTGCATGGCTTCCGGAATTTATTGCAATGGAATAAAGCCAAATTTTTAAGCAGCAGCTACTTCAGGATTCAAATGCCTTTTTTATTACACTCTAAGGTGCATAACTTCAGGGAACTTTGTCTGGAGTCTGACATTTAGGTATATATACTAAGCAGTCCCTCACTTTGTCCTGGGAAAATCAGTTACCCACTGTTAAGGAATCTATTGTCTAGCTCTCATGTCTTCTTGGTTTTGGGTTTGGTGGTTGTTTTTTTTTTTTAATTTCACAGGGTTTTGTTTGCATTTGCCATGTTAAAATATTTTGTGTTGTGAATATTTAAAGGATCATTTTGAGGTGACACAACTAAGGTACATAATGACTCCTGAGATTAGACTCTGACTAAATTGTTAGATTCATGCTAGAAGAAGCCTGTTATTTCAGGTTAACTGCTGTTAACCTCAGACACGATCACAATCGTAGATATCTATTTTAGGCATACTCCAGTGCAGTTCTTCATGATAGGCAAGTCTTACCTCATGTAGGAAATCCCTTCATCACTGTTACACCTGCATGTTATCATCAAAACTAAAAAAGCTTTTCACGAGAACTTCTTAATTCCCCACTATTCAACCCTAAACAGTAGGTCCTTCCTTTTGTCAGGAGGAGTACTTAGATGGCAACAAATAATACTACCACAGAGAAGAGATATGAGCTAACTCAAGCTGATGTAATCTCAGTTAATATGAAATGAAAATTTTGAAACTATTGAAGAAGCATGTGTTGCCATATAAAGTATTGAAATCTAATTACTGGTTTTAAAGTCTTAACAGATAATTTGACTGGGTTGTTTTTTTTTTTCTTTTGTCCTCTAAATATTCCATGTTGCAGATGAATTCATTTCACATCATAGAAAACCAGTTATACCTTTACAATTAATGGCTTGAGACATTTTAATTTCATTGAGGCTCAGAAGGCAGGAAAAAGAGTACAGAAGAGAAACAGCTTGGCGAAAACAGTTGGGACTGACAAAGGCAGCAAGAGATAGAGTTGGAATTGAGAATCTGAGACCTGACGATTAGTACTTTTTTTAAAGATGTCTTCTGGTTAGGCTTTGTAGCTACAGATAAGGGCCAGGCCCTCTTCCCTGCCAGCTGCTTGCAGTGATGAGTGCCCTTGACACATGATTGTAGTCAGCATCCAACCTTGCTGCCCCCACAGGACTGAAAGGATTTTGCTGCTAGTATGTAATTTGCTAAAGTCTCCATATAAGCCCGAGCATTATCATTAAACGTCCTAGACAGTTATGAAATGCACATATTAAGTGACTCACAGAGAAATATTCAGTCTGTTTATGAAAGATTCTTGCAGAATTTTAAAATGAGAATTTGGACAAATTTTTTTCAGTACAGGTTTGGAACACAAAGTTTGGGAACTTCTAGCTGCCCAGGTGACCAAGTGGTCTTATCACATCAACTATGAGGTTGTGGAAATGTTGGTTCACCACAAAACCAATTAATATTTTACTCCAGATTACATCACATGATGGAAAGTAGAAACCACCTTTATTGCATCATTTAATAATCATTAAAAAAAGACCTACAGACTCTCTGACAAAAAATAAGGAACAGCCTTACATCTGAAAAGAAGATCATTAAAACTAGGAAAGCAAGTCAATTTCTGCTTCACTGTCCAAAATCCTGTTTGGTTTTCTTTAGTAGCAATGCATCACATGCTACTTTCCAAGTGATGCCTCTCCGTATTATTCGCGGTGTTAAAGGAGGAATGCTGTAGGCCACAGGAGAAACACAAATTATTAAAACCTCCCTCTGCACAGGTTCATTGAAAGCTCCTTCTGCACAGGTAAAGGGAAAGAAACTGGAGAAGGGCTAGGAGAATTCTAAGTCAGTGCTGCATTTCTGTTTATCAGCAGGCACTGTTATATCTTTAAGTTTGCAAGGGAGCTCTAAACAGCAAAACATGTTGGAAAAGAGGTTGTTAGAGACAGTGGATTTGCTACACTGGGTAAGCTGCAGCCATTTTTGTTGTAGTTGCAGTCATAGAACTGTTCTGGTTTCCCTCTCTACTGAGATTTGGTTTGGTCATTCCACAGCATTATCATAAAGCCTCTGGTTGTTTGGCGATGCATCAGTGCCAAGATTTGATAACTTATTTTAAAACTCTGGCTTACATGGCTGTGTGCTAGCAGCAGGATTTGATAACTCATTTCAAAGCAGCATGAAATAGTACCATCTGGCCATTAGCATTTCCAAGGCACGTATTGCGCGCTAAGCCTAGGAAGGGCTGCAGGTCACCAATGTGTTTTACTTTTGACAAATCTTCATGGGCTATTTTTCTGAGATTGAGTTTGTACTTTTATTTCCTCCTGTGGAAGCCTACTTATTTTTCAATGATTTCCACTAAAGTAAGAAGAGCACTGATCCAGAAACAGTTCATGAATTGCATTATCCAGTTTAATTAGAGTGAACAGAAAGTTTCTCCACAGACATAAGAGTCAGCATTCAGCCTAAAATGCAACTTCGAACAGTAATGGCTGAGGCTGGCAATGAACTGAAGTCACAGCCAGTGCCAATTACTCCTTCCGCTCATTATAGAGTACATTAAGAATGATGCTACAGCATGTTCTCTGTTTCAGTATTTCATAATACATAGTAAACATGTCTGCTTAATTTTTTTCTTAATTCTAAACTATGGCAGAATCAGTCCAATAATGAGTTTGAATTGTTCATGTTTTAAGTCAAATTCTTGTTTTGCTTTTTCTGTTTGTCTTAAAAATATTTTTATATCAAGCCAGTTAAACATTTGTAGTAACAAAGAGCTTATACGCTGTTGTTACCTTGCTGCTGCAATAATTTTATGGACAGGATGTGAAATTTTAAAGTACAGTGAAAAATCTGTATTTGGGTACACACTAGCTGTGATCTGTGCCCAGGAAGGGAAAAAGAGCAGGCAGAAACTCCCAACCACGTAAGCTTAAATTCCGTAAATGTAGCATGAGGATACCCACATACTTGCAAGAGATGAAATGGTATCAGGTGAAGGCAGATGCCGTGCAAGTAATTCTCAGATTCAGGCAGTAACTACCTTGTGTCTCATTCTCAACAGAGACACATGGTCAGGGAGGAAGGATAGGTGTGACAGTCAGGCCATCCTGGGAAATGTCATAGCTCAGTTTCACCATATTGATACTATATTGTCATAAAATTCAAAATAAAAATATCAAGACATACAAAATGCCATAGGGAACTTGTCTTTGCAGCTTAAAATGGTGGGAAAACCTCTATATGGTTAGAGGGTATGAGGGTATGGCCAAGGGCAACTTAGCCTCAACAGATCACACACTGCACTAACTGGTGAGTTACACCTATCATTTACTAACCTCTGTTTTTTTACATTTAATGCCCACAGAACCCATAAATCATACTCTGGATTTGCTGCTAAAGTCTGTGTCTTATTTTTATAAAATGCAATCCTTGTTTCACAGACTGAAATATCAAAAATTCAACATGTACAGTGGGACATAGAAACTAAGTACTTCTCAACACAAGAGAGAATTTCCGACAGTTTCCTCCTCAACAAGGAGGACTAAAACAAACATAGTGGCAACCTTGGTACACTAGCTAGCTAAAAAAACCTCACTTCTGCCAATACAGATTTTACTGTAGCCACTTCCAGCTTTAGAGCATCCTTGTTTGGGTTGTCTCTTTCACCTGAGAACTGAGCTGGAAATTTTTCTAGTCATTAATCACATATAATAAACACATCAAAAGTACTGAGAGCACTGTATTACATTTACTTACTATACTGTGTAAGTAAAGACAGAAAAAAAATGCAGGAGATTGTGGATTAGTGACCTGAAATGTGGTTTCTTCCAGCAGGCATTGCACAGAGAGTTCAGCATAAGCTGACTATCTGCATTATGGACTCCCACATAGGTTGTGCATCCCCCCTAAAGTTCTTTTCTGCAGCAGATGCAGTCAGTGTTTGAATTGTCAAGTACAAAGTTACTCCAGCTACAGCCAGAGTACGCAGGAGGACACGTGAGGTCAGGGGCAGGGTAAAAATGGAGTTGCTAGTGAACAGATTGCTTTACATTATTTCCATTGGTAAACAATAAGCATGTAATTTTAAAATAGTATTGGCACAGCTTAAAAGGCTAGACTCAAATCCAGCACACCGATCTCTTTTGTTATACAAATCTGACCAGTGAAGTTAGTGACAGCAGGGGTAAAACATCTTTTTGCATGGAAAGAATCCATGGCTGGAAAGGAGGTGGCACAAACAAACCTCTCCACGGTCAGCATTATTTTTGCGACTGAAATGCAATGCTGGTGCCTCTGTCCTGTTCCAGGAAAATATACTGCCAGCAAAGCTAGTTGACATATCTGCTGATCTGCTACCTCCAGCATGTGGGGTCGAGGATCAGGATAGGAGCTTCTTAGAAAAATACATGCCATGCTGCCACCACGGCCAAGGAGCAAGAAACTGTGCAGGAGGTGGAAAAGTGAATCTGTACTAAATGAGTGAGACCTAGCAGGCATAAGAAATGAAATCAAAGTAAACTGAAGTAGAATGGATGGATTAAAAAGAAAATTGATAGTTTTTCTTAGCACATAGTCTGTGTAGAAATGAAAAAATCATAAGGCCATAAAGTATTTATTATGTCACATTAGAAGAGCATTCTTGTCTTTTCAAGAATTTACAGCAACTCCTCATAGTTTCTTTCTTGAAAAAAAAAACCACCACATTTTTATCTTTCTAAATACAAGTTGCTTACATGCATAATATACACTGTGTGCTTAGTTTTCATGTAGCGTTTTTGCTGGTGAGAGTTTTTTCCTTTACTTCAATAACACTTTCTTAATTTGGAAATAAAGCTAGCTTTAAATCTTTTCGAACAGAAAAATACAGCTCATTTACATGATTGTTCTCCCTATGAATCATGTAATATACACTGAGAATCTGCTGCGGGAGAAAACTGTTTTCTCTTTTCCTTTGTGCACTATAATATAGGAGTTTCTGCAGCAATAATTTAAAATCCCTAAATGTGGCTAACAAAATCCTCCATTATTACAGTTCTGGGAAAGAGACCATTAAATACATAGTTTCTGAAATATATGGACTTAAGAAATGTTAAAAAAGGTGGCATTGAACTCTTTGAATTAGGAGAAGCAGTATTAAAAAAGAATATTACACATGAATTCTGCGTGTGGGTTTTTTTGTTGTTGTTATTGTTGTTTGGGTTTTTTTGGTCACTAAATGCTCCTAAGATGCACTTTTTCTCTTAGATGTGACGACGTTCTCATAAGCAAAAAGCTCTCCAAAACTATCCAGTCTTTACTGCCAGTGATATATTCTTGTTTTGCTTTTTCAATTGACATTTCTACTTCTTCTAGCACAGGACATCTAGGGGCAGTGTAAATAGAGCAGCTATTTAAGCACAGGTAAGCATAGGCCTCTGAGAAGCCTATGTGCCTGGCTAAGATGCACATACTGCTGCTGAGTGCAGTGCAGTAATACTTTGAGTGGTGAAGAGGTACCTTATGGTCTGCAACTAGAGCATGGTGGTTGCATGCTCAAGGTTAATCAATAATCACAGTTAGGTGGAGAAGTTGTTATCGCAGAATCTGACAGTCAGGAGCTCTTGATTTTCATTTGCTTCCTTTTATCACATGTGGCATGGTCTCTTTCTCAGTCACTTGAGCACTTTTAACAGGTAACATCCCTTCTATTCTAGACACAGGACATGTTGGTGTTAAAAACTACCTTTTGCTCTCTTCCTATGACACATAACAGTTTTCAAGAATTTGTGTGTTTTCAGTAAGTATTCAAGTTTGTTTAGTAACAAAGTATAGGGAGAGAGAGGTATTTTTGTTTGATGATGTACAGGAAGATGGAAAAAAGGGCAGCTACTCTTGGCAATGTCATTAGGTAATTGTCTGAAGTCCAGGGAAGACTATTTCTTTACCCTGATGGTCCCATGAATAACAAGAATTGGGTATCCTTGTAGAATTCAGCATGTAGTGAATGGAAAACTTGTCTACTGCTCAAACTAGCATTGTACTTGTACCTAAACCTAATATTTTTCTAAACTATTCATTTTCTGTACTCCATCATCATTGGTTCCTTTGTTGAGGTACTAAAGGCTGTCTCTGGAATCGTATTGTGCATAGATAAGTACCTTCTCTCAAAGGAAAGGACACTGCTATTGTGATGGTATTCCTTGACAAAAAAACACCTTTGTCGTTTTCTAGTTATATTAAACCATTTTATAAATTTCTTGTATTTATTTTGCTCCAAAATGCTTTTCCAGGGATGTCCAAATTTATTTCCACTTAATAATATTTCTACCTAATAATAAGCTGGCTTATTTTCCTACCAGAAAAAACTGGTACAGTAAGACATACTAATAAGTGCAGCTGTCTGTTCCTCTCTTACATACAGCATTTTTTACATAAGTGTTAAAAAATATACCTTTGAATACTCAGAAAAATAGCTCTTATGACATTACAGTTCAATATGCACAATTTTGTAAGAATCAGGTAGTGTATTTTTCTTACAAAAATGCTAGAAGTTTTATAAGAGGATCTTAGGACACAGGAAAACTTTAAAAAGAAACAAGAAAAGCCGCTTTGTCACATTCCTCTTTGAATTGCAAATATACTGCGCATATAGTAGAACTGGACATTGTTAATTCACATGTCACTTGAAAAACCATTCAAACACCAGTTATTAAAACAATCTCTGAAATATTGTCTTGAAAAGCTGAAGACCAAAGTTTGTGTCCCTGAAATATACGAAAGGAAGAACAGACAGATTAGGTATCTCTAATTGTGCTGTGGCTGCAGGGTTGTAGCTGGAAGGTCTGGAAATGAACCTGAAAAACTCTGGTTTTTTTCCTCCAAATATCCACCATTGGAAAGCCAATATATAATAACCGATGATCAAATAGTTCTCCCACCTTTAGTATAATTGGTCCATAAGCTGAAATAGACTATGTAATTATCACACATATTCAAGACTGCCTCACAAAACTACCGTGGTAACTGACTCTTTCATTCTGGACAGTATATTCAAGACTGTCAAGAATGCCTTCTCTTTACCAGACTTCCCAGTCAGTGTCTGATGTGTCAGGAAAACATCAGTGATAAAACAGATTCTAAGTGGCAAAATGCCTGACTGAATTGTAAATTCTGTTCATTACCAAGTGAGAAACCTGTAGAATCTCATTCAACAGTAATGGTCACTGGGCCTAGAGGGAAAGTAAAGATAAAAAAGAATTAACTTGTCTGTATCTAGTCAAGGATAGAAAATGAATTTTTCTTACATTAATTCTACTATACACAGTGCATATGGCAACTATAATGGAAAGTGAAGGAAAAATAATATTAGTTTGCATAACATCTTCTAAATATAGAAAAGAGTGAAATACTGTTTTATCTAATTGTTAAAGACATTGCTAACAAGATGATGATTAGCCAATGCAGTGTGGTGAGAGCAATACAAAGTAGGTTAATCATCTGAAGCTCTTGCAAGCCATATTAGCCTCTAGTTAGTCTTTTCCCTAAGGTATAAACATAATTTGAATTTCAGAAAAGAGCTTAACAGAACACAGTGCTTTCTTTTCTGTTAAATAAGATCTGGACCGTAAAGAAATCAACTTTACCTTTTCTAAATTTCTTTTAATCATCTGGTCTGAGCCAGCAGCCTAAAATTGGGTAGTGTAAATATTCCCCATGAGCTCCAGAGGAGAGGATGGTAAAGCTCCCACCTACTTTTGAGTCCTTGGTCCAAGATACTCAGTACTTTGAAATTCTCCTGCAGATAGATCATCTCTGCTAAATGAGAAAGCTTTTATGCTGTGCTGTGTTACATGTATATGCTTTCCATTCCGTGGGGATATAAATCCGTACTACATCAGTGAAGTCAGTGTAGCTAATTTATATGACCTGGGCATTTGACACAAAAAATAGCTACCAAATGATTTCCCAAATGTAATATTCATAGAGATGAAAAGCAAACCTAAGAGGAAGGAAACACCATAATTCAACCCATGACTGTGTGTATGGAAATGCAGCATGTTTTTTTTAACTTCTAGATTTTAAACATTCTGAACCTCAGGTTTTTCCTCTCACAATTGTTAATAAAATTTATTACTGTAGGACTGAAGAGCTGAAGTTTAGTAAAGAATAATAGACTACATTAAATTCAATTGATCTTAGTCCAGCCATCGGGACTGTCATAACAAGGAGAATTTTACCTTAAAAATACTGAGCTCTTGCATTATATTTGTAGGATGGGTGAATATTCTCTCCCAACTCCCCTTCTCCAGCACTCTCTGCATTTAAAAACGTCTGCCTTGCTGGGAATATTACATAGTTCTGATAGAAATAAAGAAAATCCTATTTATTTTAAAAAATGTGTATTATTGTAGTTGGTTGTAAGCCCAGCATGATTTTGATTCGTTTTCATGGCTTCAATAACTACTGGTTTTGTAAATTTTTAGTAGTAAAGAAGATATTGAACTCACATGAGCTTCTTGAGCCAAAATATTTGTCTTGCAGCTTCTGTTCCTCAAAATCATACTCAACAAAAATGACAAAAAATCTAATCAAAATTGAACAAAAAAATCTCATTATTATTCTACTACTGAAACGAAATTGCTAAAAAAAATAAGAAAATCCACGTCTTTATGCTTGCCTATAAAATTCCTTCATCAAAACAATTATGTTTGGGTAGTAATTTGGAGGGCTTTTGAGCTACTAACTGGAGTTCTTGCTAATGAAAAACAAACATAAAGAAGTTACTTAGCTGTTGAAGCTTCTGGATGTGAAGATTAAAGGACTGGGCAGTTTAGCAGTATCAAATACATGCTAGAAAGAGAATTGTATACATATTGAAGGTAGCATTAAAGATTTTCAGGAGGATTTGGGGGGGAAAAGGTAGGCCAGCAAAATTCTGATAGGAAAACACTTGTGCGTCACAAAGATGAGCACACCAGCTATACAGATGACTGTTACTTGCTTTAGAGTGCATTTAAGGCACAGAGATTAACTAATTGGAATTCCTACCAGCAAGCAACTAAATTAGTAATAGATACTGGTATTTCTCAAATACTTGGCAATAATTAATATAAGATAATAAAAGACAGTGAAATCAAGTAAGGATGTTTTTAAAAGTATGTCAGCATAATGAGTTAAAAATAATAAGACCCTCTTAAAAGAAATATCAGATTATACATTTGAGAGAGTTTTGCAGCTGTATGCTGTTCACATAAACAATATGCAGGGCAAAAAGAAAATATACACTACACAGTAATTAGCAGATTAAGTAAATACAATAAGAACTGTATTAAAGCCCATGACTAACAAGAAATTTCCCAGCTCAAGCAGCCAATGAATATAATCAGCTTTCACGTCAAACTGGAGTATTTCTGGGGCACAGGTTAGCATCGGGGTGGAATCAATAGTGCTACAATGGTAAAAGAGGCACAGAACCAGGATCCCTTTTTATACAAATGATTATGAGAGGAGTAAAAAACCATGGAAAGTGTAAGCATATGTAGTTAATTGTTCAAAGCGGTTTAAAGGATTGAGAATAACTACTTTTTTCAATCAAAAAAGCATCAGATGTTATTTATTCTTTCATCAGGAAACTGGAGATAGTTGTTTGGGTGTCAACTTCAGAAAAAATCATTGTATGATAGTTAAAATGCCCACTGGAAAAGCACAGTTCAATTAAGCATAGTCTGCACAGATCAGTCAGAGAAGGTCATATGTTAGTGACGCGCAGGAGTACTGTGAAGATGTTATTGCCATGACTGATGAGAGAAATTCAGTAGGTTTATGATACCCTGATTTGACAATGCCCTGCCCTCAGAAATTAATGTATATAGGACAGTGTTAGGACATAAAGGGTAACTGAAGCTGCTAGTTAAAAATAAAAGGTGGAAAAAATAGATTTAAAAGTTTGCTTTTTCAAGTTGTCATGGAAATAATTATGTAGGCCTAAATAGAATGTCTAGTACACCCCTGTTATTTGGTATAGGACAAGGATACTGATTCTTTCCTTTTAAATTGCAAATTAATTTCTAGGTTATCATATTATCTAGATGAATCAGTAGATAACAATCAAAGTTTAGTCTACACAAAAGTAAACCCATATAAAGGATATAGCATTCATATACCTTGCGTAAGTAGTGCCATTCAGAAATAAGGTGAGAAAAATCCCTGAGCAGTGCCCTTCTGTTTATTGCTAAGGACAGTATCACATACTACCCAAATTTTGAAACACAATGCAAATGACCAGCTGGGCAAACAGTCCTAACAGGAAAATAATACAACTTTGTGCCATGCCAAAACATGAGGTCTTTACCAAGCCTTTGTTTGGGCAAATTCATTGTGTATACCTACATTCAGCAGCTTTTTGAATGCCTACCTGGAAGATACAGCAGTGTAAAATTATTTTCCATAAATTTTGTCAGTGCCTCCTGTGGAACAAAAAACTTCCTATACAAATATTAAGCTATCCAATACAACTTAGAAGAGCAGATCTAGAACAGAATTAGGTACAAGTTTTTGGTTTTCACAGGGAAGGTGTCACCTTCTGTGAAGTGCAACAAATTTTCAGCATAATCGCTGAAGACCTCTGTCAGATCCACATTTGAAGTTCTTTTAAGGTTTCCCTGAACCTGAAACTTGTATTATCACTGAAGTATTTAAGTTACATTAAAAAGAGAATTGACTTTTTCCTAGATGAGATTTGAGACAGTATAAAGTAATCAGAATTATGAAAAATAGTGTGAAGAACCAAGTAAAACTGAGTCAAAATTCTTATTCTGAGAATCAGAAATTATGGATGCAAGAGATAAGCCTGATGGGCCAGTATCACAAGATTCTTAGAATGAATTTAAACTTTCATTTGTTTTTTTCTGAACCTTTATTTCCCCTTGATCTGGCCCAAAGGGAAATCTTTTCCCTACCTTTGTGAAAAGCATTTTCAAGAAGGGAGACAGTCTGCCTCTTCTGCTTCATTTCTTAAAAGATGCTGTGGTCCTTGGAGCTTTCAGCCCTGCTATAGGTGCTGTACGCACAGAGGGATCCTTCCCCAGTGAACTCAAGACTTCAGACCCTAACATGCATTACTCTGCTTCACTGCATGTAATGTATAAACACTAGTCGGTACCCTGAATGCTATATGTTTCTGCAAACTGAGATTTACAGATGATAAAGAAACTGATCTGGCTTCATTAGTGAGACAGTGTTGTAGAAGCTAAAGGTGCTAGCACAGATGGAGTGACACCCCATCTGATTATTTTTGAGAAATGGGAAAGATGTAGTTCAGGTATGGACAATCACCCCAGCTCGTTATTATTTTAACCAAGCCATTTTCATGTAAAGGTTTTAAAACAGAATCAAGTTACCATGGAAACTGATTGAAGCAGAGACTTACTGTAAATTCTTTTCTAGACAAGGATAACAAGACTGACAGGTGGGCTGTAAAAGGAATATGAGTGCAATACAGAGTTAGGCATGATAGTCTGTTTTCTCTTCCTAAAAGTGTGTCTTTTACAGCTCTGTTTTATCTCTACTCTTTTCTGCAGTGATATACTGAACATATTTTAAAAGAAGCTCCACCCAAATGAACATTTTATTTTGTCATAATCCTTTTTGCAAGAGGATGTACATGCTCTAGGGAAAAGAGCTGAAGGGCAGGGCGCTCCACTTACTTTCCCAAATTATTATGTCTTGCCAGAATCATCAGGGAGGAAGAGGCATCACTCAGGAAACGCATTTGCATGAAGTGCCCTTTGCTGCCAATGTTTATATTTTGCCTCTGAAAAATGCTCTAGGTACATTCACACCATAGCACAGTGCTCTTCTTGTATGATATGAAAGAAGGTAGCCAGGGAATAAAGTCTTTTTAGTGAAGAAATACCCCATTTCCCTTTCTCAAAAATTTGGAAAATATACCAATTTGCTGCAATCCTATTCAAAGTCAAAATGATTTAACTCTGTAAATACCTTTCTTAGTCTTATGGATGGTGGTGAGAATAGCAGAGATTAGAGTACACAGCCCCGAAAATACAGTGCCAGACATGTAAGAAGGGAAATTGGCAGAGAGTGAGCAACACCAGAGCATGTACCTTTTCCACTTGGAATAGTTAGCTGTCAGCACTGGAAAATATTTCAGCATATGAATATGCATTATTTTTTTTACATCTGTGCTGGATATTTCTACCTGCTGTGCTTAATTTCAGAATCTTGTGTTATCATTGGAGAAAAATAGTTTTCTTTTCCAGTATAATTTTCTACCAAAAGGAAGGCGGGAGAATGGGGGGGATCCTTACTTGAACTTATCCCGATACTTTTTTAGCCTGAAGTTTCTGCTTCTTGGTTCCAGCTCCCAGCTGGAGCTGTGTTTGTACATGCCCTCCTGACATAAGCCATAAAGCAATTTTCCTCTGGATTTTAAGAGTTTTGCTTGTCATCAACAGTCATAGTTGGCCCCAGTGCACTAGAATCACAATAGGTAATCACCTTTTCCAGCATGCTTGCCTTACAGCTAAACGTAATGGCAACAGCTGGTTTTGTTGACAAAAGTAAATATACTTCTCACCTTCAGTCTCTGCCTTCCTCAGCAACGTGGAGGTGGGCACATGACAGATGGTTCTTGCTAACTAATCACAGAAAACATGGTGTTTGGTGTGTGGCATGAATTTCCAGGCAAATAGAATGCTTTTCATTTAATATCTTCCCTATGAAAAGCTGGACACACTCATAAAATGTGGTATGCTCTAAGGAAACACATACTACATGTTGAAGTATATAAAGACGTGACCGGTCGAAGAAATCTGCAGTAAATGATGCACAACCTAACGGTTACTTGTCATAATTTTAATGACTGTGTGTATTATATGTAAAACTTTTTGGCAGCCAGATAAAGAGAAACATGGGGCCAAATTCTGCTGGTTTTAGCCCAATTTTGTCTTGTCTTCAGGGCTCTGACCACCATACTTTATCTGTGTGTCTGAGCCACTGAAGGCTGTCAGTCCAGACTCAGTGGCAGCCAGGCTTCTGCAAAGGCTTGTGCAGTTCTTGAGAATGAACACTCAAGATCTCCATGCATTAAAGGGTAGAACCATTTTCATCATCTAAAAGAAGCCACATTAAGTATTTCTATGCTTTTTGTCTTCATTCTGACATAAATCCTACTACAAAAGGGCTAACAAATAGGGCTGTTGTCTTTCTCAAACAAATAAATACCCCAGGAATTTAGAAATCATTTTAAAGATAATGGTTTTAATTTTAGAAAATATGTCCCAAGAGTCTACCGTTGAATTCAGTTAAAATTCATTAGTACCATTATACATTGCCAAATTTTGATTGTTTTTCATACCTGCTTGTATGACAAAACTATGTCATTTCAAATAATCATGATCAAATTCCCCATACAGGCATTTATAACTATAATGGGCTTAATTAAGGAAGTCAGAGGATTAGAAATGAGAATGTTGGGAATAGCTAAGTTCATAAAAGAGGACAATATAGTTTTTATTTACAAACTCATGCATAAAGACATGATTGTTCAAAAAGCGAAGGTGGGAAAAAGAGGCACAAGAGATGGAGGAGGGATTGATAAGAGTTGGGGAAAAGCCAAGAAATAGGTTCTGGAAGTGAAAAAAACCCAAACAAACAACAGCAAAAATACCAAACAACCCACCAAAGAGTGATGAAAGAGAAGAGGAAACAGACAAACCTCCTTTAGATTGCAATTCAGAAAATTGCCATTTACCGTATAGGGAAATTTCTTGCAAGCCTGATCAGAATTCTGTGAAAATCACTGAATGCTGCAGTGGTGTCTCTGATAGATACCTTGTTATAAACTTCAAGATCAGCTCTAAAAGAAAACAGATAAATGCTGCAACTAGTTCATGGCACTTCTGAACATGGCTGGTTATTCTGAAGGTTTTGCTTGGGTTTCCAAAGGACAATGTGCCAAACACTAGTAGTTTCTGTTTCTCATGAGCCCATGTTTTGTGTTTAAAGACACATTTTTTCTATGTGTTTTTATTGCACATTCTTTTCAGACAAAGAATAACTACATGAATGGATTATGTGCCTGGATTTAAGTGGTTAGCGATATAAAAATAAGGCTGCAAACTTATTATGTCAGAACTTGACCCCAGGTCTCTTGTTGTTCTCTGTTTTTATTGAAGACAAAAAGAAGAGGAATAAAACCAAATGTTTTTCATTTACCCATCTGTAACTCTCAGATATTTGTCAATGCAGGTTTATCAATATACAGTCCACACTGGTTTCATGTGTGACAAGGAGGCAAGAAAACAGTGGAGAACGGCAGTAGATATGATGCAGATAAGCAAGAAAGAAAAATTAAGGACAAAAAGTTTCTAAAATATCAGGTAAGGAATTCAGGTGATTCTGTATAAAGTGTGAAATGTGTAAAGAATCATATAAAATAGTTTATGCTTATCTTGCCCTTCCTACCATTTCTGAGAATTACCGCTTGATATGGCTGTGAACATACATACGTACTCACACACACATACCCTACTCCCACCCACTCACACAATAAATCTCCTTTTTGAGCAAAATTGCCATTACCCTCAGTGCAAATATTTACTATGCTGGTGTTTGACATATCTTTGAATAAAATCCATTTTCTGTAATTTCATTTTGTTTAGATAAAAGATTATACTATTTCCTACAGAAAACCAAACAAGCAATACTTTTCCAAAGGAGCAAGAGAGTTGTGCTATGTGGTTTACTGTTTTTTCTCAACAAATCAGTTCTAAGGTCTCAAATCTGACATTATCGTAGCCTGGCGCTGATCTCTTGGGGCATTACATGCACACTGCAGGAAAGTATCATGTGTTACGACCTACCTCTTCCTTCTTAGATTGGTGTCAGGTGGAAAGGTCATTTGGAGCTTCAGCACGCTTCTATTTCCTAAGCCTAGGTAGAGAAGAGTAAAAATACATTTGCCAAAGAGCAAATCTGGAAGAACAGCAAGAAACAATTCATCCTTTGCTCCCCTCTTCCGCTGCTTTGGTGAAAAGTTGCTGTACCACTTGTAGTGACATAGTGGGAGCAGTAAATGCAGTGGAGACTTTATGTTCCCTACAGCCCAAAACAAGCTGAGAAGCTAAGCGAACTGCACATGATGCAATTGCTCAGGACAGAAACATTTTCTTAATTTCTTAGATAGACTTACTTCTAGAATAGATTGAATTATATTTTTTGCCACAAGCATAAGATGGAAAGAAACGCTCTTACTTAGACATTGCATATCCATCATTTGCCTGTCTGTCTGCTTAATACTTGCCTCTCCTTCCACTCAAAACTAAAGCTAATGTGAGATGCTAGTATACCAGCACGTGTCAACTGGTAAGAAATGCAAGGTTTCACATTCCGATGTAATATCAGGTTAGCACATCCATTTTGTCTATACACAAATGAGAATTCCCTTCAGAATTTAGCTTTGTAGGCAAACATTTGTAGAACCCATCTACAAAATGCCCACGTTATGCTTATTTTTAACTTTCACAGAACAGTAATGCTTCCACTCAGCATAGTTCAGATGATTGACTCCAAACCTGTGGAAATCCACTACGGAAATAACACATTCTATGAGTCCCCAGGAACAATACAGACATTAAAAACAAACAAACAACAATCCCCAGTCAAGCCTTGCAAACTACATGAAACTCATTATTACTGATACACTGTATCAATTATATGTTGCACAAGTCATGATAATGCAATATTGTGTTATGCTAACTTTCTGAAGTTTGGTAAGCTTAGCACATTGAGACATTCTGCCTGTTCCTTTGTAGGTTGTTGATTCTTGCAAAATGACAGCTGCTGCATTTATGTTAAAAAAAGGCTCGGAATATCAGCAAGGATGCTTCTAATGGAAGCAGCAGAATAATACAGCTTGAGTTTCTCTAGGACATCAGTTATATTCATCAGTTACAAACTTGGGAATGTCATTTTGTAAAAGCTGCATGATGAAAGATGCTGTGTGGTGTACAGCTGACTCTATTTGCCATATGGCGTGTTATTATTTTGCGTTACCTTGGGGAGTGCTCTAGAAGCAAAAGAATAGAACACACTCAAGGCATATAGAATAATAAACACAAATTCTATAGTTTTTAATTATAGCAATAAGGTCTGTAACTAAAATGGAGATGGAACTAAATATAAGAGTTGAATGTGTGCTATACTGCTCTTCAGCTACTGAAAAGCAGTAAACTCCTATCAAGAATATTTAAAGAGAAAGAAATTGCCAGCCACCGTATATAAAAAACTCAAAGTAGGTTGACTCAAAAGTCAGCAAATGCTATGTGCAGTGCTACTCACATTACCGTAATATGGTTTTACATCAAAGCCACAGTTTTACATGGAATAGGCAGGAGAAAACTTTAAATCAGTAATCTCTAAAAATGAAAATTCAGATGGACAGCTGTAATAAAACCATCAAATAAACAATTAGAACAATAAAGTGGGAGGAGTATTTGCTAAAATCAATTAAAGAATCCTAAATTACTTGTGTCAATTTGATATAGGATGAGTGAGCTGTTGACAGGGACTGAGAAATCCCAAAGCAGGCAACATCTCCAAATTTACAAAAGCTTTACTTTTACAATACATCAGAATTGACAAGCAGATTGTTATTAATATGGCCAGAACTTAGCCAAGATTTAAGGAAAGTAGATGCAGTGAAAAAATACTGTCTTTCATTGTGGCAGTATTTGGCTGCACATTCAGTTCTTCCCATGCCAGCGAACAGCTTCACCCCTCCCACCCTGCAGTGCCATCTTTGGAGGTGTAGCCTAACTCTTAAGCGAAGTCCAGCCAAAGTTAGATCATTCTTTGGGAGCTATTATTCAGTCACAACTTAAATTTTAAATGACAAATTTTGTGTTACCCAGTGATGGAAATGTACAGGCTTGCTGGTTTGGGGAATAGCTTGGCTCTAGGCTCCTCAGTCCATTAGCTGAGGTATTTCATGATCTGTTACAGGAACAGAATATTTTAAAATTATTCATACTAATTGTGCAATACTTCAGATGACATCTTCAAAACTATCATCTACTCAAGTGTTCAGTTTGAGCAGTCAAAAAGTAGAAGATCATTCCCTTTAGCCAGATCTTTAGCAGAAATAAATCAGAGAAAGTCCAGTAACTCCCAATATTTCCTATTAGCGGTTATGCATTTTACTTCCCTGTTTGTTTTTACCCGCTATTAGGATAATAATTTCTTTTTTTTTTTCTTTTTCTGTAAGACATCCAAGTGACTCAATGTCATTTAAAGACAGCAGAACCTCACAGTAAAACAAGAAGAGGATCACAGCTGTATGACTCTTCTAAGCTTCACCCTCCTTGCACTCACTACCCAAACCCACTGGGTACAGTTTGCCAGGCTCAAGGTTTGACAGTGCACTAGTTTGCATTTGTAAATACTTGCAGCCCAGTGATGGCAGAACGGGCCAAACTGTTGTGTAATTGCAAATTACTGCATCCGTTTTCATTTCTCAGCTTAACGTTAATACCAACTCATGACTTGTTTTCCACCTTTATTATCAAACTCTATGAAGATTTCACACATTTCAGTTTAAATTTAAACATTTAACTTCATGCTTATTCCCCACATAACATTCTCTTCAAGCCATAAAAAAGGCTGATGCAAAATAACTGATGTCACTAAATGAGAATTATTATTTAATGAGAGATAAGAAGTAGGAGAGAGGGAGAAGTAGGGTGGGGTGGGGGTGGTCAGTTCTCGCTACCATACTCAAGGGTATCCTTCCCTTTTAAGTTAGCAGGAATCGTGAATATGTGTTAACTGACAGCTCAAGTTTAAAGACTGTTGTAAACGTACCTGCTGAATTAGCAAACATTTGTCTAGTATTATTTTTCTTTAAAGGAAAGATATTATTAGGGTATTTGTATACTTTTTTTCCTTCTAAGAATGTATTTAATTCCACAATGATGAAGGATAAGCAGCATTTGACAGAACTAGCGTTTACCTTACCCTAATAAATTGAGAATTTACAACTACATTTTTAATACTTCAATTTCTGTTATTCTGATTAACTCTGTTACCTCAACAACAAACACAAATGAATGCACTATTGCATGATAAATTTTAAGTGGAGCATTGGTAATGGAAAAATAACCTTTTTAAATACTTAGAGATTTCTTATGAAAAGATAAAAATGTTTAATTAAATGCCAGAAATGGATTTTCAGGATCAGTTCTTCAACCTCAAATCTTATCGTAACACGGTAATTATTACTATTATTTTTTAATAAATTTATAAACTAGTCAAGTCACACATTGAACAACTCAGGAAAACATCAAGAAAATAATAAATGGAAGGGCTTAAATGTTCAATCTGAGGAAAGAATTGTGTTCCAAAGTTTTCTCATGACAGACAAAGGTTTTTTTTCTGCTAGTTCAATTCATTTATGCAGTTGTTTGGTTTTTTTTATTAATTGATCATGGCAGTACTATAGTATAATGTTGATTACATTAGACGTGTGCACATTTGAAGTCTTCAATTAGTTTAAGAATATGCAGATAGGCCAAAAATTTGCTATGCTTCAGAGGAAGAATGTTCAATTGCATTTAGCAGGAAAATGACCAGTAAAGTGCTTTTATCTAACCACAGTTTTTAAGTAACCAAAGGGTGAATGGTGACAATAACTTAAGAGAATCCTTGTATCAGAAAGAACAGAATCTCAAAGGCATGACTTACTCAAGTAGCACATTGTGCATGATAGAACCATACTGTCAGCTACGCACCCCAGTTTTAATGAAATTGCAGTATTGAAAAATTTGGAGCACTGGTTACATAAACTGAAAATTGTTAGTATGGGCAACCTCTGACTTTCACTTCCAGAGGCACTAACATACTTCATTTAATAAATATCCCTTTACTTGAAAACTTGAAAAACAAGCAATTACCCTGTGCTTTGGAGGTGCCTAAGACCTAGCTAAATACAAGTTTTGTGTCTGTTTCAGGGCTTCTTTTGGTATGTATTCACCTGTCATTTCTCATACATTTCTTCCATAAAGATACTCTGCTGGGTATTTGCAGCATATTATGAACAGGTGTTATTCCTGCCCTGCTGATTCATGTTAGGGGCTTGTATCTTTGATGAGTTGTGAAGGGTGGATGAAACTGTAAGTGAAAAACACAGAATAGTAAAGAAAATATTTAGGATTTCACTGCTTTTTCTAAATGAAGTTATTCACAGCAGATTATAAACTGGTGCTTCCACACTATTCTAAATCTAAATCTTATTATGCCATCAAAAGCTGACAGACTTTCAATGTAAATGACTAGTGAAGTCTGAATCCTCATCACCCAGCATGATCTGTTTTTGCTGTAGTCTGGAATAAACCTCAGTACCGTTTAAGAGTAAGGACCACAATCTGCCCTTCATGGTCCAACGGTGTTATTTGTAATACCAGGAATTTTCAAGGTTGTGGTAAGCAGATCCCATTTTGCAAGCATGGCTTTTTAACTGCAGTGCCTACTTTGCATGTTTGGGCAGTCGAGTCACTTGTAAACTACTGAATGATTTGCTATCATTTTGTTCCCAAAGATGTAAACGTATGTTCTTGATGCGCTGTATAAATTCAAAAAAAAAAAAAAAACAAAACAATTATTTGAAGTAAACAACAGAATCTTAAAAATTAACAAGATTAAAAATGTTCTGAGTGAGTTCATTTTATTTGAATGCTCAGGTACCACAGTGAAGGCTATGATTGAAAATAGCCTTTTCTAATTCCTTGCTTACCTCAAAAGGACCATCTGATTTCTATGAAGTGAGTTAAAACATAAGAGCTGTAAATTCTTTTCTGCTGTTTAGAATATTATTGAATTTTTTTTGACATCACAGATGACAGTAAATGTGATTAATGGCTGCTGATAATTGGAGTTTCATTCCAGTGGTTATTGGTTGTCAGTAACAATTAATAGTTCCACAAAAACCCCATTCATTTCACAGTATTAAAGAATGATGGCTTGTGGGAATTATGCTAAACTAGCAATTTCAATTAGATTTTGAATTTTATAGTATATTGAATAACAGTTTATGGTTTTATAATAGCAGTGATGGTTTATTGTTTTATGGTAATGACTCTCATTACATGTATATTTATCTGGAGAATTACGCTTTTAATAGTCGTCATATTAAAAATAAAGTGCATGTTACCATTTCTTTAAAAGTGGAGAGTGTTTTGGTCTTTATCAGTAATGATGACTTTGATTGTCAATTACATAGTTTTTGTCCGAGTATTTGATAGTCAAGATGCGATGTATAAAGGGTGCAAAAAAGTCTTAAGCTGATCAGTATCAAGCACCAGCTGGTATGGCATGTGGCGCAGTCACCCAGTTGCAAGTCTCCTGCCTGCAGTTGGCTGAGCTGTAGATGTAAGGCAGTAACTGTCTTGTCTGATCATTTCCAGATCTACAGGAAGAGAGGAAGGGAAATCTTCAATAAAGGGAAAGATACTGATTTTGGAGACTCACTGAGAAGCATCCTCACCTTTGGCCCTTTCTCCAGTAGATAACTTCCTGCAGCCAGAATTAAAAAAAACCCAAAAAAACAGGAAGGGAGAAGGAATCAAGTACTGGCATAGAGAAGCATACAGGGAAGAGAGCAGAAGCTGTGTAAGATACAGCTGATTGAAAACGTTGCCTGGATCAGCACAAAATGATGCATAGAGTTTGATGTGAGAGACTGGAAAGGTCATAGTTCCTTTCTGTGACAGCATTAAACTTTATAGAGCAAATTTCTTAAGTTTCTTAACTGAGAAACAAGCAGGCTCTGAAGGTTAACATGCTTATAAGACATTGAAAATATAAGTATACTAATAAAAATTCCGGCCCTCAGGAAGTCAGTGTATTTCCAACATTGACATCTGTATTGTCAGGATCTGAGTCATAGATCATCTGATAAAGTTCAACAAAGTGAAAAAGGGAACAGTGTGGAGAAAGAGCTGTATAAAGTTAACTTCATTAGCACGGCACATGCTGATTTCACTTTCATATTTCACATGCTGATTTTCACTTGCTTTTGCCTAGGACTTTCATTGGCTTCAATTTTTTGTTGCAGATAACTCAATTTCTGTGAGAATATTCTAACTAAATGTTTCTTCTGCTTTGTCTTTAATTTAATATGGTCTTAAATTTTACTGATAATTTGGATTACTTTCCTAACTTAATCTTACACAAATTATCTAATGAATCTCCCAAATAAAGAAAATTCTAGTAATTCAATCTTCTAATATTCTTCCAGACAATGAAACTTGTAAAACAAGGTAAGACGAGAAGTTATCCCATGAAGCACTGTATTATTTTAGCAAACTAGGTTAAGGAAAAAGACAACAATAAAAATAACTGTGATAATTCCAACAAAATTCCAAGTCAAAACTGTAGCACGCTGCAAGTTCTATTTAAGATAATAATTCTCCATCCCGTAATTATCATTTCTAAGTCAATGCCAAACTCTGATTGAAGTCAATGAGAACAGGAGCAAGACCTTTATTATAACTTGATTAATTTGTGCGAGTTTACAAAAGCAGAAAATTGCTGGTGATAGGGGAACCTCAAAAGATACACTTCTTTGTTTCATGGGAAAAATCATAATGCGGAAGTTTGGGTGAATATACAGAGATATGTAAATCTTTTAGATTTATTTCAATCCTGGACTTCAGACCACCTGTTCAGAAATATTTTGGTTACAGTTTTATGATACTACTATTAGTTATTTGGTGTATATTAGCATCTAACGGCCCTAATTACTATTTGTTCTTCTGAAACAGGTGCTGTACAGACCATGGTGAAACCAAATGCAGAATAAAGATGAGAGTAAATACAAAAAAGTAACTAGCTTATGGGACTCAATAAAAAAAATAGTTAGCTTTGCAATTCCCAAGGTGAATTTGGGCTAAGTGTAGGTTACGAGTTATTTTTGAACAGTTGTTTTTCCTACAATTTCTTTTCAATTTCCAAATTTGGAAAATAAAACACACCAAAAAAGTGCTATTGAATAAATTCACAATTAGGATGCACAACGTCATGATTAAAGAGATCATAGTATACAGTGTGTATGTCAGGAATCTGATACCAAAGTACAACAGAGTTCAAAACCACATTTCAGTTCTCTTCTTTGATCTAATCTAATAAACCTTTAAACTTTCTGTTGTAGAACACATTCATGTATTGCAACACCTGTAAATCCAGTTCTAATCTCTTATTCAGATAATTATTTCCACTCCTCAGTAACTCAGGTTTCATAATGCCAACAAAAAGAGTCCCGCAATGTATGTCCCTTATCCACACCAAATTTATTGGTTGGGGGTGACTTATTTTATGACTGAAGAACTTCTCTTGCAAGAGAAAAGTGAAGATTTGTCTTCTTTATTTTCTCACTGCTGAAACATTGAACTTGTATTCCTTTTCCCCAAAATCCACAATTCTTATTCCTTCTGTGACATTCTTCATAATATTTTTAACAGCAATGGTAAAATACATTTTGCTGCTCAGTGTCTTGAAGCCACAGTGATATTCAGCCTCCCCTGGAAGAGAGACCTTTTCACTTGCACTGTGTTTTTAATTCAGTTCAGCTACAATACAGGAAAATTGAGCAATAAACCATAAAGTCAAGAATAGGCTTCTTTTTCTATGCATATGTAAAGATTACTTTAAGTCAGTATAAGCAGTGGCTACTCAGGACCTGAGAAGACTAGATGTTGCTAAGATTCTCCAGACGAAAATCTCAAGGTCAGTTAAATTTAAGTTAAGATTTCTTAAAATGGCTGTACCCTCAGTTTCTCTTACACAGAATTACTGAGTCCCAGTGTTATATCATATGAGGAAGTTGACCCCCCAGCACACATGTACATATTGCCATATACATACACTATATATAGTCTGCTGGTGGCTGGATAGAAATCTAGATTGTTTTAATAAATGGCACTTCCTCAAATGTTATGATTCTTCCAGCCATTCAGTGCATTTGGTAGCAGATGTGAACTTTTCCTTGCCATCCTTCTCTCATAGCATTTCAAATGTTGGGTACAGAGCCATTTCAAAGACTTGGATTTTCTTAATGATGATGGATAGGAACACGTTCTTAATTAGTTCAGATGTTTTCGGTACAAATGCTTCTTAACAGAGAAGTGTGCTGCAAAATCCAGGTTGGTAATTCAGTTACTGTTTCAAAATGCAGTATTTTACAAAGCACTTAAGGGAACCCAACATTTCCTCTAAGAAAACTCCAGGGGAATGGGAAAGCCGGTACATCTAGGCAGAACAGGGAATGTCACAGTTGTCCTTTTTTGGGTGTAGATTTTAGCTTTTGCATGCCTTTCTAGTTCTGAAGACCCCAACAGTTCTAGTGTGCCTTGGGTCATCAGATAATTAAAATATGCATACATTCAATATGCAAAAATTTAGGAGCAGAGACCCTGCTGTTTGCTGCTTTGAAGAATAGTTTCTTCTGTTCATTTTTTTTTTTACTATGATACTATGCGGAGCACCTCTGAGTATGAAGAGCTATAAGCAGAAAGGAGGAACAAGTCACACAGATATTCTTCTGTTAGAATGAAGTTGAGGTTGAGTATGTTTTCTAACCTCAGCCAAAACTTCTGCTGTAAAATCTCTCACTAAAGCATTAGATACTCCACCTTTTCAGGGGATGTTGCATACTTACTAATCGTTATGTGTATGTTATGATGGTAATGCTAGAGGCTTTAATATGATTAATAGAGGAAATTAAAAAATTGAACATTTTACTGCTGCTACGTTTATGCACTTTATGACGCATTCCTGAACTTAACGAGAAGCAGGATTGTTTTAGTCTACGCTGTCTGTTAAAAATTCTCTCTCTTCTACTCCTGCCTTACTCATGAAAAAAATAAACTCAAATAAAAGTTTGGCTACAATTTTCAATGGAAGGCTCATCAGTATTTGCTATCATTTCATGGCAAGAAATACCACATACTTATAAGTTTTCTACAGAGGTCTACATCAGAGCATCTATATTCACATCACTGTTATGCTTATCAGGTGCATGGATTTCAGGCATTTGTCTTCTCTGTCTCTTCCTTCTTACCTTCTATAACTTACTTTTAATAAGCAGGCAAAAGCTCCTCTGAGCCTTACTAGCAGGAGATAATTGTTCCATACTCTCCACAGTTTCCTCTCCAGCACTATAACATACATCAATTGCTAATGGTTAATTACTTTGTGCACTTGAAGTTCAGTCTCCTGAGGAGTGAAATTAAATTTTGTGGGTTTAGCCTAGGAGAACATGGACGCAAAACACACACACTTAGAAGTTTTTCTGAACATTAGTCAAAGCACTTCCCTGGCACATGAAACAGAGAGTTGCAGGCCTGACTTTTATTCCAGGTGGCACTTGACTTGATGTTCACTGATAGCAGCAGTGGCCAGAACTATTTCTTTGCATGTTGATGAGTATACCCTTTCCTCTCAATGAAAGACTGGCTTATTCAGTCCTGCAAGAGGCTGTACATACCATTATAAATGATTAAATAATTCAATAAATTACTCATTCTATCTGAATTTTGCTTACATTTGCCTGAAACTAACAATCTTGGCAAGAGGCAACTAACCAACCTTCAAGCACTGTCGGTGCTGTGGATGAAACGCTTGAATTCATTCATCCTGGAAAGTTAAGGAGTGCATTGTTGTTCTTTGCCCAAACTTAATTGGGTAGCTAGTATTTAAATGTGTGCACTGAGAAGAGCAATTGCATTTTGCTCATTTTTACTAGAAATATTACTGATCCCTTTGTGCATTGTGTGAATTATGCCCAGCTATCTTTGGAAAACATGATAAATGGAACTATTTGGAAATATTCCAGTGAAAAGGTTTTCTCAAGAAGATCTATTTTCATAAACTGGAAATATTTTCCTGCAGCATTTTATATTTAATGAATATTCACTGAATGAAAATCAGATTCGTAGGGTCCCTTGTCTGGACTCCTGACAGTTTGTCCCAACAGATCCAGAAATTTTCCAGTTTTTTTTTAGTTCTGAGCAAATATAGTGTTTTGAGAAAAAAAAATCGATCAGTTCTTGCAAAATGGAAATCTTCTTTTCATGAGCTGTTTAAGGAATATTATTTTCTTTTTTCATGTAACGTTCTCAAAGTGTCTTAGAGGATGACCTCTAAGAGGTACTTTAAATTTTGGGAGCTGATGGTAACCACTTAGAGCCTTTATAAGACTGCATTTGTTTAGTTATGTGAGCATACAACAAAAAACTACAAACAAATAAACAAAAGAAACCCCACATGCCTTTTCAGATACAGAACTAGTGCAGCTTTCAAGAAATAATTTTTGCCCTTTTTTTGTCTGCTTTGCCAAGTTTACCTGGTAAGCCTCAGTGAGTAACAAATTGTTTTTACTAGAGAGTAGGCTTTATCTTATGATTTATATGACTATGAGTAATGATTAAAACCCAGCAGAATAAAAGGCTTTTTTCTCATGCTAGATACAGAACTTAATTAGGATTAATTTAATTCTGAGAGCAACTGTCACTTCTGCTCCCTTATTTCATAGAAGAGCTGCTGCTATTTTGCCGGCTTTTTTGCTCCTGGAGGATCCTTGACCTCCTCCTCCTTTCTTTTTCAGTACAAACAGTTTGTATGAAATATTTATATTGTTCTGAGGTTTTAAAAAAATAAAAACAAAACAAACAAACCAAAAAACCCACATTCTCTATAATTCATTTGGATTTGACTTTGATGAAAGCTCTTCCTCTTCAATTCACAAGGAAACAAGCTGCCTCAAGATTTATTTCCCTTGTAAAAGAAGCTAGTAAAGAGCAACCCTTAATCCCTAGGGGGGGGAAACAAACAAACAAAACCCACAACCAAAGGACATTGGTGGTTTGATTTGGGTTGTTTGTGTTTTTTTTTTTCCAGTTAAGAAAAGGATATGTTTGAGGGAAATGGGCAAGTTCTGAATTTAATCAAGGATTTTTTTAGCCAGCTGTAATAAAAGACCTGTTTTCAAACATTTTTCCATATATTCAAAGCAAAATTCTTTATTTTCTCTAATGCTAGGTTGCAAATACTAGGGGAAGAACCACACAGTAATTTATCAGTGCCTAGAAACACCTGAGTTTGCCATATGGTTTTCCTGTAGACAGACTTCTGAGTTTCAGCTATGCAACATTTCAGAGTGAGCTACATCAATTTACATTACGGGGCTATCTGAGATTTCCCCTCAGACAGTTTTAGTAGGACTAGGCATCCTAGACAACATATGCATAAACTTTGGGCTACTGTTTGACAGCTCAAGAAGACAGAATTCCTCATACATGTGCATTTCTCAGAATCACCAGCTTTAAATTAGTCATTTAAGAATAAGGTTGGCTGCATTCAGTTTTTTCAGCCTATAAACAACTGGGCTGAGCTTACACCACTGACAGGTGGAGAAGCTGCGCTATGGTTCAATAGAATAACACATCGCTTTTTGTTGTATTATCTGCTCTGCCTGGGATCCCACTTCCTCGGGGGCCCTAAACACACTTGAATTAATACTGTATAAAAAAAAGCATAACATTAAGTGCTGCTTGTCTTTGTTTACTTCATGTTGGAAACAAGACTTAGAAAAGCCCTTTAATACTTACTTTTTGCTTTGAAAGAAGAATTTCTTTATGCTAAACCTCTCCTGCAAATACTATCAGATATACCTATTTCTTTGTATTTTTCTACTCTGGCTACTTTAGAAAGGGCAGTATTCTGAAATTTTCTGCAGTTATTACAGCCATTCTGCACAAGTAAGACATTCTGTAAGATTAGAGCTTGAATGTAGATTAAGGCGATGTGATAAATTATGCAGAACACAATTGATGAGAAATGATTGAAATGATGAAAAAAGATCTGGAAACTGAGAGAATTTGCACCAAATTCTAAACATTTCCACTGACTATTATTATTTTTTTATTTAATATAGGAGCCTTTGTTTCTTTTGATTCTTTGAGAGGGAAGAAGACAGCATATATTGCTTGGATAACCACTTATTTTACATTTAAAATTAGAGTCAGTACTCTTAAAGTTTAAGACTTCATTTTATCATAGAACCATAGAATAGTTAGGGTTGCAAAGTACCTTAAGATCATCTAGTTGCAATCCCCCTGCCATGGGTAAGTATACCTTACCCTAGACCACTTCGCCCAAGTCTCTGTCCAACCGGGCCTTGAACACTGCCAGGGATGGAGCATTTTCTAGAACATCTATAAAGATTCAGCTTCCTACATACTTCAAGTTACTGTTTATAACAATATAGCTGGCAAAGTGCCAGCTTCTGCACTTGGACCACAGCAACACCAGGCAATCATACAGGCCTGGGGAAGAGTGGCTGGAAAGCTGCCAGTGTAAAAGGACTTGTCGGTGCTGATTGAGGGAGCTGAACATGAGCCAGTTTGTGCCAAGGTGCTCAAGAAGGCCAACAGCATCCTGGCCAGTATCAGAAATAGCACAGCCATCAGGGCAAGGGCAGTGATCCCCCCACCCTCCCCATACTCAGCACTGGTGAGCCCATACCTCAAATACTGTGTTTTGTTCTGGGCCTCTCATGATGACAGAGAGACTGAGATGCTGAAGCAGGTCCAGAGAAGAGCAGCGCAGCTGGTGAAGGGCCTGGAGCAGAAGTCTGATGAGAAACAGCTGAGGGAACTGGGGGTATTTGGCCTGGAGTAAAGGAGGGTCATGGGAGACCTTACTGCTCCCTACAACAACTTGCAAGGAGGTTGTAGTGAGGTCAGTGTCAGTCTCTTCTCCAAAGAAGGAATAGGATGAAATAGGATGGCTGTAAGTTGCACAGGGAGAGGTCTAGACTGGATATTAGGAAAGCCTTCTTCATGGAAAAGTTGTCAGGCGTTGGAATAGTTACATAGGGAAAGGGTGACCTGGAGGTACTTAAAACACTGTAGATGTGGTGCTTAGAGACATGGTTGAGTGGTAGACTTGGAAATAGTAGGTTAGCAGTCGGACTTGATGATCTTAAAGGTCTTTTCCAACCTGAATGATTCTTTGATTCTATGATATAACTTCTGCAGTAAAAAAATGCTTTTATGTTTCAAAAAGAAACCATCAGAAATGCAGAGACAGCAGGCATCTTTACTCCTGTGTGTTTTACTTGAAAGGTAATGGAAAAATCTAAAATTTCAAGACACAACAGTGCATTTATGTCCTAAACTGCCCTTTACATAGAAAGAAAAGCCTTCTTCAGTGACTTGGTTAGCTGTAGTTAACTAATAACTCCATATGAAATTACGATATTAATAAATTAATTGTTAAATCAGGTGAAATTACTGAAAGAAAATTCTCAAATGAGGGCTAAATACTGGTGCTTCGAACGGAGGTCAGTTCTCATTTACTGTCTGTGTTACAGTGTTCAGGTGCTATGTATGTAGGTTTTTCCTGGTTCAAAAAAAAATAATCTTCAAAGCTCTGTGTTTCATTAATTCCTTATTCTGCTCTATTCTGCTGTGTAGTTTACTTGCAAGTTAAATTCTGTGAAGGAAATCCAAAGTTGTTCATGAGCTCTGCAATAAAATAGCGTTGGGTTGAGGTTTTTTGTATGAGCCAACAATTTTCAAGTCAATAGGGTCATTATAAAACATATTTTAACACTCCTGTAGATTAATAACATGTTAGCACAGAAAGACATGTTGAGCTTGGCTCAATTATCCTTCCATCCCAATTACACTGTGACATTAAATCTTGTGACATTTAATAAGAAAGGCCATTTCACCCGTGGCTGCCTCAACTGCTGACAATTTATGCAACAGTATTCCCTCCTAAGAAACTATTCTGAAAAAAGGTTTTCTCACATGCTGATACATCCAACTGCCCATGTAAATTAAATAAAATGCAGCAAAATATATAAAATTGTTCATCTTACAATTACGTGGTGCCTTTGACTACAGAAACAGGAATTAACTAGGCTGGCTGTTGTGGTTTAACTCCAACCGGCGTCGAAGTACCACACAGCTGCTTGCTCACTCCCCCTAACCCCAAAGGGATGGAAAGGAGAACTGGGAAAAGGTAAAATCCGTAGGTTGATATCAGAACAGTTTAATAACTTAAATATAATAACAACAACAACAATAGTAATGGAAAGAGATATAAAGAGAGGCACAAAACACAAGAAACACAAGTGATGCAAAATACAGTCACTCACCACTTGCTGTCCGATATGCAGCCCATCCCCAAGCAGCCTCTCCCAACCAACTCTTCTCAGTTTATGTACTGAGCATGATGTCCTGTGTTATGGAATATCAACTGGATCTGCTCCAGCAAGTCCAGAGGAGGGCCATGAAGATGCTCAGATGGCTGGAGCACCTCTCCTATGAAGACAGGCTGAGAGAGTTGGCCTTGTTCAGCCTTGAGAAGAGAAGGCTGCGTGGAGACCTAATAGCAGCCTTCCAGTGCCTAAAGAAACCTATAAGAAATCTGGAGAGACATTTTAGAAGGGCATGAAGTGATAGGAGAAGGGGGAATGGCTTTAAGCTGAAAGAGGTAGATTTACCCTCTTAACTCATACCTGGATACCTAATCTCTCACCTAATATCTATTTACCTAATATCTAGATTAGACATTAGGGAAAATATTCTTCATTATGAGGCTGGTGAGACACTGGAATGGTTTGCCCAGGGAAGCTGTGGCTGCCCCATCACTGGAAGTGTTTAACACCAGGTTGGATGAGGCTTTGAGCAATATGTTCATAGTGAAAGGTGTCCCTCCCCCTGGTGGGGGGGGGTGGAGCTGGATGGTTAAGGTCCCTTCCAACCCAAATCATTCTGTGATTCTTTGTTCCCTTAGGAACTTAGTTTGGGTCAGGTGTCCTGGCAGCGCTCCGTCCTGGCTTCTTGTGCGCCTCCTCGCTGGCAGAGCATGAGAGACTGAGAAGTCCTTGACTTACGGATAAGCATGACTAGCAACAAACATTGGTGTGTTATCAGCATTATTCTCAGACTAAGTCCAAGCACTGCACCAGCTATTGGGAAGAAAATCAACTCTATTCCAGCCGAAACCAGGCCACTGGCATAAATTCTTTTTGCCATTGCTGTAGTATTCATGGAGTAAAATAAGAACAAACCAGGGTAAAAAATAATGAAGTATTTGCCTGTAGATATCTCTTATTTCATTATAGTGCTTCACATTTGTGAATATGAATTCACAGATTTAAGTACCTTCAATTTTTTATTTAAAAAAAAAGCTGTTAAAGCTTTTAGTGACACCACTGAATGAGCCACTGGTGTAACGCTAGTGCTGTCTTCCTTGAGGCAGACCTGAGTGACAAACTTTAGGCCCAGCTCAAGATTCTTTCCAGGACAAGAAGCATGCACACTCCTTATCATGGAATGCAAGCAAGGAAGTCACAGCTAGCTTCTCATCTGGCTCCAAAACTGGAAGATACTTAGCTTGGTTTGTACTGGAAATCACTAGCCTTGCTGATAAGCAACAGGATTTGAGCTATAATCTCCATGCAGCACCAAGCAACAATGTATGAATACATCAGCTGTTACTATAGGCATCTTGAGTATTTTTGCAGCAGGTCCCACTGAGTGGTGGTGTGAAACAATGCTCAAACCACTTGAGTTAACTTCTGCCTCTAAAAGTTACAAGTATATTTAGTCAGGTGCATTTAAGACCATCATTTCCGTATTTTCAGATAACTGTAGAGTCACACACTTCAGTAATGGCTTGGCTTTCAAAGAGTCTGAGTTCTCCAAGCAATTTATTTTACTCCATTATTTAATAGAATTTTATGGTAACATGGCACATCTGTTCTATTGTTTAGGTAGGACAGATGTTTGAAGTCGAATATCCAAGCGTTGAAGAGTAGGCTAATTGCTGCAAGTAAAATCTCCATGAAAGTCACAAGGACTAAAGGATTGTATCCTGCCTGATTAAGACAGGGGAAACAAATTCAGGTTCATGCTCATGATAGAAATGAGGAGTGTGAGTTTTTTTTGAGGTATTTTGAGGTTTTGGATTCTTTTTGTTTGGTTTTGGTTTTTTTTGGGGGGTGGGTTTATTTTTGTTTGTTTTGGGGTTTTGGGGGTTTTTTCCCCCTATGGATCTGTCCTGCCCAGCTATCACTATTTTGCCTTTTGCTGCTATGTTACAACATACAGTATAGGAAATTCAGGTAACAAAAAGCAAAATCAAAAGCTTGATCGTGTCAATCTTTTCAAAGGGTAAGAAAAAAGCAGCTAAACTTTTAACTACTCCATACTCTGAAAATCACATGCTTTTACAAATTTGTGGCTAGAGAGAACAATGTGTACTTTCATGTATATTGACAAAAGTTAATCCTGCTGCTCCAGCTTCAGGGCGTACCACAAACTGCTGTGCAGGATGGATACATGAATGAATCATTGAGCCATGATCTTCATCCTTCTTTGAAAACCATAGTTATTTTCTCTACCAAGTTATGTTGATGCGGTTTTGTTGGTTGGTTTTAGGGTTTGTTTTTTTTTTTAATTAGAATGCCTATGGAGGAATAAGCAGTGTACAAAGTCCACTGAAATTATGTGTTATAGAAAGCACAGTGCTTTCACTGAAGATGCCCCTGGCAAGGGCTTTATACCAGTATCAGATTTCATGCACATTATCATGCAATATCTCTATAAAGCATTCAGCCTAATACAGAAGAAGACAAAGGGTTTATATTTGTGGCAGGAGTAGATAAAAGTACAACCAGCAAAACACATTAACCGAATAAAAACTGGAGGGGGGACACCAAAACAATGAAACTGAGGTCTGCATCTTAACTGTGGTAGTTCTAAAGACGAGAGAGAAGGAAGAGAAATATTCCAAAGCCCAAGGCCATTTTTCTCTTTTCCATTTCTTAGGGATAAATTCATGTTTATAGGAAGAGTCAGATTTTACTACACATAGAGTACTGAAGCTAAATGCTACCAAAATTCACTGGCACAGATCTAATTTCTTTAGAAACTAAATGCACAGCTAACACTTGTGAGCATTTTAATGACGGTATGAATAGATTTGCAAAGTTTCACAGTGTAAAAAAGCCACAGAGACGGGGCTAGCTGTTGGCACAGAGTAGTCAGCTCACTTGAAAGCTTGTCATCTTTGTGTGTGCTGATAAAACGAATACTGGCTTTGAACACTTGCTCACTACTTGCACAGCCTTCTCCTGCATGCTGATGTTCTGGGCTCTCGTGTCCTTTCAGCAAGAAGGATCCAGAGTTACCTGTGGTGGTGGGACACAGGTACTGTCCCTACCTCCCTCTCCTCTTGATGTTGGTGGCAGAAGCGGAAAGCCCTTCCTTCTCACCATGCTCTCTGGTCTATTCACTCCTGCACCCCACAGGGGCGGCCTGGGCACAGAGAATAGAGTCCATAGGAATGGATTTCATCATGGCATTTTGTCATTTTCTGCTACAGCACAAAGTTGATGAAAGTTCTCCGGTTTGTGCTAACACCTGTAGCAACTAAGCCTGACTCATGCTAACTGCTGCAGGATGAGATCCAGCCTGCCTGGGGAGAAGGAAGGGGCTCTCAGAAACAGGGCAGGATTCAGTCTCTGTACAGAGAAGGGGAACCCATACCAATCAGGCCCCTTTCACCTCTCACTGACCTCTCATAGCCAGTTCCCCAGATCTTTGCTTCCCTTCCAAGCCTTCACCCCTCCCCTCACTGATTGAGCATGGCTCTACCAGTGTTGTGGAACTGACCTTTGTCACTCCCAGACAGCAGCCTGTTTTCCTCCATTGCTGAAGAGCCTCAGGTTGCTTTTGGCTGTGTTTCTCCATCGCTCACTAACCATATGTGCACATCAGAAAGCTATTTTCAGAATATCATCAGCTACTAATGAAGACCAGTTGGAGGGTTTGGAGGTGGTTTGTTGTGTTTTTTTTTCTTTTGCCTGTGCACTATTGCTCCTTCAGTAATTACCCTAGTAATAAAGACAAAAAAAACACATAGATGCCCCTCTACATCACCAACCTTTCTCCTGTTACATAGGAAAACAGGGCATAAGGATTAGCTACTTCATGTTTATGCATCTAGAGGTGCAACAGAATCTCCACCCCGGAAAGGTTCAGAAAACTAGTAGAAATAGTTTGGAGCTTTGGCATAGTATATTTGAGTCCCTGCAGATAAATAGCAACCTTTATTGAGAAATACCAACACTGACATTGAAGGGCTTCTGTTTGTGGGCTGTTGTTGGTGTAGCCTTTGAATAAGGGCAGAAAAATATTTTTGAATGCATATTGAGCAAGTATTTGATTAAAATGGGAATTCAAGATTTGATTCTACCTCTGTACAAGCCCCCTGAGAAATTTCTGTGCAATTTTCTGTTTTGCAGTTATAGTTCTGACTTCTGTTTTGGCTTCTGGATGTCCAGAACTGGTTCATTAATTATATTCCAGAATTAGAACAGAATCTCCAGATGCAACATTTTGTTAAATTCTGCTTACTTTTCAAAAGTTACTCATCCACTGTGATCAGAAAAGATTTTTACAGTGGGACTGTGGAATAATTTTTGAAACTGGAAAACAAAATCTGTCATTTTTCCTGTTCTGCATGGAAGCTAATGTAACAGATTGTTTAATTTGAAGGACCGCAGAAGCACAGTGTGATGAATGGCTTTAACTATCAACATGACTGGAAGATAGTAATAAAAACTTGCAACCATCAACAATGAAATTTTTGGAATGGATAATGATTACCTGTGGCTATAAAGGAAATTCCATCTCTACCATGCAGCAACCTGAAAATGTAAAATTTATTTGAATTTGTGCTACTGCTGAAGAATGATAACTTTGAGGTGGGTGCTGTATAAACTCAAAACCCCATAGTTCTGGCATGCACAGTGTAAAATGAAATTACAGGTCTTGATAAGAAAATAATTGTAATTACTTTGAGTAGTCTTGCATTACTCTTCTGTTCACTAAAACATAATTACTGATAAATAACTTGAAGTCCATTTTCTCCTCATTATAGCTGAGTTACATCAGTAGAATTATGGATCTGTTTTTGCTTCTTACAAAGTCTGTGGCAGCCTGTCAGCTTGCATTTGAATTCTAATTCCTAGAAAACTTTTCTCTTGATATCTAGCACAGTGTCTCATATCCCTATTATTATTAATCTACTAACAGAACATAAGGCACGCTTGGAATCAAAACACTACCCTTTGCTGTAAATTAACGTACAATGCTAGGACTTCCCCTTATCAAACACTGGGTTGTGAGTGACATAATTGTCAGAAGTGAGACAAAGTTTGTAGAGTGTTGCCACATTCTACATGTGACATAGCTGGGAAAAAGAAAAAAGAAAAAAGAAGAATCAGCAGACCTGGAAAACTTTCTGTTCGCCAAAGCACATCTGTTTTATCTGCCATGAGAGCTGGTTTTAGCAAAGTACATTGTCTCCCTATAGCCTTGCCGCCTTGAATTGCCACAGCTAAAAAGCAGCCACTACAAACATTTTCAGGTGGGGATGATGCCATGGCAGCATACATAAATATTTTTTTCTTTTGCCTATATTAAGGCAACATTCATCTACTGAGAGGGTTAAGAGAGATTATTCAGCAAGTGAACCAGTTCCTGCAAATACTAGTGCTGTGCTCAAGCCCCCTGCAAAAGTTTTCTATTTTTCATTTATATACTATAATTAAAGTTATCTATCTTGTTTAACACAAAGAAAATAAGATTTTATTCACCATAAATGAGAACTGGGAAATAAGGTACACTAAGTGCTGTCAAGAGCTTACAGAAAACAAACCTACTTTAACCCCCTTCATCTATTATAATCTTAGATGATGAACATAAGGCTTCCTTGTGTGAAAGTGATGTGAAGAATACAAGGAATTGAATTTTAAATGGCTGGAGTAATATATAGCAACTGGAATAACAGAAAGGGTACACATTTCCAGTCTTAATTTTAATTGGTAGTTTCCTTTAAGTAGCTTTTTTTCCTAGATAGTAAAGTAGACTCCCAAAAGTATTGCAGTACAACTTTCCACAGCCCTTTCCTATGGGTTCACAGTCCCCTTCCAACAGCAGTAGAACTTGCCATAGGCTTACTGTTTCCATAAACGTTAGTAAGTGGTTTCTTTTCACATACAAAGGAAGGTGCAAGTGATTTCAGTAGCCTTCAACTGTGCAAGCAAACAGCAACTTGTCACATGCAGGAGGGCCCTTTTGTGTGGAACAGGCAGGTAGCTACGACAGTCACACTGACTATCCTTTGAAAACATGTTCCTTAAAGCTTCAAAAGAAGCAATAGTGATAATAATTATCAGTGTTTCAATATAATGCTAAACAGAGTTCTGAGGGTATGACAATGCAGAAATAATCCACTATAAACATAATCGCTCAATCCTAATGCCTGGAGTCGGAAAATGCTTATGACAAAGTACGGCTAAGGTCTGGTTCCACTGACATTAAAATTGACAGGAATTTTACCCCTAGCTTCCGTGGTAGCAGTTCATAAAAATGTATTTACTGGGGAAAGCAGAAGTAATTCATATGTATGACTGCATGAATGCTTATACATACATATGCATACAGATATTGTAGCTCAGTACATTACTTTTTTTCAAAGTCAAGGTACTTGGAAAAAAATCCAGCTTTGTCCTTTGTCTAATTTTATGTTCTTACATTCTTATATTTTAGTATCATTTAGTCTTCATGTTTCCCATAAGCTTTCGTTTATGTCTAAAAACATGCCAGTAATACTATCTCCACGTTCTTCTATTTCTGCTATGGGTTAAATTTATATATATACATTATGGCCAATTTTCTGTTAAAAAAACCCACCAACAACGAAACATTATCTTTGAAATAGGATTTGAATTTCCTTACTCTAAATACCTTACTCTACTTTAATGCAGTAATTACAATGCAGACCCTTCGTGCAATTTCTTCGGCTTTCTAAAACCAAGAACTAGAAGTTTGATAGCAAACTCAAATGAACATATTATATGGTTTATCTGAAAATGCAAAGTCAGATTCAGTTAAACACAATTAACCTCAAAAACTGCCACCACTTCTGAAGGTGAATAATATTTCTCCCAGCAGCTGAAACTTCATGCAATGAGTCTCTCAACAGGCAATGTATGTCCTTCAGCCCAGAGGGACTGACTCTGCTGAGCTCCTAAATGCCCACATTTTCCAGTTAACATCACTCCAGGTAAATTGTGCAAATGAAGCACAAATGAAGGACTCTTCATCTTTATAAGAGTTTCTTGTGCGTGATAGGTAGAGGAATAGAAGGACCAGTGAACTGTAAATTTTATCAGACTGATTAGCTGTATCCGGGAAGAAGGGGGCAAGAGACGCAGACTGCTTTGGTACAAACATGGTAATTGTAGAACAATTTACCTTAGAAAAAGATTGAATTTTTGTCTGTACAAAGATAAAATTAGCAAATCTAACAGCTCAATCAGCTGGAAGATCTTGATAGAATTTGACTAGATCTAAATTAATAAAACTTCATAGAAATCACAGAATGGTTATGGTTGGAAAGGACCTTAAGATCATCCAGTTCCAACACCCCTGCCATGGGCAGGGATGCCTCACACTAGACCATGTCACCCAAGGCTCTGTCCAACCTGGCCTTGAACACTGCCAGGGATGAAGCATTTACCACGTCTTTGGGCAACTTTTTCCAGTGCCTCACCACCATTACAGCAGAGAATTTCTTCCTTACGTGAAACCTGAACTTCCCCTGTACCTTGCTGAGGCAATACTCTGCTCTTGCTATGTGTTGCTGCATTAAGAGTGAGCACAGGCACTTCAGATTAGCATCAACCAGCTCTACTTCCTCTTCGATTCTGAAATGTCTATATTAAGAGACTAGGAAATCATCTGAATGTATGGAAATTTTTTTTTGTCCTATATTGAGGAACACTGAAGGTTGTGGCTGTTCCAAGGGCCAGCCTTTTCTGATCAAATACAAGGGTGAAAGGGTAAATTAGCTGTGCTCACATGAGGCTTAGTCCAAGTTACACTGCAACATGATGTGCAAGGCATTGCTCCAGCACCTTTTCTTGGTACTGTATTGGGTTTTGTTGCACTGGACTGGGGCGTTATAGTGCATTAGTGTACCTCATTAGAGGCAAATGTTGCTGTCCTGACTAAAATGCTTTATTAATTACAGGCCTCTGTGGGTTACGATAGCACTTGCTATTTAGTACTTACAATGAATATGCAAATGGAGTACAAACAGCACACAACAACATCTAAACTTCCCCCTGGATATGCAAAGACGCATTCTTTGGCGGTGATACTTTTAAAACATTATTTATTTTAACTGACAGGAAGACATTTTAATAGGGTTTAAAGGTGCGTTGTATAAATTCTACATTTAGATTCTAAACTGCTGCAAGATAACCAAAATCTAAAGCATTTTACATAAACACATTTTATGGTAATATCTAAGGCTCCAAAACTGTCCACTGGTGAAGAAAAAAAAAATCTATTATCCAGCAAGTTTTCTACAAGTGTTTTCTAAATAAATAGCAGCTGCATGCATGATAAATAATGCTTTATCACCAAAATGTTGCATTTCTGTGTTGATACTAACTACTATAAAGCATTTTTATTTAATTGTAATAGCAAAAGTTGTTTGTATAGTCTGGTACTGAGTAGCAAAGACTGAAAAAAAAAATTGTAGAAGAGACCCAGTAACTCACAGTTTAAGGAAATGGAAAAAGGCCAAGAAAGGACAATATTGGGAGTGGCACAGGGGAAGAACTCACGGAATAGCATATTTGGAAGAGCTCACAGAATAGTATATTTAGTACACAGGAAATTAATTCTGGGAAGATATAAGGAAAAGCATTAATGAAGACATCATTTGTCTAGTTTGGAGAAAAGGAGGCTGAGGGCTGACCTCATTGCTCTCTTCAGCTTCCTGAGGAGGGGAAGTGAAGAGGGAGGTGCTGATCCCTGGTATCCAGTGGTAGGATGCACTGGAATGGTTCACAGCTGCACCAGCAGAGGTTTAGACTGAACACTAGGAAGGATTTTTTTTTACTAAGAGGGTGGTCAAACACTGTAATAGGCTTCCTAGAGAGGTGGTTGTTGGCCCAAGCCTGTCTATGTTTAAGAGACATTTGGACAATGCCCTTTACAACACGCTTTAACTTTTGGTCAGCTCTAAATCAATCAAGCAGTTGGACTAGATGATTGTTGTCGGTCCCTTCCAACTGAAATAGACCTATTCTATTCTATTCTGAAATGAAAGAAAAATCAAGGAAGCAGGAAGGAGTGAGAACTGTCAAGCAGCAAGAAAGGTAGGAGAGGAAAACTATGGCAAATACAACAGTTCAAGACAGGTTTTATGTGGTGATGGGAGGGAGTTGGAAAAGAGCTTTAAGAAGTCAGAGAGGATATAAGTGAGAACAATAAGGAACTTTCAGTGGGGGCAGGGGGAAGAAGTCAAAACATGGAAACTGCTCTGTCACAACAGGTCAGAAGAAAGGACAGGATAGCCAGTAGCAGACCCGGAAATAAGAACTGGCACCAAAGCAGGAGGAAGAGGGAATTAAGTTTACTTTGCAGTGTGATGATGGTAGGACATAGAGAAAAATTGTGCAGGGAAAATAGCTGGAGTGAGGGATAAATGAAGAAGTGTTGGGGAGCTGCATGTCATCCTTCTCATTACAACATTGTAACTAATTAAGATGGCAGTCTCATGTGGTACAAGGCAGTGTTTTCTGAAACTAAGCTGGATATGACATCTGCCAGGGCTATGTGGATGTTCTGCACTGTACAGCACACAGACATACCCTCCTGCACCCCATGCAATCAGTATCTTTCATTTACAGAAGCAATGGTTCTTATAATCCTTTGATAGTCCTGCCCCCCGCCCCCCATCTTATTTCTCAGTCAATGGGTATCCTTCAACAAGTCATCTCTTGTTCTGCTACTATAGCTGTGATTCACAGAAAAACTGGTTTGCACTAGAAGTAGCCATGTCTATTTGGACGGATATTTTAATGGACATGTCTATTTTAATGGATAATTTGAGTTTAACATTAGGTTAAGCTCAGGAACACATTAATTGAATATGGAGTTCAAGACAGAAAAAACAGCAAATAAGCTTCACATTCGAACTAGAGTTTGCTTGCTAACAGCTGCAGAGAGGGTTCCCAGTGTCTGTAACCTCAGCCATCATCAGGACCTGGGGAGGGGACCAAATGAGATCAGAGAGTGCCTAACATGGCAGATTTATATGGGCTGCTGATACTCAATGCCTTTTTCTGCCATGCAGTGTAGCTACAGCATTCATCCAAGGAATGAGAATGAGCAACCTTTCAAAAAGTACCCTAAATATAAATAAATAAAGGTGCAACATTTATCCAGGAAAAAGATTAGAATTTTGGGTCTCTAGTGACATGTGAAGCAGAGATAATATCATCTCGGGAAGACAAAGGTGCAAAAGCAAAGATGCTCTTAATGATACACAAAATTCTAATTAAAATGTCTCAGCAAGCATTGGAATGTATTTGCCGCTGATATTATGACATGCATACTGGATTTAATGTGCAATCAGTGCTAATCTATTCCAAGCCTCACAGTATCAGCAACATTTAAGGCAGACCACAACTGAAATTACACAAATAACGAGGACAGCTCAGACAGATAGTGTAGAAAGTTCCTCTAAATATCATTCAAGACAACAGTGAGATTACAGGAAATTCTGTGACCTCAGAAAACTGTCTGTCTCACTTCTGTCTTCTTGTTATTCAGGACTAACAGATCTCTGCAGCTGGGTGCAGTATCTGCTCCTTTTAACAAAATGTCAATATTGAGGAAATATGCATCAACACAACTGCTGTAATTCTTTAAATCCTAACAATAAAGATTCTTTATTCCTGCCTACAGTCCAGACTAAGACTTGTGTGACTGTAGAAGCCTAATTCAACTGTTCTACTGGAAAGGAGAACATATGTATATTTAAAGGACTTTTTGACCTTTCTTAGTCCTGTTGCTTCATTTGTTCCTTATAAACAGATATATATGTACATGTTTTAAGACCTCTTAGAATGAATACTTTAATGGATTTAGGATGAATTGTTTATTATGATTATTTTCTTATAGTTTAATTGATGTTTTTCTGCTGAAAAGACAAAAAGAAAAAAAAGGACATAAGGCCTGACTATGACTGGAAAATAAACCTCAAGTTGCAGTCATGAAAACTATAATTTCTTCCTTTTCTACAAAAAGCTTGCCAAGAAAATCCAGTGAAATTCAGAAATACGTAGGGCCACCACTGGTGGTGGTGGTGGAAAAATGTAATTTTTCCATTACATGGAAATCTGAATATACAAACTCCTTCATCATCTTCTTCCAAAGTATTCTAAAATCCAAGTCAAGTGTATTTTACTGTTGCATCAGTACAGACCTGCTTGCTTCTCTAAAAGGCCACCAAAATGCCACTGAAGTTAAAATGGATGAGTTAACCTTTTGAGAAGTACTCACAGCACCACAATTATTCTGACCTTTGACCGTACAATCCTTTAACTTTGCTAGCTATTCATTTAATGCCCATTTGTATTTTTTAAAATTATTGCTACATGATTGAAAGCGTTTGTTTGCCAATCCGTCAGCTTGACATGTAGCAGTCTGCAATAACAAAGTATTTCGGTACAGGCAGTTTTAATTATTTAACCAATAATAAGTAAGGCAAGGACCTACATGTGGGGGAGGCAAAAACTGTAGGAGGAGCAGAAGCCCACAGAGAATTAGCATGAATTATTTTTACAGCCATCTTAATGCATGAATCTGTTTTGATAGATAGATAGGTGTTGAGATGAAATAAAGAAAACCGAAACACCTCCCCCCCCAAAAAATATGATGCTGGTTATAGCTTATCATTCAGCAAGAAGCAGAGAAGAAAGGCTCATCTCCACAGCCATGGAGCCTTCACTTCAGCCGTGAGTAGAGGGAAACAGGTCATGTCCTGCTAAATCTTGTGGCACTAAGGTAGAACAGGGATTCTGACCATGATTCTGTACATACCAAAAAGGAACTTCCATTGCCTAGCAGTAAAATGTTGTCAGCAGTGGTGTTAACAGTCTATCCGCAAACTCCTTCCAAGTTTGGTGACAAGGCTTACCAGTAGCCTGTCTCTGCTGATAAGAATTAACCTGTTGAACTCAATCAGCAGCATACAAGTTGAACCACTGGTGACAGTACATTAAAGCCAGAAAAGTGACTTCACAGCCCAAGTGATCTCTTGGGCATTTGTGCATGTCCAGAGCAGTTTTTCTACACATCCCACCTCTCTAAGTCTGGGGCATCTAAGTTAGTAACACCATTTCAGAGAGAAAACATCCAGACCAGAAAGCTGAGAAAGTCACAATACAGATCTGCTGAAATCCTATGTATGAAACATATTCATAGTGGGAGAAGAAACAGACTTTGATGCCTAAAGGACATGTAAAAATCAGATGTGAAATTATCAGATTCAGTAAAAAAGTGCAACAGCAGCAACAAAACAAAACTAGTACTTATATTAAGTTCCACTAGCCATGGCAGTACTTTTTAACCTATTTTCCTTCTCAGTAGCAACCAGTGTGCAATCAATGTATGGTCTTAAAAGTCACTCAAGTGCACTGATAAAGGCCAGAAGGCAAAAGCATCTGGAACTCTGCAGTTCAGTTGTCACTTCCTTATCAACTGCAGTTTTTTTCTGCCATTTGAAAGAGCAAAATGGAGAGGTGTCAGTTTGAGAAGAATGCAAATTAGACAAGGAAAATAAGACAGAAAATGTATCACAGGACAACTGCTAGATATTGAGTAGCTCAGCAACTGGTGCAATGCATCAACCCTGAAGGCAATAAAACCCCCATTTGAACCACAACCAGTGCATGTAGCTCTGTTTAAGGAAGTACAGTATAGAAAATACATCTTTTGATTAACAATGTTATTTTAACTGTTTTATAGGAGTCTTAGAATATCTCACAATGTCTCTTACAACCAGCTGATGGTATTATAGCCTGACCATCCTATATCAGAGGTCTGTACATCATATATTTTGCTGCTACTGTATTATGTACTGCAACTGTAATGTCTCTCATTTATCTAACATTCTCAAGATTTGTATTAACAAAGAAATCTTGACAGTGAATATCATTGCAGCATTGATGATTCTTTTAGCACACAAGAACTGTGACAAGTCAGTCTTGCATTTATACCTTGAGGAGATTTTAATGAGTAAAGCAGCATGGCAACTTACACAAGATGAAAAAAATCCTAGAAATAAGAAATTTTAGTGAAAGGGAAAATGTCGCCACTGAAGTTTCTCAAGAGGTGAGGAAAATGACATGCTAGCAGGTTTAAATCACAGAGGGAAAAGTAAATATCAAAAGAGAAAAGCTGATTGCTGCATTCCCAGTGGAAATGCCTTAAATTAAAGCAGAGAGATGCAACAGTGAGATCTTACAACACTAACCTTTTGAGATCGTGTCTGCATTGCAAAACTATTCACAAAGGATAAATAAACCCTCATCCTCCTGTCTCATCCTGCGTACAGGGCCCTCAGAACTAAAGGCTAGATATTGAAACAACCCCCTCTCTGGCTGGTCTCATAGTCTGAACTGCATGACTCTAATGCAGACATTCGTGAACATGAAAGGCTTGACTGGAAAGCGATTATGTTAGGATAAAAAAATGTTCACAAGGACTTCCATTAAATATGTTATTAGATTATCAGATTAAATATGCAAAGGCATAGCTATAACATTAAATATCGTATCCTATGAAGTCAAGTCACAGCATTTTCCTTTTAATGGAATGTTGAAAATGTGTTAATTATATGCCCATATCATATTCATTTAATTGACACGTTAGCTGGGTGGTGGTTTTATACTTTTCAAGCAGAAATGGTAAACCTGGAAATATACAGGGCTGCTTAACACTATAACCATTCTGTCCCATGAAATCATATCAAATAAAGCATAGAGAAAGAGCACCACCAAGGAAACAAACAAAAAAAACCCAAAAAAATCATGAGAATTTGCTGATTGTGAAAATCAAGACATGTAGAGAACTGAATGATTTCAATAAAATTACAGCAGAATCCAAAAGCAGAACTCCAGTGGAAGCTAAGAGAGCCAGACTCTCAAAAGCAAGTCTGCCTGGTTTTCTGTCAGCACATTGATCCTCTTAGCCAGCAACTTGCTGAAGGCTAAAATGTAGAAACTGGCACAGCCTGAAACATGCAGGTGTTGTACTTACCATCTCTTCATACAGTTTATCAAGCACAAACCTGAATAGCTTAATTCTCACAGTACTGCTATTTAGAATACCCAAAGTATAATATTTCCAAAGTTAAAGAATATCTTCAGATTTCTCACATTGTCTAGATTTGAATTAGGCCACTGAAAACCCATTTCCAAAACTAAAATCATACATTCTTACAGTTTCATAGGGTACAACTAAATGTCAGTGATAACACTGGAAGTGGCATCACCATGTCACTTGGCAAGTAACTGCTAATTAGGTAGCTGGGCTTTACGTACAGAGACATAATAATGGAAACATAGGTAATTACCAATATCCAGAATGAAGAGATCATGTAGGTTTCTATAACTTTACAATTCAATAAAACTTCACGTTTTGATGTTACTACTTGTCTAAAATAATGCTTGCTATTATTCACAAAGCTGGGTAAACTCTTCAGTTTATTCAGAAGCAAGGATAACTGTCTCAAAGCAGGAACTGAAACAATTCTCTAACTGCCAAGATCAGTGCCAGAAATTTAAGATAGCATCTCAAGATTTTCTGATAAACTACCAAGAGATGTTTATTTAACTTTACATCTGATGTTTGTTTGGTGACTGAGGGCAAAAAGGTGCAAAGTTCAACCACCGTGTCTCTGTTCAGTGTAGGAACATTATGGTTCAATAATGAAAAGATCAGCACTTGGGAATTACCAGGTAAGAAGTGAAAACTTGCCAGGTACTCCAGACATCAGTTTCTGTAGCACATAACTGAAAAGCTTTAATCTCATTCTGTGTTGTAGTCAAAAGAGGCAAGTGCTTCTCCTTCTCACTAACATTGCTGTGGCTCCAGGAATTAGTTAAAAATACATTAAATTGAAGCCCTTCTTTTCCTGGCCATACATATTTAAAAGCACAGGATTTACAGCTGACTGTTTATACATTCTATGTATATTGTAGAACCTGGTCTTGTAATGAATATTACATGTACTATGTGTTCACGCACAAGCTTTTCCATTAGAAGAAAGGAATTTTGATCACAGTCCATTGCGATGTTTTTCAGGGACAGAATTGTAGTTTGCTAACAACAACATGCATCCTTCCTATCAAACACTAAAATCAAGCATCCCTAACCTGACTCTCACTGGCATAATAGCAGAAATAATGTACAATAATGTAAAATAAGATTAAACCACAACAAAGTAATACTGCTATTTATTGCCTAAACAGTGTAGACACACAACCCCCAAAACATTAGACATGGAATACAGTCATCTAGGAATCAAAAGTGTCTTTATCTTAAAAATGGGAAGATACAAAAATAAAAAGCATAAGGAAACATTACAGAAAGCCTTTTGGGGGCTGGAATGGAATAAATGTTCTAGAAGTGGAGAAAATTTGTTCTCAAGGACATGTGGTAAACTATCATTAATCACTCTCTCTAAATGTATGATACAGATGTATGGTTAATAACATTTTACTCTCGATAGTGTACAAACTAGGGTCTGAAAGTAATACAGTAATTTGTAAAACCAGCATATGTTCTTGTGATAAGTGGGAAGGAATATCCTCTCAAAACTGCATTTTTGCTTTACTGGATATAAACCTGTGAGGAAACATCTAAAATCTGCCAGTTGTTGATAAGCACAGACAAATTTATAGACTCTTGCACAAACTAAACATTGTGTAATTTTCCAAAGGAACATTATTTTACTATTTATTCTGTTTTTTAAAGTTCCAGTTCCTGGAAAGTTTATTCCAGTAAGACATTTTGGAAATAATTTCTATTGATCAACTTTTTCATTGAAAAAACCAGCATTTTAATTACATATGTGCAATGGTTTTCAAACCCTGATTTGGATCTGATACCAAAGGATCCACCAAGGATAGTTTTCTGGATATTACCAGTATGGTAATCCAGCAGCAGGATTTATCCCTCTGGCATAAAAGACCAACGGCATTTGGAGTAGAATCTCCTGTCCTTGGAGTTACCCATAAACCATCTGGACACAGTCCTGGGCAAACAGCTAGGGATGGCCCTATTTGAGATGGAGGTTGGACTAAGATGACCTCCAGAGGTCCCTTCCAACCTCAACCATTCTGTGATTCTGTGAATATGGGAGTTGTAAGCCCATGTTAAAGCACACTGAAACATGCAGCTACACACACTGTTATTACTAGAAATTAGTATATCATTCTATGTAGTACTTCAAAAATAAGCACTCAGGCCATGCTCTTCCCATTTGTTAGCTGTGACTAGCCAGCCTGTCCCAAATACCTACATAGGATCCAGCAAACACTTGGTTATATGCTTACTTTCAGGTAGATAAATAGTCTAGCAGAGTCAACCAGCACTTTTATGTGCTTGAAGGCAAATACGCCCATAAATGCCTTTACATGTGGTTGCCTTTAGTATAGTAATATGGTGCTTAGAATTTATGATTTACAGTGTTTATTAGTCCTTTCAGCATTAGCTATATTTTGAACTCAGAACCAGTCATGTTAAAATAACACAAAACCAGTGAGAAGAAATCACATACCTACTCTGAGTTATTTCGAAGTCAGCACATGATCTCTCAACAGTAGATTTGTGGAAATGATTAATAATTTACCTGCCATTCATAATTTAGTTGACATTTTTTGCCTTTTTTTAGTTACTAATGAAATGGCTCTGAGTGGATCACAATTTTCTCATATTTATTATTCATTACAACCATTTGCTGAATAATTTCTGCAAACAGTTCCTCTTTTGTAGCTCAATCCCATTGTGAATGTTTATTATTCAAAATTTAGTCTGTGAAACTAATTACTTAAGCCGTATATTAGATTCTGTTCAGTGTTTGCCTGAACATTGTTCTTATAACCAGTATATGTTCTCCGAACACCCTCTCCTCCAGTATAAACTTAAATTGTATTCTTCTGTGAACACTCCTTTTATAAAGTTTACTTGTTGGAATGTTCATAAAAAGCAAATACTGTGAAACAATTGAATTTAAAATCTGTACAAATATTGGAGTATATTTTTTCTTCAGAACCAAATAAGTCTACTTATAAAAGATAGCACCATTTCTGTTATTGAGCTGTTACTCAAATGACCAAACATGATGATCCTATTCTCCTCTTCATAGTGAAAACAGGAACATTTAGCATCAAAACTAGATGCCTTTTCATTTCCACATTTCTTGTACCCAGTTTTTCCAAGTATTCCAAGTATTGCTTAAAGCACTATAGCAATCACCAAAGTGCTAATTCATTGCAGGGTGACTCCAAAATTGCTAAGTTTTTACTGGGAAGGTGAAGAGTAAAAGAGAAATACACAAAATGAAAGTAAACACATCACACACCTCTCCTGTAGCCCCAAAAATTTCACCTAACTGACCTCCAAGTTTCTGTGGAGATTCCCCTCACATGCCAAGACCTTAAAGCCTTCTAGTTTTGTTTTTTCTGTTTTTATTGGATTTCGGATTTTTCAGACTTGGCATTCATTTCCTCATGTCTTCAGATTCCTTTCAGTAACCATTAGCACCCAGCAATTTTTTGAGACTGATTTAGCAGCGAGGACTTTGAGGAAAATACCAACTATTGTGAGAAGTGTGTAATAAAGCTGAGAGACCTGACCTTGTCAAAAGGCAGTCGTGTTGCAGAGCGCTTTTACAAATTTGAGAGAGGTGAAATATTTGCCCAACTTCACACAGCTACCCAGCAACCCACATCAAACTACTGCTCAATGCTATCATTAAGAATTAGAACTGAAATAAGATTTAAGTGACGCACAAACTCACAAAGGCCTTTCTGCAGAGGAATGAATTTTACACTGACTCACCGGTCAAAGGTTATTAATCTTGTCTGAACTCAGAGGCACTAATACTATTAATACTAGCGAAAATTTTATTCAACATTCAATGATTGTTGGAATTAAGAGTTCCACTGGATTCTAATGAAATCATGTAGAATTTGACTCCTCAGGGAACAACTCTAGAAAATGGCACAAATGCAGAACAATTTTGAAAAATCTTGCTCCATTTCCACAAGTGGGTACTAAGACAGTTCAGCCCTATCTTTCTTTCAAAGATGTCACATATTATTCATGGAATTATTACTTACACTCTCTTATCAGTGTGCTTTGATCTTTGTGCTGGTGCTGCTTGTGTGTACAAAATGGGAATGGTGCAGTGGGAGGAGTGCTTTAGAATGAAAGAGCATTTGGAGCACAAGACTGATTCAGAACAGTAGAAAAATGCAGTAATTTGGATATATTTTAATCTGAAAAAATACCAGGAGAGAAGGGTTGGATTTTTTTTCTTGTCAGAAATTCTTTTGAGAGCTTTTTGTATTCCTTTCACAAATTCTATATATTCCCTAGCCATTATCTCTCCAAGTTATTGCCCCCAATAATATGGATAATTATTCCAGGATCATCACTCCTCCTGAGTCTCCTAAAGGTTAATGCTTTTTTTCCAGCTGAAAATCTGTTCAGTGGTTACATTTCTCATTATCTCTTCAGAGGTATATTGCCTGTAGACAATTGTGGGTCTTTCTCCTCCCAGGTTAGGAGCTGAAATTTTCCCTTTATTATGCAGTGGCTTGGTGTGGATGGATACCATGTACAGCACTCCCATAGGGATGTGTAATGCATTTCATGTCACAGAGCCAGCCACAGTTAAGAAACTATATACTGCCAGCTACATTATGAAGTATTCCAAGCATTAGTTGCTGCATTTTCTGAAAATTCAATTTTTTTACAGCTCCAGCAAGGAACCTTGCTTATCTAACACAGGTGGTTTTAACTCAGCTTTAACGTTAGCTCCCAAGTCATAGCAAGGTACCACAGCTAGCATTGGCCACAGCAAATTAGCTCTAGATTCTGCCATCATCAGTTCTAGTGTTCATACCACTTTTTTTTTAAGGTGGTGTGAAAGCCAATGAATCCTGTAACAAACTCCTGAGATTCTTTCAGGAGGCACATAGCTGTTTCATTATTTAAGCAAGAAAACGTTTTAGTAAATGCCTGCATAAGGTCAAGAGAATTTTTCTTGAAGCACTCTAATGTGGTTACCCTTTAAACTAAAAAGGAAAAAACAACCAACAAACAAAAAAAAAAAAAACCACACCTACAAAAAGCCCCATACTTCTAGGACAGATATAGTTGTGTGGTCACAAGATGTCAGGAATTTGCATTTCCTTCCCAAATAAAATATACACTACGTGTACCTGATGGCCTACTAGCTTAGATTCCTTCAGGTGCATTTGCTAGTCCCATCATAGCAGTGGAGATAAAAACATACTGAAAACTAAATACATACTCTGGGATTCCTCCCTTTGTTCTCATTTATGATTCCCTTTAGAAATACAGGAGTTATCTGTGAAAACTGACGCTAATATCATCTTTGAAATGAATTCTAAAGGTCCAGCAAATTAAACCTCGTTGAGGTGTGTTTTCCTCTGTGTTGCCAGGATAAGATCATGAGGACAATCTAAATCTGCCAGTGGTCCTTCAAAAACCTTTTAGCAAGCCTGAAGTAATGCTGCCATAGAGACATAGATAAATGACATTGATACAGAAAGAAAATTATACTGAGCTTACTTCTAATTGCTTGCAAAGAATACACACAGAATGCATGTGCATGCATCACTTGAAGAAAGAATTATATTTTAAGAACCTCAAAGACAATTTGGGATTTTAATCATGCCGGACAATTATTTTTCCTTGGGTTATCAAAATACAGAACAATTTTGCAACCAATTACATGTCTTCAGTTTTGCAGTCGTCTTTCCTCAGCATTCAAGCAAGCTTCCGTGAACTTAACAGAATTTAATAATATCTTAACAAGCTGACAGTGCTGTAGGTCTATAATTGCACGTCACCTTGCAACACTAGTTTGTGTAAATGATTTCTTTCTCCTTTCAGCAATCTAGTGAATAATTCCAAACACTGCTGGTGAAGGATTACTTCTAGACAAATATTTCTTAGTGAAATATCACACAGAAAATAAAATTCCTTATTCGGATGTAGACAGCATTTCCTGAAAAGCATTAAATATTAATTTAGAACCTTTTTACTGACAGCTGCTCAGCAGGACAAAATCTATTCATTTGATTAGAGTCTTGAGGCAGTCTCATGAAGGTTATTACTGCAAGAGAGTCATTAGGGTTCTCTCTTATTTACCTTCAGTCACAGACACATTGAAATGTTCAAGGAGGTTTCCTTTTGATTGCTTAAAATAAACATATATTTATTGTATGTTTATATTCATGTAAAAGCTGACTAAGGATTAATACAAATAAAAATGTAAAGTTTTATGAAACTAAATTGTTGCATAAGAATGTAAAATAGTGGAAATTTTGAGTGATGGACCGAAAACCAGTGTCATTAAAACAGTTGCTTGAGGGTGCAGTTTGGTATGGTATTCTGGTTTATTTGGTATATCAAGGTCTCTATTTAGCTGTAAAAATCCACTAATTATAATTCTGCCGATTAAAGAATAAGGGAAAACTGTTCACTCTGCCTAACACTTGGGGTTTCTCCAATCATTGCATTTAGAACATCCTTTGAACTTATTTAATGTTCTCCTTTCCCCGGTGACCTAGAGGTGAATTAATCAGACCAAAAAGATGGCAAAGGCTTTAAGAGGTATAAATGAAGAAATCAAATTAGCCACTCAGATTCCCAAAAAGAATTGATTTTTTTTTCAAAAAAAAAAAAAAACACCACCAAAACCAAGGTAACTAAAGTCTTTTCTTCCATCCACTGTGCCCACCTATAAGTAACAAAATGTCAGGCGACATTCTTCAATTTACCTGCACAGTACTGATAATCTGTTCATGACTGTGGTCATGCCTCTCTGTGCTATTGTGTTTCATAATGAAGTCAGTGGAGGATGCAGGCTTATTCCTGACTCCTTTCAGGACACTTTCAAAGATGAATTAGACGTACATTATGGAGATTTCTCAAAAACAAAACACACACAAAACTAGTTTGCTCACTTTTATCTCCAGGATCAGATTTCTCTTCAGTTGGATTACAGCTGACCAAATACTCATATGGTCCCAATAACTGTGTGAAAAATTCCTCGTTCTGTTCTTGACACTCATTCTCCTGGAGCTTAATTTAGGTTAATATAGTACTTAGATATACCTGTCTTTTATGCTCCTAAGTGTACATGTCTTTAATCTAATACACTGTTCTGCTGGGGAAAAAAGAAAAAGAAAAAAAAACTCCAACCCCCACAAAACCCCTGAACAACATACTGCCCATGAATTTATTCACTGCCTGATCTCTGTCCTCTCTACTTCATGCATGACAGCTGAGCAATATAGCTCAGTTTTGCTGCCATAAACACAGTTCCCTTGTAAGTGGATTTGGATAAAACAAAATGTTAATCCTGACCTGAACTAACAACATTTATAACTAACCACACAGGTAGACAGGATTTAGGATGTTGATTGGGTGTCATACTGCAATGCTTAACTCATAATTCCACAATCAATGGACTTCAGTGAAAAGCTGGTGTAAGAAGTTACTGACTTTCCTTCCTAGCGCCATAACTGCTTATGAAACTGTGCTATAACTCATGTCACAAACTTATCTGGAATAAAAATAACTCCATAACTTGAGAAAAGACCGGTTTCCCAGGTTAGTATGCCATGCCAAAATAATACACCGTTGAACCAATACAGTTGAGAGATCTATCTTTCACCACATGGGGGCAGGGCCACATGGTCAGGTGGGATTAAGCCAGTCTCGGCACCAAAGCGACTGTGTCCTGTCTTTTAGCGCCCCTAGTGGGCTCGTCCGGCACAGCACCTTAGAAGAGAAGCGCTTGGCTCTGTATTTCCAAATTTTCGAAAGTGGCTGCTCACATTACATTATTTTATTTTTAAACAGATGCATTCACAATCTCCACCCTGTTCCCAGCAATCTCGGTCGGTAGTTATCTCTAAAAACAACTTCTAATATAACGACATTGAAGAAGATGCCCGTTTGAAAATCTGGCCTTAAAAGAAAAGCACAAAAAAAGTCAATTTACTCAGGAATTCCTAGCTTCTAGTATCAAATAACTTTTTCAGTGAAGATATCACCAAAGGAGAATTCTAAAATGTGGTTTTAGGTCAATCCATTGTATCTCACTGTGGACCTGAAAAACTGATAGAAATATAAAGTAAACAGTGGTACTGGCTGCACCACATAGATCCAAAACATGTGCATTTTACAAGTGACAGGAGTAAAAATGTCAGTGGGGGTTTTAAGCTAAGATCAAGAGCAAAGATTGTGACAGAGATCTAAATACTGTCTAAATAAGACAACTTCTTTTATGCACATAAGAGAGAAAAGAAAACGTAATTTAACATACGTCTTGCTAACTCCTGCTTATCTGCAAAATATTAAGCATCAGCATTTTTTTAATTTAAAAGTAAAATTAAAAAGAAAATCTTGTCACTGCAGTGCACAGGAAAGATGACATTCAGGGAATGAAAGCCAGCTATGTAGAGAATGACCTTGATGTTTGTAAACCCACTTTTGTTACAGAAATTGAAAGGAGGCCCAGGTCTTGCACTACAGAGACTGAAGAACTGAATTTTCTTCCTAGTTCTGCCAATGATTCTTGCATGAGCTGAGGCAAATTGCTTCAGTCAAAACTTTTACAAGCAGCTGCTGTGTATTCAACATGGTCTAGTGTGAAGTGTCCCTGACCATGGCAGGGGGATCCTTTCCAACCCAAACCGTTCTACAATTGTGATCACTCAGTCTGACACACCAAGGATTAGGTTTGCAGGAGTTTTAAGAATTCACAGCTACAAATGAAGTGAATTGACTTGCTTGTTTTAAAACTCCAGCTCTGGCCAAATATAAAAACTATGTACTATCAAAAGTAAAGTCATGACCATTTCACATTAGACACCCAAACTGGTCTGTGCTTTGAGGATGTATCACTGTGCTGTAGTTCCATGTTGTAAAACAGAGACAATAATAACCCCTTATTTCACAAGAGCGTTATACAATGGAAACACCAACACTTGTGAACTCTGAGATACTGTAGTTTCAATGGAGCCCATCACTCTGATGAGGAAATCAACAGTATTGTATTCAGAGAAAGATTTGAATATTGCAGCAAGGAAGGGGGCCACAAACTGAAGCACATTTTTAAATGGTATATTGGAAAACTGCCTGTTAAATGAGTGGTATCCATCTTGTGACCTGAATGAGGCAAGCTGGGAATCAGTTGGAGAAGAGTACTGGGTTCTCACGTAATTAAGGGCTCTATCATAATGCAAACCCACATTTCAGCCCAAATACTTTGAAAGTTTGGTTAAGCTCCTAGCAACGGATTTCAAAATCTTATAATGAAAAGTTCTGGGAAGCTTAAATATAATCTTGTTTTCTGTGTCACATCTAACATACACCTATTAGCAAAGTCCTAGTGAAAAGAAACATTTGGCAAACTAACACAAGAACAATTTGGAATAGCATTCCAATGCTGGGAGATCAAATCTTTCAAAAGTCTTTGCTTTATATTAAGATCTTGTAAGACAGGAATTCTCTTTGGAAGGGGTGAGTTTCTTAGCTAGTTTTATGCAAAAAAACCTTATTTGGACAGGATCTGTTTATGAATTGAGGCTAGTTATAATCACTCAAATTATGATCTCAGAGGCTGTGCCATTTGATTAGTATGTAAGTACATGTACTGTAGCTACATTTAATTACAATCATAGATTTTTATTATCTGACAGATAACTGCTACTATTTGGCATTCAAACAGCTTCCAAAAAATAGGAAGTGAAAAATCTAATATGAATAACAATCAGCAATACAGCATGCTGTTACCCAAAACAAGCCTACAATAAAAACTAGATCATAGACACAAAAAAAGTAGTCACCAAAAGTAGTATTAAAGCAAAAGAAGGCCCTAAACTGAGACTCTTTTCTTTCTCCAGTGGTGTTTTGTTTTTGTTTAGATTCTGTTTCTACATTTGGTCCTAACAGATTACAAGCTTGTGTGGTGGTGCCCATGAGACCCTAATATCAAAGGTATCAAAGACGGGGACAGTGATGTTGCAAATTAGAAAGTAATACTGTAGTTGAGTTATTCTTACCTCCAACTTAACATGCATATATTTTTCCAAACTTCAAAGATCTCTCCCCACTTCCCCCAAATGCTGTTCATTTTGTCCACACTGGGACCAGTAGGGAAAAGAAAAAACTATGAATAATGCATAGTAAAGCTTGCCAAATTTCCTCTCATTAAAAATTGTGCTTTAAGCTAAGTTTCCTGAATACCTTTAAGATAGACTTTGTTAAGTGAAATAATAATTGAACTCCTGAATGAGACTAAGGTTACTGCTGCATATATGAACAAAGTGAAAAGGATTTACAGGGACAGAAAGTGGGAAGATTAAACAAAAGTGGACAGCTAATTCAGTTCATGGACTTTAACAGCCAAAGTCTAACTTCCCATGCAACACCAGTGCTAAAATCACAGCACAGCTCAGTAATATGAAAATCTTGACTTAGCCTATGCACACAAATGCACACAAAGGCCTTTTATTTTCAACTATCTAAATGAGTCCCTTTGCTGACAGGATTACACTCCTGTGCATTACAAGTGAATACAAGATTAGACTGGGCTGTTCTTTACTTAGGATGTTTCCCATTTCAGGGTTTATGACCCTGAATTTTGTGTTTTAATTTGGTTATCCATTGACTGTTTTGTTATATTACAACCAGAAAATCAGTGAGCACTGCAGTACCCTTAAAAGTAAGGTGTCATTTCACTGGTTCTTTGAACAGATTGTAACTACAACATACATCAGTGATTATGCTGTAAAACAAAATTCCACAGGATTAAAAAGGATAAATACGCAAGAAGTGATCTAGTGCTCCTAAAGATCTGATTGCTATCGCTTAAGGGCATGATGATTTACTCCACTACTGGGAATGTGTTTGTTGGATTTTTCTCCATCCTCTCACATGACACCATCTATTTTTAATGTTGACACATTTACATTTTAAAACAAACCAGAGACCCAGCTTTACTTATCTTGCTAAATGTGAATGAAATTCAAACTGAAATGCATCAACTAATTCTGTAGACACCCAAGGTATCTGTTCCTTTCCCTGACTTCTCCATAATCCTTTACTGGATCTATATAAATCCTGTAGCTTGTTTGGTGTAACAGACTGTACTGTCATCATAATTTCAAGTCTGTTAAAAATCTCACAATATTTTATGAGACATTCATCTTAGGTTTTCAAGTCCTTCAATCAAAACTTTTTACAAGAAAGTCTTAATCTCTTTTGCTTGCAAATTAAAACTGCACTTTTAGGTGTTACAGGGCTTAAAGATTACTTTTCTAAAGCCCCCAAATACCTAAAATTATAAAGAACTGCAAGAATAAACAACATTAACAGGAAGCATCAGAGATTGACCAACCATTTTACAACAGTAACCAAAGTGTTAAGTCTAGCCTTGTACTGAAATTGTCATCAAAGGCTCTGCTCAACTTCCCATTTTGTTTATTAGATGGAATATCTAGTTATGATTATCCTAAATTCAGAACTGGATAAATGATGAAATACAAGAGCTAGAACAATAGAGTATTGCCAAGTGTCATGGATTCAGCAGTAGCAGTCATTTTTCTCCTTCGTGGTAGCTGGTGCAGCACTGTGTTTTTGATTTTGGGCCTGGGAGCAGCGCTGATAACAGCAGTGTTTTCAGTTACTGCTTGGTAGTGTTTTGGTCTGGCCAAGGACTTTCTGAGCCTCATGCTATGCCAGGGAGGAGGGGAAGCCAGGAGGAAGCAGAGACAGGACACCTGACCCAAACTGACCAAAGAGGTTATTCCATACCACAGCACGTCATGCCCAGGATGTGAAAATGGAGAGCAGAGACCCGGAAGGGTGGGGGTGCACTGTGTGGTTGGGCTTGATATCAGGCTTGGTGAGCAGTTGTATTCTCTTTCCTTGTATTTCTCTTGCATTATTACTGGTGGTAGCAGCAGTGGTTTGTGTTATACCTTAGTTACTAAAGTGTTCTTATCTCAACCTGTGGAAGTTGCATTCTTTTGATTCTCTTCCCCATCCCCCTGGGACTGGGGGAAGAAAGAGAGAACAATGAGTGAGTGAGTGAGTGAGTGAGTGAGTGAGTAAGCTGCGTGGCTTAGAGGCTTAAACCATGACACCAAGTAAGGGAGCTAAGCGAGCAAAACCAAAAGGGGAATTGTACTCCAAGTGAGAAATCTAGGAGTAAGAGCAGGAATCAGGAAAAAAAGCAGGGCTAAGGAACAAGCCACAAGAGAAGGATGAGCTGAAGTATGAGCAAACTCAAAAGCAACTTGTTGAGTGTCCTAGAGGAAAAATCCATGCCAGATGGGTAAGCAGCTATTGGTCAGGTTAAGAGACCAGTCTTCAGTCCTGGTAGATAAATTACAGCCGGGTGGCTGCTGTATTGAGTCTAGAAAAAAAGTCACCACATACATCCAATTGAATTTTGTAAACATAGGACAATTTCCATGCACAAGTATAACATAAATGCTTAAAATATATTAAATATTGCTATAGACAGTATGTAATAAGTGACCTGATAGATCATTGGGAGCTTTGAGTTGCCGGTGATCTCAGCCCATTGTTGCTTTCTCCTGTTTTTAATTTTGTCTTCATTTCAGAGACAGATTTTAATGAGATCCACAACTTTCTCCTTATATGTAGGCATTTTTCTTAAAATAGGCAGTACTTTATACGTGTGAAAGCAAACGTGCATGGCTGTAAACATATTATTTTATATGCTGTAGCAGAAAAAATGTCTGCAACGCCTGTGTGAACCCACCAGCATAGAGGTAGACATAGTGAAGAGAGTAATCGTGTATTACGCTCCATCTGCAGCTGAAAACTCTGTCAATTGCCAGAAAAGGGGAAGAATGATATAGGGAAATACAAACAGGTGACAGATACGAAGAGACAGAAGTTTAATAGCAAGTATACCAGAAAAAAAAGGCATGAAATAATTTGATACAGGTGGAAGATGTCAGCTTATTGCTTTTTATTTATAGACCTGCGCAGATGTGTATAATGCTTTGTCGTACAAAAATTAAATTGATAGGATAGCTGAAGGAGTAGAGATGTGAAATCAGAATTGGCATGAAGAGAATATTAAAATGAACTAAATTATCAGGAAATAGGAACCGCTTTATCCTCTGGTCACTGCAATAAATATGCAATGAATTATTCTGAAAAAATACTAAGTATCTTCCTAATTAGGCCTGTGGTGTCGTTGTACAATGTAGGGTGCTCAGACAGGAATTAGTGATAAGCAGATAAGCCTTCCATAATAAAAAGAGGTGTAAGAGTACAAAACACATTATAGCAAAAGCCACACCACACACAGACATATCCAAAGAAGAGGTCTGATATCCTACGCAGAGATTATTTCCTGAATGGGAGTCCTCTCAAAAAACCTTTTCTAGAAACTACAAGAACACCACACCAATAGAACTGCTTGCAAAGTCCACAAGAAACCTGTTATTTTCTGCTCCCAAAATCACAGAATCACAGAATGATTTGGGTTGGAAGGGACCTTAAAGATCAACTAGTTCTAACCCACCTGCCACTGGCAGGGGCACTTTCCACTAGAAAAGGTTGCTGAAAGCTCCATTCAACCTGTCCTTGAACACTGCCAGTGATGGGGCATCCACAACTTCTCTGGGCAACCCATATCAGGACCTCACTACCCTGGTAATGAAGGATTTCTAAAAGTATCAGAGTCCAGAAACATTGTCTCAGAATACATCTTTCATATTTGTACACTCTTAGTTGTTCTGAGTAATGCAAGACTTTTATTTATTCCATTAATACTTGAATTCTTGGAGGGAAGTGAATGGAGGAAGGATTTCAAAAGAGCCAAGAGTAATCAAAGACACTGATTGACATGTACAATAATACTCAGCTCGGGCCAGTTTCTCACATTCTGACCCAAAAATGAGAGTACATTGTAATAGCTATGGATTACCCACCAGCAAGTGCCATTTGGGGTGCCAGTACCTGTGGTCTTCTTTGTAGAAAGGAAGTAACTTGCACAAAGGTTGAAGTAACAGAATGAATCTGATAAGTTTTCTTTAAAATTAATTATAGCATCATTACTTGTTTTGTTTTCTCTAAAATGAGCGCAATTAAAAGAATGGATAAATACATGTATTGTATTATATATATAAATTCCCATTCATATGGGGTAAGTCACTGTAGAAATGCTTTAAAGTTAACAAACCTTCTCAATTCAATACACATAAAAATACTGCATTCCTGCCTTTAATATGAAATGAATAAATTATTAGTTGCGTAAACAACTTTTGAATTTCTTGTCTGGTACTGCAGAAGCAGTATCAGTGATTTCTTTTCATACATTTGAGATGTATAAAGATAGGCAGCAAACACTAGCTCTTCAAAAAGTCCCCAGACTGTTTTTAATCACTTTTCTAAATTTTTTAAATGGAGACTGAAGAACTTTCATTTTTGTAACACACAGCAGAGCTTATTTTTATTTCTAGTGCTGTGAAGCACTAATGGTTTATTATTCAGTACTTGATAGGGAGATGAGTGCTATTTACAACTCTAAACGATTTGGAATTTTTAAAATCTTAGATTCGGTTTCACAAAGCAGCAAAATGATGTTTTAGATTAGATGCACAAGAGAATAAGAACTTGCTGGAAAACAGATGACTTGAGCGTATTTCTAAGGAGAGAAAGAATAAAGCACATTTTCCTAAAGGACAGGGAGTTATTTTTATCTGTCTTAGGTTTAAGTGCTTTCCTTTTTTTCTTTTAATGAAAGTGCTATGGCAGAGAATTCATGTTTTGGTTGAATACAGAGCAAGCAGAAAGCTAAATTATATACTCAATACAAGTCTCATGCAATAATGATGAAATAAGTGTAAAATGAGTGTAACCACAGCAGACGCTTTATGAAGTAAAGTCTTCTCTAAATTCAGTAAGTGTAGGCTATATAAAGAAAATGGAAATGCATTTAAAAAAAGATGAAATCGTAGACCAGACTGGCCAAAAGTTTTAATGAGATTGTAAAATATTATGATAAGCCTCTGTTTAAAATATACTCGGCCTTTGTCACTGCAGTATAAAGCAGATAAAAACCTAGCGAGATGTCAGGAAACATAATTAGAAGTCAAGCTGGCATGGAATTATGGTCCTCAACAAACACAAGGAGCCAGTTCAGAGCCCCTGGCCTGTGATGAGAAGTTCTGCTGAATTCAGCACAAAGAAAGAAATAACTCAAATAATTGTGGGCTGCAGGACTAGACCTTGGTCATTATTTAATCTAAATACTGTAAAGCTTCAGTCTAGTAAGGGCATGAACTTTGCAATGAACAGCTATTTAACAAAAGGGTCAAAAGTCTGCTGCTGCTACTAAAGAAGCAACCACTTAATTTCAGGCAGCATACAGATACCCTGCTTCCAATATATAGCAATCATTACAAAAGAAATGGATATTTATAGTCAAACTTATCATCCTTGCATTGTCGCATACAGACAGACACACACATTACACTTTTATTAGATTAGATTATCTTCAGGTTTGTTTTTTTTCTAACTATGAGGCTGTGTTTTAATAGAGGCATTTCACAGAAAGTTTAATGTTTAGAATTGGGTAAATTCCACTCAGCTTAGCAAGGATAAAATTTGCATAATAGGGCTGCAATTCAAGATCTTCTAGGAATAAAATTTCTCCTGAAATATCTTACATTTATAAATGAAAATACCATCAGAACAAATCAATGCTTGAGATTCAATTCTAGGTTTACAGAAACAGCTATAGAAAATAAGAATGAGAAAATATTTCACTGTAAAATATGAAAGTTTTCAGCATAGCCAGGGGTTTCTATTTTTTTCATCAACAGTTCATCAGTCTTTAGCTTAAAGTACAAGTATGATAATAGTCATAACTGTTTTCTGTTCACTTAAAATTATTAGTAGTGAAACTTACTGAACTACTCTGGCTTGACTAAATGCAAAGCAAAAGTCAAGCACTGGAATGCTTATTTTCCAAAGCCAGGGAATACAATGACGTATGCCCTATGCCTTTCCTTTCAGATAGAGTCAACGGAATAAGGTAGCACAAATGCCCGTGAAAGATAGCTGTCATGAAACAAGTCATTCACCAGACATTATCCCTTGAAGTGATAAATGCTTTAGTGAGCTGGATGTCTAGGGGGGGAAAAAGAGGGCTGAGGAAAATGAATGTGCCTTAAACATGATTTTCATTGTTCTAATGAGTTATTTAGTTGCACATCCCTCTCCCATTGCTAAGTAGGGGAGTATATCATAATAGCCATTCTGCAGAACATTCATCATCACAAAATCAGGTACCTTACCCAAGCTTGTCTGCTTAACACCTTATTTGTGCATGTACCCAGTATTTTGTATTTGTATGTGTCTGAGGAAGTTTTACATACGCAAATTTTAAAAGTATGCAAGACAAAAAAAAATTTTTTTGCTAAAATGGTTGCTCTGAGTTACCAGAAATTCAGAACTGGATATTTTTAAAATTATCTAATTCACAGGTGGTCCTATACTAACTATATACAAACAGCAAGGCGTGTTGATTCCTGTTTCTATCACTTAAAATTATTAATACTCAACTGTTAGAGCTAAGTGTCAAAAAAAAGGTTTCCAAAGTCCCCATCCTTTTTCTTCTTCAGTGTTCCAGAAAGCATTTTGGATGCTGCCCCCACTTTTCCCTCTTCCCCCCAAAAAGCTTGATATTGCATGCTTTATGGAAACTTCCAAATTAATCGCAGTAATTTTTCATGTGACTACTTAGTAAGAATTAAAAACTACAAAAAAAAATTATTATTACATTATGCAGTAACAAACTCACTGCCAGAAGAACCAAAGCCACTTAAATACTGTTTTCAGGGGCTGTGGAAAAAAACAGCATTCAGTTTCTAGGTCAGTTAGTGAGCAGCAGCTCCTAGCCACAGCGCTCAAACCTCATAGGAATACATTTCCCGTGTTCTTACTGCATAGATACATGGACCAAAACCCTCTGCATCTCATATGGCAATTTAAAACGTACAATTTTATTGATTTTACCACAATTTCTCCTGAAGGCATCTAGCTGGTTTGCTTGGGAAAGAAGCCTCAAGTCAGCAGGATATGTGGGGTGTGGGGGACCATGGAGTCAATCTGGACAAAATATTGACAGATAGGTGTTATCTTCAGAAAACCTTTCTCTTTCCTAGTCCCAATACTTTTACACTTGCACTTTCTCTATTTTCTTGCTATGTGTTCCTCTATTTTTTTGCTATCAAATTTCTTCAAGTTTTATTTCTAATAATCACTTTTGTGATTATGAGATGTTGTTGAATGGTGTATCTCCAGTCTTTAAGCTCCTTCATACCTTCATTTGGTCTTTTCTTCTTCAAATTCTTTGCTATTTCTCTCTGTTTATTTCTCATTGAATTGTCCTAACCACCTCCCTTGCATTCATTCAAGCCTTTACCAGCTGGTCTAAACTGGCTTTAGCCATGGTTTAAAAATGTTAAGACCTGCTTCAAGCCTTTATACTTCTGTCTTCCCCTTTATAAAGAAGAGGTTGCAACTTCTATAAGAACAGTGTCAGTGCTTGCCCAGGGCCATTCTTTTTTTTTTTTTTTTTTTTTTTAAGACTGTATAGTAAGTAACTAAGAAGAGTAGGTGGGAATCCCCAGAGATACAAGCAGAAATGGTGCTAAAAACCACCGATTACAGTGAGCTCTAAGTTTCTTTTTTAATCTGCTCCTTAACAGTGAAACAGTGAGACAGAGCCCAAGGTTCTTACTAATCACTATTTTGAGCTCCAGAATTAAGCAGAGAAATATTCAGAACAATTCAGTAGCAACATTTTTGTGCAAGGACACTCGTGAGGTGAAAATAATGTTATTTACAGATTATATTCATCTGTGGCGAAAATAAGAATAAGGGGGGGGGAGGAGGTGGATTGGTGCTGGTACCACAATACCAAGCGTTCTGTAATTACTTTCTACCAGTAAAAGTATTGAGGCTTTCTGACTACTGGCTAGTGTAGCTCTGGAGGATGGCTGAAACGCCCACAGCAGTCTTCTGATAGCCAGCCACATCTGGATTGAGGCATAGAAAGTTGAAGTGGGGATTCTGAACTCCAGGCCTCCCAAACTCTTCCTAGCATGTTCTTTTACCAGTTACACAGGTTATACTATTGTCTTCATAATCCCCTCTGTCATTTGTAGTAATTTACATTGTTGAAATGAAACCAAACTGAAATAACTCATTTGAAAGGTTTTTCATTATCTGAAATAATTGTAGCTACAGCTTACATTTAGGATTCTGATTTCATATACAGAATGGAATCTGCTGTATGGTTGATCTTAGGGACTGAACTAATCCATTAGACTAATTTATATGTATTATACGCATATACCTGGAGAACAGAATACATGTGTTTCAACTTGCAGCTTAGATGATGAAGCTCAACTCATTTGCAAACAATTGACTGACTGACAGAAATACAGAAAGAAACAATGCCTTGGTAAGAGTAATTTCCTATATAGGAATCTTGTTGCATAATCAGCTCTTGACAGGTACTCCAAAAGCAGTGAATATACTGGGCATTTATTCCTATTTGTACTTGTACAGAAGACTGTGACCTTTTCTTTGACATGTATTCCCCACAGCTGTTTCACAGTCATGTTAGTTTAATAAGATAATATGTATGGACTTTCTCTCCGAGTAGAATAGTGGAACCAAAACCACAGTGATGATAGCTCCAGGAAGCATTTAAACTAGCACACCATCTTTTGTAGTGGGTAGAAACAAGACCAAGCACTTGAGTTCTGACCACTTCTGGATGATTTTCCTCTTTGCTTCAACTTAGATTAGCCTTAGCACTTGGGTAACAGTCTTCAGTATATAATAGCTGAAGACTGCCAGGAGATTTTTTAAACAGAGAACCCTCTTTCTCTGCAGTGCATGCACATACTTTCTCTCTCCACATCAGGGCAAGAAGCCCCAGATTTGGTGATCAGCAAAAGCTTTGCACAAGATTTCTCTCTTTTCTAAAAGCATTCCTCTAGGGAATTAAAAGTGATCAAGCAATCTGAAAAAGGGCAATCTCAGCCTGGGCTGAATACACATCAAACATATAAATGAAGCTGCATATCAATTAGACTTACTGCTGATAGGCATTGATAGCAGCATGGCCTTTCTCCCTTCCTTGAACCATCTTCTGTTCAAGTCTAACTTATATAGATCAAAATAATTATACTGCTCTTCTGTACTACTGTCAAGATGTTCCTGACACTACATGCTGCCAGGTTTCAACGGGATGAAATTTCACCAATTAAGGCAGTCTTGTTAGTGGCCATTACTTTTCACAGGGATTTAAGAGTGGCTACTTTTATGTGTTGCAAACTTGTTTGTTTTCAAAAGAACTGTAGTAGCAAATAGTAAATTCCAGTCTTAGTTTGGATTCCACAGCAACTGCATGCTTTCAAAATAATTAAGTTATAATTCCTTTCCATCTTTGAGGTACAAAAATTAGAAAGAGTTCCTCACTGTTTTGACCTTGGTTAAGATTTTAAACTCTCTTTTTCAGATAGATGGCTTAAGAAAGTTGTATAGTTTATCTCTGACCTGCTTATAGGAAACATTTAATATCTATTTTATTCCAAACTTAAACTGGAAAAGAAGCGATTGGTGGGGAGAGGAAGAAGTTAATGACCATGGGGATAGGGAATTTTGTAAGAAGTTCGGGGGGGGGAGGGGAAGTGGCAATTTCATTGATGTTTCTGCATCTAAAAAATAAAATAATTAATTTTTGGTCTAACCAATTTTTTTCATATGAAGAAAAAACACCATATTTGATTTATGTTTCATTACAAAAGTACTGAGCCTAACCCTAAAATCAGTATTGTTTAATTAGAAAATTATTTTGAAAAAAATAAGAAAATCTTTTATTAAAAGTATTCATAGGAAAATCTAAAAGCAACTGGGATACAAATCTTACAGCCAGTTCTAAGATATTTGAGTTACGGTCTTTTTCATACTTTTGCCTTTGCTGTACTATGCAGGGCCTCTATGCAAGAAAACTTCCTGATATAAATTCAACAAGAATAAGAGCGGTTCCATATTCTGATTTATATTTCTTCATTTCTCAAATATTCTGAATACAAGTGTGATTTCTATTTGTATTCTACAATTCTTAAAAGTCTCCTAATTGCAAGACATCCTAAAATAGATGTAAATTGTCTGGATGAGCATAATCCAATTTCTCATGGGCAGGTGTTCATATAGAAATCAGCAAAAAGTGGGCAGTTATTGGTGGGGTGAGGGGTATTAAGAAATTATTTGGCTCAGAGCTGAACTTCCTATTTAACCACAGGGGTGACCAAATTAGTCAAGGTCAAGTATGTGACAGAGCAGCAGTGCCATGCAGCAGATAAGGACAGCTGGTATATAAATAGTAAATTTGTTTTCATTTTCTAATCCACTGTTTGTGTCTTGCAATTCAAGGCTGCTGCAGGAGAGATAGTGGCTTTCTGCACTCATCCTTTAATTTAGGCTTTCCAGGTTCAGCTCCTTCCCAGGCTGCTTGAAGCCTTTCTGGTGGAGCAGGCCCGTAGCACTCAGTGCATCACTTCAGTATCTCACCTGTGGTTTACAAGGAAAGCTTTACAGCTGTCAAATATGGCAGAATAACCAGCTGATGTTCCCATTCCTCCACCCCCACCCCCCCAAATAATGGAGATGTCTAAATCTCCCTGACAGAAGGAAATTACTGAACTGGGAGTGAGCTTCTTGCCTGCAGAAAACTTTACTCTCAGATGTAACCCATCTAGAACTCTTGGTAATCACTTTAAGTATGCTTTTAACATAGAGTGTGTTTGGGTCCTGTAATGCTTTGCTGAATAATCTATAATTTTCTGTTTCAGTAAATGAAAATAAATTGATTTATGGCAGTTTATGTACAGGTACTGAAAACGGTGGCTGTGATTTTTTGGCACCCATCTGTCCTCTTACTCCATCTGTTTCCTTCACTCATTTCACTGGAATCCTGCTTCACAAAATGGAATCCAAACTATCTACAGCACAGTGTAAGTTACCTAGTTACCCAGCTGAAAGACATTTTCAAAATAAATCATTTTCCTTGTACTCTGTAGAAGGCAACAGACATCGATTTTGTTGTTAATATGCGTATGTCTGAGCAATCCTTCTTTCAACAAAATATACAACTGTCAGTAAATTTCCTTTAATTTCAGATTGTGCACTTCAAAACAATACCATAAAGGCTCATCATTTTAATCAATTATTGATTACACCTTGGGGACTTTCCACCGATTCCACTTGCTGCTTTTAAAATGGTAAGTACCTACATAACTATGATATTATAAACTGGTTTAGATTTTTATAGCTAATACAATAGTATAAATGCACAGTATTTTATGATTCCATTGGATAGTATAGCTTTTATTAAATTGTGTTGACTGACTTTTTTTATTCTTTAACAGTACTTTGGCCTGTTAATGATTAAAGATTTTGCTTTGACTCTTTACACTACATGTGTTTAACAGGAAAATAAAACCCAAGAAACCCCTCCCCCCTTTACAGCCCAAGATAGAAGGTGCAATCTAAAGGCTGAAATTATTTTTTTCTGAGAAATTGTGCATAGCACAAATACAAGAGTCACTACTAAACCCTGTTTGTTCTATGGGACACTATAAACAAAGGATACTTTCATTATTATCTCATTTTTAAGACACTGTGGTGAGGTCATTCAAAGGTTGAGAAGGGGGGAGTTGCTGTTGCTCTATAAAAGGGCTCACAGTTTAAATGTAAGCATTTCAGTATTCATGGTGTTTTTCTTTTCTGTACTAACACAGTATCTAGAATACCTGTTCTATGTATCTACATGCCTTAAATACTTTGCTTTGTGCATTACCATTTTATTATTAGCATCCTATTAAAAAGGAATAGTTACATTTCTTCTGCAGCCGCAAAGGACTTCTGACTGATGGTGAATTTATACACAATAGAACATACAAGAATGCTAGCATGCAGAATACAGTTAACAGGAACAAGGATTTGAAGACAACTTTATGACCAGGATGATAGTAGCTCTACTCATCACTTTTTTTGTTTGTTTTTTAGGTTTTTTTTGTTTAATCCCACGTTATTTTACCAAAATTTCAGTAGCATAACTGTCCATAAGAATTTTACTGAATCAAAAGCAGTAAATTACCAAACTTCTTGAGACACAGGAGTGTTTATAATATAGGGGATTTTAAAATAGTGAGAACTTAAGTTGGAAATTAAATGTTTTCCAAAATGAAAAATGAAACAACTGTTGGTAATAGCACTTTGTAAACAAATATTTCATGCTAGAAATTCATTATATTGACGTAGGTGACTAAAAAAAATTAGGATTGCAGTCCTTTTAATCTTCATGTGTACATTTAAATACACATAACCCATTTCTCCTTTCTACGGCAGAGTTTGAAGTGCTTACAAATGAAAGCAAAAAACAAATGGCTGGTATTAATCATACCAAAAAAAAAAAAGTCTATATAGCTCCTGTGGCCTTCCAAAAAGCATTAACAATAAAGTATTTGCATAAAGTTAAAGCAAGAAAACGCTTATATGTGAGAAAACATGCATCTTTTTGACATCTACAAGCCACCTCTCTTGATCTGCTCTATAAATAGAGACTACTTATTGAGAGACTAAAACCAAGACAAGGTCCTAGAAAATAAGAGAGACTGTCTGTTTTAAATATACTTAAAATAGTGTGAATAGATTTGTATCATACAGGTACACAACTATTAAGCACATTTGAATTATAAATCTCTTTCCGTCTAGTCTTCCTCCTTTTACAAGCAACAGTTAAACTTCCACTACCTCCTTTCAAGGCAGTATCAGCCTTGATTCATTCTTTCTCTAGTAATATTTTCTGGCCCACAGAGTATCAATATTAACAATGACTGTCAGAAGACCTGTACAGGCTCCAGTAAAAAAAGTATTCATTTCTCTAAATGAATGCCTGAGCTCTGACTTTCAAGTGAAGAGAGATATCAGCAAGTCAGCTGCTGTTCGTATTGCTTTCTTACTCATAATCAGAAAACAGAGGCTTGCGGACTGCTTAGTAATATAATCCCTTCCTTCCCAGGAATTTGATAGAAGTTTTCTTTTAAAATAACTTTATTTCCCTGCTTTGATTATAAATATAACTTCAGAAATAAGTATGATCCGAGGCTAAATTCCAAACACAAAAGCTTACACAATATAGGGGATCAGCAGCAAGGCTGAAATTTCAAATTAATAAGGCTGAAATTTCAAATTAATATGCTAAGTCAATCCTGTCAAGGTGTGTGTAAGGGCTTTTCAGTTTCAAGGAGTACTTCAGCTGCTGTCTTTTTATGTTTCCCAGATTCACTGCAGAAGTGCATGTCAAGCTGTTTCTTAGAGCAGATAACAACCTGGTTATATTTTGGCAAAAGGAGGCTGCAAAGGACAAAACAGAAGGCACTTCAGCACACAGTGCTGGAGAGCAGTGTTAGAGGGACTGAAATGCAGCCAAGCAGGGAAAGTTATCTTCCTTGGGAACTAGGGGGAAGGAGGTGCCTGGATGGAGTCACAGAGCTCAGGCAAGTTCAAAGCTGCATGCTGTATTTTACAAAATTAAATCCAACCATGGCCTTTATTTTTAGACGTCTGCATGAAGAGAAGGGAGATTAAGATGCCAGAGATTATTATCCTTCACAGGCAGAGTCACTCAGGAATCCAATCTGTGTGAGTGCAGATACTTGCAAACATTGATTCACAAGGACACAGCACTGAGCTACAACTCACATAGTTTTAGTGCCGTGCAACAGCCCAGCAGTCAAAAAATTTATCCCATTAGAACAGTTTACAAATTGACAATCTGTTATGCTGCTTTGCAAAATCATCACGGGAGGAAATATCTTTAGGTTTGCCTTAAACCACCATCTGTCCACACGAAAAGTCAAAATGCATGCATTTACACACATTTTGCTAGCCAGTAGCAGATATCAAGCATTATTCCTTTCCCCCACCCTTCTCCTTGATAGGGAGACAAGAGAAAGTCTTCAGTCATGGCATACACATTTTCTGTGAAGAAAATAAACTAAAGCAACTGGATAAGTATCAGTGTGCAAAAAAGCAGTCCAGGTGGAATACACAGCCCAGTGCACATCTCTGTTTGCAATATACTGCAGAATATTTACACAAATATAGGGAACAGTCAGTGGCAACAGGAGGCAGCACTTGTAGTTTAGACCAATCCTAGTCTGTGCCTTCAGAGACCTATTTCAAACCAGCTGGGCATAAACCAAAATAGCATTTACTTGAGTTTGAAATAAATTACACTTGCTTGGTCCTAACTTCCTGTTTCAGAGTGCAACAATATTTTAGTTTACCCTAAAGCAAGGACAAAATGAATCATGTAAGTCTAAGTGGATACATTAAGCATGCTAAATGAGGAACGGGCATAATCATTTAAAGCAGAAGCAATTAGATAACAGGAATGCATTTAAATACTTACAGCAGCAATTATTTCATTTCCAGCTACTTGAGACCATGAGACCATAACCTGAAAATTTAGTCAATGACTTTTGATTTGTAGACAAGTGCTAAACTACAGGATTTTCATTTTCCATTGTTAACTGATCAGAACATGCTTTTCATTCATTCTTGGTGTTTAGATTTTATTGTTAATGCAGAAAACCTGCATAATCCTGAAGGTGCAGTGTCAAATAAATGGAACTTAATATAAAAATAACAAGGCCTGTTGCACTTTTTGGTAATTCTTCATATTTAATTAACGTAAAACTTCACTTCTGAATTTTAATTCACAGACAAATAGCTTCATTAACATAAAATTATGATTGCCTGTGGTGTTTCATGTCCCTCTAGAAGGCTAACTCAAAAACATACAAACTTTGGAGAGGGAGAGTGGCAAGTAGAAACACACTGGAAACAGCCTTAGGTTGCATTACTGAAAGCAAAAATCCCTGTACAAACTCAAATTGAACGGGATCTTGGAGATGATAATAGAAGGGGGATTTCATAAAGCAAGTTCAGGGAATGATGACTGGAGGAACCTGGCAAGTTAAAAACAGGAGATTCCTCAGGAGGAGATACAACAAAACAACTATCTGAATTAATTTGAAGAAATGTTGACAATGTCTTCACATAGCCTTTTGAAAGACTGGGAAATAAATTAGAAGGATTAAGTAGTATCTGTCAATTGTCAGAGAGATATGCCTCTTGTTTCTCCCCATCTTGTTCATCATCAAGTTCAGCATTATCAGTAGAACATTTTTCACCTTCTCGTATAGAGTTACAAACAGCAGTCCTGATGCCATGAGCATGGCAAAAGTTGCTCAGCTGTGCCTGATTTTCTCTGCTGCTGAATCATCTATCATAATGAATGTATTGAAGAATAAACCAAATAGAGTTTTCATGACGGCAATCTGAGGAACAATACTAAAATGAGAATTATATATGTATATGCAGGGTTTAGCCCTCTGTAGAGGACCCAGGCTTGGCATGAAATTGCTTTTCAGCTTGATAGGCAAACAAGAACAAAATGCACTGATCTTCAGCTCAGCATAATGATGGTATCTACATTGCAAAGCAAAGAGGTGAAATTTCACTTTAGTGTCATATCTCATAGAAAGAAATAGCATTTGCTTGTTTTATTTATGCAAGTTTAGAGGACATTGACATACACAGACACAATAAGGAGGATTTTTAAGCTCCCTTCCAACCCCAACCATTCCATGATTCTATGATCAGGAAAGTATGTGCAAAAATAAATATATTCTGTTCTTGAACTTACTCAATTAACAGTAGCTGCCATATTAGTGAATAACGAACATCTCAGGTAGACTGAAAACCATTTTTCTGTTAGAAGTGCATTAGAAATATAATCTTAGATTTTGCTAATACATCACGAGTTAAGCTCCAGGAGAAATCAATAATGTATTACTGATTGCAAAATTTAAACAAACTTAACAGATGTCTACTATTAGAATTTTCATTAGGCCAATGTAAGACCTCTGGAATGTATTTTTGTAGGTGGCCTGACTGTCTTTTCTAATGACATGATTTTGCATAGAAGAATCATTTGATGAATGATTAGTATACTGAAGTGAAAAGAAGTAGAAAAAGGGTAGCAAATGTTTTATGGTTCTGTTAATTTATTTTTCTTCTATGAGTAAAAAACACTTCGCTAAAGGGAAGTAAATCTTTGAAGAGTAAAATATGCTACTAAGAAAAAAACAATCTCCCCTACGCAAAAGAATACTATATATACACAACTTCTTCAAAGGCAAAGAAGCAAGCCACCTGCATAACGTGTCTGGCACAGTGTCAGCATAGAATATCAGGGGAAAGGAGAGAAAGGAAAGTTACATTTTGAAATTATATTTCTATCAGAGCAATAAAGATGTAGATTTTTAGCTGATACCAATATCTCTCAAAGAACACCAATCCCATTTATTAACCAAAGATTACATTTGTCCCTCCTTCAAATGTAATCTGGGAAACGAATCTTTGTGCTATCTATAAAGATCACACAGCCTGGATATAATTTCTTTTAGTTAGTCATCATAGCTGATTTAAAAGCTGTGTGAACATTGCTATTCAGATATTCTTATGGACCAAAAGACCATTCTGTCAACCTCCTCCTATGTGAGCCCAGAGGACTTGTCATCAGCAAGTTATGAAAACACACTCTGCTTCAGCAGTCTCTTCATTCTTCTGCTCTGAAAGCACTAGGGAGGTCCTATAACATGAATTTGACTCAGGTGGCAATCATATGAGGCATTGTTGTACATGCCAAGTGCCACTTTCCCTCATCACATGGTAAGAGTTTGAATATTCATAAGCATCAAAACAAGTATGAACATTTTTAATGATGGGAATTCAGTATAGCAGTGATGTTTCTCTCACCACGTTTTTTCTGCTTCTAATACACACACGAATACTGTCATATCCTCACCATTTGCCTTAAAATTATGTTCTAAACGTTTTTCTCTGTGTCCATGAATCTTTCCAAATCTTATTGCTTCACCTTTAATCACCATGTTATTATCTAACATCCCAATTAGTAGTAAATTATAAGATAATTCAGCTACTGAATAATCATTATCTTAACCTAGACTTTGTAATCATAGGAGCATAACTCATTTTTTTCCACCAAGTACTTCAAAAAGTAGCAGCCAATAACAAATTTTAACCCTTAATATCACAGTGAGCAGAATGAGTTTTGTCACCAATTTTAATAAGGCTAATCTCATATCTAATTAATGTATTCTTCTTAACAAGACAAAAGTCAGTAAGCTTCCAATAAAAAATTCTAATTTCTTCATCAGAAACTTCTCTAAGAAGTATTTTTACTTGTACCTAGACAAGTGACCCAGGATGCTGCAGGATACGGCTAGCATAGCATTGTACTTGTCACCCAGAAATAGAATAGACTGTACTGGATGCGTAGCCTTAATCATATTTAAGCACAGATTCCAAAGACTATGAACTAAAACACAGCACCCTGAATTCCATCTTCTGTCTTCAGAAACACCTCTTTCTAACACTAGCCTGAAAAGGGCCAGGACTAAGAAATGGACATGTCTGTAAACCTAGAGCCAAAGAATTTGATGAGTTTTCATAAAGAAGAGCTTACAGCATTGTGCTTCCAATCGAAGTCTGCAGCAACTCCAGCTTTAAGCAATGTAGAACAAACTAGATTTTATCATGTGTGGCAAAACCTGAAGGAAATATTGGAGAAAACAATATTTATTGAGTCTAAATTTCCATTTCCACCTTGAATACAATTCTAACATGATCATGCAGATGAATTTGAATGTAATAAATTCTGTGTAAGAAAAAAGTCTGTTTACAAAAAGAAAACTTGTATGACACAAATATATGAAACAAACCCTTTTCCTCAAGCATGGATGAGAATTTATTTCAGGTTTCTTTCTCCAATGGATATTTAACAGAAGTTTTATTCATCTAATTGCTTTTAAAATGACAAAAAACAGTGTTTCTTTCAAGATAGGTATGAACCAAAGTTATCTCATGATGAAGCTTGAATTATCTTTGGTTCTTCCTCTTCAGAATTTTTTTTTATGAAAGAGATTTACAAAGAGGTTCAGTTGTGCCAAATTAAGGTTGGAATGACTGATAAACATAGGATATCATATTTGAAAACAGAATCTCTTCTATCAAAGAGAAAAAAGGTGCTCCTGAGTACAAAAGCAATGTGCTTTTTGTCTCACTATGTGTGATACTGCCATTATCCTTTCTTACGAGACAACATATCAGCTAAGAGCTTCAGTTCCTCTCCTCTTTTTTTGTTCACTGATCATAGCATAGGGATGTGGATAAAACTCAAGAGTCATTCTGGGGAAAAAGCAATTTGAAATTTAAAAAACCAAAACAAACAAGAGCCCCCTGCACCTCCCCTAAACTCACCAATATGCTACATCCCAGTCTGAAAATTGCTTTCACTAACAGAATGGCAGACAGAAGCCTCTGAAGATGATGAAGTGGGCTTCAAATACATTACAAGAAAAGTATGTTATAATATTAGGTAGTCTCTTTGTTTCTTTTCATCGATACCTCTTGAATTTTGTTCATACACAAAATTCAAAATTTGTGCGCTCAAATAGAGAGAAAAATCTGCCTTTTTACAACTTTCGTTTTATGGAAACATCAGTGATATTTCTGAAAATGGACCTGCCTAAGATGACTTTGGACCTTTAAACTGATACACAGGATGTGTGTCTTTTAGATCAGTGTCTCCTCAGCTCAGGAAGAACCAGCACTCAGGACATAATGAGCTAAGAAAGCTATTTGCAGCTTTAATAATGTACTAGTAATTCTATTTCAGTTACTTTGAACTTTAGAATACACTAATTTATCTGTTTGTTTTTGAAATTACAGATGAGTGAATTTATGATTTTTTTAAAGATAACTTTAATTCTTTCATCCAAGATGTCTTGTGTAAACAGAACTGATAAACATTAAAAGCATCAGCATAACATATTATTCACTTTCACTATTTTGCTAGAATGTCCCTAAGTATAGAAGCTACAGTTATTGATAAATGCAAGCAAAATTCAAACCCACAAAGAGATAACTCGTATATTAGAATGTTCTTGCATATATGTGGATTATCTTTCCAATCAATTCACAAGAAAATAGGAAAGGTTGAGACCTAGAGGGTATATTTTCAAAGCTTTATACAGGAGTTGCACTCAATTCTATTAATGAATAATAAGATTAGTGTGTACACCACTTATGTGTCTTTCTGAAAGTTTCACATTTAGACCAAACTTAAGCAGATTAAATAAAAGAAAAATTAAAAATCCTAATAACATGTCAACCAGTGATTATTCCTTTCTATTCATGCATAAGCTGCTCAATAGTACTTTTATGTTTTTTGTTGGAATTACCCCTGCTGGAAAGCAGTAATTCTAAGACAGATTTTATTGTTTTGGCTACTAACGTAGAAATATTCCTGTCCTGCTGAATCTTCCATTTCTTCTTTCCACACTGTAAAAACAGACACCTTGATATCTCTATAAAAGATACTACCCAGCATAACCATGTCCTCTACATTAAAAAGGACATACAGGTTAATGTAATGTAGGATCAGCATTTCTCTGGCAGTGTCTGCACATATTCTGTTTGCCAAGCTACAAAATACATTCAAACTTTTTGGTTTTTCATATATAAAAACAGCTTTTGGGAAAAGTGCCCAGACAAACATCTGTAGATGAGTGGTTTTTATTTGCTCACAGAATAGACGCTACATCATAAGGATCGAACTTATCCACTTTGTCTCTCACAGGCAATCTAAAAATATCCACGTTTAGTTGCCTGAGGATTCATCTTTCTTATCTCTTTAATCCTGAAAAGAAGGACCATAAAAGGAATCAGGTGAAGTCAGTTTTCACAGTTACTATGCTAGATCATCTTCTTAGGCAGCAAATCGAAACCATGAGCTCATTCCACACAACCTGCAAAACAATTTCCATACAAAATGGATTTTGGCCAGAGTAAACTGGCATATAAGAAAGATTCTGGTCAAAAAATTTAAATCAGATGCAAACTAGTTGACATTCCTTCCCAGTGCCATGTATATCCATTAAACCCTGTAGAATATTTTCAGGCTGAGATATGTTGAACTATTGACTTTTTTCACTCAGAATATGCATCAGAAATATTTGATAAAAGCCTTTGAAGAAAAGCAATTGAGGCAAAAGTTGGACATATGACTAATTTTCCTTTATCTTGAAACAAGTATCACCATGAAATAAATTACATAGGACTACTTCTGCTATTAATTTTCAGCAAAGCATGAGCATTTCTACCACTGCCATTATGTATTCTCAAAGCCAAACACAGGAACTTTACCTGAAAACCAACTATTTCATAACATACATGATTAAAATCCTATTTACGGGGGGGGGGGGGGGGGGAAGAAAAGAAAATATTAAGAGAGAGGAAATTTAAATCAAAGAGGTAATTTTTGATAATTGATAATTAATTGGTAATAAGTGATCTTATGGCATGTCTTAGATGCAGTAATAAGTTCATGCTTTTCAAGCTGTTCAGTTTTAGATGCATTCAATTTAATAATTTTAATTCTATGCAGATATTTTTTATTCCTGTAAAGCTAGCACAAAAATGGTCTAAGCTGTTACAGAACTAGTATCTACTTATTCTATAATTTTCTGTGCACTGTGAAGGGGCAAGACAATTGCTTATGAATTTTGTGGAATAAATCTTAATGAGAGTTCTGAATGCCTCATACTTCCTAAATTCAAAGCTGAAGTGTGAAGCCAGAGTGTTCTGGACAGTGCAAGACAGGGATCCTGAAACACAAAAATAAACTGCGTTTGGATTAATACCTGTCCAATTGCACAACATTCTTTGTGAAATACCACCAGAAGATATCCCTTCCCCCAGAATATCATCAAACACACTGGGAAATGAAAAGCATCTCATAAAAGAGAAGTGTTTAGCAATTCCATTTTTCTGCTTTGTGCATCTGGTGTAGTTCTGAATGCACAACCTATATATAGCATCTCTGGGTGAAACAACCAAAGGGTAGAACAATGACAAACTCACTGCGTTGCCCACACAGAATCTTGTGTCAACTCCCACCCAGGCAGCAAGTTGATATATACAGTGTCGAAGAAAAGGTACAACCAATCACCAATTATACCCTCAGTTTCAAGTTACCTCTAATTAATAATTAAGTAACATTCAAAGCACAAACCTTATGTATTTCTTACAAGCCTTAGAGTTTGCTACGAGAGTTATCATGTTTTGATCACTCTCCAAAACACTGAAGCTACCAAACACATGTGTTGGCCTATATGAGCCCTTCTAGCTAAATTATGGAAATGGTTTAAACCCATATCTCAGTTCTGATATTTCTGAAGAAGAAAACAGAATTTGACATGTTAGCTTTGAAGGGACAGACTACAACTGTAGAATTAAAATTGCATAAGGGCATGACAGGCCAGGAAGGAAAACATTTCCCACTACAATGACTGAACACGCCGAGGGTGCTGCTGAGACACTGACCTTTGTGAGGAGGGAGATTAGGGATGGAAAGCATTACACATCTCTCATCTTCCTTCCCCAGTAACAGCCAGTCACTGCAAGAAAGTATACACTGCACATATATAAGGTGCCATATTTCTGTTAGCAGGGAGATATTTATTTGGCCCCTCCATGTTCTGCTGTAATTCATTTCTAGTTGGCATTACAGTTGTAAACCTTGCCCAGTAAGAGCAATAGCTCTCCTAACAGCAGGTAAATGGAGGTATTTTAATGCTTTACTTTAACAAGGATTCACGAAGGTCTGCTTGATTACCTTGTTATAATATTTTATTTGTTCAGCATGCTCTAGAATTTTAAACTTGCAGTGATACTTCAGTATCTCTGTAGAGCCAACATTCCTTTTTTGCACATATTATTAACTGTTCAGAAAGGTATTTGGAACTTTAAGATCTGCTCAGGCTCCTTGACCCAAAAAGTTGGATTACTAATACACAAGCCACTAATGGAAAAGTAACTTAGAATAAGTTGATTAAAAATAGCTTGGTAACATTGTGGTTAACCATAATTTATAAGTTCTATCTCAGGGCAAGTAGTTTCTAACTTATGCTTGGTCATGCTTATTGGAAAAGTAGTAATTTTTATATTTGGATATATTTATTTTTTAAAACAGACTAGGAAAAGAGATGAGGGAAAATTCTTTGTAAATCTAAAGGAACATAAATCAAGTTAGAATTAGATATTCAGAGCAATGTAATCTGCAAGTTACTGAAACGCGCACTAGCCAATACTTCTCATGATTATAATAATCTTTTCATTTACTTCAGAGCTAAGTCAATGTTAGGTTTCAATTTTACTGCCCATGTATTCAATTTAAAATAAAAAAAAAACATATCTATGAAAGTCTTTCCACATGGTATTAGAGAAAAGGTCTTTCTTTTCATTGCATATGTAGTATCAAGTTATAAATATGAAAGCTCTGTTTGTCTAAAGAGACCACCTGGGGCTGTGCCTTGTCATCATATAGCCCATTTATTGCATCTCTAGCTATACAGTTGTGCATAAGTAGCTCATGCAAATCAGATAGATGGTTCCAAAGATCAATCTTTGCCTGGTGCATGTCAGGATTTTGTCCATCAAGGGCCTAAGAACCAGCCATTACACATTTATTCTATTAAAATGCAAAACACAGAGAACTTTAAGGTTCTGTATATATTTCAGGAGGATTACAGTGTTCGAAAGAAACAATAAGGTTAGAGTCACATACAAGTGACTCAATGTTTAGGCTACTCCATGTGCTTTTATTTTCTACCCTTTTTTATTCTTATAGGTCATAAAGACTGTCTAAGTAAGTGCACACAGATTAGAAATTTCATTGCACAAAAATATGCTTTAATGCACTACAAAGAGATCTGCTTCGCTGTCAAAGAATACAGAAGGTATTTGAGAGAATTTTAACCGACTTGGCAAACATGGCAAAAGCATAATGAGGTTGCATGGTAGCTGGTCCAGACTGTCTAACTCCATGAAATAGGATGGATCATAATACAACGTAGTGGTCTCTTCTGACCTCTTTAAGCAGTCCATGAAAACTACAATTTAGGCTCACGCAAGCTGTAGTTGAGAACCATGACTAGCTATAGGTGGGAAGCTCTAGCTCAATTATAAATTGAGGCTGTCAGGAGGGATGAGTGGCATACCTGGTTTATTCATTATAATGCATAAATGAGAAAGGAAGGAGGAGTAAAAAGCTATGAACAATTGTTAACACTGCATAGCCAAAGGACACTCCATAAACATGATGAAAATGCATATTAGGACACTCTGGAGTGCAAGAAGAAATGCCAAAGTATCATCACACTTTCTCTTCTTCATGTGTAGATATCATATCCATAATAGCTGAGCAGGCTGCATGTTGCCTTTTCAGGGGAGTAGTGAGAAGTCTCAAGCAACAGAACTGATAATTCTTTTAAATTCTGGTTTCCGAGGCAGCATACACAGTCATTGTATACATAGTGAGAAGATACCCAGCTTCCTCCTTTTTCCTCATATTGCTGAGCTGCACTAAGTTGTGCAAGATTCCTACTGACTTCAGTGGTTACACTTTGGGCACAATCTTTCTGGAATTCCATAGCATTTTACAGTCCATTATAAATTGTTGGTTTACCTTTATTGTTTCTCTTCTTGGTTTTTACTCAATCAGAGCCATTTACTTAATAAAATCCAAGCATTTAAATGGTCTTTTTAACATCACTCCTAAGATACTAGAATACTATTTTGGCTATCATTGCAAACCCAATTTTTTAATTATTTGGAATTTTAAAATAAAAATTAAAAAAAAGCTTAAAACCAACTGCCTATTATTTTCTGTTTTCCATGTATGGCTAAACATTTATCAGATCCTTGCAAATACATATATATAAACTTAAATTTTCATGGGATAAAATGTCAGGATGTTCCTAACAACACACAAAGAATAAAAAGGCTTCATTAGAATTGTGCCTTTCCACCGATGACAATTTTTCCTCAAAATATCAGGTTTTAAAAGGCCACAGATGATAACAAAAAGAAAAAATGAGGAGCTAATTTTTAGATGCCTGGAGCACCGTTCACTCAACTGAAGATAGTAAAAATCGTGGTATGCTGCAATTAAGCTTTTCTGTACTTGTTCATATCAGTAACCACACAGTTAGGCCATCCAAAAGTCAGACTTTAATTTTCCAGAAGTCTCCTTCACTGATGGTTGTGTATTGCTGGGAGCAGCTTAATGTAAAATAGAACTTATGTAGAGCTGGGTAGAAAACTATTGAGAAATTGAAAATCTTGCCCTAAATAAAATTCAACCTAGCGTATTTCTATGAGCAAAGAAATTTAAATTGAAGCTATTCCAGCTGTTTAGTTGGGGCACTTACCCTTTTCATGGTGAGGACTAAATTAAAAAAAACATCCAAACCAACAAACAAACAAAGTCACAAACAAACAAACCCATCAACAATAAAAAACAAAACCAGCCAAAACACAAAACAAAACCAAACCTACAAAAAAAAAAATGAAATGGAAAAGCTCCTTAAAATGAAAAAGAAAAAAAAAAGCTCAAAAAAAAAAAGAAGAAAGCTCATTACTGAACAAATCCAATTTTGAACCTGGAAAGCAGAATATCATGTATGAAGAATTTTAAATCAAAGCCAAATCATTCTACGAAAAATGTGCTGCATACATAAATAAACAGAACTTCTTAAGAAAATACTCAGGGAAAAAAAAATCTACTTCAGGTCATAGTATTTTCAGTCAGATAAAAGTGATTAAATTTGTGGTAACTGCATACAACATTCCTTTCTGAATAAAAGGATGGAGCAGTAGTATCGTAGGGTAACTGGTTAATAATATTCTCTTTCTCTCTCCTCAATATTAATTTATACCCAGATATCCTTAATCTTAATGAATATAAAACTATTCATGAACTTAGTTTGGAGTTTTCCTAGCGCAAATATTTGAAGAACTGATTTATCATTCCCCAAATTAGTCACTTCTGTTGTTTTTTGTAGGACAACAGATGGACAGATTCCTCAAAATCTTAATACTCCTATTACTAGCAAACCTTTAGCATTCATAGTTTCGTAGTATTTTATGCTCGTAGTCATGTAAATAACTGCTGATTGATTGTAATGAATCGTGGTATGACAGATCTTTTTACAGATGTTCAGAGAATTATTCACTCTTCTTAAGAGATTTGTAACATACACAGACTTTGTATTTAGCAATGCTTATCCTAAAAATAATCAACAAAATATTAATCCACATCTGAATGTCATTGGGAATGTCAGAGAAGCCTTTGAACAGCAAAAGCACAATCTGCCTTATGTACCTGAAGTCCCAAGCAGGGCTGAAGAAACATAACACAGGAGTATATTTTTCATGTTCCTGTGAAAATGCCAGCACATTTAAAACCATCGCTCATAACAGTAAATCAAAATCTCTCAGTATTGCTTGTTGAAACTGGCTTTCAAGACAGAGGGCAAACAAAAAGACCTTTTAAAATAAGTTTGAGGGAATATATAAATTGTCTGAATACTGACACGGACAATCAGTTTTAATAGCGTATGTCCAACAGCATGTATGGTTACTTGCTGTTCTGGGAGCCTGCCAAAGAAAGAGACCTATCTAGAAGCTGGGGGGGAGAGGGTGGGGGTCAGGTGGGTGGATCAAGAGAAAACTGATAATAACCCATAACGTTATCTATTGTAAAGCCTTTCATTTAGTATCCATCATCATACAGTCAGTGTTCCTGACACGGCATTAATTCTTTATTTTAATAGAGAAATACTTTTTAAAAAAGCCTGAATTTCCATATCTGTTGACAAACTGTACAGTAAAGCATTCAAGATTTATCCTACTGTGCAACATTCCAGAAGAGCATCTGAGAATTATTGATGACACAAGCATCACTGAATCATTGACTGGTATAAGACCACCTAAGTTTTGTAGATTGAGAACAGCTAAACAACAGAGACCATTCACCAAATCAGCAGGAAACCTTACTGTACCTCTTAATACAGTACCTAGTTAATATCTCTTAAAATATACTCCTCTTTTAACTTTTAGGAAATGTATCACAAGAGGAGAGTATTTGTTAAAGCAGCAACTGCCTCCCTTTTTCTAAATAATTTAAATGACCCGTATTTCTGACAGACGCTGGTAACTTTGGTTAGCAAGGGTTTATTTTACTACTAAATAAAGAGCTTTGATGAGACCAGCTTGAGCAGTACCTATATTGACTCTAAATAAAGCTGTGTCTGCTCTGAGAAAGTACGGCACGGGTGTGTGGTGACAAACAGCCTTCTGGTTGAAACCACTAAGAAAAAACCTTCAACAGCTAATAACAACAACCCATGGCAGCACTTCAGATGCTGAGCCCAGAGCCCAAGAATACAGCCCGCAGCTGGCATACAGTTCAGCTTTAATGAAACTCATAAGTTGGTTTCTTCCTACCCATGCACATTCACTGCTACTCACATCACAAAATGCAGCCTTATGGCTTTTCACCTTAACTAGCAGCGTGAGTACCATGCTGCTCAGATTGGAGGAAGGCCAGGCACCAGAGGCAGTAGGCGTTGCCAGTGCCAACCACTAGTGCAATGTGGTTGGCAGCTGTCAAGCACATATGCTGCCGGGTCTGCCCTCCTCACCTCCCCAGTGAGCATTCTGATCTGGCCCCATGCTTGGTCCAGCCCGTCAACCTCCAAATTAAGCTTGGTCCAGAAATGTGCTTTTCTAAAGTAAAATGTGTTGGAGAGACCCTAAATCCAGACCTGTGCCAAATGTTGCATGATCATAGAACCCTAACGTCCACCTGGCCAGCTTAAGCTCTTGCACCTTAGATTTATGGATCTGGAAGAAGACAAGGAGGAGTTTTGCAGCCTACAAGCTCTCTCATCTAAGAATGGAGAGCTCTAATTTTCACTTCCAGAACTATTTGTGTCTTTTGCATTCAGAACAGCAAGGATCAGATGGGAGCCTTAACTTGGAAGGGCTCAAAACCAAAGCAGATACAAGATGTGCAGCTTTCCTTCTTTGCAGTATCTCCTACTTTGCCAGTTTAAGGCCCTAACCACCACTGTGAAGCACTGAGATCAGTGCACATGACTCGAGCTGACAGCAATTTGGGGTGCCACATTGCACAGCAATAAACTGAGACATTCTTTATTTGTATCTGCCTACACCCCTTTACCAAATCTACCTGTTTGTCAAAGTCAGGACAGCAACTAAAGCTGAGACTGAAGAAGCCTCTCAGCTTCTTACAAAAAGAGAATTTATCAAGGAATTATAAAATATATTTTGACATAGTCCGTGACATAAAAATCAACTTGCTTCCCCCAGGATCTAAACATTTAAGACTCTCTTCTTCCTTGGCTCTTTTCCTGGACTTCTGATCTTTTCTTGCCCTCTCAATTTATGTCTACAGTGCATTTTCAGAGAAAATGGCATGTGAAATTTTAAACTTCTATTTCCTTTTATATAACACTTCTAGTATTCTAACCTGTGCTGGTTTTCTACTATAGCCGAAGAGTCTGATTTCTTCAACATGCCTCTTCAGATTTTTCAGTAGTCAATGGCTGCAGTCATCTAAACAATGCATTATAAATATCTGCAACAGTAGGAAAGGCTCTTCTAGCATGTGTTCTTAGGCAAGAGACATACAGGAATACTGAAGTGTCACTTTAAAATAACATTAGTTTCTGAACAGATGTGGAAGAGCTTACTTTCATATTAGTCCATGTAAGCCTACATAATCTCCTAACAATCCGGGATCTAAAATATACTCTTTGTGCATCTCTGCATACTCATTTGACAACAAGTTTGATAACATGCTTTGGCTTGCTATGGATGACTGAAATTTTGCAGAAGCTGTGTACCCCAACAAGCTCACAGAAATGTACAATTTACACTGAGATTTGAGAAGCGCTTTATAACTTGTCTAAGTGCTTTTACAGCAGGGTGGATATCAGCACAGTGGATTCAGGTGGTAAAACAAGTTTAATAAAATCTAAGCTACACAAATGATGGATGCAATGACTGTTCAACCCTTACTGGGTGGGTACCAGTCCCTCTGGGTACTGCCATTTCCTGGTATTCCATGTACTTCCAGGTAAAAAAGCCCCATAAAAAGAAATGTTTATATTTTAATTTTCACAAATTATACCTTCACAAGTCCACATACTCAAAGCTACATTAATTCAGCTCTGGTTTTATGCAGCAGATGGTTCAGTGGGATTGACCTTCTCAGTCTGCCTAATGTCTCCCCTTCAGCCAAAGGTTCATTTATAACTGTCCAATATCACATCCTTTTGATGTCAGTAGACCGAATAGAGGCATGCTTTTCCTAGAGGACAGAGAAGTGATAAAACATCTCTATAAATGAAAGAAATGACTGAATTTCCAGGGAACAGCAGACATTTTCTATCAGTTCAAACTACTTATGCTGCTATTTATAAAAGCTACTTTCATGTTAAGGACTTTTCAAGGCTGATATGGTCTGGTAGAAAAGCTTGTGCACTTTTATGCAGAGCTTGGTATCCGGCCCTAAGTTATGGCCCTAATGAAGCTGGAATGAGTTGAACCTCCACAATTTATACTTCACTGAACAGTGACAGTTTGCAAAACTTTTTTTAAATCTTAAAATCACATTAGCTACTATTAAAAAAAAAACCAAAACCCCACAAAAAGCAGAATTCTAGCAAAATCATAGCTATTCCTAAGCTACTTCTGTATCTGTTCTTCTCCGTGCCTAGCGTAAATAATATTAAATACAAAATACCCAGTTGAATGCAGCAGTATTCCCTTTTTGTTCTTACTGCCCAGTGTTAAAGATGAATAGAAAACATTTTGTTCTTTTAACACTCACGTTAGGATTAAAAAATCAGAAAAAAACAGTGCACTTAAAATAAGCCTTTGCTGAAAGATCTATTCGATGTCTCAGTTGTCACAAAATCTATTACAGTAACGTGCATGAGACCTAGAGGTCCAGTACAAAGATGAGTGTCTCTTTCATATCCGCAGCAGGGAGATCGCTATTTTCTCTCCTGTCAGGATGACATATTCAATAAAAAGAGAGAATTTAAATTTTTTATATGTATATATATATATAGTTGTGGGGGGTTGTTGGGTTAGTGGGGTTTTTTTTGGTTTTTTTTTTTTTTGTTTTTGTTTGTTTTTTTTTAATCTCAAGAAATAGTAGAGATCTTAGGAAATTAAGAAAATTGACTCCACCACAGCTAGTACAATACTAGGCATTTTGGAAAAATAAACTGAATCTTAGGATAAAACATATACATTGCAAAACCCTATACTCTGGGCGGTTTACTCAAGAAGTCTGTCCTCTGTGTTCCCTATGCTTTTGTGCTGCATCCCCAAACTTTTTTTTTTTATTCATGTTCCTCTTAAGGAGAAGTTTATTGAATTTTCTGTATAGACGTGTATCCATGTAGCTAATTCCAAAAGACATAGAACAATCTGCTTTTGCTGCACTAATTAGCAGAAGAAATTACCTACAGAAATTTTAAAAGCTGAAGTTTAAGCAGGCAGGGTTTGAAAGCAGGAAGTACCAGGTATAAAGACGGAAAAGGCAGATACGGTTAAAAAAGAATCAGGTCATTCTCTGTTTTATGGTTTTTCATAAGCCATCTGGATAGTACAAATAGTACCAGCAATTGAAAAGGGACTGTCTATAAGGGTTAACACCCTCCTCCATGGGTTCAGACCCAACGTTTTTCTATTTCATTCCCATCTGATCCTTTATCTGAATCACTTTCTCATTTTCTTGAATGTATTCTCCTAAATTATGACAGGAAGAGTGGCAGTAGTGTAAAACTCATCTTGAAACCTTAAAATTTCTCTAGAAAGTTTTGTCTTAATTGCACAAAATATAATTGCAGCAGGGAATAAACAGAAGAGAAAGAAATGGAGCCTGGTTTCTGCCAGCTTTATATAGAGCCAACATTAGTGTGGCAACTGGCACTGACACTGAATACTTTCAGGAGGTTTTCATTCACTGTAAAACTTTGCAGGTATACTTGAAAATAGCAAATAGTGTCGGGAGAAAGCACACTAACCTCATGCTCTCTAATGAAGTTTTGTTCCATGCTACAAAACCAGGGAGCCCAGCAAAGCAGAATTCACAAAAATATCTATGATCACTTTCACTTTCATGTTTATACTGTCTGAATTGGGTTTTTAAAAACAAAGGCTTTTCCCCCAAAATAATAGCCCTTGGCAGCATCTGGAAAAATGACACTGCAGTGAAATCTATAACACAGACTGTGAAGGGCTGTCATGACAAGATGAGAACAGAGTCTTGCATCAAAAGAAAGTGGCGTCACACAGTGATAGTTTGTGAGGATGGAGCAAGCATTGTTAAGAACAAAGAACAATGAAACCATAAAATTATACTATTTCCTCTTCCAAATTTCACAACAGCTTGATTCACAGCCCTTTCTAATTAATAAGTTGGTAATTAGGAACGTTTTAATTATACGATTGTAAAATGAAGGAAACCAGGATAAAAAGAATCACAAGGAATCACAAGGCCAAGCTTAGATGGCATAGATTCTACTAATACGGAATATATTTACTTGCTCATTTTAGGCCTCTTTGCATTACCCTGACCCAATGTAGATTTAAGATCGCTGTAATGACATATAGCAAGATGGTGTGTTCAGAGTAACAGGGGCAGTTATTCAGTAGGGTTTACAAGGCATACAGAACTTCTGCATCACATCAGATTGATATCTGGGATTTTTTTTTGGTGTCCAGGTCAACTTTATAGACCTACACATAAGTACATACCAATGTACATTCTCTATGTCATTTGAAATGCCAGCACGTGTTCTCAATTTTCTTCTCTCTTTACACATGTGTATTTCATAACACATGACCCATATTTCTGCAAAGATGGATAGATGGTTGAATCCAACTATCTTCCATCAGCTGTATTTCTTCATGATCATCCAAAAAGGGGGTAGTAGTCCCTACAACTAACAGTACAGTCTTCTTACTTTATCATTTATTATTACATGCAGACAATGGACACACATGTTCAGGTACGGACCTGAATAGCTTAGGCATGATCAAAGTGAGTTGTAAATACATTCTGGGGAGTCATCAAGAGGAAATCAAGGTGCATTACCCAGTAAAGTAAAAACAGTTGTAAACCCATGCACATTTAGTCACTTTAAAGAAATTAATACATTTCCCCAGATTCCCTTTGCAAAATCTCAATCATCCAAATAAATGACCTGTGAAATAAACCTCTAAATTAGTCCATAACTTTCAAGTCTCTCCCCTACTAAAATCTCTTGTGTCTTTAACGGGACCACATCTTACTTATAAAACAACCTTTAAGCTTCACAGGTTTATTCCTTTATTCCACAAAGAACATGTCAGAAAGAAAAAGTACAATTTCCCCTTTTTTTTTCTGTAGTTCTAGGAAATATATCAGAGGAATGAATGGTAAATTCACACACACAAACCTGTTCTAGAAACAATTGCAAACTTATACAATGAATAAATACAGCTGTACTGTTTTGCTTATCTAAAAAAGGCACAACTAAGTAGCACAGAATAATTTTTTAAAGTTTGCTGTTGTTTTTTGAGATAAGAGCTCAGAAGACATTTTGGCAAATAAACATGAACACTTAAGTAATCATGATCTAATTGTTGATATTGCACAAACAGAAAAATATTACATTGATCATAAATTTTTCATGCCACAAGCTGTAGGTGCAATTAGGATGATATATATTGATGAATTTTGCTTTTAGCTGCCTTTTAGGCTAACTAAAATGTCAGGGTTTAGTATCTGTATGTAATTCAATGTAGTTCTACAATTCACATATCTTTATAACATTAGAAGTACAGTCACCACTACAAAAAAAGGAGAATTTACTAGAAGATAGCACCCTAGAATAATTTAGAGAACAGGAAGCTAACCCAATTATAATTTAGCAAATAAAATATTGCTAAATGTCAACTTTTACATGGCATCCATCTTACTTTAAGAAGTGACATGGAAGCAAAAGAAGTGTCTCGCCTTAGTTATCAAGTTCTGGTAGCAAGAGCATCTGTACATTAATTGGTTTATTTTGATCTTAAATGTTTAAGTTGTTTCATATATATCAGTCAGCAGGTTCACAAATGAAAGAGACAGGCACAAAGATCCATTTCAAGAAACAGGCCACAGCAATACTAACTTTTCAAAAGCTGAAGGGCTTTGACAACAAGTTGTCATAGGCTTTTTGATGCCTTAAGGAAGTGCACTCACACATATAGGAAGTCCAACGTACTATTGTTATACGTGGCTTTCTTCACCTGCATGCAGCCATGTGTGAAGTGGCACATCTGACAGCTCTCCTTCCATCTCACTTGTCCAGCCACAAATTCACTGTGCCAGGGTTGAAAAGCTGAGCAAGGGGGTGAAAATAGAGAAGGACCTTTTCTTGCATACAAATTTATGGTTTGAAAGTGTTGCACCTTTTCTTCTGAATAATGTAAGTTTTCCCTGTCTTAAAATGGCACTGTGGTCTGTCATCTCACCTGCTCTCAAGTACTGGCTCTTTGCTAGCTGGTCTCCAGGGCTCCACATTACACCAGACAGCGGGGTGGGTATGGGAAGACAAGTCATATAACCTGACTTTATGTGAACCCCTGATCACAGACTTCCATTCAGAGAATATTTTTTGATATAGGAATGCAATTTGAAAATATAAATCTTCAGACCTCCACCACAAATACAGGAGAATGGCTTCAATGAGGCAACAAAAACTTTTTATCTGCTGAAGTCTTGCCCTGTAACTCCTACAGGATTTATAGTATTAAGTTCCTATTGTCTTTTTAAAGTCTTGCTGGCATATGATTCCTTACTTTTAAGCTTCTTTTTCACCTTCTTTCAATCGCAAAAGTTCCCTCAAACCCATACAAATATATTTTGAAAAAGATTAGTTCTCTCATGTTTAATAAAAGTCTACTTAAATTATTTTTCAGCTTTGTTATCACTGAATATTGTGAAGTCTTCCAATGAAACAAATCCACTACAATATTAACATTTTAAAGACTTGCTTAGAACATAAACAGTACACATACTGAACACCCAGACTTTGTTCCACAGAAGGAAAATGAAACACGATCATTTGATATATTCCCTGTTGTATTGCAAATCAGAAACATGCTTCAGTTCCTTCATTGTGTTTTGCATAATATTATCCATAACACTTTTGCTGTTTACTTTTCATGATTGTTTCACCCAGGCCTTACTCAGATCTAGAATCAACCCGTCTCACAGGACAACAATTTCTCTGGCTTTGGGAACAGCTGAATAACTCAAAGGACCCCAAGCCTCATTTCCATTCCTAAATTTGCATAATTAATCTGGAAACAATTTCACACGCAAGTAACTGTATAAACCCTTATAATCTGATTTAACCTGGAGAGATGAGACTCGCTGTGCTGGTGACCAAGCAAGGCTGCTTGTGCACCAATGGCTGTCCCAGCCCCAGGACCACAAGGCATGAGCACTTCTCTGGGCTCCCAAGACAGCTGCATCACCAGCACCCATCAGAGTGGTTTTTTTTCCTCTCCCATGTTTGTGTGTGCGCTATCAGCCTTTCAAATTATCCCTCAGTTCAGTCCCAAATTCACTTTCTGACAGAAATGGCACTCATATTTTGCACCTAGCCAGCAAAGAAGTACAGCATTAAATAATTTTGAGTTAATATCACATTCTATGTCTGGTTTTATTTCCAGCTCTGTCAGAGAGATGTTAAATTCTAATCAATCTACTTTGATGGGATTTTATTTTAAATTCAGGAATATATTCTTATTTGATCTTATAAACATCTTCCACTTTTTTCTATCTGCAGTGTCTATATTTAGAGCCTTAAATACTTGATTATTACCCTATTAAAAAAACCCTAATCTATAGTCATTTAAAGAGTGAAAAAAAAAAAATCCTCACTGTTCTGGACTGCTAAAACCTATGTTCAACTCCACAACTTCTCTCTGTCTCTCAAAAAATTGATTTTCAGGGCTTTGCCATGAGCCTTTGCAGTGCTTAAGACAAATGGACTGTATTATTGAATCCAACCCTCAAGAATCTTACTTCAAAATAAATCAAAACCAGAACCATTCTTTCCTGCAGACCCACTAAAACCCTCGACAGGAAAATAATTAACAGCTTCACAAAAATAAAAGTAGTCTAAAGGCTGTTAGCATTTTTATAACAATTAAATGGAAAATACAGGTAACAGTAAACCACAAGTAACTCTAAGGTACAAGGGCAGTCATCACCAAGTAGGCTAAATTAACTAATAAGTTCTTGTGCAAAGTTCTCATTTAATATGTAGCTGTTGACTGCTTCAGTTTCATTTTGTCCAAGGTCTGGAAAATGAGGTCAGCATAGTTTTCTGCAGATTAATTCAGAGAAAACTTTCAATAACCACAGACTTTCTGAAAAGTAATCTGTGGGCACATTAAAATCCTAGCTAGAAATAAAGTCCTTTTCAGTATTCAAAAGAAATGGTAACATTCAGCCATAGCTAACCATGTATATTTGTATACTTAGACTTCTGTCTTTAGATACATACACAGACATTCACACTCAAATGTGGCATACAAGTAACTAACCATAGGTTTAGTGACTCATGTTGTTCTCTGTCGTGGTTTAAGTCTCTAAAACTCATGAAATTTTACTCACTCACTCCCTTCTTTCTTCCCCCAGTCCCAGGGGGATGGGGAGGAGAATCGAAAAAAAAATGCAACTCGCACAGGTTGAGATAAGAACAGTTTGGTAACTAAGGCATAACACAAATCACTACTGCTACCACCAATAGTAATAATGACAAGATAAGTACAAAGAAAGAGAATACAACTGCTCACCAAGCCCGACCCAGCCAGTGCACCCCCCAGCAGCGAACCCCCCCAATGCACCACCACCACACCCTTCTGGGTCTCTGCTCTCCGTTTTCACATCCTGGGCATGACGTGCTGTGGTATTGAATAACCTCTTTGGTCAGTTTGGGTCAGGGGTCCTGTCTCTGCTTCCTCCCGGCTCCCCTCCTCCCTGGCATAGCATGAGACTCAGAAAGTCCTTGGCCAGACCAAAACATTACCAAGCAGTAACTGAAAACACTGGTGTTATCAGCGCAGTTCCAAGGCCCAAAATCAAAAACACAGCTCTGCACCAGCTACCAAGAAGGAGAAAAATGACTGCTACTGCTGAACCCATGACATTCTCCCACACATACACATGGGCAATTAATGTCCACAGATCAGTCCAGGAGCCTTATCCGGCTGCCAGACTTGGCTGCTAGGTGGAGGGGTCAGCTATGACAGCCAGGCAGAGGAACAGAGAATTTGGGTGCATCAAGCAACTTAGGAAAGCTGCTACTCTTAGGAAATATAACTGTAGTTGTTTGGCCTGTCTGCCTGCCTGGGAATGAGCATGGCCCCTGAGCATACAGACTGGCACTCCCTAGATTCGGCTCTTCACATTTGCTTCTAACTTTAGTTTCAACTTCCATTGCTGAGGCTCCTGAGTTGTTTTAGTCATGTTAGATCTGATTTCTGTCTCTGCTGTGAATGGCCATTCTGTTTTCATCCAAGCAAATGTCCTGTGAGCTCTGCTTAACCCAGTCTATTACAGGATTTATTTTTCTTGTAGCTAAGCTATATTTTTCCTTTGATCCATTTAACCAGCCTACACTTGCTCTCTGTGAGGCAAAAAGCAGAGCTATAGCTGGAGGCACTTATTTGCTCTATGACTCTGAAAGAAAAAAAGTTGCAAGTATGAAAGTGCATTTCTCTTGCATGTGTTCAGAAAGGCTTACACAGCTTCTGAGAGCACAGGAAAAAGTGATTAGAGCCAAAGGGTGCCATGTTCCACTTTCTGTATTTGTAAAACCTGGGGCAATGCTACACACCCACCCACTCACTGAAGGGTCCCACAGTGTGGTATTAGCAGCAGCTGCTTATGGAAGGGTGAGTCAGTGCAGATGATCTGTCCAAGATTTTTCTATGCCTAATAGAAAATTTAGTGCGAGATGTCCCTGCCCATGGCAGAGGGGATGGAACTAGATGATCTTAAGGTCCTTTCCAACCCTATCTGTTCTATGGTTCTATGATTCGGTAATATTAACTTCTGCAGAAATATTACACTGGTATTTAAAACTAGATTTTTTTTTTTCCTACATAAAATTAAACTCATGAAGAAGGAGATAATCATGCCTTTCTACTGAAATCAACATTTATGCCAGTAACTTTTGGCACACCACCAATCCATCTTCATATCTCAGTTTGTTTTACCAGAAGTTATACCTAAGGGCAAATTCTCTGAGTTTCCAAGATATGCAGAAAATCCCATCTCACCACTTCCCTCACTTGCTATACCTCACACGTGCCTCAGAGCATTATCTGTCCCTTGGAAGCTGCCAGCTCCATGCTATTACCAAGCATGACTTCTTAGAGGCTGTCTAAGCCTTTTTCTTTTCATCTTACGGATATTGTCTTCACTGCCCAGTGGGGGATCCAGCACCTACCCCACTAAATTCAAACTTGAGATATAGTCTAAGATCCAGCTCTGACCCAGGACAGACAGATCTAGTGGGCTTAAGAAACTAGTTGCTTCTTTGGTGTGCCTGATAAGTCACAACTGCTGATGGTGCTCTGTACGTCTGGGGAAAAAAGGCAGTAGATACCCTAGAAGCTGACCTTTAAAACATACATGAGGCAATTTTTCACACTTGGATAGGGTGTTAGAATCTGAAGATAGAATCTTCTACTTCCTCAATGTGTGACCATAGTATGAACAGAAAACGCTGAGACAGGAAAAAGCCAAGTTCTGTGTGCTCATCTAGTGCAAATGAACATGTACTGACCTGTGTAAATCACAACCCTCCTCATTCTGAGTTAAAATAATGATGATGATAATGTCACTGTTCTGGTGTTCTGGTATTTTATTATGAAATATTGTTAACTGCAGCCCATATCTGTGTTCAGAAAGAAACAGTCTTATGAAAATAATTTTACTCCCTTTAACAAATTTTTCCCTTGTAAAAGTGAGTCTGACACTCCTCTGCATTGGTCATTAGAAAAAGAACTGCTTTCCTTTTGTGTGAGAAGCAGTACCAGATCTCAAGTTCTGTAATGAGCTGTAACAAAGTGATGAGGATGCAACAAAGAAACAGGCCCAAAATTTCAATACTAGTAGCTGCAATTTCCTATAAAATTCCTGAGTGCTCAAAGATTCTATTTCAGATCAATGCATAAATCATAATTTAATGTTACTGCAACTTTCACTATGTCCCTAGAAGCACCGAACTGTAATTTGCCATTTCAGTATAAATAGGAGTATACTTTGCTCTCGCTTAACCGAGTAACCTCATTGACTTCACTGAAACAAGGCAGCATGAGACCAAGTCAAGTCTAACTGCAATTTTAATATGCAAACTATGGTTGCTATTTACGATACAATAACACATTTTGAAGTGAGAGGTCACGGCTGATCCTATTATGTTAGAGCATAAAGACAAATTTGGTCAAAGAAGCAAGAATAGTATTGTGTATAACTGTGTTTTGCTGGACAATGGGATTGAGTGTGCCCTCAGCAAGTTTGCCCATGACACCAAGCTGTGTGGTTCGGTTGATACGTTGGAGGAAAGGAATGCCATCCAGAGGGACCTTGACATGCTTGTGAGGTGGGCTGATGCCAACCTGATGAAGTTCAACCATGCCAAGTGCAAGGTCCTACACCTGGATCCGAGCAATCCCAGGCACAGCTACAGGTTGGGCAGAGAAGAGATTCAGAGCAGCCCTGTGGAGAAGGACTTGGGGGTGTTGGTCGATGAGAAAATGAACATGAGCCGGCTGCAGTGTGCGCTCGCAGCCCAGAAAGCCAACCGTATCCCGGGTTGCATCAAAAGGAGAGTGACCAGCAGGTCGAGGGAGGTGATCCTGCCCCTCTACTCTGCTCTCCTGAGACCTCACTTGGAGTGCTGTGTGCAGTTGTGGTGTCCTCAACATAAAAAGGACATGGAACTGTTGGAACAAGTGCAGAGGAGGGCCACGAGGATGATCAGAGGACTGGAGCACCTCCCGTATGAAGATAGGATGAGAAAGTTGGGGCTGTTGAGCCTGGAGAAGAGAAGGCTGCATGGAGACCTCATAGCAGCCTTCCAGTATCTGAAGGGGGCCTATAGGGATGCTGGGGAAGGACTCTTCATTAGGAACTGTAGTGAGAGGACAAGGGGTAATGGGTTCAAACTTCAACAGGGGAAGTTTAGATTGGATATAAGGAAGAAATTCTTTACTGTAAGAGTGTTGAGACACTGGAATGGGTTGCCCAGGGAAGTTGTGAATGCTCCATCGCTGGCAGTGTTCAAGGCCTGGTTGGACAGAGCCTTGGGTGGCATGTTTGAGTGTGAGGTGTCCCTGCCCGTGGCAGGGGGGGTGAAACTACATGATCTTCAGGTCCTTTCCAACCCTAACTATTCTATGATTCTGATTTGTTAACATTTCTATCCCACCAAATTACCAAGTTAATGAAAAATAATAATACACTACTATAGTGCTGTGCTTTAGGTTAAAAGATGGCTATAGCATGTTATGGTTCTGCTGTTTAATTTAGATCAGATAATGTAAAAGAAAATCTTTCAACTGTTTTTTGGAAACAAACTCTATAGGGAAAGAACATACAAAAGCATACTCTATAATTAACCAATATAGCAGTGTTTCAAAGCATATGTTAGAATATGAAATTAGTGAAATTTAGGGTTGGTGCAACTCCGGTGAAAGGATATAACAGCTTCAAGGTCTGCAGGCAATCTTTAGAGGCTGTATTTTCACATCCCTGCGCCCATGTTTTGAAGAGCATGCCCAGCAGCCATTTCACCTCCTCCTCACCCAGCCCTCAGTCCTGTTCCGAGTGGCATGACTCTGCCTTAACAACATAACATGATCCCATACTTATCAAAGCATTCACGACACAATGGTTTCACAAAATAACCCAGAATTCACAAGTTTCATGTTTAGGAAGTCCCCAACTGCCAGACAATACTGTAAACGTATAAAAATATCTGCATAGGCATTTTGCCTTACAGCTTGACAACACAAAATCACTGTAATTATAAGTAATGATGTCTCTGTCAGGCTTCAGTGATGAGAAATCTGAAAAAAAAATACTCACAGGGAACATCCCTCTCCCTTCCCCAAGCAGACATCTATTTAACCGGTGCTTTCCAACAAGGGCACAAGGAGAGATTTCCAAGGAGAGCATAGATTGAGTGAGAAGCAACAAGGAGCTGTTTCACCCACATTTGTCAGTCACTGCAGAGTTGAAGACCCCTTTATTAACCAAATTTCAGGAGGGGCTCAAAGCAGAGGTAAATTCTGAAACAATGGCAAACAGTGCAGAGGACAGCTACAGACTGGACATCTGCTGCTGCTCCAGCAAGCATAGGACAAGTCCTGTAATTGGGGATCCACAACTTTGGGTGATTTGTCCTTTGCCTATACTACATCACTGATGCAAATCCACATGGAGATTTAGATTGTGTTCTCTTGCCTATGTTTTCTATTAAACCATGTTTGCGTAGGATTAAAAACAGCTGATAAGTAAGGCTCCAATGGTAATGTGAAACAAAGTGCTTTAGATAGTACATGCAGAATTTATACTCATCAGAGATTATCAGGGGAATAAAGCAGGTCACAGTAAGGGCGAGTCAACTGGCAGACACAACCTCAACTGGTTAGGGCAAAATAGCATTTTTTAATAGAACCATAGAATAGTTAGGGTTGGAAAGAACCTTAAGATCATCTAGTTCCAACCCCCTGCCATGAGCAGGGACACCTCACACTAAACCATGCCACCCAAGGCTCTGTCCAACCAGGCCTTGAACACTGCCAGCGATGGAGCATTCACAACTTCCCTGGACAACCCATTCCAGTGCCTCACCACCCTTACAGTAAAGAATTTCTTCCTTATATCCAAACTAAGTTTCCCCTGTTTAAGTTTGAACCCATTACCCCATGTCCTGTCACTACAGTTCCTAATGAAGAGTCCTACCCCAGCATCCCTATAGGCCCCCTTCAGATACTGGAAGGCTGCTATGAGGTCTCCATGCAGCCTTCTCTTCTCCAGGCTCAACAGCCCCAACTTTCTCATCTTATCTTCATACGGGAGGTGCGCCAGTTCCCTGATCATCCTCGTGGCTCTCCTCTGCACTTGTTCCAATAATATAATAGCAGATGTTAAGCTTCTGCTCTGTACCCTCCGTGTTTGAGCCATATGGTCATGGATTGGCCGCAAAAAGGAAATAGAGATAGTCCAGGTCTGCCTGAGAAACACTAAATAAACATAGTCCACAGCTTCCACAAATCTCCAACTTTGCAGCCTTCACAAAAAAAATGGAGTTTTATATTCTGCAAAGCAATGACACTTTCTTACCAGCAAATCAGAAAGTAAACCCAAGTAACTACATAGCAATACCCTCCTTTCTGCCCATCCGGCAAAACATTAAAACTTTAAAAATATGGAAACTTACATCTCAAGCCTGGACTTTAAATAATGTTGTATGCTGAAATATCATTATTTCTTTATCAGAAGGTTTAAAATGAACAGGTACCTAAGTGGCTTAGGAAGAACACTCGGTGAGGTTTGCTCACTGAATTTTGCTGCTGCCTAGTTCTGATTGGTTTGGGGTATGAAAACAGGTTGCAGTTTTATAGAGTAGGACCCCTATTTGACAACTGAGAAAGTGAACATTGTTCTATCCCCCTTTGGCAGCAATAACAAACATTTCCCACCCAGTCGTGGGAAGAGCGTAGAATGGCCTGGCATCTCTCTTACCAAATTTATGACCAAATAGTAAAAGCAATCCAAAAGATTCTAGGAGAAGGAAATGCCTGACAACTCACTCACTAACAGCTGACTGCAAGTGTGTGATAAATTACATTTTCTGATGTTTTCCCAGACTAAGCTTTAAAATTCTGAAGTGATTTGGTGTAATCTATTATTGGAATAGCATGGGCATCATTAGAGAAGTGCATTTTACAAAATTGAAAGGTTTAAGAAGCACAGCTACTGCATAGAATTTGTACTATGTTATTTGGCAATCTGTGTGCAGATTTATCACTTGTACAGCTGTTCCTACTAGGGTCATATCTATAGCAAGTGTAGTTTGTGCTTGAGGATGATACAAAGTTTGCAATAGCACTCCAAAACCATTCTACATTATAAAAATCACTGAGCAGAGTGATTTGCTTACTGTGTGAGTTGATTGGATAGTCTGCTCTGAAAAGCTCTATTTCTCTTCTGTTGATGTGCCTTGGCTTTCAAAGTGCTTCATCTTATTTCTTGTATGGAAGATGTGTCATCTGGTCTGCCATTAATGTTCTGAAGAGAGTAGAACTTCTTTTCTCCTTAATCATCGTCACAAAGTTCACTAAATTATCTGTTTTGAACCACCTCAAGTTTGAGATTCTGAAGTAAATCTTGACAGAAATGTCAGTGTTCTGTTCAGACATGGCAAGGATATCTGGAAGCTAGGGAGAATTAAGCAAATGTTCTACACCTGTCCTGTATGGAGGTTCATCAAATTAGTAGCTTGTAGCAACTAAAACTACACAGCTTGACTTTTAGCAGGTGACACATCTCCCCTTGATGCTCTGGCAACAACAGAATTTTCAGTGCTTTACTTCAGAGTCTGGATGACCAAGAGTCAAAGGTAACTTTTAGAACAAAACAGAAAATTTGAAATAAAATACTCTAAATAAGTACTGGAGATACATTTGCATTAATCAGCATTTATGGACAATTATTTCTACTATCTATGTCCTATACTACCTGCTGGCATCGTATCAAATGAGATCCCGTTAAATCAAGTTTTATCCCTGAACTTAAAAGCTTAGAGTCTAACAAAAAAAAAAAAAGAAAAAAAAAAAGTCAAGCTAAGAAAATTACATAAAACTGTACGTAGAGAGGAAAATATGCAAAGTACGAAGGATAATGGGGGCTAATTAGTGAATTTACTAAGACTCCATTTGCAGGGAGAGGTAGCACATTTTGTGGGGCAATATTATATAGCAGACAAAAGAATAGACATGGGTTTAGGCATGCAACACCAGCAAGGCCTGAAAAAGAAACCACAGCCTTCAGCCTAAAGGCAGCTTAAGAAATTTCCACGTTTAAATTAATTATGGTAATAATCTATAAAGTTTGAAAGAAAAAGCACCTATGGAGAAGAAGGGAGATGATTAAGTCTTGTGGGATAAGCTTGACAGATAACCAATTATTGTCCTTGGAATACCGAGAGTGCCTTACACTGAAAAATGCATTGTTCTATAAAAAAACAGTATCTACTGAATACATGATTTGTATTCAAGAGCCCTAAGATATTTCTCTCCCAGGCTCATCTTCCATGCAAGGATGATGTTAGAGATGAGACAGTATTCTAGCAACTATACACTTTTGTCTGTTCTCACATATTTTAATGAATTCACTCAGTGCACAGGGGTTGTTTCATTTTCTCTAAAGAGTTTTCTTAGGGACATCTGATGCACTGAAGTAAGATTGTTGCACCCTGGAAATCCAATGTGTATGAGTTACTCCATGCGAGGGAGCATTTATTGTAGTGTGTTTTGCATCTATTTCTTGTGTAATGTCTGCTTTATTTACTGTATTTTAGTCTGTAAGAATTTTCTGATGACAACAGTAGCAAGAAACAGCAGGCTGGTTGAAGGCAAGGAGAGGGATCTCTGGAAAAATTATTTCATCGTATGATCTACTGCCAGGAGAAATTATAATTTAAATATACTCAGCATCTAGTTAATTTACCTGCTGTTTTATACCAATGTAAAATTCAAAAAATTACATTTGTGTTAAATGGATTTGCTTAAAACAGATTGGGTCAAAATACAGATATTGATACGGTGTAGTCCACCCAGAATATATCTCAGGTTTAACTTTATTGCGATTTTTTCAAGGAAATTTTAAAAGGAAGTATTCCCTAAGACACAAATATTCATTTTATTTGACACAGAGATTTCCCCCATCCCCTCTATTTTTGTTCTCTTAAAAATGAATTAATAGATTAACAAAAGAAAACCAGTCAGTAGTTTTGCCACAATAAAGGAAGAATTGAATGAAAGATATAGCAAAGCATAAAAAGTGTAACAATGAGCCTCTGGAAATCTCAGCATCTCATTCAAACATGTATTAGTTGCTAAAGCAAAGTTCAGGATCATTCCAATGGGAGTTGTGTCTGCATAAAGATAATGAGACCAGAAATGTCTTTGAATAAGAAATAGCCCAACTTGTAGTTAATTACTTGATACCAGAGCTTTTAAAATTAAAATGAGGCATTTCCTTTTGAAGTTTTAAGAGTTCTAACTCTAAAACTGTATCTATCAACTTAAGCAATGTTCTGTTTATTTTACCTTGAAGCTTTGTTGCCAAGAAACCAAAGACATTATTGCCTGAAGACTAAACTTGATTTCCCATTTTTAAACATAGATCTTTGAAATCTACATTCAAATTCCCAAGTTTTATTGATAGCCCTTTTTGAAAAGTGGAGGAAAAAAGATTCCCAGAAAGATATCTTTTCCAAGACAAATGTAAAATGAGTGATAACAAGACCTTAATTCTTATTTCAGTGACCTTAATGCTGCTTGAATGCTGCCTGAGGAAGACATAATGGCAAGCTGCTTATATCAGTACTCTTACATATTTAGTGTCTGGATAGCATAAAAAAAAAAATAAAAAAAAAAAAGTAATCTGTATTCCTCAATTCAATTTGGAAAAACGCTAGAAACAATTCAAAGCCATTGAACGTATTACAAAAAACACAGAAAAAGTATTCTGCATTCACAATTACCCATAAAGAACAGGCTTTTCTGATTGCAGCAGAGGTTGAAAGAGACAATGTTCCCTGGTGGTGTATCTTCAGGGAAGATGCAGAATGCTAGAAAGGCTGTGCAAACATACTGCCTAGTTCACAGCAGAAGTCATCTTCAACTTGTACCATGCCTATGGTTTTTCAGACCTGGCATGCAAGAACCCCACTTGGGAAACATGTGCGGGTATGTCCATATAGTTGCCTAGAATTTACACTCTTGCATTAGTCTTCAGCATGTATGTATAGTTTTGAGAATTTTCTCTACAACAGCTTAGCTAAAATATGGGCCTTCAGTATTTTTAGTATTTGGCATGGTTATTACTGAAAACAAGTAAGCAAAATAAAATAGCTTTTATAGGCTGTTTTTTTCTGATTTACTTTTCAAGCAAAGGGAAACAACGAAAAAATTGAAAGGAGACCTTTTTGTGTAAAAGAGAAGGGTGAGAAACCTGGCTGTGTGACTGACAATATGATATGGGCTTCTACTGTACATAACGTGTTCCAGCATCCTCAGCGTTAGATCACCAATGCAGGAGGTTTTCTGACAAACAGATAACATTGTCATGAGCATATGCATCAGGCAATTGCTGGGTACGTTTCTTTTGATAACTTCAATGGCATCTTTATCTCAAATCTTAATTTTAAAATCTGGAGCTGTTGTTTGTCAGAGGGGTGTTTAGGCTTCTTTTAAAACCCTTGCACTTTTAATACTAACCTGCTGGTGCTAAGAAGCATTTCTACTGAATGTTTTATTCAAAAAGACTTAAAAGATAGTATTGTCAGATGTGCTTTCCGTCATCTTTTATTACACTACATTTTTGCTATTTGAGTAGAAAAGTTAGAAATAAGGATGAAGGTCAGTGACATGGGAGGAATATAAAACTTTTCTTTCACTATTCTCATTTTCATACTTTCCATCAAAACCACAATTTGAAAATGTCAGATAACACGAGTTTCATTTTTATTTTAATCACTTAACTGTATGATACTATGCCAACTTAATGGCTATGAAGCAGATTTACCATGAGAAACAGGGATTGTAGTCTGCCAATTCTAGATTACTGTTCTCTACACAGGGAATTCAGTGCTAATTGTGCAATTTTTGTGGTCTGGTATTTTCAAAAGAATGTCCTATTAGGACATTAGAAGACAAAAAGCAAATATTTAAAGGTTTGGAACTCAGATGAGCATCTTATTTTCTGAGACTGCAGTAGTGAGCTGTGAATCTCAAATGAACAGATACGCTTTCTCCAGCTATTCCGTGTTTACATTTCTCATCATGGCAAGAAATAAAAAATGAGATCTATTTAATTGTTTCACAGATTTTTAAATACTTCATTTTAAAAATTTAAACAACCTTCTCACCTCAAAACATGTTCATATCTAAAGTAATATGACTTTTGGGGTTCCATTCATATCAAAATTCTGATCATTAATTTTTCCACCACTTTAAGCAACACCCTCATTAAAGGAGGTGCAGATCTTTAGCTAATGCCTGAAAATATGAACATTGCAACTATCTAATGAGCTGTCATATTGGACTGTACTCTCACATATGTCAGCATCTCCAGTACTGGCACCATCCATCCTAAAGAGTGATTTCATCAGAAACAGGCTACTTTTCTTCCCGCTTATCCTGGATTCAGCTGTAGCAGTTATTTTTCTTCTCCTTAGTAGCTGGTGTAGTGCTGGTTTTTGGCTTGAGTCTGAGAACAGTACTGACAACACACTGAAGTTTTAGTTGTTGCTAAGTAGCACTGACCCTGATCAAGGACTTTTCAGTCTCATGCTCTGCCAGTGAGGAACGGTACGGGAAGCCAGGAGGCAGCAGAGACAGGACAACTGACCCAAACTAGCCAAAGGGATATTCCATACCACAGCATGTCATGCCCAGTATATAAACTGGGGGGAGTAACCCAGAAGGCCAGAACGCTGCTCAGGTTGGGCTGGGTATCGGTCGGTGGGTGGTGAGCAATTGTATTGTGCATCACTTGTGTTTCTTGGGGTTTTTTTTTCCCTTCCCTTTTTAGTTTTATATTCTCTCGCCTTGTTATTTCTCTTATCATTATTATCAGTAGTAGCAGTGGTTTTGTATTATACTTTAGTCACTGGATTGCTATTATGCCACCCCGTGGGGTTTACATTCTTTCAGTTCTCCTCCCCATCCTGCCAGGAGCAGGGGATGGGGGGGGGGCAGTAAAGGGAGAGTGAGAGAGCAGCTGTGTGGTTCTGAGTTACAGGCTGGGACTAAACCATGACACCACTGCAAACTAGATGTAGTAGTTGACACATAGGAGCTGTATGTGCAGTGGCTGTTACAGCTTAGTTGTCGTTTAGGAAAATCTGAGAGTTACTTTATCTTGGCTGCTTTAGGCACATTTCTGTGCTGTTTGTAAAGCATAACAGGTAACAGAACACAAAAGAGAGTGGGCTTATATGCAAGAGTATCAGAAGTCCATCATCAGGATTTTAGAAAATGTGTTTGGCTTGTCTGCTTTGGTTTTATATTGTTATTTTTCTCATACAAAGTAAAGGCTCTAAAGGCCTTAATTATTTTTAAAATCATGGTACTTATATTAAAATGCTTGTGAGCATGAAAACCTTGATTTGGATACAGTTCAGTTCGTTACTGCCATTTTTTGTTACATTTAGCTCCTACCGTAGTGCTAACAAAAAATGCAGCATCTTAATCTTAAAAAAAAGGCATTATAGAAATGGTAAGGAGACATGCTGGACATGGACAAGGCTTAAGGTAGTGACAGGGTAGAGGTGATAATGAGAATTTTAAAAGTAGCAACAGAAATGAATGCACAATCATTTGTGATCTGAAAAGTTCAGGTCCTCTTTGAGTTAGCCACTGCTTCCTTCAGTATTTACTAGATACAATGCAGTGTACAGGGAAGGTAATTCCCATCTGGTATTTAAAATCCCAGAAGCCTGACTGGCTCTTTAAATGTTAGCACATGTTAAAATAGGAAAAGCCAGATGTTACACTTACAAAGCCAAGGTAAGTCTTCCTAAAATCCAAGAGCTGACACTGCTATATCTAGTCTGTCAGCACTGAACAATTAACCAGTTAAGCAGCATAACTTTTAGGAGACAAATGAAGCATTGTATGGTGTGCGATAAACAGGCATTGCCAAGGCCAATTATAGGCACAGGAGAGAGAAAACCAGCCATCAACAGGACTTCCAAATTACCTCGGTCAATTAGCCTTTCCTCAGAAGATATACTAGGCTTCCACGTTTGGAGTCTATGGCCATGCAGCTGCTGCTGATCAGACACTGCTACGTGGCCCTGGTGGGGAGCTGCAGATGTTCAGTGGTGAAGTAGCCTTCCGTGAGGTATCACAGAGGTCAGAGTAGAGCTCTATTTCTTAGAACTATATCTAACATACCAGTCTAGGCTCTGTTCAAAATACTTGAGAAAAAAAACAAATATCATAACAGGCCTGAAAACATACTGGAAACATACTGTGGAGCAACTTCAGAACTATTTATTACTATTTTGGGTGTCCTTCAATGAGAGACTAAGCAACAAAAAGCTCGCAAACATCATAAGACCCATCCCAGTAGGGAAGAAACGGAGATGGCAGCAACAACAGTAGCACAAAAAGCAGCTTGAGACTCATTTATAAATTTAAATGTCAAAACTGTAACTGGAAACTGTATCGTATGTGCATGTGATCTCACAGCAGAGAGAAGTATGAGCAACAGAAAGGAAGAATCTCTCCTCAAGTAACCTCTGACAACACTGGTTGTGTAAATGCCATAGTCTGTAAGAAGCCACTGTAAAGGAGACACAGTCTTGCCAAAACCCCTTTCCTCAGCCACTAAAAAGCACTGCACTCCAAGCTGTGTGCAAGTTGTGGGTCCTTCCAGCTGACTTCAGCTATAGATAGCTGGGCTAGTTTTTCTCTAGGAAGGTCTTGTCTTATGCACTGGGATACAAACAACTGCATTGTTCAGGCAAACCCTCAGGCAAAATCTTTCCTAGAACATTCAATACAAGATACATCTGTTCAGGGCAAAAGAAGATAACTCCAGATAACATTATCAGGCATCCACTGCAAACCAAAGAACTCCAAATGTCATGCCTATAATTAAATGCTCCATTTATACAGAATGCAGGGCAGCAAAATGAGCTGCATGTTCAGTTTTAGCTGGCTTAGAGTACTTCTGCAATCACCTTGTCCTTGCTCATCAAGTCTTTAAATTGCTTAATATCCAGTGGACATCAAGAAAAAGTTTCCATCAAGCAGGAGAGCAGAAAATGTGTTATTAGGCTGCATACAATCACAATTAATAATAAGCACCTCATGAGCAACTCTTCTACCACTCATTGCTCTTGAAAGCTCAAGATTGCCTCAGACCATGAAAAAAAACTGAGAAAGTTTAACTTACATGTATATATGCCTTACCACTTCTAAAATTGAGACACAGAACTGGAATATTTTATATTTTGAAGCATACCAAAATATAATGCTATCTGTGTTCACATTCATGCTACCCTGAACATGTACTAGTTGAAATCCTTATTGACTCCTGAAACTTTAGCAGAATTATTGTGCTACAGCTGCTTCAATCATTATTTAAATACCTAATCCACTACTGAGATCAAGCACATTACCATTAATAGGGAGCTTTAAAGATGTCGATCCATAATAGTTTTACATGACCAGTTGGGAAGAAATGGACAAGTTACGGTAAGAAAGAACAGGAAGAAAAGAACCTGGCTTACTGTGTTCAGCTTTGGGCCCCTAACACAAGAAGGATGTGGCCCAGGGAAGGGCCACAAAGATGATAAGAGGGCTAGAGCACCTCTCCAGGTGAAGGCAGGCTGAGAGATTTGGGCTTGTTCAGCCTGGAGAAGAGAAAGCTCTGGGGAGACTTTCTTGCAGCCTTTACGTACCTTAAGGGGGGCCTAGAAGAAAGAGAAGGACTTTTTACAAGAGCATGTAATGATAGGACAAAGGGGAATGGCTTCAAGTTGAAAGAGGGTAGATTTAGATAAAAGGAAGTTCTTCACTAAAGGGTGGTGAGACATTGTGAACAGGCTGCCCAGAAAAGTTGTGGATGCCCCATCCTTGGAAATGTTCAAGGCCAGGTTGGATGGGGCCTTGCATGACCTGCTGTAGTGGAAGGTGTTCCTGCCCATGGCTGGGGGTTGGAACTAGATGATCTTTAACATCCCTTACAACCCAAACCATTCTATGATTCTATGAATTGCAATGATATACCTGAAACAAAGAGTGCCATGTATGTTATTCTCTGATGTGTTTAGTCAGACAAACAGACAGATACGTTCTGTAAAGCAGATGCAAGCTGAAGTGGTCTATTACACAGCAGGTAAAAGGCATAGCTTATTCTAGAATAAGAATTGTTTCAAGTCCGATTAGAAAAGTGATAGTGCTGGAGATAATGATAGAAACTGTTTTCCATAAACACTTTGTTTGGTTAAGTCTGCAGAAGCATCTGATCACATAGCAGCAGTTTTAAATAGAAACTGAAGTGATTCTTGTCTTCTCCAGAATAGTTTTGATGAAAATCTTTTCATCTACATGAATTGAGCTCTAAATTAGTGTTAGACTAACACTACGCTTGCAGATCATTCTGAAATCTTCACTAAATCTGTAATATCTGTAAATTACTTTAGCTCTAACTTTACGATCATAATTTCAGAGAAAATACCAAGTACCTAAAAGCAATTCTAGAATGCACTATATCAAACTATTCTGTTTACGGGGAGTTAAAAATAGATTTTACAGTGGTTTACAATTCTGCCAGCTGACAGTACTGAAAAACAGTGACCTGTGTGGTACCTCTCTAGTTTGCTGATAGCTACAAAATCCAGTATGAGCTTTCTGTGGACTCTCCTGGATTTTTGGTGGAAAATTATAAAACTAGGTTCCCAGGCCTTAACACAGGTCTACAGGGATGTCGACATGAGAGGTGAAACCCCTAGGCACTGGCTCTGAAGCAGAGCTCCCTGCACAAGCGGTTTGTGCTCGCCACTGCTGGGAGGTGCTCTCAAGCCAGCGTCTAAAGCATCCCAGGTCTCCATCTTCCATCTTTTCCAGGCTGAATGAGTATTGGGTGGGTGAGAATACCATATGTAAAGTATTGTTTTAGCACCGAAAAAATCCTTTACTCTAGTGTTGTAGCACCAAGATTCACCACTGCTTTCATAAAGGAGTTATCCTGCTTTGTAGCTTATCGGATGAGAGGAGATAAGCGAGCACTGCAAACAGGAACAAGATAGTGGCAAGCATTCACAGCTATTATTAAGTTAAATAGTATTAACAGTGCTGAATTTCGTATAAACCTTGCAACAAATGGATAGTAGCTGTACTAATCAGAAGTATTTCTCCTAGGTAGGAAGAAAGGATTAAAATAACACACTGCAGCAAGCTGTTACAGTCTTGTGGTCCTGACTGAGTTGTATTAAACCAAAAAGTCAAAGTCCTTAAAAAAAAAAATGCTTTCATTCTCTGGCATTTAATCTAAAATGTCAGTAGTAAAGCTATAGCAAAATGAGTTTAATAGACTATGCAGGCACTAAAGATCAACTGCCAAATGGAGAAGAAAGGCAGAATTGAAATGGCCTGCTATGTTCTTTTTCTGCAAGTATCAGGTAAAGTTACAGCTAAACAAAGTCTAAAAATACTGCAAAAGTAACTGCTTTTCTCAGCAGGCTTTCAGAGACTTAAAGAAGATGACCCAGCAGAGATGATTTAATTGTTTTGCTGCCTATTTTTCAGACTGTTTTCTTATGAGAACTGTAAAATGCATAACCTATCCTACAGAAGATTGCCCGTTCTCTCTGAAGAGCAGTTTTTAAACAGCAGATGACTAGAGGCACTGTTATTTGTTAGGAAGCTAATTTATGGATAGCATTCAAGGCTACAGATGTCAGCTGTATAAAGACAACTCTCTGCAGCCTCTCTCTCCCTCCAGAACTTGAGATGTTGGAGCATGCTGAAATTTAAGACCCTCTTTGGTGTCTCTAGAGGTGTACACAGAGAGAGGTAGGTGCCTTAGAATACGTAATCTTGTGCCAAAGTCTCAAGCTTTGTGATACAAAGCAAACTTTTTTGTCTTCCATTTTATTTTACCTACAGGTGTGGCTGACAAATGACTTAGCTCTCAATTCAATCTATCTACCTTAAGAAACTTGCAGTTCCGTTCTTGTCACTGCTGGTTTCATCATTCCTCAAATTAAAAGATGATACGCCTAAACTTTAAGTTACTCAACCAAGGCAACTCAGAAACCATTTTTCATTTCCGATACCATCTGATAGCTTTTTTTCCATAGAGCCAGAAATAGCTATAATTTACAGATTCCTGCCAGCCAGTATAGTAATCTGGTATTGCTTGAAGCAGAAAATCCTTTTGGTGGTCCTAATAGAGCGTATAGGGTACCTAAAGAATGTTTGTAGATTTTGGCTGTTGTCATATCACTAAGACGCAGAAAATCTCATCTACACTCCTTCCAGACAGCCTAGGTTAGCAACCCTACTCTTATCTAGCTTGTCAGATCACTCTTGAAAACAGTCCTTGGTTTTTTTGAAGATTTTTGCTGAATTTTATAGCTCATGGCAAAACAATCTTCTTACATGTGTTTTTTATACAGGCCGTCGCTCTGAAGTACTTTGAAAAGATTATATAATACTGAATATCCTGCTCTCTTCCGCTACATGGCAAAGATTATTTGTAGTAGTTTATTAAAAAGGTAGTGTATCAACATATTAAGATTATTTTTGTTATCATAAATGTCAGCGCATTAGTTTTAAGTCACCACCACTGGCTATTTGGGATTGCTATAAGATTGAATGAACACAGTCCCTGGAACAAAAAGTGTTTATCACAAATGAAGAAGTTAAAGCTGAAAGATGACAGAGATGATTGACCTCCCCCAAGTGTTTTTGTGTCTAAACCTCTCTATAGAATACAGTGGCTAAACTGCGTACGCACAGCAGTCTCAGGGGTAGTCTTTTTCCTAGATGCATTTAATCACTCTCAAACACCCAAGAGCGTGGATCATTCTGCTGTCTTATGAAGGTGCAATTCATATCAGGTTTATTTTGAAGATGAGTGTAAATAGAAGGAAGACTCAAATATCAGTCTGGTGAAAAACTACACACTCTTTAGTTGAAAAACTGTTCTCATTTTTATCTGTATTTATAACTTCATTTAGATGCAGGATGTTATTTTTTAAAGTTTCCTGGGAAATCCCAAACTCAAAGTGTGTTTCAAAAGCTAATGAATGACTTAATAGCAATCATGGAAGAAAATCAGTTGTGACAGCAAATACTTCTTGGGTTTACTTTAGATGTACTACAGAGAAAAATCACAGGCAAACCCAAAGCATTATTATTTTTAGCTGACCTGAGGGATTCAGCAACTTAGGTTTGAGGTACAGAAGAAAAGATGAGCCTCGTATTGGCTCTTTCCATCCTAACGATGGACACTTTAACCAACATTTGCAGTGAAAACATACCAAAATTCATCACTCTCAAAACATTCGAATGAAAACTGTTAATAGGATTGGCCTGATGACAGAGGTTTGACCCTGCATGCAAGAAGTGTAGGAACCTGATGAGTAAGTGATTGATATGCTTCCTTCAAAACTGCAGCTTGGGATTGCATTTTGCCACAATATTATACAACCCCTGGCAAGCAATGAGCAGTCTAACCCTCATTACACCATCTGGAGAAAAAAAAACAACAGCAAAAACCCCCCTGACACATACTCTGTTTTGGCAAAGGCATGTGTGGGAGAATAGCTTACCTAAGCCAAGAGCTGTCTTCAGATTCTAAAAAGAATCTGGCTGATTCAGAGGCTTGTGACAGCCCCTTACTATGTTTTCATTTTACATCAAAATCAGAAAATCACATCAATCTTTCAAATAGCAGCACATTCTCAAACACTATACTATTCATGCCCTTTAAAGCTGCTATATACGTGAACAAGTTTCCTGTTAAAATCCAATTAGGTTTCCAGTTTAAGTTCAAAGGGATCTCAGGAGAGTCAAAGGATACAGGTACTGTGAAAACAAATGAAAAACAAAGGAAAAAAAAGGGAGCGTAATTTTTTCAATACTCAAAAAGTGCTTGGATTTATTTCCAAAACATTTCAGGCATCACTGACATTTAAACCTAAATATTTAATAGGCAGACAAAGGCTTTTTGGTTTATTACTTGTTTGCCACTGATACAAGAGGAAGAAAGAAGCTATTTGCTTGGTCTCATTTTGTATAAGGAAACCCTGGGGCTGCTGCTACAGTCCCTGGAGGAACAAGGGGAACCCTCAGCTTTCTGATGATATGGTGACATTTGGGTGACATGGTTTAGCGTGAGGTGTTCCTGCCCATGACAGGGTGGTTGGAACTAGATAATCTTAAGGTCCTTTCCAACACTAATGATTCTATAATTCTATCTAAGTCAGGTGCGTGACCATGAAAACAGGTCTGCCCCATTTTGCCCCATCCTCTGGCTTTAGGCTCATCATACCCCTTAGCTGTGCTGATCCAGGCTTTTATGAAACCATGAGGTAAATCTGATTTAGGAACTGATCTGACTAAAAATAGTCACAAAGTATTAACAAATGCATGGATATTTTTATGGCAGTGGCAGCTTACACACACATGCTGTAGCTCTGATTTCCCAGGTACAGATGCAAAGCAACATTTCCCATCTTAATCTCATGTATTTCTCAGCTCCTGAAGACCATCTTCAAAGAGAAGGCACAAACAGCTGAGGGGCAAAGCATCCCCCTTTCTCTTCCTTTCACTCCCACTGCCTGCAGGCAGGGACTGGTGAATCCCCCTCAGCCACTAAGGGACTCTTGACTGCTGGGAGGACAATGTCTGAGGTAGAGGTGAAGTGCTGCCTCCTGGCAGCCAAGGCTGACCTTAGGACAGGCAGCTTTGGCCCTGCCATGTGCCCAGCAGCACCCTCCACCACTCCCCCATCTTCTGCAGGAGGAATAGCTAACAAGGGGTTGAGAGGGAGAAAAGATCACCAGGAATAAAGCTTAGGAAAAATAAGAAAGTAATTTGACATAAATCATCTCCAAAACTTGCTATTTAGTGTTAAATTGATCCAGCTGGTGGACAGGGGGAGTAATTGAAATGGAGCTCTTTTACCCAGTTTGTGCGTATTTTTCACAGAACGAATTAATGCCTCACTGAAAAGGTGATTTGCAGTTGGCACTTCAGGCAGCCTTACTGCCTGGCTCTGCAATGGGAATTATTCCCATTGTTGTTCACACAAAGGGAAAATAAACTCAACCACTTGGCTTTCTTTTCCCTGAAATATGTGTCTAAGATCACAGCTTGGAAAGGAAACCAAATGGCAGATGGCAACATCTTTGCAAAGTACATGCACTCTGAGCTGTACAAATTAATTTGTTCAAAGAAAAAGAGAAGGAGAGAGCTTTTCTTAGAGTAAGAAATAAAACATTAAAGTTCTCTTTGAAAGTACTGGGGCAGCTCCCAGTTATGTTACGTATATACATAGCCAAAAGAAATGATCAAGAAATTCTTTACAATTCTTTGCTCTGGGGCATTACTCTTCATAGCGTCATTACTAAGAAAGGCTTTTAGGAAATAATTTGAAATGTGCACTTAGATTGTTTGTCTTCCCCTCACCACACAGTATAGGGAGGCTTCACTCTGCACACCCTAAACAGGATTGCCTGTCATCTTTTGTGTACCTGGCAGAGTTTAGCCAGACACCCCCTGCCTCTCCAGCAGCTCTTCCCTGCTTTGCATGAGAGTGCCAGGAAATCAGTTTTCCCCCAGGCAGCAGGACAAAGCATTACTGATGTTTGCATCAACCTTCATGTTTCCTGGATTTTTCCATTTGAGGAGAGTGAGTCAGAGCACAGCTTCCTTGCTAGATGGAAGGTACCAGAGGAGAGACTGGGTGTGTCATCTTATGGACTCCGCATCAAGTGTTCAGACACAGAGCAAAGCAGTTCCTCGCATGGCCCTTGTGATCCCACAACGGTTGGCCAAACAGCTGCTTTACAGTGTTTCTTATCATTTTTGCTTTGTCCTGCCTTTGATATCAGAATAGCTGGGAAATAAACGGAACCACAGATTGCAGTGTGCTTTCAAACTCTCTCTTGTTCAAGAGATCTCTCAGATTAAAATAGTGCTGAAAGGAGACCACCGAAATCAAGGTAAGGTTTAGGATGTTGAGGGAGACCTGCACAGAGTTTAAACATGCTCAGGAGGATCCCTGTTGTTTTCCAGCCATGCTATGAGCAAAACACCTTCTTCCAGAGAAGGTCTGAGTTCATGTTACTTATATAGTACTCTCCTCTGATTCTACTCAAAGAGTAAGCACCTCCAAAGTTTGGAAAATGACCAAAAGGGGGATTGATCTTATATAAGAAGAAGAAGAATGTCTCTCTGTGAAACTGCTCTATTTAATTCTTGCAACCCTGAGGTATGTATCAAGATTTGGACCCTTAACTTGCTTGGCAGATTTTATTACTGTATTACCTGCCTCCTTAGGGTGTACAGCTGCTCACTGAACTTGTGCTTATAAAATTCTTGAAGGTCCACAAATGGAGAGCTAAGAGAAGCAATCTATATTTTTACACTGTATATCCATGTACCCTCTTTCTCCTTAAGGCTTGGCCTTGAATACATGGATAACTAAGGTACGATTGTATGATTCCCCTTGGGCACAGTGACAGAACATATTTACTGTTTATTGCTTCACAAAGTTGGTTTCTATCAGTAGTGCATTATATTCCTATCAAAGAAGGAGCCAACACATCCCAAAGAAAAGTAGGTGATAAAAAGAGAATTTTATCTGTTGAGCTGCATCAGAATCAAGGCAGACAGGCATCCTCGGCATCAGTGATGCTAATGGGAAAATGCACCAAAGCAGAGCTAAGAAAGTACTCATTATGCAACACTGCGTGCAAGTCGCTGCATAATCTGGAGTGACACTATAATTGCATGCTTTACCCATGCCACAGTGGAGGCTCAGTAAAAGTCAAGCTAGGATGAGGAGGAAGTCTGCTTTCCCGGGTGTCACTGTTTAAGTCTCTAAAACTCACAAAGTTCCTCACTCACTCACTCCCTCTCTTTCTCCCCCCAGTCCCAGGGGGATGGGGAGGAGAATCGAAAAAAAAATGCAACTCGCACAGGTTAAGAACAGTTTAGTAACTAAGGCATAACACAAATCACTACTGCTACCATCAATAATAATACAAGAGAAATACAAGGAAAGAGAATACAACTGCTCACCAAGCCCGACCCAGCCAGTGCACCCCCCAGCAGCGAACCCCCCACTACACCACCACACCCTTCTGGGTCTCTGCTCTCCATTTTCACATCCTGGACATGACATGCTGTGGTATGGAATAACCTCTTTGGTCAGTTTGGGTCAGGGGTCCTGTCTCTGCTTCCTCCCGGCTTCCCCTCCTCCCTGGCATAGCATGAGACTCAGAAAGTCCTTGGTCAGACCAAAACACTACCAAGCAGTAACTGAAAACACTGCTGTTATCAGCGCTGTTCCAAGGCCTAAAATCAAAAACACAGCGCTGCACCAGCTACCAAGAAGGAGAAAAATGACTGCTACTGCTGAACCCATGACACCCGGTTTTCAACTTGGAGTATGCTTCAGGCCATCCTTGATGTACAACTACTTTGCCTATGTTTTGAGACATCCTTCAGTACAGAGAATGAGTCTACATTTACATCTACATCAGCCCACTAGGAAAAACATAATTACAAGTGGAGAAGCCAACTGGAGAGTTTCCAATTATTTTGAGAAGTTGCAATTGCAATGGTTACGCTTCCCTAGTCACTATAGAAAAAAGAGAAAACAAAATGTGCTGGTAGCATAACGAGCTCACAGAAGTGGGCACTGTCATGTTTAGGTAAAGACAAACACATTGTATGCATATTAGGAATAAGCTTGCTTAACTCTTTTACTAGTTACCAGTCACTGCAAATACCACTAATTAGGAAGGCTCACAGGCAAAAGATGTGAGAAATCAGAGTTAGGATTCCTGACTGCCCACACAGTTCTTCAGGATCTGAAATTTATGCCCCCTAGAGAAAACTTTGAAAGTACACATGAAGGACATCTCTAGTGATGTAGTGATAAAACCGAGTTGAAGCAGGAATTCAGGTTTACTCTTTACCAGAAGGCAGTTCATCCTGCAGCTTTATTAGATACCGGAGATTATCAGCCATATTCTGCCCAGATGGGAGATAAGAGTTATTAACCAAAAAATTCTCACAAACTGTTCATCAATACCAGTTTGTGAGAAAATTTCCTCTATTTTTGCCTACAACAACTCTCACAGGGCTCAAGCTAAACTCTGATCTGAGCATAAATGGAAAAGCTGTTAACTGGCTGTTTTCTCCAGAGACAACCAGGTTTCTTTCACTGAGATTAATAGACAATGTTCACAATTTTTATAAAGGGCATAAAGTGGAAAAATAAAGAAACATTCTTTTGGAAAAGAGGGTGGACTAAGTGGGCGTATCTGATAACCCAGAATGGGTTTACAGGTTAGCTAAGGAGGCAGCAACCCATTTACGAACCCAAACAATATTTTTTCAAACTTGTGTCTCAGCTGAGGACACAATTTGCTGTGCTTTTGAAATACAGTAGAAGAATGAGGATAAATTTACTCCTTGGGATTCACAAGGATATATATTTACCAATTTACTACAACGAGCACTCCTTTATTTGATTCATCAAAAAACCTCAAGTGACTGTTACCTCATTTTTAAATCCTTGCCACAAAAGATATGTTGAGTGTATGCTCTATGAATGTGTAAGTGTAATGTTGTGCAATGGTCCTTTCAACTGCAAGCTTCAGAAAACTAAGTGCTGACAAATTGTTTGGGGTCATGTCTGTGAAATGCTCCATATGTGCTAGTTGAAAGAGCCTGATACTACCATGCTCTCAAATGTTAATAGCTCTACAGAAAATGCGCTTTTTTGCAGCTGAAATTTTTCTTGTTCAATCGCCAGTGAAAGTAGGTTTTCCTTTACATTCAAAAAACCCCCATCTACTATTTAGTAATGACTAAGCAAAAAGAAACATGTCCTTATTGTAAAGGCAATTATATGTAACTAGCAGCCACAAGTGCTGGCCCTCAGCTGCACCAAGCTCTGCTGAGGTTGGTGGGCCTGTGAGCATGTTCACCAGCAGATGATTACACCAGCTTCTTAGAAGGAAAGCACCACTCCGTGTATTTAAGACAAACAGACAAGACGATAAAATGTCATTCCACCTTCTTTCAGTGCAAAGAGGAGGTTAATCCCGCTTTTCCATGAGGACTATCCGTCTCAGCAAAGTAGCTTAGTTGGTAAGCCCAGCCGGTACTGCAGGCACGCAGCGCTGCAGCTGGAGGGGAGGGGGCGGAGCCAGGCAGCCACCGCCTGCCTACCTTGTAGCTGCGGGTGTCTGTCTCTGCCAGATTTAAGGCGATGCTGTCAGAAAACCATGCCCAGAGAAGTTACTATAAACTGTGGAATCTCAATCGCAACTAACCAGTCACCAAAAGGAAAAAAGCGTATGTCTATATCTAGGAAATGCTTTTCACATATTTGAGAACAAGTCCTCTGGCTGAAGTCTAAGCCATATTTTCCAAGTTGAGGACAGTTGTTTGGTTGGGAGGTTTTGTTATGTTTCGGTTTTGTGAGAAATAGGTGTAATTTTGAAAGTAACAGCTTGCGTTAAATGTATCACAAGTACTTCACAGAGGGAATTAGAAGCCTGAAGCCTGACTTATAAATAGCTCATGGTGACAAATGCTTCACAACAGTAGCTTCACATTAATTACTGCAATGCGAGCACCAAAAAACCTGAACTGCAACATGCAGGCTCTGGGATGTCTCCAACATCGGGAATATTTCCAGGAAAAAGAAAAAAAAAAAAAAAAAGGAAAATGCCCACATATCATGTGCCCGTAGTCACAGCATCCAACAATTTCCTTGGAAATCTGGTAACATCTTATGCTTTTTCCAAAGCACAAAAAGTTGGAGCTATGCTATGTCATGGTCACCTAACATTTACAAAAATTTCTGGCCTCACTGCTGTGGAAGAAATAGGAAAATAACTTGAATTCTAGCTATTTTTCAGCCTTAAAAAAAATATATCTCCATCATTCACCGGTAAAAGATGTACAACAATTACAATAAGTATAGGTATCACGCAGCTATGCCTGAGATACAGAAGAATCCCTCCAGTAACTGTCTGTCAATAAGAGCTATGCTCTAAGTTTTAAAAATGTATTTATACGTAGCAATAATCAATGTTTCCAGCCTGAAGTGCCCCCAGTTTTAATGAGGTTAGAGGCAAAGTTTCCCAAGCATCATGACTAATACCTTAATGGGCAAGCTGGACTTTAGAACTTCTCCCAGTGAATCCAAAAGTTTTAATTGTGTGTACTTTTCCTCCAATGCCCTGGTAGCATGTGAATTATGGGAAGTAGATTCATTATCCAGTTCAATGAGCTAGCATCACCACAGACACTGGAAGTGTGATTTCAGGTGTCCCAGTCTTCAAATAATTGTTATCCCTCCTTTTTGTGACAAAGATTAATTGACAGTGGCAGTGCTGCTAGGGGAGGCATCTATATAATCAAGGCCACTGTCATTTATTCTTGATGTCATAACCCAGACAACCATGTCAGAGGCATTGCTCTGAATACAAAGCTAATGAAATAGGTAAATTTAAGAAGGTTAAGACAGGAACAGTAGTATACTTGATTTCAAACACTATTCCTAGGACTAAGTTTCACACACTTTGACCAAGAGCCTTGTTTTCAAAAAAATGATCAAAACATAAAGAGGGCTACTGAAAATGTAATGCTGAGAGATGCCAAATGGGATTTAAAAAAATAATAATAATAAAATAAGCAAAATTTCAGTTTCCAATGAGTGCCAGATTTTATGAAATTGTACTTTCTTTTTCTGGCTTGCAAACCAACTGTGAATGCTTTGCTTTTATGAAATACCCAAACCCAGACAGGTGCAGCATCCAGTTTGGACAAGCTTGAGTCTTGATCTATCACCACTTTGTCTTCCACCACCAGCAGAGGAGGTTCTCCAGAGCCAGTTTTATTCTGAGTCCTCTTTTCCAGGAAGAAAATGCAGATAAAGCAGCCCCATGTAGCCACATCTGGTGCAGACCAGGCTCTTGGTAACCAGAACAGAAGGCAGCTACTCCCTAGTCGTTATCACCCAACTCCCTGAAGAGTGCTCTGTGTGTAAGAATAAAACTGCCTGAGCCGTGTGTGGCCAACCTAGCAGCTCTCAGGTCTCTGCTCAGAGAAAGCAGAGAAATCTTTTCTGCATAGAAAATACTTCCTGAGCGGCAAAACTTGGATGTAAATTTATAGCTACAAAGCTCCTGATGTACAAACCAAGCCAGAGAGAAAAGCTGCTCAAACCAACACTGAGATCCCACCTTCATATCTTGCCAGCCAATGAATGGTCTTTCATGCCAAGCTCACATTTCCTAAACAGTAAGTTTGCCCACTCCCCTCAGCCATGGTAAATCTGACATTTGCATTGATCAGATTATTCCTAGATACTTCCTACATTTGTTTGATTTTTTGCAATTGAAAATTGTACTTCTCAGCTTAGTCATGGTGGAAACTTTACTTTTTAACTTGCAATAATTCATTCTGAAGCATGAGGGAAAAAACCAAGAAAATAAAGTTTAATTGGTTTATGTAGGGTGACTTGGCACATGAAAAAGAACAGAAAATCCTGGTTATATAGAGATATATTAATTGAAAAAATATAAAGTGAAATATACAAAAAAAGTCACTCATATGCAGATTTGCTTTCTTTTCTACATTTGCAGATGTTGAGCTTACTCTTAACTCTTAGACTCTGCAGTAGCTTTTTAAAGGCTAAAGAAGTTTCAGAAGCATGGGCATATTTACTGGAAGTTTTAAAACCTGCATTTTCCCTATGTAAGACTCAGAAACTTTTCATAAAATTCCCTAATGCATAGTCATTCTTAGCTTTCATTCACATTAAGAGCAGGCAGCAAATATTGAAAAATAATTTATAAGTCCCAAATTTATTTCCAGAGATCTATTGTTCAATTCAGCAATGAAATACAGCATAAACCATCTGCAAATCAGCATTCATGAAAACAGAACTGTTAGTTTGAAAGAATCACTTGTTCAAATACTTGCTTTCACATTCAGTTACTGCCTACGGTAAAGCCCACCATCAGTACTTCTGTGAACAAGGAATGATTCTCTATGAACAAACGGCATATCTTAAAACATAGCCTGATTTTCAGAAAATATTTGTCCTTGTTGCCTTTGAAGGCAGGCATGGGAAGCCGGCCTCTTTTAACATAGGGGAACTGGGATGCCTCAAAGTGGAACTGATATTTCTGAAAACCACAGACCTGAAATGAATGCTTGTACTTTTCTCCCCTCAACCCAAGACTGTGGCTCCTACATCTGTTACAGTCCCTTCCCAGATACATCCTAGAGAGTAACGTCTTCCTTTGCAGCACTGATTTGGTTTCAGGCCCATTAGACCAGGCACAGCAGAAGTATTCAGAATATTTAAGTAACCTTCAAATGAAGTTGCCAGAGAGGAGTTTGCAATCTCCTGTTAAATCACCTCTGCCATCTGTCCAGAATTTCCTCAAGAAATTACTATGAAAACATACAGCCAAGAACATAACAGCATCCACAGGTTTATTTGTAGATGTGTTCTTAATGTTCAGGATAATTTTCTTCTCAACAAGACTTGGTAATCATCATAGACTTTTCCTTTGGTAATTTAAGGACTTCATAAATGTGGAAGACATTTCAGTGTCTTGGTCTGTATACAGATGAAAGCCATGATCATAGAATACTCTCACAAAAATCTCTCTTTGGGGAAAATGAGGAGAGTTTGCCACATTGAGTAAATAATTTAGCAGCTGCATTCCCTCTTTTATTCAGGGAAAGGAATAGGTCCATTTTGGCAGAGATACACAGCGTTAATCTGACTCAGTTGTGCTCTGCCTAACAGGCTCCTGGGTGTCAGGGTAAGCAGCTGCAGCCTCCGTCAGTTTCTCACCCAGGGTCATCCCCAGGGCTTAGCATCCTGACTGCCTCCACTCAGCACCTACATTATGCCTCAGGAGTAGATAGCAACATGGTATGGGTTACAACTGTGGTCAGGCTTCAATAGCTGTGGTGTCTATCATGTGCATCCACCATGATCTAATTACATTAATGCAACTGCACTTAGATAGGATGGGCTTTCTTGAAAGAGAAATATCAACAACATTTCAGCAGAGACAGCAGTGCTCCAAAATATTGGCAAAATACTGCAGTTAGCGAGTAACGGTTGCTGAACTCATTTGACGTCTGCCTTAAAATTGCCCGTGAACAGTTAGCAAGATTCTGAAATGTGCTCATTATCTAGAGGATTATTCTTGATGTGCAGTCAGCTTGTGAAAAGTTTGCTGCAAATACAGTCTCCATCAGGTTAATTACTCACAGAAGTTACACAGTGCTGCTTTCTGTACTCTAACAGAGTGGCTTCTCTGGCTCACACAGCACGAGCTGTGAATAGTACAATTAACTGCATGACTTTGATGCGCAATATGGAAGCATGATGCTAAACATTTGCTTTTTACAATCATCTACTCTAGCAAAGTTTAAGCCTTTTATTACTTATAGTATGACAGCCAGGTTGGGAAAGAGACAAATTGAATTAAAACATTTTTTGAAACAAGGATCCAAGATCTTAACATTGCGGATGAACTGATAAAAAGCCTTCTTTCACCCCAAAGAACAAAGGAAAGGAGGTGACACTTTCCTTTGCCTGTGCCAATATCCCCAAACATGATGCACCCAATCCCAACTGACAAAAGACAAAGCTGATAAAAGCTTTCTGCTCTCCCTGTGACAACCAGCTGCTAGAGGGTCATCAAATTTCAACACCAAATTCAAGAGCATCATGGCAAAACTACAAAATACACTGAATCCAGTATCAGGGACTAGAAATACAATATATTAGTGAATTCACTATCTATTTTAATGTTTAAGGCAGCTTTAGACATATATACTATTGAGTAGGTTAAAAATGTTCTGAAGAACTTCTGAGAAAACTGCTAAAGGATTCACAATAACATGGGGACATTGAAGTACTTTCAGTTGTTATTTGGATGAAAGCAGTGGCCTTAGTTCCTAGACTTTATTCCTCCTCTTTTCCAAGTGAGTAACTAAAAAAAAGTTTTAACACACTAATCCAAGCGCATTAATTTTTACACTCTGATTTCATTCCTTGTAATTCACATCCTTGATATACAAGTCCTGCATAGTGCATGGCTGCAGTATTTAATTTCAGGTCACAACACATGACAAGGAAAAGGCTTGCTGTCACAGACTTTATATTATAAATAATTTTGCAACCATCAACACAGGAGTAATCCCAGGAAAGCCCAAGTTAGGCACTTGTTTAGGTCTTTAATGAATTAGCATCATCTTTAATAACAGAATTTGGAAACCTCTTGAATTCTTGACTGCTAAATCGTCACAAAATATGTATTTTACTGCTTAGTTCATGTTTTACTGCCTAATCGATCTATTTTCTTGCCTGTGCAAGCTAAACATTATTGGAATTTCTATGCAGGAACAATGAGTGTTACCAGAAATAATTTGTACGAGCATTTGCCCTGTGGCCAAAAAACAACCCCAAAACCATCTGACATAGCTACTTATCTAACCCCCTCTGGGAACCTATAAAGAGAGAGAGATTAGCCCTGAAGGTGCCAATAATCTCAGCTAAAACAGCAGACCAAAACTGCTCAGCAAATTTTGTTATGCTTGCACTATTTGCCAATTTTGTTTGTGCCATTTTCTTCCAAATCTGTTCCCCATATATAGCAAAAAGATTTGGTAAAGCAGGAAGATAAACTTTAATCTTCACATCTTAACCTCACAGCCGAGTAGGAATAGCTGAGAGACTCATCATCGCAGGAAAGCAGGGAGCTGTCTTCTTGTTTTTCACCTCAATCTTCCTGAAAAATAATTAAAACTAAAACTTCACTCATCAGAAAAATTACAGCTAGTTCCCTTTTAACCACTTTACCTGCACTCAAAAATTACCACAGAAAAAGATAAACTTGTTTCAAGAGATAGCAATCCAAGGGCCAATATAAGAAATATTCATCTTGGACAGTTACCTGTAGATTTCATAACTCCGCAAAAATTCCCTACAATAGCTTGGAATCTTTCTTTAAAATAGTCTAAGGGGTTTGTGGCCTCTAGTCCTTTCAGAGTACACAAGATTGGACATCACAGCCAATTATTGCTGTACGTAGAAACAGCTGGACTGAAAAGATGTTTTCTGTAATTTTGTGGTTTGTAAGAAGCACTGGTTACAATTTTCCTCTCACTCAGCTATTTGTTCAGTATTGATGGTAATAATGCACATGCCTTTATTAAAGAAATTATGTATAAGATACATGATTCGAGAATGCAGTATAGCTTCCTAAAATAATTCATCATATGCAGAATATTAGAGGTATTGGTGAGCCTGTCGTGATTTAAGCCCAGCCTGTCACTCAGAAACCACGACAGCCGCTCTCTCACTCCCCCTGCTTCCTCCCCCCATTCCTGGAGGGATGGGGAGGAGAATTGAACGAATGTAACTCCCACAGGTTGAGAGAACAACAGTCCAGTAACTAAGGCATAACACAAACCACTGCTGCTACCACCAATAATAATAATGATGAGGGAAATAACAAGGGAAGAGAATACAACTGCCCAACACCCACCAACCAATGCCCAGCCCAACCGAGCAGTTATCTAACCCTTCCAGGTAACTGCCCCCAGTTTATATACCGGGCATGACGTGCTGTAGTATGGAATACCTCTTTGGTCAGCTTGGGTCAGGTGTCCTGTCTCTGCTTCCTCCTGGCTTCCCCTCCTCCCTGGCAGAGCATGAGGCTCAGAAAGTCCTTGGTCAGAGTAAACATTACTGGGCAGCAACTAAAAACATCGGTGTTACCAGCGCTGTTTCCAGGCTGAAAATCAAAAACACAGCACTGCACCAGCTCCTGAGGAGGAGAAAAATGACTGCTGCTGCTGAACCCAGGACAGAGCCTTAATGCTGGAGTCCATTAAATACAGTGACCCACACAGCCCTCACTCTACATCTCCAATCCACTTCTGTATTTCTTTCTTAACACAGTCTTCTAGACCTTATACTTCTATGGTTTTGATACATTATGGTATTTCATGTTTTTCCTGCTGGGGTTTCTGGTGGGGGCAGAGATTCACAACTAAGCCAGAAAGAAAACCAACCTACCAGATCAGTGTTTTGCCTTTCTCACGACTGTGTCTCAGTGATGCCAGTGGGTTGATACAGCAGGACAGATCTCTTCTCCAGACATTACAGTAGGCATTTGTGTATATATTTATCACAACTGCATTTATTTAGAAGGATGTATGTGTAATCGCCAAGATCACTGCGTTTTGCAGCCCAACGGGGCAATTAAATGGTTCACTTAAATATACTGCTACCATTTGGTGGTAGTGGATCAAAAACCCCAAGTCTTGTGACAAATTGTGAAGGACATTATACTCAACCTCTACCTCATTAAGCTGCCTCAGTATTAGGGAAAACCTGTTTGAAATTGATGAAGCTCTGTAACAGGCCACAAATTCACATTATCCTATTTCATGGAAGGAGGGAGGGGTATGTAGGTTCTGGTCATTAAATAATTAAAAGTGTGCATAATGAAGACTAGCAGGACAGTACTACCTATAAATCTGTAAGGAGAATATAGTCTACACATATTAAGCAAACATTCAGATTTTTTCTCTGCCATTTTCACATCTCAGTGTGAAATAGTGGCACAGGATAACAGCACTGTAACTATGATAGCCTACATAAAGAAGGCCTCTGCCTGCACAAAACCTAAGCAATAGGTCACCTGGCAGGAGACCCTGCCACAGGGCCACCCTCTCAGTTTTTAAGAAAGAAGAGATCATACTACCCAATACGGGGAGTGACAGGCTCCTTAAGAGGCATTTTGAAGTAATCCAAGCAACGTGTGAAAGAGGCGTGAAAACAGAAAGGACACTCCTAAAACAGGTCTTCTCCTTTTCAGCTGAATCCATATGTATTTTGTTCTGTCCAAAGTAAATGCTAAATATTTCAACGACTATTGTGTAAAGCTCATCTGTTGCACGCATCTACTATCCTTTAGCTCTGAAACAATGCAATGGCAAAACCAAGGAATGCGGAGCCTACAGGAGCCCTCCAGCTACTGGTGTGCCTTGGAGGAGTCAGCACTGATCCAGCAGGCTTAATACAGCTTGTCTCATTTCAAGGAAACAATAATAAAGAGAAATGGTTCCCAGGAAACATGCTAAAAGCAAAGGAAGCTTCAGGGCTGGCATATTCCCCAGATCCGGGAAAGCCTCGAAGCTCCTTAGTGCTGAAGGCAAGGCTGGTGCAGCAGCAGGGATGCAAGAGCCCGAGCCGGGTAGGCAAGTGCTCTGCATGCTGGCCAGTGAAATGATACTGTTAATAGGCTGCCATCATGGTTTGTCTTACGCGGTATACCAATGATGTTTGCTCATGAAATGTAAAGACTGGTTTTGGGGGAAGAGGAGAAGGAAGCCATCAAGAATAACTGAAATACATTCATTTATTTCTAGACTTTTATGAAGTCTACTCCGGCCCTGATCTTTACATGGGTAAGACAACGTACATTATCTCTCTCTCTCCTGCATCTTTACCAAGTTCAATTCTGTCTGGTTTCCACCAAAGTGTGCTCTTGTTAGCAGGTTAACATTTACAATTAATTTAACATTAACAACATTTAGACCAAATGAAATTTGTAGGCATCCATATGTATATTTGTGACTAATTTTATCAACCCTAAATTTAAGTACATGATTTTTCATTTTTTTAATAATTTTTAAGTGTTACATGGCATATTTTGAAAGACTGTCCAGAAAAAAATGCTAGCAAGCAAGAAAATGCTAGGAAACAGAAAATTTTTCTCATATACTTTTAAAATTACCTAAATAGCCAACATATCATGCATGCTAAACTTCTTTTATAATCTATGAGAAATTATCAGTTATAAAAGCATGACTTCAGTTAAACTGCTATATTCTAGTTGCACTATCTTGCACTGTGGTACCTCATAAGAGAAAAAACAGGATATCCAAGAAGTGCATTAAGACATTTAGCTTATTAATGTCCAATCTTATTTAAACTCATTTTTCTTGCCCATGGCTTTTATGATCTAGCAATGGAAAATTTTTCTTCATATTTTTCAGAAATAACAGAAAATTCCAAGAAATGGAAGCTGCTGCTAGTAAAAGAAGAAAAGCTGAGTATCACCACGGTTAATAGCTCCTATTTGAGATCCATGAATGATTACGGGGTTACTTTCCTATATCGAACTTTCAAGTTTCATTAATAATATGCTGCCTTCCTGGGACATAGGCGCGCTCCTGGTACGAAGGCTATTTATTCATTGTATGGAGGAATAGAGGAGCTAGAGGAACAATGGCTTCAAAGGTCTCATGCTTATACGTCTTGACAGTAGTTTGTTGGGCAAGTGCTCTCTGGTATTTAAGTATAACTCGCCCTACTTCTTCCTACACTGGCCACAGACAGCTCAGTAGCATAACCATAGCCAGAAAAAATGTTTCCTTCGGCAACATAAGAACTCGACCTATAAATCCACATTCCTTTGAGTTTCTTATCAATGAACCCAACAAATGCGAGAAGAGCATCCCTTTCTTGGTCATTCTTATCAGCACAACTCACAAAGAGTTTGATGCAAGGCAAGCCATTCGAGAAACCTGGGGAGATGAAAACAACTTTAAAGGAATCAAAATTGCCACACTATTTCTTCTTGGAAAAAATGCAGATCCAGTGTTAAATCAAATGGTAGAGCAAGAAAGCCAAATTTTTCATGACATTATTGTGGAGGATTTTATTGACTCTTATCATAACCTCACTCTGAAAACATTGATGGGGATGAGGTGGGTAGCAACGTTTTGTTCAAAAGCAAAGTACGTTATGAAGACAGACAGTGATATTTTTGTAAATATGGATAATCTTATTTATAAGCTGCTCAAACCTAACACCAAGCCAAGGAGAAGGTACTTCACTGGTTACGTTATAAATGGAGGGCCAATAAGAGATGTTCGCAGTAAGTGGTACATGCCGAGAGATTTGTATCCCGACAGCAATTACCCACCCTTCTGTTCAGGTACAGGCTACATTTTTTCAGCTGATGTAGCAGAACTGATTTACAAAACCTCCCTTCATACCAGACTTCTTCACCTTGAAGATGTGTACGTCGGACTCTGTCTTCGGAAGCTGGGCATTCACCCTTTCCAAAACAGTGGCTTCAATCACTGGAAAATGGCCTACAGCTTGTGCAGGTACCGCAGGGTGATCACAGTGCACCAGATAACACCAGAAGAAATGCACAGAATTTGGAATGACATGTCCAGCAAGAAACATCTTAGATGCTAAGATTTTTACAGATGTAAATACTTCTTTTTTTAAAAGAAATTTTGGTTTAGTCTGGTTATTTTTTGACTAAGTGGTCTGCTGATTTACAGGTTAAATTGTGGGATATTGTGAGAGGATTTTTAATGACTGATTTTTCATTCTCGTTTTGACTACTCATTTATTGACTTCAGGCTCTTTTCATCAGGACATTACACCAACTGAAAGGAGCTAGAGTCAAATCTCAGATTTTGTATATTATCCTCTATCACACATATCAGCTCCTGCATCTGTATGTAAAAGGACAGTAATAAACTGTTATGAGCTGCTTAACAGTTCATGCCCCAGCCTCTAAAATAAGACTCAGACCCTAAGAAATGAAGACTTACAAACATACTTTCATTCCTTTTTTAACACCCTACACCCATATGTATTTAGAAGTTTGTTAATAAACTGAGCAGTATAAATTTCCACTGACCTTATACACCTGTACTGGCACATATATTTTATAGTACAATGTATGCAATTCCCAAACAGCTTACTGATGTTACAATAGCAGAATTTAGACAGGTTAAGAACATCAAAGTCTCATAAGCCTTAGAAAATCCACACACTGAAGTATATATTTATCGGCCAAGTGGTATTCCTTAAAATTATTTCAGAAGATACCCCATTTCTTTCCACTGCCTAAAGGAACTCTAGAAGATATAATACTATTTTAAAATAAAGTAGAATCTGTAGATGAAACAAGATGGGAGATGTATGGAAAAATACCTTGAAAGGTACATGAGAAAAGTATGAATGACTTTCAAATTTTAATTTCATAGCAAGGCAATATTTTTCATTAGTATCAGTGGATCTCTCCATTGTCTTGCATAAGCAATATATATTGAGTGACAAGCATCAATAAGCAGCATATTTCTTCAACATTGTTCAGTGCACTATTTACCAACAAAAAGTAACACAGAAGCAGCTTTTTGAGAGTAAGCTCTGCTTTTTGCTACATGAATGAGATTCTACCAGAATTTTAATGGTGTAGAGAAGTAGGATCTCAAGTGATTCCCCAGAGCATACAACAGAAATTAAATACACAAAATTTTATTCAAGTTTCATAATGTGCTTATGTGTTTTGAATATGAATGTTAATGAAATGCCATGAAAATTATTTCAAGGAAAATTTTTTGGTAAATTCAAGCCACCTCTCTTCATCACCTTCTAACAAAGAGTTAAAATACTGCATTTCTTAACAAATAACTTGGATTGAAGAATTCATAAATAAATTACACTTATACAAAATTTACCTAAATATATTACTAGCTGCAGGTAATGCAAACTGTCCACAGCACACACACAAGTCTCATTCGTTTCAGCTGGCATTATGTGTAATATATGAAAAACTGTTAAGTCTGTATGTTATTCAGGATGTCTATAAAGTTGTCAGAAATTAACTGAGTAAGAATTTAAAAGAAAACTCTGACCTGACTTCATCATAGGTGTACATAGCTCTTTACAACAGTAAAAGGGGAATGAAGATGCTACCCCAAAAAAGTTTGCAGTTTCATGACAAATTGCTAGTCTTATTCATTGATGCAGCACTATCATTTTGAAATGAACTACTTGTAAGTAAGGTAAATTGTACCTGGCCTTCAAGCCACAAGCAGTTTTTCAAACAAATGTACTTCAGATGTAAAGGTGAAGCTACACAACAGACAGACCAGGAGTTACTGCTAAACAACAGCAGCTTGTGCACCCTTCATAAATGAAGATCAGTCATTTTATATAAAAATATTGACTCTCTTGCAGCATAATTAAGATTTATCCTTCCCTAGTTGACCTAGTCCTTGTTAAAGTTGCTCTTGCTCCCTATCAAACTCAGAACTCTACCTAAACAAGGTCCAGCTAATTGCACAGATGAATATAACACATACACGGATTGGGTGAAGTTCAGCTTTTCTTACCCAATCTCTAGAGTATGCTTGTTTAGAAAGGGAAACAAGGGTGGAATTCATCCCCAGCCATCAGGTAGATCAAACAGCATGGATGCTATCCTACCAGGAACACACTTTGTAGTAACTCCAACCCAAAGGGTGCAATCACTTCTGCTATCCCTCTGCATGGTGCACTAATTTGGGGTTTCTGAATCCACAACCAAATGGATTTGATGGCCTTACTTCTGCTCATGCTTGTGGCTTTTGGTTTGTAACCAAGCAGACAGCAGGTCTCCCGATCCAGGTACCTCAGGGCTTGAGAGGCATGGTAGGCAGCCTTGACTTTCTCCTAGTACAAGTAGACTGCATTAATGATTGGTAGGTACACCTTGAAAACACTATCTGAAAAAAATAACCTGCCATTATAAATAGATAGATCTTCAGAAATGTAAATGTTCATCTTGAAACTGATGTACATACTTCTAAGGCATTTTCCTCTGTATTCAGCTGTATATATGTGTAAAGTCTGCTTGCTATGTAATATTCTGTTATGCATGGAGCTGAGATAGGCATTATATTTGTCCAGTGTTTCAAGAGCCTTAAGCATGTGTGCCCTAACTTTTGAATGTACAAAATTCTTTTGTATTGACAAGTGAATTTAAAAGAACACAACAAAAGCCTAATTTTCTACATCTGATAATTTTCTGATACTAGACTTCACTAGCTTGTTACGCTTAAATTTATTATTTTCTCTTTGCTCAGAAATTGCAATACTGCAACCTAGAAAGGGAGCAATATGTCTGTCTACACATAGGGGAAGCTTGCTACCCTTCCACTCAGTAGTATTTGTGCCACATGGAGTACTGTGAACAAACAAATGTTTGCATTAGGCTTCCTTTAATCGAAGAAATATCCACGTTACGTAAAGGTCATTTTGTTTCACTGGCCATGGGACATATGCCAACTAGGTTAAGACATGCTGGCTTCTAGTCACTTCAGAAGTGTTATTATAATCACATTTTGATTCCAGAACGTACATGAACAAAGCACATTGATTGAAGAAGCTGGGGGGAAACTGCTGTCTTTTAGGAGGAGTTTTTCCCAAAAGCACTTTTTTGCTAAAAGCCTGAGAGTACTTAAACAGAAGTCTCAAGGTACATTTTCCATCTTTCCTAATAATAATGTTAAGTATCAATTTTGATTCTTTATTGGGATTTTTTTTTTGGTCTTTATAATGTAGATGGCAATGGCAATTTGTAAACGAAGAGTGTAATTAACTAGAAAAGCTTGTCAACAGTAACTGAACGTTACGTGTAACATTATATATGGCTGTACTTATGTATTTATTTGTCTAAATTGTATATATTGTTTTACCTATAGTGTCTGTAGGAGTGCGTTCTTTAAAAGTATTATTTACAGTTTTGTGGGATTGCCAGCAAAGCTGCTAATCGAGATACTATTTTTTGGTATCAATGTCAAATAAAAAAAAATTAAGAACAAAAATTAAAACCTGAAGGTGTCCTGTAAATTTTCTTCTTCACCACTTCTTTCTAGAAATGCAAAGGGTATTATCTGAAAACACAATACCAGGGAATGGGCTCAGTTTTCAAAGGGGGAATATGGTGCTGCAAAAGCAGTTCTGTAAAAAATAGTTGGAAAAAATGCAGCAACCTCACAAATCACGGAGTGATGCTTTCAAACAACTAAGAGTTTCACGTGCAGTAAAACCCCTCCAATCACTTTCATTTTTCTGTCATTTTCACCATGGCAGCCCGAGTCTAATTGCAACACTTACATGATGGTTAATTAATATACAGCTTGGAGATAAACAGATATTAGCACTAGTAGGGTGGATTTTATGTAGCTTGATTATCTTAATTACAAGCATTCTATTTTATCATTTACTTAATTGATTGTCATAGATTTCCAGAGAAATTTGCACTGCCCTAAGTGAAAATAGTATGTGCAAAAAAAAAAATAAATTAAAAAACCCCAACAACAAAAGAAATACCAACTTAAACCCACTGAAGCTGGGCTACTCAAGCAGCAGTGTGCCACAGAAGGAGATTGGTATGACAGAAAACATTATACAAAATAAAACCTACTTTTCTCTTGTTGAAAGTGGGAATTTAGGAAATTGAAGAGGAGGAGTCATCTGGAGGGGAAAAAAAAAAAAGAGAAAAAAGAATATGCCTTATTGATTCAGCTGCACCTGTAATAGAGTTGTCTCAAGTATCTTCTCTGATGACATGCCTAACGCAGGAAAAAAGAGATCCATTTTTCTGCTAGGCCTGAGTGTTAGCTGACTCAACATTATAACTCTGCCTCACCTGAAAGAACTAAGGAGAGCAAAAGGCAATTTATTTGTCATGCAAGATTTATCCTTGAGCATTTATTCTGCAAAGGCAGTGGTACGTATCAAGCTGTGCAGAATTATGAGCAATTGGCTCTTAATGCAACTTTTATTTGAGGGAGGCAAGTATCCCAAACTTGAGGTGTGCTGGGTAATACCTACCAGTTCTGCAGCTAAATCAAGAATAATCCCAATCCCTACATCCCTTTTCCTTTAAGAGTGCCTTTCTCTGGCTTATTTTCTAGCATGACCTCTTTCTTCAAAGCGAAAGCAGACCTCTTGGGTACCTCAGTATAGCAGTAAAAGGAGAAAAACAGAGATCTCCCTGCAGTAGCATTTGGGAAGTACTAGCAGGCCCAGAGTACAAAATCATTTAGCACATCAGCCATTCTCTTTTGCCAATACAGATAGCAGTCATGTAAGTGACGTAAGCCACAACCAACTGAACTCATCCATCTTGATACCCCAGCCATAGGGCTCAAAGTGCATTGTGCACAGGTCATGCATCGATTCCTGCTTAGCCTAAGACATTTATTTGAACATCTTAGAAAAGTTGTGCCAAAGTGTAGGCAGAGCAGAAAGGGAAAAAACATTTTGAAATAGTCTAATTTTTTTTATTTATTCAACTTCATTAGAATTCCTCCTCAAAAAGAAAGTTCTATTTCAAGAAGTTTCAACAGTTATCCATTATACATCTTCATACATCTTGAATATGTATGAAGATTTTACCTTCATACATATTCAAGGCCAATAAAGTAAAACACTGGTCTCCATTACCCAGTGTACTGCATTTGGATTGATTGAACTGTGTGAGGCAAATCAAATTTGATTGAAGTCACAAGCCCCATCAGTTCCTGGAATCACAGAATGGTTTAGGTTAAAAAGACGATTTAAAGTTAACCATCTAGTTCCAACCCACCTGCCGTGGGCAGGAACATCTTTCACTAGACCAGGTTGCTCAAAGCCCTGTCCAGGCTGGCCTTGAATACTTCCAGGGATGGAGCATCCACAGCTCCTCTGGGCAACTTGTTCCAGTGTCTCACCACCCTTATAGTGGAGAACTTCTTCATAATGTTTAATCTAAATCTACCCTCTTTCATTTTAAAGCCATTCCCCCTTTTCCTGTTACTACATGCCCTTGTAAAAATTCCCTCTCCAAATTTCTTGTAGGCCTCTTTAGGTAACGGAATGCTGTTACAAGGTGTCCCCACAGCCTTCTCTTTTCCAGGCTGAACGAGCCCAACTCTCTCAGCCTGTCTCCATAGGAAAGGTGCTCCAGCCCTCTGAGCATCTTTATGGCCCTTCTCTGCACTCTTTCAAACAGGCCCAAATCCTTCTTGTGCTGGGGGTTCCAGAGCTGAATACAGTATTCCAGTTGAAATACTATACTCCAGAGTGAGCAGAGGGGGAGAAACACCTCCCTCAACCTGCCAGTTGCACTTCTTTTGATGTGACCCAGGATACGTTTGCCTTTTTGGGCTGCAAGCAACATTTTATCAGGTCATGTTGAGCTTCTTGTCTGGCCAATGCCTTCTCAGGGCTCTGCAATCCATTCTCTGCCCAGCCTATATTTGTGCTCATGATTGCTCCAACACACATGTAGGACCACACGCTTGGCCCTGATGAACTTCACATTATTTGCATAGGCCCATCTCTCAAGCCTGTCAACATCCCCCTGGCTGGCAGTTCCAATGGGATTTATATCTGTTTATAAAGGGCTGAATTTCATTTTCTGTGTCCAACTTGGCCCTTATGTTTACTTGCAGTGAAATCAACTGGGATATCATCAAGGTGTCTGGGATAGAACGCTGTATTCCAGGCGATACTTCATTCACCAGGAACTTCACCTCTTATCAAATGCAAGCAGGAAGACAAAGCAAGTAGCAATTTCTCTAATTACCCATTAAGCCCACTCCTTATGAAGACAAAGTAGAAGTGAGACCTACAGGTTTGTAACCTGTTCAATGAAAGCACACATACAACACTAACTCTTGACAGGAGAGGGTTCTGTACCGAGTTATATATTTATCTGGCTCTCTGCCAGTTCACTGCTCCTAAAAAGTCTGTTTGGAAACAGAAACAAATACATGCCACTGGCAAACGCAAGAGTACCCTAGAGCCATACCTACTTCTTTCAATCACTCCCTTTTCATCCCCTTTTATTTTGGCAGTCATTCCATTGGGAAAAAAATAGTGGTATAATGATGCCTTTCCTAAACTTCATTCATCTGGAAGAATCCCAACAGTCTAATTTAGGATAATGTTCTTCCCCCTTGATAATGAGACAAGTATAGATGGTCTTTTCAAGTTAGCCTCAGGTTTCACTGGTGTCCCTGCAGCTCCTCTCCTCCATTCATCAGACTTGTCACTACACTCTGAGGTCTAGGTGTGGACCCCTTGTAGCTCTAGTCTCTAACCTTAAGGCAACACTAAACCTCCTCCCTTTAACTTGTAGCTCAGCTAGCTCTTCATAGTTCCAGCACTAAAGGAGCTTCCCCTCCACATTCACTCAAGGGTAGTAGCCCTTGCTATCACCACAGCTGCCCCATCTCACACAGCCTCTCCAGTCATCAGGTCATTCAGCCGTGGCTTAGCCCTCAACACATTCCTTTTCCCTATCTCCCCTCCTTCTGCCAGCAAGCCCTGGAAAGCTGTCTCCTGTCTGCTTCCCTACTATTCTCTCTTCTAACAAGACTGTTTACTTTTTTCCATTACTAGTTTCCCACAAAACTGAGATTTGCACATGGTTTACCAGTCCCCACTTAAACCCAAAACTGTAAGATAAGACAAACACCTTGACTTTCCACCACATCCTTCTCCTCCCTTTGTTTTCCCCACTTGATCTTTTTGCTCAATTTAAAAAACCTCTCCCTTCTCACTTCAGTCTTCTGCACTTTTAATCTGCTTCAGTCTGGAACATTTCCCTGTTATTTCCATCACTGTTTCCCTTTTCCCAATGTTCTTTTACATAGCATCCTCTCATTTAATGCAGCTGTTCAAACCACCCACAAATTCATAAAACACAGGGTTTTATGAAGAGATGGTCCCTACCTGAAAGGTTTACAGTCCTACACTGTCCAATACCTGAAAAAAGTTAATTCAGTGAGTTTCAGAGGACAACTAGTAGTTTAAGGACCTTTTCTTCAGCATTGCCTAGTTTTAGGTATACGGAAAAAACCCCACCCCATCTTTCATCTTGCCGCTGCCTGCAAAGATTATTGCACAGCCTAACATCTCAGTATCAAGTGCTTTTATATTTTTGTTATTATTATTCCTTATTTCTTTTACCTTTCCTCACATAGCCCTAAATAGTTCATCAGAATTCAAAGCAGCACCTTTTCACATTTCATTTTAACTTGCATTTAATCAAATACGCCTTATTCCATAAATTAATGTTTTAATCTTTACATCTGCTTCTGCTCCTGCTCCCTATGTTTGCCTCCACTTTCCTCATATCTTTCTAATAGTCAGACATCTGCATAGAATCTCTTACAAGAAGATTTGCAGGAAGGCTGAGCACAGCAGTACTTTTCCTCTATTCCAGTTTTTTGAGGTATCAACAACTGTGTTACTGGATTAGTTTTACCAGACAGAACAGCTTGTCTTATATTATCACACTTATAAGAGAAAATTTTGCTAGCATTAGAAGAGAAAGCAAGTCTACAGGGCTAGGGTAGCTATAGACATGGCAGGGGTCAACGTACTCATGCCATTTTCCATTCCAGGGATGCCCCATCTCTAGAAGTGTTCAGGTTGGACAGGACTTCCAGCAACCTGGTCTAGTAGAACGTGTCCCTGTCGATGGCATGTGGGGTTGGAGCTAGGTGATCTTTAAGGCCACTTCCAAACCAAACCATTCTATGAATTTTTTTAAAGTATCTCATTAATGAACTTTCTTTATATAGAGCGCCTTTTCCCCTCACAAAGGCCACATAAAGGGCCAGATCAGTCAAGATAAAGTCCTCAAGGTGAACTGAGGCTTTGTATTACATTTGCCATCAATTTGAAACCACTTAACTTCCAGTTTTATCAAGTTTTGGTTGCAGTATGGTTTATGAAACAAAGCATTGCTGCCTCTGGGGAGTGGTATTCTGTACTGACAAGGGCGACTTGGTACTTCCTGAGCACCACTTTATTCTAACCAATTACTGCATGCTTATCTGTACTTTGAATTACAAGCTCAGCCAATACCAAGGTTGATGGCAGGCTGCTTTAATTGGTCATTAAAAGCCAATATTATTTACTGCCTTGTTACTTGGATTCAGAATTCCTCCACATGGGGATAAAACTAATGGGCTAAAGAATATATACAGCATGTAATTAAAACTACATTTTTTAATAGAGGAACATACATGCACACAATGCAAGTGCTGGCATATACTTAGAAGGACAGGTTATGGAAGTATACATTTTAATTTGCATTAACTGTGATTCAGCTGTTACTTCAAACAGATGGGTGAGTTGTGCAACATTTTTTAACGGATTTAATTACTTGTAAAAGCATTGGCTTGTGTTAATTAGGTGCAGTAAATTACAAGATGGTTCACAGATTCCTTTAAAAGGGGTTTTGAACATGTAGTATCTATAGCAAAACAAACTAAGCCTCACAAGCCAGTATTTGACAAAGTAGTTACCGGCTATTTGTTTTATTGAAACAGAAACAAGCAAAAAACCTCACCATTCATACAAAAAAATAACTTGCATAACATAACAGGTATTGTTGTATATTTGCAGCTCAGAGATAGATGAATGTCATGAATACCATGCAGACAGTAATCCATCTATATGCTTAGAACGATCAGACTAAATAAATGTAAACTGATTACCCTTACTCTCCCCCCAAAACACACCAGTTTAGGATGCAATTGAGGTAGCTAGTGTGGGATTATTACCGTTGTCTTGTTTAGCAAAGTCATTTGCTAAAACATGAATCGTGTGGAAGAAGGTCCACAGGTTAATCTGAACACGTAGTAGCCTATGAAAAATCTAGACCTCCACTCACTTTTAAGTTCAAGCTCCAGATGTTGCTTCTTGTCTTGAATTCTAGGGATATCCCGTAATGAATACATTCATGCCCAAGAAGTACGAAGGTTTTATATGAAAATAAACTACAATGAAAACAATGCATCCAATAATACATCTAAGTAAACAAGTAGAAAAAGGTCTCATCCACTAAGTACTACAGAGAAGTACACACTAATAAGATAACCAAACAAAATCTGTAAGCAAGAGTGGTTATTAAACTCCCTGGTTGCAATACCAGGAAAGCAGAGATAAGCAAGGGAAGTCCTTTCTCGCTGATGATGTTGGCAGATCCTTCCCACCTCCAAGAGAAAAGTAGCCATGCTATGAGGGCAGCCCTAAGAACGCAAACAAAACATATCCTGAGCCATTAAGATCCTATGGATCCTGTATCCTGAAGACTCACATCAGTCCCAGATTTGGGTGCTTGGTAAACTAACCTGGTAGAAAACTTGCAAGATCTCTGGTCAAACCTCGCGAGATCTTTGGTCAAACCTTGCTACAAAGGGTACTGGGTAACACCACATTTTACCTTGGAGAACAAATCACAGTGCCCCACACTTTGCGTTTCAGTATTCCAAGGCCACAAGGAGAGTGAACCCTTAGCAGATAAAAGGTGTCTCATTTGTGAAAGATCCTCTATATCCTGGGCATTGCAGATGATGAAGCATTTGAAATTTTGTTATGGTTTTGAAATTGCTGCACTGGAAATGTCACTGAAAACAAGCTTGCACTTTTATCTTCTGCTAAACCCAAGAGAAATACCACTTCACGAGAGTATATTACATTGCTGTTGAATGCTGGAACAGCCACATCAGAAAGTAAACTAAAAACCATATGGATTGTCAGTGTTATTACTACCACCTGCCCATGTTTTCCCTTTTCAGCTCTGATCATCAATCTTATTTCATTCTCTTCTTTCCCATGCCTTCAATTTCAAAAGTACCTAACAGTTTGTGGGTGTTTGGTTTTTTGTTTTCAAATGTACCACAATTTCAGTAACATCGCATTTTGTTTAAGGGGGAAAAGGGCTTAATGTAGTGCAAACATTTTTAAAGAAAAATGGAAAAAATGGCATGTTGAAAGTTGTACTTGCATGCACACACTGGCTGGCAACATATACATACAGAAACTAAGGGAGAAACATTTTCTGTTGCTTGACAAGTGCCATAAGAACGGTCAGTAACTCATGAGGAGAGTTTAGAGCGAGAAGTACTGTCCTTTCCCAGGTTTTACTTTTTAGTAATCAAACTATTGTCTGAGAGCAAGGAAACCTGATCTAGTCAAATAGTGGGGACTAGGTAACCTTTTAGGGTACCTTCCAGCCCGAATTCTAGTCTTATGAAAGGAAGTGAAAGCAACATCACTACCCATAGGTGAAGAGACTGCACAGAAGACACAAGGGAGATTTACACTTAAGGACTGGACACAAAAACTTGGGAGCTGCAGAAACTTTAGTAGAAGTGATATGCTATAGGTGACAAAACTGTATCTTTGCAACCTATCCCAGACAAAAACAAAGCTTTAGAAAAAACACACGTTCTGAAATTTTCTGTACACCACCTGAAAGCTCATGCTCACCACTGCCTCTGATCCACAAGTTCAATTCCAGTTTGCTGCAATGCCAAGACATGTATTTGCTTTGAGCAGTAATTCACAATGGGTGAGGCAACATCATCTGCGGGATTTGCAGATGCCTGCGACACATCAGACTATTGGCAACAGCTCCATCTTAACCATTCTTAAAGTATGTAGTTGTGAAACTGCACTTCTAATCATATTAGTACCTACACGATGATGAAAAGCAGCGTTTTCAAGAGGAGTAGCATGCATTCTGTCTTCAATACACAACTCACTCTAACATGCCTTCCAATAAATTGTTTCTAACAGTGCATCTAAGCCAGAAATAGGTGTTTGATATATAAAATTTAAATTACATAGATAATTTCTTCCATGCTAGTTTGACAGAATATCTAAAACAGGATGAAGTTGGTAATATATAACTAAATGGTATACACAAAGAACTTAGTTAACTTCACCTGCCTGTTAAATTTGAATTTATATATGTGCTATTTTGTATCTTGCAAAGTAAATGCATTATATCGTTGTTCCTTAATTTGCCACTATCTGCACTAAGAGGACTTTATATACAAAGAAAATATTTATCTGTATTAACTAGAAGAGATTTTAATTATGTTTAATAATTATGTTTAATAATATAGATCAGTTCTACACATACAGATAATCTTTGAAATCCTCTCCAAAAGGCAATAATTTTGCCTTTAACTGCAAAAAATATTTACACAGACAAGAGACTTCTTTTGTGACTACGACAAAGATTATGATCTTTGGTAGATAAGCAACAGAAGCCTTAATTTCCACTGTCTGTTATGCATTTATATTAGCTACTGTTAACATGCATACATATTTGCCTCCAACAGAAGCTTTTAAAGACTTCTCACCGAGATCTGAGCATCTAAGCAGTTGAAATGGTTTTAGTTTGGGATTTTTTTCAAATGCTTTTAAAAGTAGCAACAAATTGATTTATTTTGTCAAGCATTAGTAATGCTCCATTAGCTTGATTTGTGTTGACACACAAACAGAACCCAGGACTAGTCAGAAAAACACAAGTTCACAGGTGACAATCAAGGAAACACACAGTATGCACATACCAAGATCTCAGTATTTGCTGTAAGAAAGGACCAGCTAGGTACACATCTGAAATACCAGCTACAAAATGGGTTTGGACTTTTAGCCCCATATTATATGTATGTCTGCAGACATCAAAGCTCTGCTTTGATTTTGTTCACAATTATAGTGAAAGCTTTTAAACCCCACAAATGTCTGGCTGGAGTAAATCAAACCTGGGGGATTTCGTATTCCAGGATGTTTAGAAATCGCTCAAGCAGTTAGTGTAGCTGCACCTCAGCCTCCAGTGTTGACTGTCAAGAACTAAATCACAGAAAGCTGCAAGCAAGCTCTGAAATGGTTTCGTGGAAGGGGCAGTTCCGAACAACAGCAGTTATAACTTCTGAGGAGAGTTTGCACATGCACCTCCGCAGGAACCGCATGACATCTGTGGGTCCTGGAGATTCCCTTGTTAGACAGCAGGTTGTCCGCAGAAAGGGCAAAGAGGAAGGAGATGAAACATGGGGCCTGATAGCTCTCATTTCTCTCATGTCAAGCGCTGCAAATGCTGGGACCCATGCAAAGAAATAAATCTTCTCATAAAAAAATTAAATTTTGGAACAGAAGGAAAGGAAAATAAAGTATTTGGGGAACTGCAAAGTTCACAACTGTTTCATATAAATATATGTGTGCATGTGCATATAAATTAGGAATGAAAAATACTTTGGAAAGCTGAAAAGGTATTGATGTGATTTTTTGAAAAATCACATGCCACTAGTAAAATGAAGTTGGTATGTGAAGTAGTGGAGTTTTGTTTGTTTAAGAAATTGCTACCATGTATTACTTTCTAGATAGGAAGCAAGGGCAGAATATAAACAAACAGCTGCAACAAAGCATGCATACATCTCCAGGATGGATTGAATTCTTTATCAGAAACTCCGTTCTCATCCTGAAGTTTTCTATGTCACGTAGCTCCACACAAAGCGAGCACTAAACCCACCAAGTAAAAAACAACTCAATTTACAAAAGATATATGTGCTTGCGCAGGACAAGTGAACTAGAGTTGAGGTACTTGATTTCAGGCTCCTACAAATGTACTACAATACAATAAAATACACTACATCTGCTGGCTATGCTGCACATCCTACTCCACAGAATTTTTTCTTCTTCTCTTTAACTGTATGTTAGATGTAAATAATGATCACTGGGGCTATATAGTGGCAATGTTCCGGAGGTCCACACATGCTTATCCAGCCTGCACTCCATGTAGACACAAGGCTTGCTCCCTCTGTGATCTCCAGCAACCAAACACCAGCAGCACAGCGCTGAGGCAAGTGAGTCAGTCCTGCTGGGCTACCTTTAGCACAAGAGCTGAACCACCTCCAGAAAACAGAGTAGACCTAGCTGAAGATTAATCTGCAGAAGGGCTCTGGGAGGAGAGATGTGAGAGAAGACAGGGTGGCCACGTGGAGGAACACAACAGGGAAAGGACTGCCTCTGCAGGGACAAAGCATAAGAGAAGTTGTAAATGGAAGAGCACAAAGAAAACAAGCACCCTGAGCCACAGCCCTGCTTTTAAAGTCAGAGATTGTAGTACATGAGTACAATAACTGACCTACTCTCCTTAGGAAAAAACATTTCCAACCAAAAGAACAAAATGTCACAGCAGAATTGTCTGTTCCCTTGGTTCATGGCTTTTACACGCCACTGATGATTTCCATGTACCTGCAATAACCACCGTGCTGTCTGAGGGCTGTCCTGGAGGCTGCTTTGGGAGCAAAGTGCACTGCACCCCAAACACAGTGGGGCAGGGCAAGCAGCACTTCCCAGCTTCCAAATAAAATAATATGGCTCAAATAAAGAAATCATTTTCATGGACTATTTTCGCAGAAGTTGCTTCCTTCTTCCGGTAGCACCCAGGAGGGATGCGCCAGAGACAGCACAGGGCCCAGCATAATTCCAGCTCCAGCAGCACAAGGTGGGGCTGTCCCCAGCCCTTGGCAGCACTCAGCTCCCCAGTCCGTAAGGACTTCTGCGCAGCTCTGCCTGTACCCCAGGTGCTTTACATCTGCAAGGATCTCTGCACTACCCTAAGATGGCTCTTTATAAAGCTCCTACGAAGCCATGCTGACTTCTAACTGCATTTACAGCCTCTATTTTAGATGAGATTTTTCTGGATTTTTCAAGTCAACATAATATCTGGTTTATACAAGTTTACTTCTAAACTTCTCATATGAATGATGATGACTACAGTATAGCCCAGAAAAAACAAATTCAACACTATGAAAGATAAACATATGGGGGCATACAGAATTACAAAATATTACAGCATATGAATTGCCTTGGCAGTAGTTAGCATAAATAAATACATTAAAAGGTATATTTGATAAGTAGCAGCCCCATGGACACCTGGCATATACAACAAAGCGGGCCTTTTGCAATTACTAACCAGTCAAAATTTTATCTTAGGCTAAAAAACACTCTTTGCCTCAACTGAATTTGAGAATATATTACCCTCATGTTCCAGCGGTTCTAAGTACATCCCTTATTAAACCAAAATGGTACTAAACATTTTCAGGATGCCAGTTTCACAGCAAGTAAAGCACTGTCACTGGTTTTTAACACTGAAAGCATACATCTAACACACCGTAAACTGGAAAACAAATCTCTGTACTCTCCTGGACTGAAGCAGAATGTTTAATTCACTTTGTTGAATTTTTTTCACCTAAGAGCTGCCTGCAATTAAAACTGACATCAATTTGATTTGCCACAAGGTCACTGGAGTACTCTTCCAAAAGAGTATTTTTAGGCCTTTGGCTTATACCAGAAGAGGGGAAGAATATTAAATTTACTTCATTCCTGTTACTCTTATCATATACTCTTATGTTGCCTAAAACAATTTTCAGGGCATATGTAAATGCAATAGCCCAGTCATCTTTGATTTAAATACACATAGCCTTACTATAAGACATTATCTGCAATTACTTTATTAAAAATTAACATCTTTGCCTATGAAAAAGACCTGGATGAACTATGCTGACAGCAGAATTAGAGATAATGGTAAGAAAAAGGGAAACTAACTCACTTGCTTAAACACAGCCCTGCTTTTGATTTCTACAGGCTGATCCGAGCTATGCCACCTTCAAACAGGACAGACCTCAGAGACTGAGACCTTTGTTGGCCTTATAAATCCAACAAGGAGGTATTGATATACAACACAAATCTGTGAACATAGTTTTAAACAACAGTAATTTATATAATGCTAAGTTGTAGCTCGATAGCTCTCATCCAAGAGTCCAGATTTATCTTTGTGAAAATCCATCTGGAAGAAAAATAAAAAAGTATCAAGCAACACACAAGTGCAGGACTTCCCTCATCCTTTCAATCTTTTGAGAAGCATCAGGTTTGTGGATGACTCGACTGTGCCTCATCTGACAGACAGATTTACAAGGTTAGTACTGAAGCTAATCAGAAACAATCAGAAAACTCTTTCTCTCCGGTGTCATTTTCTGCCTGGATGGCTCTGCTATGCTATTATAAATAGGGAAAACTTGCAGCATAAGCAGAGTGGAAGACTTCAGGGAGATTTTAGTAATCACCTTCCATTCAAATCACACCTACTCTTTAATCATGATTGGATCTTTTTCTATTTTATAGCCCCAGGAGTAAACTGAGGAGCTCATAATCAACACAGGGAGTGAAATTTTAGTCCCACTGAAGCTGTCATGAAGTATTATTAATTCATGGGGCCAAGATTTCAATAACGGTCCTTCCCTCTGGATTCATTGTTCTAATTTAAGGTGTTTTTCTCCACCCTTTTTCTATTTCTCATAATATAGGGTAAATGATCCAGTGAAGTTAAAGTTTGTTTTAATCAGAGGTGCTATAACAAGGCAAAGAAAAGAAAACTTAAACCAACCTGAATTCCACAGGATTCTGAGCTGATTCTCTGAGATGCTGGGAATAGTTCCAGGTTTAACAACCCCAATCACATATCTATTGCACTGTTCCTTAATATGAAAACTTACTTCACAAAAACCTTTCCACAGCACTCGTATTTATTAGGAACTTTATTTCATTTCACAAATTGCACATTTTGCACTGTCAGAAAGATACAGCTTTCAGCTTGTGCTAAAAAACTCTCCAACCAAAGCAACCTACAAAACCATGAAATCTATTTCTTGGTCTAAGTACAAGGTCCTCTACCTCTATTGCAAAAAGGCACAGAACATTTACCTTTAAGAAGGTACTTTTTGCATCAGAATAGAGCACTGCTAACTTCTTGCTCTGCACATTCAGGGCCAAAGGCACAGCTGACATCAGCCTCAGTTCATTGCAAGCCCAATGAGCAGCCTCACACTGGCTGCAACACTCACACTGGAACATCATTCCACCAGGCAGGGTAGGGAAGGGAGTACTGGCCACAGGAGTGACTAAACCACTGGGAAGCTTGAGAGAAGAGGGAGTGTTGTCATCCACACCTCTCTGGTACTGAACAAACTCATGTTTGCTGTCCACTTAATTTTAGACTTTTTTCTTTAATTTAGCATTGTGCTCTTTCTTGGTCAATAACAGAGCACTACCACAATGCAGGTCACTACTCAAAGACACTTTTTTGCCAGAACAAACCAACCAAACTTTGGATAACCTCAATAACCCAAATACCAACAGGCTAATGATGGTGTACTCAACCTTCTTTGATGTATTGGACAGAACAGTAACTCTTAGATGTATAGGGAACTTTCCTCGTAAGTCTTCAAAAAATTTCCTTTATGTTATGAAACAGCACAGGTACAGGTACATGAGCTTCTGAGGGTATCTTTTCTGGTTGTTTATTTTTTGTTTGTTTTTTCTTCCCCCAAAATGCTTCCTAAACCCAATTCCAAGCTTTCAAAAAACAGATGTGGGGAGAAACAGAGGTCTCCCCCTTGAAGGGGACTTCCAATTAAGCACTATGCAGTCCATCTTCCAGAACACAGAAGTTTTGCTTCTGGGAGATATAAGAACATGTAAATAGACAAAAAGATCGTATGTCATGAATAGCAGAGAGTCCACCTCCTCAAAAACCACTGGACTTACACTGGTTATTTCTAGTTGCCTGTTGATGACAGCCACACACACTACTTCTCTGTGAAGAGACTGTGGTGTCACCAAATAACCTTAAGTTCCTTTACATTTTGAGATTATACACCTCAAGTGTCTTCAAAGAAACGAAGCTCAATCTAGTTACAAAACAAGAAAAGCTTTTTGATCAAAGTAAATCTAAAGAACCCCAGAACTCCTATGCATGAGCAACATCTTTCCCTAAGGAATCTTAATTATTACATGGATGAAAAAGAAACAAATAACCATTTCGTTTCCTCCCAGGAAAAACAAACAAACAAACAAACCAGAAAAAAATTTAAAAAAATAAAAAACTCCCCCCCCCCAAAAAAAAAGTTATGTATTTGAAAGATACTTTTATCAATTCTTAAAATGTGCACCTATTGGGAAAAATAAAACAAGGAGAGGCATGTATTTTCCATCCATGATGGAAAAACAGATTTCAATCCAATCCTGTTTCTCATAGCTACTGTTCTACATAGAATCATAGAATAGGGTTGGAAAGGACCTTAAGATCACCTAGTTCCAACCCCCCTGCCATGGGCAGGGACACCTCACACTCAAACATGCCACCCAAGGCTCTGTCCAACCTGGCCTTGAACACCACCAGCAATGAAGCATTCACAACTTCCCTGGGCAACCCATTCCAGTGCCTCACCACCCTTACAGTAAAGAATTTCTTCCTTATATCCAATCTAAACTTCCCTTGTTTAAGTTTGAACCCATTACCCCTTGTCCTCTCACTACCGTCCCTAATGAAGAGTCCCTCCCCAGCATCCCTATAGGCCCATACATAAATGCATCCATTTGCACAAGTGATTTTCTGCACCCTACTGAGACAATAAAACAAGCACAGCCCTTCAAATTCACATTTGAAAATCAAATGGCAAAATATTCGTATCCTGAGGTGGGCAAGATTATCTCTCTACTGGTTTATGCAGTGAAAATTAAATATTTCTCCTTCTTACCATGAACTCTCCCCAAGTCCCTGTAATTGCTCATTGATCCACTACTGCCCATATTCTGAATGTTATTAGAAACACACAAAGTAACAACTACCAAGTCTGGTTCAACATCTGAGATTACAATGACTTTGCAACAGCCTGATGGGCAAACTAACAATCATAAAGCAGCTATAAACCCACATTTTTAAGTGCACTGTGACGTTACTCTTAGTCACTGAGAGAAAATGAATAACTAAAATGTCACAATGCTCAACTAAGATGCCTGGATAGCGTATCAGTTGAATCATTGTGTAATAAAACACAAGTAAAAACCAGACTTTGCTGGAGTCTTCATGGTTTGAGTAAATCCAGCTGCTCCATCAGCTCATTAGCAGAGTACATGCACAGGGAACTTGAAGATGTAGGCTCCTGCTGCTTTTCCAACTTCTCATTTTAAAGTAATTAGCATTCTCAGTGCATGCACATGCATAACTACATTGCAAGAGGGTCGAAAGAATGCCCACTTGATGCAGTGGAAAACCCCACAGCAATTGACCAAATAAAGTTACATCACAATGGATCCAGAGGGGAAAAAAAGTACCAACTGCTGTTTGTTATCAACAAAGTCTCATATTTTATTTCTGCTTATAAAACACACTGGGGGGGGGGGCAGGGAAAGGGAAGGGGGCAGCATCCTCTACTCCCCACTGGACAAAAAAATCAGCATTTTCAATGCACACAATTGACCACGTTTCAGGTCTGTGTCAGATTCATCATCAGAGCTAAGTGAGTTCAGGCACAGGCCAATCTTGCCATCCAACATCATTATGCAGAGGTAGGTGGTGAAAAGAGAAAACAAATCTCTGATTAAGAAAAGCACGAGAGGGAGGCACACCATTTACAAGCTGCACACGGCATTCTCACAGAAATAACAGTGTTTAAAAACATTCAGAAGAGATGCCCCACGACCAGATTTTATAGGATCACTCTGGGAGCCCCCAAATTGGAGATTTTAAATCAGACCAAGGTGGTTGAAATGGCACCCATTCATCTTCCTCTTGAGAAAGAACGTGGGGGGAAGAAAACTCAGTGATGTTTCCTGGCGTATTTCCCAGCTTCTCCTTCCATCTCCATGCACAAAGCAGAAGTGTGCTCTGGGGCTGGGAGGTCTAGAGAGGAAATAGTGATAGAATATAGGATAACACTTCTAGAAAGCAAAAATACTTCTCACAACTAACTAGCTGCATTGCAGCTTGAATGTAACCTTCTATATCTGCCAGTGAGAATATCTGAGGTCAGCACTTGTCACAGCAAAGAGACATGCGCTCCTGTTCTCCTGGCATGGAAAGGATAGGCTGGCAGAGTGGGAGGCAGCTTTTCCTGGCCTGAAGCCCACACTAGAGTCCTAGGAGGAAAAAGGCTGGAAATGTCCCTCCTCTCCCACTCCCTTATACATGCACAAACAAGTTATTCTCTGGATCTGGTTTGGTGCTAAGCAAAATTTTATGTTTATATTCATTCTTTTTAACACTTTGAAAATAATAAACACAGAACTGTGTTTCATTGACTGACTTCCATATCAGCCCACAGCACAGAGCTACTTTCAGCACACTGAAGCAGAGCACACTGGAAGGGCTGACTCTGTGGACATTGACATTCATCAGCCCAGAGAGCTTGCAGATGCCCAGCTGCAAGCACAGCCATGTAATCACCACTACAGATGATTATATTTTCAGAATCATCTAATTAAGCCCTATTTTCCTGGCTTCAAAGACAGTTTTATGGTAGCTCACCTGTTCCAGCTTTACCTCATTAACTAGTGACCACTTCCTTCAAACACAGGCAGGTGCTCCAGCCAAGCAACAGGCACAAGGTATTGTCCAGCAACACCTTTCTAACAGGAACACCACAGCTGCTTTGGGGCAAGTCATGGGATACACATGAGAACTGTACCCATCTCCTAAATGCTTTTCACATAAGCATGAATAAATCAATAGTTGCAGGTTCTCTCTTTTCCCTTGTTAATTCAACAGAGGATGTGAATACAGTATTCAGGAATCAAATTCTTATTACATTTGGCACCTATTTCTACTCCATCATCACCTGCACACTACTTTCTACTGTAACCTAGTGTGTATTTTTATCTTTTTCCCCACATAACTGTAAGAATAGACTACTTATGAACCTCCTGCTAACAGACCTTTCTTTCAGGTCATTGTCCCTCTGTATTCATTTTGCTCACATCATATTTATTCACAATGCCTTTGCAACAGACCCCCCCCCCCAAATTAAAAACCTAACTCAACTGCAATAAATAACACTGCTGCATGAATTTGCTTTCTCACTGAACAAAAGAAGCTCAGTGAAGCATTAGCATGTTTCTGCATCAGACTGCAAGCGAGCAACAACTGTTAGAGCTTTATCTTGGTACAATGCTGCTGACTGCTTCAATTAAACTACTACATTCTTCTTCATTTAGACACCTCCTGCAGCCCCAACCAGTACAGCAGATGAGCACTTTTTGACAGTTACTACTCCTACCTCAACACCTTTTCCCCAGCCTACGGGGAGGCGTATAGTGAGTGGCACACGATTTTCAACCAACTATATATTCCCACTTCTTTTACACATCTGTGAAAACAAGCAGCTTCCCTGAACGTCCATTTCTTTGCCTGAGAAAGAAAGCTAACTTGCCAACTACTTTACAGGCAGATTAGTCAATAATGGTGCAAAATCCGGTGAAGCATACATTAACATAAGTAACAAAAATAATCTTAACAGCAATGCTCTGAACTTTACTCCTTTGGGTCCTGCCCAGTAGCCACCCCATCACAGCATTGTAGGTTACTGTTTCACTGGCAGATGTACATTTAGGTTACCATTTAACTTTCTCCAACATAATTGTTGCTAACAAATAATTAGCTGCCAAATAGCAGCCTGCCCCCCTGGGCAGACATGATGCAGAACCCTCTGTTCTCACCCAGCACAGTTGAGGCAGAGGCTCCCAGACCATGGCCTCACACTGCTGTGGTGGCTGCCACAAGCCACCTGCCCAGCTCCTCCGGCTGGCCCGACAGCCAGGCACAAAGCATGCACAAACTGACTGAGACAAAGCATTAAACAATGTAGGGCAAGAGATAAACACAGAATTATAGAGCTCTGAGGTGAACTGGAAGAGATATGGAACAGATATCAATAACACCACACCCCCAAAGACACCCCAAAGCCAAGTTAAAACACACCATTTCTCCTCACTGGAGCACAGGGTCATTCCAGCACAGACTGCAGCACCTACCACATTGCCCAAACTCACCCCAGAGCTGGGGTTTACCACATCAGAGGGCCTAGCGCTAGGAGGGCCTGGCTGCCCCACGGAGCCTCAGCTGTGACCACCAGCCCCACACGCAACCCTGCCCTGGACCCCTCTCGCTCTTTTCCCCACACAAACCAGCATCCCATACATACAGGCATACAGGTCCTGCCCCAAACAACCAAGTGAGTTTCTGAAGTACGAGCACCTCAGGAGTCTTAATCATCACTTCTGCAAAGCACTGGAAAGCAAGCAGTCAAGAGCTCAAGACCAACCCTCTCCTTTAGAGTGAGCAAGCAGTATTTTCTCTCCTCCTTTTCCAGCTGCTGCTTATAGCCTAAGTAAGGGCAGCAGACATTTGTAACATCATCCTGCTGCACAGCTGTTGAAATGCACACAGAGCATGGAAATTCAAAGTACAAATCTGTTTGTGCAATACACTTTTATTTTTCTTTTTAACCTTTGCAGTCATCTTGAAGTAATTGTCATGTAAACAGTAGGATGGGATGGGATTACATTGAGTCGTATGCAAATGGCTCTAGAACACTTCAACGATTATGACAAGGCATTATAAATAACTTCTCTTAATAATATATATTTGCCATTTTCAGTACAATAAAGAGCTGCCGCTTATCTAGGATTAGCTAGGAAGTAGTTTAAATTGTAACCTCTGAGAAACATGTTTCCAAATTTTAAAAGTCTTTCTAAGCTTCACTAGCTCCATAACATCTATGTCACAGGTTAAGCATAAGACTACTTGGGTCAGAAGTGTTTTCTTTGTAACAGAGTTTTACTTGATCATTGCACAAAGCCCTATTATTTTCACTCCACCTTGGTATTTTGCAGAACTTCAAGTAAAGCTTCAGTTCCGTTCTTCAAGTTTTTATCACCTGTATGAAACCACTTTCTATCATTAAGGGTACATCGGAACAGAGATGGACACAGTAAGCATTCTACCTTAATGACAACAGTTCAAAGTAGTTATAGCTCATAGACCCCCCCAATAAAGCATAGTCAAAATACTCTTAACACCTTTCCTACAGTATATCCTCTCCTTGCTCAGATAACTATATTTATATATATATTGTACCGCATCTATGGTACTTCCAGAAAATGAAGATTATTTATTTAAGCAGCCTCAGGCACGTTCTTGAAACATTGTCTGCAAGGCACCTCCCACTCCCCTGGCAATCAGTTTGTGGACTGGTTTTTGTACACACAAGCAACAAAAGCCTGCTAATGCCTAATTAATTGATTTCAAAAAACCCCTGGAAGATACCAAATAGTTCAAAGATATACCTGAAACTTTTTTAAATAATGGGGGATTAACTGGGAATAGCACATAATCAAGTCAAATCAGTTTCTTATTACTGGGATGTGTAATGCATAAATATATGAAAAATAAAATTCACAGTTTTAAAACTAGAATTCAAGTTTGGCTAGTAATTCTTAACTTTTATATTCATGTTAATTTCTAAATATAACAGAACAGAGGCAGTATTATCAACCACAAGTACAGGTAAAATAGTATCAATCAAAATTTATGAAAGAAGTAGGCTTGATAGAAAATTCCTCTTGTAACCAATAAATACAGCCACCTGAGTGCATTTCCACAGGCTTTTCACTTAGGGGGAATCCAAATCAACTGCTGAGAGACATTTAGTAGCATTTCGAATGTTAGCAGCAGCGGTGTAGCTGTGGGCTTTGCTTGTTCTGACTTTGTGAATTGCTAGATAATAAAGCAGAACTCAGTGTGTGGTGCATTAATTTTCCTCTGCATCTAAGCTGGCCTCTTCGCAATCTCACAATTCGGCTTGTGGTCAAGGGACAGACATCAGCTGACGCTTAACTGAGCAAACCCAATCAGTTTCACTTCATCAGGAATCTCAGTGCCATCACAGCCAGAGGCCTGCAAGTACAAACAGAAATATTTAGTGTATCAGCCTAAAAAGAAGGATTTGACAGAAAAGCTATAAATCTTCTCCATATCGATTAGTCATCAAACAGCTTACTTGAAGGAGCTTTCAAGACTGCATGGTGAATCTTCCATCAGCATCAGTCAACTGCATCCTTAATTTTAGTAAACTCTTTGAATCAATATTAAAAAATAGAAAAAAATACTGACAAATGAACACTTAAAGACCTAAATTCTTTAACCCGAATTTTCCAGACTGAAGCCAAATTTGTTTTTTCTCATGAACATGCTGTTTTCACTCATGAAAAGCAAATGACCTACATGTGCATAGAATCCTTTTACCATCGTGATGTGGACATCGAATATCTCGAGTCCAGCTATCAAGTCTGTCTGGAATATCAACCCACTGAATTTTTAAACAAGAGACTGAAGCAGTCTACAAAAGTTAAGTGTTAATGTTTGCAAAAGAACATCTCCTTTCTGACAGTAGTCTAGTACTTAAAATTGTACAGCTGAGATCCTTCAGTAAAGCCTGTCACAATACAAACTGGCATAAGTAATCAGCTTATTTTTCACAAGTAACAGTAAGAACATAAAAGCACCTTGCTCAGGAATGAACTGTTACTGTAAATCTGCTTAAAAAAAATCACACACACTGTAGGCACAGTATTTTTATATTTTGATTTTTAAATATGAAAATTACTTCTCTAGGACAGAATTCATTAGATTTTAAATAAAGGGGTTTTTTTATGCATTCTTCACCTGTGTGGTAGATAAATCAAAATAAGAATACAATTGGACAAACAGTGTGTAATGGTAAATCACTTATGACAGATGCCTTTAGACTCCTTGGCACATCCCCCCTGAAAAGTCTGGAACAATTGGTTCACCCCTATAAAAATGCTCTTGATCCTTTTATATACTAGCAGCAGTTGAACCCATCAGTAGAATTGATTTGTTGTATACTCAATGTAAGGAAAAGAGCTCTCAGACTGTGCCCACAAGGTGCACCGAGTGACATTATCTGCTGAGTTTTCATGACCAAAATTAACTCATTTGGTATTTGTGGAAGCATTACATCAGGCTACTCTTTCAAATGTACTTTGATCAGACACAGAGAGGTTCTCGCTTCAGAGTGTTTTCACAGATCTTACCCACTGAAGCAGCAACTTAAAGGTCTGAAATCACCACCACTGATTACTACTAAGATATCTCAATGGCTTTTGGATTGCAAATTTACTAAATAAATGGCGTTTTAATTTTGCCCTTAAAACATCATTCTATACTCTGGCTAGCTATCAATCTCCTCGAAGCTATGCTAAGTAACACACCTTACCAATAAATATTGTCTAGTATTAATCACCTGAAAGCTTGCATTTTGTGTTTAGCGTTAAGTACTACTGTTATACACTAACTGAACATAAAAGAAAAGCTCTTAGTATTTGCAATTCACCATTTAGTGACCAAATGCATTATTTCATCTCTGGGTTTTCCTCCCCTTTTCATATGAAAAATCCTTACATAAAATGCAAATTCTGCTGTGCAATAATTGAGCGTTGCCAAGATTACTTGTGTATTAAAGCAGCCTCCTTCCCAAAGTGCGGACAGCTGGATCCCGCAGGGAAGTCATCAGTCTCTGTTAGCCAAGACAACTAAGGCAGGTTTAGTACTACATATATGTTCTGTAGAATGACATCATTGTAAGATGAAAGATGCACCATCAAAAAAATATGCAAGAGAGTGATCCAACCTTAAAGACATATTTATCCAGGCACCTTAATTTAACTTTGTTTACTATTTTGGCAATAATTAAAGACAAAACCCATTAAGACATAAGCTGTTTTGTTTTTTATTTTCCACAAAGATGAAAATGCCTGCTGTCTGAATACAAGTATTATATACCAGCAAAACACCAGCAAAAGCAATCTGCAAGCAGTGATATACTAACCAGGTTCCTTCTCCACAAATAGTAGTAACTAGTCCTAGATTGAAGATGACTTTTCAGTTGAATTCCCTGAATGGATATGGGATCTGGTACATTTTGACTTTCAATATGCATGAAATATTACTAACAAAATGTGTTTAATCAAGCTGTATACAAGTGCTCTCAAATTCAGTTTGACCTTGTTAAGAGGTAACAAAATCTCAGTAGGGCATACAAATGACAGAGTTCTCCTACGCAACAATTAATTTAGCAACTCCACCGCACAATATAGAAACAGGCAGAAATGGAACATAAATTAATCCAAGGATAAGGATAAGCATAAATTAAGATAATTCATGTGGGTATATTCTTTTCCTGGGAAGTAGGGAACTAAACTAACTAGGTTAAAAATATCAAGGAGAAACTTAGGTTAAAAATTAACCTCAGGAATTGTTACCTAGCCAATGGAACTTAACTTGAGAAGGTCAAAGACATTGATTTTGGATTGTCTATTAATTCTGATTATGGTAAGGAGTAGGATTATAACAGTGTTCACTCACTGGAATTTGAAATACCATGTGAGGTTAACTGCACCCCACCACTAAATTCAACTGAATCTCAGAAATACCCAAACCTAAATTTTCAAGTGGGTTTGTTTTTAACGTATATAAACATTAGCGGGATACTATGGGATATTACATTCTGGAATCTCAAGCCTCTATTTTAAGCATGTGAACTAGAAACCCAGATTTCTACGGAGCCTCTAGAGTATCTACATATCTAAATGCTCTTGGTGAAATGCCACTGACTACACAACAAAGCTAAGCCAGATGTTTAGACAGCAAGAACACAGATCAGCTGCAAAAAGAGAAGCACCAGCCTCTAAGCTATATTTAGTTAGATTGCTTTGTTTCTGCAGCCATTATTAAGTTATGTGTCCTTATTTCCATCCTTCCCCACAACACTTTCTCAAAAGAAACATGCAAGTTCTAGTGGTTGTACTGGACTGCAGAAAAGCTGAAAAATTGGAAAAATTAGTCCAAATTATTTGGTCAGTTAAAACTACTCAAATCTATATGGAAAAAATTACATGGGAAGAATAATCCTGAATCAATGCATTATCATCAACTAGGTCACTTACTTACTTTCTAAAAATGGCTCTCTACAGCCCATCTGAAGCAGCTGATTTTAGAAACAAAGGTGTGACTCTGGAGACCTTCTTATCTAACAGCTATTCAATCTAGCCTTTCACATGTAGCTGAGTCACTCTCAGAAAGGGCTGCTGTAATAAACAGTTTGGTATTTACATTACTAATCATTGAACAGCTTTAGGTATGTAAATTTTTCAACTTAATTTTAGCAAGAAATAAAAACAAATAGAGTACAACAAATTCTTCATTAAGTTTAAGCACTGGAAATTTATTACTATTAATCTATCATGATAGCATCAAAATTGACCCAACTTAGGACTCATGGACCAGTGCACAAAATGCAGCACAGAAAACAGACCCAGGGCCTGCTGTACATATAGAAAAGAGAAAAAGGTGGGGAGGGAGAAACAGCAATGAAATACAGTGGGAATAAGTTGACTGAGGATGGTCAACTGAAAGATAGTTGAAGGGAAGAACTAAGGAGAAGCAAGCAGGGGAGAGAGCAAATTGCATGCGAGAAAAATGGCGGCAGGTGTTGGAAACAATGGAATTGGAACAAAATATCCATTAGCAGAGGTCATTTCACCCAGGGCAGAGCTAAGGGAGTGGGAATGGAAGGGAGTTAACCTAACAACTACAGTTTTGTTGCTTCACTTGTTTCTGTAATTCTTCCCAAGTGGTTTGTCCCCCCCTGCAGTTCCTCACCAAAACCTCAGACTTCCTCAGAACTCATGTGAATGAACCTCCTTTCCCCAGCATGGTTATGGAGCTGTTTGACTGTACATATCCCTAATGTCCTGTCAAAACAGAATTTAGGTATTTCTCTCACACATGGTAATTTCAATCACCTTACCTGTCAACACATTTATTCAGCAAAATAGCTGTAAATGAGATAAAATCCAGACTCTGTGTGAATACTGTAATAATTAATTTGTTTCTTCCCTTCATGCTTTTACTTACCAATTTAAAAGTCAATGTTTTCAAGGCCTTTGGATCATCCACTATCTTCTGTAAGTTAGCAGCAACTGTAAAATAAAGTATGAAAAAATATTATTTACAGAAAATTGCATTCGACATCAAGCCTCATGTTGCATCTTCTACTTACTTCTACTCACATACATGACTGTAAATTACTACTGGAATCATTTAATCACCCTCTAGCTGCAATTTGAAAGTCAGAGGGCAGTTGGTCTGCCATAAATGCTGTCTCCTTTCCTTTTCAGTCACTGATACGTGTGATCATGTGAACTGATTCAGGGAAAAAAAATCTGCCTGAAAACCAAATGACAGGAAAAAAAAATAACTACTGATTTTAAGTTTAGTCTACTGCATAAACAATTAACAATCACACAACTACAAGTGCCAGGAAAATGGGAGATTCATACAGCCAAGGAAAAGCTGATGGCTGTCGTTATTTATATATCATGTTTCTACTATGGCCAGGACCACCATCTGCGTAAGCTTCCAGGTGTCTGAGCTCACTGTCCCCTCTTAATTTCTGTTTCTCCTGGCTTTATGTGTGTGCTTCTGTTCCCTTTTTGGCTGGCATGAGTACCCACACAGACTCTTGAAACATGGCAAGATCTTGGTATTACAGCTCACTACCAAAAGAAAAATAAGCAAAAATGAGAGTGATCTTCAAACTGCTTTCTCAGTAAGCATGGCAGGGATTTGTGATGTAACAGCAGTAAACAGTTTTACTACATCTACAGAGCCCGAGTGCCCAGAGAAGGAAGCTGCGTGCCGTAACAGAAGGAGCAGGAAGGGAATAAGTACTCATAAACAGTGAGGAGGCAGGAAAATAATAAACCCTTTTCCTCTCAAGACACCTAAGTCACATTTTCAGTTGGTCCATTATTTACAATATTGCTACCATTAATCTTGATCAAAAAATTGGCTGCTTTCAGCTTTGTACCTTTACTAAACTTGCTCCCCAGCTTTGCACATAGACACTGAGCTAACTGAAATCCTGAGCTCATTGAGAGCTTTTGTTCAAGACTGACTTACAAGCACAAAATGTCATCAACAGGACATCAGCATGAGATAAAGACTCCATGCTTGACACCGCTGTTTAGACAAGATTTTGAAAAGGAAATAAACAGGTATGAAGTAGCAGACATTTCTTAGTACACTGACTAGATAAGTACTTTAAAGCAGAGACCAGATGCAAGAAACCAGATGATCTCCATAAATACTACTTCTCACAGATTTCACAGGGTGGAAGATATACAGCAAACATTTGCAGGTTGAATGTCCTATTGCTACAAACTCAGGATCCTACTTCCATCTTCTAACATCACAATGAGAAAATTTTCACTTCTATCATGCCTAATCATATATGATTTACTCTGCAGTAACAGAAATTGGCCTCTCAGGAGTAAGTTCAGTATTTGGCCAGGGAAGTTAGAGAAGTAAATGATTACGCAAATCTACCACTACTAAATGCAAACTAAGTTTCTGGGGTCTTTTGTCTTTATACCACTGAAATGGCACCAAGAATTGTTTATGCACCTGTAAAAAATTTGACCAGGGATGAAAAGACGTTTGAAACTAAAAACAAGCCTTCAAAGCAAGCACCAGATACCTTTTGTACATAACACATTTTGGAAAAAAAATTAACTTTCACAGTTAACTTAACTACAGGCATTACAATAGAAATACTTCCTGTTTCTGCTTTTAAAGCCTCATTATTCATAATTTCCTTTATTCTAGTCATTACAAACAGTTTTTATTTTAATCACACAATTCATTTCCACAATCAGTAAGTCAATTTTATTGCAATACGTCCTCCTACCTGATGACACACATACAAATACAGATCATAGAATCATAGAATCATAGAACAGTTAGGGTTGGAAAGGACCTTAAGATCACCTAGCTTCAACCCCCTGCCATGGGCAGGGACACCTCACACTAAACCGTGTTGCCCAAGGCTATGTCCAACCTGGCCTTGAACACTGCCAGGGATGGAGCATTCACAACTTCCCTGGGCAACCCATTCCAGTGCCTCACCACCCTTACAGTAAAGAATTTCTTCCTCATATCCAATCTAAACTTCCCCTGTTTAAGTTTGAACCCATTACCTCTTGTCCTATCACTACAGTCCCTAAAGGAGAATCCCTCCCCAGCATCCCTATAGGCCCCCTTCAGATACTGGAAGGCTGCTATGAGGTCTCCACGCAGCCTTCTCTTCTCCAGGCTGAACAGCCCCAACTTTCTCATCCTGTCTCCATATGGGAGGTGCTCCAGTCCCCTGATCATCCTCGTGGCTCTCCTCTGCACTTGTTCCCACAGTTCCATGTCCTTTTTATGTTGAGGACACCAGAACTGCACACAATACTCCAAGTGAGGTCTCATTACAATTAATACTTAGACCCTCATATGTAAGCAAAAAGGAGTGTTCAGCCTCATGGCTCCTGAAGTCAAGATAGAAGAGCTTCAATTTTTTATGTCTTAAAAACCTATAAAACAGGATCATGCACTCAAGAACAGCTCCAGCTCATCCAAATCCCCGGTAAATAAAATAAAAAACATCTTTTATAAAAAACTAAATAAAAAAGAAAGAACAAATTCTCTAGCCACCGTTAAGCTGGCTTCACTGAAATGGAGTCACCGCTACAAAACCAGACAGGAGCTGGGTCCTAAATTCAAAGATTTCTAGCTTCACCGATTTTAAAATGTTAGAAGAAAGACAAGCTTCTAATGCACACTCCTCTTCAGGAGTGGCAGCCTTTCATTTACTGTTGAGCAGTTGCGAAACAGCAAACGCAAGTCAGCATGCTGCTAGGCTACTTTGCCTGAATGCAATAACTTCCAGCTGCCCTTAAGCAGCAAAGTTATTGTTACTGCACTTGCAAAGAGCAGCCCACCATCAGCAAGTATTTCAATGAACTATCATACAGTGTAAAGCAGCACTGAGGACTTAAAAAAACCCTAACTTTCCTGATGCTTCTTTACCAGGGAAGAAATTAAAATTTGCAGAGCAAAAATAGCAAAAGATAAACCAGGAATGTATGTCAATGGTTAACTCTATAGTTACTTTTTCTAATTATTATTTAGACACCATAACAGAAAGGAGCGATATTTTAGATGGATAGCATTCTCCAAGAAAACTGCTTTTCAAGGAAGAGTGCTCATTAAAAGGCTGTAGGGACACAGTTTTATTTGTTCAGTTGTCTTTACATTTAATATAAATAGAAGCCAAAAAAACTTTTACATATAGAACACTAGAGAAACATCTGAAGCAAGCATATGAAATATGCTTTATTTTTGCTTATTATGGGCCATAACTAAAGCGGGCATGTTTAATCAAATAGAAGATTAAGAGGATTTAAGGGAGTAATGCCAGATGTTTTCAGGCTATGCTTGAAAACGAGAAAGCAGACCTGCAAAGAGACTGTAATATTAGAATATAAGTTTACATAAAAAATAGTCACACCTGCAGTTTCCTGCAGAGAGATCTGTTAAATTTCAATTATATACACTAAATATTTTTCAAATAAAACTAGTATTTCATGTGACTTCTGGTACTCTGTGGTTTATACTTTCTGGTCTTTACAGAATGGCAATAAAACTAATTTTGCCAAAATAATGCTATTAACCCTTTTCAAGGCACCATAAATGCGAATTCCCCAAAAGGCATGCTTTTTCTGCAATATCAGAAAGAGCATATAAGTAACATCAACCAAGAATCAAATACATGAGTGCAATTAGCTACCAAACCTATACAGTCCTGTTGGTATCTTCATTTTTTTAACTCCCTGCTTTTGTTTTGCTAGGTCTTGTTCATTCTTACTAACATACTTCTAAAAAATTTGGACTATTACCAAACTTAACAGAGTTTGGACCACTAAGTATGCAAAGTCTCCTAAAAGACACAGAGAAATTCCTGCCAGACATAGGCTCACAACAGTAAACAATGTTTTTGCATACAAGCACTTCCTGCTGCTGTTCAGCCCTATTCAGAATTACTGACTAAGTCAGGCAGGAAAGAAAAGCCATTCTTTTAAACTGTAACTGCTGCTAGGCGTTACTGATGAACAGCTCCCCGAGCGACTAAATTTATGCTCTTTACATCAAGGAAAATGATTTACAAGGTCAAGACCCACCAACTGTCCCAGTACGCAGTTCATATGCGAAGTTTTAATTTGCCTTAAAGTTTCTAAATGCTGGTGAACCCAACCACATCTGCAAACACTAGGGAGAAAAGTAACCATACCACTCTCACCACTTCTCCCTCCCCCATGCCCCTAACAAATCTTCTATTTCAAGTCAGTGAACAAAGTCAATTTAATACAGTAATGCTCTTCCCTCAAGTGAATAGGAGTTTCACATTAGGATCTAGAGAGACAGGTATCTTTCCACTGACAAATTATTTGGAAAAGTGAAGAGCTTTGTAAATACATGTCTCTGGATTCTACTTTACACTTTATCTCCAAGTTAAGTATACTACAGTTCCTACTGACAAGGCCATTTTTTCTTTTAAGTACACAGGAGTCATGCCTTGGATAATGCACTTCTGAAATTCATAGCAGATTAGCTCGCCTGAAAGCAGCAGTAATTGACAATTTCAAATCCTATTGGGAATTCACTTTTTCTTCAAAGCCTGGCTATACTAGACTCAACTTTATCTTGCAGAGTGTTTTCTCAAGATGTTATGGCCATGCTCCTAAAAAAGCCAAAAGAAACACGAACAAGACAACTGCAAGAAAAAAACTGATGATAGAAAAAAAACTTTGCCAGCAATAACCTCAAGTAAAGAGAATCACAGAATAGTTAGGGCTGGAAAGGACCTTAAGATCATCTAGTTCCAAACCCCCTGCCATGGGCAGGGACACCTCACCCTAGACAAAGCTGCTCAAAGTCCCTTCCAACCTGGCTTTGAACACTGCCAGGGATGGAGCATTCACTTCCTTGGGCAACCTATTCCAGTGCCTCACCATCCTCACAGTAAAGAACATCTTCCTTATGTTTAACCTCCCACTTACATCTAACTTCCCCTGTTTAAGTTTAAGCCCACTGCCCCTTGTCCTATCACTACAGTCCCTAAAGAAGAGTCCCTCCCCAGCATCCTTGTAGGCCCCCTTCAGATACTGGAGGTCCCCATGAGCCTTTTCTCCAGGCTGAACAGCCCCAACTTTCTCATCCTGTCTCCATATGGGAGGTGCTCCGGTCCCCTGATCATCCTCGCGGCCCTCCTCTGCACTTGTTCCAACAGTTCCATGTCCTTTTGATGTTGGGGACAGCAGAACTGCACACAATCCTCGAAGTGATGTCTCACAAGAGCAGAGTAGAGGGGCAGGATCATCTCCCTCAACCTGCTGGTCACGCTCCTTTTGACGCAGCCCAGGATACGGTTGGCTTTCTGGGCTGCAAGTGCACACTGAAGCCGGCTCATGTTCATTTTTCCATCAACCAACACCCCCAAGTCCTTCTCCGCAGGGCTGCTCTGAATCTCTTCCCAGACCAATCTGGAGCTGTGCCTGGGATTGCTCCGACCCACATGTAGGACCTTGCACTTGGCTTGGTTGAACTTCGTGAGGTTAGCATTGGCCCACCTCAAAAGCGTGTCAAGGTCCCTCTGGATGGCACTCCTTCTCTCCAACGTATCAACCGATCCACACAGCTTGGTGTCATCGGCAAACTTGCTGAGGGCGCACTCAATCCCACTGTCCATGTCACCAACAAAGATGTTGAACAAGACTGGTCCCAACACCAATCCCTGAGGGACACCACTCGTTACTGGTCTCCAGCTGGATATTGAGCCATTGACCACAACTCTTTGAGTGCGGCCATCCAGCCAGTTCTTTTTCCACCAAGTGGTCCATCCATCAAATTGATGTCTCTCCAGTTCAGAGACAAGGATGTCATGCAGGACAGTGTCAAATGTCTTGCACAAGTCCAGGTAGATGACATCAACTGCTCTACCCCTGTCCATCAGTTCCGTATCCCCATCATTGAAGGCCACCAAATCTGTCAGACATGAATTGCCCTTAGTGAAGCCATGGTGGCAGTCACCAACAACCTCGTTGTTTTTCATGTGCCTTAGCATGGTTTCCAGGAGAGTCTACTCCATGATCCTGCCAGGCACAGAGGTGAGGCTGACTGGTCTGTAGTTTCCTGGTTCTTCCGTTTTCCCCTTCTTGAAAATGGGCATTATATTTCCCTTTTTCCAGTCGTTGGGAACTTCACTTGACTGCCATGATTTTTCAAATATGATGGACAGTGGCTTAGCAACTTCATAGAGTATACTTCAAATCATGCCTTGGAGCAAAAGCCTTCTTCAAACGTTAGCAGCAGTTAGCACAATAGGCTTTTTGTTGTTTAAAACAATAAATGAGGTGTCCTTCTACTTCCTTCAGAAGGCTCCTGAAGGACATATAATCAACCTATGTACCACAAATCATTCCAGGTTCTTTTGCAGGTTTTGCTCAGTGATGAATGGTTGTGCCACTGTCAAAATAAGTGTCTGCTTAAGAACATGCAATAGGATAAAACATCAAACCCAGCATATAAATATACACAACAGAGGCTGCTAATTGCAGATGTAATAAATAAAACTTCCACACAACTATGGTCCTATAGCACGCATATTTATGTAGAATATACTACAAATCACACTTTGCTAGATGACAATTTTGGCCAACCACATCAGTTATAATTTTTACAGAAGCGATCAATACAAGCTGAGGTAACAGAACAAAAAAGGCCATCTTCAAGAACACAAATAAATATAAGAGAATAAACATACTTTGGGCAGTCTCAAGTAGCTGTTTTGCTCCTGTAACGTGACAGGACTCTGCCTGGTTATTTAAAATCCTTAACACAGCATGAAACCTAACCCTAATGGCTTCTGAATATGGAAACTGGAAAAGTTAAAATTAATGAGACAGTAAATAAAGCTATGATGTGAAGTACAGTAGAACTATTTCCAGCACAATGCCGACCCAGCCATTTGGCACAAACAGAATCTAAAACTTGGGATGATATTTCTGGGGTGCTCTCAAAAGAATAATGATTCATCCGCTTTTCCATTTTGAAAAGAATGGATGGGGAACCTTCTTAGGTTCAATGGTTTGCAAAACTGTTGAATATTTGTAAACCTGAAAATCAGATGTGAGGAAAGGGAAAACATTATTCAGGCACAAAATTACTGTCACAAAAAAAGACCCACCAAACAACCCTGAGCTCTGAGAAACTGAAAAATATTTTTAATAAGTGAGAAGTGAAATAATTTCTGCGTAGTCCAAAACTCAGTGTGTAAGAAATAGCCACCTTCAGCTACTCCCTACTTCATCATCGGTTTTGCTGTTAGAGAGGCCAGACTCAAAGCTCCACAAATTCATTGGCTTTCCTGATGATGGTTTCAAATATTACCTCCTCTCCAACTGTAGGCAGTTATTTTGCCACTTTCATGGAGTTCTACATAACTAACTGCCTTGGGAGTCTGCCGATTTGAGGATTAACACTGTATTCTTCTATATGGGTCTTAGGAAGCAGGATGCTTGAGTGATAAGGAATACTTCTCAATGGAATTATCACATATTCAGCTGATGGTAGGGCTTTTCTCCAAAGGGCTGAATTTATTATTCACTATCTTGAGGCAGTTTCAATATTGCAAGAGGTTCATTGCAATATATACATTCATTTTTATTTCATGCTGCACAGTGGTTTTCATGCATTTGCAAGTTTATAACAAAATCAAAACTAAGTTTTAAAACCTAGCTAGCTATGGATTATAGTACGCAAACAATCAGAGCAATTAACCTTTAGATTTTTTGGTAACAATTCCTCCAGATCTCTGACTTTCTTTTATCCAATAGCTCATGAACAGACTGCATGACAGATTAAAAGGCTTTTCAGAGAGAGTTCAAAAAGGCCTTTTAAGTGCAGTGCAATTCCATTAGCTCACCCATTCAGGATGCTTGTCATAAAACCCCTTTTATTTACATTGCTCGAGAACTGTAGCAATGGAAATATTAAAGCATTTTGAGATCTGTGACAGCTAAGTAACAAGTGTTTATTGCTAGGGGACTGCAAGGAACTAGACATGATTCTTATAGAAAGAAAGAAAACAGAAAGATCACCAGCAAATCTGGCTTCTCTTCTGAAGAAGCTATTGGACACTGATAAGGCAGAAACATTAAAACCATTTAGAAATGTATTATTTATGAAGAGGCTGTCATTAGGAATTTTTCAAAGAAGATTAAGGCTCACAAATTAGTCTGAATTCTCAAAGTACATTGCTGAATCAGTAGATAAAGATAAAGACAGTGGAAATGATCTCATTTGAACATTTGATACTTTAATATCCAACAGCTTGATTTCCAGCCTCACAAGCACAAAACACAGCTGAAAGAGGACAGCTACAAGACAACAGAAGGCCAAAGCAGTTCACCCTTAATAGGAACACTGGGATACTAAAAAAGGTCTCCTTTAGCATCCTTATGGCCAATATCACAGTGAAATTCCCACAGCTTAGAGTAATTATTAAAATCACTTGAGACCTGTGGTTCACATGGGTTCTGAGCCCCAACACTGTAAACATGGTAAACCCAGGAATGTATGCTGTTTCACGTGTGTGTAACGTATGAGGCATGAGGAAGAACTGTACCAAATAAAACTATCCTCACCTAGCCCAACACACAGCAATATTAAAGAAAGGAGGCAAGAAATACAAATTACGCACAGAATACGTGCAACAGGCACAGGCTGTGCTACCCTTAGTGAGTACCAAAATCTGTTCTGACTTAACTTGGGTATTAATTCATTTATTGTATAGAGACAACAAGACTTAGGCTAGTTCACATCTTTGTAGACATTTTTAAGGACATTAACCAGTAGTTTGGCATCAGGGTATCTCGTTCTGAGAAAAAAAAGGGGGATGGGACAGGAGTGGCACCAGAGCTGTAACAACTAACCTGTTATGCATGTTATTCAAGAGCTGAAAAAATAAAGAATTTAGGAAATAACAGTAGACCTCAAATGTCTTCATGTTAACATCCACTAACACTGGGTATTAATACCCAGGGGTCACAGACAAAAACTGGAAAACTGAGGACTGATAAAGTGATAAACAAGATTTCATTTTTCTTTAAGTAGTTGATGGAAGAATTCCCACCCAACAGCAGCAGTACATTTTTGATACAGGAGCACTGTATCCAACTGGAAAGTGAAACAAGTTAGTGATAGAAATCAACCTATCTCAATTCCAGTAACACAATACTAAACTCCCAAATTCTCAATTATTTACTGTAGATATCTGATCCCAAGGTAATGTTTTACATTCTACAATATGTGAGAGAAAAAAAAAACCAAAAGACAACTAACATTGTGACAGCTGTTTTTACTGATTAAATTAAAATATTAATATAACTGGCAAATCATGCCTTTTCCCAGAAACTTATGAAAAAATAGAAGGTAAATATTTCAGATTGATCTCCCCCCCACACCTCACCCCCGAGTGCATGAAGAACACTTAGGCAAACCACTACACATTTAAACCAAAGTATTATAAAAGGTAAGTGGAATATATTTGGATACTTACAGGCTTATCTATTTCAGCCCCTGATTCTGCATGTGTCTAATGGGAATAGATTATCCGGGAAGATGAGGGAGGAGAATGGCATTTTGATGATCCTAAGCATTCTAAACCTCAGTCTAGTCTCAAATGAAAACTTAAAATAAAAACTTGGATCTGCTGCCCAACATTGCTAGTAAGGATAGTTAATAAGCCTGAAACAGTACAGTAAATTGTGCTCATAAATTCCCTATGCAGAAGAATGAGTGACAGTACAAGGTTGGAAAAAAATTGTTTGCCAGTGACTGAATGTAGAAAGCGTTAGCTTTCAGACAAAGGTTCCAACAACAGTTTGATAGTCAAGATACTGAAGACAGCTTTACAAATACCTTCATCATGCTGGATTAGAACTGAAATGTAAGTCTATGCAGAAATAAGACAGGTTACATTCTGCTATGCATATTATTACTTGGTAATCTCCTCTCCCCATCAGATTTTCACAACCTCCCCTGTCCTGAGTTCTGCTATGAATTATAGATATTGTTCTGACAAAACTATTAAGATGATGAAATAGCAGCCAGGCTACTTCAATACCTTATACCTGAAACTTGAAAGAAGGAAAAATATATTTAGAAAAGACTCCCTGATGTGCAGGAGTTAGGTTCTGAAATAGACTACTTCTAGTTTGAAGAACCTCAATAAATCCTTATTTTGACATACTTACCACTTGTAGAGAAGTGAATGCCAAGGAAACAAATAACAGCAACTAAATTACTATTGGAAAGAGGAGTAATACTTACACTGCAGTCTTTGCAACTTCTGATTCAAATTCATAGGGCTTTTGGGGAGTGTTGTGGTTTTGTGTTGTTTTGGGGTTTGGTTTGTTTTTAACTAGAGAGAAAAGACCTCAAAACTACAATTCAGACCTATGAGGGCCAGGAACACACTCCAGACCCAAGAGTTTATCACCTACTGTATCAGGCAAAACCCAAACCAATCCCACTAATAAACATGGATTTATCCCTCATTTATACAGTTAAGTGAGAACTGGTGGACTGCATGCTGAAAAAAAGAAACTTCATTTGAAGGCAACTGGCAGTTCCACCTTTATATTTTTTGTTTTTTCTTAAAGTAACTACAAATCGTTTTCTTGATCATGGCTGTAACATAAGCACATTTACTATGATACGTGAATACACATGTATGCATGGAGAATAATTTGCACACTTGAGAATTTCTTACATCACGTATTTATTGTTCTGCCACAACCACCGTTGACAGCAGTGGCAATTATTCACCTAACGCTATTGATTTTTTTCACCTTGAACCTGGAAGTTTTCACCACACTGAAGGTTCAGCAAGGTGGGAACTTGCATGAAATCAGACAGTTTCACACAATGTACTTTCTCAAGTGCACCTTTTAGGTACAACACATATAGCTAAAATAACTTTGAAGGCTCAATTAGTTGCAAAGCTTGATTACCTGTGGGTGTACCTCAAGCTTCCAGAACTCCCAGCAGTCTACTCATTATGAGTCACCCTTTGATGCATTAGCTTTAAATGAGCCAGATGTGCTGAAATATTTAAGTCCTTAGTTAAGCCCTGGGGACTTTAGAGATACTCTACTATCTGTAAAGCATCTGCCTATATTACTAAAGAGATATAGAGCTATGTGCACACATTGAAGGCACAAGAGTTTCTACAAACTGCCTTAAAATAGGCATGTTTTCATTAAATACATGTCCTTTATGGATAATAAGTTAAAAAGTAAATGCAAAGCATTTAGTCTGACATTTGAAATTGTTAGGGTTTATAAAGGCATTTTCTCAGTAGAAAGTTTATGAGTACATTGAGCTTTGGAACATACGAAAACGCGATAAAAATTCCATCGCCTACCTGTAGCAACATTACTCCTCTTTGAGTAATTAATTTAGACATTAGCTTATGTCTCTCTTTGAGGACATAAACTAATGCGAAATGTTTTCTACTTGTTTTACTGCTTGCAGCACTATCCCATTTTCTGGGATTACAGTCAGATTGTAAACCTGAATTAGCTGAACAAAACGCACTACTTCATTCTGTTTCAAAGATGATTAATCTAACAAGACAGCAAAGTAAACTAGGTGTAAGCAAATGCAGAGCAAATCCAAGGAAACCAAAAGGATATTCACTGTGTAACTCTATGGCTTTTCTAGGAAATGGATTATCAGTGCCACTATGAGTCAAGATGTTACATAGGGTACACTAACAAACCGGGCTTCTGCTTTTTCATCTTACCATTTCAGTATGACAGTACCTTCAGCACCAGCAGACATGATACTGTAAGGCACTCCGCTGTTTCAATTCCAAATGCTTTAATACTAACTGGGAATTGTACATACTATTTGCTATTTAACATCCCTTGAAATAATGTCATTCTGGCTTTGGTCAAACATGTTCTCTGCATTCCTGGCCAAATAACCCATCCACAGCCACAATTTTTTCTTTTTATTCTAGATGCCAATATAAGTCCTGTCCACTCACCACAGTAACTGCGCCAAATAAAAAGTCTACACTCCTTCCCACACCAAAAAATACCAAACAAACCCAAAACCCTTAACCAAACTATTATGGCATCTACTGTATTCACACTTGTAAGAAAATATTCAAGATGCTGATAAAAAAAAACTTCTATTTTCAAAGTATTACCTAATTTCAAAATATAATCTGTTGTGGTTTTAGCTGGTTCTTGTAAGCACATTAGGCCTTTCAGCAGGAAGCTTCTGTTTTGACTGACTATAATCTGTATCCTTACTAAATGGGTACCTGGGTCTGGCTCCAACACCAGACAGATATCCACTTACCAGTAGTTGGTGTCTGGTCTATTTAAAAGTGACAGTACATCTTCCACAATGCTCAAAGTAGCTACAGATACTTTTTGACAAAAATACCTATAATAAAGGTAAATCAATATAGTGAAGGGCAATCGCACATTTTGATGGCATGGCCATCAAGGCTTTTATTTAAGCAGCATTCAGGAAGGTCAGTGCTTATTTTTTTATATAAGGCAATTTAATAACTGTAAATATATCTTTCAATTCTGAAACTCAAGCAAGGCCTCTAGAAGATTAACTGTAGCCTAAGGCTTCACTGAAATTGTATGCACACTGTATACCCCAGTGAAGCAAGATTGCAGCTATGTCATTTTCAACGGAACTGACTATTGATATGATTTGAGTTTCCTTTATGGCATCAAAAATAAAGGAAGCATTACTAGATGAATGTTTACTAGCTAATATACATATACTGCATATACACAGTGGCATATTTCCATCCCAAAATGTATCTTGAAAATATTCCATATCTTTCATATAACATAGCTAGTTCAGTACTGTATAAAATACCTCATCAGCTATATATCAGTATATATTATATATATCAGTATATATATTACATATAAGCTCCAAGACTCATTCTCCTCTGCAAATGTGAACATTAGTCTGCTTTACACAGAATTCTCTGCACCGATTCCCTTGATCACAACTGCCTGTGAAACAATGCTACTGTCAAAAAGAACAGAAACCAGTCAATCGTAGACAGAACTGAACATGCAAGATGGGATTTTTACTTCTCTGCAGAACAGGCAGCTGAACTTATTACTTATCAGAATGGAAATCTTCCTGTGAAGCTTGTGTTAAGTGAAGCAAAACCAGCAAGAGTCAAAAAGTAAAGTATGTTGATGCTTAGCAAAAAATTCTACAGACCTTACACATCAGCTGGTCCCCACTATAAAGCTTCGGCTCATGTATGCCATGGCAGTACTTTGCACAACAGCTTTCGCTGACTCGTATTCAAGTGTCCTCTTGGAAAGCCAGCTGTTACGCCAATAAATTGTTGAATTCAACATAAGTACAGGTATTTTCACCTTTCTTTTTTCTCCCAGCCTCTATATGTTCCAACATCCATTAAAAGAAACTACAAGAATAACTTTTATGAGACTACCTCAAACTTAGTTTTCATTAATGTTATAAGGGCTGAATTTCTGCATGCTTCAGCTGAAAAGTGAAAGGTAATTTATCAGCTGCTTTCAATCTGGAAGCTAATGGAATCAGTTCTTCTGGTGAAGAAGGTTAACCAAGTTCTTCTATACTATTCTCCTCTTCCTACATAGGAAGATTTTAAATCTTTTAATTTTGAGTGAACAAGGTGTAAAATCATCTTCCAAAGAAAATCAGTTTCGTAAGCAGATTTATATTTTCAGCACCATCTGTTCTCTTATATGACCTATTGCTTTAAACTAAGGGACCGAAATGCTTCTTAGGACTACACTGCTATAGTGAAATTCTGAAATTTGCAATAAGCTGCCTGCATACAAGTTGTCTTATTCCATTCCCATACAACATTTAGACAGTTTTCCCAAAGCAAATCACATATTCTTAATAAAGTTCACATTTTTTTTAATTAAAATAAAATTGCAAAATCGCATTCAGCAGAACTTGTCTTTCAGTAAAATATGAAATCTAAAGTCATCTTCTAGGAAGATACAAATGTCCACACATATTTGAAAACACTGAATTGAACTGAAATTGAAAATTATTGTACAAAGCCATGAAAGAATTTGTGCCTGCGGAGCTTGACATAAGTTACAACATCACAGGAAAATGAATGTATAAAACTGATTATAATTAATGACATTAAATTTAAATTGAATGCTTTCATTATACACAAGAAAGTCATTTACCCACTTTTTTTAAAGTTTTGCAATAAAACATAAGCAGGAAAGAACACAAAAGACCATCATCATAGTGCTAAAAAGCAAAGTCTGATGCAATTCAAAGCAAGAACTAAGCAAGGAAATAAACTTTCCTTATTAACCAGACAGTGTCTTTAACCAAGCCTGCTAGGAAAAACCTTCCTTATTCAGATGTTCATGTTTCTTCAGGGATCAAAGTCCCACCTCTAAAGCCATGAGGGGTATCTATCTTAATTTCCCTTTCCCCCACATCTCCCCTTAAAGATGGAGAACAAATCCCATTCATGGTGCCATTTCCATAGAAGCACTGGCCCTATGCATTGCAAGCAAACTCTGCAACAAAGGGAAAAGGGAAGAGCAAAGAAAGGAAGAGAGGTCTCTCTGGGTCCCGGCAGGACTTGCACTGTAGCACCGCCAGCCATGACTCCCAACTTCTGTGCAAGAGTGCCAGCTGACTGCCCAAGCAGGTAAGATAGCCAACAGATAACAATTCTTCTCTTAGCCAGAAAAAAAAAAAGTCCTTTATGATTACTTCTAAAAGAATATCTTGTGGCAATAAAAATAATAACAAAAAACCTTAACAGCAGTATGGTATCGACTGCTGCTGTAGTAAACATCATACTGGATATTTAAAAGGCAACAAACTAAGGCCAAGCTACCCCTCTCTCCTGAGCCCTTAATAGTACCAGTGCAATAGAAGCAACTTTAAGAGGACTGCCTACTAGCCTGTTCCACCCCTAAATACCTTTTCTTTAGAAAGTAAAATAAAAGCATAGGTAGGGTTTCTGTTTCTTGCATCAACTAGAACCAACCTGCATTCTAAACATACAAATATGCAGGGAAATAAGCGCTTTCTAATTAATCATCTTTGCCAGGCACTGAATTTCATTTAAAAAAAAGTAATAATAATAAAAAAATAAATTTAGTGAATAGAACAGAAAAACAGAGAAAAATCTTTCCTCGCAGATGCCAAAACCCATTTCTGATTATTAAATTATTATTTTACCAAAGAAATAATATCTCTTTAGGATCATTTTCCATAGATCCTGAACTCTGGCTTGCTTCATCTTCCATAAACCTAAGCTGAATACTTGCCAGCTTCAGAGCTGCCAAATCACACTGCAATATCCTACTGAAAAATCATATTATCATTAAACAAAAAAATTAAGTTAGCCCAAAAATGATCAATCATTGAATTGTAAATAATCCTTCATGGGATCTGTATTATTTCATCCCACTCAAACCACTAAAGAGTTCTGACTTCCAAAAGCAATCCTTGGACTGGTATCAAAATTGGCTTGTTGATTGAACTATGCATACATGAAAGCAAAATCAGGACAAAAAGGATTTTGTGAAAACCAGCATTAGAGGAAACATTTTTCGTAACCATTTAATACAAATTTGTCACAAGAGCATAACTGCAAACAAAAAATGTAATTTACCTATAACTACATCATGGCCATCAACCAGGCCTGCTGAGAACAGCTCCTGAGAAACGCCATCTGCTGTGTCTGTCCAAAAGGTGAAATGAATAAGTATGAGACCCCACAAAAACAACACAAAATATCAGTCATCCAATGCATTTTAACAAAAATACATTTTAGTTTGAAAACACCCATGGAGGCATGCTTGAATTCAGAATTATCTTTAATTAGGAGGAAAAAAAGATAATTAACTTATCAGCCTCTGCGCAGCAAATTGCATGAGGTGATCTGATTCATTGCAAACCCCCTACAGACCTTTCTTAGCCACCAGCATTTCTCCTCTATTATCTATGTACTCCTACATAGTTTACAAGTTCAGTATCTTCACAACCAAGAATATAAACTACGTTTTAGTGTGGTTTTCACTGTTTTCTTTATCCTCTCCATTGTTCTGAATATCTATACAGAGACACACTATATAAACTTTCTTGTTTGTTACCAGTGGGACAAAGCAGTTATGGGAACAGTAATTATTTAGAGCTTTAGGCTTAAAATAGATTTTAAGTACCGCAATGAGGGAAATTCAGAGGTTTGGATCCATTTTCCAGCAACTGCTGTACCAAACTGAGTTAATTACCAAGTCCCTGTGACTAGTACTTGCTGTTGGATTCAGACTTTAGAAGGTTTAGCGGTAAGTAGGAGGAAACAGCAGGAACTAGCCTAAATTCCATCTAAGTCTCAACTATAATATGGCCACAATACCAAATATCTGCATTGAGCACATGCTTCAAGACAGTTACATTATTTCCTTAAGAAACACACACAGGTGAAAAACAATATAGCTGAGCTAGCTGCAATTTCTGGAGAGCTCTGAGGATGACAATCACAGCTGCCTCTGACTGCCTCAGCGACTACTAGAAAGAGACCTGGTATGGCGTATTCTCTACTTTTTGGCCAACTAAGAATTCTCAAATGGTTTACGTAAGTGCTTAGAGTGTATTAAATAATTCTTTCAACAAGTGACTAAAGCAGGATAGTCTGTGCTCAATTAAGGAAGAGATCTTTCACATTATTACCCATTGTCGAAATCAATGAGAAATGCAGGTAGACAGCAGAGAGTATATCCATGCATGGAAATACTGCACACAAAAGATATGATGATTTACAGGAAAAGAGAAATCCCTTCAGTCTAGATTAATTTTTTAGGTGGAAGCTCTTTGAAGGCTATTCTTAAATATAATAAATACTGACTGCTGAAAACCATGAAATGTGTTCATAGTTCAAACTGTTGCTATTAAACAAGAATGATACCTTCTTATTCAACATATCAGCTTCCTGTGCATTTTATCCCAACAACTGATTTTCTTCAAACAAAAGTAACTTTATAAGTTATACGAACTCCCAGCACTGGAAAGCAAATACGCTCCTACAAGCCTGCAGTAGAGTTTAAAATTTCAATGTAAAAATTTATTTCTGGTGATGATACCAAAGCTACAGATGAAATAATTTTCAGTTGAAGACAGCATTGTTAACAGAACTTCTTTTATTACACAGGAGAAAGAAGCTTAAGTATTATCACCATCACCCACACACTTTCATGGCTACTATATTCCACCTACTACGATGTTTTCCACATGTGAAAATGGAAATTCCAAAGCTGTAAGTATTGCTATTCATGATCTATATATATATACCACAGATAATTTCAATAAGACATGAAATTGATAAAGTACACTGTGGATCAAATCTAATATATACTATATATTATGCAACCTTGCCACTAGAATTTACATACATCTGCTATTCTTGTTCAGCTGAAGTTCAATATAAAGCTCTGCAGTGTAGGAAACAATCCAGAGAGAGAGTCTGTATCAAGCATAAACAGTAATCAATTTCTGAAACACCTTTCTGAGCAATGAGAGAATAATTCAACTGAAGGAGCCTTACCTCTGCCTGGAGTAAACTCAAACCGTATGTCATTAAGTTCTTTCCTGGAGTTCCTGAAAAACATTGAGTGTATACATTAAAATGTAATGAAGACAGAACAACTATTCAGTTCCTACACTCGAAGAACACCTATGACACTGATAATCCCATTTTCATACTGTGAATTTCCTCAACTTGAAAAACACTGCTCTCCAAAAGTGCCCACACTGGAGAGACTCCACCACATTTTCATGGCAGTATTCTGGGAAAAACTAACAGAAAGATAAGTTTAAGCTGAGAAATACCTACGGTAACCTAAAGGATAAAATAAGATCCTCTGGTAAATATTTTCCTTTTCATCTTCAAAAGACAGTCTACCATACTGACTCTGCTAATTCAACATAGTCTGAAATAGTATGCATCACCTCTTCTTCTCCAAGAGTATCCACTCGGACTTAGAACTCCCCATCTGAGATCACATTTATACAAGACATGCTCATTTAAGAGAAGAAGTATCTAGCAAACATTATACGCTAAAAAGCGGCATTTGATGCATGGTGTTTATAAAGCTGTTTTGAAATGAGGAACTTATCTCAGTGACCTCCATTGTCTCAGCAGTGAGGTTCTAGCTACACATAAAATAAGCAGCAGAGTGTGAAAGCCAAAGGTTTTTATCCTTCCTGTTTGAAGATTGCTTTAACCAGTTCATTGCATGACACTCTCATAAGGGACTTAATGCCTATATTAAAGAATTCCTTCACAGCCTCATACTGTGCTCCAAACCACCATTCCTTGCATGTTTCCAGCTTCAGTTTTAGTTAATTTCTACCATCAATAAAACATTAGCCTCTTTGCAAAATAGATGTCCATCTCATTTTTGGAAATGGCAAGCCAACTGAGCATAGGGATGAACTTAATTGCTGTAGCACACTCTTTTTCCAATGAATAGCTCAATCCACTTGAAAAGCTAATAGCAACAGAACGTGTTTTGCATTCCATTATTCTTCTCCTCAGCAAGGAAACTGTACGCAAGCTCATATTTCAGTGTACCAGGCCATGAAGTCTTGCTGTGGGAAAACTAAATCCAATAGGCAGGCATACTCAGCTGTGACTTACAGCTATTATCACTTGCTAAATACCTATAAGAGTATTACAGTTAAAAACCAGCAACATGCAGGAACACAAAAATCAAAATGACTGGCAACACAGACAAAGGCAAGATAGCAAACCCTGAAAAATAAGTATGCCACATGCAGGGCAGAAAATGAAAAGTACTCATTTACTGAATCCACTTAATGCTTCAAAGCTGAAGGAGTTTTGGGTTCCTAAAATTCTACTTTAAATAAAGAATTATGGGAGCTTAAAATCACTAATACAAAGCTGCAAATAATGCAGCTAGCCAGAACAGATTCACGAGGTTCACTTACTTTTGCTATAGAAATCTGCTGCCATTATATGCAATATTGCACTGTCTATTTTTATTCTACAGAGAATTAGCATGAATCTCAGTTCGTTCTTCTCTCCCACTAAAAAACCTGGATAGTTTTCTGTCTAAATAAAAAAACATATGACAATCCACTTCACTTTGCTGAAATTAATTATATCTAATAAGCTTGTTAAAACTGCTGCTTTCTAAAAAAGGGAAGTTGCACAGAAATTTAGCATTTTTCTTAACATATATTTTGACTGGACATGGGATGCAGCTCAGACTCAGACACTGATTTCCTGCACATGCTTTTGAAGTCAAATGCTAAAACCAGCAGAGAAGCAATTCTGTAGATTTTGCACTCTTATAGTTAATTACATAAAAGTAATAAATTAGGGTCTCAGACTGTATGTTTCCACAAACCTCCCGTCAGTAGGATATCCACCATAAAAATGGCACTCTCATGAAAATTACCACCTTTCCAATAGACTGATAGAGCTACATGAAAGACCAGCTGCTCACGATATAGACTCATCAGGCAGCACGCAAATGGGGACATTTTACTTTGTCTCCAAATTGCAGAATGTCCCAAACAGAAAATTAATGAGTCAAATCTGTTTAAGTGAAAGTGAAAATTCAGGGATTCAGCCATCCAACTCTGGATGGCTACCTGGAATTGTTACACTCTGAACTCTTCTGAACTTAGGACTCTGGTGCTTTCCTTTTAATGGTATACTATGACTCAGGAAAGCAAAACAAAAGTTCAGCAAGAGTAATTTGCTAGAAGCCTGTAAGTGCTTTTGCTTACAGTTCCATTACCTTCCAGACATTTACTTCCATAAATTATTTATTCCATTATATATTCTACCAAGTAGAAGATGTACTTGAGCTATTCCCTAAAAGCTGCTCATACTCTTCTCCAGTCTTCAGATAACTCTCTGGTTCTAGTTAGCGTCACTCTTACTGTAAATTAGTTTACCGGTTCCCTTGATACACTTTGGTGACAACTGTTTGGATTTGTTGACTTATTTGCAGGCAGAGTTTCCAAACAGCATTTCATTTGTTCCATTGGAGCTCTCTTTTTTTCTTAGATCCATTACACTCTCACCATGCAGCAGCACACACAGACTTTACTTCTACTAAATAGAAACAGGATTTGAAGAAAGGCACTTATCTTTGTGATTAATAATTTTATCTTCATCATTTCTTAATGGTCCCTAGTTTCTCAAATGCATTCGTGAAAAAGACATTCATTTTAAAGTGCAAACTCAGAATTTTTTGCCATCTCTTATAATACCTCTTATTTTCCTCTTGTTCTATGCCATTACAGACTAATATACCTGGATTATCATGGATAAAAACAGCCCACCTACTTTAAAAAGTAGCAAATTTTGAATACTTTCTTGTATTTTAGTACACTGTAGTGTACTGATATCCTGGAGGTTGCTTTTCATTATGCAGTCACCTCCAACAGTAGGAATTCTACAGAACTGCTCTGAACAAGGCCAATACCAAAGCACAACATGCTAAGATGTTTAGCAGCCATCTTTCTTGCAAAGTAACTTCAGAATTTAAAATTTTACACTTTCTGAAAGCATATTTTGTAAATTTTCATTATTCTTCTGTTTTCATCAGGACCACTTGATGTGCACAATACAATTGCTAGGTCTGATTTTCTAGGGCGTAATGCTTCCTCAAAGAACTAGAAAAAAACCATAGGCCAACTTCATCACTTATCCCCCTGTCTACAAACTGAGACCATCCTGTCAGTAGCATATGAAATGAAGATGCTCTGTTTTAAAGGAACAAGATTTCAGGTATTCACATTTAAAGACAAAGTCTGTCGAATAATTACCTTATGATAGCATAATTCCTGCTATAGTCGATTAGCTATGTTCCATATGCTTGACAAAATATCTACATTGTTGAACTAAAACAGGAAATTGTGGCTGTGTAATGGTGCAACTGTAAATTGGACACATTAAACATCATTATTTCTTTTGTCCTTAAACACAGAATGTCTATCATATGAGTGAGATTCAAGGAAATTAGATGTCTTGGAATTAAACTGAGCATGTAAATCATGCTGGGATAGCTTGATTATATATTGAGCAGCAGATTCTCATTCTTTTTTACTACTACTTCCCCTCCTCCACTCTCCCTTCCCCATTTATCCACCACTTATTATGCAGAATTATCCAAAACATTAGCTCTATTTCCCACAATCTTCAGCAACTTCTATACAGTCCTTAGGGAGAGTGTGTATTCCTGGATAAGATGCATCTTACCATACCTAGGTAGCCATATATTCTTCCTTCCCAAAGGAAGAAAAAATTCTCAAATAAGGTAAGCCAAAAGAAGGGCATGGGCATGTGTGTAAGAACACACAGGTTTTGTCTCTGCATTGCTTGCCGATTTTTCAGACTTCAGCTACTTAGTCATCACATGTGGCTTACAAGGATTGACATACAGAGCTGAGTGTCCAAGAATGCAGGTGATAACAGAATGATAATTAACAAAGCTGATTCGTGAAAACAATACAGAGCACATGTACATCACATGGAAACTGCATCATTTATGGCTTTTGATTAGTTACAGCAGATGCAAAAATTCCGATTTTCTCATTACCTTTTTTTTGATAAAGTTAGAAACCATAAATCACAGGCAGTTCCCCATCACATTTACAGGTTGGGCTGCAAATGGACTAAGAACAGCCCTGAGGTGAAGACTTGGGGATGTTGCTTGATAACAAACTGAACATGACCCAGCAGTGTGCACTTGTAGCTCAAAAAGCCAACCATATCCTGCATCAAAAGGAGTACAATCAGGAGGTCAAGAGAAGTGATTCTCCCCCTCTACTCCACTCTCATGTCACCCCACCTGGAGTACTGCATTCAGATCTAGAGCCCCCAGCACAAGAAGGATGCAGACCTGCTGAAGCAATCCAGAGGAGGGCCAAGAAGGGCTGGAGCACCTCTCCTATGAAGACAGGCTGAGAGACCTGGGATAGTTCAGCCTGGAGAAGAGAAAGCTCCAGGGACACCTTATCACAGCTTTCTGGTACCTAACGGGTGCCTACAAGAAATCAGGAGAAGGACTTTTTACAAGCCCATTTAGCAACAGGACAAGGGGGAATGGCTTTAAACAGAAAGACGGTAGATTTAGATCAGACACAAGGAAGAAATTCTTCACTACAAGGGTGGTGAGGCACTGGAATAGGCTGCCCAAAGGAAGCTGTGAATGCTTCATTCCTGGAAGAATTCAAGGTCAGGCTGGATAGGGTTTTGAGCAACTTGGTCTAGTGGAAGGTGTCCCTGCCTGTGGGGCACGTGGTTTAGAACTAGGTGAGTTTTAAGATCCCTTCCAACCCAAATTATTCTACGATCACACTTAAAAAAGGATGCTGCATCACTTAACCTATAGCTTGCCACAAAGTAAATTCTCCTGTAAAAAACAAATAAACAAAAAGCAAATCAACAACAACAAAATCAGCAAATTATTGCCCATTAGCAAAGTAAACTTACCATTGTTCTCATGGAGTGGTGCTGTCTCCATCTCTTTCACTGCTACTGTGACCATTTTTTTCTGTGTGTAAACCAGGACACTAGACTACACTGTAAACATCCATGCTTTCAATCTATGGCATTTCACAAATACATCCCTTCGCATGAAACACTACTTTCTTAACCAAATGCTACTTTTTAATTCAACTGCTTAATCATCCTTTCCCACGTCTCCAATGGAAAAATAATATAAATAACTCTCATTCTTGCCCACTTTCATATGTAACCATAAATTGCTCTACAGCAACATTACCCAGCTTGGATGGTAACCATTCTTTGCATTAGTGTATCATTTTCCTTTATTATGGATTTCTAGTCCTAACAAGGCACAGGAATGTTATCTATTTCTATGGAGTGCTGAGCAGAAGCAGCAAAAGACAGAACTCTCCTGGAACAACAAATACTCACTTTTCTTAGCCCATTTCCTCAGCACTGAACCTACTTTAACAGACTCCAATATACAGGTGCTTTGGCCTGGGGCACATTCTACTTGCTTGCTCACATATTTCTCCATAGTTCTGCATGATAAAAATTAAATACATATATATATATGAAAGAAGAGAGATATACACAGAGAGATGGATATAGAAATATTTTCTACCTACATATATATACATATAGCTAGATATAAGAAAGAAGATCTATATATATTTATCTTTCCTCTTTCACCCTTTTATTCCTAACCTCCAGTTGAACATGAAGGCTATTACAAGTCAAGGAGAAGTAAGAGAAAACACTAAAAACAAGCAAACAAACAAAACCACCAAACAAATAAAAACAACGAACAACAAATCCAACAGAAAACCCAAACCCAAAGAACAAAAAAGCATAATGAAAACCCAAAAGGTATGCTTTATGGCATGCTCAACAAAATACAAGCTCTGCCTAGGCAAGTGTCCTTAGTTAGCCCATGCAGAGAGGAAGTTAAAGAGCTAGAGCGCCTGCACCATTTGTTGCCTGGTAAAAGGGATGCTCCCTGCAATTTCAGCGCCTGACCAGCTTTGAGGAGGGACATGAGCTAATTAACTAAATCATAAACAAGAAAGTATTCTCAGAAGAAAGTCAGAAGAGCACTTATTTCTTCCATCCACTTTTCAGATCATGACTAGTTATAACTCAGCAACAGAACTGATCCACTTATGTTTAGAAAAATCTCCATCAAGTGTGTTCTCCCTAAAATTCAAGCTTGTACATTGCTAGTTCTGTCAAAACTTAACAAGTTTGGCTAGCAGAAGAGACAACAGCAGAATACATACTGATCTCTGGAACCAGAAATAAATTAGTCTTCAACTAAAATGGTATAAACTTTTTTATGAATGGCACCATAACACACGGTGCACATGGCACCCTTCACCAACCAGGTCTGTCCCTTTCCCATATGCCTACAAGCTTTGTTCCCACCAGAACAGAATTTCCCCACCATAAAGGACTAATCACACTGGCCAAGTCTAAGTCAGTGTCTTTAACAAAAAACACACGCTGAAAATAAGCATCGCGCTTACCACACTTGTACAAAATTTAGGTCTCACTGACGTTCCTCCCCTCCAAACTGTGAACTGCATTGAAACTACCACAGAAGCAAACTAAATTATAATGGAGAAAAAGCCCAAGACAGCATAGCTTAGGAAGCAACGGCAAGCAGTATGGTATTTGCACTGCCTCACTGCATTTACTGGTGTAATTAATACCACAGAGGTCTTTAAACGACTCACTCATTTACACTGTAAAGAAAGCAGAAGTTCACATCAAAACAGAGTGGACTAACCAGAGTGATAGGCAGGTTGTACATCCTAAAGCTGTACTCATCCAATTTTCATTCTACATCTCTGGGACAAGATCTTTGTGTGTACAATGCAAGAAATATAATTGAGGGAAAAACACAGGACTAAGGTTGGTAGGGTTTTTACAAGAAATTTTGCTTGCTATTCTAATGCTGAAGGGACAAATGTTATTTGCCCACATGAAATGTTATTCAAAGTCAAAAGGCCACCTTCCTTCCCACAATAACGGTTCACCCATTTCTCACTTTCACGTGCTCAAGGCATAATGCACAAGTTAAAAATGGTTCCCTTTGTAGCCTAGCTTTCATAGCATTAGTTTATTCCACACGTGTTTTATTTTTCACTCAATACCCTGTATTATACATGGAGAAAACTTTTTCCTTTCTTAAGTCATGGTACATTGCATGCAGTAGAACCAAAGCAGTAATAAGAGAAAGTCTGTTTAATAATTTTGTGAATCAGAACCTTAAAGCTCCTGTAGTAGTACCCCATTAACACTACAGAAGACAGCATTTACTGTAAAGAAACATTAGCCTCCTGAGGATTCACCACATGCTTATGTAAATCCCTTTCTATCTAACATTTCCAAGCTCAGCAGTCATTTACTAATCTATATCCAGGTTCCTCCATTATACAGTACCATACTATCAAGAGCAGATCTTGTCTGCTCAGCATTGTAGAGAAAGATGGTTTTTCTCAACTTATTTTTAATAACTTCAGGTCAATTCCTGATTAAATGGGATGGCATTTCTGTTAACTTTTGGTAGGAGTAAAACCAATGCTTGAGGTCTGCCCTGCTTCCAGATTGCTACCAAGCAGAAAGGGACTAAAATCTCTGTATCAGCCCTAAAATATAGTTCTTTGAATTCCAATAAAACTTTACCATTTACTTCAGTGGTTGAAAAAAAAAATCCATAGGTTTATGACATACCCCTCCATATACATTACTGGAAGAAGCAAATACGTTTAGCATATGATTCTTCAAGATCAAGTTATAGGACTCAAAACTTAAATATACAAGATACTGCCACTACCATTTAATCTTCACATGTTCTTAAGTAAGGAGCGGATCCCTGAAATGATGCAACACACTTGTTAATCACTGTACTTCAAGAGATAGCAGCAATACTAATGGCAAAAACCAGCCAAATTAAGTTTCCAAGACTGAAAACCAGCCAATGTCATAATGAAACACTGTCATCTGGCTGTTAAGATGTTGGTCGGTTCTATCCACAGCTGACAAGTCCCAAGTAGCTTAAGACTTAGAAAAAATTAGAGTGCTTTCAATCTAATAAAAACTGATATAAAAATTAAAAAGTTATAGCAAAACTAAGAAAATGTGCAAGTTGCATGACAGAAGAAACACAGGAAAACTAGCTGATACAAGCAAGTACCACCAGGCAAGTCTGCAAAAACTTGATTATCATTTTAGAAGTGACATATGAACATTAAGTTGCTCCTTCTTATCCACTGGTTTACAGCCCCAAGTCTTCATTCCTTGACACAGAAGTGTTAGAACTAGAGATATTTTAGGTATATCTATACTTCAACATGCTTTTAAATAGGTCTTCTCTCTTTTCTGCAGTTATCGATGCCAGAAGCTAAATCAAAAGAAAGTTATAAGCCCTTCAATTTTTTTCCTCATTATATTTATTCCCAGCTAAGTCAAAGAGCAAGCTCTGGAACAAACAGTATTTTTACCTCAATCCTCAATGACCCATTTCTCTGCATAGGCAGCAAAACGCAGGATGCACTTGAATCATATATTTTGAGGCTCACACTTCCTATCTGCTCTCATTCATCAGCTGGTGGAATCAACTTAGGCAAAGAACCATCAGTTCTGCTGCTGCAGAGAGGGTAATATTAATCATAAGGGTTTTTTTTCCCTAAAATTATTCCTGAAGTAGCACAAGAGTTTTTTAAAATGCAATGGTAAAGATTTAAGTTGTGAAAAGCATCAATATTTTTAACAAGTACTTGAAATACAATGAAGGGGAGTACGCAGTTACACTGAGAATTTATTAATGTGGTAAAATCTCAACGCTTGGTCAAAACCAGAAGTGATCTAAAACTGACCTGTTCCTAGAAAAGAACAGGAGTTATGTACAGATGATGTCAATAATGTTAAAAAACAATCACTCTGAAGGACTCAGTGGGAGCATTTCAATAACAGAGAGGACAACTGCTGCGTACATAATTTGATTAATTTGTTAAAGATTACAGCATGCTGTGGTTATAGTTGCCTTTCTTGGATTTGCCAACTGTTTAACGTACTGCCACCAATATATTTCATATATAATATTTCCATATATATGGAAAGCTCTCTGTATTTCTTGATACTAAACACTATTGATCAGTGCACAGCTGAAGGAAGTCAAACCTCTATTAGCTGCGTGACTACAGTGATACACCATCTGCCTGACTGATAAGAAATACCAGAGCAACTAAGAGATTAAACATGCAAAGGCTTACTTTGTATGCTTCTGCATGCCTGGTGCACAAGAAGAGAGATTATAACCTCTCCATTCAGTGACAAATTCTCCAAGTACAGCATTGTAAAATGGCCACTATGCTTGAAGCAAAACTTCAGCTCTTTAAATCAGAAACTTCGACAGACAGATCATTGCCAGGAGGCCAGGGGTACTTCAAGACAGAGGGCTAGGAAAGTGATTTCATTTATGAAATCAAGACAAAAGACTTGCAACGACTTCTATGGGAACGTATTGGGGTTTTATGCTAGATATTTATAAATCCCCAGTGCTCAAAACAGGGAAGAGCCAAGAGAAACTTTTTGCCTTATACAAACCAAAGAATGTTTTAAATATGTTGAATCATAAACTCCTTGGGTGTGTGCATCCTTTAATTGTCATTGGCTCAGAGTTTTTCACTCCTGATTATCTATCAGTACATGACTGCCACAACCAAAGGAAACTTGCAGGGAAACCAGAAAGACACCTGAGCCACCATATGATTATGACAATTTGCACATCATCTGCCTAAAATTCATGGATCCTGACTAGCTTATCAAGAAGAGTGAGAAGTATGGCAAAAAGTTTAAGTTTTTTGAAATCTTCAGCGGTTTCATCTAGTTTCACTGCCATGGGCCAAACTTTCTCAAAAGTAGCTTTAAAATAAACAGGTTTCAGTACCAAAGCCTGCTAGTAAGGTTCTTCTCCCAGTGTACCTCTTGAGGCCAATTTACTGGCCTGCTTTGTGGATCAAAACTGGATTAATGAATGAGCAGTTAAATTTTTGCTTTTTCCTCAAAAGTATCGAAGTCAGAAACCTGGATCTTTTACAGTGACCTAATACAGTCCTGACCAGTGGAAAGGCAAAGAACCACAACACTAAAGGGGAAGAAGGAGCCAAACCAGGCAGAAGTATTTAAGATGGCTTCAACCGCACCAAATGTACTACATCAACACATTCACTGGCAACTCTACAACAGATAGATGAAGATGAAACAGTGTGGCCTCTCAAACTAATACCATGCCTTTAAAACTATTAGAAAAATAACTAATTAAATTTAGCATTATCAAAATGTAAGCCATATTACAGTTGACCCTTAACGATACAAAATTTACGCTGAGGTCCAATCATGTTTTAAACTGCTTTTTAAAGGAGGTTGGAGGTGATGTTTGGGTTTCTTTGTTGATTTTTGTGCTTTTGCTTTTTTTTCTTCTGTAAATAAAACAATAAAAAGTTAGAATGGAATCATTCAGCAACATCTCCAAATGCAATTGCCTGCATAATTTACAACCACAGCTGTGCAGGTTAAATGCCTATTTCACAGAATCATAGAATGGTTCTGCTTGGAAGGAACCTTAAAGATCATCTACTTCCAAACCCCTGTCATGGGCAGGGACACCTCACATTGGCCAAATTGCTCAAAGCCCCATCCAGCCTGGCCTTGAAGTCTTCCAGTGATGGAGCATTTACCACTTCTTTGGGCAACCTGTTCCAGTGCCTCACCACCCTTACAGTAAAGAACTTCTTCCTTGTATCTAACCTGAACTTCCCCTCTTTAAGTTTAAACCCATTACCCCTTGTTCTATTGCTACAGTCCCTGATGAGGAGTCCCTTTCCGGCATCCTTGTAGGCCCCCTTCAGATACTGGAAGGCTGCTATGAGGTCTCCACGCAGCCTTCTCTTCTCCAGGCTGAACAGCCCCGACTTTCTTTTCCTGTCTTTGTATGGAAGGTGCCCAAGCCCCATTATAATCCTTGCAACCCCCTATGGACTTGCCCCCTAAATATTTAGACGCAAAAAGTAGATTTAATAAACAGAAATGATATATTGATTCTTTGACTCAATTATCAATTTTATATACAAAAGTTGTTTTGATAAACAAATATACCAGTTCTCTGTTTAATAAGTGATGGTATAGCAATTGCATACAGGATTATTTAGGTCTTAATTAAAATAAATTTTTGAATGCTTATTTTCAATAAAAACACAGCAAGGCATAAAAACATCCTTAAGCAGTGAATGAGAAAAGCATAATTTACCATTTTTAAAGAGCAAGCTTTGAAGGAAATAATAGAGGTACAAACAGAAAGCAGGATTAGACTCAATAGTTTAATCAAAGGCTCCTGCTTACTGATTTCAGTCATGATTTAATCATGATTAAGCAGGTTATTTAAATGGAGTTTCCATCCTGTGAAAATAAAATTCAGCTCAGTAACCAAATCCCGGCACCTCCCCAGCTCCCAAGGCAAAGCCTTAGAGGTGATGGCAAAATAAATTATGGGACAGTGATCAACGCTGTAATCACAGGGACATTTATTTCAAGAATTCTACAAATGGTTTTGTTTATGATGTTTGATACCAGATCAATTCCCAGCCTACAGAGAAGTTCTGTTACTTTTCAGTTATAAATCTGCCACTCAGCTGGGAATTTGTTTGTGGATTTTGTTATTAAATACACTGGAGAACAGAAGCTGTTCTAAATAGCAAAAATGATGAGAAATACTTGTCTTGGTGAAGGATGTACTTACAAAAGTAACTGGAATGATAAAAGGTTTTTAAGATTAAAAAAAAAAAGAAATAAAAGGAGGAAAAAAAAAAGTAAAAATCATTGCGAACTCTTGGTTACAGTACTAAGCCAATTATCAAACTCATTCTGCCTTTAGACAGAACAGATGAATAGATTTTGAGGTTTGCTTGTTTATAGGGATTTTTTACTTGCTTAAAAATCAAAACCTTAACAACACAGGAACTGCTGTACTAGGTACCTCAAACCAAGTATGTTTTTAAGAAAGAGGTCAAAAAGCCAGGCCTACATGAAAGCAAGATTAGCGCTTGAGCTTCAGCTCAAACCAGTGAGCAATATCTCATGGTCTGTGTTCCGGCACTCAGAGGAAATCATGTTTCACTTAAGTCTTAACAACTCTCCTGCCGTAGCACAGCATAGGCAACTGTCTGCTACAGACGACTCCTTGGACTTGTCATTCTGAACTGTATCTGTTTGTCCAGCTCCCCAGAAGATGTATTCCTCAGAAAGGATCAAGTGACACACAGTATCAGAGCGTGATAAACCAGCTGAAAAAATGTTTTCATAACAAATACAGACACGCACAAACGTTTGTTTATCTGTAAATAACACAAGCAGAGTGCCATACAAGTCTGCCTTAGCATTTCTGCACACACTAGGTAAAATAAAGGTACAGAATAATATAACAGACAGATCCCATTTGCCAGTGCACCAAGTAAAAAATTTCCATTTGCCCCTCTTGTACTTCTTCCACAGGCTTAATTCATCCAGCATGCAAGAACTGTATTAAATTAGGTTCTGGGACATTCCAAATTACTGTCAGTAAATTATCTTCCTGTCACAGGAGCTAATTTAAAACCATCTTAGATTGCTTCAGATAATTTGCAATTCTTAACTATTAACCATTAACAAGTCTCCTGATTTAACAAGAAATGTCTCTGTTATTAATCTGAATAGTCAAACCCTCTGTCAGGGACCTTCCTAAATCTGTAACAGCTTGGTGGTTAGACTGGAAATTTCCTGGCAAGGGTGATAATTCCTTCCCACCTCTTTTCCTTCATGTCATGGCCACTGGAGGACTATATCACAGCCAATTGCCTTATACCGTCTTTTCAGAGTTTCTGCCAGGGCCCACTACCAAGACACACAGTGTATGCAGCCCCAAGAGCAAAAATCTGGAGTATGGATTTCCTCCCCATTCTCCAATTCCTCTTCTTCTGCGACAGTGAGGAAACAAGCATCAGCATTTCAACACAAGGATCACACAGACAGACCAGCTCAGTTACACGCCATTGCAAAAGATCAAGAAGCAACTGAGAACCAGTACTTTCAGTTCACTGCGGAAAAAAATCAAGCACAGACTCTTAATTAAACTTGAGCTTTAAAATACTAATGGTCTGTATTACATATTTAATATTAGAGCCTTTCAAAAGCTTTGCATGGAATTACCTAAAACACGTTGCTGCTCATTTCGCTTCTGGGGCAACATACTCCAAAACACAACAGTGCAAGAGATACAAAGAATGGTGGAAATTGCCATCTCCAACTGAAGAAGCGACTCAGACAGTAGAGAACATTTTTACAAGTTAGTCCTGCTGAGAAAACTATTAAAACAGAAAGGTATTAAATACAAGGACAAAAAAAAATCAGATACTCAAGTTGGAAACCATCCAGACTAAGAGAGTTAAATACCAATGCTTGCATGAAGAGTGCCATGGGATTCTTTAACGATTATTTCAGAATGTGAGTTGTGCTTCTCATCCACAACAAGGCATTTGCACTAAAGAGAGGCTGGTGTTAATTTGGCATTCCCTACTCAATCACTAAATGAGTCCAACCCTGCTCTGCTTGGGAAGAATAGTAGAATCTGGCCATCCACTAAAACAATTACTTAAATGCATGGATTCTTCTGGCACAATTCCTCCTCTGAGAACGTGATTTTTAATTTTTATGGGTACCATTAACCTTTTGTGAACATACTACTACAAAGAAAAAAACGCAAAACAAACACCTAAAACTGAAGGGGGTTGGTGCAGCAGAGACTCACTGCAAATGAGGGGGAAAAAAACAAGCCAGAGCAGCACTTACTTGCCCCATACACACTCCAGATGAAGGCTGCCCATCTCCCTAGGCTTTGCCCTGTCCCAAATTTCCAGGTGCTACTCTTCAGGTCTTTTGGACCACACTCCCAAGCCTCATAATAAGTTGTTTCTGTCCAAGCTCTAAATGTTTGCATCAACTTCCATGACAAGTTCTCTGCAACCAAGGTAGTTCCCTAGTCAAAGACTCAGCAGTACTGCAAGTGCAACTGGTTTTCTCCTCATTACCCCTTCTTCCTGCCTGAGGACCCTGGGGAAATGCCTCCTCCTCCTCTCAGGTCCTAGCCTAGCCAGTCTCCATCACACAGGAAGGGCTCCTTCCCAACAGTGATGCTCATCTTTTGCTGTCTTCTTAGCTCATAGCATCTCTCTAGGGAAGCAAAAGGAAGGCAATGAAGAGATGAGACCTTCCTGAGCCTTCTCTTTGATGTGTTTACTTCCCTTTTCCTCTCATCCTACCCATCCATCAATTCATCCCTCTTGCATTTTGCCGGTATTTACATTTTTACCCACCTCAGTACTGAGGTTGTTTTTTTCTAACAGTAATTCTCAGCAGCTAAAACCAATGTGTTCTGAACTCATCAAGCTACTGCAGTTTGTGTAATTTGATTGCCTCAAGTGAATTATTTTAAAAGAAACAGCTTCCAACATTTTTGATGATATACTGAGCTTTGAGTTTTCAACTCTGGCATCTAGTGTTCACAATGTTTATCTGAATATCAAGCTATACTTTAAAAGCTATATAATAGCAGCAGAAGAAGCATCATAGCAAATTGTTTCTACCTTCTACCGTAGCTAACTTGCTCCATAATAATACAGTTCACAACTTATAGCTCATTTTAACAAATCCCATAAAAATCCTCTGATGTGCTCAAGTCTCTATCAGCTATATGACTTAATGATCAATTCACCAAAAGGCATCAACGGAACAGTTTAGGCTCTGCAGTGGAGGTGGATAAATGCAGAAATCCCTCTGAGGATATTAGCTGTTTACTACCTTATAAACCCAAGGGAATGCTGCGTGACACAGAGCAAGTCATCTATAGCTCTTTTAGTCACTACAAATGCCAAAACTAGCAGCATTTTTACTTTCTGATGCTCAAAAATATTTACTCAGTAAGTTAATTAAAACAGAAGAGAGCAGTTACGGGCCAGAGCATCTTTCTCCATGTACAGCTGCCTTAAATGTAAGCTCATTCACCCTACAATTACCCCAGCATAAGGACAGCTGTGAAGGGCTGGAATGCAGATGTTGGCTTCTTCCATAACCCCAGACTGATCTGAGGGTTACATCTGTGCAACCTCCAGGTTTACATCTGTGACACAGGAATTTATTTTTCAGGCTTTTATGAAGGAACCCCATACAACTGCCCTTCTGCTGACAAAACACAAAAAACCAGCTGAATCAGTCCAAAACAGATTACAGCAATAGTTCAAATACTAACACTACTGTCTTCTGAAAACAGCCTCTCTGTTGCTTGTCACTTATTTTACCTGGTGTGGTACATACTTGTTACTTCGCTGGAATTCCAGCCGCAGACCTATTCTGGCCTTTGTTTAGCTGAGTGGTAAGGTAAATCCCAAAAATGAGGGGCTAGTGAGGAAGACTCCTAATCCTATGCCCACAAAGCAGCACTATATACTGTTTTATACTGTTACCACAGATACTATTTTTCCAGAGCTGGCTTTTCTGATTTTGCCCACTGCAGCTAGACAGACTCACAAACGCAGAACCTAGGAGTCCTCTACTGCAAGGCAAGGGCCACTGTTAATGTGCCTACAGTAGGTTCAAAGATTAAAAGCTTTTAGCAGAATATACAGATAGGTACTTGATACTGACAGGCAAATGAGATAACTCCTCACAGATAATCCAGTAATGGAAGAAACGTTAAGTATTTTGTTATAAGTAAAAAAATAATCATCAACTCCTTTCCCCAAATAAGGTTTCTGTTAATTTACTGAAGAACAAGACATTCAAATACAAACCTTGACAAGTAATCAGCAGATTGCACAGCCCTGCCTTGCTCGCAGGAGCCTCAGCTGTTCCCCTCGTGGGGTCAACATTGAAGAGGAAGCACAACTATTCAAATGCCATCAGAGGTACCTTGCTAAACACAACATACACAGCAGCCAGCCAGTGGCTGCCCTGAATTTCTTTGAATGTTCCATAAATAAAATAACTCTTGCCTTTCAAATAGTAAATATATAAAAAAAGCTTGAATACTAACTCAGAATCTAGACCACTGGATAAAGGCATAGGAAGCTTGTAGCTCTCATTCTCAGATACGTACTTTGTGAAGTCCCAGCTAAAGGAAAAGTGTTGCCTGGTATACTGCACTCCTGTATTCCCACCAACCACACACACATTGTTTATGCGCTAGCTGTGATCCTACTCACATGCTCAGCTTTCCATCAGAAAGAAACCCAAACACACAGCACAAAGGTGCATAGTTCAGCACCCCTCCTACCACTAAGGCAGGACACAACCAGGGCTCATGGGGGCCACAAGTCTGCACTGCAGAGCAGTCTTCTCTCAAAAGTAGGTCAGCTTAAAGTAACAAAATTTGCTCTGCAAAATTATGCATCCGATTTTGGGGGATTTTTTTGTTTTGGTTTGGGTTTTTTTCCTGAGACATCACCAACAGTGCTCCCAGGCCCCACTGCTGCTCAAGACTGCTTTGTTTTGTTTAAAGGAAACTTTCTGGTTCCTAAAATTGAAATTCTTATTTCTTCCCTCTCTACCAATAACCATCTAAACCTTCATAACTGTCACACATTAATTTAGTTACTACAGATTTGCTTTTAGGGAGGGTAAGGGAAGGGAAGCTTTTCACCCATGAATTAGCAGGATCCTTAACAAGAACAGAAGTTTACCGTGCAAATAAGAATTTGGAAACTCAAGTCTCCTAGGATCAATCTTCCTTCACTTCTGGCTTAAGAGCATAATCCTGACATTTCACTGTACTTGTAGGACTAAAATGTTTGCCCTGTGGATATGCCAACACTGCAAGTAACTGGGTAAAAGCCAATCACTCTATAGGTTTCATCGTAATTTAAAAATACCCAAAGCACCTCACTAGTGCATTCACACAGCAGTATAAATCGGTCTGTTTCGTAATGGTTTCATCTACCTGTCTGTCAGCAGAGAGATGAAAAAGAATATTGACAGCATAACTGGGCAGTTATGCAAATTGGACAACTAAACTGATTCCAAATAATCTTTAAGTCTTTTCTCTCCCCACAATAAAATTTCTTACTCCTCCCTTCAGTAAACAACCCTTGGCAGCCATGCAATTTTTTGCAGCTGTCAGTAGAAAAGTAATCAAAGAAAAGGGAAAATAACCGAGCTCAGCACCCGTTCTATATAGACTTTTTTTTCCTGACAGTTTTCGATGTTACTTTCTTAAAGCTAATTGTTATGCATAAATTGGCTAATTTTTTTCTAAAATACTGGCTGCAATTTTGTAAGTAGTTTCTATTTGACTTTTTATCTTTTTGTTAGCATAAAACCACATAATATTTCACTTTTCCCCATAGTAATCGTTAAGCATTTACAGCCTTTCATAGAAATCCTGTCAATACAAATTGGATGTAAACAAGTTTTAAAGTAAGTAGCAGTAAGTTTAACTTAGCTAGCAATTTAAGGAAAATGGCTTTAAATACATAAAAAGTTATCAATGCTGCTTCTGAAAAAACACCTTTATCTAGGAATGACACCACATAATTAAACAATTCAAATCTTAGTTATTAGCTGGTTTTAATTTAAGGCAATCTGACTCGTTTTAACTGTGTATAAATTTAAGCCAGACAACATATTTGTATCCATTTCTAAAATATCTGTCACTTCTCCACAGTGACTGATCAAACTTGCCAGTGAAAAATGTTTTGAGTAGGCAACTTGTAATACAGCTATGGTTTATTTCTGTCAGAGCCTGACTGCTGAAGTGTGAAAGAAACTCATTAAAAATCTCTCACTGTGATCCTGCATTGCAAGGAAAAAAAGAAAGAAAATACTTAATGAAGGATACCCTTAGCCTGAAGCCATATTCATATTCTGCTTTTCACTTTACACTATTTCAGTAAGCAATTAAAAGACAACAACTAGTCATAGAAACACTATTCATACTGGTCATACTGGGAGATTAAAGAGGTTAACACTTATTTTATGTTAATATTATGAAAGTAATGAGGGAGATCAAGAATCATCCAGCCAACTAAAAAGAAATACTAAAGTAAGTAGAATCTCTTACCTTAATCTTAAGACAAGATTCACTGCACATGGAACTTCACTATATTCGTCACTAACAGCAGGCTGAGACTATTAAAAAAGAAGAAAGTCTTATAAAGGATGCCAAGGGGAAGAAAAAATCCCCAAATACTTGCCATGCTAACAGTTTGAAGTTAGCACAGAATATTTTACACATCTTCTAACTCTCAAAAACCTTTTAAACACTTTCAGTAACGCAGTCTAAAGTATAACTGATACCAGTAAAACTGCCTTATCTCAATTACAGAGATACAAATGATAAGACCTGCATTAAAGCACTGAGTGCAAGAGCTTTTAATCCACCTTGCATCAAAGCTCCAGGAACCTATTAAATAATACGCACACAGTGAAAATACCATGCTACTACTCACATTATTTTTGTGTAACAGTTTTGGTTGTTAAGGAAGTCTTGCATCTACCCATCTGCAAAGAGCTAGCAGCATATCAAAGCAGGCATCACAGCTTGGAAAATGTCTTTCACAGAGAAAAATGAGGAACACGGATATATTTCACACTATCACTCCTCCCTCACACTGTGATACTTTCCCCAGCCCTCAACTAACATTTATACGAAGTCTCAAGCAAAAGTGTGTTCTACATACAGCACTGCTCCGTGTCGTCTACCCTGCTACGATTTCATACTTAACTTGGCATACTGTCACCACTCACAGAAGCCTGGTCAAAAGTTACAGTCAACCCCTTCCAAAACAAAGACTGGCATCGCAAATTTCATTTGTTTATTTTCTGATAGTTTTCCACATTAAAGCTACTTAAAAGAAGTGTTACACAAGGTCTTGCATATATTTTATTATCTATGTATTTGAAACAGAAGTTAATGAATATTTGGAAAATTATTTAATCACTAAAGGGGGAGTAGATTTTTTCCTCCTCCAATTAAGTTCCTTCTCTTCATCTAAACTACTACTATTATTTTTGCATCTTCAGGAGACCTGTTATTTCAGTGTATAGGAATGTGTAGCCCAAAGACCAACAGACACACATTGACAGTGACAAGCTGCACTTGTCGTAGCTCCAAGTCATCTTCCGGAGCGCTTAGAAAAATGGAAAAAAAAAATTAACAGAAGATTTCAAGCAGAAACTTTTTTCTCCTTCATAAACTAAACAACTGCCGTGGTTTAAGCCCAACTGGTAACTCAGTACCAAGCAGCTGTTCGCTCACTCCCCCTGCTTCCTTCCCCCCTGCTCCCAGAGGGATGAGGAGGAGAATTGAAAGAATGTAACTCCCACGGGTTGAGATAACAACAGTCCAGTAACTAAGGTATAACACAAACCACTGCTGCTACCACCAATAATAATAATGAGAGGGGAAGTAACAAGGGAAGAGAATACAACCGCTCACCACACACCAACCAAGACCCAGCCCGACCCAAGCAGTGGTCTAACCCTTCCAGGTAACTGCCCCCAGTTTATATACTGGGCATGATGTGCTGTGGTATGGAATACTTCTTTGGTCAATTTGGGTCAGGTGTCCTGTCTCTGCTTCCTCCCGGCTTCCCCTCCTCCCTGGCAGAGCATGAGACTCAGAAAGTCCTTGGCCAGACCAAAACATTACCAAGCAGTAACTGAAAACACTGGTGTTATCAGCGCTGTTCCCAGGCTGAAAGTCAAAAACACAGCACTGCACCAGCTACTAAGAAGGAGAAAAAATGACTGCTGCTGCTGAACCCAGGACAGTATCCACCCCTTATTCCATACCATTCACATCATGCTCAGATCCCACATTTTCAATATACCATCACTCTTATCTCACATATATATACATATATATACATCCACACAGAGAGAGAGAGCGAGAGATCATTCCTTAGTGCATGGACATAGGAATTCCCTATGAAGCTGCTGAGTCCATCTGGTCCATGATGTCAGGCTCCACCTCTTGTAACAGTCTTTCAGAGCAGGAGAGGCTGTGTGCAGTGTTGGATCGTTGCCTGCAGATGCTGATCGTTCCTTTACTGCAGAACTCGTCTGGTTTCATCAAAGTTCGTTCTTTGTTGGGATGATGGTCTGAGGAAAGTCAGGGCCAGTCGCTGGTGACCTGAAGACATCTACTTGGTGGGCTATAAAAGTGCTACATAGCAGGCAACAGCATGCAATTGAGTTCATTGGCTGTTTTCTCCTAAAATCAAATCTCCTTGAGGTACACATAGGACTTTCCCATCTTCCCGCATTACCCACCAAGTATATCCGGGTCCCTGAGCAAAAGCAATCCCACAAGTGGGTTTGCCTTTACCTGAAGCAGGAATAACCCAGACTGTCTTCCCCAGCAAATTCTTTATGTGCACCACAGGAACTTTGTCCCCTTCTACAGCATGTAAAAGCTCTGACAGGGCTGGACCAGCCCTGTTGGCAAATCCTCTGGTGTTGACAAAGCAGTGGCTTCTGGTAAATGTGTATCCCAATGTTTGAAAGTCCCACCACCCATTGCTCTCAGCATAGTTTTTAACAGCCCATTGTACCGTTCGATTTTCCCAGAGGCTGGTGCATGGTAGGGGATGTGATATACCCATTCAATGCCATGCTCTTTGGCCCAAGTATCTATCAGGCTGTTCCACAAATGGGTCCCATTGTCTGACTCAATTCTCTCTGGTGTGCCGTGTTGTCACAAAATCTGTTTCTCAAGGCCCAGGATAGTGTTCCGGGCAGTGGCATGGGGCACAGCGTATGTTTCCAACCATCTGGTGGTTGCTTCCACCATGGTAAGCACATGGCGCTTTCCTCGGCAGGTTGACGGGAGTATGATATAATCAATCTCCCAGGCCTCCCCATAGTTGTACTTCAGCCATCATCCTCCACAACAAAGAGGCTTTAACCATTTAGCTTGCTTAATTGCAGCACATGTTTCACAGTCATGAATAACCTCGACAATAGTGTCCATTGTTAAATGCACCTCTCAATCACGAGTCCATCTGCATGTTGCATCTCTGCCCTGATGGCCTGAAGTGTCGTGGGCCCACCTGGCCAGAAATAATTCACCCTTGTGTTGCCAATCTAAGTCCATCTGAGCCACTTCAATTTTAGCAGCTTTATCCACTTGTTGGTTGTTCTGGTGTTCCTCAGTGGCCTGGCAAAACAGCTTTCAGCAGGATTTGGATTATTTTCCTCCCTTCCTCAAAGATTTCTTCCTCTGTATCGCCCCACACAATAAAGTCATCAATGTATTGCAGGTGTTCTGGAGCTTGCCCCTCTTCCAGTGCAGTCTGGATCAGTCCATGGCAGATGGTAGGGCTGTGTTTCCACCCCTGGGGCAGTCGGTTCCAAGTGTACTGGACGCCCCTCCAAGTAAAAGCGAACTGTGGCCTGCACTCTGCTGCCAGAGGAATTGAGAAAAAAGCATTGGCAATGTCAATCGTGGCATCCCACTTGGCTGCCTTTGACTCCAGTTCATACTGAAGCTCTAGCATGTCCAGTACGGCAGCACTCAGGATGGGGTAACTTCGTTCAGGCCACGATAGTCTACTGTTAGTCTCCACTCTCCGTTAGACTTTCGCACTGGCCATATGGGGCTATTAAAGGGTGACTGGGTCCTACTGATCACTCCTTGACTCTCTAATCTACGGATCAGCTTATGGATGGGAATCAGGGAGTCTCGGCTGGTGCGATATTGCCGCCGGTGCACTGTTGCGGTCGCAACTGGCTGTTGTTCTGAACTGGTTGTTCTTCGACCTTCAGCAACCCCACAACAGAAGGATCCTCTGAGAGACCAGACAAGGTGGACAGCTGCTCCACTTCCTCTGTCTCCAAAGCAGCAATACCAAAAGCCCATTGGTACACTTTTGGGTCTTTAAAGCACCCTCTCCTGAGGCAGTCTATGCCAAGGATGCATGGAGCCTCTGGATCAGTCACAATGGGGTGCTTTTGCCATTTCCTCCCAGTCAGGCTGATTTCAGCCTCCAGTACAGTCAACTCTTGGGATCCTCCTGTCACTCCAGAAATAGAAATGGGTTCCACCCCTTGATAGCTTGATGGCATCAGGGTACACTGTGCACCGTTATCTAATAGAGCCTTACACTTCTGAGGGACTGATGTGCCAGGGCATCGGATCCACACAGTCCAGAAAATCCAATTGTCCCCTACCTCCACCAGGCTGGGGGCAGGGCCCCTCTAATAGTCATCACAACATTGGACACTTAAGTCTTGTAGAAAGGGATTATTATTCTTTATCACAGGAGCTGGAGTAAAATCAGCTCTTCCACTCCATCTGGGAACCTGCTCACCAGAGACTGAAGCCACAGCTTTCATGGGATGATCATCCCTGACCTTTGTTCTCCTCTTCAATTCACATACCCGTTCCTCCAGAGCTGAGGTAGGTTTTCCCTCCCACTTCGTCATGTCTTCTCCATGATCCAGCAGGTAAAACCGCAGGGTGGCCCATGGCATGTATCTCCCATATCTTCTCTCTTGAGCAGTAGGACGCCTTTTGTTAACAGCTGAGACGTGTGCTGGTACAAGTGACAGCTGGATAGATCAGACAGATCGTCTCTCAATTGTTTGAGCTCCTGGGACAGTTTTTCCACAGCTGAAATGATGGAAGGGGTGAGACTGTCTTTGAACCCTTGGAGTTTATGAATCATTTCATCCACTGTTAGTGGTACTATGTCATTCCAGGTTACTGTTGCCAATGAATGGGCATATGATGACAGTGCATTCCATGTAAATTTCCGCCACATGGGTCGTGTATATTCAACTTCATCTGGATCTATGGGTGCATCCCCATTATTCAGCTTGATGTGATAGATCACCTCAACAATGGCTGATTCCCTCAGAGACTGGATGCCTTTCTCTAGAGTAGTCCACTTGGCCAAATGACTCATAACATCGTCCTTGTATGGAAACCTTTCTTTCACAGCTGCCAAGAGCCGCTTCCAAAGGCTGAGGGACCTTTTCTCTCTTGCAATTGCTTTGTCAATTCCCCCTTCCCTAGCAAGTGATCCCAGCTGCTTGGCTTCCCTGCCTTCTAGTTCATGACCGTCAGCCCCATTGTCCCAGCATCAGAGCAAACAGGTAATGATGCGCTCCCCTGGTTGATGGGTAAAATCTTTTCACGTATTCTGTAACCCGGTTGAGGTCCAGGGTCAAGAAGACACCTCTTCTTCTTCTGATTCATGTGATGATGACTCCTGATTAGGTACTGTCCCGGGTAGTAAGTGCATTGCCATTGCTTCTTCATCTTGTTCCTTCATCTTACTTGTCTTTTTCTTGCTTTTCCCCTTTGTACGGGGGCAACCGATATTGGTACGAATTGGTCCTCTGGTTTAGCTGCAGTGATTATCACTGTGGTTGGAGTGGCTGCAGTATCTGTTGCCAGGGTTTGGGTAGCTGCTGTACTTGTCGCTGGGGCCGGTGTAGCTGCTGTGCTCGGAGCCGGAGGAGCTGCGCTGTCTGTTGCTTTGCCCTCAGATCCAGGGACATTTTTTTCCTTTTGAAGGTGCTGGATAGTGTTAAACAGGGCTCTGTAAGCATAGGCCAAGCCCCAGCACATTGCCATGATTCATCCCTCTCTGGTATGATCAGAATGACCACGCACCTCATTTAAGTGTTTTAATAATTTGTCTGGATTTTTCACTCACTCAGCTCCAAAGCACTGGATGGGCCCACTGGCCTAGATACTTGCCCATACTATCCCATACACCCTGCCACTCATGACTGCCTAGCCTTCGGGAAAATCTCTTGGTCCTCCCTATACCGTTGTCTAACCCTAGACAATGCTCAAACTCAACTCTACGTAACTCTCAAGATCAGACAAAATGGTTGTAGGTAAAACACACTCTGTATGCGTGCCAACGTGCTGATCCCCATCACAATCAGCAGGCAGGTCTCAAGGGTACCTAAAGGCCATTCAAAACCTTCAGAACTCTTAAATGATGCTGTAAACAGTCAGGTGGGGAGCTGGGAGCATAAGGGAATGTCTCCTACACAGGCTGACCACTCAAGGAGGGGAAAGAAGATGTGTAATTGCTAAGCACTTCTATTAAATACTTCCCAAAGTACAGAGGTGGTGACCACACTGGGAACGCAAGCCAGGTCAGTTTCATGATCAATGATTCTATTGTATTACAAGTTATTACCATAAAGTACAATGAAACAAGAACCTTAGCCCAAGGTCCCCAGCCGATGAACACTATCACAGCAAATACCGGCTGTAAGGATGCTGAAACTGTGAGATCAAGAGCAACAACTTTGAGAGCCAATAAATCACCATTGTGACGAGTGATTATTAATCTGAAACAATGAATGCTTATCACAAATACGATTAGACACACTCTAGTCAGATCTGTCATTATCTCAATCCTTCGTGCCCCACATTGGGTGCCAAAATGAACTGCCGTGGTTTAAACCCAGCTGGCAGCCCAGAAACCACGCAGCCACTTGCTCACTCACTCCCCCCTTCCTCCCCCTGCTCCAGTGGGATGGGGAGGAGAATTGAAAGAATGTAACTCCCACGGGTTGAGATAACAACAGTCCAGTAACTAAGGTATAACACAAACCACTGCTGCTACCACCAATAATAATGATGATAACAAAAATAACAAGGGAAGAGAATACAACCGCTCACCACCCGCCGACCGATACCCAGCCCGACCCAGCAGTGATCTAACGCTTCCGGGTAACTGCCCCCAGTTTATATACTGGACATGACGTGCTGTGGTACAGAATACCTCTTTGGTCAGTTTGGGTCAGGTGTCCTGTCTCTGCTTCCTCCCGGCTTCCCCTCCTCCCTGGCAGAGCATGAGGCTCAGAAAGTCCTTGGTCAGAGTAAACATTACTGAGCAGCAACTAAAAACATCGGTGTTATCAGCGCTGTTCCCAGGCTGAAAGTCAAAAGCACAGCACTGCACCAGCTACTAAGAAGGAGAAAAATGACTGCTACTGCTGAACCCAGGACAACTCATAATGAAAGAGTTACCTGTATAATCTGCACAACTCTGAATTTCTAAGACAAAAAGGCTGTCTGGTGAAAGTCCTTTATTTCCCCCCCACTCAACCTACATAAGGCATCTCAAATGCTGAAGTGCTGTGCAAACTAATTCTACAACAGTAAGACTGGGGTCATCACAGGAGCTAACAGGACCAAAGCTGGCAGGAAGCTGTTAGTCTTTTAGAAGATTTCTATGACACCAATGAAGATCAGAGAATCTAAAATGGCAGGTGAAGTGGCAAGGGTCACCCATCCAAGGAACAGACATTTTTCAAACAGCATTTTGGCTGTAAGCCAGTAATCCTATTAAGCAGTTATTTATAGCAATGATGCTTCCCACACTCTCAGCACAGGGCCATGAAATTCAGTATGGTGTTTTATTCCTCTGAATTAATTTACTGTGCCACAGTACTGAACTATTTTACTGTACACGGGATGAAATGTTTTAATTATAAGCTACATATAGTGATACAAATCCTGAGAATGAAAAATTATTTGGAGATCTTCTGGCTACTCCAATACAGCCATTATTACTCTGACAAAAAGACAGCAATTAGTGTGATCCAGTTATGAAGATTCATTAAAAACAGCCAAATTACCTATCTTAACCAATTCTCCTGGGCACAAACATAATATGGCTTTAAATTTCCTACCCATTTTATCCAGTGCGCTCAAGCTAATTATTACAGGCCCAACTGCATAGCTCTATCCTCACAAGTACTTGCCATACAAGGCTGCAGAACAACATTCCCACCTCAATTCACATTTTAAACAACAGAAATGAAAAGGAAACCCCTTCACTCAAATACTTAGAAGAAAAAAATAAATTGCTAAAGACAATTTTACCTCTGTGTTCTCCTCCTCTTTTACTCTTCGTGACTGGAAAACAAATGCAGTGAGATATGAGCTATGCAGCTTTATACATTGAAGATCCAGAAATATTAATAATTAACATGACAGAAAATCTTTCAGAGGGCAAATGGTACAAACAAAAGTTACCTTCTCCTGAGAAACAGCAGCTTTGCCTTCTTCGCTCTTCTCATCCATTTCGTCATCACTCCATTCCCAGTCTCCATCTTCTGTTTTATGGAGGTGACCACTGGAACCTGGTACTCGTCTCACCTTCCAAAATATTACAGGTGTACCATTACACAGACATCTTTAGTCTTTATCGGTGTTCTGGTTAACAGCAATTCCTTGTTACTTTTTTCCTATATGCTTTCCTTAGTTTGCTGCAGGAGTCACTGGCATACTGGAATAGTACCTGACAACAGGAGCCATCCTTGAGCTAGTGGGAATAGTAAGATATGCAAAATTCACGTAGGAAAATGGGGTTTGGATATATTTTACAACTGCTTAAGGTGAAGCTCAAGTAGATGACCGCTGATTACTATGAACTAACCCTTGACATGAAAGGAAGCTCTGCAAGGAAGAGGTACCATAGATAAGGCTATTCTTGAGACACATGTCTTAAAAACTAATTGTTCTGCTAAAAAGCTTTAAAATATGTAAATGTGTTAAGGACACTTTAGAAGCAAAAGTTATCCTTATTTAAAGCAGCGGCTGTATGAAAACTGAGAAGGCAGGCATGCAACACCAAACTAGTTGGCAAACTGTAGATCAGTCAGTCTAACAAGGCTTAATAGGAGGATCCAACAGCTAAATCTGAAAATCAATAACTCTTCTGATGCCCTCTTGTTCTTTTTCAGAGCTGGACAACACACCTTGTTTTCCCCTAGATGTTTAGCCTATTTGAGTAAAGCAAAAGAACATCCAACAGTTCTTCCTACACCTTGGTATACATTTATGAGACCCATGAGATGTAAGCACAGTACGCAGCAGCCCCACTGGTGTTTAGGTTAGAGTCAGTTTCCCTAATTATTTCACATTACTGATCCAATATAGAGTTCCCACTGCACAACTTCAAATGCTCCCCAGCACTATAAATTTGTAAAAGCTTAAAGCATATCCTTTTCACTTATGAAAAAGGAAAAAAAAAAACCTATTCAGGAAAACAGCCTATACATCGGTAAGAGAACGAAAGGAACAAAGTATTAAGTGTTCACAGCACACAAAAGGGAGAACTAACTCAGCAGAGCAACGGTTTCAGGCCAAGAACAACTGCTGCAGAAGACATCTAATAGAACGAACTTCTTAAAAAAAATATTAACTAGATGGTCTTAGCTCAAAATTGTATATCCTGTTTGCCAGTACCCACAGTAACATACAAAAGCCTGGTTCAATTTTGGCTTCACACGTTCCTGTCTGTGGTGCTTTGACGTACAGCACTGAAGTATACTGAGCACTGACTAATTTGGTTCTACCATCCTGATGGTTAGCAGCGATGATGGAAACCCATTCTGTCAGCACAGCGACCTCACAAAACAGGAAGATGTTAAAAAAAAAAAAATCTCATTTCTAGAAAGTTACTGGTTTTTCAATATAATGAAGCTCACAAAGACTAAACTGGTGTTAACCTTGCTCTAAACCTCTCCAGTTGCTGCAAAGCACAATGTGAGGAGAGATGCAGCATGTGACAGATTCCAGCTGCTTCAAAATCCCATCAGGCAGTACTTCAGCAAAATATGCATGGCATAAAACAGTACGGGACACTCAAAGTTTAACACTTGTGAGCTTCCAGAACACTGTGTGATGCAGATATCAATACAGTTTTTCCAAAGTGGCTTTTCATAGAGAGCTGGGTACTTAAGCTATTTCCCTACTTTTCTTGCCAAGCACAATTTGGAGCTGGCTGGCCTGACACCACAAAAGCAGGAGCAAGTATGAATTTAGGAGCCTTCTTTCAAAGCCTTGTGCATACTCAAGCAGGTAACTTGGTGTCTGTCTGCACTCTTTTACCTCTCTTCCTTCCTGCACTACCCAAACACCCATCTGCTCCTCTCCCTTCCCTTCTGCACATAGAAGATTGAGCTAGAGGAAAGAGTGAAGTTTCCAGAACCCCAGTGCATTTCTGTACCTTTTCTTTGGTCCTTATTACAATCCTACATTACACTTCTTCCCTGCACAACCATATGAGTGCCCTACTCAGTTTCTGTGTCTTTTATATTCATTTGTAACTGAGAAGAGGGGAAACCTATACAGGATACCAGGGAGAATATTCCTACTCCACTCAAGGGACAAAATCAGCACTATTTTCCCTGTTTCCCATACCAGGCTCCTAATGCACCAGTTTCAGCTCTAGCTGCCTCAAAGCTCGGTACAAGAAGCTCATGTGTGCTTAGGGGGGAGAAACAAGCAAGAATCAACAGAAACAGTAGCACAGCAATTTCTTACTCAGCTGCAATCAGCCCAGGCGCAATCAGTGGGCTCTTACTATCTACATCCTCAGGGATTAGCAGAGACACAAGGTAATCTAGCAGGCAATTTGTCTGGTTCATGTGGATATAATTTATTATCCTTCAAGAAACAGTCCTGGCACAGGCTTTTGTTTAACAGCACAACCATCTTCCCAACAGCTATACTCAACCTGTGAAAGGACATCAACCACAGCCAAAGCGTGCTGTTCAGACAGACTAGAATAGAATGGTTTACAGACTCAATCACACACTACATACTGCCCTAATAAAAATCTCTTCTGCATCCATTTGCAGTTGTTCTGAAGACTTATTCTAACTAGAATGATTTTAATGGAGCTTAATGATGCTGTCAGAGAGCTCTGGGAGAAAGCTTTACTGATGAAGATGGAGCGCATTTCAAGTTTTAAACAGATTGTCTTTTAATAAGCACTAAACACATGGCTCAAGGAAAAGAAAGTAAGTTACTCCAAAATAAAATACCGTGTTAAATTATTTTCTTAAAAGGTGTCTGAAGGCAGAAAAACAAAACTTTAGACTTGTTCTCTGTTTCCATTAGACTGATTCCCACCAGCACATGCATTCACAGGAAGAAGTCATCATTTCAGCTACAGCAAAGTACCCAACCTATTCAACCTTTGAAAATGTGAAGTTGTTGTCTGTGACTTTTTTTAAATGGTAGGCATGCTAACACTTGCATTATTTAGCAAATTAATTTGCATATTTTTTTATTATAGTGGCTTTACTCAGCCTCAGTTCTGCTAAAAGCAACAAAGCCTCGTGTCTCCTACAAGCAGGACAGAGCAAGAGTGACGCAGCATGTCTGCAAATAAATTCATTGCCTCTTCATTCATCATAAATCTGTTTAACTCCAAGATCACATATTGCATGGAAATATATTAGCTCAAATTTCTGTTGTAATAGAAACATAGAGTAACAGACTTTATACTAGCATAGCATTGCTTCTCTTCGGATTTTCTAGTGTCTTTTTCAGAGCATATTCATTAAGAGGCATATAGGCAGTAACGCATATTACTGTAACATGCAATATTTTAGGAGTGAGCTAGCATTTTACCATATCCAACTCACATTAATAAAGAGAAAAAATACACAAGTAGTAGTAAAAGAATAAAACCTACATTATACCGCTAAAGTTTCTTTGAATTTGGCACAGCCAGAGAATCACTGTAAAGGGCTAAGTTAAGACAACTGAGACAATCTAATGATTCGCTACCATGGGAAGAGACAATCCCAAGATGTTCATCAGGGCTGCAATCTACTCACTACCACCAGGGACCTACCATTAGATTCAACCCACCAGCCTGGGAGAAAAACTAGGCTTTCTTTTCTCTTCTGAACAAGTTTCTTTGCAAAATTTGTGAGTCAAATCAGCCCATCTTGAGTTCAAATAGCAGACACTGTAAGCAAAGAGGCAGAAACAAAAGGGGCAGTGAAAGGAAAGTTGGATCACCTTGCTTTGGCAGTGGCAATCACTCAGGATCCTCAAAATCATGTACTCAGAACCCCTACAATGCAGCACCATAACTCGAGTGCATGATCTGCCACACTGAGTCTCCTCAAGCTTTCATCTGTGCTCGTACAGCTGTGCAGATGACCTTATCAACATAATTAGCTTGAAGCCAAATCAGCTTTTTAATTTAGCTGATCATAAGCTAACACAAGCACTAGAGTCTGCACAAGAAGAGAAGCTGGAATATCACTTTCAATAGCTGCCCCATCATCTGTGGTAAAAAGCACTGTAAATTCCCCAAATGTGATAGAGACAAGTATGAACAGGGAATAAATATACACAGACACGGCATATATTTGCCTCCATTCCCTCTTGTCAGCATGCTAGTTTAAGTTCTTTAATCTGTGACACAATCACTGGTCATTCCTTCTTGTTTTATTTCAGCTCAAATACTAGGCCTGCGGTATTAGGCTCAGTATTTTTTTTTCCTTTCTACATGCAAACACAATAAACATATTGCTGGTTTTTCAGTGTGCATATATATATATAAAAATAAATCCCTTTTCCTAAGTATCTTTGCAGCTCTGAATAAATTGTACCATCAGCATCACACATCAGCACACATTTTGGGGGGGAGGGAAGAGGTGAAATCAAACTACCTGCTACAAGTGGGGTTTTTTATATGCTACTTCCACATATCTCTTTTCTTCACGGGGGGGTGAGTGGAGAAGAACCTGAATAGCATAATGCTGTTATTTTACATTCTGAAACAGAAACAGTAGCATAGGAAAACATTTTGTAGTGTGGATACACGCTTCATTGGTATCAAATATTTAACTAAAAAGGACAACTTTACTTCAGGAAAAAATAACCTGGTTTTTTTTTCATGTTAACATATTATTTGTACTTTCAGAAGGGATGAATCTAGGATAAGTATTTATGCATTGTAGTGACAACTGCAGCGTTTGGAGACCACAATAGGACATGAGATATGAATCGGCTATAGGGGACAGCACTTATTGCAATTTTCATACAGTTTATTGGACTACTGTCATCTATAAGAGTTTAAGAATGGTCAGAAACCATCCAACCAATAAGTTCCAGCATTAACTAGTTATGTCTTTGCTTAGAAAAGAAAAAGTATGAAGGCAACTATTTTGGCACTTTAGGTATTCTCTCAACTCTTAGTAATCCTTTTTTCAAATTACATCTGCTTTATCAAGACAAAGCCACTTTAAATAACATTTTAAGTCCTAAGACCTTTCGATAACCACACGTAAAATTAAAGCAATTTTGTCCCTTGAAGAAGCAGATTCTTCTTAAATACTTATCTTTGGCCACCAAACACTTATCTTCTATGCTAGTTCCATTCCTGTTTGCTAGGATGCAGTGTACCTTCTGCTCTAACCTTTTTTCTCGCTGTCTCACAAAACACCACAGAATTAAAGTGAGCACATTTTCATAAAGGTATGCAAAGTCACTATACTAAAATCTTCAGAAAATTTTCACACAATCAAGTCTTTTTGACCTTTGGATTACTCTTGAAATGTTCGTCACAGAGTGTGGTAAAGCTCTATATCTCTTTTGTCCTTCAAGGCCTAACCAACCTTCGACACAGCAGAAGAAAAAACCCACAACTTTTCCAGCAAGTACATTAAGGGCCATTATAACAGGCCTGCAACAAGACAAAAAAAAAAAAGGAACAAAGATAAGCAATCACTGAGTGGGACCAGCACTAGAACTGTTGAGTAGAAATGCATCTTCATCAAGGTGGAAACAGAGAGTGAGTTTCTCTAGATGACATTCTTGCCTATTCTGCTGCTTTGGTTGCTTCCTTTCAATTTAGAAGAGCGGGTGTGCAACATGCAGAAGTATTCTGCTGAAGAATAGTTATATACATACATGCTCTGAACTGTAGCCTCTTAAGCACTTGCAATGCACAATACAACAACAGAAATCCATGCCTCAGGTGTCAAGCATTTGTAGCAAACACATTACTATGGTATGCCCATCAGGAGAGAGAGAGAGAGGGAAATGATTATCCCATTTTCTCCCATCAAACTGTAGTCCCCTATGGCAAAGCTTACAAATTCATTCCTGTGGCAGTGAGCAGCTACTCTTTGAAATGCTACAACTTGTAAAAGTTAATGAAAAAGCCGCAATGGGCCAACACAAAATTCACTACATAGAAACGATGAGAAGAGTTCATGGGGACTTGACAGCCTACATAAACACTCCACTGTTATCCAAAAATAAACTAGATGGCTACTGATGGAAGGTTATAGAAAGCTGTGCTCACTACTGCACAGAGCATTCATCTGCGCTTTCTCAATAACCTCAGCCTCGCTGGGTCACTGCAGGAACCCATGGAAAAATTGACAGAAACAGCAGCAGATCCAAAGAAATCACACAGACAGACAGCAATACCATCATGAAGATATTCAGGGAGACAGTGCAATATGATGAATGCCTCAAGAGGGCATGTCAAGTCCCACTTAAAGAATCTATTCCATTTCTGACAGAGTTCAAGTCCCAGCTCTACTCAACACGTGTTTTCTGAAATGTCTTCAACAGTACACCTCACAAATATGGGCATTAAGAGTTTTTCTACCCTCAAAATAAAGTGCTACAGGAAACTAATGTGCATGAACAATGTCAATATATGCAAGACAGACTGTTCATCCCAACCTCTACTATTACCCTAGGAAGGAAAAGAATTTTCTCAAGACAAGAAGGAATGAAGTTCAACCATGCTTATCTTGGAGACTTGAAGATGTGACTTAGGAATGAGTACTGCATAGCTCTCAAAGCACACCACACAATGATCAAGAAACAAAGAAAGCGCAGACTTTGTGCTTTGTTTATCATCTTCCAATGAGATTAAATGACACTTTACCCTTGAGGTAACAGATAAACTTCTCTCCTGATTTTATTTGACAATCAAGTATAGCATTTCCCTCACATGAACTGTCCTTCAAAGAATGCACTATCTCAAAATCCTGTTGTTTACATATAGACAATTAAAGTGTCTTCTTTCTATGGTCCCCTTTTGTTTTTCTGGGGGGATTTTTAAGACTGTAAATATTATTTCACAACTGCATCCATGGTTCCTCCCATAATGAAATATTGACTACAAATTCATGATTCAGCCTGCTGGAGAAAAAGATCTCTCTGCATCTTTGCAGACCTCTATATGCAAGCCTTAAATTGGTGGTGGACTTCCCAATCTCTCTTGCGTCAGTGCTGAAATGGGCAGAAAAGTCCAGCAACACAAGAATAGATGCTCGTCCTCAATGGAGATTAGTAATTAGTGCTATAGATAACTGAATTCCGTATACTCATTCAGATCCAGTTTGCTCCAAATTGATGTGGTCCAACCAAATGGTAAGTGACCTTTCATTAGCCTTCTTAGAAGCTAGTGTAAGAAGGGCTGTCTTAAGAGGTACTAGCCTAGGACCAAATTCAATTTCTGAAGTGCTGGATCAACAGGGAAAAAAAGGCAAATGGAAAGTAAAAACAAGTCTTAACACTGTTCCTAGCAAGAATATACAACACAGATTGTACATGGAATACTGTAAATATTTGGAATTTCTTTACTGGTTATCATTTGAGATACTATTCGAAGACTGATTATCAAAGGCAACATGCTTGCATTTCAACTTCAGCAATTACAACATTACAGCAGTTGAGAATATTCTATGTATTTCTGCTGATACCTTGGTTACAGGCCTCCCATTTTACAGAAGGAAATAACAAAGCAGAGAAATGAAGTGATTTATCCAAGGGCACAAAGCAAACCTAAGACAAAGCATGGAACAGAAACAGATTTCTTGCATCTTTACAAAAATAAGGAAGTTCTTTTACATTGTATGCAGTAGCTATACAAAAGCAATTTCACCATCAGCATTAGTCAAAATACACAGCATCGTCTCTCTCAGTAAATATTTCAGAGGGAAACAATTAAAAACATGCTCAATTCTAATTTGGGTTTTATTGTTGTAAAAACCTAAATGCTCCTTCCAAAACAGGAACTAAACTGAATCATAACTTTAGCTAATAAAGCAAACAATGAAAGCCGTCAGCCTTACAAAGACAAATTAACACATATTAGAAACCATATTTCACATAAATCAGACGAGCACCAGGGAATAAAAAATTAATTTGAATGGCTAGCATTTAAACTGCACCCAACACAAAAGCAGCTTAGAACATTGTAATCTACAACCAAAAGCAGTTTGTAGGAGGGAAAACTTAACAATCCACTGACAATATTACACAGCCGTGGAAGGAAGACATTATGAACATCAGCTACAACACAGAATGCATGGACAATTTAAAAAAAAACCAAAAAACATTTTGTTTAACAAAAGTGTTAAACAAACAAAAAGTGTTAAACAAAAAGTGTTAAACATATTATTATTATTGTTGTACACGCTGTGGCTCGTTCAAGTTTACTCCAGTATAGACCAGAGGCACAAAGACTTAAGAATAAACGAAGCTGCTGACAGAACTATTTGTCCTCGCCCTTTTAAAGTGGGATACAGATAATTTTAACATTCCCGGCCAACAGTAGCATGCACCAGCTTTCCAGGAGAATGTCTGTATAACCAGATGAACAGAGCAACTGTAAATCCAGTCTATTAAAGATTAGCTGAAATTAGCCTGACAGAGAGAGAACTCCAGCATCAGAATACAGAAGCTGCCCACATTTCCCAAAGCTTGACGAAAAACAGGCTACTGCATAAGGAAACAAAACACAAATTATTGTCTTCCAGGCACTGATGTGCTTGTTCTATGTAGGTGTTAGTGACAGGGGAAAAAAAGAATCTATTATTCATCACTGATTCTTTTGCCTCTGTAATCTCCTCACAAGTTTATTTTTGTAGGGTGACAAGGAAGGGAATGACCATTTTCTGAGTAATAAAATCTTTCTACTTCCTTATTTATAACTGCTCAAAACAGCAAAGAACTGGGCCCACTTAGTACTTTATTTTCGTGTCCAATTTTAAAAAAACATAGAAAGAACATATTGTGAGATACCAGTGCACACACACATACTTGGTATAGCACATTATACAGACCACATGAAAAATCCATTATTTCAGTAAGAGTAATACTATGCATCTATTGTCTTCTTCCTTATTCTATAGCAAGATGACTAAATCAGTAATCTTGATTCTTCCACTATCTCAATTATATAAGCTATTCTTTTACAAGACTCCAGCAACTCAATATTTAGGATGGAAACCTGGGTAGACTTAAAATATTTTAAACTCTGCTCCACAAAGACTACAATGACCTGAAAGTATGGTAAACATGATACATTTGTGTAAGCAGAATTTATGGCATTAATAAGCATTACACATTTCAGTAACATGGAAGGTGCCTTACCACCCTCCACACATAGGTAACAGAGGCCAGCTGTAATTTATTCCTGAATTCCTGGAGAAAGGCAAATGTGTAGACCCCATCCCTTTAAAATGCATCTGCAAAAATCTTTGTGGAATCCTGACGTTGCTCCCTATTGATTTCTAACTAGAGAACAGTCAGCGCTGTTCTCCATTTTTATACTTACATATCTACAGAAGGAAATCCATCTCTTTTGGGTTTTTTAAAACATGTCCTTCTGGAAATACTGCAGTCCAAATAAATCAACTAGCTTAGTTTTTTCTGGAGATAAAATTGTCTTATTTTACCACTGATGCCCTTCAGCTACATCTGCTAATACAGTATTCAAGATACACACAACCCCACGTGCCCCAGAGAGCAGGAATGACAAGGTGGTTATTTAAGCGCCTCACTTTTTTCATTTTCTGCAGTCTGTCCTAGTAAAAGCCCAGATCTGACTTTCAGGCAGCACAGAAAGGCCAGCCAAGTGATGCTGTGTAGCTTCACCTTTCCCTAAAACTGTGGCAATAGTTCTTACACGAGACAGGACACTCCCGTTACACAGATCCCAGAAGTTCTTATGAAACAGATATGCTGAATTACTTTGCCAATATTACCTGATAATTGATAAGCTGAGAGTTTGTGCACCACCACCACCTTTTGTTTGTTTGTTAAACAAAAGTCCCAAGAATTTCACTTCTCATGCAACTTCATGAGAAGTATTGACAATGCCAGTTACCATGCCAGTTCTTTTATAGGAACTACTATGATGAGAAAAAGGACATTACTGAACACAGTTTTGGGTTTAGCACATTTTGTTCTGTGTATTCTTCTCTTAAAAAAAAATTATATATATATATTTATATATATATAAAATAAAATTAAAAAAACCCAAACAACCCAGACCAGCTCCTTCCATACACATCTTAGGCCTGTAATCAGATTTGATTTTTACCTTTAGCCATCTTGCAAACCTTTCCTTAAGGTTTCATAAGACACAAAAGCAAATTTCAACCCTCACTCCTATGCATTTATTTGCATTCCAATGCAAGGAAGGAAATCGGCACATCACATTTATCCAATCACAGCACAAGCCTTTTGCTTAAAACAGTTACACATTTAATTATGCCTTAGCACTTGAGGCAGAAGTCAGACCATGGAAAAGTCACATTCTACAATATATATTTCATGTGGAAGAGCTTTTTGCAGTCTTTTTGCACAGGAACACCTACACTGTAAGCACGTTTTAAAAAACTATATAAATCTGAGATCCAAGACAGAGCATGAAATCCCACATATACACACCATCCTTTGTTTAAGAGCTGAGGCACCGCTTCCAGAGAAAGCTAGTCCCTACACAACCCACTCTAACAGGTCATGTGAGCATCCTAATCCCTTCACTGCTGTCTGTTCTTAAATCCCCCCAAGTTTATGATAATATATAGTCTCATTTTTATTCTGATACAAGCCACAAAAATTCTATAAACCTGAATATGCTTTATGCAATTGGGAACCTTGCTTTTTCCCAACCACGACTTATGAAGACTATTGTTATTAAAAGGATGTACCACTACCTTTCTAAAATAACATCCTGGCATATCTGTCTTGTAGAACTCAAAAGGTGTTAAAATATCACAGTAATTGGGTGTTAGTGTCCCCTCCTCTTAGGCTGCTCTGCATACTGCAAATATGAGTCCAGGGAAAAAATACCTGCAAAACAAAAACCTTCCCCTTAGCCTTTCTTTGCTTTAATCCTACTTAGAAAAGAAGTTAGAACTTTGCATTTCATATCCATATGCAGAAACAGTAGTTTCTGTTGCCTTTTTGCCTTTTTTTTTGTGTTTGGTTTTCAACTGTTGGTGTTGTTTGTTTTGTTTGGTTGATTTGGGTTTTTTTTTGCAGCTTTTACAGTAAGAATTTGGCATAGAAACTATGTACTGGGATAACTGCAACTGGCCTTTCAGGACCAGACATTAGTCTTAAAAAATTAAGTCTCGAAAATTTAGATATGCAAGCCATTGCTCCTAAGCCCCTTCCCTTTGCAAGAACTGTGGGGGTTTGTTGCATTATACCTTTTGTGGTATGAGGAGATTAAAGTCCTCTGTTTCACTGCCCACAACCATATGCCACAGAAACCTTCCTGGGGAGTGGAGGGGAGGAAAATCATGGATGCAGAACAGAATAGGCAAGGCTAGTCATGAATCCTGGAAATTTGCAGAAGTTCACACTCCACAGCAAATCAATTGTTATTGTTTCTCTGTGTTGTACAACCACATTTAGGTTGTGTCCAAATTACTGAGTGAAGGGACACAGATGATTTAAAGCTTTGCAGTTCCTGAAAAATGTCTTTAGACATTGCCAGTATGTATAATCCCTATGTGAAACAATAGAACTTTCTGACTGAAGAACATAGGAAAGCTCCAAGGAAGCAAACACGTCATTTGGTGTACACATGTCCCATGCCCTAAAAGTCTCAGTCTGAAGGGTCTGAATTTCAGTATTTCAAGGTGACCTTACTATGGGAGAACCTGAGGTGTCATTAACACTTCAGGTGGTATATCCCGAGTCTGTAAAAGCAAGAGTAGAGGATATTCCTGTATATGCAACTTACCTCACTAAGAGACACAGGAATATAAAATCCTTCAATTCCAAGTCAACACCAGCTGAATTCTTCAGTTCCTAGTCAAATGCAACTGGTGCCTGCAAACAATGGCAACCCTGAGAGAAACTACCATTCCATTGAAAAACTCGCGTATTAGAATAATAGCCAAAAACATTTCATGTATTTTGGGGTCAAGCTTTCATAAATCGTGGTTTGATCTCTCAATAATTTTCCTCAAAAAACTAAACTCTGTTGAAACTAAAATACATATTCACAGCTACCCAGCACACTGAAGCAGCTTTTTATTGTTTGCTCTGAAGTGTGCAATGTCATGCTCATAGAACATTTATCAGTACCTTCAATGAAATAAGTCAATATGGGAAAACTGAGTCAACTGGTGCAAACCTGCAAATATTTGCATCTTCCTCAATGCAGCACCAAAGTATTGCAAAACCTGAAAGAGCACGCAAGTCATAAGAATCAGAAATACAAGAATCTTCACCATTTTTGTATAAATTACCACTTCTACTCACTACTGGAATCAGTTACAATGGCAACTTAGAGTCAAGAAAGGCAATATCATTACATTTTCTCTCATGAAATAGTACTGCATAAAGGAGATGGATAATTCTGCACTGAATAAGACTTCTTCAGCTCTCTCTACCTGCTCCTGAAGAGCACCCCTTTTCAAGGGATAACACAGTAGAGGTCAAAGAACAGAAATCTGTTTAAAAAAAAGACCATTTGCTTTAAATCTTTATAATGCTGGTTTGTTTTTATAGCCAAAGACAAACAGCATCAGGATGACAAGTGTGACACCCCAGGTTCAGGGCCATCAATTAAGAAGACTGCCATGAAATCTCACCCACACTCATAGTTTAGAAAGGGAATACAGTGGAGCAATCAGTGAGAGAAAAACAAAGCCATTAAAGCCTCAATAGAGGGACAGAGGGAGCACATTCCTACATTTCCTCTACAGAAAATGCTGAAAAATAGGTATAGATGCTCTGTGTACCAACTCCACACCCACTCTGGGGGATTTCCTTTCCAAAGCCCTCCTCCTTTCACTTTTTCATGGAGTCTTCTCTTGTTGGGATAATGCTGCTTAGGGACAGAAAAAAAGTAGCAGCGCAAACTAGAGACACTACTTTGTCACCTAAACATCTTGTAAACAAGTGCAGGTAATTCCCTACACTTCTAACTCTGCCTTCCAAAACTATGAGTTTCTACATAAATACTGCAATATACTTACTATTTCTGCTCCAGTCTGAGTCCAATATTTTAACATGATTTTCTTTTGAGAAATTGCAGTTTTGCAGAAATCCCAGTAGCAAACATGCAGGCTGAGCAATTCAGTATGAATTTTGGTTTTCAGACATTATTTCTCCATTTAGTAGTTCCACTACATAAATTTCATTACTGAATGTTATTAACTGAAAGCAATTATTTCATTCACATTTTAATAATAGCTCTTTCAGGCATGAACATGCACCTGGGCTAAGGAGGATGTTTTCAATTAATTGTGCAAAGGAGTTGCATTGTTTCTCTAAAGTAACACTTCAAACAAAAAAAGGAATCCCAAATGTGCTATCAGGCATGACCTCACGGCTAATACAGACAGGCAGACAGAGACTCTTTTATACCCTCTTTCTTCTCCCTGCCTGCTCCCTTCCTCCCCACAAGTCAAATTGAGGTGCTAAGGCCAAGAAGGTACCAGTAGAAATCAAAGGAAGCCAAACAAAAACACAGCAAATTGGCAAAGTAACTTGATACTCTGAAAGATGAACAAGAAAGATAAAAATCAGACCTGGTTATCTTTCCTGGCTGCTCAGATGAATGGGCATCACAATGGTAAATCACTACTAAAAGGCTTTCTGTTACAGGGATCACAAGATCCTTCTTTTATAACTGACATTTTTCAGTTTCATCATCCAATTCTATCATCCAAGTTGTTTACTTGCTTAACATGTCCAGAGGCAAAAAGAAAGCAAATACAGCCTCATGTACAGCTTTCATTACACAGTAGTAGAAGACTCCTTATAAAGGTGGGTTTCACTGCCAGCAGTGTGGTCACGTTGAAGAGAACATAGGAAAACAGTCTACTACTGTAAAATTCAAGTAAGAATTTACTATGATTTTCACTTACTTTCAGACTCAAAAACTTGAAAATACCATTTCAAGGTGAAATTCTGATTTCTTCCCTTTTCTGTTTTCTGCAAGGTTTCACGTAAAAGAAACGACTATAATAAACACTCTCCATTGCACACAGATTTTAAGGAGACCTAATCCAAGTCATTTTTTAAAAAAGGCAATAAAAAAAAGTCTGGCTGTAGTTCTCCAAAAGAGTTACAAATGAACATGAAAATAATGGACATTTTTTTATTAAGTCCAAGTTCATAAAGCCCCAATGTTTACATGTCAGATAACAAGCAGCAGCATGCATTCAACCGGGCTATAGCACGGGAAACCACAGAACTAGAGCCGCTTCTCACTCACAGCGGCGCTCTCCCAGCGCAATCGGCAGCTCTGCTCCCGCACTGCGGTGCGATGCGGCTGCCCTCTGCCGACTGTGAGTGCCACGCAGCACAGCTGGGACGCACACAACCTCTCTTTTCCCCTTTCACTTCATGTACTGCGTAACTTAAAGTTCACCTGCAGATGCACAGTTTCAATAAATTTCCCTTGGGGCTGCTTTTCAGTGCTAAACAGAAACCGGACCCTGCATACAAGACTATTACTGCCCAGTCTATCTCATCTGCTTTGCTAGCCTCAAACTACCTGTTCCAATTAAAACCCTGAAGCTTTCAACTCCAGCCGTAATTTTAACTTTTTAAGCCGTAATTAACTTAATTTTAACGTAATTTAATTTACGTAATTTTAACGTAATTTTAATGTAATTTTAACGTAATTTTAAGAGCCAAGAACACTTTTCAGCTAAACTAAGTCCCCTGTAATACCACTGGGTAGCACAATCTCAAGGATGTCCTACTTCACCTGTATTTCTCTTGTAATTCTCCCCACAAACTTCAAGAATATTGCCTGTATCAAGCACAAGTGTGGGGGGGATGAGTGTCAAAACAAATGGCATGTATTTTCTTTTTGTGTATGTTGCACTTTTAAAGGCTTCACAAGGTCTAACCAGGAAACCATATTTACTTTTCATTTTCTTCAGCGTTGGGCCTAAGCTTGCCTTTTTTTTCCCTCCCTTCAATTTTATTTTTTTTTTAGAACTAGGAAGATAGATCTTAAATTTTTCCATACAAAAGCAAAAATTCTCACATAGCTACAACAGATGGCAACACTGCTTCTAAGCCACCCTGCATCCATAGAATCTTTGCTGTAATCCATTTCCCCGCATGATCTTCCTGACAAACTTCCCCAAAAAGTACAAAATCGCAAGTAACACACATTTCCACATCCCCCCAGAACTCCTCTTTGCCTTTATGAACAAAGACAGGCAGAAAGGCTTCTTCTACCACCTTGCTCAAGAGAGCACAGTAAGAAACCTCATGATGCTAAGGTGACCCTAGCAAGCCAGCTGTGGCTGTCTGCATTGACAAAATACTGTCACAGCCTATAGACTAGGAACAGATTTCATACCAACTAATTCTGCTGAGTCACTTTCCACTTAGGACAGACACTGTTTCAAATCCATGACAGGCAATCTGGTTTAGGATGTCATTTGAGTGAAGCATTTGAGGCTTCATTTCTTAGAAAGCAAACAAGTAAAAAACCCAGCACCTTCATGCACATTCCCAGCAACAGACAGAAACCCAAATCACTAAAAAACAGGACAGTAAGATAGGATTATCTTCTGGTTAGTTACAAGATCCTGATCATAAAATCTACCACCAGCATCATGCATGCCTGGACTTCCTTTACCATGTCTTGATTCTTTAACCAGGAGTGATTCAAAAGCAGCTTTAAGAACACACTACACTGGCATTTCACAGTAACGAAACCCTCCTCCAGTACTGAATATTTCAATAGCTTAGATAAATGACAAATATTAAAAAACTACTGTTCTAATCAGAGAAGTTCTCATTATACACCAACCTCACGTTTGTCCATGTTGTAGACATTTCTCAACAAGTCAAGAAGTCACGAATACACCATTAGCTAATGAGCAGATCAGTGCTGTTACACTGAGAGACAGTGACTCATTCACAAGACAAATGAATTCTGAAGTTGAACCATGGTAGCCTATGAACTACAGAACACTACCCAATACAGAAGATGGTCACTTTTTGATGGTAAGATGAATCATGCATGGGTTTTAAAACCCTGCCATAACAAACAACACAATTTAGTGTAGAAAGGCTTATGACCATCTGAAGTACAAAAGACACTCAACTGAGCCAACTATTCCACAGTTTGTTTTAAAGCTCATCTATTCTGTACTAGGTTTGCTGCATTTGAGAGGGCATGAAATTCAACCTCACAAACTGTACACAGATCATAAAAGCCCCCATGAAAGAAAGGATGGACAAACCAATCTACTGCACACAGTTCCCTGTATCTTTTGGCACAACTGCATGCTGACAGAAATGCTGACAGCAACCTTTCTCATTTATCTGAAATGTTAAAACAAAGCTGGTGCAACTGCATGTGTCTGCCCTTTAAAACACTTTCCACTTCTACGACCCAATAACTTAGGCACTGCTTTCTGATTACAGGAACTTCTGTCAAATTTACTTTTAATGGAAAAGTGTTTGCATAAGTTTTACTTCCAAAAACAGTCTAAAAGCAATAATAAATAAATACGAAAACAAAGACTCCAAAAAAAGAATGCCAATTTCTCCTCTATTTTTTGTAGTAACAGCCAACAACATAAAACCAGTTACACTGTTTTTGTTCCATTTGTAGCAGTGTTCTGGGTAATCCTCTGCAATGGAGGGGCCTCCCACACACAAAGCCTTGACAAATACACAGTTACAGTTCAGTTCCTCTTTTCCAAAAAGCATTCCAGTATAGCACTTGTACCTTCTCTTTCTACATCAGCATTAACGAAATAAGTAGTTCTTAAAGTGTAAAGAATCACAGCAATGAATATACATTAATCAAACAGCTCTGCTGTTCATAAAGCCTAGAGTCCAGTTGTAAGAACACCCGTTACTGGCGAGGTGCATCTATCAGATTAAATCCATTACTGAAACAAGGAAATGTTGCATATGTATGTCTTGCTGAGGTGTAATCATGCTGCTAGAGCTGCCCAAGAAATATGGAATCTAATATTTTCCTCATTAAATGGAGGACATTGTTAGTTTCTTCTATAAAGTAACATGGCAGGGGGGTTGGAACTAGATTATCTTAAGGTCCTTTCCAACCCTAACTATTCTATGATTCTATGACTTCCCTAACTAGCCATATTGCAGAGCTAGAATTCCAACCCATCAGTAAGAGTATTTTACTTACGTTTTAATAAAAGGTGGTATCACTCACACTAATCATCTCTTTAAGCTGTCACAGGTTTTTCCCCAGTAACTTACAGTTCTGAGCTCCAAACAGCTTATAAGAGGACAGAGCAATACCAGCTCCCAAAAATACAGTTCAGGCCCAATTATTACTCAATTGGGTTTTGGTTTGTTTTTTTTTTCCCTAGCAGCTTTTCAGACAGCAATAAAATGAAATGCAGGTAGCGGTTTTCCCTGTTCACTTTGTAAAAGTGGCAGTCATGCAGGAGATTTTCAGAATTAAAGAAACAGGATTATAAAACCACAGGATTATAAAACCACAGAATTGACCCAGGGCCTTTGTCATATAGAGTACTTACAGTTAGAATCACAGAATAGTTAGGGTTGAAAAGGACCTTAAGATCATCTAGTTCCAACCCTCCTGTCATGGGCAGGGACACCTCACACTAAACCATGTCACCCAAGGCTCTGTCCAACCCGGCCTTCAACACTGCCAGGGATGGAGCATTCACAGCTTCCTCGGGCAAACTGTTCCAGTGCCTCACCACCCTTAAAGTAAAGAACTTCCTCCTTACATCTAACCTGAACTTCCTCTATGTAAGTTTGAACCCATTATAATTAATATTGCAGCATGACGAGATTTCAAAACTGACAGTAGAATTCTGGAAGCTGTTTCAGATTTCCTCTATTCCAATATAGCAATTCTAATCACAAATGAAACAACTGAACATATTATGCTACTCTGTCAAAAGAAATTGAAGTTATAACTAAACTGAGGCTGGAGTTCTGGGCAACAAGGCAAAGTAATTATACATGTGGTAAATGCAAGAAGAATTAAATTACGGCAGGGCAGATGTAACATCTGTGCAAGCAGTGGTGCTACACATCATTAATTACAGGCATTTCACACCAAGTGCTACACAAGATAATGTAAGCAGCAATGACACCAGCTCCTTCCCATCTCTTGCCCTAGTGACATTCTTTTTTCCATTACAGGGGTTACTTCTTCCACAAGTGTCATCTTAGATATCTTACATGTTAATGTTTGAACAAATAAACTCTACTCACATAAGCTGTTTTAAATAAAACTCTGCAGTTTTATTATTAACATACATTTATATTTTATAGCATCTTAAAACAGCAGCAAAGCTGTAACAAGTGAACTAAATTCTAAATCCGATGAATGTTAATATTGTCCTTTTAAAAACCAAATATTTTAGAATTTTCACTAGCTACGACCTAGATATTGTTTCCATTTATGCTGTAATTTAAAGACCCATTAATTTGCTTCTAGCACAGCTTTGATTTCTTAAGAATTTTCCAAAAAATTCAGCCAGAAAACTATATCTGGTGATGTATGCCAGGCTACCCTGCACGCCTTCTGCAATTCCAAACGCAAAGTTATTTAAAGAAGGAAGTTCACATATGGGTATGTATGAGTTAACATGCAGCCCCTAAAGCTGGTCTAAGGACACAGCTGGGAGACAGATCTCACGAGGCACATGTTCTATCAGAAACCTAGATGGTACTAGAACATGCCTAAATTACTGCTGTATGGCCCAAGATGCAAAATGAAAAGCAACCAATTAAGCGTCTTCCCCCGGGTATTTTTTTCTATGGGCATTGCTGCCACCGCATGGCTAAACAGCTGAACTACTCCTACCCTTCCCCTGCGCCTTGCAGGCGCTAACCTCAGCATGCTACCCCCTTCTACAAGCCCTCTCATTCCAGCTTTCTACTCCAACCTTGCACAAAGCCCCATCATTGCTACTGTCTTCCCAAATTACTTCCACCTAAAAGAAGACAAAAAGGAACCGAAAGCACTCAGATCTTGCTGACAGTCTCTCCCCAAGTACGAGCCACAAGCTGTAAGGAGAATTTCAGTGCTGTAGAATTATGCCAAGCCAATATTCACAAAGAGAAAAGAAAATCTCACAAGTGCCAGTCAGGTAAATGAAGCCTAATTGATGTGCCAACAAAGGCTGAAATAGTTCCTTCTGTGATCTACAGAAGTGGCAAAAGCATCAAAGAAATCCCAGCATAAGCCACAGCTATGCATTTCACTCCATCTCCTGTGGGACAAGGCTGCAGTGGCCTGAATAACTCATCAGCACTCTTGCAGAGTTCAGACCTGACTTCCATGCATTTGGGCATCACATTTGAAATAATCCAGTTGTCAGCATATACCATATATCATATACCATATACCATATATCATATGTCATAATAAGGCAGTTGTCAGCAAATACCATATATCGTATCTTTATGCTTTCTCTAGGTGATTAATGAAGACATAAACGTATAGGCTCACAGATCATTTTTTATTTGCACAACCTTTTCCCCATAGCTTTCTAGAAGAGTGGGGAAAAAAGAAGTATCATGTATGACAACAAATCCCGTGTACCATTTAGCAAGGCCAGAAAGGAAGTCAAAATGTCCCAGGGCGTCCTGGAGAAAGTTAGGCTGCAGAAACCATCCATTCAACAGCCACTGTCTCTGAAGGCCTGCCTAAGAGTACATCTCAATCAGTCAAGTAAGATGTAAGGCAACTGATGAGTTGCTTCCTCTTGCATACCAATCAAGGAGAAAAAGATGTGAGTACACTCACCTTTTTTGCTCTCTGTGCTATATTAGGCGTTCTAGTGAGAAGCTTTTCAATCAGGTATTCTCTATTCTGCAAAACCAACATTTAGTAAGTTAAAAATCAATACAAGGCAAGAAGAAATTTCATGCAGATTTTAAGGCAGAGCAAAATTTACTCGTAGGGTTAAACGTTTTACCTTGGCTTTCTGGAAAAATTTGCATTTTAAAAGTTCTGCTGCTGTGGGCCTGCAAGATCAATAATAAATTAGAACAGAAAACAAAGACCCCTCTCAGTGAATACAGTACAAGACGTTAGTTAAATGGCACACCTCTAACACTTTTGAATTAGTACTGTATGGATGGTGAATGAATGACAAGTAGCTACTGAATTAATCCACAAATACTTACCACATACGAAAAAAATAAGCCTCTACAGCAAAAATACTAAAAAAATAAAAATCAGTCTCTAAGTTGCCAATTTCCCCCCTTCTTCTTTCAACAGAAATGTATTTTATCCTTAAAACAAATAAAAACATAATCAGGTATTATGTTCTTCCCCAGGTAGACTCTATGGATGCAACTGAGCTTTGCTCCACAGCAATAAAAGAATAATTACATTTTCCGAACAGTAGTATCAATACCTGATACCAGCATTCTTTTATACTTTGTTGATGTCAGCAGGCTTTCACAAAAAACTATACTGACACTATTAACATGATGCATAAACCAAACAGAAAGTCATCCAAACTGACAAATAAAAAAAAAAAAAAAATCAAAGCAGCCCAGACATTTCATTTTTACTTGCAGTTCTGCTTAAGTCTTTTTCTTCCTATCATTGTCAAATTTAGGATTTTTGACGTTTTCAACAGATAACCACAATCTCATAGCTACCACAATTGATTCAAACAGTAGGACTTGTCTCTCCTAGCTTCAGGGATCTAAAAAGCTACTTATCTAGGCAAAGCCAGACTCTAGTACTGAAGCTGACCCTGAAGAGAAAGAGAAGCATCTCCTAGGACAAAATAAAATCCTCCAGGCTCTTTTCATCCTTTTCATTAGGAGCCCACACCCCCAGCCAAGAGTATTTTTGACGTAGCTAAATTTAGGGAAACCGAAATCTCCAGGAGTCATTATTTCTAAATGCACAGAAACAACATCTGCTATAGTTTTCAATTTGAATTACAGCAAGAGACAGGATATAGCACAAACTAGATAAGACAATGAAAAGCTTAAATTCGGAAAATTTTGGTCTCAAGAGAAGAAAAAAAAAAACAGAACTGAACTAGCTGATTTCTCCAAGGACATATCTGAAGAGCAAGTAAAGTATTAAGTAGTGTTAAGTAGTGTGTATGTACATATCAGCTCACTCCCGCCAGAAAAAATGAAACTCCAGACATCAACTAAAAGCATCCAATTTAGAAACACATAGTAGTTCCATACAGCATGTACTTCTTTTCTCCTCCAAAACACCAAACTCTACAGTAAAAGAGTCATTATCAGTGGTACTGTGGAACCATGAGGCTTAGCAGTAATTCACACATAAATCCTGGATGAGCAAAAAGATCTATGCAGATCCCAAGAAGAAAAACATCATGGTCTGAAACAACAGTGGAAAGCCAGTCCTCAAATTTGCCACAAAGAACAGGCACTTCTTCCACAATTGATACAACATCAATGAAGGTTATCTCCATGCAAAATTAAATCCTGGATTGGGAGAAACAAAAAGTAGCAATGACCCCACAATATAGGGACACTTGCTCCTCAATTAGAGTAACTGGCATACAGATCTAATCACCTATCTGGTCTAATTGTTCAGTTCAAGGCAATCCCAAGTATGAAGCTATCGAACATGTTTAAATCTCAGTGTAATAAATTTTCATAATTAGTATAAAAACTACTGTTTCAACACTGATGTAGTAACTACAGATCAAATAACTCGGCACTATGAATTCAAGGAGAGAAGGAAAACCCATCTTAATTCTCAACTTCTCATGTTTGCATACCAATTTAATCTTACCCTGAAACTTGCTGGACACTGGAAACTAAAAGAAGCTTGATTATCTTGCACACATTTCATCCTTATCTGTAAGAAGCCAAACTGCAGTGGTAAGCTTAAGACTTGCTACTAAGACCACCAATTGTAAGGGGGTTGGGAATCTGAAACTATACACAAATGACCTTTCAGTGAAGAAAAAAAAAAGAATGTGAAAGATTTCAAGAAGTTGCCACATAATCTTTTCCTTAATTATCTTTGTTTTCTAGTATTGCTGCTGTCACCTTTTTGACTTGACTCCCTACAGTATCCTGGATTAAGCTAGCATAACATCAATAAAGATAAGTACCCACCATAAAAGACCCACACTCAATCAGTATTGTTCTCTCAGAGCAATCTCTTTTCATAGAAATACCAGCTCTGAAACTCTTCAAAAGAAGTGGTATATTAAATACCCTTAGGAAATAATGTTAATTATAATGTGCTTGCTCCAATTCTTCAGCAAAAGAAACCTACAACAACAGGTCTGCATAAAAATGAATAAAGGATAAATAAATTAATTGTTCTGGGAACTTGGGACCTCAGCAATGGTTTTGAAACAGCCATTTAATAATTTCATCATCTTGGCTGTCTCATTCACAAATCACAGCAAGAACAAATCTTAAAGATACTATGATACGCAACTGACTACATAAGCATGAGGAAAACTCTACATGAGCTTAGAGCCTCCAACTTTACAGTAAAAAAATATATACCTCTTAATAAGTAATTTTCTCTGGAATATCCAAGTTACTAAACTTATGTCACAAAATAAGAAAAATCAACATAAAGTTATTTATTTGTTATTTATTTTAAAGGCCAAGAAACTGATGTGTTTGGTTACCAACAGTTCTGTCTGATCAATCCAAACAGTCTTGTTAGACTTACACACAATACCCAGATTTACACCTTCCCTCAGATGAGAATTAACATGCAGAGCAAGGACTTTTGTTTGATCAGTTTAATTCAACAATATAATAAATAAAGTAGGTTAACCACTCAGAAGAAGAAAAAAACCTGAACAATTAAGAGGCAATTTCTTCTCCCCAGATGAAGGCTGCTATTTACAAAATTCAAATCATACACTCAAACATGGTGTTTAAGCACTGGAAACTGAGTAGCCTGTATATTTAAAAACAATAATTCTACTGTACATGGCAATAATGACCTACCTTTTGGAAGGATCTTTTTGAAGGCATAATGAAATAAGTTTTCTAAAGGATTTACCATACTTTTTCATCATCTCCTTGTCCTCTACACCTGTCTCTAAAGTGGGAGGGTCATTTTGAAGCGTCAGCATTAGCACCTACAGTAAACCCAAAGAAGAGTTACTGTAAATAAAATCAAATCCAAGCACGTGGAAATTAAAGGAAAATAAATATTCCACAGAATACATATATTTAGACATCTTGAGTTGCTATTGAAAATGAAGCAGTAGTAACTATCTAGCAGAATTAATAATACAGCTAACAGCATTAAGAGTACAAAGTGATTGTTACTTTCATAGGAGGGTATTTGTGATAAGGTGCTGCTCCTGTTGCTAACTCAATGGCTGTTATCCCAAAACTCCACATATCAGCCTTGAAGTCATAACCTCGCACCTGGAATAGAGCCAGAAAAGAAAAACAAGTTAGTGCCATCTCAAGTTCCAGAAATTAAAGAGTGAAAGTTTTGTGGTTTTGGTTTTTTTAACATTAGGAATACCTGCTCCATTACTTCAGGGGCCATCCAACATGGAGTACCAACAAATGTTTTCCTTACTTTGTTACGAGTAACGTCGCCTCCTGTTGCTAAAAATGCACTAACACCAAAATCTGGGAAAGGGGAAAAAAAGTCAAAATCTGTAAAACTACAAAGCAAAAATTTTACACTTTAGAAATTAAGTCAATTCATAAAGGTCTACTGATAGTAACTCTCCATTGCAGAGCTTACCTTCGTTTCATGACACACTACTGTTGAAATGCTATGGAATAGATGGTACAGTTTTGTCTGGAAGATGTGCACTAGGACACCCTCAAGTTTAACCTCCTAGTATGTGTCTTCCTGAATAAGGTTACAAAGGGCTCCAGTACATCTGTCACCTAAGGTTTTCAAGTGTGCACTTTGAGCCAAGATTTGAATGGTTTGAATCTGCTTTTCTTCAAAAATAAGGAGCTACTTTGGTACAGCTACCAAATTTGAAAGCACTTTGAACAACAGGGAATACTATATATAATTTTAATACTCATGGAGATTTTACAAATCAAAAATAACCAGCAAAGTGATCAACAACGTGTATTTAATACTAGATGAAGACATAGTTTTTTCCAAATTCCAAAATATATATGAAAAATATAGTGTTCTGGTAATGTGTTACTATGTCAGTAACAGCTGTATGAGAGAGACAGGAGGAAAATGGAAGAAAGACCATATTACCAATGTATGGAGTAACACTGTCACTTTGACTAGAGCTACATCAAGAGTATTTCAGTTACACTGAAATCAAGTAGTTTACCATAGATTTACTTCAATTTTTATTTAGCTATTTTTGTAGGGAATTTAAAAAAAAAACAGCAAAAAAAGAAACAAAAAACCCCCAAACAAATAGTAACTATAGAAAATGTAGTTTCATTGCTTTCTGTTAAGCATCACAGACTCAAATTCTGTACCTCTTCTACATCACTAGAACACAAACAAACAGTAGCCAAGAAGCAAGCTTCAAGCAACATTCTTTAATTTTCCCTACAGCTTGCCTGATGAATAAAACCCCCTATTTTTTCCTCCCAAAAATCTGTAAGCAACAGAATAGACAGTTTTTGTACATACTTCTGAAAAGCATGAACAGCCTCAGAAACACCTGCTTCAAAGTTTTTAATGCCCTAAAAATCAACACTGGTATTAGTGACAGTTTTCTGACTAGGAACTACTCTATGTAAGGAAAAGCTGAATAGGCAGAAATAAAAAATAAACTAGATCTTTTACAAGTCCTTTCAGGAACTGAGACATCCAGCTAAAATCCTGACTTAACCTTTGCTCCCCTACTGCTGTTCTTCCTTATTAACATAACACTGATTTTGAAAAGGACAACAAAACACAAACATAAATGGGTGAGGGAGGACATGAAAAAAAAACAAACCACAAAGACAAAAACTAAGTAAATTTTCTTTCTGCATGACCTTTGAAATGAAGTATTGTAACACCTGAGAAAGATGTGATGAGTATTTATTTGAGTCAAGTGAATGTTTCACTACAGAATCATCGAATCATAGAATAGTTAGGGTTGGAAAGGTCCTCAAGATCATCTAGCTCCAACCCCCCTGCCATGGGCAGGGACACCTCACACTCAAACATGCCACCCAAGGCTATGTCCAACCCGGCCTTGGACACCGCCAGTGATGGAGCATTCACAACTTCCCTGGGCAACCCATTCCAGTGCCTCACCACCCTCACAGTAAAGAATTTCTTCCTTATATCCAATCTAAACTTCCCCTATTTAAGTTTGAATCCGTTACCCCTCGTCCTCTTACTACAGTCCCTAATGAAGAGTCCCTCCCCAGCATTTCTATATGACCCCGTCAAACACGGTTGCATGTTTACAGACAGAAAGAACGCTTTCATAGCTGCTCAATAAAAACAAGACTTTAATTTCCCTTCCCAGGCATAGCTTTCACAAACACTGGTTATTTAAGAAAACACATGACCTACAGTGGCAAGCTTCCTATCACATAGGTGACAAATTATTACTGAGAACAAGTTACATAAAGAAAGGAAAGGGAAATTTATTGCAAGGAAAGAGCTGAAAAATTCAAGAGTGTTAGGAACTAAGTGTCATAGCTAATACCAAAGGAAAAACAAATTTAATGAAGAGCCCTGACTTAACTGTATTAAGTAAAGCATTCTGAAATTAAATAGAGCTGCCCAAATAAGCAGAGCTTACAAATTATTTATTCCCTAATATCTTCTTCACCCCAACCAGGGTTGGGCACTTGGCCAAGCCTCAGCCAAAAGCCAACAATCCAGAGTTAGTGCTACGCATTGGGTTGGGAGAAAGACGAAGCCTATGGCTTCCGAGGGAGCTGGGCTGCAAAGAGACCACTAAGGGAAGATTACAGGCTGCAAAAACATTTTGAACCCAACAGCTTTTTCACCTCAGCCAGGGCTCAGGCTCTTAGCCAAACCTCAGCTAAAACCAACCTCTAGGAATCAGGCCTGGGAGAAAGACAAAGCCACTGCTTCCATGGCAGGGAAGCTGCAAAGCAGTTGCTGCAGAAAGGCACAGGCTGCAAAAATATTTCATCCTAACTTTCTCACTTTGACAACAGTGGTAGACTTCAGACTAAAGCTCAGCCAAGGCCATGTGTAGGGTTATGGTTAGGATAGGGAAATAAAGCACATGGTCCCTGTAAGAATGCAGCTGGCCACGGAAAGCTTGGGCTGCCACATCTGTCCCTGATAAATCTTTCTCCTTCATCTGGTTTGAGTTTCTGAGACAGAGGCTCTGCATATTTTTCAACAGATCTTTCCCCAAACATTTCTGTGAGTATGGATTACCACAGGAATTAACACCCTGAGAACCACTATTTCAATGGGTAAGTTCACACAGCCACTTACACACAAAACTAAAGAGAAGGATCTTCTGCCAAGATTCCTAAAAACACACATTCTTTTTCTGACAAGTTTTACTGAAACTGTCATTTCTCGTATGGACTAAATGCATCATACAGACCATACATTCTACACATTCCACCAATTGCTGTGTATGACTGCTCTTTGCTATATGCTCCTTACTTCATCTTACATACCTGTTCCTTCACTGGTTTCTTGCATACTTTGACCTTGGAAGGCAGAAACCCTTATGAAGTACCAATCACCTTGTTTGCCCAACACCAGATGTTACAAACCCAATAGTTTTAAGTAGAATGTTGGAGCTGAGGAGCTGCAGCGACTGTTTAATATTATATTTGTTAAAAATTCAAGTTTCCTGCTCTGTACAGCAGAACTTTGTACTTTCAGAAAAATAACCTCCACAATTTACACAAAAATGTGTATTTTCCTCTTTTGCACCAAAGACTGAGCAGATTCTCTCTGCAGAACCTGCAAGGTCCATAATGGGAGGTCTCTGTAGAGCTACGCCAATTCTTTGAAGAATCTATGCTCTTCTATATCTAATATTCAAAACTGGCTATCAGTTAATCTGCAATGTTCAGTTGTCCCAAAGAGAACAGCCCAGTCCAACAAAAAAACTAGTTTGGCACTACTGCCCTTTTCACCTGAACATCAGAAACAACCTGGTATTGAAATAATACATCACAGAAAAAGACATCCCACATACCTATCCAGCCACTGAACTTCCTCAGTGCCACATGGACTGGAATGACCTAGCAGTACAATTAAAGTTTTACTCATTAAGATGCCTATAGCAAAAAGGAGGGAAAGGTCAAGTAGCCAAGCCCTGGAATTGAACTATAAAAGGATAAATGAAGCTGTTGTTTGAATGTTAGCAGACTACTGGAAGAGTAGATTTGAATATGTATGAAAGTAATGATCTAAAGTCAACAGCTTTGTTTCAGATGACTCAGGAGATTTTATCTTTCAACTTTTCAGTTATTAGTTTTAATTAAGTTGACTGTTTGAACATCTACTGCTTTACAATATGAGAAGATCAAAATAATAGTTGAATAATACAGACCTAGAATCTCAGCAGTTGCCCAGAGTGCTATGCAAAGTGAAGACAACTGTGCAGTAAAATCAAGTAAATAAATAAATATAAAGTATCATTAAATTCAGGTCTGTAAAACTGTCTACCTACTTGAAAAGTCTTGAACCCAAAACGGAAGACTTAGAACTGCTCCAATTAGTATATGGTTCACCTGCCAGCCAATCTCTGCCCATCCAGTCCCATGGATTAAAGACACAGTACTTTGAAAGCATTGTTCATATAAGAAAAGAACTTTTGGCTATAGCCATTTTTATTACTGAGGGCTACTAAACAAAGCTCTCACTGCTGGGTCATAAGCTATGAACCGTGACAGGCCTGAGAGTATGCTGGGAGACAGGGCAGGTATCACCATTTGCTCACTCTATTTTCCAGATATCCGATACTAACTTGAGAGATGATATGTGGGGTCTTGCTCAGTACTTAAGCTCTTACGAAGACCAAATAATTTGATTCGTACAGACTACCACCCAAGAAGCATATCAATACATTCAGAGGATACTTAAGATACTAAACCGTATCAAACCAATACCATTACAAGAAAAATGGTAGAAATGCCAAAAATAATTTGCAGTGAAATATATTTCATGCATCTCAGTGACAAGTTATAGCCAAGGTACGCAGGTGATTTGAAAAGAAACATCAAGAGGACATTAAAATTTTACCAATATATTTGATGGAACACAGAAAAATATTGAATAATTTCTAAATCATGTATCATTAATCAAGAATCCTAAAATCTGAAACTGGATCACCTACAGCTACAGCACTCCAGAAGGAATAGTTAAAAGCCAACATAAAAATTTGTACCCTTTGTCACTAATCTAGCTGCAATTTCCTTTTATTTAGTCATTATTCTACCACCACCATTACCTGCTATTTGTACAGAGCCATCTTCACCCAGAAGAATGTTGCCAGCCTTCAAATCTCTAGAATGTACAAACAGAGGTTGGTATGAAAGTAAATGCATGAACATTTTCATAGATAAATAAATACTGCATTCTAGTTTCACAAAATAGCATTTTAAAATTTAAAAGAGAGAAACAGAGACTGAAGTATAAAAACATATTTGATTTGCAATAAAACAGAGTGCAGAACTCAAACTCTCATAAACTCCCTCTCTGTATAAAAGACCCAAATTCACCTTTGGCATAAAACAAGAAGAATCCAGGGATGGATTTTGAGAACAGAAATACTGAGGTCCAAAGTCTGTTTTACCACCTTTTATACATATACTCTCAAAAATGCAGTGTGTGCTTAACACTCACTATATCCATTTAACACATCACTGACACATAATATTAAGAAAAAAAACAATCTGTGTGATTTTTTTGTTGGTTTTCTTTTTTGTTAGTTTTCTCTTTTGTTGTTGTTGGGGTTTGGTTTAGGGTTTTTTTACAGAAAATCCCATTCTTAATGCACAGGATAAATTTTTCATGCAGAACATATCATAAATTATAAGAATCTGAGCAAATTAATCTTTCTAATGTTCACTGAAAATTATTAACACATTCCTACTGAAAGGTAATAACCTTTTCCTTACAAATAAACAAGAATGCATTGAAATAACAGAACAAAATCCCTGAACAATTTTGGAAACATCTCCAACTGGCAAATACTATTTGATACAGCATTCCATGGAATACCGCAGCTTTCACCCACAACACAAAGGAAAAAAGAAAAGCACACTGTTGTCTTGAACAGGACTTCTGTGGTACTGTACCATTTACAAACTACGTGTTATAAAAAAGGAGAAATCTCAGGTGCAACAACTAGATGTTTCCTTAAAGAACAGATGTATCCTTAAAAGCTAATGAATGTTCCATCAGTGTAACAGAAGATTATGAATTAAGGTTTGAGGCAGATCTTTGGCATTCCAGACCAGAAATCAAGGTAATTGTTCTTTATTTCTCCATTTATCTCAATTTTCCCCCTGCAAAGGGAGAAACAGTTCTTGATTCACATCAGAAGCAGTTCATTTATAAGACAAGACATAAGAAGTACACATAAAGAACAACCACCCTGCTACATCTGCACTACCTCCATTCTCAGAGTTCTGTCTGCAGCAAATCTGATTTTTATTTAAAAGATTCCCTTACAAAAGGCTAGTGTTTGGAACAGTGTCATGGGTTCAGCAGTAGCAGTCATTTTTCTCCTTCTTGGTAGCTGGTACAGCGCTGTGTTTTTGGGCCTGGGAACTGCGCTGATAACACCAGTGTTTTCAGTTACTGCTTGGTGAGGTTTTGGTCTGGCCAAGGACTTTCTGAGTCTCATGCTCTGCCAGGAAGGAGGGAAGCTGGGAGGAAGCAGAGACAGGACACCTGATCCAAACGGACCAAAGAGGTTATTCCATGCCACAGCACATCATGCCCAGGATGTAAAAACGGAGAGCAGAGACCCGGAAGGGTGGGGTACACTGTTGGTCAGGCTGGGTATTGGGTGGTGAGCAGCTGTATTCTTTTTTCCTTGTATTTCCCTTGTCATTATTATTACTGGTGGTAGCAGTAGTGATTTGTGTTATACCTTAGTTACTAAACTGTTCTTATCTCAACCTGTGCGAGTTGCATTCTTTCGATTCTCCTCCTCATACTCCCGGGAGCGGAGGGAAGAAAGAGGGAGGAGTGAGTGACCGAACTGGTTGAATTATAGTGGCTTAAACCACGACAAACAGTCAGAAAGCCTGTTGTAGAAACCTTCCTTTAAAGGCAAATTCACCTCAGTAAAATTAATTACGGAGGTCAGAGTACAGCCCTTCCAACATCTAAAACACTGGAAGCAACCTGTGGCATGCTACAGCAGATATGGATAAATCATTCCAGGAAATCTGCACAAATTTACATTAAGGAAGTCAGTGGAGACAGAATATATAGAAGAGAACAATCACTAGATGATATACACCAAGATGCAGTTCCATAGTATTAATACCAGCTTCACATGTGGTCATGAGGTCTGTACAGCTGTAACAGACATTACTGATCATCAGGAAAAAATAAATTTCACATTATACAGCAGTGCCCGAGTGCCCAAGGTTACAGGTTTACTGTGCCACACAATAACCAAGTCACAGACCATATTACACAAACTAGATTCAGATCAGATTATTTGGAGTAGCAGCAGACACAAGAGCAGAGACCACAGTCCTGGCATACTTAGTATAGCACAGACATATCCTAATTGTGAGAGAGACAGAGTAAAGACCAGGAAAGTATTAAGCATTAGTGACAACCTGCAGTAAAAATTACAGCATCTGCCTGAGCGTTATTTTTCAGTAATTACCGATGGCATTTACAGTATGTGAAAAGGACTGTACAATTTGTTTGCCAAGCAACTTCAGCTGACCAGTATCAACAAACAATACACACAACTTTGAAAATGCTTTTCATTGTGTATATGATCCTACCTGTGAATTTGCCCATTCCTGTGTAGATAGTCTAAGCCCTCCAAAACTTCCTTAAGAATTGTTGCTATTATGGGTTCTTCAAGGACACCATTTTTGTGCTCACCTCGGTTCACAATATACTTTATTATATCAAGCATTGAACCTACATTGAAAATCCAGAAAAAAGCATACATACAAAATTATCAGTCAAATTCTTGAGAAACTTATATTTCTTCATTCTTTTCATGCTGCCACAATTTAAGTCTTTGCTTGTAAGCTCTCAGAACAAAGCACACCATTACCTTCAAACAGCAAAGCACCATTTTTGTCAAGAATACTTTGACACTCGATGATCCATTAGAAAGATCTGAAAACAGCTTGCTAACATAGCATTGATTAAAAATTCTGGAGTGTCCCACATTTAAACACACACAAGCAGCAACAGTTTCGGTTTATTATCCTGCTTAGATTATGGTTCATGTGTCCACAATGAAGACATGCAAGACTGGAAGGAGGCATTCTCTGCAAACAAATGATGACAACATTCCTAGTGACACTCAGTTTGAGACTGAACTTGTTATTAGAAGTCTCAAGGAATCTAACAGCAACATTTTCTTTTTATCCAAGCATTTTTCAACAGCTCACAGCAAGTTCCTCTCATGAATCACTGTTTTCTCTCAGGGTCTATGCTTGTTTTTGATTGAACTAAACAATTACATCGAATGTGACGTAAGAAATGTTCTTTTATGAGCACATCCCATCCTTGCTTTCTAACATGATGGTGCAGTAGTCTGCTGCCCTCAAGACTAACCTTGAAGAACATCATGTAACAACCAAGACCACCACATCTTATGTTGGAACCTCTCTTTTCTAAGCTGCAAGCACATTCCTCTTCAAGAAACAAGTAACATTTTTACACCATTAATCATCATCATAAAAACTGTGATGAGTATTTGGTCAGTTTGAGCAATAAATAGGATGGAACACATATAATGCCTGTCCTAGGGAGAATCTTACATGAATAAAGACTGAAAAACACTCAAGAAATGAGAAATAGATGCATTTCTACAAAAACAGGGTAGATTCTAAAGAAACACAAAAAAAAAAAGCCACACAGACAGAAATTACTTAATTCTCATCCATTTTCCCTACAAAGCCTTAATAGAGTTTTATTATATTGATACAGAATAAAAAATACATTAGTTAGATCAGCAGAATTTATCTTAGTAATTCTTAGTCTGCACTATCAATATACATATATAAATTTTCAAAATCTGCATATTCCTGATATGTCTTGAGCTTCATTTCGTGAAGTCTCTCTCCCCGCTCTTACTTTAGAATCAATTAACCCAAAGAAGGTATATTAGAAAAGAAATCATCCCATTTCCTTGCAGCTAAACAAGCAAAACCAGTAACTTACCCCCGCTTAACAGCTTCATAACCAGCCAAAGTTCATCCTTCACCACAAAAGATGTGTAATAGGTCACCACATTGGGGTGATTGCATTGACTCATTGCTTGAATTTCTTTCTGTAAGAAATACAAAGCCCAACATAACACAGCCAGCTATCAGTTCTGCTTGTATAGACAGTTTAATTTCCTAAGTGAAGTACTACAACAGAACTGAAGTATGCATAAAATAAGCATCAACTCTCCAAAACATTTCAATTTACCTATAGATCTGCATGCAAGACAAAATATTATTGCAAAGAAAACGAGGGAGGTTTGGCCAGGAGATACAGGCATAAATAACTACACCAATTTTCTTCTGAGCACAGCAAAGAAATTGCTGTTGAAAGTCCCAAATTCAGAATGAGCAGTCTCCAAGAGCTGAAGGTACAGATACAGGCTGGACAACAAAACACAAGGGAACAACAAAACATACTGCCTTTCCTGTTCAAAAGGGTTATGAAAAGAGTAGAATGGGAGCAGGTGGAAAAGGAGGAAGGAAGCTGTTGGACAAAGAACACAGCACCACTGGCTCAGCTACTGTGGGATGGACATATGGTCACCAGAGCCACGCAGTCAAACAGAAGTGCAAGAGGAAAATCAGTGTTACAGACCAAAAGTCAGAGGAAACAAATGACTAAAGAGCAGAGTCACCAACAGATGCACAACGTGGCACTACCAAGTAACACCATCTATGACACGCCACAGCTGTACACATTAAGAATGACTGCCTTGTATCTGTTATTTCAAGCAGAGTCCTTTTTCTATTCACTCTTTCACACAATTGTTCTGTAACACCTTTCCAGCAGCTCTCATTATGCTGTCTGTCCTTTATGTAGGAGCATTTAGGCCTTGGCTGTACCAGAGGGTTTGGCTTCACACCAACTCAAGCTCCCACAACCCTACTTCTCCCTCTACACCTCTGGCCACAAAGCCCTGATCCATCCCACGGTGCTAGAGGGCATGCTGCTGGAGGGTGAGCCCGTCAGGGAGCCAACCCAGCTGAAAACTAATCTTTTCCACCTTCTCTCCCTCCCTGAAAAGCAACTTCTCAGGTGGACCCAGGTTATATGCTGACTCATCAGCACTAGCACAATGCAGGCACTACAGTGGTCCCTCTTAAAGCTGCCACAGATGCAATTTTCAACCTTCAACCTCAATTCAGCAAGCATTTCAAAGACTTCTTTTTTGCAGCAACTTTCTAATAAAAACTTAATTATATGTGTTAAAGACTGTGATTTAATCTTGTGATGCCTGTTGGTGACAATTGAGTCAGGCCGTAATTTGACACACGTTTCAGCTAGTCTTGTTGCCAAAAGTCCTCCTCCCTGTACAACTTCTGAGTCCTGAACCAGAGAAGGATGAATGCCCAGATAGAACGTGAGTAACTGAGCAACTTGCAAAATAGCCCTCCCCCTGCCAGGGGACAGTAGGTGGAAAACAAAAGATAAATAACATGGGGCATGCTTCCCTTTCCCAGAAGACATGTCAGTTTAAACACGAGTCAAATTACTGCCTCAGGCTCTTAATTCAGCTAACCATGCTAAATCTTAACTGTAACTCTGCCATTCTTGTTACTATTTCATTTCTCATATTGTTTTATTGTTTTCCTATGCTGGCAATACAGCAATGGCTCAAAATGTGTATCTGCCACTACTGGGCAAAAATACACCTCATTTAGGTTTTTTTCACACATTAATACTGCAGAAATGTAACTAATTTACTGCGGTAAGCATCACTATCTTTAACTGAAGAGTGCTTTGAATATTTTGTGTGCCTGAAACAACTCATTGGCAAAAACTGATCTATCACAGTAACCACAACCAAAGGCACCTTGTGTCTCAGCTTTGGTGACTGTTTCTAAAGAAAGCCTTTGTAAAACAAAAATAAACAAAGAGCACTCCATGAGAGATAAGGGATTAAGCTTTAGTCAGGAAAGTATTAATTTCAGACTTGCAGTTCTGGAAAGCCCCTATCGCACACAGAATGGTTTGCCTCCACAGATTTCAGTTACTTGGCCGAGGCCCATGCCATGCACAGGTGAGGGAGAAAAGCATTCATATAAAATACACTGCCAGAGAAAACGCTTGCAGCAGGTCATCCAGGAGAATGCCTCAGAGCCTTCTACACATTCACATCAGTTTATACATTGGATGGCACGAAAGCCCTAAGAACAGTGATAATTTTATATGTAAAAAATGTATTCCTCATCCCTCTGCTTCTCCCTCCCTTGTGCTAGCACAAGCATCTGTGCACTGCATCAGGAAACATGTCCAGGTTAAAAGCTAACTTCTTTTTGGCCAGGTTAATCCTGATCCAGTTTCACTAAGCAGCTGCACAAGAATGTGTGTTAGCCTAAGGGCAGGTGGGTGACATAGTTAATAAACAACTTCAGACAGCTCCTTCTGGGGCTCACAGGACTGGGTCCAGCTCCCAGTGACCAGGCAGCTGCCACCATTCTATGGGTGCTTCCCCAGGGCCCCCTTCATGGACTCCTGGGGTACGGCTGTTTGAGGGGTTTGGTTTAACATCCAAGGGGCCTCTCCAGACAGCCTGCCTTGAAGGGCTATCAGGACCAGAAATGCAAACAATTTAGAAAATCTATTCAATCAAATAAGCCATTCTATAAGAATATTCTTTAGCTTGTAGTGTTATGGGTTTTCTTTGTTGTTTTTAAAAAAGAACAGGAGGTAAGGGGATGGGAGAAGATGTCCTCTCAGCAGAGTACTAAGGGCAGGAACTCATTCCTTGGCTCATGAGGTTAAATTACATTTAGCTTACAGTAGTGAGAACACAGGACATTGAAGGAAACAGAGCATCGAATTTCAGGAGTTTGGCAGTTTGTGTAACATTAGTATTATTTAAACTCCGCCCACACTGCCTTTCTATTTTAATTGACACTGGCCCAAATCCTAAGTCTGCTTATGTGGGCACCAGGCTCACTGCATTTTCCGCTTCTCTGAAGGCCACACAGCTGAGAATTTGCGAAGCGTGCCTTTGCACACCACGCATAAGCACTCAGCAGCAGGGGTTTACAAAACAGCATGATCAGAGGGTAGGCAGTTTTAGAACATCCCTGTGCCAATGGAAACTGTTTGGTCAGAAAAATTAGTGATAGAAAACCGAGCAAAAAACAGTGTTAAATCCCCCAAACAGAAGAGCATTCCAAGTATAATCAACTGAAATAAAAATGTCAGTACAGTTGTAACGAGTTTTGAAGGTCAGTGATGCTCTTTTCCTAACATCGCTAATTTTAAACTAATATTAAAATCTATTAAAAGTGAGTCAGACCAAGTACGTTTCCCCTCACAGAAAAAAGAAGAGTTAATTATGCATGTGTAGGCATACACATGTGTGCATATAAAAATGAATCACATGGCTCTTTTTTTTGTTTAAACCCTCCTAATCAGGAACTCTAAAAGCCAGAATTTATATTCAGATAAAAACAAATTAACAAATAAAAGAAACACAAAATCTGAACACAGAAAACAGAAACTGACTTATGTTAAAAGAAATAAAAAAGATGGTATGGACAGTTGTCTTTGTACCGGAAGAAAGTAATATGGGACCAAAAATTCAAGACCTATGGACTCATTTGGCAGACAGTAGAGACATGCTAGCAGTAAAAATTCTCAACCACTTGCTAATGTAACTTTGTACAAGCTGGTAACCAACTGCAGTAATTTCTCTAGACCACCTGAGTTTCTCTGCAGATATTTCAGCAGCTTTGTCGGGGTTTATTTGTTGTAATTCAATAATTGTTAATTCTCACTATTGCTTCAAATTCTAACGATCAAATTTTGACCATTTTACATTATAATGATTAGTATTTCTGGTCATATAGAAATGTTCTTTATGGTCTGTAAATGTTAATACATCATGCACAGCATCTCACCATCTCTTTCTAAACACAAATCAGAATTTATCTTTTGAGCTTGTAGTTGTCAAACTCAAAAGGCAAATTCTGTGAGTTGAGCCTTGCCACCTCAGAGATAGTTTCCACTACCACAATCCTCTTAAACAACACAACAGTATCTCATACAAGCTGTCACATAAACTGAAGGCAAATGCCATCAATCACAAGGGGAAAGGCATTTTGGGTCCTCCACTGTAAAAAAGCCATTTTATCTGAAGAAACTGGATGGACCATACCCTCTGTATAAAATTCAAGATATCTTTTGCACTGGCAATTCCCTGCTGAGGAGATCATTTCCTTCAGAGGCAGGAATTTCTGCATTAGAAAAAGCCCACAGTCTCTAGGCAGTAGTAAAACCTGTGGAACAGAAGAAAGTGTTCTCACTTTTAGAATGGTTTTGTCCTTCAACTCTTTTTATGCTGCCTATATATAAATAAGCATTAATCTTACAAGCACCTGAGTAGAGGCATCAGAAAGCAAAAGGTTTTGTTTTTTAACAGTTGTTTGTGACTTCGGATTGCTGTAACCAGTGCAGAGGAAAAACTCTAGCAGCCCGTTTTACAAAGAGCCTCTTATAGGTCCCTTCCTCCTCTCACCAGTGACCCAAACAAACAGCATTCCTCAAATGGCTTGTTATTGCCTATCAGAATAACACATGTTATTAGCTTTAACAAGAATTTCCTTGTGTAGATGGCAATGTAGCCATTCCTACTTCTCCCCTCAAAAATTATCATTACAAAATGATGCAACAACCAGTTTTTGACATGTTTTGGTGCGCTAGACATCTTAAGGAGACCTACCAAATTTTACCCTTGTATTTTTAATTAGTGTTTAATGAAAGCAAAATATATCTTTCCTTGGTATTAAAAGACACACAACCGGAGAGTAAACTCTTGAAAGCAAGTCACCAGAAGGCAACGTGTAAGGTTCTTCCCACAGTTCTCAACAGTTAGTTAACCTAAAATCCAATTTCAAACTTCCTGGTTTTGTGGCATTGGAAAACTATGTTAGCAGAATATATTTTTAGGGGAATGGCACAATTCTTTCCGATTATTTTCAAACCCTTTTCCCACTATTAGCCTGAATAAAATTCCACCCTTACTCTTGAACCAAGCAAGAAAAAAAAACAACAACAAAATCAAAACAGCAGATAGTCTCCATGCAATATGTTCCCCTCTGCTTTACTTACAAGTAATTCATCCATACTGGTTTGGCATTTTTCTAGGTTGATCCTCTTTATTGCTACACGTTCTTGCCTGGGTTTGCATAGTGCTGCCTGCACAACTGCTGTAGCACCACTACCTGAAAAAGGGAAGAAAAGGAACACAGCCTTAATACAACATGAGTTGAAACCAGTGACCAACGTAAGAACCCTACACTGGCAAAGAACTTAAAATCTGCTCTTCATCCTTTTTCAGTGCTTTCCCCATATGCACACCTTCCCACTTGGCAAAGCAACACGCAAACTTCTCAAATGGAGAAGAAAAAGCAGAAAGTTTCTGTTCCATACTCCAAAAAAGTATTCCCAAGCTGACAACTTAAAATGATGTGCTTATTTATTAAATCATTACTCAGTGCATTTCATAGTTCAGAAACCATTACACTTTCGGTTTTGGACGCATCTGTTTTAATCAAGAACGACTTGCACAGCTAACACTACATAAAATATTATGCATTCAGGTCAGTCCCTGTTTTAACCAGGGATTAACCAGGTTTTAACCAGGTTTTTGTTCTGTCGATGCAATGAACAGAAAAATATCAATAAAATTGTATACGTCAATTCTTCTACAGTTTCACCTGTGTTCCTGCCTATTCATCATGACTAGGGTAACATCCTACAAAAAGCATGCTGATTCTTGTAAAGAGCACGGAAGGCACAAGTATCACACCAACAGTAAGAAGATGCATCGCGCTGAGTGGCCCCAGCAGAGAAAGTCAGTCATGCTTACCTGACATGCAAATCACATACGGTCAGACAATACACTGATAACGAAACTTAGTGGAATTTAACAAATTTTGGGAAAAGCATTAGAGTAATATTCTTTAGTATGCTTTATTTGCAAACAGCAGGAGTAACAGCTCAGGTTGCTTTTTTTATCAAGCACTCACTGGCTTTGCCCCCATCAGTACTGCCTCACTAAATTAACAAAATTATTGCAAGCAATATTCAGAGAGATTTACCTGGGTTACACACTTGCTGCCACTTCAAATACGGTAGTGTGTGCCTCCTCAAAGTAACTGCCTCTTGTTAATTCATGCAGAAATCTAAAATCCCCCAATGAGAAGCTTCTTACCTGTTTGTAGTTCTAAATATTTTAATACAAATTACGAACTTCTTGTAAGTCATGAATTGAGCAACATATTATATTGGCCTGCTCATGCACTATGTTCTATTTATGCTCAGTAATCAGCATGTCCTAGATGAATACAAATGGTGAACAAAAGGCCTTTTGTTGACTAGCTCTACAAACGTGGATTCAGTTACCAGCCGACTTAAGAACAATTGAGAGCTTTTCCCTCTGCACATCTGAAAACAGGACCGACAATATCTCATGACTGGAAGTTGTTGTCCATGTTTTAATTGCTATTTGCTTAGCTACTTTCATGTATTGTTTGTTCACTTAACATTCTCACCCAAATCACAAAGCTTTTTAACTAAGTGTATGAATTTCATTATAAAGTTCTGAGCTCATCTTTAAAAAAGTCTCAACAGGACTAACCAGTCGTGGTTTTGCAGGATGCGGTCACAGACAAATATTGACACGTCCTGTTCTGTCTGCTTACAGAACAAAGCCTTTAAAAATTCCAATAATGCAAGTAATAAAAGAATTAAGAGATATTTCAAAAATTAAATAAGACATCCCAAGGAAGGAACCACTAAGTCAGCACTATTTGACTCAAAACAGACCCTTCTACATCACTCTAATTAACTTCTCATACCATAGACATTGAGACACAAAGCCTCTTGTTACTTTGGCTGCACAACTGCAAGTTAAGGAGGGGGAAGAAACCAAATTTTTAGCTCTTAAGGATACAGGAACAAAGACCAAGATTTTTATTCATGTATCTTTTTTACCTATGCCAGTAGTTTTATTCTACTTGTAGGAAACAACCAGATGTTCACTTTCAAAACAGACTCAGATACAAAGGCCACATAAAGGACAAACAGAAAAAGCACACAGAAAAATTATTCAGCCAATGCCAGGATGAAATCATGCCTGCTTCCTCAAGTTAAATGACAGCAAGCAACACTTTGAACCAACATTTTGGAAAAATCAGATTACAAAACAAAAAAGGCCTGTGACATACGTGACCCCATCCCACTATACCACTTGCTTACATTCTGTGAGACCCCAAACCAAAGGCTATGTGCTTACTACCATTTAAAAACTCTTGACTGAAAAATTAATTCTGAGATATCCTGATGCACAAGTTGAAGATCTGTTCCTCTTTTCCCGACTGAAAGAGGACAAGATGCAGGATTTTAGGCCATAAACTAGAGTTTGAAGTTTATGTATATAAAAAGCTTTTCAAGTGCATTTCCCTGTTTTCTCCTCAGAGACGACTTGCAACAGGATATTCTTCACCACAAGAATATGATGCCCTGACAATGCAAAAAGCTTTCTGTGTTTGGAAGAAAGCCAATCTACTTGGTTTCTTCTTTCTCCTTCCTCTTGAATACCTTATGCACTACATTATTTTGATAATAAATGCAATCTGCATTCTTAGTGGAACATACATATAAAACCTGTCTGAAAAAGCAGTTTCAAGTACTGAAGTAGGAGCCAAGCACTTGGCGGCTACATGCCTCCTTCCTCTTGAAAGGTAATTCCCCTCTCCTCCTCTGGCTTTCAGGGTGAACAAGGGATAAAGATGAGGGAAATCTGCAACTCTTCCATCTGGTCAAAAGAGTCCTTTCGTGTCAATAAAGAGATGTCCTTCTGTAGTCTACTAAACAAGTAGAAGTGTGAAGTGTGCCAGGGGAGTAACTGTTATAAACAGAACAACCCAGATAAGCATTTCAGGCAAGAGATAACAGACTACACAATTAATGCACTACCATACAGTGAAGCAAAATTGTCACAGACAACTATTTAGCATAAAAAAGATTAGGGTCACAGAAAACTATTATAGAAGAGATTACAGTCAACCGTTCCTTGTCAGAAGGCATGACTTCTTCAGGTATGCTGAGCCTTACCAGTCTTCCAAAACCCTCACAGCAGAGAACATATAAACTACACCACAATCAAAGAACAGACTAGTTTTAGCATCTAGTTTCTATCTAGGAAAATGATGTAGTATAATGAAAGCTCAGGTTGGATAAACCATGAAGCCTTTACCACCCAGCTGTCTCCTGCAGAAGAACAAAAAGGCTGAGAAAGTTGGGGCTGTTCAGCCTGCAGAAGAGAAGGCTGCGTGGAGACCTCATAGCAGCCTTCCAGTAGCTGAAGGGGGTCTACAGGGATACCAGAAAGGGACTCTTCATTAGGGGCTGTAGTGACAAGACAAGGGTAATGGGTTCAAACTGAAATAGGGGAAGTTCAGGTTAGATATAATGAGGAAGTTCTTTACTGTAAGGGTGGTGAGGCACCGGAACAGGTTGCCCATAAGAAGTAGTAAATGCTCCATCCCTGGCAGTATTCATTGCCAGGCTGGACAGAGCCTTGGATGACATGGTTTAGCATGAGGTGTCCCTGCCCACGGCAGCGGGGTTGGAACTGGATGATCTTAAGGTCCTTTCCAACCCAAACCATTCTGTGATTTTATTACAGTGGTCAGACTCACAAAAACAGCTCTGTAAGGACAATGGGGTTTTCCCACTACTGGAAAAGGTGTCCCCTGCTACAGAGAAGTTCTCTTTTCAATTTCAAAAGTTAACAGACAAATAACGCAATTTCAGTCCACATCAAAATGCCTACTACTCCCATTTCACAACAGGCCACAAGTCAGAGTTTCATCTTGCATTGCCATTTTTGCTGCCATCCTTCTCTCTAGTGTAATCATGCCTTTCAGCCAGCCTGTTCCTTCATTCCATGAACCATGTGCTCCCTACCATGCTGTCCTAGTACAGCAATTAGAATTATTTCTAATTATTCGTGTTCATGAAATAGAAACCTTCTCAAGAGCTATTACATATGGCCAGACTTCATCTGTGAAAAGTTTCAACCTAGAAATGGTTTTAATATAAAAACCTCAGACACAAATACTTATCCAGGATTTAAGCTTATCTGAATAAGTTCATTCAAGATGTCCCATATCTGACATAAAGGTAATTTTTCTTCCTCTTTTTTTCTCAAAGAAGAGGAAAAACTTGTCTCCAGCTGGCAAAAAGAAGGATCTTGGAACAACTGTGACTGTCTCAAGAAGGGACGCTTGCAGCGCCTGATCGGGGGGAGGCTGGGCACCCAGGAGCTTCAACTCGGAGCACCAACAGGCACCGAGGGAGCCTCAAGTCCTCGACAGGGCCTGCCCAGGAGCCGGCAGCTCAGCGGACGCGAGCAGCTGACTCAGAGGGGGCAGCACCAGGAGGAGCGGCACCGCCCTGACTGGGTAAAAACCTGCCCCAGGGGGCCCGGTGAAGAGGCAGCTCACGGGGGCAGGCGAGCGGTATGGTGAGCACTCGCCGTATGAGCAGGGCCCGGACTGGGAGCTCTGCTCTGACTGCCCCGGCAGTGGCCAGCGTAGGCACCCAGACAGAGCCGATGGGAAGGGAGGCTGCAGTGCGGAGTTCGGGGTGCAGAGAGTGCCTGCACTGCCCTCCTGAGGGGAGGGTGCACCATGGGCAGGGCTGCGCTCTGTGCTCCCTGGTGGAGGTCCTCCTGCAGCAGGGGCTGAGCTGCGGGACGCCGTCAAGAGGCTGAAAGGTGCCAGGGAAGCTGCGGTCAAACAGCACTGCTTGCTCCAGGACCAGACTGTGCAGGGGCCTCAAGCATCCTCCGTCGCTCATGCAGGAAAGGAGGCCGCTAACCCAGGAAGCTGGGAAACAGTAACAGAAAAAAGCAACAAAAAAAGGAGGAAGAGGACAATTAAAAGCAAGGGGCTTCCTCCTAAATCTGTTGTCCCCACCCAGAACCGCTTTGCTGTCCTGCAGGGGGCTGATGAGGAGCCGCGCTCCCACCCAGAACAACCGGCTGATGCACTGGTAAAGAAGATCGCTACCGGTGCTGCCAGGAAAAAGCGGCGGGCTGTAGTGGTAGGGGACTCTACTCTGAAAGGAACAGAGGCACCCATCTGTTGGCCTGACCCAGGCTCAAGGAAGGTGTGCTGCCTACCAGGGGCTTGGATCAGGAGTGCTGCAGAGAAGCTGCCTGCTCTAGTCAGTCCCACTGACTATTACCCACTTCTAGTGATCCATGTGGGTGCTACTGACATAGATAGCAGTAGCCTGGAGAATATGAAGAAGGACTACAGAGCTCTGGGAGAGGCGGTTAGGGGCTCTGGAGCTCAGACTGTCTTTTCATCAGTTCTCCAGGATACAGGGCAGGACCTTAAAAAGGCTAGGAGGACTGGCCAGGTTAATGGTTAGATGGTTAATGGTTAGAAGGGTGGTGCCATAGTCAGGGGTTTGGGTACCCTGAACATGGGACTCAATTTAGTAGGCCAGGTCTGGTGGGGGCTGGTGGAGCTGGTCTGACAAAGAAAAGGAAGAGTGGATTTGGTAGGAGGTTTGCCAGACTGATCAAGGATGCTTTAAACTAGATGTGTTGGGGGAGGGGGGCATCATTCCATCCCAACACACCCAGTCACTGGCCAGCACCTATAGTAAATGTTCAGAGCAATGTAGAGATATTTCAGCTGCTCCAGCCAATGAGCCGGCTTCAACTGGAGCTCAGCTCAGATGTCTCTATACAGACGCCCATAGCATGGGGAACAAACAAGAGGAATTAGAGATGTGTGCACATCTAAAGGGGTATGATATAATAGGCATCACAGAAACATGGTGGAATGGCTCCTATGACTGGTGTGTTGGAATGGAAGGTTACAGGCTCTTTAGGGAAGACAGGCCGGGTAGGCAGGGAGGGGGAGTTACTATTTATGTTAGGGATAGGCTGGAGAGTATGGAACTCTGTCTGGGGACAGGTGAGCAGTCAACAGAGAGTTTGGGGGTTAGAGTTAAAGGGAGAACAGTGATGGGAGACATTATTGTGGGGATCCGTTACAGACCACCTGACCAAGAGGACTCAGTGGATGAAGCGCTCTATAGATGGATAGGAACAGCCTCATGCTCTCAGGCCCTTGTCCTCATGGGGGACTTCAACCACCCTAATATCTGTTGGAGAGATGGTTCTGCCGGCACAAGCAATCCAGGAAGTTCCTCGATTGTGTGGAAGACAACTTCCTTCTGCAAGTAATAGAGGAGCCGACAAGGAGAGGTGCCATGCTTGACCTCATGCTCACCGACAGGGAAGGGCTGGTTGGAAATGTGATGCTCCAGGGCTGCCTTGATTGCAGAGATCATGAGATGGTTGAATTCGAGATCCTCAGGACAGTGAGAAGAGCGTGCAGCAAGCTCACTGCCCTGCACTTCAAGAGAGCAGACTTTGGCCTCTTCAGGAACATGCTCAGTAAGGTTCCATGGGATATAGCCCTAGAGGGCAGGGGGCCCAAGACTGTTGGCTGATATTCAAGGATCACCTGCTGCAAGCTCAGGAGTGATGCATCCCAACTAGAAGGAAGTGCAGCAGGAGGGCCAGGAGACCTCCTTGGATGGATAAGGAGCTGCTGAGGAAAATTCAAAGGAAAAAAGAGGCTTATAAAAGGTGGAAGCAAGGACAAGCAGCCTGGGAAGAATACAGGGATGTGTCTGGGAAGCTAGGGACCAGGTTAGGAAAGCTAAGGCCCACTTAGAATTAAACTTGTCTGGAGATATGTAAGATAACAGGAAGGGATTCTATAGGTACATTGCAAATAAAAGACAGGCTAGGGACAATGTGGGCCCCCTCTGGAAGCTATCAGGAGAACTGGCTACCCTGGATTTGGAGAAGGCTGAGGTTCTTAATGACTTCTTTGCCTCAGTCTTCCCTGGCAAATGCTCTGACCACACCACCCAAGTCTTGCAAGGCAGACACAGGGACTGTGAGAATGAAGACCCTGGGCCCACTGTAAGATAGGATCTGGTTCGAGACCATCTTAGGAACCTGAATGTACACAAGTCCATGGGACCTGATGAAATCCATCCGCGGGTCCTGAAGGAGCTGGCAAATGAAGTTGCTAAGCCACTGTCCATCATAGTTGAAAAATCATGGCAGTCAGGTGAAGTTCCCAATGACTGGAAAAAGGGAAATATAACCCCCATTTTCAAGAAGGGGAAAATGGATGACCCGGGGAACTACAGACCAGTCAGCCTCACCTCTGTGCCTGGCAAAATCTTGGAGCGGATTCTCCTGGAAGGCATGCTGAGGCACATGAAAAACAACAAGGTGCTTGGTGACAGCCAGCATGGCTTCACTAAGGGGAAATCCTGCCAGACCAATCTGGTGGCCTTCTATGATGGGGCTACGGAACTGATAGACAGGGGTAGAGCAGCTGATGTCATCTACCTGGACTTGTGCAAAGCATTTGACACTGTCTCACATGACATCCTTGTCTCTAAGTTGGAGAGACATCAATTTGATAGGTGGACCACTTGGTGGATAAAGAACTGGCTGGATGGCCACACACAAACAGTTGTGCTCAATGGCTCAATGTTCAGCTGGAGACCAGTAACGAGTGGTGTCCCTCAGGGATCGGTGTTAGGAGCGCGCTTGTTCAACATCTTTGTTGGTGACATGGACAGTGGGATTGAGTGCGCCCTCAGCAAGTTTGCTGATGACACCAAGCTGTGTGGGTCGGTTGATATGTTGGAGGGAAGGAATGCCATCCAGAGGGACCTTGACACGCTTGTGAGGTGGGCTGATGCCAACCTGATGAAGTTTAACCATGACAAGTGCAAGGTCCTACACCTGGGTCAGAGCAATCCCAGGCACAGCTCCAGGTTGGGCAGAGAAGAGATTCAGAGCAGCCCTGCGGAGAAGGACTTGGGAGTGTTGGTTGATGAGAAAATGAACATGAGCCAGCTGCAGTGTGAGCTCACAGTCCGGAAAGCCAACTGTATCCTGGGCTGTATCAAAAGGAGCGTGACCAGCAGGTCGAGGGAGGTGATCCTGCCCCTCTACTCTGCTCTCCTGAGACCTCACTTGGGAGTATTGTGTGCAGTTCTGCTGTCCTCAACATAAAAAGGACATGGAACTGTGGGAACAAGTCCAGAGGAGGGCCACGAGGATGATCAGGGGACTGGAGCACCTCCCGTGTGAAGACAGGATGAGAAAGTTGGGGCTGTTCAGCCTGGAGAAGAGAAGGCTGCATGGAGACCTCACAGCAGCCTTCCAATATCTGAAGGGGGCCTATAGGGATGCTAGGGAGGGACTCTTCATTAGGGACTGTATTGAGAGGACAAGGGGTAACGGGTTCAAACTTAAACAGGGGAAGTTTAGATTGGATGAGGAAGAAATTCTTTACTGTAAGGGTGATGAGGCACTGGAATGGGTTGCCCAGGGAAGTTGTGAATGCTCCATCGCTGGCGGTGTTCAAGGCTGGGGTGGGCAGAGTCCTGGGTGGCACGGTTTAGTGTGAGGTGTCCCTGCCCATGGCAGGGGGGTTGAAACTAGATGGTCTTAAGGTCCTTTCCAACCCTAACTATTCTATGATTCGATGATTCTATGATCAACAACTGACATTTAACATTTTAATTTTATCTACCCTCCACTAGTCAAGTCTCAAAAAGACAGACAGTGAGGTGAGATGGCTGGACTTGCATATCACACATGCATGTCCTTCTTTATAGAAGCATCTGACAATTTATTCCTTATTACATATAAAGGTCTGACACTTTCCATACATTCATCACTGCACAGTAACTCTATTCAAAATAGATCTAGACCTATTCCTCTCAACTTTCTTCTCCTCAAAAACAAGCCAGTAACCTCTTTACCCCTTAATGATTTACCAAGTCTTTTTTTTAGTAGCTCCATGTTACTCTACACTATTCCAGCACAAACCTCTTAAAGATTTCTGCATTCATTAGGTCCTTAAGGACACTCTATTCGAAGACACCTTCCCCAATGCCATGGTCATTCTATCTAGTCTCTGAAGAGGAGGATGTAATTTGTTGGTAATGGTTTTCTTGTTGACTACATATCTTGAAGGGTTAGACAGCAGTTGTAATTGGAGAACACTAAATAACTTACCTCAATCTATACAGACTCTTACATACCACCCTACACTACCTGTGTTTTTATACACCTCTTCTGCTCCCCCAATATATAGAAAACCCCGATTAAATATAGCTGATTAGTGCACACAGATTTTAAGTCAGCCTCAAATCCAAGACTAAATTGTAACTGTCTGTAAAAGAAAACAGTACTAAATAGGATAAAATCTATTGAAAATGGATGAAGCAGCTATGAATGCATTTTTCTTTCATCTCTCAGACTGTCCAGTTCTGAAGAATAAAGTCCTCTTAGGTAATTCTTAAATGCAGTTTATATGCAGTGTAACTGCAGGATTCCTTTTGTATAGAGCAAAATGCATTGTGGATACAAACCATTTCTGCATAAATGCAATCTAGCTTAGGTTTCCATTCATAAAAACATGGGAAGGTGTTGTGTACCATATTTCCAGCATTACTACATATGTGTTACAAAATGATCAGTACTTCAACATAATCTATGGCAGCATTATACAGAACTAGTCTCTTCAGTCTCAAAAGAATCAATTCTGTTAGTGGCAAAGTGGTACTTTTGGTTAAGAAACAGAGAACAAAGAACCTTTAATTTCTTTCATTTTCTAGTTTTCAACCCACAATACTCTAGAGATGTTTCAGTATTATTCATTTTCTTTCCTATTACTTTATTGATTAAAACTAAGTTATAAATCAGCTCATTACAGCTTATTTAGACCACCATACTAAATTCTATACCCTTCTGAAACTGAACTTCTTCACAGAAAATGAACTCATGATTTGTCTGTCTTTACATGACATGAATGCTTGTGTTCTTAAGAATTTTACAATAATCAAATATAATGCACTAATGATTTCTGCTCACTTTGTATTCTTAATTCATGCTGGATCAAGTCTCTCCCATTATAATTAACTTGGATATTAGATTGCTTATCCTAGCCATTAGGCTTAGGACATAATAAACCTAAAATACACTAAGTGTTCTATGAAATCTGCCCATGCATAGAACTGCTACTTCTGCATTTTCATCATTCAGCCATTAATCTCACTAATTCTTCATGGAGCTATAAAAATAATATTTTTCTGCATTTGGACATTTAAAAACATCACCATTATGGCTATGGAATCACTGGGTAATTCAGCTGTTGTATATACCTCTTTGTGGGAGAGTTGCTTACACAGTCTCTGAGGTCTATCTTACCCCATGCTATTTTTCAAAAGCACACTGCATAAATAGTCCAGGAAAAAAATCTCCAGAGATGATAAATGTCTACAAATACTTCATTGATCCCACTGAAGTCTTAGAGATGTAGTCTAAATGTCTATATCAAAATTATTGTGCCTTTGAAGCTACAGGAGTCAGTATCGCAGCTCCCTTACCAGTTTTCCAATCCAACTACTATATTTAGTGCAGAAGCTGGTTTTATCTCCCCGTGCTATCATAATTAATGATTTAAAGTGAAAACACAGCAGGAGACACAGTTAGCAACCTACCTGGCAGCCCAGCATTTCAACACTCAAAAGCTTTTAGCCCCATCAATCACAAAAGATAAGGCGTGTAACAAAACCATGTTCCTGCCCTTTTTTTAAGAAGGCACCTACAAAATAATTCAAGTCTTTAGGACAAGGTAAGGTGCTAACGAAGTTGAGGATCAACTTCTAGGAGTGCATCAGAAACAGGCAGCAACTACAATGTTTCATTTTTCGCCTGTCTTTGAATAGGAAGCTGCACACACTCCAAAACACACCTTGGTACTTGACATTGAAAGAAAGGTGATGTGTTGCAGAGGAAATTGGAGTGATACCAAACATCGAAGCAGTTTAAAGCATGTCTGTATGTGTCACCACCAAAACTATCTTTTAACTAAACACTCCATGGCATCGAGTCTTCTTACACACTAGCTGAGGAGCTGGTACATTGCACAGGGAGCCTGGTACACCGCAACATCTGGTGTGAGAGCATCTTCACATTCATTAGCAATCCACACCAAGAAAATGTCAGCACTACAGCAGGTAAGGAAAACCTAAACAAAAGCAGTCCACTTTCAACACGTGTTATCTTCTCCCTGACTTGTCATTTAAAATAGATGAGTTGTCTAAATAAAGAACTTGAAAGGGAACTACAGCAACCCAAATTAGACTGTCTTGGCAAACCCTGTATTATAAACACTACCCAAGATTAAATTCTTTTTGCTCTGCTCCACATCTCAAATGTCTTAATTAGAAGTGTTATTTATAAAAGTGAAAAATATTTATATAAAAAAAAAATTCCACAATGACCACTATTTCAGAATTTGCAGCCATCAGAACTGGAATTTGCCTTGTGGAGGTATCAGGGTGAGACTGGTGTGATTGGTACCCTCTGCGCCCAATCCCTTGTAAAGTGCTTAGCATAACTAGCACTATTTTATAACGCAAGCAGCCATTCTCTGTGACTGAGCAGGTCACATATTCATATCAAATGTGAAATACAAACCAAGTATCTCTGTTCCAGTTTGCAGAACTGTTTTCCTCACAAGTCCCACAGTTTTCACATCTGCTTGGAGTATCTTACCACTTTATATACCTAGTTCACTTACCCCTTCATTATCATTATGAAGTAATTATGAATTAATTATGAAGTGATTATGAAGTAATATAAAGTACTGCAGTTTAAGAGATTAATGAACTAAGTTAGTTAACTGAGTAAAGAACTAAGCTTAGCAGTGAAAAGTCAAATATTACACCTGGAACAATCTCTTCTCTCAATCACATTACCTTCCATATGAGCTGCCATTGTTAAAAAGAAGTGAAACAAGGCATTATGTGTAAGGGTAAGATACTGTTTCAATATTAATTTTACTGTAACTTACAAAAGTTGTGGAATTGGAATTGGGAATTCAATGCCACAAATAAATAGCACACATCAGATCAGATGCTTGCCTATCTGTACTCACCCAATGAACACCTAAAATGCCTCTACTTTCATATCATTATATAAACATAACTTGTCTATTCACCAAACCTACAGTGTAGAAGATATGTGTGCCATTGAACAATAAGCAAGTACCATTACACATAATTGTTCATTACTTATTGAGATTTAAAGGAATACTTTCCATTGGGCATGATGGAAAAGAACTAACTAAATAAATCCATTTGAGCCCAGCGCCTAGAAGAAAAAAGGGAAGATATCTGTTAGGTTGCCATTAGGTTAGATTATGCAAAAGAATATGTTGGCAGGAGCGTGGATCATCTTTAAGGTTCTCTGAGAGGACTCCTGAGAAGACCAAAACAATGAACTGAGCCATATGTAATAGTGGCACATATGTACAAGATATTATCTGTTAAACTACTCAAAAGACGGAGGAGGTAAAAGAAAGGCCTTCTCCAGTTAGCATTAGTTTTGTAATCAGATCTGCACTGGCTTCCTGCAAAATGATGCAGAACCCAATTTCACTCACACTGCAAGTTTGTTAGGGCAGAAGAAACAGAAAATATAGCAGCCAAACAACTTGCAGCAGCTTTTTCACCTATGCTGCTCCTGCTCTTACAGCACGGTTGGCAGCAGAGCTGCGATGCACAGCCACCCTGCTGGCGCGCTGCAGGCAGGAGTCAGCTCCTCTTGTACAATCACACTGGGGCCCTCATGCGATAAGGAGAAATGTGGATGCACTGTACTTGACGTGAAATGAATGCAACAGATCCCTATTCATTCTGCATTTCCCCAACAAAAGGCATGAAAAAGACTTGAAGAGAAGGGTAAGACTTAAGAATTTATAACAAACACTGAAATGGATTTTGTCTGTGGTGTTATTATCTGTTCATCCTCGCAATGTAGGTCAGATTTTCAGGTAATAAAGAAAAGAGCTTTATTTGAGCTTTTTCTTTTCTGAGTTACAGTTGTACCAAAACCTTGTAATCCAATTCACAGAACCAAAAGCCATATGAAAGAACATCTGTGTAAAACTGAGACAGTTTCTTGCTGTCTTGATATGCTGTGGTTAGGTCAAAGACTACATCAGGGAGCTAACAGGTCTCACTTTTGTAATTTAACCTTTTTCTCAGCATTCATTCAGTGTTACATAGGGGAAAAATAAAAAAGAATATTAAAAAGAAAAAAAAACCCTTTGAAGTACATGTAAGAGGTCTTAACAATTCTGGCTTTACAGGGTTTTCGCAAATCAGGTGAATTTTACTCACATCTGGGGAGAATTTGTTCTTACAAGGTTAATCCAAAAGCGTCTTTTCCCACATTACTTCAATGTACTTCTTAAACATCTTTTCTTTCTTTAAAAAACAAATAAAAAAACCATGGCCTTCAAACAATCTATTCGCAAAAAAGTAAAAAATAAAATAAAATAACATCCCCCGAGCTGTTGTAGAAGATAGGGTTTCTACAAGAAATCCAGGAGATCCCCCTCTACCTCATCAGCCCTTCAGAAAGCATCCCAGCAGGGGCATTTCTTTTTTCCTTCCCTGATCTGAAGAACCATGAACACTTCACTCACACACATGCACCACAAAAAGTAGCTTTTAGTTGTTTCCTACATTCATTTGAAAAGCTGCTAAAATAAACTCCCTTATCATTCAGTCAGCTGCACAACAAAAGAACATCAGGTATCAACTCTCAATTTAAACCAAAGCTTATCCAGAAGAGAAAGGGAAATCTGACATCATTCTTCCCTTCAAAGTTTTGTATCCAAATTTGTTGTTTCAAAGGTCTAGAGTTTTATCCTAGCGTGAAGAGTCCACACAAGAGTTTCACAGGAAAAACTTAACAGTAATGCTTCAAAAGGATCAACAATGTAATTTAGAAATACACATACCAGGATTCAATTCTTAAGGGCAAAGCATACTGTCAAACACAAGAGAAATTCAACATTTCCAGAGAGAAGAAAAAAAAGTAGAAATAAAGTACTTGAAATTAGAGGAAAATCAAAGAGAACACCAACACGCAGTGAGTTCTATTCTGTTGCATTCTGGTTTAGAGCAAACAGAGTGGTTTTGAAGTGAATAACCTCCCCTTGATCTTCCTCACAAAGCTTCTGTTTGCTTTGCAGAGCAGCTCTTGTGTGTGCAAAATAAACTTCCTTTGGGGGAGCCTGAACTGGAAGTTCTGCCCCAGCAGAAACACGCTCTAATCTCTGAAAGATGTAATGGTTCAGATCAGTTCTGGGTAGAGGACGGCATTGTAGAGGCCTCAGCATTGACTGATTAACTCCCCTTATCTGCTTCCATTTCCCCAGCAACTTGTAGACCTAAACACAGCTAAGATACTAACGAAATCCAGTGTTGAACCAATCTGTTATCTGCAAATATTCTCCATATCCGCCATTCTGTTAGCAGAGACACTTTTGTCAGAGTTGATTCCTAAATTTAAGACGCTCTTTGACAGTGCAAAGCTTCAACCAAGTATTTTTCTGCTGCATCACACAAAGATATCACCAAAAGTTGTTTCAAGCCATGGAATCACAGAACCACTTAGACTGAAAGTGTTCACTAGAGATCATTTAGTCCAATCCCCCAGGCTCCAAACACGGTCAGCTAAAGCAGGTTGCCCAGCCAGGTTTTTATTATCTCCACAGATGGAGACTCCAGAACCTCTCCAGGCAACCTGCTGGAGTGTTTGGGCACCCTCAGAGTTAAAGTCTTCTGGTGTTAAGACTGAGAATCATCAGGTTTAATTTGTGTCTGCTGCCTCTTGTCCTGTCCCTGGGCACTAATAAGAAGAGTCTGACTCTCTCTTCTTCATTCCTCTTCATCACGTAGTCTCGCATATTGGTAAGATCCCCCTGAGCCTTCTCTTCTCTAGACTGCATAGTCCCAGCCCTCAGCCTCAAATGAAGTATATTCAAGTCCCTTAACCACCCCTGTGGCCACAGATACGCTGAAGTTTTGCAGGCTCATGCTTGAAGCACAAAGCTGAGGAAAAACTCTATTATGAGAGACTCCCCGCACAGGCTGCTTTCCCAAGCTGAGACGCAACCAGCAGGCTAAGGTTTCTGTTGTTTCCCATCTTCTCCTTACCTGCCCATCCAAGGTTCATTCAGTTGGGAGTTTTCAGACCACCACAAAGAAAAGCCCTAGAGTAACATACTCTGAATAACGTACCTGGAAGAAACAGCTATTTTGAAATACAGCTGTCTACACAACAAAGATTTACTGGAGATGGGGAGAGGAAATAAAAATAAATTACCCTTTTTGTATTAAGGAAGAAAAAAGTTATCCCAGCACTTAATATGAATTATAGTCTAAACAGCAATGGCATCTTATCATAACAAATACAGGTGTATGACACTGCCTCAAAAATGAAGCTTCTCCCTCAGTATTCACAGATGTAAGGACACATCTTCTTTCTCCAGCGCTCTTCTAATACTGAATGAGTTCTTCCTAATAAAATACAAAATAAAAGCAAAACCCCTTTTCTATCATACGTTCTAATATCTTTAAATACTTGATTATGTTAGCTGGCCAGATATTTTTCCCTGTATGACAAGCTGAATGATCTAATTTTTTAGTTAAAATATTTTCAGAAAAGAAATAAGGATTGTGATTTCATTCCCCCTGTTGTTTCACCATCAATACAGAAACCATTACTCAATAGGCTAAAAAATTTTGATATCTCTAAGGCAAAACCCACACTGGAAATGGCTCTGCATAGCTACACAATAACTTGATATATGGTATTCTCTGTGGACCAACAGTTATCTTAGCAGGTATCATCTGAGCTGCACATAACTCTGCTTACTCATAGAATGGTTTGTGTTGGAAAGGACCTTAAGATCATCAAGTTCCAATCCCCCTGCCATGGGCAGGGACATCTCACACCAAACCATGTCACCCAAGGCTCTGTCCAGCCTGGCAATGAATACTGCCAGGGATAGATCATTTAGATCCTTATGGGCAACCCGTTCCAGTGTCTCACCACCCTTACAGTAAAGAATTTCTTCCTCATATCCAATCTAAACTTCCCCTGTTTAAGTTTGAACCCGTTACCCCTTGTCCTCTCACTACAGTCCCTAATGAAGAGTCCCTCCCCAGCATCCCTATAGGCCCCCTTCAGATATTGGAAGGCTGCTGTGAGGTCTCCATGCAGCCTTCTCTTCTCCAGGCTGAACAGCCCCAGCTTTCTCATCCTATCTTCACACGGGAGGTGCTCCAGTCCCCTGATCATCCTCGTGGCCCTCCTCTGGACTTGTTCCCACAGTTCCATGTCCTTTTTATGTTGAGGACACCAGAACTGCACACAATACTCCAAGTGAGGTCTCAGGAGAGCAGAGTAGAGGGGCAGGATCACCTCCCTCGACCTGCTGGTCACGCTCCTTTTGATGCAGCCCAGGATACGGTTGGGTTTCCGGACTGTGAGCTCACACTGCAGCTGGCTCATGTTCATTTTCTCATCGACCAACACTCCCAAGTCCTTCTCCGCAGGGCTGCTCTGAACCACTTCTCTGCCCAACCTGGAGCTGTGCCTGGGAGTTAAACTGTGCTTACCTCTACCTTATGCAAGCAGGATATATTAAAGATTCGCTATGCTGAATGAGATTTCCTGCTCGGAAAAAAAAGCTGTTAAAAGAGAATTACTGTTCTTTTCTGAAGTAGCACTATAAGCAAATGCTGGTGTTGATTTAGTTGGCATATTTTACTGTTTCTCGTTTAGTTTGAAAGTAAACACTTGGAACAATTCCAATACCATGAATGCAATATTTTCCAAGTCTTCCGGATGTCACCACATAGTGCATCATTCTCTTCTGAGAATGAAGAACAGCAATCTATGAAAACAAAGGCAGTATTGCTACCACACTGTCATGAAGATCTCTAATTAATACTGCACTGTTGAGCTACAAAGCATCTTCAGCAAGTTCACCCCAACAGAAGATGCCTGCTAGAATCTGAATCTATTGTAGCCACACAGTAGAAGCAAAAAACTCACCTATTTCTCATCCTCCTTCTCATGAAACAATGGAGGAGTTGGAGCAATATAAATGCTATGATATCATTAAGTTTTCATCAGGTGATTCTAATTTAATTCTAATGAAGTTCCTAATATTAGCCTGAAGTGGTTCAGAGGCTGGAAACACAAGACACTAACAGGAATAAACTCTAAGTTTAAGTCCAGTCTCTGTAATAAAATGTCTTCAAAGCAAAGAAGTGAGGACAGAAAAGCAACTTTATAACTGAATTGTGATCCTTTTGTGATGATTTTTGTCCATATTACTTGTACAGGACAGAAACCAACAAGTAAATACGCAATATTTTTCTGGTCTGTTAAATCAAGTATATTTGTACCACCTCCCTGCAGCAGGTATACTCAGCACAGTCTGGTTACATCCGTAATAATTATTTGTTCCTATTAAAAGAACCCTCAGACATTCAAAATTGATCTTGACCTTTACGATCTTTAAGTTCACACTACTTCTGACAGCACGACTAGGAACAATGAAAGGCTTCCAATTTTCAGTCTTCTTCTGGTCCTCATTTCTCTTTAAGTGTGTTAATATTGCTCAGCTTAAAAGGTATTCTGCATTATCATTACATCAGCCTTATAGAACAACCTCAAGTTTCACCTGTATTTCACTATTAACCAGAATGCCTCAGAGGCCATTAGACATCCACAGGAATAATTAGGCTGATAAAATAATTCACAAACTGTTAATCATGAAGACAAAGGATTAACAGAGATAGATAGCTAACTTACCATACTGGAGTTCCACCAAACTGCTGGGTAAACTCACATAACTAGTCAGACACTGGAAAAGGGTAAAAGGACCAGAAATACTAACTCCACCCATGACACAAACTTAATACTTCACCTAACAAATGAAGAACACATTCAAATTTTTCACTGAGCTTACCCAGGGAACAAGCAGCAGTACTGTCACAAACAGCAACCCTGGAAAATCACACCTGGGAATTGTTCAGAGGGACTCTAAAATCCCACCACCTTCATCAGCCTTATCAGCATCTCATCACTACTCTGAAAACCTTCTACAAAACAGTCACCAGTCAGCTGAAGTCTACCTAAATGCCAGGAAGCATGCACACTTCTCCATGAAGATTAAGCTTCTTCCCCCTTTACTGACATCCCCCAACTATCTCTCCTGAAAGGCAGCCAACTCTCATAAAGTAACTCTGACTTGGCAGCAGTTTCCGGAAAATTCAGGTTCCTCCTGCACTGTCGGGTACCACATGTTTCCCCCTGTATATTCTCTTGTTGTCTCAATACTACATTTTCTGTCCCAGTGCAAGGCAGCTGGGTTTTTTTCTGCATTTTTTAGTCTAGCGTACCTAGCGCCCCAGGCACATGTTAAACACCACAGCATGGTCTCCAGCAAGAGGTACTTTGCAGGAAAAGCAAGAGGCAGAGAGAAGGAAGAGCTGCATCACCACCACACAACCCTGAAGTAGGCAAGGGAAAACAGCAGCAAGCCCCGTTAAAGAAGGCAAGAGATAAGCACTCAACATGTACTGGTTGCTTCAGTTACAAAGTTCATCCCATAAATACATAGAACCCAGTACTGCACATACAGAGACTGGTAAGAAGGGGGAAAAAAATGTTTTAAAGCAAAATTTTCTTTTGAGGATTTCATACCAGCATTGCTTCGTTCTGCCACTCCTGGATGATAATGTTCTTACACCCATAAGCTTCAACCATGTGATCTTTTTGCACACCTAAAGACCTTCAAACTTAGCGAGAAACAGTGAAATCTAGCAGAACTGTCAGTATTTCATCCTACCAGCAAGGCTGTGCTGCAAAAGGAAGAAATAAGTAAAAATCCACTCATTCAAAAAAGCCAATTATTTATTTACACAACGTAAGCACTAGCACTGTCTGTCAAGAGTGATTTCATGGGGTGGGGGGAGAGGAGGGGAAAAGCTCACTTTTCATTTCAGGCACTAGTAAATTCCCTAGTGATGGACTTACATTCCACGTTCCACAAGTAGGTTGCTCCTCTGCTGCTCAGTACTATTGCAGTGACTTCCACAAACCCAAGAAGTTAACAGGAGTAACTAACTTGACTTGATTTTTAAGGTCCATTCTTCAAGTGCCACGAATTGCTATTATTCCTGGAAATAAAACCAGCTTCTACTACCAAAATAATTCAGAACTATAAGGCAGTGGAACAGGGGAAGGGGGAAGAGAGAGAGAACCAAAAGCGTCACACAAAAACGAAATATGGCCTACACGTGTAGCCACTATACGAGCCACCTACATCTCCTTTGCAAGGAGAGCTCACTTGGCCCTAACCCAAGCCAACCAGAACAAATGTGGTTTTGTCTCCGCTTGACAAACAGATTCTGGAAAAAAACCAACTGGTCTCTGACTTAAGGGAAAGTGATTCTTCACTGAAGGAAAATGAAAACAGTTCTAATGTTCTTCTGGAGCAACACATCACCCAACCTAAAACTGCTCTCCCAGGTCCGAACTTGGCCCCTCCTATCAAGCAGCGGTTCCAATTTGAAGATGTGAAGCCTTGCTGTTTTAAGGCTTAGTGAGAATCAAGACCATGCAATTCCTTCAAATTTCCACATGGTCACCAGCAGAACTGCTCTTTTTCTAGCACTGAAGGAACTCCTATGGAGCCAGAACTTTCCAGGTATCAAAGGCTTTTGACTTTATCTGTGGAAAAACTTAGATGGAGGGAGAGAGAAAGCACAGGGACAGGTGGGCCAAGCATAAAGGAGGTAGGCAGGTTCCAGGAACAGGAAAGCATAGCATACTTTCTGCAAATTATCATTACATAGCATCAGCCAACTGCATGATGTGTTGGTTACGTACTCTTTTACCCTTCCAGTTACCAAATTAACTTTAAAACAAGCATTATTTGCTGGTTACTTTCAATTTCTGTAAACCCAAAGCAAATTACACTTAATTTCTATTTTTATTTATTCAGGTTCTTGTCAGGAAGAAGATTAATTTTATTATTAAAATAATTTATTATTACAAGCCTCCCATTGCATGAATTGCAATTTTTTTATTATACAACAAAGTTTTATCACTGAATGGCTTACAAAGGCTAACTCTGAAAACTGAATTAAAAGCCACTCCTTATTAAAATAATAGATGAGGACTTAACATTTCCAGCTTCTTCCAATGGTCATTAGCAGACAGAAAATCTTGACCAATTATTTCCCAAAATGTAAGATTTTAATTTACAAAATAATAAACTCTTCCGGCCAAGCTACAGTTGTAGTAAGTTCCAATTAATGTTATGAAACCTGTATTTAACATCCACATGTACAAAATGCTTAGGCTGCTGTGGCAGCTTTTAAGATTTATTGGTAAGGAATATTATTTGCTTTGGAGCAGGATTAAGGCAGGCACATCTTTCTGTTTTACACAAAGTTTTAGAATGAAGATCTTAAGCAGCTCTAAGTATTACTTATCAAATTATGCAGCTTCTTATGCAAGAATTACAGGGGTTTGGGAAATAAATCTCTGCAAGAACAAATGTCAAAGTTTATCATAGCTTTAGTTGCTACAGTGTGGTATTTCACTGAGCACGGTCCGATCTAATTTGCAACATATATATAAAAACTTCTGTAAAAGAAAGCCCTTCAACTGTTTTTTACACTTAAAAAGAAGGGGGGAAAAAAACCACAAAAATCTGATTAAGTAGAGGGGTAAGAAATTTTCAAAAGCATGAATGAGAAGTGAGCATCTGATTAACAGAACACAGAACAGTAATGCTACCCCTAATTGCAGAGGGGCTTCTCAAACAGCATGCACCAGCTCGAACATCAGTTCTGAGCATCATCATAATCAGAGATCTCTCTACAGAGTCAAATATCTGATAACAACAAATATAGGAGAGTCTACCCTGTCAGACCAGCAACCATTTGCAATACACATGCTGCAGGGAAGCAGAAAAAAACAGTAAATAACATTCCATAGAAACACCAACAGAGACCCCAGAGCCATTAAACTGAGTAGCTCACATTCTGCTTACAACAAGAACTACAAAAAACAGTGAAACTGTCTCAAATAGTAACTTGTTCTACTCAAAATCCCAACAGATCTGACTGAGCAACACTAAGCCTTATGAGGCAACAAACAACAAGGCATTTTTTAGCTCAAATTTAGAAAGGCAAAACTAGGCAAAAACCTAAGTTCAACGAAGGTAGCTTTTTTAATGAGTTTCCGCCAATATAGCTAATCCATCATGTAGAATTAACCATCTATTTTCCAACCAATTCTGGCTGTTTTCTAGCCAAATTAATTTTTCACGTCGGTTGCAGCAGGAGAGAAAATTGTATAATGAAAGCTAGCACCCAGCCTAATCAGGAGATAACCCACTGCTTCTCCGGAACAGAATCTTCCTTCCAAAATTATCAACGCAGGCTGACAAACAGTAAGTTACATCCAGCAGAAGAACATCAACTCCAACGTAGCTTTCCAAAGACAGGGCAAAGCCACTCTTTCATATCCATCTAAGAAACCTCTTTTAAAACAAACAAAAAACCAACAAATACAAACAAAATAATGCTGCTTTCTCATCCAGATGATTTAGAGCTCATTACAATTTGAAAGGTACAAATATAATTTTAACACTATCCAGTTTTCCAGTTTTTACACTGATTACTGATTAAGCATTTATTCTGTGAAGGTTTATATTGTTTCTGAGGAGGAGAAAACCTTGCATATGTAAGTGACATAAATTCAGAATACTTGGTTACAAACCCAGCCTGAATGAGAAAATATCTCACAATATTGCTTTTATTAGGGTTTTTTAAGCTAGGTATATCCGGCTTATTAAAAAATAAAAGAAGCACATACGTTATAATTCACTGCACACTTTAACTTGATGCATTAAAATCACAGAAAGAGATCTCCCAGGGCTTCGCTAAATTAAACCTGCCTCTCCCTTAAGTGCAATTACAGTAACTCCTAGCAGAGGGTTCCTTTGGATCCTCCTGTTCTAACAGTTACAAAACCCCTTCCAACTCCCAAATGGGTTGGTGTATGGACAGCCTGTATCAATCTGAACTAATGCAAGGATTTCTTCTTAACTCTTTGCCCTATACATTTACAGATAGCAATCAGAATGGTTTCTTTCTACTCCAGAAAATATTTGTATATAGAAATTAACAGGAAAAGCCTCTTCCTCACATCACATCTCTCAGTCACGCAGCAAGTCAAATAGGGAACCTGATCCGACAGGAAACTGACCCAGCACAAGAACTAGTTTTCTGTCAGATTATGTGATCCTTTCAACATCTGCCTGTTAGAGCAGATTAAATGGATCATGAAACCACATACCAAGAGTTTATAAAGACCTGGCTAGCCACCTCAAAATAAAACAAAGTTGGAATAATATCTCAGACAAAACACTCCTTGAAGGCAGCTAACAGACACTTGAATGTCTCAAACATCACAGACAAAGCAACAGACAGAAAAGGCAAAAAAGCTGTATCATTTGAAACATGTATCATGTGGCCTTGGTTTTCAAAACAGCATTTGGCTGACACAGATGAACAGTAAGAAAAGTTCACAATTCTCACAGCGAATAAAAGCAGAACTTCTCCAACGTGCTAAATCCACAGGATAGAGACAGTCCAAAGATCAACAAACTTTGACTTTCTGATCAACACCGAAACTTTCAAATTACCCCTAAAATGGGCCATTGAAGTAATCCTCTTTGTGTGTTCTAGTTACCATACAATATAAAGCCTATGCTGTTGGGAAGCGTGATAAAACTATCCTGGTGTACCTAACCCTGCATACCTTCCCTCCTGCAAAGCCCGTAAGGGTGCTTCAATGTGTTATTTTTCCTCATTTAATTGGCAAAAGGCTGTTGTAACTGAACTCATCCCTGAAGACACTACCCAGGGAGAGGTATGTAGTGCTCTCCTGAGGTGAATGGCTCTATTTCAGCAAGTGGTAACTACTCATGTTCACAATGCAATTAACCCTGAGGTGGCCAATGCAGAGGGATATAAATTGCTGGTGAACCAAGTTCAGGCTGTATCATTCTCCCCTCCCTAGGTATAAGAAAGATGCTGTAAAAGTCCCTCGCTAGTTTCACTAACAACAACAAAATTCACCCAACATGTCCAAAATTATACCCACATTTGGTCAAATGCATGGAATTTACAAGGGAGGAAGTAGGGTTGGGGCTATTTTTAATAGCCCCAAGACTAAATTTTATCTCATCATGGGTCTCCTATAAGTTAAGACAACAAATACAAGGTGTTAATGAAAAAAGATGTAACTGACTAAGCACAAGATTTGTAAGTCAGGTGGTACAAAACAAATCTCAAGGAGTTTGAAAGACATGCAAACAACCTAAGCTTAGTGAAAGTTTGACTGAAGTCTGCCAAGGTAGCTATGTCCAAGGATCTGGTTCAATATAACACGACCTCACTAGCCATTCACTTTAGTTAAAGAAATAACATCAACACTTAACAGCACCTGTAGGTAACTAGCAGTAAAGCTTCACTACAGATAGGTATTTGCTACGCCAGTTTCACATCCACCTCTACAACGGATGTATGCTGATACACAAAAATTTAGAAATACATTTTACTTATCAAAAGATGCAAGCTTTTAAGTGGAAAGAAAGCGGTAACGATTTTCTAAACTACACTCTAACCCAGGCATTCTATAGTACTGCAACAGAAGACAACTATTTACTCCTGTGACTCATGGATTAATCCTTGTCTAGGGCATGACAACACCTTTGAGACCTTTTTTATCTTAGAAGAAAGATTTACTCCTCAGCAAAGATGTATCTTATGCTAGCAGAATCATTTCCACTTGGATAACTTAGTTCCATTCTCCAAACCGAGTAAAACAACATTTTCTGGCCTAAAAACCTATGCCCATGCAGTGCCTCAGCTGGCAGCACTCTCTCAACGCTGAGCACTCATCTTGGTCCAAGCCAGCCACCTCCAAGGAAGTGAACACCTGAACCCTCACCCCTCCTTAGTCCCTTTTCAGAGCCTAACAAGTGCAAACAGAAATACAAAGGCACCACCTGGGTCCACAGAAAGCCATCCCATCTTAAGGAAGAAGTACTTTTCTCAACCATTTTGGTTTTGCCTACGGAAAATAAAAAGCTTAATGATACAGCTGAGTACACACAGCTTTCAATCCAGATCATCAGTAACACGTAGTTCTGGTTGTCATCTGCCTGACAACAACTAGCAATTGGTGCGCAACACTGAGAATAACCATCAGCATCAGCAGGCAAGACTCCTGGATTTTTTTCATTTACGTAGCCTCATCCATAAGAAACAGCAATCACAGCCTTACAGATGGCCCTTGACATTTGCAGTATTTGCTAGAGATGTAAAATGTTACATACAAACAAAAGCAAGTTTTCCCAAACAAGTTCATCAGCAGCAAGCAACATTGAGGTCAGGATACAAAAAACTTTCCGCCACACATACTGTTAACAACAGTCATCTTTGCACACTGTAAAACTCAAAATTACCCTACCCAAATGAAGAGGATAGAGGCTGAACACACCTGATCTGCATTAGTTGGACACATGAGCAAAGCACTGAAGCACACTACGGGAAAACACCCTGCCTGCAAGCACTTGGGCATGGCTCACAGGTTAAACCTCATCCGGGGCAAAAGCACGTTGGCTGGGGTGGAAGGAAGCTGAAACCCCTCTCTGCCTGATGGGCCACCACTGGGCACAGGCAGATGGACCAAGAGGCATCAGATTAAACAGTGAGGAAAAAAAGGGTTCGAATATATATATATATACATACGTGAAAAATAAAATTAAAAGGAAGTCACCAGGATAGCAGCAGACATAGGGGTGAGATCCACCTCCCCTATAAAGCCAGCGGAAAAATGCAGAGTAATCTGAGCGGACGCATGCACACGTGTGCATCCACAGACCGATGCGTGCACACACACACAAAGCACAGGGAGCGCATCTGCGGAGTTGCCGGGGTCCCACTGTGAACCAGCCAAGTCGGGGCTCACACACCACCGGGGCGGCGGGTGACGGTACCCCACAGAACAAGACAGCGCCACCGACACCCTCCGTCGGCCGCACCGGGCGGGGCGCGGCGGGTTCTAGAAGGAGCCGCCGCCCCCCGGGGCCGCGCCGCCCGCCCGCTACCGGGCGGATAAAGTTTGCAGCAGCCGCCGGCGGCGCCACTGCAGTGCCGGGCGCGTCCGCCGCAGTGAGCGAGCCCAGCCTGCGGGAAGATGAGCGCCGGTAGGCCCGGCGCCGGCTAAGCGGCCGCTACAGCATCCCCTGCCCCCGCCCCACAGCACCCCTCGCCGCTCCTCCCGCTCTCCCGCTCCACTGACCGATAACCTCTTGCAGCTCGTAGGCGTCCCTGCAGATGGGCCAGCCGGCGGCTGGGCCGGCTGGCGCTGGCGCCGGCTGGGGCTGCTGGACGTGGACCGGTGACTCGCCCTGCTCCGCCATGATGATGCCGGAGCGCACAGGCACCCGGCGACCTTCTTCAAACTTCCCTTCCAGCAACACCTTTCGGCCGCGCTGCCTCCCCGCGCAGCCGGCCGCCCGGCGGAGGGAGGAGGCAGGGCACCGAGGGGGAGGAGGCAGAGGCGGGCGCCGCCGCCGCTGGCCCCGGCCGCTCGCCCCGCGCCGCCGAGGGGAGAGCGAGAGCGGTGCTCGGGCCCGGCGGCCCCCGGCTGGTGTCAGCCCCGCGGTGGCCGCCCCTTTCATGTGCCCCTGCCTGAGGGAAGAGCGCGGGCGCTCCGGTGGGGGGCCCCGCTGTCTGCGGTGGCTCGTAGCCTGGCGGCAGCATCCCCAGCCGTCGTCCTTCCCCGCTCATCCTTGCGGCTCGGTGGCTGGAGGCGCTGCGGGATCCTGCGAGGGGCGGCGGGCCGAGCTCTGCCGGCAGGACCCCGGGCGCCTCTCTGGACCCGGCCGGTGCTGAGCGCGGGGCCAGGGAAAGCCTGGAGGAAAGCCACATGGCACGGCGGGGATGGCGGGAGGTACATAAGCACGCGGGTATCTCTGGAGCACGGCTCTCAAGTGTTACTGCCACGAGCGCTGCTGCTGCGAGGTGACTCCTATTTGAATTTGAGGACCTAAGAAAAGCATTTGCTGTCATCAGTGATGAGGGCTGCGGTTCTGCAAAGCGGTTAAGTTGCCATTTGACCTGAGTGGCATGTTCAAGGAAGGGTCGCAGAGGCGCATCATGTCACCTCTGTGCTGACACTGCCCCAGCTCGCACCACCGAGAGGGACTGCGCATTGAGAAATATCCTCCTTGGCTCACCAGAGAGAACCAAGCCATTTAAACTCAAGACAAGAATCAGAATTATTAAACTTACCTACTGCTTCCCATTGTACAGGAAAAGAGGAAAATAAAAACGATGAAACTGCTATTAGTACAGGTATTTGTTATTTTCTTTTCTCCCTGTTAGTAGTGTCAGTGTTTGTATAATATCAGCAGGATTCTACTTACAAGGAAATAAATCAGAAAATAGCTGTGCAGTTTAAAGCCTCACTCATACTTTGCTTTATATTTTAAGATGCATGGAAATCTGGAAGAGTAGGAAGAAAATATTTTGATAGATTTTAAAATCTTACTTCCTACTACAGCAGGAGTTTAAGGTAATTAGAACTAATAATGAAAATACAGGAGCAGGAAAGCTTCAAAAGTCAGCGCTGTTTAACAGAGAACTGAATCTCATAAATTGTTAGGAAGTATGATGAGGTGTGATTTAAAATCACAAGAAATGCAACACAGTGTTCAGTCAGTCCTAGTTTGGTTTAAGATACCCCTCTTTTACTAACTAAACTATTCTTGTGTAGCTTATTCAGTGAAGACTTTCAGGTAATAGAAGGTAATTCCAAAAAGGAAAGCAAGTTAATTCTGGTTTTCTGTGTTTCTAAGAAAGATGAATAAAGCATAAACTCACCACCACTGACTGCTCAACATTTCATCAAAAGGTGTATCAGCAACTTCCAAATATGGAATCATTTGTGCACTGAACTTCCACTTTCTCACAAGCAACAGATGAGCTCATTGTAGAGGCTCCTATTAGTAGAAAAATCCTTGCACGTTTTTGTGCTAAGCTAATGAGTCAGCTCAGTCCAATTTTTAAAAGCTAGGTGATTAAAATAATTTCATGTGTACACATTAGGAGTTGCCTGCCACAAAGCTAAAGGTCAAGACTTTGAAGAGGAAGTATTAAATTGTCATTCACTATTAATCTTAAAGCCAAGACTAGACAAACTTGTTGGTAGAGAAAACCTTTCTGCCAGTAGAAGTATGAAAAAATATGAGTAAGACAGTAACAGCGCAGGCCAAATCAATCAGCACGGAAAAATGGGTTACTCACTATTGATGGAAAACAGCCAACTTCTCCAACTGTACTCAGCTGTTACGGGTGGTGGCAGTGGGGTAGGGAGTGATTAGTTCCTGAGCCTTGAATTTCTGTGATGCTCCTGCCATATCACTATATGAACTGCTAAACTGCTGCTTCAGATTTGATACCATTATAGTAGTTTTTGTCCCGATTATTGTCCCAGTTTGTCCCACTAATCCACAACTTTGGGAATTTCTAGAGTGCACCTGCACTATGTAGTTTAATTAAACAGCTTTTATGTGAAGAACTTTATAGGTTAGCAATTTTATAAACAGTGGGAGTTGTGGGATATGTTCTACACACTCAGGTTAAGAACATCAGAGCCTCAAAGTCGGGTAAAATAGAGGAGGAAGCAACAGCAAGACCTCGAGGCAGTTTGTCCATGCCAGTAGGTCAAGCTGCCGCCTAAAAGTAGGTCCTCTGCTGGAGACACAGGAGAAGAGCCCTGCGGCAGTGAAGGCTCTTCTGTTCAAAGCATTACAGGCAATATAGTTCTTCCACAAGACTTTTCAAGACACTGGAAAGAATAGCAATCTGCAGATTCTGGAGATTCTAGAAATTTTTTGAGAATTCCAAAAAAAAAACTAGGACTACCCCCCACGTATGAGAAGGGCTGAAAGGAGGATTCAGGAATTTGTCAGTGCCTGAGATTATGGAGCAAATCTTCGTGGGGTCAAACCAAGGACGTGATTGGGAAGAGCCAGCATGGATTCACCATGAGCAAATCCTGCTTGACAAACCTGATCACCTGCATTCTGACTGGACATAAGAGGAATATTTTTCACCATGTGAACAATCAACTAGTGGAATAATCTCCCCCGGGAAATGGTGGATTCCCCAATATTGGATACTTATAAGATTCAATTGGACAGGGTGCTGTTCAGGTGATGTCATGTCTAGGTCATGCTCGCCTAGAAAGGTTGAACCAGATCATTCTTGAGGTCCCTTCCAACCTGATATTTTATGATTCTATGACTCACTTAAAATCATTATTCTGAGAATCAAAAATGATTCAGAATGGTCCTGGCTAAACATGGTTTAGCCTTTCCTCGTGCTTGAAGACATAGGACTCAAAGAGATTGTGTCGCTGAGTCCAGTCACCAAATGATTGATACCAAAGTGAAAAAAGCATTTACAAAGCCAGGCTACAATCAAAACTGGCTATATTTTAAACTCTGGAGGCCACCATGGGAGAACAGTTAATCCAATGCTTAGACCTCTTGATAGTCCTCAGCAGTACCCTCTGCAGATAGCAACAACAACAACAAAAAGTTTAGAGCAAAATATCTCAGACTTCATTTCTAGGTTTCAGTGATTTAGGCAAGAATAACATTGGGGCTTACAACAACATTTCAGACCAATTAATTAGCTTTAAACATACCTATATAAAGTCAAAGACGAGCATGAGGACTGGGATTCATAAGCAGTGGCACATAGACCAGTAGCATGCATAGTGCATAGCACCTACCCACTCTTACTCTTTCTTTTCTGAGTAGAAAGGCAGCAGTTGTAACCTGAACAGCCATATAACCTAGCACAGACTAAACCAGAGGGAGAAGGAACTGTTCTCTCTACTATCATTTCTAGCTCGGAGACATAAGTGAAGTGAAACCATCCTCTCTCCCCAGAAATAGCCTAAATATTGCAGCTATGATCATCAGGTGGTATAGCACAGGTTTCTGCAACTATGTGTGCATAAGCTTTGAAAGCCTCTAACTTGGTAGCTGTGAGGGATGGTTGTGCTTTAAATGACATCATGAAATATAAAGGCTGATGAAACAGCAGCAGGTGCTAATGGGAGTGGACTAAGTGCTTTTAACCTCCCTTTTTCTTCTAGTGAATGCACAGTTAAATAGGTAGCATGCCTATTATTGTCACTAGGACGCTTGCTTTCATCAAAGTTTTCAGCATAGGTTAGTTTTTGGCTCACACAGAAGACAGAAGAGTCTTCTTGGCAATTCACATTATTAAAATCATCTTAATACACTGGAGAAACTTTGATTCAAAAGTCTTACTGAAGTCAAGGGCTTATCACAGCATAGTGGCCTTACAAAATAAACTGCTTTTATTTTTTTCCTAGCTCAAAAGCCTTCATGCCTTTGTCCCTTTTCTCCCCCTCTCCTTGTAAACCTTTGCAAGCTGTTCTACTCAGCATATTTACTCCTCAAACTCTGGTAAAAAGATTTTGTGTTCTGGATATAAATAATTGTTGAACCAGAAACCATTAAACTAGAGTTTGTTATAGAGTCAGTTGGGCCTTTTAATTATTTCTACTATACCATATCTCAAGCTGATACTAGTCCTTGCAATAGAAGTCCTTGCCTTTCTGGTAAGTACTGTGAGTGCCACAGAATTTGCCACTGTGGTTAGTGACTTTTTGTATTAGAAACAGAATTAAGTACTGTTCACTTTCATGTGAATACCAAAGCTGCTTCTTAAGTATTTTCTTCCTTGAAAATACCCTATTTTTCAGGCCACAGATACGGGAAATGCTCACATATTTGTCTCAACCACTTTGAATGTGAGTAGCCTTGACAGGCATATTGGGGGCATCACTTAAAATAATAATGGAGCCTAAGTGAACTGCTCTGCAGAGCTGGAGAGCAGATGCAGCCCCTGTCTCGATACAGCTTTTTCCTCAATGTTACAGCTAGTATTGCATGGTAGCAAACACTCTTGAGGCAGTTAAGTCTTCACATCCTCCCCATCCGGCTTTGCAGATGAGATCATGGGAATGCATTTTGTAGTTAACTTGCTATTGCTACCACACCAGCCAAAACTTGCAAATTACCAACTTAAAAATGACTAGCTCATTCCAGTACCGTAAGCACCAGTAGTTTATCACCTAAATCGTAATGGTACACCAATGATTATACATTTCAAACATTTAAAATCCAGAACTGTGCATACATTTAGAATATTCACACACCAGCCATCCATGGTGTGTAAACATGGCAACAACAGCCTTTTTGCAACAAACGGCTTTTGGAACCTGCAGGAATCACAATTTCTGCTATGATGGTTTGAAGGAACTTAGGATACAGTCACCATAAAGATGACAGTGGACTAAAGATTATCGTTGTTTTTGAATTCTAGTTTAGTATCATTAAGATGTTGTGGAGGTGTCTGAATTTCTGAGGCTTTTACCAGGAATGAGCTCTCTGTAGCTGTGAATGGATAAAACTCAAACATATAAAAGAGTTGAACTGTGAGCCTCCATGGCTTTCATCACTGTAGGATGTGAACAGCTCATGCATATTAATAAATTAATCTTCACATTCCAAAAGGCTGGGGAATATAATTATCTCAATTTCACGACTGGAAACAGAGAAAGCTTTAGGGATTTGATAAAGGTCATACAAGAAGTCTGTAGCAAAACTGGGAATGTAACATATATTTTCTAAGGATGGGATTTCACACAGTCTCACAGCAAGGGCAGGGACCTGATCTGTCTGACAGCTAGGTCCTGGTTTGGTTCAGCTGAAAACATCAGCCAGTTCACCAGGCAGCCAAACAAGTGATGGAGAGGATAAACAGGAGAGACATGAGAAAAATGTGGCCAGTAGCAGGGAATGGGAAATGCCACCCATTTAGGCAAGAACACAGTTTTAGCTTTGTTAGATGATCATGAAATGACGCTGAGTCTGAAACAAATACCTTAATTATAAAAGGCTATTTATCATGTAAGTAAATGACCCTTTCCTCATTTTCTATTTATGGAATCAGGGAAAGAACGTTTCATGTGTTACTGGAAAGATACAAACTTCAATTCAGCAATGTTTACAAAGTGCTTGAGCTCTTGGTATTGAAACCCTTTAAACTGTTTTCCTTTTAGTTTTGGGGATGTAAGCCGAAATAATTTTCTAACCTAAGTGCCATAAGTGTGCCTGTATATGAAACCCAACCATTAAACAAAAACTTACGGTCATGCTTAAAATTTATTTTCTTTTTATTTTTTATCTTTTTCTTGATGGAAAACCTGGGGTCTGGTGGGCTGTGTTTTCTGGGAAATCAAAATGGCAGTTAAGAAAAAGCCAAACCAAACCAAACCTTGTTCATTTTTGATGTTTATTTCCAGCATTATGGTTTGCAAATGAGAAATTCAGCTGTCCAGAGCTGCTGACTGATTTTTTCCTCAAGTAATTCAACAAGATTCCTAGTCCAGCTTGAGCGTTTATAAAAAGCTCAAGTTCCTATCTCCTAGGGCACCTTGCTCTGCTTTCACAGGACTAACAGAGCTCCTCAACCTAGGTCATCCCTGAGGAAGAAAGCTGTTTAATGAGGTGCTCCTGCTTGAGCAAGGCATGTCAGGGAGCAGAGAGGGCAGGTGAGCCAGGAGCTGTGGGTGCCAGAGAGGCAGCAGGGGCAATGGCCTTACTTGAGCATGGGCCATCCTGGCAGAACCCCAGCCGGGTGAGGGGGACAGGCCCAGGGATGGCAGCCAGGGTTAGTTAGACAGGGTTAGTGACTGCCATGCAAGACAGTAGGGATGAGGCAGGTCCAACCTGCAGCTTGGAAGCTCAGTCAGCGAGGAAAGGTGAGGACCAGCAGGGTGCAAGACTGGGTACAGCTGCAGCATAGTAGGCTCAGACAAGCACCAAGCATAGCTATGGCATAGCCCAGGCAAGGGCCACAGGCAAGGGCCTGAGCCTGAACATAGCAGAGGACACAGGTGAGTCAGTGCATAGCTCTTTCTTGCAACCTGTTTTCATAGCGCCCTGATCAGCGGTTGCAGCGCAGCACTATGTCCGAGCTGGCCTTGAGTACAGACAGCAAAACCCCTAGGAGTAGGGAAAGAGGTTGCAGATCCAGTTGGTGTACTCAGAGCCCTGACAACGCTGGCTTAGCATCAAGAAGTCTCGAGTGTTTCTCTTGTTGGGAGTGCTTGTCATATCCACTGTTAATTTCCAGAATCACAGGGCAGAACAATCTACTCAAAGGGAAAAGCTCTGAAGCTGCCATCCTTTCCTATTTATCAATTAAAGCTCACAAAGCATCCTCACAAAGCTATAGGATTATGTCTGAAACAAAAATCTGGTAACAAATTAATAGTCTCCATTCTAGAAAGATTAAAATGCCAGTTAAGGTATTGAAAATAGAACTCAAATCTGAAGAAAAATCTCTCCTCCTCAGAACACTGAGGTGCTTTAAAGTTCCAAAATGCTCTAATTCCTTTCTCTGCTATCTGTAAGAAGATAAACTGTACAGTAATAATCTCCTTCAATGTGAACAGTATTAAAAAAAAAATCCCAAATAAAACCAAAACCATTCTTTGACTCAAATATTTAAGATTTTAGTTTCCTTTAAAAGACCTTTAACAATTGCTTTGGATCTCACACCATTAATGTAACTGAAGAAAAGGAGGCTTTAAATGTAGCGATAGAAACAACATTATTTTCTAAAGCATTCCTTATTGTTTTCAGGATTTCTTTAAAAATCTAATTTACCAATGAATGACAGAAACCTAAACTCATCAGTGCTGTGCTTTTAATGGACAAGAAACAGAAATGAGGCAGTTTAGGCACAACCTATTTTTAAATTTTACTGCCTTATCATTAAAACAAACAAAACATCCCCATCAGACATCATTATTCACAGATGCTGTACCATAAAAGCCCTACATTTAGTATATGCCACTAGGTATAACATGCCAAGAAAGCACTCTTAATTTTGTTTCAGTCATTACCAATAGCAGCTGTAATAGCATGTAATGTGTCCTCTGCAAACATAGCAATCAGAGTCAGAGCTCTGACCTGGTATTCTGGCCAGTATGACTGCACCTAAAAAGCTAGTTATAGCAGAAACTACATTTTGATGAGTTCTGTTTGCTATGCTTACATAGGGATGCTTATTGTACTAAAAGACAAATTTTGCCATGATACAGGAAGATATATTCAGAAAGAGTACCAGTAAAATGCGGTTTTATTTCTCTTGGTAAACAAGACCTAGCATAGAATCATAGAATCATAGAATAGTTAGGGACAACTTTGTCTTGCCAGTGATTGCACTAACACGTGGCATAGTGCTGGTATGAAAATTCTCACTGATACAGGTCATACCGCTAACGCAAAGCATCAGCTGAAGTGGTGTAGTTCTGGGATGTGATCTTTGAGTGGCACCAGAGAGAGCTGTATAAGAAAAGGATGCTGCAAGCAAGGGGAGCAGGCACAGTTCAGTGTGGGATATGTAGAACATAGGGTGAATATTGCCGGATAATAGCCAAAAGGCAACAATAATATCTGGTGGGTAGAATGGGGCAGCTGGAAGCTCTGGGACAACTGAATATCCAGCAGTACAAAAGACAACAGCACGATACTTAAGCAGAGCTTTCATCTGAATCTGCAGTGTCATTGAAGGAAAAAAAAAATCAACCTTTTCTAGCAACAGTAGCGCAAATGAATGTGATACTTAACACACAGGAAACAAATGGCATGAAAACCTTTGCTTCTGTGGTAAACAAAAGTGAAAGGCAGGCAGATAAATAATGATTAGACAAAAACTCCAGATGATTGACTTGAACGATACATGGGCTCTGCCACGAAATATATCTGAAGAGCAGAACCTGCAAAGGTAAAGCCATTAGCACAGGTTGGGACAGAAGGTGCCCAACTCCACTTACCGATTCCAGAGCAAGATCCCCCTGCTATGTCACCTTTTTTTTTTTTAAGACAGCAGAGTGGGGATCTTTGAGATGTTAGGGAAAACATGTATGAAATATTACAGGCTATGTGTGGATTTAAAACGCAAATGAAAGAGTAAAATTTTCACTTAATTGTAGATTCTGTGATAACAGATTAACTCTGTAGGCTTGTGATATGCCATGGGCACAACTTCCATGGAGACAAAGGAGTATGTCCTGTGACAAAAAAAAAGAGACATGGGTAAATGTTTTTATATATTTGTTTATATTGATGGAAAAAAATATATAATATTCTCAATTTGTTGGAAAAATATTCTAAAGGAGTATCTCAGCTGAGCAGCTCATTGACAAAGTCACACTTGTTTAGCTAGATAAATACTGTAAGTTGTGGTTTACATGGCACAAGTTTGAGCAGGTCACAATAAGTTTGGTCATCTTTTTCCGTTAAGTAAATTGCTGAAAGTAATTTGAAGTAATACCATCCATGCTGAAAGGGATTGTAGTGAAACAGTGTCAGATTTCAGTTTCATTGATGCCATATCCTGTCATTTAATAGTGCAAAGTATAATTTAACAGTTGTGACAATGAATTATTGTAGGTAACCCGCAGATGATTTTGATCTAAACCTCCAAATTAGAATACTTATAATTGGAGAAGCTGGAGGCAGAAGAAAAGATGGGATGTGCAAACCTATATAGAAATAGAAAACCTCAAATAACAAAGGTGGTGAGTACCTAGGAAATAAGTCATCACAGATATCAGAGGTAATGGATAGGGTCATCTCCAGCCAGAGTACCTTACCCAGATCCCAGAAAGGAGGAAGGCCACACTTACACAGAACAAGATGTAAGAGTGGTGGTTTGCTGCAGAACTGAGGCAAGACCACCAAATCCCCTGCCATAAAACAAGCAGAACAAATTAATTTTCTGTATCAAGAGTACCACTGATATTTCAGCTGAGAATCACTGTCATTTTGCAGTTGTAAGCCATCAAAGTAAGCTCCATTTATCCCCTGGAAATCTAAAAAAGCCCATATATTTTTAAATATTGTCCAGAAAGAAAGTTGAAGCACTAAAGTCAGCTAAGGACTTTCCTGTGGTCATTTACAGTACCTCAACTGAGGGGCAGGAACTGCCTTCTCTACTGCAACCTTTTTAGCATGCAGATACCTGAATGCATTCCAAGAGCCTATTAATACCACGGTTAAGGAAGGTGAAATGGGTTTTGTACTTGATTCTGCATCTGAATAGTTTTTCTCTAATAGGCAGAAACACGGTAGCCTTTAATAATGGGAAAGGAAATTAATATATCCTCTGATGGAATGAATACAAGACATGGAATAAAGTCAGACAAGGAATAAAGTGCAAGTTCTTTTTTGTTAATTCTCCCAAGTCTCCATGTGTGACAATACATAAAAGGCTTTTTGTTGTCTCTCCCTTAAAGGGAAAAAATTATGTTGTCTTTTTATTGTACTTCTGAAGTTACATAAGAGTACTTCTCACTGCTTGAAATAGTGCAATATGTAAACTCAAAATATGTAGGAGTTATAACATTTACAAGACATATTTCTTCTGATGCAGTTAAAACAGTACTAATTTTAAGGAAGCAGACAACAGAAAAGGCTTCCTTTCACACTAATTGTGTGCATATTTATTTATATTCTCTGATAGAGTTCACTGGATGAATGCTGTATTCAATAATTAAACAACAGCTTATGTATAGAGACAGAAAAATTAATACGTTTACTTTTTAGATACAGTTCTTGTCTGCTAAATGTCTTAAAGAGTAAGGATTTCAATTAGTGCCTTAGATTCTGGGTCATAAAGTAAATTAACTACTCTAGGCTTACACAAGTTTTTCCCGCAGTACGAATAAAATAGGTTTGGTTTTGTTCACGTGAATTACCATTTGCACTGCAGACAGTACTAGGCCTCTTCAAACCTGCTTGGAGATTTTGGCAAAGTGTAACTATCCAACTGTGTAACTTGTATGATGCACTGGTATATGAACTAATCAAAAAACAGGAATAAGAGTTTAAACCAGTTTAAATAGTTTTTACCCCCAATATTTTATATTATTAAAAAAAAAAAAAGAGGGGAGGGGATAGGTGAGAAAAAACATTGCCAGGTACATTTGCAGAGAACATAAAGATGACTCTCAGGAGGTGCAGGACCCAGCCCGAGTGTCACTGGCATCAGTACAAGAATCAGCATATGGATGATGAGACACTTTGGAAACTGCCCCTGCTGGCTGTGATGGACCCTGAAATGGAAATCATTCTGCTCACTCCCCATCACCATTAGGCCTGTTTTCTTAGGGCATGTATCCAAACACATGTAAACACCTATGCAGCCCAATGGCAACGTGAGATCTCTGAACAAACCTTAGAACTCGCTATTACTTTGAAATGGAAATCTTCTGCAGAGCTGAGCACTTATTCAAGAACTAGATAAATATATCAGGCAGGCTTCCTTCAGCCCGGAGAATTGCAATTTGACACGCACATTATGAATCAGGAAAGTAACCTTTATTGATCTGTATGAGTGCTGATCTCGTATTCTTCAGCAAGGTTCAGGTGACATTTCCACTCTCTTGATGAATTATAAGTTCATATCCTTTGTAGAGGCAAGCCAGACAAACCAAAAAAACTATTACTTTCAAATGAGACATTTCATAACAGAAAGAGCCTATGATTTCTCAAGTTTTAAAGTATCTTTAACCTTTTGCCCCTGGAAGTTGCCAAGCTGGCTAGCCTTGATGCTAGAACCACTTGCTTAATGGAAGAAGGGTAATGCTGCCGGCAGACAGGCTTCCTCCGGCTGCAGAGTCAACACAGTCTAGGGCTCCACCTCCCCATCAGTCTTCATTCTCTCTGTAGAGAAAGCCAGCAAGCACCATTTAGCAGCAGCCCCAAACTTCAGGGAGACAATGAACTGATTTCAAAGCAGCTGCCACTCACTCAGCCTGGTGACAAGGCCAGGTACACTCTGTAATCAGAGGCAAATGGACCTATCTCATGGGCAGACTAAATTTCTAGATTCCTAGGTCAATTTTTAATTCCTGCTCTTGCCTACCCTTTGCTTTAAGTTCAGCTATCTAAGCAATTTGTAGGAGCTTGAATTATTTTTAGCAGGTGGATCTTGCTGCTACTTATAGTCTGTTCAGAGTCAGAGAGGTTTTGTTTGACTGTAGCGTATATAAATACTTTCAGAAACAAGGTTGTGGGAGGGAGTGATCTCTTATCACTCGAACTGTTAGGGGGATGAAGAGGAAAGACAAGGTTTTAGGTCACAAGTTCTTCAGTTCTGAAGCGGAAGGAGCAAGCCTGGAGATGGGTTCAGGTCAGAACCAGAGGTAGCTTGCAAAGACAGAAACGCCCCTTGCCTTCAGGAGAACATTCTTAGGGTACAGTCCCTGCAGTTCTGGCCTCTCAGTCTTATCCCAGGCTGCTTTCCAGAGAGGAGTCTAGGAAGAGGACTCCTGGTGTATGTGTGCATGCGTAATGAACATGCGACATGATTGGTATACAGTGCAGTAAACAAAACTCTTTGTAAAAGAACTGCAAAACCAGATGTATTGATAATGTGAAGGCGCTCAGAGAACTTGAAAGTTACTGGAATTAACCTATCACCTTCTGTTCCTGACATTCACTTTGGAGGGTTAAATAGTTGTTTTGCAGAGCTTTTTGGAAGTGTAAAAAAATTCCAATCCCACTACCATGCTGACATACCAAAAGGATAAATCACTTCCACAGTTTATCTTTCTTCAAATACAGTATTTGGCATGAAGAGTGGTTTGTCTAAAGTATTTCTAATGCTTTGATTTTCCCTTCAAAAAGATATCCCTGTCAAGAGCCTACTCAGACTTCGAACACTCCTGAGGCTGGAGAACAGAGACCCAGAAAAGACCATTTGTCCTGCCTTTGTTGGAAAGGGGAAGCTGAGGCACAGGCAAGTGAGACAAATGTGATGCAGATTGACCAAAGAAATTGCCCTTCTGTTACCACTCTGCTATGTTATGCTTGCTGAGACATGCCAGTGGCCATGGGAGCTACTGCTTGGGGCTGAGGCAGGCTCAATTTTGCTCCCACTGAGTGCCCTTGCCTAGAGACAGCTTGTTCAGCCTGAAACAGCTGCTGCCACAAGCAGAAAAGTCTTCCAGACTGGCACTATTGAACAGAGTTGGGCTGTGATTTTCTCTGATTGTACCAATAGTTCTTTGGCAAAGTAACTAGTTAAATTAGTATGACGGAGCTGAAATGTATATCGATTTCATTATTAAATGACTTTATTAAGTCCTCAATCAGAAAGCAGGAGTTGTTGACTACATAACACTTGAAGTCATAAACTATCAAAATAGGAGCTGAGAATGAAGTAGCAACTTTTAATGAAATACCAACTCTGAAAATTATGTCCCCAGTTTTTCTTCATGGTGTATGTTTTAAGTCTGTTTATGGCTTTTACTGTAAAAGTGCTTCAACATAGTTATCATATGCCACAAATCTTAAAATCAACTGAGTAATCTGCAATGTCATTATAGCAACTTACGTGACCGCCATAAAATTTAAATAGAAAAAATACTTCCTTTTCTCTTCCCATCATCATTATTATGATTCAAGTCTTGGAGAGAATGAGGGAAAGAAGAGAAAATGGAAATAACTTTATTTTCCAAAACCATGGAGGTGAAAACATGCTTTTATTTTAATCAGCATTACTGTAACTTCCACCAAGGTTATCTAAAACCTGTCTTTTGCCATTGTCTGCATTTTGATTTTGGAATACAATTTTGAGGGGTGGGACGTCCCAGGAATTTGGTGAGGGAGTGATATGTCTCATGTCCCAAGCCAATTGTTTTGTTCCTGACCAGCACTGGCTCCATTTGGGAAGGCGATCAGAAAGTAATCCTGGGGATGGACCCTGCTCTGCATACCACAGTTATTTTAAAAAGGCAGAAAGGGCCACAATACATCAAATCTTGCTATCAGAGTAAGGTTCTTATACAAGATGCACATGTGCCTTCTTCAGCAGTAATGTAATTCACCTTCTTCACACCCAGGTAACAAAATAATGCTCTCTACCTCAATTGATAGTTCTAGTTGCACTTTTCTAACCTCTGTATGTTCCATACAGTGACAATCAAGCTTTCAGCTATTGAATTTCCCATTAAAATCCTGAGACCTGTTCCTGATGCCTAAATACAACTCCCCATTGCTGCTTAGGTATTTGTATCTCCCCTGCCTCTTACCCCTTCCAAACCTCAGTGTAATCATCTTTTGTTCAGATGGCACCCAAATGCCTTTGGTTGTTATTCTCACCTGAACTCTACCATCTCATAACAGTCTTTCAGCTGTTCTTCTCTGAGACTAATCCAAGGTCCCAGATTACTTCTAAGATTGATGATCATTTTACCTCTGCAATGAAAATCAAACCTTTGGGAACCAATCAGCTGGTTCCTTAGAGGAAGGCTGAAGGTGGCAGTCAGGTGGCTGTGACCTGACTGATCTCCACAGCAATGGAGAGGGACTGCCTGGGAACTCAACCAGGTAGTTCCTTCTCTGCTTCTTCACTCCTCCAGGCAATCAGGTGTGTAAGAATTGATCTCTGTCATGTTTCCTGACCTTTTCATATGGTACTGGAGAGATAATTGCTTGTATGAACTTGATGTATTAAATTTCTAGAGTATGTAATATTTATATCATGTAGACAAAAGTATCAGGTGAAGCAATTTTATGCATGAACTTTACATTTTGATGTTGAAGTTGCAGAGGAATTTAGGGAGGCACAATGCCACAATGAAACAGGTACACAAACAGACAGTAGGGTAGCCACCTCTTCCTGACTTTTCCCAGAAACTGGATTTAAAAAAGAGTGCTGTAGTCTCTTTGGTGATCAGGTATACCACTACTTTTCATAAGCACTGCAATTTTAACATCTATAGTTGCACGTAAGGAAGAGAAGAAGAACCTACTCAGTCTCTTGACTGATTAAGTACTTTCAGATTGCATTTCAGAATCCCTTATTGAATCAACTTCTTTTTAATTGGTCTTTGATCCTAGCCTTTTTTTGCAAACCCCACTAACAATTCTTATATTCTACCAAACCTATTCCAGTAGTTCAGAAGTCCTATCATACCTATGTTACAACTTTAATGGAATATATGCTTTCTTCAGTGAGCTTTGCAGGCTTCAACTAAAAATAAAGTGCTAAAATTTCCAGAAACAATGCTGAGTCTGAAGCTGAAGAGTGATTCCTAGATCTGTGTTCAGATTATAGCTCTATGCAGTTAAAAGCAGTGGTCTCAAGGGAATAGCAGTGCAAAACTCTTAGAGACAAATCTACAATCAATAATGCCCCTTATTTGGACACTGGGAAAATATCAGTTTTTACAGCACAGTGGATAGCATAATTTATTGCAAGAGTTCATAAACACAAAACATACTGATTTTTTTAATGCATGATTTTTGGAATCACAGAGGGAAAATACAATAAGTATTTTTCTTGCAGCAGATAATAACAGGTAGTTTGCCAAATGATGCAGCCATTACATACTGCAAATCACTTATTTCCTGGCAGTTAACATCACTACCTGTGTGATTGCTTGGGCAAGCTTTTGGATGTACACTCCTACAGTTTTAACTGATTTAGTCCTTTTTGATCCATGGTAACATGCCAATGAGACAGTGATACGCTTTTCCACTCTCAAATATTCTCCTTTTCTATGCTTTTTCTATCAACCTTTATGTCTCTGGTAATGAATTCACAGATTACATGAGCTTTTGCTTTTCCCAGAAAAAATAATTCAAATTTAAAAGGTGGAAATTTTTCTCTTCCCTCAGAGTAAAAAGTGGTCAATCAGGCTAGAAAAATGAAGTACTGCTACTGGATTCTTAATTGTCTGTGCCTTGATTAGCTGTCATTTCTACCTCTGACTTTCTGCTCTTGATTGGGTACTTATTATCATGGCTATATGGGAACACTGAACCCCTGCAGTTCCATGAATAATTAAAATAGTTTAACTGTTTCAGAGAAGAATGAAAGCATCCACAAGAGAAAACAATTTTGAGAGGTGGCTTTTTTTGACAGAGCTGTTATTCCCCTCTCTACACTTGAAGCTCTCCCTTACATAAATAAATAGTTTTCGAAGATGCCTGGCAAAATCAAATTATAGTGACAATTTAATCTGATACATCCATCACTGAGACTGCAGCCCATCCTTCAAGGAGAATGGCCTTGTTCACCAAATAGTAGTTTTCTGTCTCCGTCTGCTATGATTATCCACTGTATATGCTTCAATGACAGTAGAAAAGGTCATCCTAGTTTGGAAAGCATTGGCTAATAACCATGTAGAGACAGAGGGACTGCAGAAAATGCTGTCCTCCAGGTTTAAGACAACTTGAACCAATGTCTGATCTGTATAGGGGAACAGATTTTTCTGAAAGAACCAAAAAAAACAAGAGAGTGTTTGTCTGAATGCAGATTTCTTGAGGATTTTTTAATTATTTTTGAAGGAATTGGAGGCTATATCTCATGCTCAAATTATAGCTGAAAACAGAGTTCACAGTAAATTCAAGTAGAAGCAGCATTTGGTGTTATGTGATGGATTTCCAAATTCTATGCAATTATTATGTAAAGAATTCTTTACAAGAACTCCTTAAGATTGTGTGATGTAAAACTCTACCTGACACAGCATGTAAGGTGTAAGACTGTTATTTGCTTGTGTATTTTTTGTTATTAATTTAATGAAGTTCAGTTCTCCAGGAAACTTTCCAGTGAGATTTAAGAGTATCCTGCAGTACGGACGATTTAGCCATCTCTGTTGCTAGTTCTCCTTAGCAGCCCAGCCTGTGATCATCTGCCCTCTCATCTCTTTTCCCACCTTGTTTTCAAAACTCTGCTCCAGGCAAGAGCAGTTAAATATGCCGATTTCTTGACCTATGTTTTTCAGGTATTGCATAGTATGTCTTGGTATGTAACCATCTTGGTGGTGACTTTCCAAACTGTGCAGTGGCACTAAGAAATGAAAAGACAACTAATTCTTGATAAATGATAACAGCAGCACAAGAGCAGCACATCAGCAGCCAAAGAAACAAAATTAGCATCCTTTCTGTCCCTCTCCTGTTGATTCTATTGTGTAAAGTTAATGTTACTTAGGAGTTTGTATCAATAAGATCAGAAAAATATTTGTGAGGAAATAAAATTCTCTGTCTTTACAAGAAAATATCTCTGGATTAGAGAATGTGTCTATTACAGAAACTAATCAACGATTGCTGTGTCTTGACTTCCATGAAAGGTAACAGAGGGATGCAAGATGCCTTATTCTTCTTATGCTACAAACTAGAAGGAAACCAGCTGATACCACAACCTCTCTTCCTAAGGTGGCCAGAAAATGCCAACTCCCAGAAGTCTGTGCAAATGCAGCTTTAACTTCCCATGTACTGCAGTCTTCCAGATGTAAAGTCATCAAGTCTTCCTACATGAAGACCATATTTGGTGGGTGGCAGAGTGAGGTTTGGTACCTGCTGTGCTCTGAAGTTATTTGCTAGAAAGAGATTAAAATAAACACAGACATTTCAGAAAGATGTCCAAATGCATGTAGTGCTGCTGACTGTAGGTTAGACCTGTCAAGCAGTAATTTCAAAGGTTTGAATGTGAAAAGAATAGGAAATCTCCTTCCCACATCTTTTTATTAATGTGTGAAGTCAAACATGTCATTTTGTAGGTTCCATCTCAAATACACTGTTCCTTCAGGATAATAAGCTGCTCATAACAAGGTGAAAGTTCCTCTTCCATGTGTTTGTGTGCTGGGCAGTACTGAGCAGAAGTTAACTCCTTGTGAAAGCTAATTCAATAGGATAGACACAAGAGGGACTCACCCACAGCTATGAGGCAGCACCATTCACATTTCTGTGGTTTTCGTAGCTCTTCCTACCAATGTGCTCCATTTCATATCTGGATTAAGATCTATCTTGGTGAAATTAGATCGTAATTAAAAATACTAAACATTGAATATAGATCAGATATTGCAGTGCCACAGAAGGAGAATACTGAGAATTTGCCAACATTATGTAAAGTGATTTTCAAATCAAATACATTTTCAGACTATACATCTAAACTGAGATCAATGAGCTTATTTTATACTGGGAAAAAAAAAATTTTCCTTAGATAGCAGTTTTCCATTGTAGGACATAATAACCTTGAACTTTAAGTTAGTGGGAGATTATTTTCGTTTGGCCCAAATGACATTAAGTTCAAGCTCCTACTCAGATGTGTATCCAGAAAAATACATTAGTTCTTTAAAGCATAGATAATAAGGCTCAATATTTCATCTATTAAAGATGACAAGATGTTTCTGTCATCAGGAAAAAACAGCTTTTAGTGCACACATAAATTAACTTGGGTGTCCTCGGTGCATATTTATACATGAACTGTATGCCAATATGACATTCCAGCATCTCCAATTAGTTGCAAATGAAAAAACCTGTGTCAGCTCCAAAGAATGTTTATATTTGGCCATGAGAGCATAGACATCCTTCCCAGCTCTTGAAAAAGATGGATATATATAATAAAGCATGAGCTACCAAATTAGGTTGTCAGTAATGCATATTTTAAAAGGACCCTGAATATGCATTGTAACATAATCAATAAAATATATTTGTAAGAACCTGTCAGTAAATAGGGGAAATTCACACATCAGAAAATATGGAGGGTGTCTGCCTCAAGTATTCAATGTTAACTATTCAGTTTTAGTCTCAGAGACTATTTTTGCCTTCATGTGTGAGCACTAATATAAATGGATGCATGTCAATGCACCAGTACTTCAGAGGGAAAGTGCTAACTGATGATCATAAGAAAATAACAAAACAATAGTGGCTAAAGATACTTCTTTATGAACATCTTTTATGGTACACTGGCATTGACTTCATTGTACTGAGCTATCCTAAATGTGACACATAATTAATATTTACATCACATTATGTCTGGGTGAAAAACACTAATGGAGTCCTAAATTATTAGTGCTCACATATCTTCTGTGCTGTGACTTCTGAGGAACTGTCCAGGTTGCCATAAAGCATTACAGAGAAACACAGGGATATGGGCTGATAACACCATCTCATCAATTTGCACCTAAGTCTCACTTCTAATAACAGTTTTCTTCCAAATTACCGACAATCAAAAATATACGTCTGGTACCAGTATTTTATCTCTGGAGGTTTTGACTTTTTAACTTGATAATGAAATCTGAGACTGTTTTATTATGCATGAAAAGCAAGCACTGTTAATACATATAAACAAAATGAACAAACAAGAAGTTAAAGGGATATTTAAAGTCACTTGAAGTGTATTTGTCCTGTAGTGTATGAAGGAAGGAAAAACTAACTATAATTGGTTTCCCATGTTAACAGGTTCTAAAAGGTCAGTGTTGCTTCTGGCTAAGATACTTAGAAAATAACATATATGAAGTTGGTATCAACACATTACTGATAAACTATCATAATTGAAGTCACTTTCATCTGTGTGTGGTATACCACTGGTATATGACCCAAAGACAATGTGGTAAGAGGAACTCAAACTTTAGAGTTCCCTGTTTTAATGCATTTTAAAAAGAGGAATACAACAAGATAAGCAAGAAAGCTTCAAGAAAACAAGCATCATCAACCAGATGGAAGTTTCATGTGGTTTGGTTTTGCGGGGGGGGTTCTTGGCAGTCTAGCTTTGAGAGAGCTATCCTGCACATAGAAGGGAAGTCTTCCCTGCTGTCATTAGTGTCCAGAAAGAAGGTGGTTCTGGAAAGCTGCCCGTTTGAAAGACCTTCATTTGCAACAAGCTGTAGTTTCCTTGCAGTTGATTGCATGCAGCCAGCCCCTCCATATTACTGTAGAAATCATTGCTTCCTCATAGGGGAATTGTCTTCCTATTAGTTAAGTCAATACTGCAGGCAGCTTTTCCGTATTCCAAAATTCCAGAACAAATAGTCAAACTTAGAGAGAGCAAATCCTTCATTGCCATCCCATCACCTTTGTTTTTAAGTCAATTACACCATTGTTCAAGGCCAGGTTGAACAGAGCCTTGGGTGACATGGTTTAGTGTGAGGTGTCCCTGCCCATGGCAGGGGGGTTGGAACTAGATGATCTTAAGGTCCTTTCCAGCCCTAACTGTTCTATGATTCTATGACTTTAATATGGCCAGCACGAATGGTGCTCCAGGTCACAGTGCTGATCACTGCAGACAAGCTGCAGCTTGTTCATGAGTATTTGACATCTTACAGTCAAGCAGAATCAGTTTTGAAAATCGGTGGTTAGGCTTCTTAGTGACTTTTGGCAGCTACACCAACAGCTACATTGCCTGCAGCTACTATAGGAAGACTGTGAGAACCAAAAAAGGGAAGGATGTGAAACTGCTCCTTCTGAAGGAATTGTTTTTTATTCAAAATCATTTTGTTTGGTGTCAGTTCCAACAGGCATCAACTGGTGGAAAGGAAAGTGGTGCACACCTGGAAGGCTCAGCAGTGGCAGCAGGACCAATGCCACTTTTCTCTATCTCTCTCCAGAACTCCCCACTTCTCCCCTAAAACTGTGCAAGCGAAGCACAGGAAAGTCAGGACCCACACAGAGAGTACTTTCATGGTCCTTCTTGCTACTGATGACTAAATGAGTTCCTTTTAATACTCAGAATCACAGCTGCTTTTATTTCAGCCTTGGTCTGAGCACTTAGACATGCGCAAACATGTACTGAATTAGGCTGCAGGAAGCTAAAACTCCCTCTTTTAGCTGATGTAGAGCAGGTGGTAATTGGCTTGCGCAAGGGTACATTTTCAGAGATACATTTCTTCTCAGCAGCTGACTGCTGCTGGGCAGTATTGGAGAATAACAATGACCGTGATAATCAGTAGATCCAGCTCACAAGCTGGGCTGCATCCAAAGAAACATGTCCAGCAGTTGAGGGAGGTGACTCTCACCCTCTACTCCACTCTAACCCACCTGGAGTACTGCTTTCGGCTCTCTGGCCCCCAGCATAAGAACAATATGGACTCATTGGAGTGAGTCCGGAAGATGCTCAGAGGGCTGGAGCACCTCTCCTATGAAGACAGGCTGAGAGAGTTGGCCTTGTTCAGCCTGGAGAAGGCTCAGGAGAGACCTGATAGCAGCCTTCCAGTCCCTAAGGAGGGCCCACAGGAAAACTGGAGGTCTTTTTGCAAGGGCATGTAGGGCTAGAAAAAAGGGGATAGCTTTAAACTGAAAGAGAGGAGATTTAGATTAGATATAAGGAAGACGTACTTCACTATGAGGGTGGTGTGGCCCTGGCATAGGTTACCCAGAGAAGCTGTGGCTACCCCATCCCTGGTAGCGTTCTAGGCTAGGTTGGATGGGGCTTTGAGCAACCTGGTCTTGTGGAAGGTGTCCCTGTCCATGGCATTGGGGTTGGAACTATATGATCTTTAAGGTCCCTTTCAACCCAAATCGTTCTATGCTTCTACAAAGGTAAGTGCAGAATGACCAGAGTGTATGCTTCTGGAGGAGCATGGGGGCTTTATTTGAATCAATTTCACTTGGTGTAATGGTGCTTCTAACAAGCATATTGAGGGCCACCATTTTCCATGATCAGTGAATCTGGTATGACTGAGGGTTGCAGGTTACTACATGGTGCTAATATTGCAGGTGAAATCTATCAAGCAGTTTGCTAGTCAGAGAAAGACATCTAAAGGCTGTCCTGGCAGGTCCCAGAGGTGGTTTAAGAACCACTGAGCTGCCAGGTCCTGTCTCTTATGAAAATGCCAGAGACTGTGCTAGAGACAGCACTGAAGTCTGCCCAGACCAAGATGTTTTGGATGCACATGAGATCCAAAATTCGGGCCTAATTACCAAGAATCCTAGCGACAGTTAATTGAAGGGTGCTGCCAGTTCTGTAATGCTATACACTACCACACTATTTATTGTGGAAATGACTGTATTATCATTATTTTTTCCAGTTCTGCAGACTAACATTACTTCTGTTTTACAACTGAAGAGGAAACAGAACTACAACAGCAAGAAATCACTTGCCTAGGACCATGTCAGGTTTCATTCTCAGACATGAGGCTATGAATTCTTCTTTCTTGGCTCTCAAGCAACTTCTAGTACTCATTTTTATTCTCACACCTTAATCAAGTGATCCTTTTTCTATGTTTCTACAGATTTTCCTCCTGACACAGCAATGAACTGGTGGAAGCATTTAAGTAGCTCACTAATCTTAGGGTTTGAGACACCGGTGGAATGTACCTGAAATAAAAGCCAAAGTAATTTTTTGAAAGGCAAAACGAACATAAAGAAGGAACTCACTCTTCTGATACAAGTACTTATGTGGCCGGTTGTTAGGCAGCCCTGCTAACCCTGTTGCACAGAAGTATTTTATAGTGTATGCAGCATAAGTAGTGCGGCCAAATGGTTCATTTTGTGTAGAGCAAAGTACTTAATTCTTGACTTCAAAGAAAACCTTGATTACATTGTTCACACAAGCATTACTGAAGACTTGTCCTGGCTGATATATCCGGGAAGTATCAAACAAGAAGGGTACACACAGATGATCTAGGGGTACAGAAATCATCAGAATCTTTGCATTAATGTATTAAGAAAGCAATGTTGTTATGTTTAATTTAGGTAACTAAGAAAGAGGGGTTTTCCATACTCCTTTGTAGAAAGGCTGAAGTACCTTCACTTAATTGAAGATACTTGACTTGTTGGGGTCCCTAAATTTAAATTTTTAAATAAGGCTTTTAAAAACTTAATGCAAATGGGCTTGTTTCACAGTTGCCAGAAAAGTCTGTATTAGAATAGCTTTAAAAATTAACCGAACAATCCCCCCCAAACTCATAATTTTCTTGCACTTTTTATACTGTGAAACTGTAGCATAAAGGTGAATAGAGAGGTATTAAAGAAACTGTTGTTTGCTTTTTATCATCCCAGTTTACTTCCACAATAGAAAATAAGCTGAAATTATCCAGGAGGCTGTCATTTAGGAAATTATCTTGGAGAATAAAGCTTTTTATGAAGAGAGAGGTGATTTGTTTTAAATGGTTTCTTTAAAGTTCCCCAAATTAGATAGAACAGATTTTTTTAGTGCTGATAATCTGTGTAGATTTGATGGGAAAAAATAAACTAATCATATATCTCATAGGAGTCCAAACTAATTTAAACCTTAAAATGAAGATTGCTGCACGTTTCTAAATGGGTAGTGGTAGCCAAAAGAGCAAACAAGTCATTAAAGGGAAAGAAAAGAATAGCATACACTGTGATGAGAAAAAGAAATCTGACGTTTATATTGACACTGCAGCATCAGCTGCATGGTCTTGGTAACTCCATGTCAAAAGGATAACACAGCTAATTAGAGTGGTTTCAGGAAAAAGGGTGAACCAGAAAAAGATGATCAACCAAGGGAATGGAAAAAAATCTCTCCCATGGAGGAAAATAAAAAGACAAGAATTGCTTGCTCTAATGCAGAGATAAATAAGAGCATGGTAAATAAAAATAATATTATGAACTAGCTTGAAGCTTTCTGTCTGCACTACTTTTATAGACAAGAAAAAGGCAACAGTCAATTAAATTAAAGGATGAACATACAAAATAATGAGTCTCTACACTGGACACCTAATATAACCTTTGTATTCACCAGCATGAGGAGAATAATGAAGGATGACAACTCTGACGACACCAGTCAGTTTCACTGGATAACAAATAGCCAGAGTAGTAACTATGAACAAAGCTCTCTGAAACGTACTTCTTGCAAATTCACAAAATCCTTGTTAGATCAGCAAGAAATCTAAAGCACATGTAGCGGGCGTGTGCTAAATACAACGTATCCCTTGCCTGTGGGCTGCGGTGGTCTCACATACTCTTCTGAAATACCTTATACTAACTGCTGACAAATAAATTGAATCCTCGGTCTGATTCAGCTGCCAGTTTCTTGGTTCATTCTGGGACACATCAAAATCTTAAGTTCTTGACCTTACCTTTTGCAAATGTATTAATTGCCTCAAATGCATTGGCAATCAGTTGTCATGATGCGAAAACTAAAGTAGCATGTGCCTGATGATGTATTTCAGACATGAATTCATGAGGCTGGAACCCTCCTTTAAGTCCTGCCTGCACTATGTGTCAGGAGGAGTTGCCAGAGCCTTCTCCCAGGCCACCCATGAAGGCTGCACCTGCCCTGGAACCTCTGGGCTTGATTTTCAGCAAGCCTGACTCAACCTGTGTTCCTTCAGCTTCCTGCTCTGATCCAGAGCCTCCACTCTGTCTTCCCACAGGCCCTGAAGTACATGGACAAAAGGATTACAGGAGGTTCTCTCAGCAAAGAATTTGTTGTGCAGTAAATGTCTGGAAGCCTCAAACAGGAGAGGTCTCTTGTAAAACCTTGTTAAAGGAAAGTATCCTCTGGCCATAGGTGCTGGAATTTTGGAGGTGTCTTTGCTCTTTTTCCATTGGGAGATTGCTTCAAATTTGAGACAAGGGCAGGGAGCTGGGACAGTCCATTGTAGGGAGGAGCAGGCTAGCTGAGGGTAGAAGGAAATAGTTTGAATCCGTTTGTGTTTTGGATGTCTCGGATTAAAACATCGTCAGGAAAATTGCTCTTCTTACAGCAGTATTTCAAAACAAAGCAGTTATTTCAAAACAAATACACTTTATCCAGATGTAATTATTCCTAATGTGACATTTAAATGGTGAACAATCATGCAGTATCTGCTTTTGCTATGGTGCAATGACAGTCTGTGGTTTATCACCTGTTAGCGTCCCAAGCTACACCCTGGGCTTTATGCTAGGGTTAACTTTAACCAGCTCATGACTGCAAGCTTTTAACAGCTTGATTAATACTAGGATTTAAAAAGGTGTTAGTAAACAGTACATGTTAAAGCTTTCTCTAGAAGAGTCTCAGTGGAGTAAGCACAGCCACAGTGTACATAAGGATAACATCTGCCAAGTGAGCTGAAAAATTTCTCATGGTAGGGTATCCCTTTCTCCCAGTTCCCAGCCTGGCAAGATTGCTATGATCTGGCTGCCAGCGTGTGCCACTGCCTGAAATTCTTGCATGCCAGAAAGCTGACTATTTGCAACACCCAGTTTCCACACAGCATGTGTGCAAAGAGGCCAGATTTCCAAAGAGCAGAGTTTGTTTCACAGCTGGGGCCACTTCACTCAGACTTCCAGGGGCTTACTCAATACCAAGGATTCATTTTCAGCCTAATATCTTCCTTCTAGAATGTGGTCATCAGACTCCCTAGGGATGACGGTTTGGCTTCTTTGTTTTTCTGTTGTGGGCTCAATTTTGCATAATGCACTCCTATACATCTGGCCCTTGGCTTAACTTTAACATATGAAAGATATTGTGCCTTCCAGAACCATGGGGGAGAATGGCAGCACATAGACTGAAACAACTGCTCACCCCTGTGGAACGTTTCCCTCCTGGCATGTTTGCGCAGGTGGCATTGCAGTCTGCAGTTGTCTTTGGAAAGGTGTGATTCCAATTGTTTAAGTCTAATTGCTGTATTCCTCTTTCATCATCAGTTGCAAGAGTGAGCAGACACCCCTCCACCCCCACCCCCACCCACCCACCATCATCCCCATCACCCCTGCTGGGTATCTGCCATTAGCATGGGAGGTAACAAGGCAGCACCCCCAGGAGCCCAGGGGTAGCCAGGAGGATGTGGCAGTGTGGGCCGCCTTGCACAGAAGCCATCTTACTGGGCGCTCCACCAGGGTCACCCCCACAGTGGGGCACTGGATAGCTAGAAGTCAATCAGGATATGGTTTCTGTTCATCTTGGCCACCCGGTGAGCCGAACCTGCTCTCCCCCAGGTTAGGGTGTCAGGAGACAAAGAGTACAAAAGCAGAGTTAAATAGATCTTTGAGTTAATCCCAGTCGTAGGAGCCTGAAGCATAGTGGAGCAGCAATGCAGTTATTTTTTCCTCCAACTGCTAATCTTCCTTAACTTCTGGCCTTTTTGCTGATTCTCAGAAAGGGTGATTTGTAGGTGTTTACTGCCAAAATTTGAAGTGATTTAAAATGAATGCTTAAATGTAGCATGACTTTCAGAACTAAGTTATTCATACATTACTAATTTTATAAGAAGTTAATACTTTTTAAGGACTCTAATAATTTATTAGCACACATCATATCTTATAGTTTATGCAGAAATGCCAATTAACCTGCACAATGTACAGTCAAGATAGATGAGGATTAAGTCCTTTCAGCCATGGGAATAGCAGAGATGCAGTGACCTAAAAATTGTCTCCTTAGCTCCTTTGCCTGTAATTAACATAAATTCACCAGTGGAGTGCCTTTCCTCTTTATTAATCCTTTATCTCCAGTCCTGGATCTCTGTTGTTCAAGCAATTAGGACAGATAGGTTATGCTTTCTTGGTTCTTTCAAACCTGACATAAGACTTGCAAGGGCTGCCTGACCAGGCTTGATAAGACAGGGTAGCATGGGGGATGGGATACAGCCATCTTGCATATGTGCAACAAATTTCCAGTTATGCAGAAAATGCTAAGGCATGTAACCAACCAGTTCTCCAGCTCATATTTCTTGTGCCTTTGTTTTCATTGCACATTTCTGAGTATGCCTTATGTCTCCTCCTCTATACTCAGTGCCAGCTCTTCCACACTTTGTTTTGTTCTTTGCAGCCTGCTGGCCCACAGGTACAAGATGGAATACAGGACTATGGAGGATGTCCCTTTCTGCGTGGAGCAGAAGCCGAAAAGGAAGGATTCATGGCCTTGTCTGCAGTGACACAAGCATGGTTCAGGATAGAATAACCAAAATATTTTAAAAGGGAATAGAAGTGATTGCTTTAACACTGTCCCTTTTGTGTCTAGAGGCATATAATAAGAGCCTACTGTTCTGACTCCAGTTGCTGTTGATCGGTGTAAATTTTCACGTCTTTTGCTTCTGGTATGCATTTCAGGGCTATGCAGCTGTCACTGGATGAGCCAGGCAAACAAGCAGAGCTGCAGATGCATGTGGTTACCTGACTGGCAGGATATCTGAAACTGCTCAAGTCCTGATGTAGCTACTAGCATCACCATGCAACTCAGGACTATCAGAGAGAGAAGGATGTCTAAAGAGAGGCTTTGAGAGACTTCAGAACCAGCATTAGATGGCTGTGGCAAATAATGTGAGGATTCAGGTTGGTAAAAAACTTCATTATAGTGCTCTTTTTGGTTTTTTTCTCTGTGAAATTTTTTAGTCTCAAAATAAAGAGTAATGCAGACTTGTGTGTGACCTCCTTGAAAACAAAAAAAATGCAGTATGCTATTTCTGATATTTTAAAAGTGTAAAAATTAAGGTTAAGAGAGGCAGCAGGGCATCACTGAGACAACAGGATAAGTTCAAAAGCAGTCCTTCAACAACTTCTGTTGCTCAGAGTTGCAGGAAGACTAAGCTACGTTTTGGCTTGGAAATCTTGTCCCACCAGCAGAACTATTTATAATGTTACACTCCTTCATGTACCTCTTTGAACATAGCTCATTTTTTTAAGCTGGAGGGGTCTAAAAATTGGTAAAACTTCCCTTTAACAAGTTCAGACATCAAGGAGAGCTAGAAACCTACAGCTAAATGAATTTATAGAGAAAGCAAGAATTAGTGTGCTGCGAAATAAGGCCATGAGTTGCAGTGACAAAAGCATCTCTAGAAGTCATCAGCTGACAATGCTATAGCATGTCTATCTAGTAACTTAATGGACAAAAGTCATAGGATTAGAGAGGTGCTGAGAAGCAGTTGATTGGAGTCATCTATTTAAAATGGCATGACATTAAAAGTAGAAGGTCATAGGATTTCAGAATTGGGAATTAGAAAAATAGCAAATAGCTTAGAAAAATAGCAAACACAGAAGTCCAAGCTGCTAGACAGACATCTTCTTTGGCGCATTATCAGTCACCCCAGCAGGGGAAGAATAGTGTCATGTGGTTGGAATAGGTTTGTAGTTTGAGCCATACATGAGGATGTGTTTGTTCTACTTGTAAAACCGCCCAAGTATCGTCGACTTATACGTGCATGGGGTTTTTTTTTTTGCTTGGGTTTTCTTTCTCTTTTCTTTTTTTTTTTTGAAAAAAAAAAAGGGCTTTAATAGCTAGTCTGGGAAGGCAAATATTGTTGAAGAATCTTTTCCTCAACATCTAACCTGATATGTGCCATCAGCAACAGACAAAACCAGAAGAAACCAGAATCTGCTATTAGAAGATTGCTGGTAGTGTTTCTGATGGTCCTTTCAATCAGTCTTTGTTAATGTGAGCCTTTTGCAGAATAAACAGCAAGTGCTAAGGTTTGAAGTTTTCTAAACACAAATCCGTTTATCTCCTTGGCAATATGCACTCGTTATGGCTGGCACCTTTTTCCACCCTAAATTTGAAAATCTGGCAGTGTTGTTCCAAATCCAGTTGGCATTGCTGAAATCCTTGCTCATTCTTGCATTTGCCTTGCTCCATGGTATCCCTTAAAAGAGGACTAAACATGCTGAGAATGTTGTGGCAAACATGCTAACTACCTTCAATATTTGTGGGTGAGTGATTTTTAAAGCATATTTTAGTATCCTCCTAATTCCTATTTGAAACAGCCTCTGCCTATGTACTCTGCTGGTTTCTTTCAGTTCCTAGTCTGATTTCATAATCAAGTCAGCATGAAATCAAATAACATCATAATTCTGTGAGTGCTCTAATAAACACATTAATCATCTCAAATAATGATGCCATAAAAATGTATGTATTTTCACAGCTTAGATTTTGTGAGCATTGAGTTTGAATTATGAGTGCAAAAATGACCACATACACAGAAAAGGACCAAAGAGAAGCAGTCAAGTAAGAAAGAAAAACAGCTTAGCAGTAAAAGTCTGCAGCAGGAAAACAGTAAAAAATTGTTGATGCAGAAAGTCAAAGAAATGAACATCAATTAGGGATTTAAATACCTAATTAATACTGTTACAAAAGAACACCTGCAAAGCAGTGACTACGGGGTCTTTTTAGTTATTGATTGGTAGAAGGGGAAAAAAGGGGGGGACAACATCGCTACTGCCAAGTGTGGTTGAAAGGAGTTGACAAATTGACACTAAGTGCTCCCTCACATGGTGACTATCCACATTGTTATGAACTCAGCCCATCCTTGCAGACGCGTGTCCTTTCTTTAGTGCTCAGTGTAATGATTCTTAATTCCTCCTTGGTTTGTTCTGTATCACATTAATAGACTCGGTAAAATGCAATTCAACACAATAGATTAAATTTACCAAAGGGAAAGGAGTAAAGCATTTTCTTAACTTTTTTAACAGTCATTAAAACTTAAAGTGTATAGATGCTGACTACTTTTAATGCTGAAAAAAATGTTTGTATTTATGAAGTGGGGTTTTTCTACTTTTTATAATACTACACAGCCTGAGTCAATATACTGTCAAGTGTAAGACCTTACAAGATGTGTGTTGAAGATTTAATACCGAGGCCTTGTTTGGACCCTCTGTTTTCAAGGCTGACTTATAAAATATTATTGTAATGAAATAAATATATCAAATATGTTACTTTGGTACAAGGAAAATCTTCCATGCGTATTGCAACAATCACAGGATTGTAGCTGTTTTATTGTGACTTTGCCTGCTGCTGACTTCAAATAGGATCTAAACACCCATGTAGCAGAAAGCACAACATATGACCCAAAATAACATGCTAGGGAGCATCTATTTTGCTTTACAGTGGAAACTCAAGCTAGAAACTATACAGTATTTTCATAAAAATGGTAGAACTGCGCCCATCCTTCCCCTCACCAAAGCTGTGTTCTAGAACTTGAAAAATATAACATGGGGAACTTAATGTGCTTTGAGGAAGTGGCATTTATTTAAAGACAGGCAAATTGGGGGGTGACTGGATATTCTGGAATGCAATGCAGCTGTGTGTGTCTGGCTGTGCTTAACCATAGCTCATGTGAGGAGTTTCTGCGTGTTTGAAATTGTGCAGCTGCAGCACACTGCCTGCTTTCTCCTATCACTTCCTGAAAAAGCTTGTTACGGTGCTGCTTTGGTGTTGGAAAATTTCACTCCATAAGTGAGACAGTAGGGAATAACCCATCCCAGCTCTGTTCACCATTTGTAAAGACTGCAGCTTTTCTTCTGCTCTGAGCTACAGCTGTGAGATTTCATGAGCAGCAGACTGAGCTCCAAATAAAAAGACTAAAGAACCTGAACAGAGAGCACTAGCCTCACCCAAGTGTTTTGGGTTCAGCCAGAATCATGTCTGGGCATTTTAATTCATCCCCCATCTGCCCCTGAGGGCAGAACAATAATATGTTGTACTTGGTGATGAAATCCACTGGAAGGTGCAAGAGGATAAAGAATGATAATCTTTTCCTTACTTAAAACTGTGTCTCTTTAATTCCCTTTCCTATTCCCCCTGCCAAGAGTTTGGGCCCCAGCCAGCTGGATCTTCCTCCTCTGTTGGTATCCTAAATGCATAGTTAGAAATGAGTGCATTGTGGTTTGCAATATTTCATTTGTCTATTTCTGTGATGAGTTATTTCTAGAAGCAGCCTTTTCTGCCTGAGATATAATTACTTGGGGTTTTAGTAAATGAAAATCTCTTTTATTGATAAACAATAGCAAAGAATGACAGTGAAAAGCATATTAGTTAAAAGGTTGCAGTTAACATTAAGTGATACCAATTTATCTATGTTTTTAACTCAGGGAGTACCCTTTTCAAGAAAAAGCCACTATTTTGACAAACTTTTGAATTTTTTTTCTTTTTTCTTTTTAAAAAAAGCCTGCTCATGTTAATAGCTAGTATTTAGCTACCCTGATTTGCTTGGTTAAGAGTTCTCCTATTTAATTCAGCTGTCTTGATACTGACATCACCCATCAGAGAAGCTCCTGAGCTTCTGCAGCTGTATTTATTCTGCTCTGTTATGAAGTGTGTTAGCTAACAAAAAGTCATTTCCAACGTCCAATTTGTCTGTGAAGTTCCCAGATTACAGTATGTACCCCTCCGTTGTTCACAAAGAAAGGCTTCTTCAGCAAGTGTAAGGAGGCAGCACTAGCACAAAAAAAAGTGTTTTGGAGCAGTGCTCATCAGCATGTAGTGCAACTTGGTTACTCTGGAATGATGACCACCAAGCTCAACAGTACCTACTGTTAACTGGGAAATGAATGAAATAGTACAACTGCTCTTGCCTGATGAAAGGATGCCTCTTAGCAAAATTCTGTCTCCAGGAAGTCACTCATTGATGTACTCATTGATTTGTTCAGGCCAGTTTTATAGAAACTCTTTTGATGGTACATCTAACCAGTTAAAATAGCCTTCTCCTTTGTTTTGTTTACAATCTGTATGAGGTTCAAAAGTACACTAATTAAAGCAAAATAGCAACAACAGTGATGACAATCAGGCAGGATAAAAGATTGGCCATCTGCCTTTCCTATCAGTCTGACTGTTTTCCTTTGAAACCAGAGACAAAACTGCCACTGATTCAAGAGATGGATTGTACACAAACGAGACAGATAAACCCACAAAGCTACTAATACCTAGTGGTTTGGGGTTTTTTTAGCTCACACTATATGTTTTTATTAACTCTGGCTTCTAAGTCAATAGAGACAAAGGCCTTACAGGTTTGGAACCTTTTCTTAAAATAAAAATTATCTCAACTCTACATATATATGTAGAATACAACTAGTTACGCTAAAAATATGTTTCTAATAACCCCTTTTAATCCTGTTTGGTAGAATGCTTATATAGTTAGCTTGTGGTATGAAGATTATAGTATTAGAGCTGTACGTCTTTGCAAGAACTTCCTGTGGGGTTCCCTAAGCTGACTTACAAATTTTGCAGTCTTCCATGCTGTTCCATGGGGATGTCTGTTTGTCTGTCTGTGATGCACCTTCTTTATAATCAGCCTCACTTTTCAGAGCAGGAGGAGCATTGATCACACCAGGGATCAGTCCTACACAAGACATAAATAAGCACTCAAGGCAAAATTGCCAGCATACTTTTCTTTCTCTGGGTGTGAAACACAATGGGGAAAAATTAACAAAACGATCCCTAAGCCATGGGGCCAACTCAATCTTTTCAAGACTAAGTATTACTTTAGAAAATATAGTCATTCCTACAGATAAGAAAACTTGTAGTAATCAAGATCCAGGAAAAATCATTCCTGTTGGCTGATGTTCTCTGGCTCTTTTTTATAAATTGGTATTTATATATTGGTATTATATAAAAAGCCAGCATTGCAAATACATTTTTGATAAGCCAATTCTAGTGGTTCATTTGGACCCTTTGAAATGTAAAATCCTTGAAAGAAACTTCTCTAATTTTGCCTTGTCCTTCTGGTAAATATCCCCCAAACAACATTATGGTATTTTTCATTGAGCCTTTGGAGATATATATTTAGTGTTGAGATGTTGTGCCGCATCAGTATATCAATTTATTTTCTGTGATTTTCTTTTTTTTAATAGGCTAGTAACAAACTGCCAATCCAGCTCTTCTGGCTGAGGAACTTCTGTATTCATTTTGCTCCATAGTATTTAGTTTATATATTAAAAAGTGAGGTGGTAGATACTGCATGGATTCTTCAGATGTACTCAACATTAATTATACTGATTACACTAAATTCTGTGCAAATTCTCTCAAGAGGTGTCAAGAGGGAGGCAAAGGCTCTGGAGAATACAAATGGGCTGCAGCTGCTAATCTGAATAAAAGTGTAATCCACTAGGAAAGGTAAAATGATGACACTGGCCAAAGAGTAAATATAACATTTTAAAATAAAAATATTTAACTGGTTTTTGTAATTGTATAGCACCTATATACATGATGTGGTAGACACAGTATATTGGTGTTTTTTGTTTTCATGGGAAGAATAAAAGCAATCCCTTTCTTCTAACTGGGGTGAAAAAAAAATCTTTTTCTGTTGATGAGTTATCCAGCATGAACTTGCAAAAGAGAGAACATACACTAGGGCTGAAACAAAGCTGGGAAAGCTTGAAGTGTTGTTCTCTGGTTTTGCCTCTCCACAACTCCAGTGGAAACAGAGGAATATAAAAATATTTCCAATATAGAAAATGTTTAAAGCCATACCTAACTAATTTACTGTGTTGGTGCCTGCCTTCTATGCTCTATAAAAGAGGGAAGAGATAAGATGGTGTGCCAGCTTCCTTTTGCAGAGTCATGACTGTATTTACAAGATACAGTAAGTTATGTTCAGTACAGACCATAAGAAGTGCTAGAGTTACCCCAGCAGGGAGTGTGGTCATGTTGTTAGTTCAGTTTTCTAGTACCTTTTCTGCTTAACTGATTTAAGTGAAATAGTATGTGACCTATAATCTTGAGAACCTTGACACTGGCAGTCAGTATAGCTATGGGAATCTTTAATAATTGTCTAGAGCTTTAAAGGTATATCATACAATTATGATGTATCTCATTTAATCTCAGAAATCTAAATGTATCTCATTTCATCTAAAATATAAACTTGACTTATATTTTGCTTCCAATTCACTTCAAATGAGAAATAACCTTACTTTTGAACTGTTATTGCAAAATAAAAAATGGATGCTTTGGTTTGAAAAATGTCAGAGTAATACATTTGATTTGGTGAAATAAAAATTCTAATTTGATGAATTCAGCAATAGTTTCAGTCAACCCATGTGTACATTATTGGTGGGGGAAAAAAAAATATTCTGCCCAGCTCTCCCTGCACAGCTGTGGAATACGTATGACAAAATTTATAAGGAGGATGTTTAAAACTGTGTAATAAGACAATAAAAAACTATTGCCAGCAAATTACCTGTCCTCTACTCCTAGACAAATAATAATTTACATCTATGTGGCATCATTAAACCAAATAGCTTTGGCTTCATTCACGTGTGAACACGGGGTTTACCAGATGACTAACAGATGACATTGTGACAGTGATGTTAAAAAGCTTTGAAGAAAAGGCTGAGATGTCATGAGGTTAATGTTCTGCTGGGCACAATATAATTACCTTGGCAGCTGTCTGAAGATGATTGGTGAATAAGTGAGTTTAGTTCTGCCAGCAGTTTCTGGAATTCTTGGGACTATAGTTTGATAAGACAGTAACTCCTACGCTGCCAGGGCTGGAGCACAGGTTGCAGCCATGACATGGGACGTACTGACCTCTCAGAATCTCATACTGGCAACAGAAATTCCCTGTAAACAGTGTGACAGGTCAGCATAGTAATAGTTGGCTTTTTATGCCAGATTAGCTCTCATTGCACAGAGGGTCAGGAATTGTCTGTCCCCCTCACAGCTGACATAAAGCTGGCAGAGACTCCAGATTGCAATGTTCTTTGTTGAGTCAGGCACAATAATGCGGTTTGTCAGTGCCCAGGTTTTACTGAGCATGGAAACAAGGCCTGACTACTGGAAGTCTGTAGTTCTCCAGAGCATCTCTGGATGCTGCAGCTTCACACTGGTCAATAACCTGAACAGTAAATTTTGACCACCTAATGTTTTGAAAAGTCCCTTTGCCAAGTAAATTGTAATGTGACTCTATAGCCCAAATCTGGCCACGTGAACAGTCATGAAACAGATGTTTCTGAAGTGCCAGATGAAGTGTAATGCAGCATATCTAGCTTGAGATAAAACCAGCACTTTTTCCAGCCACCTGTCCGTGCTAAGAGTTGTGCAAAGCTCATTAAAAGTTTTCTTTCAGGATAATTTAGTTAAATTGGTGCAGAAGATTCTGACTACTCTTACTGTATTTTGAATAGGGCCTAGTTCAGTTTAGCAAAAGTTTGGGCACTTAAGCAACATCATAATCAAGTGAACTATGACTGTATCATAATGAGGATGTACACTTTGGCATGCTTTCTTTACATCTAGAGCAGAAAGCCCAACCGAAGTGAACAATGGAGATGAAGCATGGAGATATACAGTGACTCAGGCAATCCTTGCTTCCTCCTCTCCTTCTGACCAGTCCTCATAGAGCAGCTGTGCTTTGGATCTTGACCTTAATTGAAGCCCAGCACAAACCCTCCTAAGGCTTGTAAGCTTCTCTTTCAGCTAGAGCTACTTGTCCACACATCTTTTCATGACCCCAAACCAATTACCATTGCTTGTCTTCCCAAGTGGCATATCTTGCTTGTCTGCCAAGACAAAAAATTTGGAAGGCTGTGAAGTTATATAACCTTGGGACACCTACTGTGTTGATGTACTTAAAGCACTGCTACAGAGAGCTCTGCTAGTGATCTGAATTCAGGGTACATTGTCTGGTAATTGGGTGGAGCTAGACTGGTCTCTTCAGATTAATACCACTCCATGCAAGAGTCAGGACTTATCTGACTGCCCCAGCATAGCTTTTGTAATTAAGATTGCTGGTCTGTGCAATTTTACTTCTTAGGTGAAATTATTAGAGAAGTTTGCAAGACTAGCAGCATAAGAAACTGGAATTCTCCACAGCTTCTGGAACAGCAGGTAGGAAGACATGCTAGAATAATGACAGCTCAGGGCCGTGCTTGCACAGTTGCCTCCCCTATGCTCATGATCCTCCACCCTCCCCAAGAGGGCACAGAGCAGTCACACTACACCTCTTCTCGGCCCTCCTGCTATGCACATCATTAGTGGCCTAATGAAATGGACCTATGGAAATGGGACTCACACAGCTGCTTTGACATGGATCAGCCATAGCCATCTCTTCTGCTCAGGAACAACATGATTTAGATTTGGGTAATAAAAAGTCTCAGTGGATTGTGCTACTGGCATCTGTACTATGCGGTCCATTAAATGGACTGGCCCAGAGTCTGATTGCAGTTCCCTGTAAGCCTGGCAGTACTCCAGAATTACAGCAGACTAAATAAGATAAAAAAATTGGCTGGTTTTTTTTTTTTTTCTATTTTACAACAGTCTTTTAAAATCAAGAGGTTTTGCTGCAGCTTTTCCTGTTTTGGTGGACTAACTCCTTTAGGTGTCCAACAGTGTGGCAAAGACACATTGGTACTAACAAATACACATTCCCAAACTCACCCAAAGTGGTTTAGAGATGCAATACATGCCCCTGTTGACTGCAGATGGGTAAATAAACTGTGACAGGCAAATAAAAATATTGGGCTACTACCCACCATAAACTAGTAAAGCTGCTTTCAAGACATGCTCCCAGTAGGAATGATCTCTGACAATGTCCTTCCAAGATTTTGTTATGAGCTTGTAACTCGAGCAACGTTTGCAGCATGAATGTAGTGCTTAAAAACTTCAAGTGGCATTTCTGTGCTACATAGCTGAGCTAAACAGCAAGCTGCTTCTCCATGCAATTTTTGCAGTACTTGTTGGAACATGGTCCTGATCAACTGATATCTTATGTGTACCACTACTTACAGCAACTCTCTTACTTTAGAGTAATGTCTAAATACTGCTCATTTTTATTTTTAATTTTTGCTTTGTGTGTGTGTTTATACCTGTGTGGAAGCCTAAGACAGCATAAACCACGGCCTATTTTAAGCAGTGTAATATTGATGGAATACAGATATATATTTACCAGAAAAAAAAATCTGAATTTTAATGTATGAAAGCATATCTGCATTGAAAAGTGACAGTCACATTTTTTTTTCTGATCTGTGAGGAAGTACTAGTGGTCTCCTCATCGGTATGAAAAGGCTACTGCAATTTCATGGGCATGAGGAGAAGTGAGGCTGATGTGCATTCACTGGAATATGTGAACTTCATTAGACTACGAACAAAAATTTTATTCCTAAACGGAAGGAAACTTCTGTGCCTGAGATCTAACCTGTTTTCTTGGTGCTAAACAAACAAGACATAAACAGTAAGTAAGTCCTTCATTTTAGGGTGGCCACTCCACTCTGCTGGTTACTCAAGGACTTGAACTAGTGATACGCAGTCTGTCAGCTTTCTCTTTCTTTTTGGAGTAGAAACCCATGTTCAGTAACTGGGGGAATTTGTGTATATGTTTTTTGTTATTACTAACTCTTGGGTGTTACTAAAAGTGCTCAGGCTGGGATTTTGAGGACTTGCTTTTATCATTTTCTTTTTTTTTTTTTTTTTTTTTGGCCAAGTTCTAGCACTATCTTAGAGTAAGTTGCTTCAGGTTGTAAGACCACATATCAAACCACAGTTATAAAAGTTCTGTTGGTCTCCCTTTTGTGACATAACAGTTTAAGGGGGCACACAAAAAATTCTGGTAGTATCTCCCTCCAAAGCACAAGATTCAGTCATCCTCGTTTCATAGTCCTGTCTTGGCTATATCTACATAATTGCTGCTACAATCTGAATTCAATTAAAAGCTTTTAATTGGTCAATCTCCCAAACGTTTCAGAAATGTCATTCATTTTCAGAGATGCCTAGAGATCTGTTGCCTAACATCATTTTAGTCTGACACACAAGTAAATTACACTAATTGTTCAGCAGGAATTAACCTCTTATGCATCATCAGGTTATTACTGTTGCTAGGTTGATTTTCCAAAGATCTGTCCCTTTCCTGTATCTGTAACTTACGCAATGTCAAGCACCAGCATCTGTGAGCCTCAGTGCTGACTGGGAAAGAGCTACTTCATTGAATTGGAAATGGACATAAATATTGAATGTACTTCTGAACTGATTGCAGTATTGAAATACGCTGTGAAAAGACAGGTTACCTTCAGGTACAGAATAATTATACCAATTTTTTGATTAACATTAACTTTGCCTCAAACACAATTATCATTAATGAAGCAAATAGCCATCTGTGTATTGTCAGCTATTAAAATGATATCTGAAGAGCAGTTCATCAATAGATTTCAAAGTTTATGCTTCTGAGTTCACTTTGAGAACACACACTCATATCTAACATTTAAGACAGGCTTATGAAAGTCCATTCAGAAAATTGAGTGATCTGGATTATTTGGGAATTGTAACTGAAGAGAGGCATATGTATTTGTGCAGAAGCCAGTTCAGGTGTTCGTGAGACAGTGCTGGGAAATGAGCTCTCAGGGGGAGTTCTAGTGGGATTCTAGGTCAGTTGTGAGAACAAGGCAGGGAGATCGGAAGGAGGAAGGGGAATTTTGGTGAGTTAAGTTTTTGGCACTGGCTAAAAGAGGTCTTGATGATTTGAGCAAAGATATGTTTTCTTCTGCTCAGAAAACTATTACTTGTAAGTGAAGAAGGCTGCATTAGAGGTGTGCAACCCCCATGGTCAGTTTTCCCTCTGAACTGAAATCACAGAAAAGTCCCGAGGTTCTAACAGATAGCTCATGTCAGAGACCCATAGTAGGATCCTGAGATGATCATACATAGGCTTGTAACCGGTGGGGAGCTGAGGGCTCAGACTGGCACACCCAGTGATCTCCATGCTAACTGCAGTAAAGAAAGACGTGGGCCAGGCAAATCTGGTAGTGGTGCTAGAGCCCATGCTTTTTTTTCAGGTGATTTTGAAGGACTAGGTGCTCCATGGAGCAGCCTCCAGGTACCAGCTCTCTTCTCCCTCCCTAAGAAGCAACCACAAGAACTGAATCAGAGTATCTACAGACACTTAGGATGTTGGCTCAGCAATAAAACAGAAACAGGGTTTTCTCACATGGCTCCTCGACCATCCTGCCAAAGCATTTCCTGAAACTTCCTTGAAATGTCCTGTCTCTGCATATGCAAATGGCTTGTTTTATTAAAACCAATATAGTGTTTTTCATCAGCACCAAGGTCATGTGTTTAACTTGGTATGTTCTTCAGCACAGAAATGTCAGCACAGACATGAGGGGCTGCGCAATTAATTTTTCAGGAAGGGCAAGTAGAATCAGTGGGGGGAAAAGGGCAAGCTAGCAGAACACCAAAAGACAGTGTGATAAAATGCTCGAGTATGCCACATGCAGAAGTCAGTGTCTCTCAGTATTCAGTAGCCAGCTGTAAAGTGTGATGATAGAGGGGAGAAAACTGAAGCCATCTAAAATAAAGTGAGGCAGGGCAGCCAAACCAGTAATGTCAGAGAAGCGGTACACCTACTACTTGAAGTCATTTTGTGTGTGCCCAGACCATCGCGCGTATAGTGCAGAAGCTACCATTAAAAGTAAAGCCTGCCGGTCACCTTTGCGGTAAAGTCTGGTAGAGACAATTACAGTTTTCTTCTTGTCTCTAGCGGGAGCAGGCGGTGGGGTAAGGAGCCCAAAGTAAAAGCCTGCGTAAAGACAAAAGGTTTCTTTAGCTGGGAGTGCAAAGCCACGGTCCTAACTTCGGTTTTGTTGCTGGCGAGTGCTGTGTTCCCGCTCACTTTTCCATGCTTCGTTTACGCCTGTTTGCTGTACGTGCATACAAGGTTCAGTCGGTGGGTGTTTCAGAGGGTCCTTTTACTCAGGACAGTTCCACTGCCATCTAAACGCCTCAGCAGGAGCGGGCAGAGAGCCGTGCTCCTGGTAGAGGTTACCCTAGCGGGGATCGGGCCGAGACACCCGATACCGGCCAATGTTCCTGTGCGGAGGTCAGAAAAGGAGGGCTTTTTGTGGCTGTCATCTGCCTATTTAAATCAGGCAGTAGCCTTCCAGGCTCGCCGGGAGCCCGGCTGAGCGGCGGGAGAGCGGGCGGGCCGTCAGCGGCCAGGCGGCTGACAAGGAGCCGCCCCGCCGCCAGCTCTGTTGTACGCCGAGCCGGCGCTGAAGCGGAGCCTACGTCCCGGCAGCAGCCTCGTCCGCGGTGAGTGCCCCCAGGACGGGTCCCCGCTCCCTCGGGCCGCGTAATTTCTGGTTCAGGGTTTGGCCGGGTTTTTGTGAAGGGGAAGAGGGGCGGGGCAAGGCTGTGCCTGGCCGCCGCAGGGGTACGGCGCGCCCCGGAGCAGCCGCGGGGCGCGGGCGGGAGCCAATGGGGGCCGGCGCGGCCGTGTGACGGGCGGGGCGGGGAGCGGCACAGCACGGCGCGCCTCTCGGCAGCATCATCTGCGGCTGTGGGGCTGGCACACGCCTTCCTCTATCGTCCTCTCCCCCGGTAGCCGCTCGCACACGCCTCGCCGCGGGCGGAGCGGAGTGAGGGGCGCCGAGGCAGACAAAGCAAAGATGGCAGGGATCCTTGCCTGGTTCTGGAACGAGCGGTTCTGGTTGCCGCACAACGTCACCTGGGCGGACCTGCAGAGCACAGAGGAAGCCGCTTTCCCTCAGGCGGAGGACCTCTACCTCGCCTTCCCCCTGGCCTTCTGCATCTTCATGATACGGCTGCTCTTCGAAAGGTAACGTGAAGCCGTCCGCGCCACCCCGGGTTCGGCGCGGCCGGACGGGCCGCGCGGCTTGCGGCGGCCGTTCGCTGATGGGCAGCCGGGAAACTCTGGCTGCTCGCCATCCTCTTCCGGACGCCGCTTCTCTCACGGCCTTGCCCGGCGTTCACATTTTCCCTCCCGCCGAGGCCGGTCACGTAGCGGGCGCGATGCAGGAGGGTGGAGGGGTTCGGGAGGCAGCTGGCGCTTCCCTGCCGCTGCCGGCAGCGCGGCCCTGCGCGGGCGCTAGGAGGCGAGGTCTCCCCGGGAATGGGCGCAGCCCGCCCTCCACCTGAGGCAGCCGTGCTGGCGGGGGGACGGGGCCATCTGGCACCTGTGCGGGCCGGGTCCTGCGTGCCTGCGCGTTGCGGCGGGGTCCTGTCAGCGCCCCTCAGGGAAGCCCCGCAAGAAGCGCTGTGGGGACGGGTCGGGCGGGAAACTGTCCCGGCAGAAGTTTGCCCGTGCCCTCGCTGCGGGGTCACTCACCAGAGAGTACACAGAGGCGAGGCCCGGCTGCCCTCCCTCCGCGCGGCCGTGAGGTAGGACTCGGCCTAGCGCTCGCCGGCGACGCGAGGCTGAGGGGAGGTGGCGGCCGTTAAACCTGGGCGTCAGGTAGGAATGGGAAGTTCGATGGCGGGCAGCAGCCTGAGGAAAAAAGCGCTGCTGTGCGGCTGAGCGGAGGCTTGCTTGGCCAGTTTGTGTGGCAGCCCGTAAGAACGGCCCGTGCCGTGTCTCGGAAATACTCCAAGTACTTGTCAGGATGTGGAGGCTTGTCAGGATGAAACGCTCCAGCCGCTGTTCATCGCTGAACCAAACTCGGCGTTGTTTGAGATGACTGAATTCAAAATACACAGTTCACGAACGTAAATACTATATATTTAACCACAAGATGTCAAACTAGTTGCTGGTCAGCAGTGACTGTTTATTTTCTGAGAGTGTTTCCCTGCGGGTATTTAACAGAGGCCGCCTATCACAGGGAGGCAGCTGAAGTGAACTGGGTTGGTCAGCTGCACATGTGTCTGTGCTGCCTGACAAAGGTGGTGTTCCCTCCGTCTGCAGAGAACAAAAGAACGATTTCCTGTGCCAACACCTGCGTGTTTTCAGGGCTGTCTTCCTAGGCAATGCTATTAGTCAAAGAAGATAAATGAAGACCAGTAGTTACCGCATGCCAAAGAAAAGCCATAGATACTTTAAAAATGGTAAGATAGATGAGCTGTCAGGTAGCACTCCACAACTGCTAAGCATTCTCTGGCCCAGGTTAGAATTTGGCACTTGAGGTGTCAGGTTTTTAGAAACTTGGTGGTTTTCACAACTCAGTTGACAGGACCATATTTGTTTTGAAAAATAAGCTGTCTTGGGCTGCTGTTAACTTGTGTTGTTTTACAGATTTCCTGAAAAGGACAGCAAAACCTGTGGACTGCCTGAAAAGCTGAGGTTATCAAAAGTTAATATAAATGCTTTCCAGAGTTACGTATAATGTAGTTACAATTTGAGTGCCAAGTATTATTTAGATGTCAGATCATTAGTGTGTTTTTTTTCTTTCTCTTTGCAGTCTGTACAATGAGTACTTTTGAGCACTCAAACTGGCTGCGTGATGTTGCATCTCTTGCCATCTGAACTGCAATATATATCACAGTAAGGCTGTGTTTAAATGGAGGAGCAGTTAGTCAGGGAGACAATTTCTGCCTAAGCTTAGAATCATGTTTTTTGTGCTAGTTCTGATGCAGCTATTAGGGTTATAGAAGCTAATCTGGTTATTTATTAGCCTGTATCCACTCCCTGTAGTTATTTTTCTAAATTCAATTAAAGTAATTCTTAATTTTGCATTATGGTATATTTTTAAGTGTTAAGTATACAGATGAGAAAATCTGTAAGTTTTCATATTTTTCTTGTATTTGTTAGGTTAATTTTGAAATTTGGATCTGGAAATGCATTCTGCTAGCCTGGTAGCAGGTGAGAGACCTCCAAAGAGGTTTTATTAACAATTACTGAGGTATGTGGTTTTTCCCCTTTAATTTGCAGCCAATTGCAAAACTCCACTGTGAGAGTAGGATCAGGCTGTTTTGTGTGGGATTAATCCACACAGCATGGTACAATTGTGATTTTTCATGTAGAGCATTTTATTAAAGCAAGCTGAGCAAAAGTGACTGGACCTGCTTCCACTGATCGAAGCAGGGGGATTGTCTTTGACTTGAATGGGGGAAAGATCAAGCCTTATTATGTTCATTAGTAATTTATTTTGCCAGACCTCTGTGCTTTGTTTGTTGGGAGCCACAGATATGCCTCATTCACATCATAATTAAAGGCTGTTTGCAGTTATTTCAATTGATAAAGCTATACAATATCTGGAAAGGAAAATAGATGAATGTCTATTAAACTGATAATTTTTCTTTCTTCCGTGTATTAAAACAGCAACATTTTTTTCATTTCAAAACTGAAGTTGTGGATGACTGATGTGCATGCTACATCCTGGAACGAGCTTTAGCAGATGTGTAACAGTTCCCTGTTTTTGAAATGGTAGCAACTAAAGAAAAAAAAATACCTTAAAAAAAGGTCTAATTTTATCCATGGTTGCACTGCAATATTTATAACACCAGTGTATTCTCTGTTTTGCTTTGTAAGATATCTGATACAGGTGCTGTTGTAATTTTTTATGCCGATAGCTTAGCAGCCACAAGGTGTTAAGGCTGATTACGTATTTTATATCCATGAGTTTCAGACTCCTTCACAGCAACTAAATGCTAGGCTGCTGAATCAGTACTGTTTTGCTTCCCTTGCTGTGAAGTTTGTCTAACTTTATGGATCTTCACAGTAGTAAGAAATAATGCTTCAGGGGAAGCTGTGATTTGGACTTCTTGTGTCTTTGCTTACAAAGTTCTTGTATGTTTGGAGAATAAAGCTTGCCATGCTACAGTTTAAACGTTGACTTCATTTATCTATATTTATATTTTATATGCATATCTATTAGTACATGTTTGCAAGTGCAATTGAAATGACAGAACTTGGAAATTTTGTTCTATGCATATTTACCTGTTATCAACAGTTCATCCTACTGGGATGTTGTTGGGTTTTGTTTTTATTACTGGTTTCGTGAATCAACTAACCGAGTCAAGAAAAGAATCTAGACACTTCTCAAATTTTTCCTTTTTTTTTTTTTTTTCTCCATTCAAATGAACTACTTTTTGTTGATTTACTTGTCCTGCCATCCTTTGACCAGCACTCTTGAATGAAAGGAAAAAGTAGATTAGAACATTAAGTGTATGCTGAATCACTTCAGCAATTGGATCTGATGGTGATGAGTGCTCTTGAAATAAGCTTTGCTCTAAGGTATAATCTCATAACCATGAGATTTAGTGGATATATCTGCTGAGGGCATCGCAGTTATGGATGAGGTGCCAAAATACCTTAACAGCCTTTTCTTTTTTCCCTTCCTTCTCATTCATCTCTTTCTTTAAACACAAAGTATATTTTAGACAACTATGATAACTGAGGGCAAAGATACTGTTGCCTAGTAATTTGGAAGATGGTAGGAGTTAGCAATGCAGTCGTAGTGTGGGGACATATTTCTTCATAGTATCCATCCACTTTGTGTACCTTACTATTACTTAAAGGAGTGTAAGCAATTAAGTATCCCCTCCAGTACTGTACAGTGCCCTCAGCTATAAGGCGATAACCCAAGTGCTCAATAATACCAGTGACTTGTCTCCCCAGATTCTTTCCATTTCTAGTGTGTGCAAGACAGGTTAAAGCTGAATTAAAACTGGTCTTACTGTTTTACAGGATGTTGTAGTTTTGATTGACCTAAAATGATAAAGAAACATCTACTATTCTGGGCAAAGATCATTTTTCTTGTTTCTTTTATGGGATTACATAGCTCTTCTCCCTCTGTGCTACCTCGCCACTCAGAAGCAGCACCCTTTCCTGTCATCTGTGTGGGGTGTGTGGTTATATGAAGACAACGTCTACTCAGCAGCCAGTGTTCTTGTTGGACATGAAACAAGAGGGTAGCACACATCTGCTTTAGGGACTTCTCTCAAGGGAGAAGTTGGCTGAATCCTCCAGAAGTGCTAACTAAACAGATTTCTGATGTGGTCAATCTTCTGAGTCAAGTAGTCCAGTATTACCGCTTTCTTTACACTTGCCTCATCTACTAAAATTCCTCTTATCTCATATTTGCATTGCAGTTGCAGTATGCTTTATTACCCTCATCTTGCTTGGGCTCAGATCTAATGAGGTCACTCCATAAATCAGCAAACTAGGCTTATAATGCCTCTCTATTGTCCTCTGGCCTTAGTGGGGGCAGGAGCAGTTTTCAAAGGTAGAGCTGATATTCCGTAGTTGATGGAATGGCTCATATGGTTAGGGATAGCTTGATTATATACAGGAACAGCCCTCCAGCTGCACTGATTTAAACTGAGCCAGCTTCATCATTTATTATCGCTTAGATCAAGATCCTCTAGTCATTGAGTGTATGAAAATTCACAGCTTTTGTATGACATTTTGCTTTTATAATGATAATTCAGCCTCAAAGGTAACCTCAGCTGCCTCTCATTTAGTATTACACAGCAGAATTCCTAGTGGATCAGGGTGACAGTACAATGACTGTGAGTGCACATTATATATATATATTGCTAATTGTAGAAATTCATTCAGGTGACAATACATGAAAACTTTGCAAGTGTTTCTGGTGTGTGGTGTGTGCATATAAGTTGGATTTTCTCAATCCCCAAGACATATAGTATTAGTGCTTTCTTACAGCAGCAAGGAGGGTAGACAGGATACAGAATTTGGAAGAGGGTGTACAAACTTCATGCGTTTCCAGCAGCCCAGAAGCTCTTCTGGGGAGGTTGGGTGGGGCAGTGATGGTTATTTCTGTCAAAACCTGTTTGTAGGCTGTAATATTTCTTGCTTAGATTCTCTTTGTAGATTTCTTGCTTAGTTCTCTTTGTGTTAGGCGAAATCTGATCATTCAAGTATAATTCACTTGTAAGTGGATGCACATGTTCCCTTTCTCATTTTTTTTCTATTTTATATGTATATATATTTTATGTACATGTGTGTACATATATGTATTTATTTTTTTGTAAGATGACCTGTAAGGTAATTTTTAAACTTTAAACCAAATTCTTCTTAAAATAGAGCATTAGCAGTAAATAGCTTTAAAATAATTTCATTTCCCTCTGATTGTACTGTCCATGTCTCTGTGTTTCTTTTCATTGGTTATTAATTTTCTATCATTTATGTTTTCCTTTATATAATCAGTTTTTGTTGCAGTATTTGAGCTTCAGCCACTAATGCAAGTAGATACCTTGCAGAGAAATTATTGTTCTTAGCTTGTGAGCCATTGTCTGCGTTGGCATGGAAGGAGCTCTGTTTTACTAGCTCTGACCAGTGCAGCATATGCTCACCCAACTTGAATGTGTCTCTGTTGGCTGATACACACCTCTGTTGTACAATGTAGTTGTGTGTTTAGATGCAGGCTGAGAGTGTTCCTTTAAAAGAAAGTGGAGTGGATAAAATGCATGCTTTTTAAATATCCTTTGTAAAGGACCATTTATAGATGCACATAAGTGCCAATCTTAAAATTGGGAGTTAAATTGGAAATGTGTTGAGCTCCAGTAGAGAGTGCAATTTAAACTGAATTCTAAAATATCCAGGTGATGGAAGTATGACAGACAAATCACAGCTCAGCTGAGGGAAAGGTTTCAGTGACAGGTCACTAGTGGGTACTGGAAGCCTACTACTAGAGAGAGCTGCTGTTAGTGGATTTTCGTCTGAGTGCAAATTCCAGTTACTGTTAGAAACTTCCATTTGGTTCCTTCCTGGATTCCTATAACTGAGCAGTTGTGTCCCAATTGCCTGTGGCTCTTTTGGTTGCTTCTTCTTCTGCCTCTGTTGCTGATTAACAAGCATTTGCTAAGAATTTATTTTTGGAAAAAGAAGAGCTTCTGGTATGCTGCCTCCTTCTGCAGACCAGTGTCTTATTAGTTCATACAAAGTATTTAACATATTAATATTTGGGGAAATCTATTCCCTTGATTCTTTCTCTGTTGTCAGTCAGCAGGGTAGAGAGGAAGGGGATGTCTGAGGTGAACAATGTTTACATGACCATTTTTGTGTTTTGTTGTTTGTTTTTGCTTTTTTTCCCCAACAGTTGTTAAATATCCTGTGTACCTTAGTTTTGATGGTTAATTAGCATTTGGGGTTTGTGTGCTTGTCTCAAGGTGGTCTCAGAGTTTTGACAAGAAGGCTAAAATTACCACATAGAAGTACGTAGCTTTCATTCAGTTATGTAACCTTGCATAATATTCAGTATCATGCTTAAGACTGTAGTTGTCACCTTATGGACAGGTAGATGCATATGATGCGTATCAACTGTTCCTTGGAGGTGTTCATCTAATACCTTGATTGCTCTGTGGTCTCCCACACTAGTGACTCTCTTCACTCATTGGGCAGTTACAGATTTTGGGAGCACAGCAGAGATGGGCATCCAGGTCAAGGGCAAGGGAGGGAAATGTGTGGGTCTCTGATCACTTGAAAGATGAGGAATCACTAGTGTCTTGCTTTGAGGTGAGCAAGGTTTCTGAGAATTGGATGGGCTAAGATATTCCGTCCTCTCTAGGGAAGCCGTTGTAGTACATGGTCGTTACGGAAGACTAACACTACACCATCTGGCATCCATCAGTTTCTCAGGAGGATGATACCTTTCTTGTTATTTTGAAGTAGTCAAATTGTGGTGGAGGTGGGAGAGATGGAGTATTTACCATAGCCAGTTATAATCTTAGGGATGGTTTTCATGCCTATGAACCTGTAACGACACAAAGCTGTGAGTTCTGCACCAAAAGCAGAAAGTAAACCATAATGTTTGTTTCTTTTTTCCAAGTAGTTAATGCCTCTTATAATGGCAGATGTTGCCATTGGTAAGCTTTCATACTGCTGAGCAATTGTGAAATCTCATGTAACTCTCACTGATGTAACATAATCAAATTTTAACTCTCAAGGTAATTGTACAATTACTAAGAATGTCTAATAGCAGTAAAGAAGCATAGCATCCCGTTAGCTATGTTGTGTATTTTATAATATGTAAGATACATATATATTTGTATATCAGCTATTAATCCATGTTACCTTTTGCACAAGGAGGAACATAATGCGAAGGTTCTCCAGGCCACTTAGTATTAATGAAGTATCTTTCAGGTTCACTAACCTGAAACCTCATTTTAATATTATAAATGATGCACTTTAAAGTTTGGTCTGAAATGATGAAAAAAGCCTTCTTTGCACTCATAGGTCACATGAGGATGGTTAAGGCAAAGTATCTAAATAATTTTCATTTTTTCTTAGTGTGAATCCACTAAAGGCTTCCTTTTAATAGTATCTTCCTTGTCCCGCTTTCTCCTGTAGGGATGGGAAGAATAACCTGTAGCATTATATTAAAAAAAAAAACAAACAAACAAACAAAAAAACCCAAAACCAAACCAACAAATCTAGCTGACATAGTTACGTTGATGCAAAAACCAGAGGTTAGAGCCCAGAGGGTATTCAGTGACATAAAATCTTAGATTCCTGAGGGTGTTGGAGTATTTGTGCATGCAGTAGTATTTATCTATCCTTTGTAACAAGCTAGTTGCTCTATTTTTAACAGTGAAGGGAGTGGCTATGTGCCTGTTGACAAGCTTTTCTGCAGTTTTCCATTAGATTTTCTTGGGACTTCCTGCTGTTTACTACCTGTGGTTGTCCAGAGTGTGCTGATGATGACATGATCAGGTTCATTTGGGTGTTTTTATTCCTCTTATGGGCATTATGCTGGGAAAAAGCCTTTGAGAAAAAGAAAAGCAAGCGGTTAGACCACAAACAGGAGCGTGTTTTGTATATACTGAAGCAATAATGGGGTTGTAATTAGGTGGTTGATACTTATCTGTCAACTTTTCCCACACACCTAGTATGAGAGAATGAAGAGAACTGATATGATAAGAGAGTAGCCTGAAAATATGAACAGTTACAGTGCCAAATGCTCCCCAGGATTACCCCACTTGTTGTACTAAATAACTTTGCAGTGATTGCATTGACACAATTATAATAAATTGAACTGCAAATGGAATCTTGGGAGCGCTGGTCAACAACAAGTTGAACATGAGCCAGCAAAATACCAGCAGCACCAGAAAAAGTGTTGCCAGCAGGTGGATGGAAGGGGTTATCTCACTGTAGTCTGCACTGATGAGGCCATGTCTGGAGTGATGAGTCCAGCTTTGATCTCTCCTCTACAAGACATGAACATTCTGGAGTAAGGATAGTGAAGGGCTGCTGAGATGATTAAGGATTTAGAGCATCTGAGTTGTGAAGAGAGGCTAAGAGAGCTGGAATGGTTCAGTCTGGAGAAGAGGAAGTTCAGGGGGTTCTTATATTTGTGTATAGCTGATAGGTGAAGAAGGCAGAGACAGATTCTTCTTGGTAGTGTCCAGTAGAAGGACAAGAGGCAACAAACAATATGCAGGAAATTCTGTTTAAACATGAGAACACACCTTTTTCTTGGGATGGTGGCGAGACACTGCATGGGTTACCCATAGATGTGGAGTCTTCAGCTATGGAGATACTCAAAAACCAACTAAGCATCTTCCTTGCTCTAGTTGGCTGTGCTGTGAGTAGAGGGCTGGACTTGGTGATCTCCTCTAACCTCAGTAAATAGCATACTTTAACAATGCAGGGCTCCAAGGGGCTCCAGGGATCCTATGTCTGTATGAAGTTTGTAAACTGAATAGGTAAGAATTAGGTTGAAGTTCACTGTAAGCCTGCAGAAGAAACTTAACTGGGGCAGAGCACTTAACAATTGAAGGGACATCCGGATTCTCCGTTTGCTGCAGAATGGGTCTTTTGATTTTATTGTAGTCCAGCCTGTGAGCAAATGGGATGTAAATCAAGAAATAGATGTGGGCTTCCTCTGCCTAAGACAGGAATTACCTTATGGGTGCCCAAAATGAAGTCCGAGTTGCTGCGGTATAAACACATTCTGTCTCCATCGAGGGTCAATATTTTGAGTCTCCTACAGCATTAAATTTGATTATAAAATGCAATCTTGAGGGTATTTTTATTTTTGTTCCCTTTAAGTTGATTCTTTTCCGCACTGCAATACCTCAATACCTTCAAGTTAATTTTGTGGGGTTTTTTTTTTGGGGGGGGAAGGGGGAATCACAGATAAAAGTGCTTAGAACACAGGGAATAGTGATCACATATGTTACTGGAAAAACTTTTATTCCCTTCGTGTTCACGATAACAGTAAATTATTCTTAGGAAAAAAGAAGACAGTCTTTAGCTCTACATACACTAATTTTTATATGGGTAATATATTTATAGTTCTGAATGCATATGTACGTGTGTGGCGCAGTAATTCATACATCAGAGTGGCATTGTATCACTGCCATAATACTTTCTTTTCTTTTATTAAAAATTATTAAATTAAAAATCTTTAAGAGCAGCTATAAAATATTGACTGGTCCAGAAACATGAGATATTTTAAAACTGTCAGTTCTTGGGGTGATAATGAAACAGTTTGATGTTTGACAGAAGATACCCTACATCCTAACTAGAGGACCTCTTGTGTGTGCTAACCTGGAATTGTTATTTTCTAGAGCATTTACAGGAAATGGGAAAAATATCTGGTTTTCTTCCAGCTTGGAATGAAATGGAAATTTAGAAACGTCAAAATTTAGTCAAGAACAGATGTCCTGACTTTCAGCCAGCACTGATAAATGAGTCTGGTTACAAGACAACCACGCAGAGATAAAAATGAGGTCTCTATAGCATTGCCAGCCTCCAGAAGCATACATTCTTGACCATCTCTTAATTGAAGAGTTGGTATCTGTATGCATGGTGCACAGAAAGTTATGCTGTGGTTTAGTTTTCATTTTATTACATTAAAGAAAAAAATATCCCTGAACAGGTTGATTTTTTTGAAAATAGGTTGATGGTTTGCTGGCATCACAGCAAGATCTCAAGCCTTTAGTTTGGCATTTTACCTTCAGCTGTCAAGATGAAAAATATGCCAGCAGAAATGGAAGAACACTACTTCATCTTGCTTAGTTTTCCACTGAGAGCTGATTTCAAGGTTGGAAGAGAAAGTAGCACGTTGTATCCATCACCATAGCATTACTTGTGTTTTGCCTTGTTTGCTGATTGGAATAACTTGGGCAGCACACCAAAGTATCTTAGAGCTTTAAATGCTAATAAGAAATCTCTTACTCAAGTAAGGTGCCTTAAAGAATATAAAACTTTAAAGTTACCTTGAAGCACCTGCTTTTACACTTAAGTGCACTGTAGTTAAATTGTTTTCCCTGTTCTGGAGGGTGGATTTAGTGGTGGTACAGGGCTTTATCTGGGGGGTGGGCTGGGTGTTGTTATTTGTTGTATTTCATTACAATTTCATTTGTACCTCAGAATATGACAGCTGTCACATCTTTGAAGGTCCAGGGCTGTACGAATATACAGCTGGAATTAAGGATTCTGATTGTTTCATGTTTGCTATGGAAGCTGCCTATTAATGCTTCAGAAAGAATCATTGTTTTCAGGCAAAGCATGATTCATGACACTTTAACTCTCTCTTTCATTACAGCTGTGCCCCCATCTCTCCTACCTTAGTTTTTGAAATGTCATTTAGTTGTAAGAGCAAGCATAGAGGAAGGCCTGCTAAGTACAGTGGTGTATAGGAAAACAGGTTTGGGTTGGCGAGGGGTTTCAAGCTGATACTAATTTTATCAAGGATCTTTCTGAGTTTGGTGGAAAAAAATACATTGGTCATCTTAATCACAAAACCCTCAAAGTGTTTATTAGGAAAAATCATCGCTTCTTACACATTTTCTTTCTACAAATTCCTGTATCTATATCAGAAAATACTGTGTGAAAAATGGTTTGGAAATAACCCAAGTGCATTGACTAAGAAAATGACATTATCTGTTAAATAATCTGCCATTCTCCCCCAGCTCTCAAGACAAGTACAGCACGATGAGAAACCATATGCAGAGAAGGAGATAGCTATCAAAGCAAGGATGTTGCCAGCAATGTGGCCCATAAAATGATTCACAGAGCAAGGAGAAGGTAACCTTGATTTCAGTCCTGCATATTCAGTGTTTTGTATGCAATTTCCAGAGGGTTTCTGCTTCCCTTGAATAACTGGGTCTGATTTTAGACCTTGACCAGAATAGGGAGGTGTTGTATACTGGCCGGGTTTTGCTGTTGACACTGGAAGAGCAAGGCTCCTGGCCTCAGGAGATCTAATTCTGGGTGGTACAGAAGCACTGGACTGAAAATTAGTGCGCTCATGTTCCCTGCTGATGACTTTGAGTGATCTATTATGTAGTCTTAGGGTTTGGGATCCTTTTTTATGGTATTAGGGTAAGAACAGTGACTGTTTCTTGCTTTTAAAATATTTTTGCATTGTTTAATGAGAACCATCACAAATAGCAAAAGGTTTTCAGAACTTACTGCAAGGTGAGTCATTCTGCTGCACCCCTAAACTCCCTTCCCCTTGGACAGTTCACAGTCTTACAGATGCGGTTGCTTCTGTTGTGGAATAACTGAAAAATGTGACTGGGATATATGAGGATAGAGGGGAAGAAGGAAGATGGAAAATTTAATCTTCACACTTGAATTTTCTGGTATGCTTCCCTCCCCATTTCTTAAATGAGACTAAGTATAAGACCCCAGTGACTGAGAGTTGCCATCAACTTTAAGAATAATGATGATGATAAATAATGCTTGCCTGTTCCAAAAGGTCCTCATTCCTTACCTCTAAATTGTATTGAAGTAGTAGTAGTAATAATAACAATAATAATAATAAAATAATAGTGGTGATAATATAATACTTGCCTGTTCCGAAAGGGTGTTTCAAGATCAGGTCTGTAAAAGGGGCTGAATGCATATGAACAGTTGGGAAAGGTCTGGGAAATAATATGATGGCTGTGCAGCTGGCTAGGTGTAATAAGGCTGTGTGAAGCGAAAAGTAGCAGAAGGAAATGTTGATTGTTTTTGTTTTTTTTTTTTTTTTTTTTTTTTACGGAAGCACAGTATAACGCCTGGCATGAGGACCTGTAAGTAGAAGAGGGAGGGCTGTTGTGAGCGGCAGTGCAAAGGCACGTGTTGTCTTTATTTGGCTAAAAATAAATAAATTTTAGAAAGTATTAAAATGTATACTTTAATAATGCTTTTGGACATCTGAATGCTGTTTAGGACAAAGTATAAGAAGTTACTGTTATTGTCCTATCATTGCTATAATGTTAGTGAAGGACTTTGTAAGGACTTTGCTTACTTTTGAGGTTTATCACAATAGCATGCTAGTGCAGGGTACTTCAGCTCTCTGTCCATAGTTGCAGCTAGATTATTTTGAGTATAAATAAAATAGTCCTACTGCAGAACAGGCTGAGTGATTTGGTGTTCCAAAGACTCTTAAGTAACAGTGTTAAAATAATGAGTAATAAAATCAGAAGTTGGAATACTTCTGTGCCATCAGTAAATATTTGTGTTTCAGATGACAGATCATGACAAGTCAACCCCCTCGTGTGTGAGTAATGCAAATAATTTTTGTGGAGATAAAGTGCAGCAGCCACATGGCTTGTGGTGTGACAATCTGCTGCTCTTCAGTATCTTGACACTTCTGTTGCTTACTTGAAATTTCAAGTTTAGGGAATTAATTACTCCCCAAATTCTTCCTGTACTTGCTAGGTAAAAAATTGTTAATAGAGAGGGTGAGGACCGGAGATGGGAATGAGACAAAGAAGTAGAGTTTGAAGGAGCACACAGGTGTTTTCTGAAGCATGGGAGAGGGGTAAGACTGAAGAGTGTGAGGGGGAAAACAGACCGTGTTGTATGTGCATGCTCCTGGGAGGAATGTGGTGTAACCAGGCGTGCCTATTTGTTTGTCCTTGCCAAAAACAGTGTGTGTTTGCAACTGTTCCTTTCAGATACACTTCTAAATTCAAAGGTATATGAGAACGCTTCCTAGGAAAGGAGGGGACTTGATGTGTGTGTGATTAGTCTGCCTCAAGCTGTGCATGGGGCAGATCTGAAAATTCTGAGGAAAAACTAAAATTTCACCACTCTTTTTAAAGTAGGCAGTAGAAAGCCATAGTGTTTGTATCCATTGCAATCCCATCCCATGCCACATGGAAGGGTGCAGTATGCCCAGGCACCACTCCCACCTTCTTTCAGCATCTTTAATGAACACAGATTACAAATAAGAAAGAAAAGAAATGCCAGCTGGCTACTGTGACCCCAAATGATTACAGTCTGCTGTCTGTTTATCTCTGCTGATGGCATCCAGAAATCTGCCGTTTGGGAGAGACAGCACCCTTGCTACTCTTTCCAAATTAAGTCAATAACAATCTTTCACGTTTGGTTGGAAAATGTAGGTGCTGTTATTGCTGGCAGGTCTTGTTGGGAGACTGGATCCTCATTGTTCTCCAGAGCCTTGGATGGTCAACGAGACCAGGAGCACTGAAAGGAAATACAGGCGATTTGGTTAAAACTTTCATTAGAGTAGGTGATTTCCATCTGTAGAAGTTACAAATAGTATTAAAACAATACAGATTGGTAATAAAACCAATTTCTGGTTGCTGAACTGAGAGCTCCTAGAACAGAATCACAGGTGGGCATTAGATGTCAATATAGTCAGATAGAAAGGGGCATCTTGAAGACAGAGCAAAAAGGTGAAATTTGAGTCTGATGGGTGCTTTGTGTGGAAATATTGTTACATGCAAAGAGTTCTCTAAAGTGGACTCTAGCTTTTGAATGGAAAGAGCCTGTTTCAACTGCGGGCCAAACTGCTGTTGACAAACCAAGACTGATAGAACAATTCTTCATTTCAAGATAGAAGGTATTTTTAATTAGCTGGATGAGGCATCCCTCATATGCTTAAACTATCATGGTACAAAAAGTAGGGCTTAAATCATCTAGGTCACTTAGTGTGCTGCTCTGATGACTTCATTAGTGCTAAAGGTTTATTTTATGGCAAAAACTAATGCCAAATAATTGGTTTTGCTTTATGCTATAGTGTAAGGGGGGGAAGTGTGTGTGTATGTGTGCCTATGTGAGAAGGAAAAATGGTAATATTCTCTAGTAACCCAGAACAGCTATGATCACGTGTATCTTCTACAAGCACAAGATGTTTTCATCAATTAATTTATAGAATTAGCAGATGTTCGTTATGGCAAGAACCCAGTAAAGGACAAGAACTGTTCTCTCAAAGACTGATAGTATGTTTTCCCAATAACTAAGACATAGGAAAGAAATGCCGAAACTTCCTTATTGAGAAATGCCTAATTTACATGGGAAATCTTCTGTTTAGTTTCTAATTACGGTATCAGTCATAAGGTACTTTAAAGATCTAACAGAAGGAATTTAAACAATTGAAAAATTCTGCTTTCTTTACTCAATACTGAGTGGTTTTGAGAGCTGCTGTTGAATTGTATAAAACATTGGCTTGAGTAGCTTTTTAAATAAATGAAGGAAAAAATAATTTCCAGCTTGATTTCTGAGTACACTGTAATTTCAGCTGGCAGTTTAAAAGTATAAATAAACATTGTTTCATATCAAAAGCAAACATAATTGACAATGCTGTTCTGCCAGACATCTTTAGAGAACAATGCCAGTTCTAATTGTACAGCAAGAAATAATGCTTCTGCAAATGAAGCTGATCAAATTATTTTAGAATTTATCTATTGAACAGGATGGGGGGGGGAAAATCCTCTTGTGAATCTCAGACTGTGTTTCTCATCCTGAGGTAGTTTTCATTTAAATAATGAAAGATAATTAAAAGAGGTACCATTTAGGTAAATACAGCCATTCTATCTGACTTGTGTTAAAAGGATTAATATAAAATGCTTTGAATTTTTACAGAAGCAAAAGATCTTTATTAGACCATCATGAATGAGCGCTGTTCAGGAAGAAGTATTGAGCATTAAGGTGCAGCCTTCAAAACTGATTTACTTGCTTTGCTTGGAGTGAGTCAAAGTGTGATGGATGCTATAACCTGATAGTGTAGCAGCTCCAGAATGTTTTTAGTAGTTTGGCAGTTTTCTCACAAATGCTTGTTTTCTCTACCTTCCTTTGTCTAGCTCTTCAGATCCACCTCAATAATCCCAGCACTGCCATTTCTTTACATAGCTTCTGATCCAGGAGATATTAAGCTGAGCTTGTTAGATTGTATTTTGCATCATATTTGGTCCAGATTCCAACTGTTTTCCGGGGTTCAGGTCCAAGATGCTTCCCCCCTTTAAATGTGTCATTGCAAAAAAAAACCCTAAATGAAACAAGCAAAACCCAATCAAACAAAAATAAATGCCCGAAACTTTTCCTCAGGTTTTCCCTAGTTGTTTATTTAAGGTATTGGGGCAATAATTGTTTATGGCTTGCTGAGTTAAGGTCTGAAAGATCAACAGTGACTGCTATAGATAAGATCCAGCTCAGAAACAAAAGCCAGATGGGGCTGATTTAGATTACTTATGTTTAGCGTTGTCTTGGCTTCAAAGGAATTTAGCCAAAGGTGAGAAGAGTATAAGAAACATCAAAGACAAAGGCTTTTGGTGCATGTTCTTGAATTTAGGATGCATTCTTTGTAATCTGCTGCTCAGGTATATTCTGTGCTCCAAATAGCTTTTCTGGGTGGTCTATGATAGTGCTGGGTTTAGTGGTGAGAGAAAAAGGCTTTAGTACCATCATAGTGCTGAATACCTGTGCAGAAAGATAAATTATGCCAATTTCCATTAATTCGGACTCAAATGGCTCAAGACTGGTTGTATGTTTTGCCAGCCAAATCTATGAATGTCGCATTCCACAATGTTTTTTTTATTTTCCATCAAAACAAATGAATGAGGGCTCTCCAGCCTGGCAGCAGTGTCCTTGCTGCCTGCCCCCAGCACTCCATTCCCACCACTGACATCCTTTGGCTGCTTGGAAACAGGGTACACCACTACTCCCTCCAGGGGAAGCTGCAGCTGGAATACTGTCTGAGACCACTGTCACCACAGGGTTAGAGGAGGCACTTGCCATTAAAAATCTGGACAGGTTCCCCCATCCAGTCTGGGGCATGCCATCATTCCCCCAGCCTTCAGCTGTCAGCATAACACCCTGTGGCATTCAACCACGTGAAGGTTGTGGTATGTATGTGGCTTGTCAAACCAGTTAGGTTGGCCATCACTGCAGTAAGTCAGGAAGTTGCTTTCTTTGCCTTCTTGCAGTAACTTGTCAGGTAGCATATTGCCCATGGTGGAAACGGAGTTCAAAAGTGATTTGTTTTAGAATTCAGCTGATACAGACTTGCCGTTTTTACTTTTTTATTTTTGTGATGAAACCAAATGCCTTCTGTCTGTGCAGTAGGAGAGAAATGAATAAAAACGAGTAAGCTGAATTGGACTGACTTGGTCCCTGTGTCTTATGAAAGATTTAAAAAAACCACTTAATACCTTTGTGACAGTGAATGTATGAATTGCAGTATGTGAGTCCTTTTTCCTAAAAGGTAATTGCTTAGAACATATACAGGGTGATGAGTAGAGATAAAAACTGGTATTGCAGTTACTTGTTGGAAATCTAGTGTCAAAATGGAGATATTTATGAGGTTTCTAAAACTGTCCACCATGAAGATGTAGAAAATACACTAGCAAGATGTCATTAAAAGCAGCAGATGCTATCATGGTTTTGCTGCAAATGCAGCAAAAATGAAAGCGCAGCAAAAATGAAAGCGCAGCAATTCCTCTATTTTTGCCTCTTTCTAGCCTGTCTTTGTCTGCCTCTTGCCCTGCTCCCTTCCCTTTTATTTTTTTAAAACATGCATCATTGTTTGGCTGATAATGGACCCCAGTAGCATTGAGTACCTATGCTCTAGGATTAGGATTTGTGAATTGGAAAGACTAATGATTTAATTTTCCCCCCTTACATCTATAGTTGCACAGATAACCCCCCTGATATGTACAAGGCAGAAGTAATTTGAGACCTGCATGACAGGTCTGTTGTGTTCTCATTAATTGATTTCTTCAATAACTACTGAAAGCTGAAGGGGAGGAGGGCCAGGGAGAAATACCAGTAAGAATAGCAAAAGATTTGACCTAGTTTTTTCAATCTGCATGGCCCTGCAGAGAGATACAATTATAAATCTGCCTCTTTAGAAGAGCATTTATTTATTTATTCATTTTGTTTCCTGCATGAACAGCTGCATTTGTTTTGAATGTTCAAATTTGGTGGGTTAAAATGTAAAACTTTGTTATCATTGTGTTATGTTATCACGGTGTTGTGGAAATGTGCATGTGTGGTGAGGAAGCGAGGGAAGGCACCTAGTTCTGCTGGATTGCTGTGGGGTTTTCTGCTTTCAACCCTGCCCCTCCGTTGTTCTCCTTTCTGTGTATTTGGTAGCTGTGTGACATTGCGTGCTTGGGTTTTCATTCTGCCTGCAGTATTATGAAGTATGTGAAATATAATCACTCTTCGCTTTGTCCATAGCTTTGTGATGCTGCATTGCACGCAAAGCTAAGCAAGGCTGGAATTCTCTTTTTTCTTTTTTTTTTTTTTTTTTTTCTGTTGAAGTTTCTGACAGCATCTGTAAGCTAACAGTTCTGCCGCCTTATTTCTATTTATATCAAGTGGTCCTGGCCTTTGCTTGGTTTGCTTGTTTGTTTATTTTTATTCCCTTATTTAGTAGAGAAGGACCAAGGATTAGTACTAAATACTGTAACAGCATGGGGATTCATGACCAGTGCTTTGACCCTCCAGATGTTCTGGATAAGCATTACAGCAGACATCTGAAGGGGGATATTCAGTGGCTGTATGTGCAAAGCAAAGGGTTCTGTTGTTGATGGAGGTTTTTGCCTGTTCTGTGTTACATAGTAACTGGGTTTGTTCTTGAACCGCTTGCATCTGCTACAAGAAAATCATACCCAACTGAAAGCCAGGGAGCTGACTTCTGTTTCTGAAGCAGCTCTGAGATTTAGTGGAAACTGCATCAGGAGACTGTATAAACCCATCCTTAGTGGTTACACCGTGGCTCCATACTCTCCCTGGACTCTCTTCATTGTGCTGTGGGCAGTGGCTACATGGAGCACAGCTTCATGCACCTTTGCAGTTTCTTGCAGTTTGTCGGGATCTCCGTTCTCTTATGGCACTGGCTGTGGCTCCAGTTTTGATTGTTGTCAGCTGGAGTGGCTCTTAAAGATGACAAGAGTTTCTAGCTCTCAGTTGGCAAGGGGGAGGCTGCAGTGGTAGGGAAAGAGCAAAGTAAAGATGATGATTGGACCAGGGAAGGTTCTGTAGGCTTTGTGGGAACTCCTTGAAGGTTGTCCCTCTCTTTAGCTGGCCTGTGTGTGTCAGTCTACAGTATTCACTTGCTTTAGGCCTGGAAAAAGATTGTTTCTGCATGCTGCTGCATGCTGTAACTTTGATGTAACAGCAGTCCCCAGCCCTCCTTCTTCTATCCTTCTGGTTTTTCTCTGAAGCTGAAAAGATATTCCTGTAGGTAGAACCTGATTTTGGCAGTGGAGTAAATTCATCGCTCTTTCCTCTTCTAAAGTTTGTGATATACCATAGTTCTGGGCATTCTGGAAACTTTTTTTTTTCCTCTGTTCCCGGCTGTAAGTGTGGAGGCAGTGGTCAAGCTCATCTGGAGTCAAGTTGTGTCAGTAACATTTCTCTGGAGGTAAATGACTGACATGCATGTCAAGAAAGTGACTCAGTCCAGGAGCTGAAAGGAGGTGCCTGCGCACAGGAGCTGCAAGTATCCTTCTGAGGCGCTGTATCTGCTGGCCTGACATTTCCAGTCCCACTGTAAGTGAGCTACAGTCTTGGTCTGTGATACTTTGTCATGTATCCTGGATATAGATGTCATGTCTAATTTGTTCTCAAGAGAAGGCTGAGTTTGATCTATAAATCTGTGTAAAGTTGGTAATTACCAACTGTTCTCAGTGCTTGCAAAGCGTTGCTGCAGCTCACGCACTCTGCAGATACTTAACTGACATGCATGCTGAATATTTTGGAGTGTATGCAACAGGGAAGTGCAGGAGTCTTAGCACACTGGCCAAGTGCATATGGTGGGGTATAAATGCTTCTATTTGCCCGGGCAAACAGGCTATATGGGTAAGTCTTCAAAATAAGTCCTGCCTGGGTGTTTTTGCACCCTGTTCCATTTCCTTCTTTCTTCCGCCTCTTGCCAAGTATACAGCACTCCACAGTTTCAAGTGCAGCAATATTACACATGGCTAATCTCTAACCCAGCTGGGTGAGAGACTGGCTGTTGCTTCCATTGAGTTGCAGACCACCATGCTAGCTACCATGCTAAATAGCTTTTGTGCTTTTTCCACTGTCTTGGAATTCTCTGCACAACAGAATGCTCAGTTTACTGCAGTATCTGGAGCAATGGGACGTGCCCTGAAGACCTATGGAAGAAGTGATCCCCAACAAGATAGTGTGTTTGTGTCTCAGTTCTGTTGGGTGGGTTTTGATGGTTGGAGTAGGTTAATTTGTCTCTTTGCTCAAGCGACACCTTCACATTGCTTGGTCATAGCTTATTTTAAAGACAGAATGTTTTTCCTTTTGACTTTTTAGTTATACTCCTAAATAGGAATTACTTGATGACCAGTCTTAGAAACCATGTTTCTTCCCATTTAAAAAGTAAAAGTCATGGTCTACAGTTGTGTAAATATCTTCCAGAATGCATTATTATAGCTCATGTTGGGTCCCAGTTTTGGTTATTAGTTTCCAGTTTTATATTCTAATAGAAGTTACTAAACCAATTCAAAGCAGGGTCGAGTTCCTCTGCAATGTGGTGGTGGTGGTGGTGGTGGTGTGCAGAAGAAGCTTTTATCCCAAGCAACACATGCTGTGGTGTGTTTAAAAACAAATAAATAAGCAAGACAATTCTGGTGATCCCAAGGAGGTGAAAAGGCATATAGCATCCCTAAACAGAAATAATGAAGAGTAACAAATACTTGCTGGTTTAAAAGCTTGAAGTAACTCTTTATCTTCCAAGTATTTTGTGACCTGCTGGAGGTGGATAAGTATTCCGACTAGTTTTCAGTACTGGGAATTTGTCTCCTTGATTTTTTCCAACTCCTATAGAGAAAGAGCCATGTCTTGTGTTACCTTCTCAGCATTTACCTACTTAGGGCATTTAATATCAACCACTGGGGAAAAATGTTAGCGTCAGACACCCTTAAATACCCACCTGCCCAAATTTATCTGTTTATTTTAAAACCTCTGCTGGTGGAAGTAGGCTGTTATATACCAATCCTAGAAGGGAATCACAGTTCAAGCAGGTGTCCTATATAGGATTATTTGGAGTGTGCAAGTTACTGAGAGAGTCTTGTAATGAGCCAAAAGAAAATAGGATTGTAACTGTTTCTTATGTGTTTTGATGTGCAAAATACACTTGCTCATAGATCCAAGGTGTAAATGATTCACAGATACCCAAGATATGAGATTTCTTTGGTTTGATACATACTGCAGCATTTTCAGTTGCTGCCAAAACTGGTGCGCCAGCATTGTTTTTATGTGGTGAGCTCCCACGGCTGGCTGGTAGCCCTGTGTGCAGCCCATCAGCACATTGTGCCACACGGCTCCTTTCCCTGGCTGCTGTTTCTGGCTGCAGCAGCCCATGGAGTTGTTTCCAAAGTGGTGTTTGGTTGATCCATTAGCAAATCCCATTATTTGTTAATAGGATTTGTTCTTGCACTGCTTTGTCTGGTCACTAATTGTTTATTGCGTATTAGGAGTACAATGAGATGCCTGTCAGCTGTGTTATGAGTATTTTGTGTGCAAGGCTCATTGTTTGCCTGTGATGGTGGGGTTTGCTTTGGGAAAGCCTCAGTATAGAAGGCAGAAGACAAAGGTTTTGGATTTCAAACACTGCGGTATATCCTGCGCTCCAATAGGCAGTAGTTTCCTGGCCCCCAATAGGCAGTGGGGTGCATGGGGGGTTGGTAAGCTTATCCGGAGGGCAGCGTGCTCTGTGCATGTGGATGCAGAGCCATAGCTGCTTTCCAGATTGCCTCTGCCTTTCTGAAAAAGTGCCCCACTGAGGTGGCAATCAAACAGGAAAGCATTAAGAAAATTCAGAATTAATTTGAAATAGAAAGATGAAGGTAAACTATGTACAGGAGAGCTTAGGAGCTAGTGAGAACTAGTTGCTTTATTTCTTTGTTGAATGTTTTGATCAGACTGGGTGGTATTAAATGATCATAAAATGCAGGTAGAAACTACCTCTCAAAAAGTGTCTGTCTGAGCTGGTTTTTGATAAGCTCTGTCCCACCGTAGTTGGATCCAGCTGTAAACTCCAGCTGCAAATTTTGAACAGTCCTTGTATTATTAAGTAATCTTAATTTAAGGATAAAATAGGCTAAACAATTTATTTGTAGTTTGGCTGCTTGCTTCTTCAGAAGTAGGTTTCCTGAATATCTACATGTATCTCTTATCTTTTTGTATTGGAAGCTAATTAGAAACAAGCTGAAGAACCAAATTCTTGTACCAGTTAGGAACAGGGCTTTTTTCCAAGTTTGTGCAAAGCATCTGGAAAGAAGTAAGACTCTATTCTTTTGAGTAGTCTGACGACATGCTGAATTTCGACTGTGTATACACACACATATAAAATGTGCATAATTACACACACACAAACATATAAAAATATGCCATTACATATGCCTTCTATATGTGTGTGTCTTTCTGTGTACATATATACATGTGCTCACACGCATATTAAAAATAGAGTGAATAACTACCATTATGATTATCCTTTGTGACTTACATCTGCCAGCCAGGGTGAAAATTGATTCATCTTGAAGTTCTCTTAAAAAATTTGATGATTTTATGCCCTAGCTCTTTGAATAAAAGCTTCACTTCCAAGTCAAATCAACGATTCCTTTCAATCGTTTACAGAAATACAACCATCCTCCTGTGAGGTATCCATGACCTATTCCCTATTCAAAGGGAACAGTTTTTACCAGTATAAAGATTTAGTGTGAGCAGGAAAGTTCCTGAAACACATCCTACCCCTTGACGTAGGGAGAAACAGGATTTGCACAAGAAGTGCTGGTTTATCAGTAAGTTAGGCATGTACTTAAATCCTCTCTAATATTAAGGTTCTTTCCAACCCTCACCTATGATTTTGAATCTGTGATTTTGTATGCATGACAGCCCACCCACAGTTCAGGAACCAAACTCTCAAGAGGACAAAGAGGAAGCTTACAAATATTTAAACGCTTTGCGGTGTGTGCTCTTCTTTCATGACATGAAGATTGTGCCTCTCCAGGTAGTGTGATGACAGTGTTCAGGAATAGAGCATGCTTATAAATTGTGCTGGGTCATTTGTTCAAATGCAGGTGCACACTTGCAGCGGAAAGGCGGAGGTTTGGGCATTGCTGGTCATGCAGCTTCTGCCCTTGCTTAGGGACTGGCTGCAGAACCTGTGGAGGAAGGCAGCAAAGTGGGATCCTTGAGCCAGACAAGCACTGAAACATTTTGAGGACATTTTTTTTTTCCTCACTGTATGAAAAGCACCTTCTTCTATCTTACCAGCTTTCACAAAACTCCTGCTAACCTGGTGTAACTGAATGAGTTCCTGTTCAAAGTGAACAATATAATTTCTCTTCATTTCAGACACCTTTTAATATTTTCTAGGAAGGCATTCCTGAACTGCCCAGTTCTGTTCTGTGACTTGCTACAGTCTTTTCTAATAACATCAGGTGGACTGATTGTTGTTAGAGTGAATACTAGGATTTTTAACTACATCCTTCATTATTTTGTGTCCTGGTAGCAAATACATCATAGTAAGGAAAATAAATTGGAACACAAGAGGACATTGGTGTGATGAGCTATCAATGGCCAGGCGAAGAACTACCACAGAGGAATGTGGAGAAGTAGCACTGGCTTTCTAGTGAGCAGAGTTACTTTATTTATCAGTATAATTGCTGAGGCTTTTACTTCTTTAGATAGTTGCTCTGAGTCACTTAACAACTTTTGGGTCATGTCCAAGTAGCAGATAACTGCAGCTTCTTTTTGCATCTTGGTAGCTGCATTAAGTGTCTGTCTCTGCCAGGAAGCCAGTGAATGGTATGCCTTGGCTACGGCTTTACTCAGATACAGGCTGACCACTTTTTTTAACTCTTGTATTTTATTTTTTTTTTGGTCACGTATTGAAAATGTGACCAAGGTAAACGATAAAGTAATGCTGCAGGGCCTGGTGGGCTAGAATTGAGTCATTGTTATTAGGGTGACCTACTGTAATTTAAAAATTAAATTGTCAATCTTACCTTTCTTCCTATGCTTTCTTCCTTCCCTTTTTGCTGTCCAGCATTTAGTCCTATTTGGGTCATGTGTCTTTTCATATGCAGATGTTTTATGGCTGGCTATTTGCTTTGGTTGTCACAGACTTGTTGAAATACAGGGATATATCAGCTCTGTATTTTAGGAGGCAGCAGAGGGGAGTAGGACACAAACCTACAGGGTAAGGAATAGTATGGAAAGGATGCTTTGGGAATAACTGTATATCTTTACCCAGTGCAAGAAGTGAAGGACCAGAAATTAAATTTTTGAGTGACAAGTTCAAAATAGAGATGATTGTCTTCACACACTGAATTTGCACTGGGGAGCTCTGGCACAGAGCATTGAAAGTTTGTATGGGCTCAACAAGCTACTTAGAGGCAGCTCCTTGGGGAGTGCTGCATCCAGAGATGCCTTTTTTGGGCTAGAAAGTCCCTAAGGTTCAGCTTTTTCAAAGTTGAGAGAATATTTTTATCTCCACTGATCTTTAACAGTGACCTAGAATTTGAGAGACCTGAATTTTACCTCTGACCCTGACTTGTGTATCCTGATTTTACTGTGTGCAAAAAATGTGAGTGTGATATCTTCATCATTGTATCGTCCATATGGCCATCTACATCTTTGGTGATGCTGGTGGAGGGCAGCTAGGAGGAGGCACTGTGTGTGAGAGGTAGGGGGACTAGGGCGCATATCCACTTCCATTCCCTTCTCTCTCTGCCTCATCTGCACTTGGAAAGTTACAGAGTGACTAAACTTTATTTTTAGACATTACAAAGAAAGAAAGCATTAGACAGCTGGCTGCAAAAATATTTATTTGTGACATTTATCTACATTTGTGTAGTTCTTGTTGCTATTCTGGGGAGAGCATACAACTCCTCCCGCTTCAGCTCATTGATCTCACAGTTTCAGGAGAAACTGAAATAATTCCAACTTTATGCATGCATATATTTAAGGAATAAATAAATAAATAGCTTCCATGTTTGGAAAACATGGCTGCTGCTGTTTGCAAGCGGCTGGTTTTATTTGTGCCCCGTTTTTGTAGTAACTTACTAAGTGGAGGAACAGCTGGAGTGCTGCTGGTAGATTCTGTACTGGGGTATTACCGTATTGGTGGCTGAACACCCTGTGCTCCAGTCAGTCCTGTTACGAACTAACCTGCAGCTTGAGAAACTCCCTAATCTTTCCACTTGTCAAAGAAAGGATTCAATAGGTTTACAGTGAGATGATGGTGTTTAGCAGAATATGTGAACAGGGGCTGGTACTGGGGCTGTGATTAGTGGGGTCTGTCTGGCAGCCTGTGATAGGGGCTGCAAGGTGTGCAAAGATAGTTCAAGCCAAACAGATGTTACTGGTTGTGGATTTTGTGATTGAAACAAAATCTCAGGAAAAAAGGGAGAATTTTTGACCTTGCGCAACGGGGAGGTGTAAATTGTAGATATGTATCTTCAGTCAAAATAAAAAATAAAAAAGCAGGACAGTGTGAATTTTGGAGAAATCCAGCTGCAAGAAAAAAAAAAAGAGTTTTACAGTAATTGAATGGTGTGAGTCAGTCGTATCAGTCAAGTTCCTTAAGAGTGACTCTATAGAACAAAGCATTTGATAATACTGCTGTTGAGTGGTGAGGATAATTTGTTTTATTTATTTAAAATGGTGTGTGTTAGCACTGCACTAAGTGGTAAACCTGCAAGCTGAAATACAGCTACTAAATCTTTTTTTGATCACACCTGCCTTTCACAAACTGTTAAGGAAAGTGAAACTTTCTATTGCTTGAAAGTACTATTGGATGGAAGCCCTTGAGTCCCTTATTGCCCCAAGCAGATTGCTGTGACCAAATTGTCTCCAAACTGATCTCTATAAAATCTTTTTTCACTTACATGGCATTGAAAGTGAAAAAACTCTTGATGCTGAATGCTGTTTTGCTACTACAATATGCTGAATTTATAGGGCACTTTGTTTCCCAGCTGAAAAATTACTAAAACCTTTTTGAAGGTGAAGCATGCTCTTGCAAGGAGAGATGGAACAGTTTTATACAGCTTCTATGTGTTCATGTCAGTACTCCCGTTGCATGAAGTGTTTCAGCTGTGGTGCTGTTTTTTAGCCTGCTTTTTATATCCATCCTTGATATATTAAAGGAAAGCATTTTTTATGTCAAAAGGTAGAACAGTGCATGGGAGTGGCACTGGAGCATTACAGTGGCTGTAGCAGTACTTGTGTACTAGGGACTGGTATTCCAGAGGGGTGCCTGGCCAATGGAGCAAGCCCATCAGAGCCAGTGTGTAGTGATGCATCTGCTTCTGCCACCACTGATCTCTAGGACTCTGCCCATGCTAGATCCCAGCAAATACCTGCACTCGGTAAAGTACTGGGTTGCGTTTCCTTGCCTTAGGTGAACAATTTCTCATTCTACACCATTAGTGCCACCAGCCCTCAGCAGCACTGCAGGCTGCTGCCAGACACATTCCTTGAGGTCCAAGTATTGTAGTAGATGCATTTTCTACTGCCACTTTGACATGTACTTTGATTTTTATTATGAGGGATGAGCAATACCATTTGTTAAGGGAGGATTTCAAATAGTTTCCCAGCTCCGTGTTTCGGAAGGAGCAGGATACTGGTGATCAATATGTAGGCTTGGTTTTGGGTTGTTTTTTGGTTGGTAGGTTTTGTGTTTTTTCGAAGTCTTTTAATGAAACTTTGTAGAATGATGAGGTCAAAAACGTGTTTGCTTGTTGGGAAGGTTTCTGAGGTCAAAACATTAACAAGAAGCTTCCAAAACCTTGGGGCGGAACAACACAACCAACAATGAAGAAAACCCTAAACCACGCACTCAAAAAAAAATAGCCAACAACAAAAAATAATACAACCTCCCCCAAACCCTAATGCATTGATTTTTTTCCAGCAATCTTTCTACCCCCTTTAGTGAGTGTAAATGCTGTCTAATAATTTGAGCCAAAGAAAGAGAAAAGGTCACTAATTCAGAAAGCTGAATATTCTTGCAAGCTGCTTAGCTTTTAGTTTTAGAAACATATGGGTTCCACAGTATAGTGCTTAGTTTGTATAATTTGGTGGGAGGTATGGATTAGTGATGCTGGGGTGAAAATAATGGCCAATTTGTTACTGCAGAAGTAAGTCGGAGAAACTCTAAGACTCGATTTGGAGTTTTAGGAAGCAGTCATTCTGTATTGCAGCACTGGGCGCACATGTATAGTTTTGCAAAAGTGAGCACACCTGTTACTTGCTGGCAGCAGCTATATATTTAACATACTAATGCATATTCAATGGATTCCCCCCCCCCCCATGATTTACATATTCATGAGGTTCCCGGGAACTAATTATAATACCTGCATTCTAATTATGCATGTGCTTTCTTGCTGAGTAGGGGTCTCTGGTGGTCATCGATAGTCTTCCTCACCATGTTTACTTAATGACCTCAATGCTTGCACATGCTCGCAAGGTAGTGCAGTTAGCAGTTGGTATGTCCTTGCTTTTGTTCTGTTCCAGTCTCTCTTATCTTGAAGGATAGCATCCTTGGTTTTACTTACTGCCTCCTTAGTTGTTACCAGTCCCATGATGTTCCTTTCCCTGTCAACCGGACATTCCTTTTTCCCTATGTGTCAGTAATTAAGAACAGCTTGCTGTATTTTACTGTGTTAGCTTGAGGTCACACACTCTATTGTTAGTTTAAACCTTTAATTGAAGCCTAGAAATTCAGCTCTCTGACAGCAGGAGAAGGAAGAATATTGGACATCTCAGGTGCAGATGTGTGCTTTTCTGAAGTCATTTTGAGAGGGCTGGGAATAGGTCCCCTTGAAAGGGTCAGATCTGAGCTCTCCTGTGCACTGCCCTCTGAGGCAGTGCTTGTGCTGCTCCTCAGCAGAAGATTCTTGCTGACTTACTGAATCATGTGCTGGGTCTCTTGCTTGGAAAGGCAGGTTCTTACCTTTGAAAAGGTTTCACTGTCAGAGCTGTGACCTATTTGACCTACGAAATTTTGGTGAAGTTAACTTTCCTGTATAGCTACTGGATCAGGTTAACATGGTAAAAGACCCCTGCCTGTGCTTCAGACATTGTATCCTGGTGGGCCTTCTGTAGCAGGTGGTGTTGGAAAACATAATGCCAAAATCAATGGTGGGATAGGTATACTGGAGCAACTACCCTACCTATCTACTAAATTTTTCCTAGGACTATTAAGATTTTTCTGCCCTTTTTTTTTTTTTTTTTTTTTTAAATTTAGTGATACAAGTAACTTCTGAATTAAGTAGGTCAGCTATACAAAGATAACAAAACAAATTCAGCAACTGTTTTTGTGCCGTTGCAGTAAATCTGTTGAGCATCTGCTTAGAAACAAGCCTCTTCTGCTTTCACTCATCCTTGTAGCTAGAGCATATTTAGATTGTTTCTGTTTAAAACCAGCAACCAATGTCCAACACAATTGTAATCATAAATCCCTGGAACAATCTCTTTTTAGAGAACATGAAGTAGATGAGCTGGGAAAATTTGTTCTGCATCAGTCTTTCAAAAAGGGAGCCAGACTCTTCAAAACAGATTTGGGCGCCTCTTTAGCACAGAGAGGGATTTGTGCTGGTCGTAACTGCATTCCCTGGTATTTGTAAATATACTGATAGGAAACAGTGAGATTTGACAGGCACATTTAATTTGCAGGAATAGCTTTCTTGCTTTTGTTGGTTTTGGTGGGTTTTGTGGGTTTGTTTTTGATTTGTTTTGTTATTGAGCTTGAAGTTGGCTCATGTTAACAACATGAGTTATCTTTAATGCAAGCATCACTTTACTATGCCTGCATCCAGGTGAGATTTTTTTACCAGGTTCATAAAGATGCTGTAGGTATGTAATCAGAGTATACCACCTAGCTCAAACTAAAGTGCGTTATACTTGGAGATGACTCAGATGCTCTGCACACTTCACATTCACCATAGTTTCCTCAAATTTCTCTGTGTAGATGCATCCTCAGCACAGGAAGGGAAGATTCAAACTCATTGTGCATTGGCAAGCAGTTAACTCAAATGTCTCTGCGGACATGAAAAGCTAAAGCAAAATGTGTATTCTCTGTGCTTATGGGGACTTTGTAGCTAAGGTTCTGCCTGATGGCTTCATGAAATTTTTAATCTGTTACCACAAATCATGTAGGAGCAGTCTCCAGGGTGATTTTATGCTGATGCTTTTTGCAAGACTGATTTATCTTCCTGGAAAATAGATTGTTGGTTAGGGGATGTATGGGCTTCTTAAGTTTTGGGCTGTACTAAGAAGCCATTAGTCCTGTCTGTTGGTCCATAATATGACCTACTTTTGATAAAAATGAAAGACAAAAGCTGTGATCAACAAACGTGTTTTAAAATGTGTGAAATATGCACTAGCTCAGCTTTTCTCTGGAAAATTTGTGAGTGGGCTTTCCTGTTGAATTTGACCACAAAATACAGTTGTTTATATGGGGAAAGAAGCTTTCTGTGCTTGAAAACACATCAAGGAAAAAAGGTTTTCTAATTTGTGGAGAGAAGATTTTACACAGCCTGTTAGCCATTAAAATGTGTTACACCTAGACAGAAAAAGTCATTGCTTTAACAAGACTCAAGAGAAACAAGAGGGTTGATGCAAAACTAAGAAATGACAGTAACAAGGTAGAAACTGAAATGAATTTAGTGTTTGCTTGCAACCCTCAGGAGATGTTTAAGGTCAAGGTTGCAGACAGGGTAGTTGTCTCAGTGAACATAGTTTGAAAGTTTTACTTTATGAAGTTAAGAGATTTCAGAATCCTTCTTGATATACAACACCATTTGAAATATATTGCATGTGAATGGCAGGGCAGTGTATTAAATCTAACAGGGGAAATCCATAAATTAAACAAAAATAAATCTAAGCTTATTTTGTTGGCCATTATTCCTGGGTGTGGAGCTGAGTAAGACTTCTTGCAGGTCCATCTCTCATGGTGGTGGTTTATTTTAGGTATGCCGGTTTTAAACGTGGAAGTGTGAAACACTCTTTTTCATCTACGTTAAAGAACCATGTTTTGATTTAGGTTACCTTGAATGGATAATCTTGTCCTTATCCTTTTGTAAAAATAATTGGATGTGAGTTCAATAGCTTTTATTGCATATTAAGTTAGGACAGTATAGGAAAGCCAAGGATCAGATAATAAGTTGTTCTCCTCCTGCAGTGGTGGTGGAGAATTTGTAACACATTTTTGTTCATTCAGTGTATTGTTTCCCATTCCTGAGGCCCTTTCTTACCAGCTTGTGGGGTTTCAGTTTGAGAGAGGGGGAGGTAGTTGTGGGATTTGGTGTGCTGTTTTTGGGGGGTTGATTTCTCTTTTTGCCTTTACTTATTTACCTCAGTAAAAGTGGAGAAAGGTGTATGATTTTCAATTTCTGAATTCTTGCTCTCTAGTTCTAGAAGGAATATTGGTGAAACGAAGTGAGTTTCTAAATAAAGCAGAAATGTTTGACAAATAAGCATTGCAAAGTAGTATAATTTTATCACTTCAAAGGGCATGGGAAGGAATCCAAACCTGCTTTGAACTGGTTAACATGTAGCACTTGCCAGCTAACATTGTCAGTTATTTTAAGGCTGGCAGCTTTAAAATTGAAAGTTTAGAACAGGCCATTGAGTATTTTCTTTATATTTCCCCTTACATGGAAGAACAAAATAAAAGGGCATATTTAATTACATGAATCAAATATTCATTAGCCCTGTTAGCTTAATGGTCTTGTGGTTTGGGGTTTTTTGGCCTTGTTTGGAAAACCTTAATTCTTGCAGACCTTTTAAGCTCTTAAAAACCCTGTAATTCCTATTTACCTATAGTGGGCTCTGTGGTGTTTGAGCATCTGCAGAGCTGCTGGGAAACTGTCAGGCATGATTTGCTAAAGGGCAGCCACTGTGGTCAGCTCAGAAGCGGAAGATGACTTGCTGGTATGGAAATGCCACATTCATGTGACATAAAAATAAAAACCATAAAAGTGCCCTTATTTCTAGTGCCCCAGATGACTAAAGAGTTGCTATGTATTAGTTTCTGACCAAAATCGAAAAGATGCAAAGATTATCTCTTCCTCCTTAATGTGATACTTTAAAAAAATATTTGGTTAACATAGAATTTGCTCGTGCTAATAAACATCGGCCTCCAAGGATTATTGAGGGTCAGCACTACCATTTCCAGTTAATTCTGGGATTAAAATTATGTAATTTGTCAAGATGAAAGCAGTGAAGTAAAAGGTTACATGGTAATTAATGAGTAAGGTTCACATAGCCATTAAAGGAGCACAGAAAGTGCTCTGTGAGTTAGAGGGGGCATTTTTCTTGCTCTTTTATTAGAGGCTATTTTATCAGTGATACTGCAGTTATGTGCCCACAATGGTTTGTGCTTATTGCAGATCTGACCTATTCATATTTCTAAAGAAAAACTTTTACAGAGTGTGGAGTTCCCAGGAAGTGGAGCCAGCATATTCTTAGGCTGTAATTTTATGAATGTGAGGAATTAGACATCTAGTGTGGGGTGTTGGGAATGGATTCTGAAGAGTCTGCAGGTTTGGGGTTTTGTTTTTGCCAGGGCTGATGGCCATGGGGTATCCTCCTCTCCCTCTATGCAGCACAGCATCAGCCTGTGATCACTTAATACCTTCCTCCACCACAGCAATTTTTAATTGCCTTTCTTTGTTGTTGTGATGGTGCTGGTGGTGGGTTTTTGGTATGGTTTGAGGATTTTTTTTGGTTGTTGGTTTTCTTCTGTGGGTTTGGGTTTTGTTGGGGTTTTTTTTCTTCTTTTTCTGCCTGCCATCTGTTGTAAGAGCCACTGTCTTTGTCTAGTTGGTGCTTGTTAAAGGACAAGTGAGAAACCCAAAATGGTGCTTGTTCGTGAGCAAGTTTACATACTTCTGGTGAAATAGTACTTCTTTTAATGCTGTAGGAGAGTAGGGGGATCATTTTGTAACGGGTTTCTTGACCCCTTTGTAGAGGAAAAGCTGACCTCTGAGTTTGAGGTGGAATGTAAGGTCAAGCTGTTACTGTTATAAGTAATGGATTCGAGGAAAACCAGGCAAGATCCAGAATGCAAACCAGCGCCAGCCTTCAGGGGGCATGGAACGCTTGGAGATGTTTGTCTGCAGGCAGGTGGGGGGCAGTATTTATAGGCCTGCAGAAACAGAGTGCTTCCCACTTCAGTGCTCTGCAGTAACCTGTGTTGCCTGAACTGGCTGGCTGTGGGCTTTTTGGATTGGTTTTGGTTTTAAATGTGGCTTTAGTCTGTGAATGAAGAAGTTGCCTTTAAAAAAGTTCTTGAATTCTGAGCTTAATTCCCTTGTTTGTGTTAGTCTTTCATTTCTAGATGGGGCTGTGTTTAGCAGAAAATGCTTGTCCTTAATTTATGTAATTGAATACCAGCTTTCAATTCAGCTGTATTGGAATCCACTGAAAAAAATAGATACTAGTGTGGCTTTGTTCAGATTTAACATGTTTTAAAGAGAAAAGCTGGCAGTATACTCAGTTCTGCTCTCTTTACCCTTTCATAATCGTTATTCCCTCTTAATTGCAGTGCCTTATGCAATAAATAGTCCTGTGGGTTTCAGTAAGACTACTTAGGAAACTGAATTGCACAGCATTAGCAGAAACAGAAAAAATGAATAGTGCTTTTAAGAAGTGCAACATTTGGCAAAATGCTCATAGTTTATACATGCATCAAGCATTATTTCTGTTTTGTTTACTTATAGAATCATAGAATCATAGAACAGTTGGGGTTGGAAAGGACCTTAAGGTCATCTAGTTCCACCCCCCCTGCCATGGGCAGGGACACCTCCCACTAAACCATGCTACCAAAGGCTCTATCCAACCTGGCCTTGAACACTGCCAGCAATGGAGCATTCACAACTTCCCTGGGCAGCCCATTCCAGTGCTTCACCACCCTTACAGTAAAGAATTTCTTCCTCATATCCAATCTAAACTTCCCTGTTTAAGTTTGAACCCATTACCCCTTGTCCTATTGGTGCAGTCCCTCATGAAGAGTCCCTCCCCAGCATCCCTATAGGCCCCCTTCAGATATTGGAAGGTGCTATGAGGTCTCCACGCAGCCTTCTCTTCTGCAGGCTCAACAGCCCCAACTTTTTCAGCCTATCTTCTCCAGTCCCCTGATTATCCTCGTGGCCCTCCTCTGGACATGTTCCAACAGTTCCATGTCCTTTTTATGTTGAGGACAGCAGAACTGCACACAATCCAACAAGTGAGGTCTCACAAGAGCAGAGTAGAGGGGCAGGATCACCTCCCTTGACCTGCTGGTCACGCTTCTTTTGATGCGGCCCAGGATACGGTTGGCTTTCTGGGCTGCAAGCACACGCTGCCGGCTCATGTTCATTTTCTCATCGGTCATCACCCCCAAGTCCTTCTCTGCAGGGCTGCTCTGAATCTCTTCTCTGCCCAACCTGGAGCTGTGCCTGAGATTGCTCCAACCCAGGTGTAGGACCTTGCACTTGTCATGGTTAAACTTCATCAGGTTGGCATCAGCCCACCTCACAAACATGTCAAGGTTCCTCCAATTCCATTCCTTCCCTCCAATGTGTGAATCTATTTGAATTACTGTGTGAAACTATTGGTGAGAATTATGTTAATGATGCTTTTTATGGCACCTGGTGTGACATTTTAGATCCTATAGATTGAATTCTACTTTAAGATTCTATTTTAACCTTGAAAAACAATTTTTATATTGCAAAATATAGCTTGAATTCATTCAGGTTTTGTATGAAAAGTAAAAAATATCTCTTAAATTTTACCAGTTCCACCAAAGGCAATCATGTGTACATGGCTTTTGCGCTCTTGAGTTGGTGGTCAGACCTTCTCAGTACTGCAAGCATATAAAAGGTTTCTGTTAAAATTGCTTTATTTCCCTTGAATGTCCTAATAGGAATTAACAGTCACTTGAGAGTATTTTTTTACAAGCTTTTTTCAGATGTGGACCACAAAAGCATAGCAGTAGCATATCACAAAAGCATATCAGACCTTTATGGGCTTTTTTAAGATTTCCCTGTCCTTTCCTCCCTGACGTAGCTGGCCAAAATCATCCTGTGTCTTGCAACTGTGTTCCCTGTACATGTACTTGCTATGCTTTGCTGTCCTTGTGGATGTGTGCCCATTCCTACAGTGCATGTGAAAACCATAAGCAGCAAAGGAAGAAAGAAAAAATAATTATATTCTTGTTAAGTAAATACCAGTAGCAGAAAATGTGTTTTGTTTTAGGTAATGAGTAGAATATTAATATAACAACTCTCTTCGGTTTTTAAAACCCAGACAAACACTGTGCTTTGTCCTGGATTTATCTAGGCTGTTCATTAGCAACACGTGTCATTTTAAGAATGACATTTAAGCAAACTCAGCTGATTTGCTTAGATTTAAATGAAGATCAGCTCAGCATGAAGCTTGTTGGAATTGCTCCTTGTGGAATTTTTCTAACTTGGACTTTTTAATCTGATTTTGACTTTACCAAATAATTTTTTTTTCTTTAAATTGGCATGGTTAGGGAACTGCCTTTCTGTTGGAGCTATAGCATGGCTCTATCATTCCTTCTCTTGGCAGAAGGAGAAAAACAAAACAGCAGTTGAAAGATACAGGCATTTAAAACCAAACAAAAAAAAACCCCACACTAAACCCCCAAAAACCCCAAACCCCACAACCAACCAAACCAAAAAGCCATACCCTATAAACAAACCAATTTCCCAAATCAAGTCTTACTTCAGAGGAGACTGACTTTGCAACTGCCCTGAAAATCGATGAGAAACAATTTTTATTTTATGTTTGTTTAGTGAATGTTTCTTGATCTTGCTGGTGGTGGTTAAGGCTGAGCTTGGGTTCTTCCTTGAATGCGTGAAGCTGGTGAAGTTGTCTTTAATTTATTTTATTTGTTCTACCTACAGCACTCGTCTGCCCTGTCTCTACTTTTAAGTGTTTCCTTGTAAGGCTTTGTAAAATTAACTTGAACAGTGGTTGACTCCCCTTTACTGTCTGACTTGGGCTCCACTCTTTGGCTCTATTGCTTTTTCTTCAGGAAATTTAATTTCTGCAATAGTGAAGACTGGAACTTTTGAGTGTTTTTCATCTTTCTGGCACAAAACATTGCCATAGATGCTAAGAATCTCAGCCCCTCTGTTACATGACTAGAAGTGGTTTGCAACTTCTTAGAATTAAAAAATAAATTTCTGAAATCAAACTGTGAGCATTTTATTAGCTTCTTCAGCTACCTTTTGGTTATCACCTAACAGCAATGGCCAGTATGGTTATGTCCATGTTGAACCAGAGAACACAATTCTTGCTTCTTTTGTCACCTTGTACACCCAAATTTCCAGTGTGGCTAGATTACAGTGTATTTACATATACCATGTACAGAGTTTATATGCTTCTGTTTCTCGAGCAGAAAACTGGACTGCTTTTTTTTCAAGTGCCACAGTGAAACTGGTGTCACAGAAACAGCAGTTGTAGCTTAAAACCGTGCTTAAAATGGGGCTCGCATGTGGATAAGGATTCCATGATTTTTAAGAACCTGTGGTCATTCAGCTGGATAAACATGGAACTGGAAGGGTCTTTGAGTGTCTGTAATGTAGGCTATGCAATTAATCTCTAAAATATACCAGAGACACCCAGTTTATAAACAGGATGAATTTATAGATTAGTGTTTGGATCTGTGACAGCTTCGTATTTTAGCAGAAGAGTTTGGAGAAAGAGCAAAGTCTTTGGGGCATGGCTTAACACCGTTTAAACTTTATCATTTAGAAAATTGTATTGACTGGGCAGCGTAAGTGCTTACTGCCTTTAAGGACATGGTTTGAATTTCCACTGTGCAAAAGGAGTCCTGAGGCAGTAGCTACTCTCTAAACCAACTTATGAAAAAGACTCTGTATGGAGGAGAATATTATGTCCTTTTCATCTCTGCAAGCTGCCCTGCTCTTTTGATTAGTTGGTGCTTCTCTGGGAGGCATTCCTCTCATGCTTTTGTTCTGTCTTTTCTCTTTTGCAACATGAAAGAAAATTTTGTGTTTCATGTGCTCTGCAGAGTATCTTTCATCCTTCAAAGTGATGTTACTTGATGAAATTGTGTGTATGAGCCTGCTTTTGAGCTGTAAGGCTAAGTATTGTTTTTGTTGGTGGGGTTATAATATCTGGGTGTTTACCACGCATTATTGATTGATAACAGTAATGGAGTAAATAACTGAAGGATTTAGCTTATTTCCTTTTTTCATTCTTTTGTTTTTCACAGGTTCATTGCTAAACCATGTGCCTTAGGCCTTAAAGTCCAAGCCAACGGACCACAGAAAGCTCAACCTAATGCTATTCTGGAAAAAGTTTTCACAGCTATTACAAAGGTAGAGTATTTAATTGTAATATTTACCTTATAAAATGGGATCGAGCACTATAAACCATGGCTGAACAAAACAAAGCTAACTGCTAAATGTAGTGTTGCATGTTTACAGCTAAAATCAGACCATGGAAATGTCAAGGTTGTTATTGTATGCCAGTTGGAGCAGTTGTGCATCCCTTCATTATGTTTCCTGTGAGCTTTTAAACAAAACAAAGGTGATATACTGTATAGGTGCCATATGGCCACCTACTTTGTTTTGCTGCTTATCTTTTAGAAATCTCAAAAAAATCATTCTGGGTTTTTTGGTGGTTTCATGTTGTTTTGGGTGGTTTTGGTTTTGTTTGGGTTTTGTGTTGGTTTGGTTTTGGTTTTTTTTTAGTTGTTGTTGTTGGATTTTTTTCTCCTTTAAGTAAAAGAGAATTTTGAGTCAGTAAGATTTGCCTTACTGTTTTCCATGAAATTTCAAAGCTACTCCTTCTAGGGAAGCTGCCTGAGCACAGGGTGCTGATGGCTTGCTGATGTCCTAGCTGTTTATGTTGTGATGAATGTCCTTTGAAATTTGGAGAGATGGGGTGGTAGAAAAGTGGGGGGAACCTGAAAAAATAATGTTTTGAAGCTTGCAGACTTTTTTGCACATTACAGGTGTTTTCTGGCTGCTGCTGTCTCTGTCTCTGCAACTCTCACTGTATGACATCTCAACTAAAACTCTCTCCATGCTTCTGCAGCATCGTGAGCTTTTCCATAGCAGTGAGCAGTGGTGAGATGTCCTTTAGCATCTCCTGAAGACCCCAGTGGTCAGTGGTCATTTTGTAGCGGGAAGGCCTGTGGAGGCCAGAAAGATGAAGTTCTACAGGAACTTCCCAGTGCCACCTCGGCTTCAGGCTACGGCTGAGCACACCACAGCAAAGGCATCAGCCTAAACTTCAGAGAGTATTAAAGTCGTAGGCAAAATTGGGTTCAGTGTCAGGAACAGTGAAATGTGCTGTGGATCTGTCTTGTTGTGTCACCTACCCTATTCTGAGGTCACTGTGGCACTTGTGGTTTATGTCCTGTTTTCAGGGAGGGAATCACACATACCTTGCTTGTAAAAGCTGCAGCACATGTGCTTTGGCCCAGACTAAGCTACAGGAAGAGCAAATGGGATTTATTTATTTTAATTTATTTTTCCTCGCAGAATCTGCTAGTCCAGCACAGGGCCTGGGTGTGTGAAGTGATCAAACAAAAGTCTGAGAGTCATGCTAGGAGCTGGCACACAGCTCCCAGCACGGGGTACATGGAGACAAGTGTGAAGTGCTCCCAAACAAAGTATCTGCTTTCCTCTGAGGTTTTGGTAGGGCTGTTTGGCAGCTGCTCTCAAAGAAACTGTCTCATTTACCTAGCTGTGTTTTTTGAGTCATGTGCAACAGTTCTCTCTAGTCAAATTCTGACTAGATTTTTCTAAAGTTACAGAAAATGGTTTTTCTTAACCTTCCATTGATAAAGTAGTGGCTAGTTTGGGTTGGTGAGAGAACCTCCTTTTTTTTCTGAGATGAATGACAAATATTTTACCCTTCTGTCATCCCTTCACTTCCATTTCCTTTCCTTCCTGTCTTTTCCTGGAAGCTGATAGATGAATCTTCAGCCTGACAAAAGCTTTGCTGTTTTACCTCTTGGAACATTCAAAAAAGTCTTTATAATGGCAGCTCTTGTATCTCATTCAATGTATGTAACTGGCTTGCAGAAATAAAGCTGAAACTCCAGAAAACAGATTGTCCAAAAGCTTCTTCTGTTTCTTTAAAAATATAATGTGATCAGGAGAACACAGGTATAGTCCTCAGGCAGTACTGTATGTGTAGAATTGCTGAGTGATTGGAAGCGTGGCCTGTACTGCTCTTCTCCATATCGTATTCAAACTATAGCCTTTTGCCTTACATCTGCACTGGTTTACAGCCACTCTAACAGAATGAGAGTTCCACATTTGCTGCTTTGGAGGATAATTGTGTGTAGCAAATTTTACAGGAAAAAAAAAATCCTCTCTCCCTGTTGTTGAGGTGATTTTCCTTTTGAAGTTGCTACTTTGTTTAATGGCTTCATTTTTTTAACGTGAACATGTACAAACATGGTATATATCTTCTTTCCATGTCTGTCAAACATTCTTCATTACTGCAGCAGTCTATAGGACAAAGATCCTGATGCAGGGGGGTGGAACAGGCATAGTGTGTGGCCTGCGGCGGGGTGGGGTGGTGTTTCTAAGCCCCACTGTCTTGAAATGCATGGCATTCAATCCCTACTTCTCATCATTTTCCTAGTTTCAAGCAAGATTTCATGCCATTGTCCTCCTTAAGTTTCTTAATAGTAATAACCTACCTGCAATATTATAGCATATGTCATTCTAGATTAATGATAGTCACTGAAAAACTTATTTCGATGTGGATCTGTCAGCAGAAATTTCTGTGAAAGTAATTTTATTTCTATGTGTCCATGTGTCTGACAGGCAGCTTGTAAGACATCAAGAGGCAATTACAGTGGTTCACTGCAGTTGGGTAAAGAAATAATGTTTATCCTTCTCTGTTCTGTAGCATCCAGATGAGAAGAGGCTGGAGGGCCTCTCCAAGCAGCTGGACTGGGATGTACGCAGCATTCAACGTTGGTTTCGACAAAGACGCAACCAGGAAAAGCCCAGCACTCTGACAAAGTTCTGTGAGAGCATGTAAGGATGCTCTTTCTCTTCTTGAGTCTTGTTGAGCTTGTGTCCTCATCAGTTTCCTCCTTTGTTCTTCAAGGATATTTTTTGTAGATGGGTAGAAAATGATACAAATGGATAGAATGTAACTTCTTGAATGAGAGAAACAATCTCCTTTCTTCTGAAGGAGTCACATAGTACTTTTTGTGTACTTTCAATATTGAGAAGCTGTCAAAAATCGGGTGGTTGTGATTCCATATTGTCAGGATGCCAGCCTGATCCTTTAAGACAAATTGCCTGGTGTTAGGGTTGGAATCTATCTTTGCAGCACCACCTTTAGCTATACAACCTGACAGAGATCTGAGATGGAGGAGCAAAAATAAGTCATTAGGGTTATTAAACCCCACGTTTGTTTGTTCTCATCCTAGCCTCTTTACTAGCCCATTTTCTCGGGTGCACTGAACACTGAGAAATTAAAGGCTCCTACACTTTCTAGAAAGTTTCACTTGCCAGTGTTTTCTTCTAAGGGAATCTTTCCCAGCACCCAGCTGCTCTACAAGCTGGTTATCTACATAAAGGTCATTTTTCTAATTAGACACCATTGATTTTAGTATCTAAGTTAAGTTTCCATGCCAGCTGGCTATAGAATCGCAGAATGGTTAGGGTTGGGAAGGACCTTAAGATCATCTATTTCCAATTCCCCTGCCATGGGCAGGGATGCCTAACACTAGACCATGTCACCCAAGGCTCTGTCCAGCCTGGCCTGTAATACTGCCAGGGAAGGAGCATTCACAAAATCTTGCTGAGTCCATAAACAAGTATTGGCTTTATTGTAACCTCTTGGTAAAGTAGTTGTGTTATTGCTGGCTTTAAAATTCTAGTGGTTTTTTTTTTTTTTTTTTTCAGCTGGGAAAGAAGTGTTAGGTAGAAATGTCAGCAGAAATAGAGGAAACCTACTTAAGTTGGAATGCAAATCTTAGTTCATCTTGTTTTCCAAGTTTTGTGCTGTGGGTGGTGTTGGTTGTGGTGGTGCTGGTTTTTTTATTCTTAACAATTCTTAAATAATTTTTTTTAGAAACTGCAAGTGAAGAAATCACAAAAACACAGCAAGCCAGCCAGAGAGAGAGAGGGAAGTGTGTGTGTGTGTGTAATATACAGTTTTATCGTTCATACAGATTTCCCAAATTTATTTAATCTTTTTCCTTTTGTAGGTTTCCTAAGTAGTTTCCTTGAAATTTATTTTCCTGTGGAGGCATACAGGAAGCTTCATAATATGATCCTGAATAAATAATATATTAAGGCATTTTTTTTCCTAAAGCCAAACCACAGATTAAATATTATTCAAGCAGCAGCTGATATTTACTTTCACCAAAGGACTGAATAGGAGAGAAATCAGCAGAGTTACTGTTAAGCATATTGTATCTCTAGCACAGAGAATTAGTCCTTTTTTATTGTTATTTTAAAAGAAGAAAAATAAGTTGTCTGAAGATGATTGTCATTTAATAAACAGAGAAACTTAGCTGTCAGAATACTTAAGTACTTGGTGTTTACAGCTGAAGTCCACCTTACTTAATATTTAATAAAGACAGGCAGGGAGATGGTGTGGCTGAATGTGGTCATCCTGTTGCCAGCAGCTGATAGTCTTAGAGTTACTAATTTTTTTGATCAGTGAAAAACAACCTGTTTTCTTCAGGGATTGTAGCTGTTAATGTATGCACTTGTCTGCTTAACCTGTAGGAAATCTTGGGGAAAAAAATAACTGTAATACTGTTAGAACTAGCATATTTGGGTGATACATTTAACTGATTCTGTAACAGGTCAAAGACTTCACTCTCTTGTGTTAGTGCCAGTAGATTTGGGCTGACCTAAAGGTAGAATAAACTTAAACATATCATGAAATACAGGCTCAGACAGGAAAGTTACGGGTGCTGAACTTGCTCCTTTGTGGTATATGTTGTGGAAGGACGTGCAGATGAGAGCTATGCATGCCAACTGGAAGGTAAGGTCAAACTGTAATGAATGTCATTAACTTGCACTGATAGAACTAAGTGCCAGCTTCATTTAGAAAGAGCCATTGGGCATTATTGCAATATGTGTAATTAATAGTAATGATAATGCTTGTCCAAAAGAAGCAAAGTGGCATAAATAGTAAGTGGATAGTTCAGGTTCTGTCTGCTTGTGTTTTGCAGAAGTGCTTGCACTTTTGCAGAAGTGGGAATTGACTCTCAATCTCTATACATACAAGGTGCTGTGAGAATGTGGTGTTATTCAACCAACCACATGTGCATTGTCCCAAGAGTATTTCCAGTGGTGCTGTGTGCCACTAGCTGTCCTGTCATGCACGTAGGGTGGAGTTGTTGGCAGATAGTCAGAATAGCACTGGGAAGCCAGGGAATACCCTTTTTTCCCCTCAGTATGGGTGTTAAATGGTTGTATAGTTAAGTCTGTCTGTCAGGGCACTAAATGAGGTGCTTCACTTCAGTATGTTTGAGCAAAGAAATCCTTCTGTATGACGTCTGTAGCTTTTTCACAGCTATTAAGTTAATATGGTGGCTTTTTGGATGAAGAGTCTGTGTGTGGCAGCTTCTTTGGAGCTCTGGGCAACATGAAGCACATGTTCCTATGACAGTCGTGGGAAGAGTAGCACTCTGAGTCTTCAGTAACTGGCGTGCCAGTGGAGAGTTTTGTAGCCCTGACAGAACAAAATGTGCCCTTACACAATAAGCAGGCACAGAGCAAGAAAAATTACAGTGATCCCCACCTACACCTTCAACTGCTGAGCTGCTGCTGTCCTTCCAGAGAAGACTTCAGTTTTTCTGGCAACTTTATTGATTGGCTGTGACTTGGGAAGAAAAGTGACAGAACCCACAGCAAATGTGGAGCTGCTTAAAAAGAACTTCTTTTTTAATATGGAGATGATTCAGTACTGCTAGAAAAAGTAAGCATTGGGCCCAGAATGGCTTTTCCGTGATGCAGAGAAGGCAGCTGTGCCAGAAGGGCAGTAGGCCATTTCTGACTGCCTTATCTGACTTGCCAAATGAGTTGTGTGGGTACTATCTAAGGTAGAGGAGCTTCAGTAGGAAAAAGGCTGAGAGTTTCCAATAGGACAAAGGCTGAGAGTAAAACTCAGTGACAAATATGCTTGCCTGAGACAAATAACACTTGAGATCCAGGCCCAAACACACTAAATCAGTAACTTAATGGTCAGATTTTTCTTGTCCCTAATTTCTCACTTTCTCAACACCTTTCCTTCTTTTCCTTTTCAAGCAATGGCAGTTCTGTACCTAAACAGTTAAACATGGAGTAATTCCTTTGCTGCCAGCCTTTGTCAGATGTCCTGGGCATTAGCAGATGGTGGTATATGAAAGAAAAGGCAGTAATAAAATCTCTTGTCTGTAGAATCTGGTTTCACCAGAGCATTGTAGTGAAAATAAATTACTTGTCAGGAATCTCAACCAGTAACTAGCCCATAGAGTTTTGTGTGGCAATCTGAAAGACAGCACCATTTGATTATTGGAGCTCCGGAGACCAGTAATGGTGAGACTTCAGTGGCATCACATACCTGCTTAATATTTCAGATGTTATAATTATTAGTACCTATATGCAATAGATAATTTCATTGGGCAGTGACTCATGATCCAGTATTAGTCAGAAAGACAATGATAAATGGGATGCTGAGGGTTATTTTACTAACAAATCAATGGGTTGTTTCGCAAGGATTTGGTGATTCTGACATGAAACTTGGAGTTAGCAGAAGAGTGTTTGTAGTTGCTAGGAAAGGCATCCACCTAGCATAACCTCAGATTGTAATGCCCAGGCACTTACCTTATTGTATTACCTGTAGGGGAGAGCTTTTCTTTCTCTTGTGTCTCTTGCTCCTTCCTTCAACTTGAAAGATCCAAGGTGCATAATGGAGAAAAAAAAGTGGTGAACTGAGTGTGCAAATTGACCTTTTTGTACTGCCATGCATTTCTGTTGCTTCTTATTCCTTTCTCTCTGTCCCCATGGCACAGTCTAACATCAAGGAAAGACAAGCTTTCTCCTGAGCAACAGTAGTAGTACTCTGCTCTTTATATAGTGCATGAGAATACACAGACAGTGCATTATCTTGAGTCTTTTCTGAAGCTTATGTGATTTCTGCGTTATTCATGGAGAGTATCTGCAGTACTTAGCAATGCTAAAAGTTGTTTCTGAAGAAGACTATCAGTGTCTTTATAGGCAGGTGATATAAATTGGATCAAATGCTCTAACAACTATGCTGGAGAATAGTTCTAGCATGGGGGGGAAAGCATCTGACTACAAATAAGTTCCCAAAAATGCCTTAAGGAAGAATGTTGCGTCTTAATTTGGTGCAATGGGAATTCCATACATGGAATAAATCTAGTGGGGAAAGGGCTTCAAGGTATGCTGGAGGCAACTGGAAGGATGTAACTCTTGGAAGACCATGAATGGTGACTTTGCTGATGGCCAGATAGAATACAGGATCCAAGAATGTCTTTGTTAATGTCTGATGAGTCAGAAGGCCAATACAGTAGTGACTTCCAAACCACTTCCAGTTTCTTCCCAGTTTTGGTCTATTGCACTGCTGCTCATGCTACCAGTGTGTACCTGTTCTTCTCCCTTGTTGTCCAGAGCAAAGTGAAAGAATGTGATACTCTAAGTTGTTAGTCTGGGACTTTGGAATGTTATCAGGCTCATGACTGGTCTGTCCTACAGCTATATACATTTAAGCAAGCAGATTATCAGAGATGTGGTTTCGAAGGAGTGGCTGGCAGAAACACATGCCTAAGAGAGCTTTTTGAGTTTATGCAACAATCTGCATGTGAAAACATGGAAATGTGCCAAATGAAGAGCCAAAGATTTATTCCCGCCTCCCCCTTTCTTCTCTAGAAGAAGCTTGGATACTAGGCATCTGTAAGTGCGATGTCTTTTAGTTTTGATGTAGGGGAGAAAAAAGCCTCTGTCTCATCTCCTAGCTAGAACGTATTCTTTTTGCTAAGGAATTGAAACTGTGTTTCATTGTGTTTATGCATGATGTTTTTAGGGAGATTTTGTCTATCTATAGCTGTATATATATGGGCATATGCACATGTGTGTGTATAGATAGAGACAAATGTATACAGGTTCTACTTTGATGTTGGGTTTTTTTTTTTTTTTGCTTGCCATGCACATTTGAGTGAATATTTTAGGGGCAGTTTGCAACTTCTTGGCCATATTGCTTCTCTCAACTAGCAGAGTAATTCTCCTACAAAATTGCACTGGAAAAATAACTATGCAATGGAAAGAAATCAAGACAGCTGCTTGGTTGTTGAATTTCTGAGCTGTGGTAATACAAATCTTCACAAAGCACATAAAGGAATTCATCAGTCTGTGCTTTGTGTGTAGCAGTAAAGCACTAGAAGATAAATAGGCATCAAAAAGCTTCTAGCTCTGAATTTTTAATAGCCTCAGGCCCTCTTAAGTCAGCTTCTAAAATACTGCTGAATACAATAATCTTTGAGATGCAAGCAAAAATATGTGGTAAATGGTATTGCAGGTCCATTTAATTCTGATTTGTGAATACAGATTTTTAACTGCCTTTGAGCTACATGCAATCAGCTTGTCACAACCAGGAAAAAGAACAAGGGGGTAGGTCTGTAAAGCTGTGCTACGTGCTCTGGGCTGAGTGTGATAGTTACTGTTCAATGGCCATAGAATTACCAGATCTCCCCCATTTTCCTCTGCTGTTTTCCGTGGGGCAGGAATGGCTGTTCCTTCTCACGCTTTCACAGGTATGAGGCATAACCCCTTCTCTGCTGCTCTGGGCTGTTCAGGGATCAAAAGCACTGGTAGCTCAATTACCTGCTTAGTGAAAGGGAAACTGCACACCTGACTAGTATGCTGATAAAAACTTAGAGGTTTTCCTTGCTATAATAATTCTTGAATGTTTTTGACTGGGCAGATACTTAGTTCTGCTGCTCCTTCTTGTAATGTCCTGCAGTGGGCTGTGTGCTGCATCTGGGTGTTCCTGGGACAGGCGATTCTCTTGAGAGATAGTCATAGAACAGCAGGCTCCCCTGAAAGAGAAAGCATCAAGAAAAATCCAAAATTTCTGGAAGTCATTGTGAAATAGCATTAAATTCTGCAATGAGGCATAGAGTACTGGAAAACTCTTAAGTAATTGCCATGATTTCTTTCTTCTGGAACACTTTGTACTGAAACAATCAATAGGACTTATAAATGTTTAGGCAGGTGAAAAAGGTGAGTCATTTGCATATTTTTCTTGCTGATCCTTAACAACTTTTCAGTATTTCAGTTAGCTTTCTATGACCTTGAGTGAAATATTCATTAGTGCTTCACAGAAGCAATACTAGAGCTGCTGCTTTGTATTTGATAGTGGGGTCTGAAGACCACAATATTGTGTGATATCATTGAGGAGTGGGAAGTGTACACTTGTGTAGGCCTCTCTGAGTCTGAATGTAGATTTTTTATTTTAATTTTTTTTTTCTTTTCCTTTCTCCTCACAATGGCCTTAAAACAAAGGGAATTGTGCAGGAAGAAGAAGTGTATTTCTTCAAGAACAATAGCTGGCTTTACAGTTAAGAGACTGCTTTGGCTCTGGTTAGGCAATAAGGTGGTTTTCCCAAAACTGCTAACTCAAAACACCACTGTGCTAAAACAGACCTGTAAAGGAAAAGCCAAGGAAGCTGTCTTTCCAGCTGTGACTGACTGTGACTGATCCAGTTTCTCTGAGTGCCAGTGTCAAGCTGAGACGTTGCCCAAGCTAACTTTTTTTAACCAAGGGGAGCATCAAGTCAAGGCTATAATAGTAGGAATACAGTTTTTTCTTTAATTCCACTCAGTGATGTGTAGCACTTTGCAAAATGAATCTTGAGGCATCCTACTTTACTTTGAAGAAGTTTCAGTGTCACTGTTTGCTACTGCTGTCTGTGCACTTCAGGTGTGACAAGCTTATTTTGTCAAAAGAAAAGAGGAACAACTCTTTATGTTGTGGCTCATGGTACATGACCTATCTTTTTAAAACAGTGTGCTCTGTTAATTATCTGAGAAATTACTCTCACTTAGAATAAACCTTCATGGCTGGCAAGATTTTTTTTTGTTGGAACCATGGATTGTTTATTACATACAGAGTCCCATCCACAGTTTTGATTCCTTCCCCCCCCCCCACCGTGTGAAGTCCTTATTGGTTTGTACTAGTTGCACTTGAAAGAGCAGTAAAAGTTGAGTCTGACAGGCTTCATCAGAAGTAACACCACTTCAGTGGTGTTTTCTGAAGGTCTTTATTGATTACTTTTATTTTTTTTTCTTTACTGAATGTCATGTAACTAAGTAATGTGTATCTTTCCACTAAAAGGAAAGGGAACCTTCATGTCAATGAATCCTAATAGCAGTATGTCATAAAACTGCTGGTGAAAGTAAATTGGTGGTTCTTAAATAGCCATAAAATCCTCGTAAAGCAAAAAGGATGTTCTTGTTTGGTTTTGGTTTTAACCACTAGAAGGGAGCCATAATTCTGTGTGATTTCTAAGGTAGAATGTCTAGAGAAAGAATAGGTAATAATAAAGTTGGATTCTTGGTATTATGAAACTTGAGAAGGTTCTATTACTGGTTTTCAGTGTCTTGTGTTTCTCTAAAAACAGCAGCTTGAAGGTCTCTGCTCTCATTTACTTGACACAAAATAATGTCTGAAAAAAAAAAAGGTCAACTTTGCCTTCACAGTGGAACCAAACCTGGAAAATAAGGGTCACTGTCATGCTTCATTTTGCCCCAGGCAATCTCATCTCTCATGGGCTGCACTTCATGAATACTAATTTGCTGCTGAACTCCCTTTTGTGGTGGTGTTGCTACTTCTTCCCAGAAGGGAATACAGGCCCTATTGAAAGGATAATTCATTGAAAAGATAATTCACTCCAGGGTTTCCTCCAGACAGGTGATATGGATATAAAATTTACCAAATCTGACTCTTCCAGCTGAGATATCATATTATCCAAGCAGAGCTAGTGCCTCTGCATTGTGCCACAGGGCAAGCAGCACATGTTTGGTGTCAGGCTGTAAAAACACCATTCTGGCAAGGTGAAGTGCATCAGTATTAGTGTTTCAGAAATGTGGATCCTTCTTGCAGAGATGCAAGAAAAGAAAGGAGGGGAGGGGGCAGCAACAAACCCCCCCCCCCCCCCCCCAAATCCTTATAAAGTTTCAAAGCACATATGAATGTGAAATAGATCCTGGGTGCGTTCTATCCAGTGTTGCAATCCTGAGTACCGTGTACATGAGCCCATCCAGACTAGCTGGTCTCTTGCAACCTTGAACTCTGTGAAATGTCAGGGTAAGGATTCATAGGTCAGGGGGTAGGGATTTAATAATGCATTAGTGTAAGGCAAGGGGGAGTAATAAAAGCTAGCTCTTGCACTACTTGGAAATGCTGTCTTTGAAGACAATAGATCTGTTACTAGTGAAACCTATAGAACTGGTTTGCCTGGCACTATTTCCCATTGTGCTGCTAGACTGGTGTAAGCAGAGCAAACTGTGCCATTGTCATGTTTAATTAAAATTTTCATTAAATATAGTGTGACAATATGGTGCTTTGCAGATGCAAATAGCAGCACAGTGACTGTAGATGCTACAAGGATTGTGAAGATCAGAGAGACACTGGAAGAGGGTAGTCTTAGTACAAGATAAAAGCATATGGAAGTGATTACGTGTATAAAGAAAATAAAAGGAGAACAGCATCTGCCTGTCTCATTGTACAAGAACCTGGAGGTATTAAATGAAAAATAAAAGGAAAGGAGCATATTCAAAATTGAATAATGAAAACATTTTTTCACACTCATGAATAATTAAACAGGATTTCATGTTTCTGTTATGGAATTCATTGCTCTCCTGAGGCAATAATTCAGGTAATTAAAAAGGTTGTTTTATTTACTTGGGCAACCTGATGATTTGGAATTGTGTTTATAAATAGATATAGTATATATACTATGGATACTATATATATAGTATATGCATGTAGAATATGTACTATATATATGCAACAGTTTGCTTAGAAAACTGTTGCAAAGACTAACTTTAAGTAATTACCTACAAAGTATCATGCATGCTGAAACTGAAGTGCAGGGGTAAGGGAGGGGAGAGCCCTGTGGGTAAATGGCGTTTGTGGTGTGAAGAACGTAGCAGGGAGTAGGGCCTCAGGTACAGGCAGATTTGCAATGCAGCTTGGCATGGGAGAACATGGGTTTTCAATGAGATGTGGAGGGAGTTGGAGTTTGCAAAATTGTTCCAGAACAGGAAAGATATGACCTTCACTAAATGCAAGAAGAGTTTATTATAGATGCAGGGGTAGGGAAATTGAGATGAGTCACAAATGCCAAAAAGGAGACTAATTGAAGTCATCTAACAAGTGGCAACTAAAGTGTAGAGAGTAGCAAAGATGATCTGGCAATTGTTATCTATAGTAAGCATGTAAAATACTGTGATTTTTATCACAGTACTGTAAGAGGTACATAGAGTTTCTGGGGTTGATACATTCAAAGACCTATTATTCCCTTAAGGGTATTATATCTAATTCCACAGAAAAGGAAAAGGGATGCATTTGAATGCAAGGCCTCAATAGAAGGTAAGAGAGTGAGGAATTTAAACTGAGGCTCATGTCAGGGAAAACAGTGCTGTGCAAAAAGACCTGGAGTCAGTTTTGGGTACATAAAGCTAAGACAGAAATCTTGGCCAGTTTTACTTCAGGATAAGATGTAAATAGCTCAGTACTACTGATACCAGGGTAGGCAGAGTTGAATTTGGTTTTTCTTAAGCCACAGGTGAAGTCAGTGCAGAAGAGTATTGGTGAAGCTTTTTATTTAGTGTAAATGTGCTTTTTCTTATGATGTCATTCAGAGCTGGTTCACCCGTGGCTTCCCCGCTCCAAGAGAAAGAGAGTAAGACAGTGCTAGTTGCCCTGAGTTACATAAAATACAGTAATTGGTAACCTGAGTCCCTGAACACATGGATGAGTTAATGGCTGGCAAGCTGTCCTAATTTTCAAGTTGTGGAACATAATGCAGCCACTGACAGCAACTTTAATTCTTCTCTAACATTTGCTCTCTGATGAATCAGGACTAACATCTTGCACTTACCTCCTCTCTAAAACACAGCTTGCTCAGCACTTGTGCTTCCGCAGGCAGAATCTGGCAATGACACCCAGCTGCTACTGTGTGGTTTACTGAGGGTTTATGCTTTCAGCTTCGCCTTTCTGAGCCTTCTGTATTAGACTCTGACTATTCACATTTCTTTGGTGTCCAGGCTGAGCAAGTAGCTTATTTATATATTCTTTAATGATTTTATCATGCACTTTGGTGCTGTGGCATACTTGCTTATGCTGGCTCAGGCTCTATTCAGCAGCCCAGGCTACTGTTCCAGCTCTAGTGAGCAGTAAAGGCCATCTTGCTGACCTTTGTGTCCTTGCCCTCCCATTTGCCCTGTCCTGTGCCAGACAGCTGGATGTACAGCTGTTTTGTAGGGCAGCACACTATACTTACTGGGGTTAAAGGTCACACTGCATAAAATCATAGGGTGCTTGTCAGTCAGATTTTCCTGTTGTGGGTCTCAAGGTGGTCATGTAAGTACACTGGAGTACTGTTGCATGTAGTGATGGAAATATACATGCATCCAGGCAACATGGGAGGCATGAGAAGTACTTGCATCCAGTGTGAAAGCTCAGGTTTTGGTGTGGTGGAGGGGAGAAGAGGGGGTACTGCTGGAGCAGGGCATGGTGTGCCATGCGATACTGTATGTAACTGCATCTCTTCCTGCTGCCAGCTCTGGAAGTGCTTAGATTAACACTGACTGAGCAAATGAATGCTTTTCTGCTGAACAGCTGCTCCTATGGCTCTGTTTACAACCTATATCTAACTCTATCATTATTTCTCAATTTTGAATGGTAAAATACAGGCTCTGGGTCTGCTCTTGTTGTGCAGCTATCCCACTGCATTAGAAAGCTGAACAGTCTAGTGATGGGGAAGGTAGATTTCTTGCAACTCCTTAGTATGCTCCTCAAGAGACTTCAGTTAGTTTGGGACCAGTATGAAACAGACCCCAGAATTGCTCAGGGTTAGCAGTTTGCCTCGTAATCCTTTCCTACCATATCTGACATGCTTATGTGTGAATCTGGTGTATGATCTCTGTTTTCTCTTTTTGGGTTTGGTTACAGGATGTCTCAGTGCCCAAGCATGGGGTTAGGGGAAAATGAAAACATTAGTTAAGTGTCAGGAATCAACAGTGCTGTTCCTATGCTATTCTGCAGGAGCAGGCAGGCAAAGATTTCTATGCCATGTCTTCAGACCGTGCTCACTGTATTTTTAGACCATGTTGTAAGCACTTTTCATTTTGCATCTTATGAAATTCCCTCTTCCCTCAAATTGGATTACTTAAAACTTTGAATTCCCTGCCCTTGCTGCCTTCTGTGACACTGTTTTTAACATACTTAATAAATTTAAATTAACTCATGTGCTGGTCCTGCAAAGACACCAGCACTTAACATTATCCACTGCACATTAAGCAAGGTTATAATAAACTAACTAGGTTTCCGTTCTCTTGCGGCTTGTGTGTGCTCATCATTATTTTATGTTATGGAAATTAAATAATTCTTCCCTAAGTTCTAATAACGTGAACATGAATTCAAAATCGCAGTGGCAATGTAACAAAGGCAGCTAAAGGAAAACTGCAAAAGCTGCAGTAGCTGCTCCTTTCTTAAGTTTCACGCTCCTTGAACTGTCTTCATTATGGAAGAGGCTGATTGCCTTCTTTGGTCAGCCTCAGCTTTAGAGGAAGCTGCCGAACACTGCAGAAAAGTCGCTTGGAAATGAAAGAATATGGAGACAGAGCTGGGATTTTTCAGAAGAGCCGTAGGGGATGTACAGCTAAGAAAGCAAGGGCTTGGTCTGAGGTGCTACAGATACCAAGACTACACTTGATGCTTAGTAGATGGGATTCACAGGGCTTAAACGGAATCTTGGCTGAGGAGCATTTCTGTGAATTCAGTACAGGGTTTTCTGCAAATTTCTCTCTCTTGTACTACTTTCAAAGCACTGGGCTGCTGCTTCTTCACCATTTGTTAGTGTGTTTTTCAGTGATGCTGATCTCTCCTAAGTGATAGATTTCAGATACTGATACCTCTTGTTCTCTTGTTAAAAATATTTTATTGTTGCCAAAAATTGCGGGCCTTTTTAATGTCATGGTTTAAGCCCAGCCGGCAATGCAGAAACCACGCAGCTGCTCACTCACTCTCTCCCTTTCCTCCCCCCACTGGTTTCATCAAAGCTCATTCTTTGTTGGGATGATGGTCAGAGGGAAGTCAGGGCCAGTCGCTGGTGACCTGAAGACATCTAGTTGGTGGGCTATAAAAGTGCTACATAGCAGGCAACAGCATACAATTGAGTTCATTGGCTGTTTTCCCCTAAAATCAAATCCCCTTGCGGTACACATAGGACTTTCCCATCTTCCCGCATTACCCACTAAGTATATCTGGGTCCCTGAGCAAAAGCAATCCCACAAGTGGGTTTGCCTTTACCTGAAGCAGGAATAACCCAGACTGTCTTCCCCAGCAAATTCTTTATGTGCACCACAGGAACTTTATCCCCTTCTGCAGTATGTGAAAGTTCTGACTGGGCTGGACCAACCCTGTTGGCAGATCCTCTGGTGTTGACCAACCAGGTAGCTGTTGGTAAATGTGTATCCCAATGTTTGAAAGTCCCACCACCCATTGCTCTCAGTGTAGTTTTTAACAGCCCATTGTACCATTCGATTTTCCCAGGACATTTAATTTCTCTTAAATGAAACTTTCCAATAATAAAACTATTCTTGCCCAAGTAGAATAACAAAAAATGTAAAGTAGTTATTATCTATTAATATTGAAAGTTGCATTTACTTCTCAAATCAGTAATGGTGCTTGTCAGTTCTGTATTTTATCTGTGATATTGGATTTAAAAGCTGAGTGGAAGAGGAGAAAGACAGCAGGTTGATGAGAAAATGAACATGAGCCGGCAGCGTGTGCTTGCAGCCCAGAAAGCGAACCGTATCCTGGGCCGCATCAAAAGGAGCGTGACCAGCAGGTCGAGGGAGGTGATCCTGCCCCTCTACTCTGCCCTCCTGAGACCTCACTTGGAGTATTGTGTGCAGTTCTGCTGTCCTCAACACAAAAAGGACATGGAACTGTTGGAACAAGTCCAGAGGAGGGCCACAACGATGATCAGGGGACTGGAGAAGATAGGCTGAGAAAGTTGGGGCTGTTGAGCCTGCAGAAGAGAAGGCTGCGTGGAGACCTCACAGCAGCCTTCCAGTATCTGAAGAAAGCCTATAGGGATGGTAGGGAGGGACTCTTCATGAGGGACTGTAGTGAGAGGACAAGGGGTAATGGGTTCAAACTTAAACAGGGGAAGATCAGATTGGATATGTGGAAGAAATTCTTTACTGTAAGGGTGGTGAGTCACTGGAATGGGTTGCCCAGGGAAGTTGTGAATGCTCCATTGCCGGCGGTGTTCAAGGCCAGGTTAGACAGAGCTTTGGGTGACCTGGTTTAGTGGGAGGTGTCCCTGCCCATGGCAGGGGGGTTGGAACTGGATGATCTTCAGGTCCTTTCCAACCCTAACTATTCTATGATTCTAAAAACATTTCTCTTCTTCCCTTTCACAGCATGTTCTGCTTTTTTCATTGCTTTTATCCTGTAGGTTTGGCATTTGCTTCCTTGATATGCCTTAGTGGTTACTTGCACAATTTTTGCTGTGTACTTTTTACCTCCTTATTACATTGTCTTTTGCTAGAAAGCTCTCTTTTCTAAGATGTTCATCTTGTTAACTATCTAACCTATGCTTTTGTTTCACCTATTACGTATTTGCAGTATGAAAGTGACATCAGCAATGTTTACTTAGGCTATAATAACTTTATGAAATCCATTATAAGCAGGTATTTATTCATAAAGAGTCAGATTCAGAATAAATTCTCCATTATTATGTGGATGCAAATTTTTGGGTCTTCAGTAAATGCAGATATCAAGTTCTAATATGATTTTAATTTAAAAGAGAAAGATGTGAACAAAATGCTTGTTTAGGATACCCTTTTTACACCCATTTCTGCTGTCTTCAGAGTTATTTGCTTTTTTGCATGTGTTGCACTAGCAAAGTGTGTTTGCCAAATTCACACTGAATCCATACAGGTTTGGCCCAACAGGAGCTCCCCAGGGATGCCTTTTGTAGCAGGTTTTTGTTTTCCACAGGAAACTGCAAAATACACAGGCCCAGTAATCTAAAACTAATTGGTATCTTTCCCTATTTTAGTTTTTGCCAAAAGAAACAAATTTGAGTATGACTTGTTCTCTACAGGTTGCTAGTCCCAGTCAGTCTGTATCAAACTACCTTACTCAACAGTAGTGGCAGAAAAGTTTTATTTTATACATGGCAGTGAATGATTTGGCATGCAAGTCCTTACTCCTCTCTTCTTCCTCGTATTTATATCATTACACAGTGTTGTCTTACTCTTTATTACCTTTTATTTTATAGGTACATGAACTCCGTGTGTCTTGTTCAGAGGCACAGAGTTACAATGGAGAATTAGCTTCCACATTATTTAATATTTTTCCCTTACAGGCATTTAATGCATTGATTTCTTCATTAAGTTGTCGAATACCATACTTTCATGCTTTTTAGCAAAAGCTGAACTGAGTATTTTCTTCAGGTGTAGATGATCTTAAGGTCATTTCCAACTAAATGCCCCACAGCTGCTCCCTCAGTTCTCCCTCTATGCCTGCTGGTGGGATCAGGAGGAGAACTGGATAAAGGTAAAAACCCACGGGTTAAGATAAGAACAGTTTAATAACTGAAATAAAGTAAAATATAATAACAATAATAATAATAGGAAAAAGAGAGAAAAGAGTAAAACCCAGGATACACAAGTGATGCACAATACCATTGCTCAGCACCCACTGACTAATGCCCAGCTCATTCCTGAGCAGCAATCAGCCCCTTGTGGAAAACTCCCCCCAGTTTACATACTGAGCATGATACTCTATGCTATGGAATAGCATGATATTCTATGCTTTGGAATAGCCCTTTGGCTGGTTTGGGTCATCTGTTCTGGCTGTGCTTCCTCACAGCTTCTTGCGCCCCTCCTCACTGGCAGAACATGGGAAATGGGGATGTGGTTGCTGTTCATAGACTCAATGTATGCTGCACAGCTAAGCAATTTCTTCAGGGATATGGAGAAACAAGCCTAACACCTGGCCCAGTTCTGGAAAGATTAATGCCCATAAGGGATCAGCATCTGCTTTACCGGGCTAAAAGTCAGTCTGAGGCAGATGACTTAATGCTACAAGAAAGTAACAGTCAGCACGAAAAAAGCCAGAAACTGCTAATACAGGCTGGTCACAAAACCTGTCACAAAAGTTGCATTATCCACATATATTTGCCATCATGGCTGGGACAGCATTGCTTGGTGAAAGCTGATGCAGTCTGAAAGTTTTTGTTCCTCTAGAACTAGAAAAGAATGGGACACTGGGTGGCTGTTGTGGTACCCAAAGGGGCGCTGAAAGGCTGTGTTTGTAATCAGGTAACTTGTGAGATCACTATTAAGTATGGAGACTAGAGGTCCAGGTTGGAAAGACTTTGAGTCAGTTTTTTCTCCAAGACTTGTCAGCTGTGTGCACTGAACATCACTGATGGGAAGCGAGTTCTGTTGATCAGATGACAGGGAACAAAATGGCAGCAGCACCTGGTTTTTCTGTGTGCTCTTGCCATAAGCTTTCCAGATAGTAACACCTCTTTTTAGGGCAAGATTTGGCAATGCTAATAAATCTCTGAGGCGTTATCAGAGCTTTATTTTATATAGTCTGTGAAGCACTCAGAAGAGAGCAGTTGCATAACTGTTAAAGCTATGTAGCCTAGAAAGAATTACAAAAGCACCTATTGTATTATGCATCGCTTCTGGTCTAATTATATAAACATGCTTTATTATTTATAAAACTGCATCACTTCAAAATTTACTACCTTGATTCCTTTTTGTGCACATCTGAATTTTGCTCTTAAGACTTTGAGAGCTGCCATTTTGAGTGTACAGATTTAGGACAGGACTGGTCTCAAGTGGCACTGTAACATTAAATATTTAATAGCTGAATCAAACTGCAGCCAAGAGGAAAATCAGATGACAGTCAAATCCTAAGCCAGAAAATTGAAGAGGAAAGCAATAAAGATTTCTCAGTTTAGCATACCTGCTATTTTGCCCATCTTGGTGAGCTGTGCATAACTGTCTCCTTCGTCAAATAACTTTTGCTTAACCACAGTGCAGGAAATATTTACCATTTGTGTGGTCACTCCAGTTTAACTGAACAGCAGTGCCATGCCAAAAAAAGCAAGATGATTGTATTATTTTTTTTTAATTAACATTCTTTATATCCGCTTGCATCTGCCAGGCTTTGCAGAAAACCAGCAAATTACCATCACATAAATCCTGGGAAGCAGCAAATTGAAGCAGTGGGACTATTGCCATCAATCATATTGTCACACTTGTAGCTTTGTATAAGACTAGTTATTGGTAACAGAGATAAGTGAAGAATTAGTGGAGGGTACAGACTGTTCGAAGGTGAGTTGCACTTCTATCCAGTTTCTCAAACAATCAAAGGTATGCCATGGAGCTGTCCTGTGCACTAATGGTGTTTCTGATCTGGTTTATGTTTGGGTTTTCAGTGAAGAGGTATCACGATCTAGGCACATACAGATGTAGGATTTAGTAAAGCATTAAGATTATTTTAAGAGAGCTTCATGAGGTGAAGGAGATTGTGAGATTGGAACTTGGAGTAGAAATTAAGCAGGAGAGATCTCCGAACAGTTGCAAGTGAAAACACATGTGCATGCGTACCAGACTGAATGCTGAAATTATACTGCTTGAGCTATCAAATTACCTTACCCTGTTCTATATTGAGTTCTGTCTGGAAAAGTGTTGGAACTCTGATTTTCTCAATTATATAAAAAGTCGATGTCTCGAAAGAAGGTAGGGATTTGTTGCTTTACTCTTCTAGATAGTGATGCAGGCTATGAAGTATTACTAGTCCCCCACCAATTCCCTGACAATCCTGTGGGATAGCACTGCTCACTGCTGGTGTGTATTGGGGCATTGATTGGGGAAGGCAAAACATTCAAAAAGATGGCTCAGAGTAAAACACAGTAACACTTGAATTGTCATGTGCCTGATATAAAAGCACAGTTTTGTGCAACTTAGCTAGTGTAAGATCAACGCTTATGACACAATACCAAAGGTCTTAAGTCTAAATCAGTGAGACCATTTTCAAGGTACTAGTAGTCTTATGTTTTGGAAGCATTCTTTTTCTGCGGTCTGTCTAGTATTTTTACATTGTTTATTGCCTAAAAATTATTATTCTTGTGGGGATTTGTTGTTTTACGGAGAAGGATTGCTGTTTTTTGGGTTTTTTTATTTTTTTTTAACAAAAAAATGGGAGCTACAATAGGTCAGTAAACAATGTCACAAATATGAACTTGATCCAAAAGTTGAGTCCATTGGTTTTGGGATCATCCTCTAAATACCTCTCCTTAGACATAACAATCTAGACAGAATGTGTACCTCTGGCTATGTCAGGAGCAGCAGTAATTGGATTAAGTCCCCTTGAGTGAATCAGAAAGTCAAAGGCCCTGTTTGTGTTTGGGGGAGCAGAAAAATGCAGTGTGAGGGTAAAACATGGGCTGCTTCAAGTCGAAGTGGGTGTGTAGGAAACTTAGCAATGCCTCACATTTAAAATAAATTTAAACAATTTAATGCTGTTTAAATTCAGCCTCAGAAATGCTCCTTTGAGCAATCTCACAGTGAACACGCTCTCCACAGCCACAGGAAATCAGTCTCAGCTAGTGATTGCAATAGCCCAGCTACCTGCTTGCCCAATTCAGTCAGGCTGGGAATTAAAATGGAGAACAAGCTGCTTGATGGCAGTTAAAGACTTCTCATCTTCTCCAGAGCCATGGCCTGCACCTATGGAGTTCATGTTAGGCATCAGTTCAGAGGTCTGTCAGCAACTGCCAGGAGTTGAGCAGAAGGTGACTGAGAAGTGCAAATCTAAACTTTAACCAAAGTGAATTTCTATCGGGAAAAACTTAAGGAGTCTACAGTTTCTCTGAAAATAGTTTTCAGAGCCAGTTTCTTTCATTGCAGGCAATGTGGTGAGGCCATAGCCAGTTGCTGAATGAGGGGCTTTTTAACATTAGCAGATTTGAAGTGCATCTTACATCATTGTTTGTGGCCCTGACTGTAGCAAATCAGTAGCAAAAAACATTTCTGTAAATAACAGCTGCAATTCTGAAAGCAAAATGGCTGTTAAGTTTTTAACATTGTGCATTTATTATGTTTCCTGTTTGCTTCTCAAAAGTCAGTTGAATAACTTTGGATCCTTGCACACTATTGCTGGGCAGCAGGCATTGGTATGGCATCTGAACTGTAACAGGTGTGCACTACCAGGGTATGCTGTAAAGCTGTGGGCTGTGCAAGAGTGCTTTTGTTTGCAGCCAAACTGGCCCGTCTTCCTCAAAAGAAATAGAAAAAAGGGAAAACTGCCTCTTCAGCCTTTCTCTTGAGAGAAGCAGCCCCTTTCCTTGGAGAGAAGAAAATTTTAAGGACAGAATTTGTCGGTGTGATGAAGGGAACCTGGTTAGACATATGCATTAAATCAGTGAAGTGCTTGCTCAAGTGTGCACTTAAATAGATTTGCGGAATTGAGCATGATACGATACCAGATTAGTTGGCAAAGGCTCTCCAACTTTTCCATCATTTTAATACTGTGTATCATGCTGAAGAATCTTTAGAATTTTATTAGCAGCTTGAAGTTAAAAGGGTTAGGAGATTAAGATACTGCTCTGGATCAGGAATGCACTCATCACATGTTGAACAAGAGCAGTCAGATCTGTTGCTGCACTCCTGAGGGGCTCTAGAGCATTTGTTGTAAGAATGTGTTAGAAAAAGATTCCTATTTTTTGTGACTAAAGAGTCAATTTTTAGCTTGATTCTTCTGTGCAGTGTGTTGCACCCATATTTGAAACACTGGCTTTGTGAGCACCAGCACAACCTGAAGGATTTGCCAGAAGGGCCTTATGCAAACAGGTCTGATTTCCCTCATTCTGAGCTGGAGCAGACCAGATGCAAGCCTGATTCAATCTTTTAGTCTTAAAGGCATGCTAGTGCAGGACTAAAGCAAACTTCATAAACCCTATTGTGAGCAGACAGATCAAGTCTTCCAACACTTGTTCCTTGAGCGCTTTCATGTGGGTTTGCTGGATTTAAATTAGCCTAAAAAGTCATTCAAGAAGCATGCTTTGTGTATATGGGGGTCATTCCAATTTTCTCTTTATACAACTGACTGGAGGAGTATTTCAAGTATGAGGGCCAGGGCAAATTCTCACAAAACAGCATCTTCAGTTGTCATCATCTTTCAGATAAATGTGAATTGATATGGCGGTTGCCCAGAATGGGGTTGTCATGGGTTCAGCAGCAGCAGTCATTTTTCTCCTTCTTGGTAGCTGGTGCAGCGCTGTGTTTTTGATTTTGGGGCCTGGGAACAGTGCTGATAACACCAGTGTTTTCAGTTACTGCTTGGTAGTGTTTTGTCCGACCAAGGACTTTCTGAGTCTCATGCTATGCCAGGGAGGAGGGGAAGCTGGGAGGAAGCAGAGACAGGACACCTGACCCAAACTGACCAGAGAGGTTATTCCATACCACAGCACGTCATGCCCAGGATGTGAAAACAGAGGGCAGAGACCCAGAAGGATGTGGTGGTGGGGGAGTGGGGGGTTCGCTGCTGGGGGGTGCACTGGCTGGGTCGGGCTTGGTGAGCAGTTGTATTCTCTTTCTTTGTACTTCTCCTGTCATTATTATTATTGGTGGTAGCAGTAGTGATTTGTGTTATACCTTAGTTACTAAACTGTTCTTATCTCAACCTGTGGGAGTTGAATTCTTTTGATTCTCCTCCCCATCCCCCCAGGACTGGGGGAAGAAAGAGGGGGAGTGAGTGAGTGAGTGAGCGACTTCGTGAGTTTTAGAGACTTAAACCACGACAGGGGTGCTTCACCTAGTGGTCTCCATTGTATTGCTGTAATAGGGCAGCTAGTATTGCTGGGGGGAACAGATCTTGATATAGATCTTGCCTTGCTTTTCCTCATCTGTTGGGCTCTGCTACTGCTGCTTAAAAGGAATTTGTTACTTTTCCTGTTGCAGACATCCAGCTGTGACCCAAACCCAGTGACCTGGGGATTATCAGCATGAGCTAATTATGCTTAAGAAGGACCTTGAAACCAGGACACCAGGATACGGAAAGGGTACTAGAGAGGGTTTATGCCACTGGCCACATTTTCCCTTCCCTGGGGTCTGTGACTATTCAGGCTGTGCTCAGGCTAAGGGCTTTTTCCAACTGTGAGAGCTGGAACTAGGACAAAATAAACACCCATCTTAATCAACTACCACTCTGTGAATTCAGTTGGGAATGAGACTTGATAATCTCACACTTAAAATATGGCCTTCACTCCTATGATGTCCTGTTCAGAGAGAAAGAACATTTTGCCTAAGTTCCCAAAATACTAAGGTGGTTTGGACACTGGAATATACTGTAGGTGGACTTGAGTCCTACTCATAGCTGTTTGCCTCAACTTGCCTCTCTTCATCAGTGGGCTGCAGTGAGACCCAAATAGAGAGATAAAGAATTATATGCTGTAGATTGTGAATGATGGATTTCTTTACAGTACTTGTAAGAGAATTGAATTGAGAATTCATCTTGGAGTAATCTTACTGGACAGCTCTGCATTGCATGAAACATTTATCTCATACCTTCTGGCCTTGTCTGTATGATTGTGAGTGAATAATACAGCTGCTTAGCCTCGTTCCTGTCCCTTTCTTCCCTATCCTTCATCCCAAGTCTTGGAGTATTTTCTGCTACACAAAACAGCTTCTCAAGATGAGATGGTCCTACACAGGACAACTTTGTGGCTAAAAAACCCTTCAGGAGTGTGTGAGAGACGTGACGGAGAACAAAATTGAACCTATGTTTTACAAAGCCTGACAGGTGTTCTTACTGCTAGGCTACCAAGTAAAAGTGGCAGCTTAGGAGGAGTGAGAACTACTCATACACCAATAAAGCATCAACAGAGTTTTAGGCTACTGGCTTCCTGCAGCAAAGTAGGAAACTGAGCAAAGAACTGAGTGTTAATTCAGTTCCCGCTATGTTCAGAGGCATAGTGATCTGTATGTGACCTTGTGCAAAGGATTATTGGTGTATCTGCCACTGAATTTCTGACAGCATGTAGCTGACAACTGCAGATTGACTCGTTGCCTTTTTTTTTTTTTTATTCTGTAGCTGAAGCTGATGGCAGCAACATCCCTTAATTCTGACCATTTGTTGTAGGTATATTTCTTCTGGTTGTAATGCCTCATAAATGTCACTCATTCTGTACACGGTCTTCACTTGATTTAGTTTAATGTGGATTTTATAGATCTCAGTGTATGTTAATTTGTTGGTAATAAGCATCTAGTTACATCTTTGTCTTTTTTATTTATTTTATTTTAAAAGAGAGTTACAAGTTAAGTAGATCCAGTTGTTAAGGTCATCGGTGTTAACAGCTAATGTGCAACATTTACTAAAATGTTAAATGTAGTAACTTAGCTAGTTAGACCAGATATGTTCACTTACTGTATAATGATAAATACTTTAATAACTTAAAATTAATTTTCTTTCAAACCTTCTTGTGATCATCTATTTGACCTTGGCCAGTGGGTGTTTCACTCTTAATTGCAGCAATAAACCACCTACAGTTAGTGGTAAAACAATGTGGGAAACTCCTTGGACTTCTTTGCGTGGGATTGAGATTCCAGTTGGGGTACTCAGCAGATAGAATTTATCTTTGAAGCCCACAGGAAGGCAGCTAGCAGCCTGTACAGAGCCGTGGAAAGACCTTTGTATCTCAGCTACCACTGGAGTTAGCTGATTAAAGATGACAAACAAGCTGGGGGCCAATTCTGACTTTGCTTTGTTTTGAATTTTTCTTTATTGCAGTTTGACCAAGCAAGTTTGTTGAATAGCTTTTGTGGATGTTGTTTAGTGGGAATGAAGGGGTTTTTTTTACCCACCAATATTACTTATTTTTTTAAGTTAGCACTTTGAGCAGCTTTGTCTGTCACCCAGTTCTGAGCCTTTACCTTCTGATGCTCAGTCCAAGAAGACTTGTTTGGCAGGTAGAGAAAAAGAGGAAAGTCAACCGATAGCATATATTATCATATACTTGTATCCATGTGTCACCTGTGTAGGATTCAGACAGCTGGAGCAGGCTGTCTTTGGGAGTCCCAAATAATACCTGGTGGTTCTTGGCTCTGGGTTTTTTCCAAAACTCCGGGAATTGTCCTACAGGGCAGCCCATGGCTGTAATACACATCTGTGGCACTGGCAGCACTTAGGGAAGTGGGTGGAAAGTTAGACAGGGAAATCGGTGTTTCTGAATTTGCCTGTTTCAGGAAAAGGCCCTTTTATTTCCTCTGAGGAGACAGCTGCAGCAAATGCTTCAGCTCCAAAACTGCACAGTCTTCCAGATGTCCATATAGACTGGAAAATCGCTGAAACCCACTATCTAAAACTTAACATATTTTAAATACTTTAGAGTGCCTTTGAACTCTTGTGTGGAATACTGCATCTCCCAATAGTAAGCCACAAATGTCCTCAAGTATGGTATGCATTTTGCTTGGAGAAATGTAAAATAAAGGTGATAGCGAAAGGATTTTTAAAACAAAATAACTCTTTGTGAGGAATCATAACTGCTCACACTGTTGTGAGTGACAGAAGGGCACTGGGAGTGTGCAGCAGTGAGATTAGGTTAGACATTTTTTCCCTCCAAATAGTTTTATTTTCAGCAACAGACTTCAGACTTTCACTAGATGAGGTGTGTAACCCTGAAGTTAAATGACAGGTTTCCTAGCAGTAGGACCTACCTAATGAGAAAACTGTTGCCCAAATAAAACCTTCCTTCGTATTGTTATCCTTGCTGTTTCTTCTGTATGCACAATCTGAAGATTTCTACCAGCACAATTAACATTTTTGCCTCCAAAACGTTTTCAGCATGAAAGCTGAAAGCCATGTAGCTAGCGTGAATGAATTCTTGAAGGAATTGGTATTTGTATAGTATCAATTGAATAAATTAATCTCTGCAGTACTACAGAGGTTACAGGATGAGAGAGTTTCTGTTTAGTTGAAGTATCACACTTTAAACCTCAGTGATGGTCTTATACTCTCCTGTACTCCACTTGTCAGAGGGCTAGTTATGTATGACACAGCTTTCTTTCTAAATACTTGCAAAAGCAGCTTTGAAGAGGAAGGTTTGGATTAACCTTCTTATACATTGGTTTCAAAACTGAAAATGCTCCTTTCTCTTAATGTCTGAACACGCTTCAATGCCTGTTAACCGTAAGCTAATAGTTTGCCACTGGAGAGAGTCATAAGTGTTGTAAAATACGTAACTGAAGATGATTCATGCTGTAGTATTGCCTCACATTAAGGAAGCTAAATCTTATCCTGCTATAGGCTTTATGAATAGCACTTCACTGGTGTTTCTCAAGCATGTTTGTATGTTCTCTCCAACCCTTGGAGGGAAAAAAATGAAGCAGGAATTCCTCTAAGAATTTACCCTGCATGAGATTTTGATTTTATTTCCTCATAATTCCACTGATTCTCCTTTCCTAAGCCAGTAATGGGTCCAAAAGGTAGGAAGATGCTCTGTATGTCTTGTTTTACTGGGGAAGGGAGAAAGGCGTAGAGAAGAGGATGATTGTGTATTAGATCTCCTGCTGGTTTCTCTCTTATTTCCCATGGCATCTTCTTCCTAGCTTCTAGTTTCCCTCTATCTGAAAGGAAAAGTTAGAAGCCTAACAATTATTTCATGTGTACTTGAGGAAATGTAGAATCATCTTTATTGAGGAAATTCTTTGGAAGTGGACGTAAATTGTGGTTATATACCTCTATCTATCATATCTGTCTGACACACATGCTCTCCCTAAAACCATGTGCTGGAATCTGCTAAGTGAATTTCCAGGTCATTGTGGATGATGCTTTTTCTCAAGTCTGTATTTGATGTGCAGCATGCTAAAGTCACCTGTTCAAGGCTTAATAAAATTTCTTATTATCATTGTCCTGGTGCCTAGTAACAAGTGCACTTCCCTGCAATAGGCATGAGAATTGTCCCCTCTCCTCCACTGCCCTGCTAGTTTTCATGAAAATTAAAAAAAAAAATTAATTATCCTTGAGATTTTGTTTTTTCCTGTCATATTTAGGTGAAATTAGACACTATTTTCAGAGGGCTGGTGGGAGGGTGGGAAAAGCAGGCAGATGAGCACAGTGCTTGATAACAAAAGTTGTAGAAGACCAGACCAGAATTTTGCTTCAGCTTCTGTTGATGTGAACAGGGTGTAGTGGTTTGGCAGTGCTATAAGAAATCATAGAATAGTTAGGGTTGGAAAGGACCTTAAGATCATATGTTGATCTGTAAAATATGTAAACCTGTATCTTACAATTAATCTCTTGTACCTTTTGCAGGTGGAGATTTACATTTTACCTCTATATATTTACCTATGGAGTACGGTTCCTGAAAAAGGTAGGCATTTATATTACTATGCTTTCATAACACATCACAAATCTGTTTCAAGACTTGCATATAATATAAAGCACAAGCATAAAACTCACATTCACAAAGAATAAAAAATGAAATTTAACTTGCATTTGTAAAATGAATTGCTACTGACATTGGTAAAGAATGTAAGTTCTTATCAATGCTTACTGGGGTAAAAACTCCCACAACTGGTGTAGCAACATGCCTAGGTTACTTTATTACTTTTAATTATGAGCGCTAAGCTGGCAGTAAGGTTCACCACAATATTAATCTCAATTTCGGTATCATCCTTTTTTAAATGCCTGTGGCAGAGGTTCCTTTTTATTAAAAACCAAAATCCATTAATGTATTAGAAAATGCTTTTTATTTGCCTGTTCTTTATCTGACATACTGTGGAAAGAAGTTTCCATGGAGTTTCCCATCAATGCTGTGTTTCTGGTGATATAAGCAGAGAAGGGTGTTGATAGCTTCTAAACACCCTGACGTAGGTCTGTTAACCCTGCCACAGGTGGTAATATATATTTATGGTGCAAGTTATTTTTTACAGTGTGACTAGTTCACAGAGCTTTTGTGCAAGTGAGGCCATATTTGTATAATTCTGAGAGGTGAAATTAGGGGGAATGTGTGGTCTCATTGTGTTCACGTAATTTTACAATCTTCATTTTGGACATGAAACGGACACAGAAAATGGATCCTGAATGTTTCTGGTACTTTGTAAGTAAAAATAGTTTTTAAAAAATCCTCATAATTTTTATGATTGTAATTAATAAAGCTGTCACAGGTGCCAGGCAAGTTGGTGCTAGTAGGAATGATGATATGCCTGTCCAGAAAGGGCACATCAGAGCCTTCTCAGCTATCTAGCAGCAATAAGACCCAGAGGAAGTGTGTACACCAGTCCTCCAAACAGACCAGGCAATAAGTAATGTGCAACCTCTCACTGCCTTCTTGAACATTTACAATTTATGTGTGCTTCATCCATTAATGTGCTTTATAGTCATGATACTCTGTTTTCTGCCTTTGATTCCATCCATGTCTGTGGTAGGAAATATGAGAATAGTTTTCATAAGCAATTGTCACAACCTAAATTGTCAGCCTGTGGGTGTGTAGAGAGCATGACTGTGGGTTCACAGGATTCTGTAATACACAAGGACACTGAAGCTTTGTCTTCTGAATTTCTTTACTTTATTACAGATTACCACAAATAATCACATTGATACATTTGCAAGGATCACAAAATCACTACTACAAAACATACTTATGATTAAAAAAGCAAATCTCTCTCAACACGAAGAAAATGTCCGTTCTATGAAAAACTCTGCATACCAGCATTTCTAATGACTAAGAAGAATACAGTAAATGCATGCTTCATTACAAACCATTGTGAACTGTTTCTAAAGGCTGAGCTGACATGCAAAGTGCAGGGTGTCTTCCTCCCAGTTCAGCTGAAGTTTGAGGAGGGCTGGCTGATATAGCATGTTTGCTTGAACAAGGTATACCTCTACTGTTAGTTGCTTAACAAGGATCAGCTGTGTAACTTTGATGTAATTTTAACTTCCAGTATGTTTAATTTTTACAAAAAGAACTTGTTCATTATGTAATTGTGTATGCATTGTTAATTACTCATTTTTACACAGTGTTGCAAATGAGTCTGGCGGCATTTTATGCTATTGTCATTATTCCAGTGTTCTGCTTTATATACTCCGGTCTTTCACATGGAATGTATGCAGATCAACAAAATTATGACTGTGATTGTATTTGTATTTACACCATCTCCCTAGCAATATCGTGTAACTAAGAGAAAGTGCAGGCTTTTTGCTGTTCATCAAAACCCAAAGATTTTGCTCCATCCACTTGCGGGAGGAAATCTGGGTTTGCAAGGTGTAAAATTTAGACTCCAGAATCTGGAGGAGTCGCTTCCTTCAGAACTTCACTACAGTGCCAAAGTGGATAATGCTTTTTAGTTTGTCTTGGTCTTCTTAATGGAATAATTTCAAAGAAACAGTTAATTGCTTCCTTAGGAAGCTCATGGGAAAAAAAGTTAAACGTAATAAATTTTCTCACAAATTCGATAGAAAGATCTTTCCTTCAAAAAGCTGTTTTGCCTGGAGAGAATGTCAGTCGTGTCGTGCTGTGTTAATGCTACAGTAGAAATTTGCATCCTTTCAAATAAAAGTTCTGCTTTAGACCATCCCTAATATGCCTAGTCCAGAAGACTGATAAGCATGGTGAGTAAGCCCAGGTGCAATGGTTGTCCCAGCACTCTCACAACATATGCTGCCTTATTGGGAGAGGGTGAGAAAGAGTAAACACTACAGATGTTCCTGTTTGGAAGAATGGAATATGCCAGCAGCATAGCACCACATTAGAAACATTCATATTGGCTTTTAAAACTGAAACTAATGCTTAGTAGGTACATACTTTGGATCATTGGATAAGATATTTTGAAGCAGTATGACTTTCAAATGTCCATAAGAGTATATTTTTTCAAGAGTAACTGCATTTTGATGCTATTCAAATGGACAGAATGACTGGGTGTTGGTTTGTCCATTTCTGGAGAGTTAAGATGCCTGATTTAAGAAACCTGGTTTTGCCATCTTGAGTGGGAAGTGCTCCTTATTAGTTGGTCTCATGACTTCTACTCTTACGAGGTACTGCTTTTAGAAAAATGAACCAACTCAATAGTACAAAAGGCTTTTCTTAAAACACTACGCTGAATACATTGCCTCTTTTATAGTTTCTTTGTTGGCTCTTAAATTGCCAGGCGACAAAATACTCTGACTTCTATATTATTGTCCTTCCCCCCAACTTGACCTAGTCTTCTTGCAACCTGCCATTCCTTTGCTTTGCTGCATATATTCCTAACCTGATGGGTACTTGTTTACATTTGGCTCTCTTAAATGTTCCTTCCTTAATTTAAGGATGAAATTTAGCTTTGCCTACAAGACTGGCATGGGGCCCATAAATTACTTAATCATCACTTTGAGTTAGTTTTGAGGTCCTTTGCTTTGTGCTGGCCCTTTGCCTAGAGATGAATCTCCCCTTTTGGATTCTTTCTCAAAACGTCTTTCTCATAATGCCCACAGTACATAAATAATTACTCCTTTATCTTCTACTGTCACCTTCCCTATTTGCTGCATGAAACAATATTACTGCATCAGTGCAGTATCAGAAGTGTGGGTGTCTGTGTTTCCTTGTTCCCATCCAACTGCCCAAGGAAGATCTAGTCAGGATACTCTAGCAAACCACCATTCTTGCAAAGAATATCGTTAGGTCTTCATGGCTTTGTAGATCTTGACAAGCTTATCTAGCTTTTTGGGAAGATGTGCCCAAGCTTAATAAGCAGTAATTAGCAGATTTATCAACTCTCTTCCAGATCTTGAATTGTGATACTGTCAGCATGGCATACATACCATAATTTATTTTTAGAATGGTAGTAACTAACTGCAGTAAAGTTTTACATTCGCTTGGCTAGAACATCTTGCAAGGAGGTATTTCAGCTTTGATTTTCACTTTCCTATAGATGCATATGAAAGCTAATAAAGCTGTCATTCAGAGCAATCATAGCTCTCTCTAAAATGCTGTGGCAAACTTGTCTTTGTTACCATCCATAGCAGCAGTTAATGGCAGCAGTTAATGGCTGATCTAGATAAAGAAATTTCTGCACTCACTAAAGCAACCCGTAAGTCTTTGTAGTAACACTGCACGTGCTGTGATCTGTCAATTCTTTTGCCATGCTATAGTTGCTGAGTGCATTGCTGGAGATCTAAAAACTTTCTTCTCACTGAAAGCTATATCTCTTTATCAAACTATTCTCTTGGGTTTTGTCTTTTTTCCCAGTGGCAGATATATGCTGTTGACTCATAAATAAAGTAACAAAAAAAAAATCTTACTTTGGTTGAAATGTATTTTCAAAAAAAATCTCAATTCACAGGGAGAAGTGCCTAACATAAAGCTTTGTCTTCAAAGTCTGCTCTGTTGCAACAGAACCTGTCAATCTATATGTTTTTAATACATTTTTATCTTAATGTTGTCTACAGGACACTTAGATTGGGCAATTTGCTCACTAAAGTTTACCCATGAACTCCTGAAAATCCTTTAAGTTGGGAAGGCAGAGGATTGGCAGTAGGATGTCCTGCATGTGGCTGTAGTTGTAGGCCATGGAATCGTGATCACTGACATTGCATATGATGGTTTCTAGCAATGTAAAATGCTCAAAAAATTGTGCTTCCACCCTCTCTCTCTTCCTCTGTCCATATGGACATCTGCTTCCCGCAACCTCTGGCTCGTAACAGCTGCTTCACACACTCTCTCCCACATCCTGCCAGCTCCACCACTGAACTCTCGAGGCAGCAGACCTTTACAGAGTTTGCACTGGTCTTGTCCTCAGTGCCCCCTAATTCAAGTGGGTGTATGTCAACTTGGTCTGTGTTGTGACATCATGTCACTCATGAAGGGACATTGTAAGAATTAATTTCTTTCTTATAAAATGTACTGTTGATGGCATACACCATATCCAGCTGCTTTGATTGTTTCTTGGGCCTAAAGAAACAGTAAAAGTGAAACTTCTACAATTAGTGTCTGCCACCTTCAGTAGAGGTGATTTTTAACTGCGGGGTGCAGCTGTGTCATTGGTATGTCTTACAAACATTTGTAGTATCAAGGAAATATATGCTTCTTCCAAGAATTACTCTCTTCCAAGAGGCAACTAAGTGTGGTAAGAGAGTAGGGAAGGCAAGGCAGTTGCTCTCTTACTCAGAAGTGGAGCACACATAGAGAAATAGCTCACAGCCTTCCAGACACTCGGCTAAATCATTGCATCACTTACAAATTGAATCTTAGTATGTATGTATAAGAAACCAACAGACTTCAGTCAATTTTTTTCCATAGTTATTAGTGTTTAATTATCATATCAGATATTTCTCCCTTCCCCAGCTGTCAGCCTTTTTTTTTCTCCTTTGCATCAAAATAAGTAAATGAATATTACATAGCTGGTTTAATTTTATAGGGGGATCTGCTGTCATTGTCTCTAACTAGTGAAGTAATTAATGACATGTCAATGTTAAAGCCTCTCAATGATTGTTTCCTTGGTCTTGGTTTCTTTTTAAATGTTCCTTATAAATTCTTAGTCCTTACTTTTTCAAATCCTCTCTAATGTAACAATTTCAACTGTAGCTATCTCAGTCATATTACCAAGTGGTGTAATAGTGGGATGAAACTTTCTGCTTTCCAAAGAATCTCTCGTTTTTAAGTGAAATATATGTTTTTCTCTTTTTCCAAACCGGAACTTCCGATTAGATGAAAATGAACTGATAACTTTCCTAGGTAATGAAATCAGATATTGGGAGATTGGTGGATTTGTCAGTCCACCCCAGCACTCCATAGCAGCGTATGTTTCAAGACATGCCCTTCAGTATGGTGGCTAATGCACTGCGGGGGTGAAATAGGTGATCATAATTAGGATTTGAGGTCACCTCTGTTGTTTCTGATACCTTATGAGAAGAGGCAATTGATGTAAATTAAGAGTTCAAACCAGTTCATTTTTCACCTTAAATATTACCATTTTCAAGGGCAGATTTGATCATGAATATTCTTCTATGTGAAGAAACAGACTGAAACACAGCTTTCAAAGAGAAGGTGACACTTTCTTTCATTACTCACTGCCAATTCCATTACTCACTGCTTTTCACAGCAGATTTAAATGTTTTTTAAATGAATTTGGGCTAAAGAGTAAGTGGCCCACAAAGTTCTTTAATGCAAAGCATTCACCTTCCCATCCACTCCTGTTGCCCCCATTCTTGGCAAAATAACAAATATGACCATCCCGTCTTGATTTTTAAGCTTCTAAAAGAGATGTTAGGTCAAGCCTCACAACTTTTTGGTAGCATGGAACAAAGCCAGTCCTTCCACCAAAGTACTTCAATGCTTCATCTGAAATGAAGCCCAAATAGAAATAGATTTGTGTTTTTTTTAGAACACCCAGAGACTCTCTCCATTGTAAATGTTTATTTTTTTATTTTATTTCTCTGTTTCACGCTTTACGTGTCAATTATAGGTATAAAAACAGAGTGTGGGGTTTGGTTTTAGTTTTACTTATTTCCATGGTTCTTACTGTTACATTGAGTGGTGAAAAAGTTGAATTTAATTTATTCCATGAGATGTACAGACATATACCCATACAAGATAAAAATCATAAAAGCCTAGAGTTAGAGGATCTTAAATGTAGATCTTACAAATTCTGTATTTACTCTTTTGTTAGCCTAGAAGTAAAAACAGTGATAAGAAATCATTGTCTATCAAACTAGAATTTGGGGGGGCAGAAGGTGTGTGTACTAGAGCCCTAGTAGTGTTGGGAAAAATTTCATCTTCATAGGTAATGCGTGACAAGATAGCGCTAGTTAGTGGCTTAGAAGACCTGTGTCCGAATCAATCTGTGGTGTAATAACATGAACTCTTAGGCAGAGGTCTTTGGCCTAAAGTTCATAACTGTAAAATATGATTATGAAAATATGATATGGCCCTAAGTCTTTATCATGATAATATATACTACAGCATTCTTTATGTCTTTGTAAATAACTAATATTTGAAGTGTATCTTTTGATACCTGACCAGTTATATTTCCACTCTGATCATGTATATGCAAATTCTTCCCCTTTCTGACTGCAGCTGAGATTTTTCAGCACTTCCATTTATTTAATTTGCATAAAAAATAACATTTGCTTCAGTGATAAAGAAACAGAGTAAGAATTTCAGGTTTGGATTGTTGCTTGCTTGTTGAACCCTGGTGCTGAGCAGTATCCGTATAATGTTGTAGAATAAAAAAAACTTCACAAACATCTGGAAGAAAAACTTCCAGGTGACATATGGTGACTTTTCACATTCAGTTTCTTTAATTGCCCATGAGAATTACAAATTCACAAAAGAAAGAAAGAGCATGAATTCCCTGCAGTGAGTGTCTTCTGAAGGCTGAATTGAGACTTAGGAACCTAAAACTGAATGTAGGTATCCTGCTGGGAAAAGGACCATCTGCCTGGATAAATAAATAACTTGTGACTTGCTCATTTGCAAATTCAGAGTTGAAGTAAGACTTATGATATGAGGATGCTGTGGCTATGTTTAAAAAAATGCCAGGTGCAACAACACATACTGTATGTATGTGGCTGATGGAATGTCAGTTCTGCATCTCCCTAAGGAGTCATCCCATACAACAGAACCGTCTGCCATACAATTGCAACTGCCGGTGATGCAGATACATTGCAAAACAATAGGAAAGCCATACTGAAGTGTAAATTTGACTCCAAAAGCCTTCTCAAGTATCATAAATGTATGGAAGGCACCTAGAAAAATAGTAGTGTAGTAAGGAGGAAAAAAAACCCCGAGAGGTAGAGCTCCACTTATGTTGTTGTGAAAGTTCCTCTTGAAACTATAGAATGTTTCAGAAGAAGAAAAATGAGTGCTTATCCTTGTGTGTGCAGTAACCACTGAGCTAGCCAATTACTGTGTGATTGGACGTTTTATTAGTGGCCTACAGTTTCTATGCGCACTTAGAGAGAACCTGGTTTCCTAACACTTTTTTGTGAATGAGGGTACTTTGTCCTGCTGCTCAGCTGAGTTGGCATGTTTTTTGCCTCTTTTTGGAATAAAATAGGAACAATGATACATGCAGATGTTACAGCTCTGGGAGAGTAGTATAGCATTTGCAGATGCTATTTTAGATTACTTACAATAAAGAATTGTAGGGCCTAAAGTCGGACCACATTCATTTGAAATACAGAAAGGGAACTTGTTACTCCATTGTGCGGTGACTGGGTTTTGACGTTGTTTCTGTATTACACTTCACCTCCATCTCTTGATTATTGAGATTGTTAATCTTGGAGGAAGTAAATAGATTTAGATATGCATAGCAACTTCAAAGAATTGTTGTATTTGGGAAAACAGGCATCTCAAGATCATGAGTTCATATCCCTTTGGGAAATAAGACTTGGACACAGGAACAAAGGGATGTTTACCTGAAATGGAGTCTCATTTGCCCTTCTTGTTTTGGAGTTTTCCTGCTATTTCTCTTTCTGTCAATTTTGCAGCTACTTTGGTGTTAAACTGTTTAATAGCTTCACTGTTTGCTATGTCTTGCATCTCTTTCACTGATACATCATCTTCAGTTTTCTTCACTGAAGGTCTGTTCTGCTTGTGATCATATGTTCAGATGTCACCAAATACATCTCCATTTATTTTAGCTGTTAAATAAAAAAAAAATCACAAACAATAGTATATACATCATCATTAAATGAAATGTGTGTCTTAGCTTCTGATCTCTAAGCTGGTAAGTTGGTGATGGTTCATTTTAGTCAGGTTCAGGACCTAATTAAAACACAACTGCTGTCACTCTTTTTGCTCTGATTAGTCATAGTAAGATATTCTGAAGGACCTCCAAGGGGTGGTAGACTCTTAGTTTTGTCCAAAGTAGTGTTACAGCTCAGATGCTGCCCGAAAGTTACTGGGAATTGAGGAGTTGCTATTAGCGTAAAATTGCTACAGCACTTCTGTGTGCGTTTATGTTATTTAATCTTCTTTCCTTTAAATAGAAACTTTACTTAAAAAGACAAGTAGATGAAAACCACACACTGCTGGTGTTATTCCAAAGTTATTTACATTGTTGGAAAATTACAGTTGAATTGAGTCACTTTTACCATTTTAAAGAGCAAGTATGTTATCTCTATTGTGAAAGACATATTTCATTGTACTCTCTTCACCTGTTTCTTTCTCAGCGATATAGGGTCTCAGCGGGCTTGTGGGATGCTCAGCATACATTGTAAATGCCTCCCTACACTGACTCAGTAAGGTAGCTTAATTCAGTGACAAATTACTTCGTCTAATAAAGAAGGAAGGTTCTAGTTTCCCAGCTTTATGTGAATCTATTTTGACACTGGTGCTGTTTTTTCTTAATTGTTCTTTTAAGAGCGAAGTTGTATGGCAATGGAGCAATAGGAAGGTACAGGTTTGGTTGGTTCCTTGTTTGTTTGTCTCTTTTCCTGACCTGGTTTATGTAGCCTTGCAAAGACTGATCTGACCTTGGAAAGTCCAGCATGAGAGAGATCACTGATAGTTTTTCTACCCACTGTACAGAATTTGTTTTCTGGCTTCTCTATGCAGAAATGCCCATGGAAACAACATGGATTATCTGAAGATGAGTAGTTGGGAGGAGATACAGCTTTATCCTTGCAGTTTCCCTGGAAAGGCTGGTTTGTCATAGTGCCTGGTTTCCCTGTGGTCAGTTGTTTTTTTGTGCAGTTCAGGGCTTGTTGGGCACTGAGAGTGGACTGTTCTGGGAAGAAATTAGATTTGTACATAATGTTATATAGCCTTTCCTTTCCTGTATACTCCTCAGCTACCTCATATGTCAGTATTTCCTACTTTCTTCTTTCCTTGTCAGATCACTGCACTGCTTTTCCCCACTTCTTAAAACTGACTTTATTAATTTGGGAAGTGGATTTGGGAATTCTGTAAGTCTGCAAGTTAGGTATGTTCCTGTGGACTACAGAAGGGCTGCCTCTTTCATTCCTCACTTTTTGCCTTCTCTTTATAGTGATCATTTTATCCAGTATCAACGCGTTTTCCCAAAGAAAAAGATAGCTATGACATTGATTTAGTTCTTGGGTCAGTCATGGTCCATTAGACTTGCATCAGGATCTTTCTTCCTTCTGGAAGTTGTTTGTTCCCATCAGTTCTCTAAAACATGAAGAGAATAAATAAGGGGCTTTATCTTTGTACACTGCGATTTCCAAAGTGCTAGTGAGAACAGGATTGGGGGTTCTGCCTCCCTTACTGGTATCTTCTCTGTCACCTTGTGGTTCAATAAGACAGAGGGCAGCTGGATTGTGATAGAGCAGCTCTGGAGGTGCAGGGAAAGCAAGCCAGAGTGCAGCTGCTTTGAAGCCAGCTGGTCTTTCTCAGTTGTCCAGTGACTCTTCACTGTACTCGTGCAACAGGAGATACACATGGAAGCCTTTTCAAAGAAAGCCTCATGCTGGTTGCAACGTTTTATTGAGCATGATTTTTAAGAATGCTTTTGAAGTCATCCTGCCGGTGTTGTGGGAGGTGTGTTGTAGTGAAGGTGACTGCGTCTGCCAAGAGCTGTTTGGATATTAAAGCAGAGCATAACCGTAAATAGTTTTCCTGAAGTCACTGATTCTGTATAGATATTGCTGAAATGGATTCTTTCAAGCTTCATGATAATTTTTGTAGTTGACATTTCAACTGTTACACTTACTTGGGAAGCTGTGCTGCATTTGTGGTTACTGTGCACATCAAGTCATGATACTGTGAGGTCTACAGTGGAGTGGAGCTGCTAATAGAGAAGAACCCTGACTGTGCTTTCAAACAAGCTTATGTTACTTCCTTAGTTGGCATTGGATTGAGATATGAAAAACTGTCATTTCCTCTTGCTGCACCTGCTGCATATAACTAATGCTTCTGGATGTTTTGCAGAACAGAATAGTGCAAGAAACACGGCATCTTGGAAATATTTATACTGCTGTTTGGAATATGTCTGACTGTCTGATTCTTGATTACTTAAACCAGGCTAAATTTTTCTGGCTTTAATGCTGAGATAGCAAAGCATGAGTTTGTGAAATATCTACCATCTTGGTTTAGACCAGAACTGACTCTAGAAAACAACATGGCAAGAGCTTGAAGTGGGAAGTTTGCATCCAGAGCCCGTGCTGCTGCCCTCTATCTCCTTCATTCTTGATTTACTGGAAGCAGGCGTTCAGTTGGGAACTTTTTCTAGTCTAGACTGCATCTGTTGTGATGTTTCCTTCCCACATTACACCTGAAAGGTTGTTATATTATCTATTACTGAAACCTTGTAATTACATTTGTTCAGTAAACTTATCTGCCCAATACTGGATAAATACTCTCATTTAAATGAAGAATGTCAGAGGCCACTCTGGAGCCCTTTTAACACAATGCTGATATTTGATACCTTACTGTGCTATTAACAGAGGGATAATGTAATATGTATGCCACTAAGGGAGGAAATGAAGCCTGTCTTTTAGCAGATTGCACTTGCTTTAAAATTGATGTGGACTCTCTGGGTTTTTTATAACTTTTTTTTTTAATCAGAAAATAAGTTGCTAAGTGATGAAAATTGTCAAGCTAAAATAATTTTGGATGTTAAAATCAAATCAAACTCATTCCTTTCTGTGGAAGTTGAGCTGACCATTAGGTGCTAAATAAAACAATATCTAATTCATTGTTGCAAGCAGGAAAGAACTCTTGTGTCAGTCTCCTGAAGGATGCTGTTGTGGAAAAAGGGAAATGTCACATTACATTTTTAAATAAGCATCATGAGTGGGAAAGGTTTCCAGTAAGAGCACAATTAGATTTCATCTAAGGGAAAAGGAATTTCTTTCAGATGTCTCTTCAAAAGGGCATAAAAATTGTTGAGGGCATTTAGGAGAGATTAATAGAGTGCTTTGGATGCCTGAGATATAAATCATGAGTCATGCTGTGAGAAAGATCAAAGTCAGTGGAGAAACTTAATTTTAAATTACTCCAACCCTTCAGTGTACATCAGCAAAGAAAATGAATGCATTTTGGACAAGGAGGATTTGTAAGAGAAGGCCTGTCAGCATAGGAAATAATTTATTGTGTAAGCTGTTGAAACTTAAGATAATAACTGGATCAGGCAAAAGAGGATAAAGCTAAACTGGCTGGCAGAATTTAATTGTGGCTAAAAGGAAGCGAAGTTTTTCAAAGAAACAAGGAGAATATTGAAATAACCTAATTCGTCTGTAGGACACCGATGGCAACAGGACTTTCAAATGTAGACAATGGGGACAAATTTGATATAAGTAGGAGGAGGAAAAGCAATGCACTAATTAAAAAAATATATCTAGAGTTGAGTTTCAGTTTGTCTGTTTGGAATCCAGCTGGGAGTATTTAATAACATCAGAGTAATACATAAATGCTCTGTAATCAGCCATTTGGAGAGTTACGCTGGTACTGAGCCATATCAGCATCTCTAACTACTTGTACATTACACTGCTGTTCAGGACAGTAAAAGAAGGGCCGCCAGACCTTGTGTCCCACTGTTGACTGGTTGCCAATTTTGACTTAAGCACAGTATTAATCATCTTGACAACCCAGCTTTCTGATAGATTTTTTTCAATTATCTATATATATAAATGTCAAATCTAGGGAAAATACTTCCCAAAGCATTATATTTGGGCAGTTTTATGATAAAAATAGTTCTAATTTGTCAGGAAACGATGGTGGTTCATTCATACCTGTAGCTAAGTATTTAGCATAGCACTTCTCTATTGCCGGGAGCTTTTCATGTTTTGCTATTCAGATGAATGAAGCTGTTCCATTTTCCACAGCTAATTAAACCTGAAGCAGAATACGTGTCTGGATATAAGAGCAGGTTATTAATAACCTGACTGATGTTGTCCTTTAACCTGAGTTGCCATTATTTAGTCAAATTCACTACTGAGGCAGTGACTTGGAGCAGAATAACTGTATTTAAGCTAGTATAACCTATAGAACAATACGCATTTTTACACTGTAAGGGCTTTGAGCCATAAAGCTGCTTCACATTACCCTTAAAGTTGTAGGGAAAATAAACTTGGCAGTTAAATATATTACTGGTGAGAACTTTTTTTTTCCATATTGTATGCCCTTTCAGTGCTACCTCATTACACCTCTCTGGGCTTTCTCATTTCTCCTATTGATGGTCTCTTAAGCGTATGATTTTTATTGGAGTCACCCTCCTAACAAGGTATGGTTTGCAAATGTAAACCTCAGCACTTTCTCTACAAACTAATTCCAGACCTACAGTTGTATATTTTCTTTTTAAATAAAATAAATTCATAAATGCCTGCAAATTCTAGGCTAATTGATGTGATCTGGCTCTACGATCAAAAAATATAAGGCAGCTGTAAAGCTAACGGGTTGACAACTGCTTTGCTTCACCAAAGTGTTAGCAGGTTTGGCTGAATGTATCTGCTACTTTTTATGCACTCTTCTTACACTGCAGATAGGGAACTACACAATACACTGAGTAGTGTCACTGGGAAACAGTGAACTCTAGTCTGGCTTCCAGAATATCTATATGGACCTTCAGCAGCTCTAACTGGTCATAGGACCGCTGGCTGCCCAACTTGCTCATGATAAAACAGTCCTTGAAAATGTTACCATTACACATGTAGGCAGAAGTTTTAAAAAGTTTTGCTTACTACAAAGTAAGTAACAGAGGAAGTGTCAGAGGAAAAGGGTGCATGCATGAGAGCAAATATTTTGATGGCTGGACGTGGTAAAGGGACTGGTGGTTGACTGGTCAGAGCAGAGGGAGGAGACGTTAAAACTGCCAGTGTCTCCAGATGACGTGTTCTTCACTTCTGTTCACTGCATGCAATGCCTCAATATTAGGATCCTTCCAGATTCTCTAGGATTATCTGTTCCTTTTGCATCTTCATTTTCCACATAATTTTAAAGTTGAAATGACACATTTATCAGCACAAGACATAAACACGAGATCTCTGTGCATCATACATCCACTTTTTGCTTTAAATATATGTGGTGCATGGAGCTTACTCTGCCTTTCTGGAGATGATTTTATGTAAATAAATGAAACTTGAATTCACATTTTTCCTAAGAATATTTTTGTGCTCACACATATATTTGCATTTGAAATGTCAAGTGCATCTCCCAGTGATTGTTGTTAATCTTGGTCTTTTATGCATCATTCCGTATATTTTATAGTTTCCGATTAGTAAAGTATCATTTTTAATTATGTTTCAAATCAGCAGTGCAGATTGCTGGGAGGAAAGGCTGAGCATTCTTCATTGCAAAAGCATTTTCCCCCCAACACCTCATTTGTGCAGACAAAAAACACTAAGCTCTAGAGAAAAAAAAGCAGTTCTGCAGAAACTTGTAACAGCTTGCTTTGTCACAATATATGAGATGAGAACCTCAGGAGGTTCATCAGCAATGTGTCACATTGTCTTCACTTCTGTTGCCAGCTTTGCCAAGAAATAGGAATGACTGCTTGGGTTTGTGAAGAACTTATGAAAATGCTGTTCTTGGTGTGAGAAGCAACCACAAAGCAAATTGCCAGTCACTGAAAGGAAGAACAAGCAGAAGGTGATGCAAAATAGTAGCCATGGATTTTGTTATTTTGCTGAGTTCTCTTCGTCAGCATATCAATGTGGTGTTTTGTCAGACTTTTGTGACTTTCGTGGGTAGAGGGAAATATACTCAATTTTGAGGCGTAGGTAGCTGAATGCTGTGTTTCTGGCATCATTTTGCTCTTAAAGTTGTGCCCAAAATACCTGTCACAAGTGGCCAGTAGACACTGGAAACTGATGTATTTTTTTTGCATCAGTGAGACTTTAGTATGAGAAATACTAAAGCAATAGCAAAACAAATACAACACCAGCAAGTGATGGTGTTAACATGGTTCAGATCCTTTCTTATCCAGGGTAATTTTTTTGGAAGATTACAAGAAAACCCTACATTTGCAGGTAATCAGAAAAAGTTTCCAAGATATCATAAATCTCAAGTCCTTGGAGGCCTGTCAAATCAGTGGAAGACAATAGAAACTTTGAAAAGCCAACTAAGAATGTTGTTGTTGTTCCCTTGTAAATCTTCTTCTAAAAATCAAGGAAAATGAGGAAGAGTTTGATTTTTCTTTCTCCTGGAGAGGAAAATGCTGCAAAATATTGCTGCTTGTGAAAAAGGAAAGATCACTTTCTGTGACTTGTAAAACAGTTAACATCAAGGAGATTTTCTGTGGTCAGGAAGAAAACCAGATTTTTTTAGGTTGTACATTATATGCAGAAACAAATGTTTTCAGGGATATATACTCAGCTTAACAGACAAAGACTGCAGTAGGCTACGCTTCTACTGATCCCCACTGAGCCAAGTAAGAAGATGGGGAATGAAACTCAGGGCCACTGTGGAATTTGTGTTTAAGAGATTAATTTATTGAAAAATCTCTTGATTTTGCCATTAATGGGTGGAGTTATTTTTACACTAGAATAAAAGCTTCTGGGATGGGAAACTACTGAAGGATGCTTTTTGTGGTGCCTGGTAATCTGACTCTCTCTCTAATGTCAGCAGCCATTCAGTATGCCATGCCAAGAGGGTGCAGGTGTTGCAGAAAGAAGCAGCAAGCAAGCAATTTAAGTAATTCCCCTCTAAGCGAATGCTTGTTCAGCCAAGTGATGTGCAAGAGGAATGCTGATTATTATATTGAAAAAGAAAAAAATGCTATAATGCCTTGCCATAATTGGGGGGGAAAAATACTGAACATTGTGATACTATTTAATTTAAGCACATAGAAAATAAATAAATAAAAAACCCAAACCCCAAACAAAACAAAACCCAAATACACAACACCCCAATACAAATGTTAATTATTAATAATTGTCCTTCTGCTGGTGTGGTTACTAAAAGCCTTTAATTTTCAGTTGAGGTGGAAGAGAGGTGGAAAGCGTTACATATGTCTATATTTTGTAGTCAACAGAAAGATTGTAGTCTCTTTCTCACCTGCTGTTACAATTTTACTCTTAGAGAGTGTCCTGGTTTAAGCCACTATAATTCAACCAGCTCACTCACTCACTCGCCCCTCTTTCTTCCCCCCAGCTCCTGGGGGTATGGGGAGGAGAATTGAAAGAATGCAATTCCCACATGTTGAGATAAGAACAGTTTAGTAACTAAGGTATAACACAAATCACTGCTGCTACCACCAATAACAATAATGACAAGTCAAATACAAGGAAAGAATGCAATTGCTCACCACCCAGCCTGACCAAGCAGTGCACTCCCCCCATTCCAGGTCTCTGCCCTCCATTTTTACATCATGGGCATGACGTGCTGTGGTAGGAAATAACCTCTTTGGTCAGTTTGGGTCAAGTGTCCTGTCTCTGCTTCCTCCCAGCTTCCCCTCCTCCCCAGCAGAGCATGAGACTCAGAAAATCCTTGGTCAGACCAAAACACTACCAAGCAGTAACTGAAAACACTGGTGTTATCAGCGCTGTTCCCGGGCCCAAAATCAAAAACACAGCGCTGCACCAGCTACCAAGAAGGAGAAAAATGACTGCTGCTGCTGAACCCATGACAGAGAGATAAGCTGTAAAGCTCAGAATATGGTAAGGTGTCAGTCTGCATGAGCAGGAGGTGGTGTTCTGCTTGCAGTGGGAGAAGGCAGCTGCTGTTGAGGAAAAGACTGTGCATATGTCTTACGTTATACTTATGTATCAAACAGTGAACATTAGATCTAGGGATGAGATCAAATTACACACAGCATTTGGGGGGCCAAGTAAATGCTAATCAAGAGGAAATCTGGCCTCAGTTGTACCACTTGTTTCTGTGAAGAGGAAGGACCTGCTCTAGATTGATGAATGCAGAGATATCTTTGCCCATATCAGTCCAAAATAAATGTGGTGGGTAGAACTTTGCTAACAGTATGTATTATTTTGAATTTAATTAATAGTGCTAATTTCAGTTCCACTTATTATTGCTTGTAGCTGTGAGAGACAAATTATGTAAAGCTGTATCCAAATGTATTAACCAAGCCAGATAAAATCTGCCTTTTGAGATTGCAGAGTAGTGAGCGCAGTGAATGCTCAGGATTTCTGTATTGTGCTGGTGTTTGTTTCACAGGGTCAAAAATCTATTTTCAAAAGCAACTTAAAATCTAGTTTTGGACTGATGCTGCCTCATTTTGGTTTGAAATGTGGATTTAAGCATAAATATGCTTTTGTGCAATATGGGGGTTCTGTCATGATGTCCCTGGATTTTTACATGCTGTATTCTGGTAAAAACATCAGGCAGGTTGTATTTCTTTATCTAATGGACAAGTCAGAAGATTTTTGTTACTTATCTGAGAATTTAGAAAGAACCTATTTGGGAGTTACAACGTGCCTCTGTGTGTGGTCAGGAGTAAATCAGATGCATAACGGCTCTCTCTAATACTCCAAACTGCTAGGGCAGAAGCTACTCTGTGGAGACCTGGGTTTTGCTTAGTGATATACTTCTGGAAGTGGTTCTTCAATTTGCTACTTTTTCAAGTTTATGGACTACAGAAATTAAAAATTAGTGCCAGCAACACTGTATTTATTAGTTTTTTTCACACCTCTTATTTATCTGTCGGCTCACACTTCTAAGGGCAAAGCAACACAAGGGCTTGTGGTTGTGACTTGCAAAATGGGATTTCTAGTTGTGCTGGATGCAAGGAAAAATGATTCAGTTGCTGATACAGCAACCTGAAGTGACACGAACTGTGGGACTAACTCCAGCTGCCCAAAAGCAGTTACTTTGCAAATTTATGTGACCTATATGTAATATATTTATTTACAGATATAAGCTGATTCTATGAAATGGGCGTGTAATTCACTTTAAATCCATGACATGCCTGATACACACATCTGATGGTTGGCTTGCTCACAGTATGGGAAAGTACTTGCTCATGACATGTACAGCTCTTATGTGTCTCTGAGAACCTAGCCTGTGGCCTTTGTGTGTTTCCTGTACTTAGTGGGTTCTTCTGGTTAGATAAGGATGAGGAGGTGTATTCTTTGTTATTTTTATTACTGTATGATGAACCAAAATTTCTTATTTTAAAATAATAATACTTCATCAGGTGCATCTGTTTCCGCACGGATAAAAACCACAAAGAAACACCTTTCAGCCGAATGGGCTGTAAGGGAACTGATCACAGATGGCAGGTTCTTATTGTACTACATTTTTTACCCCCTGCCCTCCATTTAGTAGCAAAACTGACCTTTCACATGCTTGGTATTAGCAGCACTTTGAGGAAGACAGGCAGTTTTTCATTGCTTTGGGGCTTCTGAAAGCCAGAGCCCAATTAGAAGCTTTTTCTAAAGATAAATGAATGAGACAGCAGATGCAAAACAACCCGAGGCTTCTGGCTAAGTGTGCAGACATCTCAGATAATTTGCTTTTTTGTTTTTCCAAATCCTCAGTCATTCCCTTGTCTCAAGAGTAGTTTTATTTCTGAAGGAGTTCTTTAAAATTACTTCTTTTAATCACAGAGTTGGAGAGGGGTTTGATGGAGCTTTTGACAGATATTCCTGTAAGGAACCAAAAACAATAGAGATTTGTTCCTTAATACTGTAAATGACAGCAGATTCAACAGCTGTTTATCATCCTCCTCTGTCATTGGTACTGCGCTTATTAGGCACTGCAACAAAGTGTGGTAAAGCTTAAGTTTCCATCTTAACTCCTTTATGTTCTGTAAGGGAGGGTGTTAGCATTGTAAGGCTGATGCTTTGTGGCTGACATAATTGGAACTGAAGTTTTTAGTATTCTGTTTCCAGCTTAAAGACGCCTTTTGTTATCAGGACTTTTGCATTTCCTCTCTTCTCCAGTCCCCTCAGGTTCCTCCCTTCCTCAAGAGATTATGTACCAAGAACAAGAAGTGGAAATTTGGGTATTAAACAGGCAGTGGAAACAGCACACTTTATGTTCATCAAAAATGGATCTGTTGCAAAGCCAAGTCACTGACCTTTTCTTTCTGTCCATCATGGGACCTGTCAGGAAGAGCTGGGCTCTGCTTCACAGTGAGCTTGCTTGGTGTGAGGAAGTTCGTCGGTGTATCCTGTGAGCACATGCATGCTCAGCTGAGCACTGAGGATGTCAGTATTACGTGCTTTTTGATTAGTCCACCTTTCTTCAGTGTGTTTCAGCTTCACTCTGCAGACCGTGGGCTTTTTTAGGATTCTCTCCTTCCTGCTGAAACCTGCACAGAATATCCCTCAGTTGGGAGGTTCACAGAGGACTAAGCAATGCTTCTTGATCCAACTACAGCCATGGTCTACCTGGAGAATTTAGTGTCAGTCTAGGACTGTGTTCATTGTAGAGGTCAGAGGGGAAAGCTGTATTTAAACCAAGCTCTTTCTCTGCCTCTTTCTTAAAACCTTGCAGGGCAAGCATAGCCAAAGTCCCCTTCTGCTACAGCTGTTAGAGTCAACTCAAGAGATGCCAAGGCAAGTCAAGGAGAGGGAAAGTGAGGAGGAAAGAGGTGTAAAAAAGTAGTGTAGATGTCCTGCTCTCTTAACCACTGCTGCCCACATAGGATCCATTAAATTTCCAAACAGCTACCCAGAAGCATTTTGTGTGAGAAAGCAGCATGGTTTTCCAAGCCTTATGCGGCTCAGAAGAGGCAGATGTTCTCTCTGTCTTTGAGGCCTAATTGCATGTATTGTATTGTTTGTCAGTTTGTGGTATCCTTCCAGGCTTTGTGGTTATGGGTTCCTCCAGTGAGGCCTATTTTATTTAGCATTCAGCATTTTAATTACACATAAACCTCTATATCTGCAGCTCCTGCAGCAGGCATCTCTCTGAAGAAACCTTAAGATGTCATAATATTTGAAAGAGAAAAATGTGCATTTTTTGCTAGCACCTGTAATTTAGGTAGCAAAATAATTGGGTAGGAAGCATCTCTTACCTCTTTTTGAATCTGATATGAAAGACAGTTACAGCTTTTCAAACCTGGCTAAAACTATGAATTATCCTATAATATTTGGATTGATCTAATGTAGGCAGCTGTCAGACAGAAATATTTTAGCTTCCATATATTAGTAACACTTGCAGAGGAGCTGTCGCTCTTTCCAAAGACCCTTTTTGTTGCATGAAATGAGGGGAACTCACTTAGCATGGTAACTACTGTGGAGATACTTGAAAAAAATACTTGTCTGCATGAAATAACTGTTCCTAATAGAGAGGAGGAGAAGTTTGGATGGACTTTAACCACTGTTACAACATCCCTGTGAGAGTCTGTCACTTTAATGCTAGTATACTGCTCAGGTTATGCTAAGAATTATTTCTTGCCATTTCAGGAGCATTGGGTGTGCAAGTTCTATTTTATCATATTTTCGATGTGAAGGAAAATTGAAAAAAGAAACAGGAAGAGCCTTTAGTAATCATATCACATCACTGTTAACCAACAAAGGCTATAACAAGCTTCTGTAAGACACATCACAATTAGTATTTAAGTATCAGCTGGGAATTGGGCTATAGGTTTGAGTAACGTTTATCCTATCTTTTGATATGGTACAAATTCTCCCTGCTTAGCCTGATTCTCAGCCTTGGGCTTAACCTTCTGACTAGTGTTTGTTTTATTTGGTTTGCTCACCCACTGTGTTTTGCGTGAGTTTGTCATTATGTTTTGCCTGAGCTGAGCTGCTCCACCTGATGGTGAAAACAGGAAATGGCCGTATATCATGCAATGAGGGTTTATCTGAAAAAATGTAACGGAATGGAAGTATATAATGCTGTAAGGGTATGTGTGCCTTTATCCAGGAGACATACTAAAGATTTTCTGCCCTCTTTATACTGGATATAGAGCAGTTAATGTTATGTAAAGGAGTTGCACAAAGATCTTGAATCCACAATTTTATTTCATGTTTCTAACAAGATACCCTGTGTGTGGGTACTTGTACTGTAGACAGATGCTTCTCAAGAGTACAGATGCTGCCAGAACCAGAGATGTAGCTGTGCTTTGCAAGACATGCCTATCTGAAAGGAGTTTTCCTGCTCATGCACAAAAAGGGAAGTGTGGCACCTTGGTAGCTTGTGGTTTGGTCATGTTCTTATTACCCAATATGGAAATACTTAATGGTTGAGTATGTTGGGTAGAAGAGCTTGCCCATGTGGTAATTTCTGTCTCGAGTCTTTTTAGTTGCACAGAGGAGGAGGTAAAAATAAAGAACTCTGAAAGAAACAGCCTGCATACAAAGAAAGATTTAAAAGGCTCTTTTGCAGCACTGAAAGATAAATAATCAAATAAATCTTGTGGAAGCAACAAAGAAACGGGAAGCATAACAGAGCTGCATGCTCCCAAGTCTTTTAGTTTGCCCAGCTTTCTGCAGTGCAAGAGTCTGTAGATGCACTAAAGTAAATTTCTCTCTGGAACTTTCCATGTTGCCCTAAGATATAAGAGTCTTTTCTGTGTGATAGCAAGATCTATCATCTCTGGATGGTCATCTCTTCAGCCAGGAAAGCAAAAGGTATGATTTGCTATTTTAAACTGATGTGGCTGGGATGAAGGATGGATCCTGTATGGTAAGATGCTTATATGTAACAGCACATGTAAGGAACATTCTTTAGAATGTTTGAGCAGCCTAAGGCCAAAATTTCCTGTGCTATTAGGAAGGAAATGTGAGATCTGGCCACCTACGCACAAGCTGATTATGTTCAGCCTGCCCTCCTGCAAAAGTAAGGTCGTGGGCTGCCAACTAAAAATCTCTGTGAACAGGCAGATTGCTCTAATTCATGCTGTGAAACTTTGAGCAATCTCCTTGTTGTATTCAGTTTTCATAGCCTCTACCAAAAATTGCAGATTTTAAGCTGTTTCTACAGTTTTGTCCTTAATTTGTGTTAACTGTATACACTTACATTGCCCAAAATGGTGTGCACTAACCCTTTTTTTTTTTTTTTTTTCTTTCTTCTCTTTCACTCTCAGACACCCTGGCTCTGGAATACCAGACAGTGCTGGAATGGGTATCCATATCAGGTAAAAGTTACAGTGCTGCCTAAAATCAAATATCACATCTCTGCAGAGCTCTGCTTTTATCATGATGGGGCTTTGTGTCAATATGTTAGTGTCAGTGTGTTACTTGTAATTTAAGAACGCTGCTAGATACTCCTCATCTTGCTTGAGTTCAAGATGGGAAAGGTGAATCTAGCTGTCACACCTATTTTGAAATAAAACATGGGATCTGAAAACGTGTCTGAGATATCAAACCATGAAAGCAGACATTGGCAACAGTGGCAGAATGGTCATTTTTTAAAAAAGTTCTGAGAATACTTTTTTTAAGGTGTTTTTTTTTATTTAAATATTTTTTATTTTTTATTTATTTAAATATTTTTATTTATTTATTTAAATATTTATTTGTTTTTTTATTTATTTAAATATTTTTTTTATTTAAATATTTTTTTTTAAGTTTTAGTAAAGCGTTGGATTCAGTGGGTTGGGAAAACCCAGTATAGTTCTCGTAGTTGTTATACTGCATACAGAGTGAAACTAAATCTTTTCACCCTTGACCCTTTCATGGAGGGAAACCATGATATCTCTAGAATCCCCCTACATTATCATTATGTATGGGTTTAGAAATACTAATGATACTGTTAATAAAGCAGTTGACAATCTTCATCATTTTACTAGAAATGTTCCCCAGTGAGTTCTCTTCCTGTAATAGTTGTTCTTTACTTGCTCATGTTCTCCCTTTTTTAACCACACCTAGTTAAAAGCTCATTGTCAGCCTCACTAAATCAGAAAAAATTATACTGGCTCAAGAAATGGCTTTAAAAGTTTGATGCTGAGTGTACGCATTTTTCATAAAGTGTAAGCATATGTCTCTATTTAAATAGTCCACATAAAGTATTCAGTAGGAAACTAAAGGTTGTTTTTCAGCTGAAAAGAACTGGTCTGCAAAAGAGAATGGGAACAAGAGAGGCAACTGAACTGCTTCTTGCCAGTGGAAGTAGCTCATGCCTTGATTGGGTGCATGGTTGTGCCAGTGCAAACTGTTCTGGAGATGGTTCATTTAATCCCTTAGGAGATGCCCTCAGGAGCTTCTCTTGTGCCAGTGCCCTTCTCACACTGTAATGGAAGGCATGACTAGCAGGGAAGTACAATCACACAGAAATTAGAGAAGGTCCTAGGACTGTCTCTCTTAGGCCAGGGGCTAAACAGCTTATGCGTACCAGTTGCCTTCTTCAAAGTTGCCTCAGGCTGGTTTTGGTTGTGCACAAGTTCCTGTGTCTTGTTATTATTTTACTTTTAAACATCTGTGTAACCATGTTCTGTATCAAACAGGATGCCTGGATAAATTTATTTTATTTTCATCTTTCCAAATCTTAACATGTTCACAGAAAAAGGTTACATTATTTAAAAGCAGGATTTTGTATTACAGCCCTGTTTAAAGCTCGACATTTTCATCATAAGCAGATGCGATTATATGCTCATAGTATTACTTTAATCTGCTCTAGCATAATTTCTTTTGCTGAGCTTTAAAACCCACATTACTGATGTACAGCAAGATATTTGAAGTGATCTTTCAAAACAGACTTAGGAGTACTCAGAACTTAGTTTGTTCTAAGTTCCTAACAGACAACATCATAATTTTTGGTATTAGAGTATTATAATACTGTCAAGATTAAAATATAAAAAGAGGGTAGGTTGGGGAGCTTTATTTTTCCAGAGCATCAAAGTTTGAAAGAGGCAACCATCATAATTTTTCTTACATAGCATGCTTATGTATAATTCAGTAATCCCCCTGTGATTAAACATGTCCCACATTGACCTCAGCTGCCTGTAATGTCAGTTAGATTCTATTAACCTTTTTTCACCTCCATCTTTCAGCCACTGATGCCTGACCTTCATTATTACTACATAGTTGAATTGTCATTCTACTGGTCCTTAATGTTTTCTCAATTCATTGACATCAAAAGAAAGGTAAGAACAATGAGACTAAAGTCATTGAAAGCTTTAAACACATATCTTTCTTTACTTGAGGAATACCTGTATTACTTGTGCAATGAACTGGAAATACAGTTCTTTCTAGTCGCCACCTCTTGCACATACTCGTTGCTGAGAAATTGGTGTTGAAGTGGTTGTCTAATCTGTTTCTTGTTACTATGATGTGGAGTTTTTCTATGCATGGGAAGAAGAACCGGAGTACGCAAATATTCGAGGGGAAATAGCAGCTGAAAAACCCTTCTGCTCTTATACAGTGACCTGAATAGAACTGAACACATAGTAGTTAGTATATATACTGTTTCTTCTAAGAGTTAAAGGATGAAATATCAATGACAGAGCAAGACTACCTCATAAATTCACAGTACCACTTTGGTAAGATCTATGAGGGTTTTTAATTTATTCTACAAAGGGGTGGTATAAATAGGGATAAATTTAATGTTAAAAATTATGTTACATTTAATCTGGCCTTTACAGTTATGAAATTTGAAAGAGCTGATCCTTGCTATTAAGGAGCTATTAATGAAGAAAATAAAGTTCTGGCCTGTTGAAAAAGAGTTTTCCAGTATCGGTTTCACCCGATTCTATATTCCTTCATCCAAGTTCTCTCCTCCAAGGAAAGTGTTAGTCCATAGCAGAATAGACAGCGCAGTTATCATTCTGTAACAACAGCCCATTGACCTATTCTTGCAGGCTTTTTAAAATTTGGAAAATTATTTTTCTAAAATATTTGAAAGGATTTTGTAATATTTTATGTGCCTCCTTCACCTGTCAATTAGAAACTTAGAATGACAGGATAGATCATAAGCTGTACTAATGGAAAAATCCCTGTTTACTAGAATTTTAGCAGAAGTGTGAGTCTGAAAAGAGTAAATGAAGTGTTCAGGATGTCCTGAATAAGCTTATCTGCTATTTGGAACCACAGTGTGCTCCTGGGAATCTTGTGTCAGAACTACATACACAGAAAAACACCCTTCTATTTTAATTTCCAAATATTCTTGAGATTTCTACTTCTGAAAAAAAAATCCACAAGATTTAAATCCATATTAGAAGGTAAATTGTAAGCAAAACAACCGATTTAGGATAAATACATGTATACCCCTTGCTTACATCAACTGTAGATGCTAAATGTTTTGTTCATCGTGAGCTTGACATGAGTACAACTTCAGTGTTTAAAGAAACAGAGCTGCAGAAAAACACTGCTCAACAGAGCTGTATAATCATAGAATAATTGGGGTTGAAAAGGACCTTAAGATCATCTAGTTTAAACCCCCCTGCCATGGGCAGGAGATGAATTTAAATCAAGAGTAACATTGGCTAATATAAGTACGCTTCAGGTGCCAGAAATACTGAATAGCCATTTGTGGATTTATCAACCAAAACCAAACCCCTGCAGCAATGTTGCAGAATTGTTCAGGTTATTGATGCAGAAATGTACTGTGTCTCATCAGCCACCCTACGTTCATGTTCAGCCCTCTGCACTGTGCCATTGATTATTTTTAATTTTCTTTGTGTACCTCTTGAGGGAGAGGAAAATGTAACATCATTGCAACAGTACTGCAATTTTGTAGCACAATACATCTTTAAAGAATATTTAATTCTTGTTCTGACTAGTTGCTTTGCTCACATTGAAGAGTAATGGGAAGCTACCTGAACAGCATCTAGGCTCAGCACTGAAGTACACTCCTGAAAAGGGCCATTGGGAGGGTCAGTAATACCCTTCTCGTGTAACACATCTCATGAGCAAATGCTGTAGCTTTTTCCCTCGTGATCAGGGGAGTTTGTTCCCGCTGGTGAGCTGTGCACAGAACTAAAGCCTGATCCTGTCCATAGTACAGGTACAAGTAAACTACTGTTTGCAAGTGTGTTTCTCAGTAATATATAAGCGTCTTGTACTTGTTATCAGGAAGACTTTGCAACAGCCTACTGTGGAAATAGAATGGGAGATGAAGGCGGGGGAGTGGATCACGGACAGCTAAGTAACACCCCTGCTGCAGATTTGCAATGCTTGAACGAAGGGCACCAGGTGAAAGAGTGACAAATGAGACAAACACCATGACACCCATGCATCTGCTGTGTCTGAGAACATCCATCTCCAGCAGAGAGCAAGAGCACAATATCTGCAGTGCAGTGATAGCAAGTCAAAAGCCTTTCATTATAAGTACCCTGCAGGAGACAATGAAGATGCCATATTTATAAATAACCTATTAGATCACTGACCGGTTTGGACTGTGGAGGCAGTTCTTTTTAATAGTGTAAGCAAAACTACTAACTAGGAGGATCAGACTGGAGAAATGCAGCCATGTGCTGGTGTCACGTAGTAAAACTGTTCTGTGGCCAGGGGCAAGTGCAAGCTGTCAAGGAAACCCACAAGTTGAAAAATGTTATCACTGGGAGCTTAAAGTAGTGGACAAAAAGTAGTATAAGCTTGACAGACACCAGCTCTTGTAGCACCGTAAGTTCTCTTTTAAAGAACAGGTTTTCTTTTAAAAAATGTGGAAACCTCTTAATGTGCCCAATGTGTGATGTGTGAAACAGCACCCCTGTCAAATAAGGCTGTGTTTAACGGAAGAAGCAGGAAATTTGCCAGCTAATATCAGGTGCTATTGTAATACTTCATGACACCTTATACAAAGCAGATTAACAGTTCTCAGCCTGAGAAACCTGTTGATGTTTTCATGTTACAGTGAGAGGAATACTTTTATGTAAATTTTGATTAACATTTTAGATACTTTAAATTCAACGGTAGCTGTGTTATAGTCTGGGATGACCGGAAGTGCCCTGGCAGCCTCATGCACTGCAGGAATTCAGCCAACCACTTTTATGTAGCTGGGTTTCCCTCAGGGTGAGGTGCAGTAGGTCCTCTCTGAAAGCAACAGCATTCAGCATTGGTCTTTTACTTGCTGTAATCTCAAAAGAAATGTACTTGCTGTTTTCCGTCTTTTATTCCTCTCTAATAGCAAATCCATGACTTTAAAATTGCTTCCAATTGTTTTGCTGACTTTCAAATACCTGTTATCTTTATTTAGGTATTATAAATTCTACCAGATTATCTGTGCCTGGCTGAAGACGTGTGAGCAAACAGTTTAGGCTGTTGCACATACCTACTATTGGCATTAAGGCAGTGAATTGGGTACATTAACGTTTATGGTTTTATAATGGCATGTTGTTTGCTTCATAAATACTATGTTGCTGTAATGATGCTCTACACATAAGGGTTTTCAATTTCAAAGACTGCAACCTAATACAATTTTTTTTATCATCTCTGTCCAGCTTCCCATATTCCTGTAAAATACAGAATAAAAAATTAGGTCAGGGAGCTTTGCTACTCTCACAAGACCCTGATGGGTTTTAAAAGCCGTGAGGCTTATTTACGTGCTTTCTGGATACTTGAAGTATTGTTTGATAGAAAAACATTTGATGGGTATATTTATGGGTATATATATAACATTTCTATACAGTGTTTTAACAGGTTTGTAGAAGATCTGGGAGACCTTTTTGTCAGTTCACACCTTTTAGTTCCAAGCATTTGGCAATTCCTATAGCTTCTGTGTTTTACCTTTTTTTTTAATGACAGTTCATTCATTTCTAAAATGAAATAATCTGGAGCTGCCAACTTTCTTTAGTATTCCATTTTGATTCTAGAAAATGTATGCTATATTCCACTGAATTTGGATCCTAGATCTCTTTCTTCAAACTTAGTAAAAAAAGAGTTTCATAGAGCTGATTTCTTTTGTTTCAGAGGAAAGGAATTTAGATTGTGTACATTTTGCAGACCTTCACTAGAATTGTAATGGTTGAAAACTTTAGCTGGTAATATTCCCTTTCTTTGCTGATCTCTAACATAGCCCATTTCCAGAATCTGGAGTGACTAATGAAGATGTTTTGCTCTTCAGTGGCACTAATGCTCAGTAGCCACTTGGCAGTTGGTCAGTGAATGTGACATGTTAAAAAAATGTGGGCAGCATAAGTCTTGATCCCAGAAGGTTTTTCTAGAGGTTGAGACCCATGGGGCTTCTCTATTGTCTGATCTGTGTTCTTCCCATTGATGGTGTCAGGAGTAGGTTCTTTCTCCTATTCTTAGCCATGTATTTTCATGACACAGGCACATGACATCCTTCAGCAGTTACAACTGGAGGCTATAAATCTGCTGTAAATAAATGTAACTTGCACAAACATACAGTTTGAAACAAATTTTAAAAAAGAAAAAACCCATTCCTGTACAGCTGCTCCTCTGCCATGTATGGGTGACAGTGCTTGAATAATCTGGGAACACAAGTACCACTTGACATTATGGGGACTTGTACCATTAGTTTCCATGTATTCATTACCCTACATATAATTAAAATCTAGCAGGTCGCGTCTTCAAAACATAGTATTAGTTACTGATTTAAAGAGGAAACAGGAAATAAAGGACCAGAAGTACAAAAGCAGTCTTATTTATATCACTGCTACTTTTATCTAGCAGTTTTCAGTAGGTCATTACAGCATCTCTTTTTCAGAGCTGGCAGAGTAAGATAACTGTGTCTTTCAAGAAACATTATTAGAGAAGGAGTTCCCTGGGCAGCATTTCTGTAAGTAGGCTTCTTGTAGAAGTGCAGAAGACTGCTGCCCAAGACCATTAGGGCTGCTTAGGAATAATCCATATTGTCAGAGTGCCTTGAAGAGTTCCCAAGAGGGACTAGAAATCTCGTATTTGTAGAACATGAATGTGTCAGCTATAAAAACAGAGGAAATTTTCTACTTGACTTCTTTCCCCATTTGGACTGCCTATGTGCTAACATAATTAGAAGGAAAATGAAGAACAGTGCCATAGCATTTGCAGCTGAAGCAGGTAAAGAGCTGGGCTGCAGTATTGCCATATGGCAATGCTAGCAGCTTATTTATGATCCAAGGGATTAAGGTAGGTGCTTTGCTGTTTTGATTTATGGTCTAGTGAAATAGTCCCCATGTGTGGGTTTGTAGTTACTGAAATGACTAAGATGCCACACCCCTGCCTTCCCTTAAGACTCTTAGAAGGGGAATCAGCCTTTAATTCTGTTTTTGTTCAGTCTGCTTTAAGAAAATGGATTTAAAGCAATGGCTTGATATGACTGATGAATGCAGTGCTCCACACTGCTGGGGATCAAATAACCTGGCTGAGAAGTCGAGCATATATCAAAATAGGATATGGTTCACTGCATTTAGTAGTCTTTCTTTTTTTTATTCCACTTTCTTTTCTCCTCCCCCTCAGCTTTGTGTTATAGCACCTGATAGCATTAAAAGTAAAGTGAAAGGCTGAAAGCAGGTCCCTATTCATTTAGTGAGACTGCTCAAGATGCAGGTTTTTCCACAGACTCAAGGTGTACATTGCAGTGAAGCCAAGTGCAGGCAATGGCACCGCACATCACTGAAAATAGTCATGCCTATGTGCCTGCTGCATTCCCAATGAGAGGTTTGGCGACACTGGGCAGTTACTCCTCCCAGTATTGGAGAGACAGAGCAGGCAGCAGCTGCAGCTGCTGCTTTTCTGGAGCTGATTCTGTGTTAGTGGAAGCTCATCAGCACTTTCTGTAAATCCCTTCTGCCTGACACATGTACCTTCAGTCCCTCTGTAAACCAGGTCCTGCTTCTCTAAAGACTGCAGGGTCTCAGTTTTGGTTTCCCTCCTGAGGGCCACTTAGCTGAGCAAGACTGGCCCACAAAAGCTACCAAGAAGCCAAATTCCACCTTCCAGAATGCTTGCCAAGCAGGCTGCCTGGATCTCTCTCCTTTCAGACAGCTCTATGTAAGAGCTACTAGCTCTGCTGAGAGATGTGGTAGTAGCTTTGCACCTGGTGTATGGAGAAGCTCCCCAGTTAAATGATGACTGTGATCTTATCTTCAGGGTTTTGATAGCGCTTCCTCAAAGCTGTGCAGGTAGTTCAGCAAACTCCAGCAAGGCTTCTTTTTGACCGAGTTGGTGCCTTGCAGAGAAGACTCTCATCCCTGTGGGTTGTGTTCTCTCAGAAACCAGTCTGGGAGTCTAGGCCAGGGGGACACTCTGTTCCTTCTATTTTGCCTGCCCCTTGGCATGTATCTGGGAATGTGATGTTACAAGAGCTTTGTCGCTCCCTATATTTTTCAATAGGCCAAATAGCTCAGAGTTACTGATCTAGAGGCCTGCTAACCTGCATCATCTGGGAGGCAGCAGCAGGTTAGATCTGAGTCGGAGGAAGTACACCAGCTCATTTGAAGACTTTTCTGACCCTGTTACAGTGTGAAGACAAAGCAGCTTCATTAAAAACAAACAAAAAACTGGTACTGGGATGTTCGGCTCTGTGAAAGCTCTCAGTTGTGCTTGGCAGGTGACTGCTGATAACTCCTAGTGCTGTGGAAATGTGTTTCCCATCTCTTTGTTGCTATTTGAACTCTTGTGAATGCCACATTATTTTGAATATTGTATGTTGCTTGGTGTATAAAAAATATGGTGTAATTTGATCTGTATGTATATTTGCATTTGCAAAGTAATTTCTGCTACAAATGTTTACTTCATTAGGTTAAATTACTGGGAACTGACAAATGTAAATATTGCCTAACTTCCAGTAATGTTTTTGCATTTTATTAACATACAATGATTATTTTATTCACTGTGAATGAAATGTATGCGCTTATGTAACAAGATCTTTATGTAACATAACCATAATGCTGGGTTTAAAAAGCATCCATACATTTTTCTGTAAGAGTACTGAATCTCACTGTTTGTTTCATTTGCTGTTTTTTTTTTCCTTCCCTCTCTTCCCTCCTCCCACCCTTTCTGTTCTAGGATTTTGGCATCATGTTTACACATCACATTGTAACAGTCACCCTGATAACCTTCTCATACGTAACCAATTTGACACGAGTGGGAACTTTGACCTTATGTCTCCATGATGTGGCTGATGTTGTCCTAGAGGTGAGAAAATTATGTTATCAGCGTGTGTACATGGCATTCACTATTCAGAGAGCTAGTGTGTTATTAGGTGGAATCTGTTTGCAATGCAGAATGAGTATTTCCTAAGAAGAGTCCAGATCAAGATGGTAATGGTGATTTATATAGTGTATTTCCTTGCTAAAACATATTACAGTTGTAGCCCTACACATTTATGACTTCAGGCTGGTTTGTCCTTTGGTAAGTTGCTTGTAAGAGCAGAGACTGGTAATGCATTGCATGCCAGAAAGAGTTACACAGATGTGAAATATAACATGGTAAAATTAATAGTTGCAAAATCTGGAAGGTAGTGTCTGTGGGATAGAAGTTTCTGGTTCTTGGCCCCTGTGACATGGTGTCTGGGGCAATAACACCATTTCCAAGAGAAAAAGGGTGTTACAGTTTTTTTCTGCTGTGCTTTGCTGGGCAGAGGGTGCTGGACAATTTGGTGGCTGTTTGTGTATGGGCAGTGAGCTGACCTCTGCTCCCCAGGGTTTTCTAGGTTCCCATGCCTCTGCATCCAGATAGCAGTATTAAGCAGCTGGCTTTGGAGAAGAAGGGATGATTAGATTTATTTAAGTCAAGACGGTCTGTAACTTCCATAGCATCAATTTAGCTGTGGTGTCATCCTCTATCTGCATCAGTTTTTAGACAGCTCTGGGTGATGATGAGATTGGGCTGCCCGTGATCAAACCAAAGTTAATAACTTCATCTAAAATGATTTTTTATTAAAGTAGTTGCAAAGATCTTGTTATGCAAGAATATAGTCTCAGTGTGTGAGTCACCTATTGCAGAATCAAAATCCTGACATTCTGATTTGTTAGTGCTGTAAATCTGGTTTTATTTTTTAATCTTTTTTTAATCTAGAAGGCACGTGACTGCCTGAGACAGCAACAGAGGATCTGGATTTCTCCTGTAGGAAATAATTATGTCTTTACAGGTTTATTTTTCTGTTTTAGCAATGTGTGTGGATCCATTGTGCTAGCTGTGGGCTTACCCAAACTCTCTTGGTTCTTTTCTTCTTGAACAAAAGAGTTCATTCCAGATCAGACCAGTATCTGTGGAAATATAAAACCACTGGAGAGCAGCTGTAATAGGCTAGCTAAAACCTGACCTTGAACACAGCGATATACATATTTTTGCTCTATTCCTCTATTCAGTCACTGACTAAGAAAAAGAGAAATTGCTGGTATTCTCACATGACTTACAAAAATTCAGCAAATACTCTTCTCCATGAGGCGCATACTTCAGTGGTCTTTATTTGTTGAGTCTGTTCTGACTGGAAATATTAACACTACTCTAAAGTGTAAAATAGAGAATCACGAGCCCTGACAAACATTTACTAGGAGAGCCATTATGTCTCAATGAGCTTTCTTCTGCTAGAGCGGTGGGTCGTAGCCCCAGTGCCATATGGGGAAAGATGTACTCCTATACACTGCTGACATTACTGTGACTGCCGCAGGGAAATACATCCAGAATTCCTATGTGAACATTCAGTCACATGAAAATCAAGGTGTTAGTGATTCTTCTGCTTTGCATGTTGGCACCAAAGTGTTATTTTTCCCTTAAACTCATTTGTGTCCACAGGAATATAGGGCTGATTTGGAAGGGCTGTGTTTTCTTTGCACTAGTGGTGGCTTTCCTCATGTTTTGTGAGCTTCCTACTTCCTAACCTGTTTTCTGCTAGTGAGGAATATCCTTTATATTCAGGTTTTCAGTGGAAATATTGCAGAAATTAGGTAACATCCAGCAGTGCAGGCTGGTTTTGTCATCCAGATTGGCTAACATGAGCATTGAGCCCTTTCAAATTCAGCGTGTTCATACCAAAAAAAAATCAGACAGAATGCAATAATGCCTGTCACTGTTTTAGGCAATCTTCTGGCTTGAATTCCGCATTCAGAATAGTGTTCTGCCTGCATAGTTGCAGTAATTTTTCTCCCTCTTAGCCCTCTGGAAATTCTGCAGAAGTCAGCATGGATGCAGGTCCCCTACGAGGGGGGCTTTGGAAGCATTCCCAATTACTTAAGCAGACACTAAATCGTGTTCTTCATGTACTTCACTTCATGTGCAGTGATTGTCTAGATACATCTGGCAGAAAGCAGAAAGGCTGTCCCTGCCTTGAAGCAGATGTTTTAAAATAAGTAACTGCTTATGTACGTGGGTGCTGTGAAGCAGCATAGGTGTCTTACAACAACTTTGCTTGTACATACTGTTTTCTTCAGGGAGAAGAGAGCAAAGAAACTTCATGGAAGACTGGGGTTTTAATGAGCAGTTTGAGTGAAGAGTAATTAGTGACTCCTTCGCTGAGGAGGAGTCAGAAGACTGCATGAAGGCAAATGAGAGAGGCATGTAAAAATAGGCACAGGGAACAAGTTGGAAAGCAAAAATTGGAAAGAGAGGGGAAGAGAGACTTGGAAAAATATTTGAAAGGGAGGGGTATAATCTTTTAGGTGGACCCTGTTCTGTGTAGTCCGGAAAGGAAGAAGAGATGCTGTAGGAGAATGTAGGAGATTTCAGACAAAGTTTATATATGGCAAAGACAAGAATGACAGAGGGCATAGGGCAGGTGGAAGATGAATGAATGCTGAAAATGCAAGCGGAGCATACTGGAAAGGTGAGACATGGGTAGGTAAAGAGGTTGGGGACAAGGACAGCATAAACACAGTGGGGTTCAAGAAAAGGTTTAGAAGAGTTTTGTGAATCAGAAATTGTGGGATTTCAAAAAGGAAATTGAATGGGGAAGGAAGAAATGAGAGATGTATTCTGGTTTTATTCAGTCTGGGTTTTTTTTCCAAGAAGGCATTTTCCAGCAGCTTGGTGGAGAAGAGTTACAAGGTCACCTGTGAGGTGGCTCAGTGAAAATGTTAGTGATTTCATAAAAAATTTATATCCTTTTCTTACAGCTTAAGCACAATACAAGAGAACACGGTTGTCCTCACGGAAGTAAAAAGACATTTCTTTCTTTTGCAGGCTGCCAAAATGGCAAACTATTGCAAGTGTCAAAAACTGAGTGACCTTCTGTTCCTTACATTTGCCATTGTCTTCATTGTCAGTAGGCTTGGTATATATCCCTTATGGTGAGTAAGCATATAGTTTTCCTCAAATGCTAAGCATAAAACAAGCTTGGAAATAACTATGTTGTAATTGAACATGATTCACTGAAATTACTCTGTGTCCCAAAGCACTAAGGAGAGATTCAGACGTAACCAGATGCTGAAATAGCCTATTTGCTGTAGTGCCATTGTGTTTACCGTGTGCTAGGCAAGAAACATATGGGGTTTCTGCTGCTTTTAAAGTAGAAGTGGGTTGGAGATCACATAGCTTCAGGTTAGCAGTTGGTCACCTGTGTTGGCAAGAAGTTAGAAGAGAAATAAAGTATTAGCCACTGACAACACTGATCAGAGGCTAAGTGTGAAGGTAGGATATTCTCATCAGCTTTCAGCGCACACTTTATAAACATGTTCAGCTTAAAGAAAAACATAGTGTGATAAAAAGAGTCCGGCCCGCTGAAATCAGTGTAAGGATGTTACTGCCATGCAGACTGTAATGCTGCAAGCTACTCCTTTTCAGTGCCCCCTTTAAATTAGGGGTTCTGGAGAAGCTCTGTAATACATCTATAAGATAGTTAGGTGTTACTGTCTTCTCATCTCTTCCCAGACAAAGGCAGCTGCTTGCCTGTGCACATACTCTCTCTTCTAGGTACACACACATGCATGCACACAAACAGGACATAGATGTTTGATTGTTTAGCTAGGCTCTTCAAAATCCAGAAGGCAGTTGGCAAGTTAGGAAATACACTGATATACTTCGCTGTAGAAACCCATTCAAGTTTCTCTGTAACCTGTGCCCTGTATATGAGGAGGGCTGGGAGAAGGCATTGGCCTCACTCTTTTGTGTTCTGGGTGCATCCTTTGTTTCATATGAGCAGAACTAACCCAAATATCTGTATCTCTATGAGAGCATCAGAAGGCAGTGACAGTTTTGGTTTAAGGACGCACTAAGAATGCCAATGCTACCCTTTGCAGAGTTTTATTTAGAGAGATTATCACCAAGCTCCTTATTTACAGATGCAAATATCAACCTCTCTGCCACAGTTTGCTTTCAAATCCTCTATAGTGATATCTCTGGGGTTTTGTTAATGCAAACAGGATGAGACCAAGGTGCCCTTATGGAGCTGTGTCATCATCCCTGCTTAACAATACAATGTAAAAGTCTCATTTAGCATTTAATGACTCCAAAGATAACATGAAAATGCCTGGTCATTTCTGCACTGTGAGTTGGTGAAGGACCATGACAAAAGGAGAAGATGGATAGACAAACAAACTGCATGTTTTAAAAGGCTTGTTATTTTTTTCTGTGAGCCATTATTTAGTTTTTAAACATCTTTGCATCCCTTTCCTCAGTCTTTCCTTAAAGATAACTTCACCATTCACTGAATTTTTGTCAAGGAAGTAAGGTATTTTTTCTACTTACGTCATCTCAGGAAAAAATGGTGGCACTCATGCTTATAGGATTTCATCTGCCTGTTGCATTCTGTTTTATATTGAGAAATGGAGGGACAATCCAATTCTACCAGCGCAGTTCTGCCACTGGAGACTGCAATACATGGCTCTGCTTCAGGGAAGGGCAGTCAGATGATGACTGGATGGGTTCACAAAGGGACAGGCAAAGGGGAAGTCATACTTGACCAACCTGATAACCTTCTATGATGAAACTACTGGCTTGGTGAATGGGAAGAGAACAGTGGATATAATCTACACTGACTTCAGTAAGGCTTTTGACGCTGCCTCCCAGAGAATCATGAGAGATAAACTGGTAACATATGGGGTAGACGAGCAACAGTGTGGTGGATTGAAAATTGGCTGAGCAGCCAGATCCAGAGGGTGGTGATCAGTGGTATGGAGGCTAGGTGGGAGCCAGTAACTAGCAGTGTACCCCAGGGGTCAATACTGAGTCCAGTCCCATTCAACTTCTTCATTAATGAAGTGGATGATGTAGCAGAGTGCGCCCTCAGCAAGTTAGCTCATGTTACAGCCTGTGAGGAGCAGCTGATACATCAGAAGGTTATGCTGTCATTCAGAGGAGCAACCTCAACAGGCTGGAGAAATGGGCTGGCATGAACTTCATGAAGCTCAGTAAAGGGAAGTGTAAAGTCCTGCACCAGTATATGCTGGGGTTTGACCAGCTGGAAAGCACCTTTGCACGAAAGGAACTGGGGATACCAGTGGACACCAGCTTGAACATGAGCAACCAGTGTGTCCTTGTGGCAAAGCTAATGGTATCCCAAGCTGCAATAGGAGAGGTGTTGCCAGCTGGCTGGGGAAGGTGAACCTACTCAGCCCTGGTGAGGTCACACCTGGAGTATTATGTCCAGTTCTGGGCTCCGCAGAACCAGAGGGATACAAAGCTACTGTAGAGAGTCCAGCAAAGGGGTCGCTAAGATTGGTTAAGGAACTGAAGCACCTGTCACTTCAGGAAAGACTGAGACAGGTAGGACTGTTCAGTGAGAGAAGAGAAAGCTTAGGATAGATATTATCTGTATATGTAATAGATACATGAAGGGAGAGCGTAAAGAAGGCTGAGACAGGCTCTTTTCAGTGGTGCTCAGGGCCGGGATCAGAGGCAGTGAGCATGAACTGAAATACAGGAGGTTCTGTGTGAATATTGGGAAACATTTTTTCTTTGTGTGGGTGACTGAGCATGGCCACAGGCTACCCAGAAAGGTTGTTGAGCCTCCGTCCTTGGATACTCAAAAGCCATCTGGACATGGTCCTGGGTAGCCTATTACAGATTACCCAGGTTGAGCAGGGGGAGTGGACAGGATGACATCCAAAGGTCCTTTCCAACCTCAGCCATTCTGTGATTCTGTGAGTTGCCTTACATGTTTAGCTGCGACTCCAGTATTTAAACCTCACTCTATATTATTTCAAATATCAAAAGAGGAACTGCTGACTTGAATTTTTTGTTTTCAAATGCAAAATTGACCAGATCACTGCTATGTGCTTGCTTTGCTGAATGGTCAACAAAGAGCAGATTCATCTTGCTCAGAGTGCACGATTTTGAAAATCATTAGTCTTCACACATTTAACTAGAAGCAGCTGCCCAATGTGCTTTTCCTCTCAAGACACCCAAAAATCAGCAAGGTCCAGATATTCCCATCCTTTACATCTTTACTATGATATTCAAATTTTGGAAAGTCCACACTTTCCACTGGAACTGTTTAAAATAACACTGTGTTTATAAATTGAACTGAAACTCAGAAACTGGAGGTTCATGCTGTCTCGAGTCACTTCTGTGAAGTGTTGCAGCCAACTGTGACACTGTGCAGGAAGTCCTTGCCTAGGACTAGGCAAATTATGAATTAAAGACTGACATGGCTAGTGGGAATCAGACATCATGGAGCTGTGCAAGTGTCCCTAATACACATCTCATGCCATCTGACTGGCAAAGTCCCAAAAGTGATTATCATCACAGTGATAAGTTACCTAGCAAGTGTCAAATCGTGAGCCCTGCTTTACGGCTGTGGCTTTGTGCTGTGTGTTCTGGATGTGCCCATCTGTACCTGTATACATTAGGTGACAGCAATGTCACTTTAGATTGTCTTGTCTGAATCCTGCTCTACAGAGTAACACTGGCCCAGTGTGCTGAAAGCAGGGTAAAAATCAAAGCAAGTAGATCTGGGGAAAAGGGAAAGGGAAGAGGGCTGCACAGTATCTTCTGTATTGATGTTGGCTTCCTTGGTACTGAATATTGGGTTAATGAGGGCAGCAGGCTGCAGCCATGGGTGAGGTTTGCTGCTGGGATGGAAAAGATCAGCATAGACATTTGAAGGCAGTGAAGGCAGAGGGATTGTGTATTACAGGAATGCAGCAGCTGACTGTGCTATGTGCTCTTGTGTCACAGATGGAGTGGTTACACTGGCGATCCCTCTGCATCTCCTCTCCCTTAATCAACAAAAGGACATATTTATTTATTTGAATATGTAAATAGTTCTGTGTTGTACATGTGATCTTTGATTTTTAAGACTTACTTCCAGACCAAAGCCTTGATGTACGTACTTCTAATTGTTACCTTTACATATACCTATAAACACAGTCCAGAGGCAGTTTCATAGTTCTCAGTACTGTGGGCATTGCCTCTGGGAGTCAGGGTGAGCGGGGATGAAGTATGGGATGTATAAGCTTGTCTCTCCAATTCCTTTTTCTCTATGAAACAGCAGTTCTAAATCTTCACCCCCATTAGCTTGCATGTCAGCAAAGATGAGTCATTGGAGTGGCAGCAGGCCAGGAAGCATAGTTTTGCTCTCCTTTGCTGAATATTCAAAATAGGAAAATTTGGTGCCTGATTAATATTACATAAAAGTGCAAATTTTTCTAGCATAAAAACTGAAAGATATAAAATTGTGTGCATGTAATGTAAAAGGAAGACTGTAATTTATAAGAAAACTTCCCACACACAGGAAGACGAATACCCAAGACAGGCTTCCAGAGACATTGCTTATAAGCACTGGCATGCTTTTGTGCTCTGGCTTTGCATAAGTGCCATTTAATTTTGCATAAAGGTGCTAATAAAGAATTCAGAATGTATCAAATGCTGTTGTTTGAAGGCTGTTTAGCAGTGTGGCTAAGACAAAAGAAACTGGCAATTAGGTATGTATTTAGCAGTCTTTCTGCAGGCATCTGGAGTTCATTTCAACAATAATTCAAAAACCCCGGGATACTTTCTGCCTCCCGCTGCTAAGTGAATGTAGGAGTAAAGCTGCTATTTTCACTGGTAAGACATTTTGCCTGTGAAATTCTCCCACTTGCGCATAATTGCTGTTCTAGCAAATTACAACATAAAACACAACTCTCCATGAGTCAGGGGGAGCATGATGCCTTCTCAGGTGATACAGGATTGTGGGGAGAATGAAAGCAATCTCAAACCGAAGAATTGATGTAAATTACATGAGCCCTTGTCTAGTCTAACCAGTCTGCGCAAAGCAGTTACTGCAGGCCTTTCTTTATTTCAATAAGCCTTGAAATTCCTCTTCCCCAGGCCTCAAATGCTTGTTTTTGCCATAGTTACATGGTCATACTCTTCTATCAGGTAATAAAGGAATAGTTTGGTTTTTGCTGTTGTTTTGTTTTTCTTTCACTATCCAGGAGGGGAAATTCCATCGGGGTGTAATATTTCTTAATCATTTTTTGAGCTCTGCAGAGGACAAATAGACATCTTCCATTCCAGGAGATGTGAGTCAAGAGGTGATGTGCTGCATTTTCCTGTCTTTCTTTGATCATTGCTAACTGCAGAGTTCATGTTGTGAGAACCATGAAACTTCTCAAGTCTGGGCTGTATAAGAGATCCAAAACTACTCACTTAGTTTGCATATTCTTCTGGACCAGATGCTTTTTTTGATAGGGCAGTTTGAATTAATTTCCTAATGCTGTGAAGGTAGAACACAGTGTTCCTGACAAAGTACTGCTGTCAAAAGACGAGGAAGCCAGGAAATGGTGTTTGCATTCATGTGACCTGTGATATGCAGTTATTGCATATATACACTGAAAAATGCAAAACAGTGGCTTGCCTGTACAAATGTAAATGAAAGCCTGATTTAAGCTGATTATAAATAACACAGATTATGTTCTGCATGTGCTTTCACCTAGATTCTCCTGTAGGCAATTTTGTCATAGTCCAGGTAGTCTATATGCCTTCCTGTCTTTGATCCCTTCAGACATTATCAGTGCCCAGACTACTGTTACACAATAGAAAGTATGAGGACAGACACTTTGATTAGTTGGTATGGCCTAGTTTAATGTTGGTAGGTATGCCGTAACTGGATCTTCTCTTTGCGAGGCTGTTTGGAAAAGGTCTGTCAAAAAAAAAGATGGCAAAAATAATTTTACTGTTGGAGCTCAAAGATGTTTCAGTTGCATGTCTTCTCATCAACTGCTAAATGGGATTTTTATGCCAACAAGTATATAAGCATGGGTCTGCCAGTCCTGAGAACAACAATGTTGTTCCTTCTTATTTTTTCATTTGTAAAGCTCACGAGAGTACACACAGTCTGGCTCATGGCTGATTTCTAATTGCCTTTTCATGGCAGTGAGTATCTGCATGAACCAGGCAAGCATGGCATGATCCTCACTGAGTTAAAATTAACTTCTGTTCACCATGGTGTACTGTAATGATCCCTAGTTACTTATTACCAGTCTTTCTCTTATCTCTACATGACTGGCTGAATAGCTCTTCTCAGGTTTCATCACTGGTTGAGCAGTAGTGTGGAATATAGCCATGCTGTTAATGTGCACACTGGGTCTCCAAATAGTGATTTGGTGTTGCCAGTTTACAGCGTTCTCTCTCCCTTCTGGAATCAACTTCTCTCTGAGCGAAATTGCAGCTTGAGTTACAAATAGGGTAGCTCAGAGCCCCCATGAGCAGCAGCTACTGCAGAGATTTGCTGAACCTCTCTTTTTCCTAGCTTTGTTCTTTTTCCAGCTGATACTGAATGGTTTTGTGCAGCTCTTAACATGCAAGGAAGTCATCATCTTTCATGCTGGTTTTCTTTCCTGGCACGTTTCCTCCTGTTTGGCCCTTAGAGCATGGGAATTGTGAAAGGCAGCATGTGGATCATGGCCGAATCGCTCTGTTTCATTCATCTGAACAAATTGATAAAACAGAAAGCTCAAACCTACCCTTAAAAAGCATCCTGCGATGTTGAAGCAATATGTAGGCATTAGTTAAAGCAAGAATCATGGTCAGTTACTTGGCATGTCAAGAATGTAGGTAGCCAGATGAATCCCAACTGCCCAGAACTTGTCTGGACTCTGAACGAACACAACATTTTATGATGTTTTAGTCACTGTCACTGGATTGTGAAGTCAGCAAAAACCTTTCTAGCCTTAATCATTTTATGAATAGAGCTGGACAAACATCTCTGATTGTTCCACAGAAAAATAACTTTTTTATTATGAAAATAAATCTCTTCTTTTATGGTCTCAAGCTCATTTTGCTTAGAATATTACCTAAACCAGAGCACAGTCTAAGCTGTTTGTGTGTAGCAGATACTGAAGGAATAAATTATGATTTTGATACTTTATTCATGATGTTATTCATGCTGTCACTGAGTGAATACTGTAGAGCTAAAAAAATTATCTAATATGCTTGTGTTTCAGATTGTTTGTAGTTTCAGAGGTCAATTTATAGCCCATCAGTTTATCAAGAGCATTTAATAAAAAGTTTTTGGCAGGCTAAGTACAGTATGTTTGAAGAGCTCATAAACTTCAATTTATAAATTAAGAAGAAGGTTTCATTAACTAATTCTCCATAAATTTACTCACAACTCTTGTTTTAGCTCTTGAGCAGAGCATATACAATGTTGTCATCCCATCTGCTTTTATCAAAACGTTATCTGATGTTCTACTTTCTAATGCCTGGTTATTTTATTTCCTCAAATTGTTTACAGTGCTTGTGAACTCAGGGTTCTGAGTGCTATATGAAGCAAAGCTGAAGTCTTTGGAGTGCCAGGTTAATACTGATCCAGCTGGAAGGAAGCTGTAAGAAATGGAAAGGTTACAGGTGTTATTCACCACTGTGGGTTTGCAGTGTAAATAACAAAATGTGGCATTTGCTCAGTGTTTCTTTTTTTAAGATTTTCTTGTGATCACAACAAGAAAAAACTACATGAGAAAGGATTTCATGAGGCTTCCAAAGCTGATTCTTATCCTCATTTTTAGTTTCTACAGACTGTACCCTGTGGCTCTAATAATGCTTTCTGTTGTCAGGGATAGGCTGTTCAGCCTGTGTCCTTGCTTTCCTCCTTTTATTATGAAATATGTCCTCTCTAAAACCTGTGATCTGATAGAAAACAGGACAGAAACCTGTGCTGTGGTACTTCTTTTGCTTAGAATTATTCTGGTGACTGTAAATGTCTCAGGGGAAGGGAAGCAGCATTGGTGTTTTTCTTGTGGCCAGACATGTTATCTACTTTTAAATCAACTCAGCAAGGCATGGTGACTGCAGAGTATGGATGACCCAAGGAGGGTGAACTGGGAGTTGCTTCCACCATGGTAATCAGCTTCCCCATATAAGCTGGCTTGTAGTCAGCTGAAGTTCTCCAAGTCTCCTCTGAAGTTGCATCATTTGCATGAAGGAGGGGGAAAAAAAAAAAAAGAGGCAGACCATAGGAATTTGCATTTTGACTGTTGGTTTGGGGGGAGATTGTTATTTTTTCTAAAAGAGAGGGATATGAGGAAACTTTGCCCCAAAGTACATTGTTAAGTGTTGCCCACTCTGTAGAGGGAAGAGTTGTGCTAGCAATGTAGTAACACAGACAACCTCTACAAATGCTGACAGTCTACGTGGCCGGAGGTAGTTCAAGCAAATGCAAATATTCTGCCTCTTCTCAACCCCTTTTCTCTTAGAGGCTGTATCTGTAGCGCCAGGGTTTGCCGCTAGTGGAGCATACTCTCTGATGCTACAGAGTTGATACAAAAGTGGAACTGGTTCCCTGCAAGCTGCTGATGTATGTGGGACATAAAAATTATAGCCGTACAAAAGCATGGGAGTATGATAGTTAACTTACCAGCTTGAAATAGTAAATGGCTTTTGAACACCATGATCAACAGCTGTGATGCAACTAGGGTCTCATTAGTGCTCAGCTAGGAGGAGGTCACTGTACAATGGAAGAAACCCAGCAACCATGTAAGTGAGCACATTCCATTGGTTTCATCATATTGTACGATGGCAGAGTTTGACCCATAATAGCTAAGAAAATAGAGATCATCATTATAGCTATGAAAGTAGAGATCATTATTAAGCACACTGGATTACACTGAAAACTGTTTAAGGCTGATTTCCCAGACTTTGGTGTGAAGGAAATTTTTATGATGCTTGTGGAGGCAAAGGTTTTTAGTGGTGGGTTTTTTCCCTCCCCATCCACATCTTTTGGCATTTCTTCTACAACTGAACCATAATACTTAAGTCATTTGTTTGAAAGGTGAGTCCTTGACAGACACTGTTCCATCACATTTCCTTAAGCAGTGTGATTCGTATGGGTTTTAAAATTATTCCATTACTGTAGGGGGGGCAGTTCTCAGGACTAGACCAATGAATCCGAAGTGTGATACCCCTGCTATTGATGTGAATGTAAGCCAGCTGAAAGGCATTGGGTACCTGGCAGAGAACTGGCTGCAGCTGTTCTGTGATGTTTTGTGGGCTTTTGAGCTAGTTCTGTTTAGTTCCTGCATTTACAGAAAGTCTGGGTAATCTTTTTTCCCTTGAAATGTTTGCCATGGCATATAACTAAACACAAGGCAGTGTGTTAGTGTGTGCTCCAAAAGCAAAGGGAAGAAATACTCCTTGAACAGAGGTACTGTACTTATTTTTAGTCAATAGAAAGAGGCAGGAGGAAGGATTTTTTTGTTCTCTGATACCCTGTTTTGCAAAGATTGGAAACTGGCCTCCTGTAGTTTTACAACAAATGCCTTTCCTATTTGGAACATGAGCTCTAGGCAAATGGATCTTGATATTCTCTGTTGCTCATATTAAAGTTTTATGTGTGCCTGGAGATTTTCAGATTTGAAAGTGTCATTCTTAGCATAATATAGTATCTCTGTGCCTGTGTGTTGTGATCACAGGCCTTTACACAAGCATTTTGCCAGAACACATTACTGATACAACATTTTACTGAGTATAATTACATTCTGCTAGGAAATTAGAATTCTATTCACATCCTAATGTCTATTGAAAGGCTCTCTTGAGATTTGAGCTTGGATTGTGAATGTGTCTCTGACCTTGTATTCCTGTTTTTTCCTATCCACAAGAGTGGAAATAGTATTATTCATACCAGTGGCTGCAAAATCAGTTAATGGGCAGTAGCCGTTGATGAGAAAGAATTGAGTGAAAAGCGCAGCTGAACCCAAGACAGTGACAGCTTGATCAGAATGGTTTCTTTTACAGTACATCAAACATGAATAATCTCCTGCCTGTTCCATCATTTTAGTTAAGTAATTGGAAAGCCTATTGATCTATGCAGGGCTTAAAATAACACAGTCTCAGTGGCAGGGCTGTGATTTCTGTAAAGAGGTATTGTTCCTGATTAATATTAGGACAGGAGCCACCCATCTTTACAGCAGCTGATCTTGTGTTAGCATCATGTCAGGAAATACTCTGATGTGGGGCTGGTATGAGTGAGAACTCCACATGATGGCTGAGCTCACTGATAAAGTTGAAGTGTGTAGGTTTAATGTTATTCTGAATGCTGACGTGAGAGTTTATCTTTTCTGTTGCTGCATTTTGTGGCAGTCATTTCTCAGCTGTCTAAAATAAGAGGGTAATGAGCATCACCAACCAAAAAATTTAGAGGAATCAGTCTGAGATGCTTTTAAAGTTCATCTGTCTCGCCTCCCTATCCTTCTTTCCCTTTTCATTGATGCAGTTCATCTGACTCTTCTCAGTTCACAGTGAGTCTCTGCTGCTGCCCTTGTATTTGCCGTGCACTGATTAGTAGCAAGAATCCTGCTCTGGGATACTGAAAACCTAAAGGCAGCAGGATCTGAAAAAGGTAACCAGCTTGTTCTTCCACTCAGCAAGAACCAAGAAACATCTGTTCAGATCAGAACAGTGATACAGACACAGCAGCTGGCTGGGCTGAAACTCAGAAGAGGAACAAAGTTGGCAGTACAGCCCTTTATGTACTGGGTTTGCTGTAATTAAATATTTAGCTGTGCTGCAGCTTGAGGGCTCCAGGACATGCAAGTGATGTAAACCAAGGTTTCATTGATTTAATGACTTTTTTGGATATCATCTCATACCCTTCTCAGGTAAAAAGATGGGTAACTCATCTGAAGTCTCTTATGCAGAAACATCTGTTTATCAGATCATCTGTTGTGTAAAGTTAGCTCAGCATTGTCACTGTAAGTAACTAGGACAGCCTGGGATATGAAGTCTTCTTAGATTCCAGTCAAGTCTAAATCCCAGGGATAAATCTTGACTAGCGATGAAATGTAGCTGATTTATCATCCTATGGCCAATCAACATGTGCACATATGTGTGCTTTCACATTTCACTGCCTCTTCATTTGTCTGTAAATCTCAGTGGTATTTTTTTCTACCTGTCAGTTTTATGGCATCTTGTAAGCAAATAGTTCAAGGTGTTTTATAAACAAGGTAATGAATTAATTCTCCCAGCATCTTTATGTGGCAGATGAGATATACCAATACCTTATTCCCATCTTTAACAAACACTAAACTATGGAGAGAAATTTGAAATTTTTTTTGATCACATAGTAAGTTAATAAAACAGCTAAATCCAGAATTTAGGACTCCTAACAATTTGTTCTCCAGTCTTGGTCACTTTCTACCACATATAATGGAGAACAAACTACTATATTTTGGGGCAGAAGGAAGTGCAATTGTTTATTTTTTAAAGATAGATTTCAAAAAAGCATAAACTTTAATGCCGGATTACTTGCACTAAACAGGATCTGAATTTTATTAATTCCCACCTAGATGTAATTATCTATTTGCAGTATTGAAGGATGTCCCAGTACAGCTGGTTATGGTGCAATTTGGAATATTGTTGTCTAATATACACTTGGTACAAGAGATAAAGACATTTATTGTGAATTAGTTAGGCATAGTAGTATCATGTTTTGCTGTCCTTGGCTATACTTTGACACTTCTGCCTATTGCACTGTGGTAACAACATGCCTTTCATTCAGCATCTTGCATGTATAGTATGTTGGTCACTGCACAGTGCTGCAGAAGTTAAGGCAACTTGCAGTAGCTCATTTCAGCTGCACAGTTTCTACTCTCATTGGATGTGATGATAGTGCCATCACCCTGCTATGCTTCATTCTGCAGGGTTTATAATGACTTTCCTGTCTGTCTGGAAGTTTGCCTGCTCTTTCCACCTGGCCTTCTTTCTCACCTCCTTTCAATCTTCTCAGGCTCCTTTCAGAAGCAAACACAGCACATTTTTGGCAATGCTCAGACAAATAAATAAGCATTTTATTCTTCCACCATCCCTCTCTCTTTGTTCCTTCATCTCTCTTTTCTCCCTCCATCCCTGGTGGAAGACAAGTGATCAACTTGCCAAGAATTAGTAACTGTTATCCAAGAGCCTGGAGTTGTGCCCACTAAGTTGAGGGAAAGGAGTGTAATCTTACCTGAGTCAGTGTATGGGCCTGTTGCTGATATCCTTCCAAGTACTGCTTTTCTCACTAGATAGTTAGACAGTAGAGAAGAAAAATTAACTCTTTATTGTTGGTGCGATGCAGCTGATTGTCTAGTCATTGTTGAAAATGTGTTAATTTTATTGAGTGTTCATTTACAGCTGCAGTGCAGTAAGTACAGAATTACCTCTCCCAGGGGCTCAGACATTGTGGCAGCATTCCTGAAAGTCTACCTCACAGTTCTGTAAGAATATATTGGATCTTAAGTGGTGAATTTCTTTTCATTTGCCTTCATCAACCACACTACTTAATTCAGGATACTAAACCAAGATCTTTGTGCAGCCAGGTGCGTGACCCTGCTTGGGATGCATTTAACAAGGGAAGAATACTTTCCATGAGATTACATAGTTTTGTCCAGATGTCAAAATCTCTCAGGACCTCAGAAAAATTGCTGCAGTCCAGAACCTGTTTTCAAAAGCTGAAGCTAACATTTTGTTTCAAATAGTAGAGGCCCAAGAAATGCTGACCAGTGTTCAGAGAGGTAGAGCACTTGCAGTTTACAGTAATTTCTCCCTCTGAGATCAAGTCCAGCTGTTTCAAGTCAGATAGCCGAGAGTCAGTTTCCACCACTCATTATGAAAAGCTAGGATTTAACCACTGGAGAGCTTTGAAAAATCCCAGCAAGCACATTTGCAGATTTAAGTGCCTGATTGCCTTTTTGAGTATTTGAACCTAAGATTTGTTTGCATATACATCATATACACACTTTCTCTTTGTGTAAACCACTCTCATGCTGCTTTTTCCAATCTGTTATTTGTGTAGTTGATTAAAATACTTCTGTCAAATCCTTTCAGCAGTAGAATTGGTGGAAAGTGGTTTAACCTTGCTTCCCTCCCTCCCTTCCTCAGTCTCTATAAGTAGAATTTCTCTCTATATTCTGCCTACTAACCTAAGGATTTTTTCTCCCCATTTCTGACTTGACATGAAAGGATGTATTCTGAGAGAAAGTTTATTTACTTTCCTCCATTTTTTTTGTAGCTTTCTGTATTTTTCATTCAGTTTCTGCTCAGCCCTACATGCTTAGACATAGCCTTAGCTCCATCTGCGCACCTATCCTGCGCATCAGGTCACTGACCCCTCTTAGGAATGCTGAGCAATTACTGGGATCTTTCTGCAGCTTTAATGGAGAGTTCCAGTCCTGCCCTTAGATTGCCAGGCATGAGCAGGTTGGAAAGAGATCAGCTTTTTCATCGAAGGCTTATTTCCCATATCTAATACATAGTAGATGACTTATTTGCAAGATGAAACTGCTTTTGGAACCACAAGCACTCTTCTTGGCCTTGCTATCTTCCTATATTTTGGACTTCTGCGGAAGCAGACCATCTGCATCTCTAAGGCTGCTCTTTTAACTTGACTGCTATAGAAGTCCCCAGAGGTCAGTTTGGTTCATTGAATGAAAATATAAACAGAAACCTGTAAAAACTGCAGTGACAGTTCTGAAGCATATAAAATTTTACATGTGAAACAAGACAGGTTTGGGATATAAACAATGGTAGCTTTACACATTGGAGTTGTTGATTTCGAGTTTGAATTTGTTATAGTGGTTAGAACTGAAATAGGAACTGGTGAAATAAAACAGTGATGATGACAGCTGTGTTTTGATATGCATGAGAGCGACTCCTTGAATTATAAACTGGAGTATCACTGTGCCATGTAGAGCTACCATTGGCAGAACAAATTGCACAAAGCTGAGACTGAAGAGTTATAGCTGTGATGGAGTTTTTGCAAACTGGAAAATAGTTGGTTTTTCTGATGTTCACTCCATTAAACAGAAGACAGTGTAAAACCGCTGCTATATAGTAAGGTTATAAAACATGTACTTCACAGTAAATTATGGAGCAAACGTGCAGTTTAGTGTAGGAAGGCAAAAATAAAAATGTAAAAAATTTGTTATGAAATGCCCTACAAGTATTAAGGCCAGTGCACTAGCAATCACTGATTTTGAACCAATGTTGTTCATACACATAAATCATTACCACTAAATGTTGTGTTCTGGGTTTGCTGTCTGTAAATACTTCATATTAATACTACTTGAGCTGATTTTTATGTTCTTGGAAAGGACTGTGGGAAGTGTGTTTGCTCATTAAGAAGCTGAGCCAAATATCTCTAACTTTTCAAATGAGAGCTGTGCTGTTCTGAAGCCCTTGCAGGACCTCAGTTGCATCTCCTGCCTTCAGATGAAGCTGGTGCAGCCCAAGAGCTGTGCAGTCGTTTGCTTGATTAAACGTGCCATCTAGTGGCTAGCAGTTGATAGTTAATTTAAAAAAGAAAAAATACAGCCAATGGACTTTTTAATGGATATTTACAGCAGCAGGGAAAATGGTTGGAGGTTGATAAATCGTTATATTGCCTTCTTTTTCTCCCCCCAAATAACAGACACTCACAGATCATTATTTGTTTCCAAAAATACCATCGTTTCTGCTGTTGTCCACTCTGTTCTCAGGCTGTTTGCTGAGGTCCAGATTGAAATCATCCACTGTGGCAAAGTCTTTGGGCCGATTAGAATTGGAATAATTAGTGCTATATACACAAGCTTCGGAAGTCATATTGCAACATCACTGTTACTGCCTGCATCTGAAATGTTGTTTCTCAAAAACTTGATTCAAATGTCTAGAACTGCCAGAATTTCATAGAATCACAGAACGGTTTGGGTCAGAAAGGACTCTAAAGATCATCCAGTTCCACCCCCCATCACCACAGGCAGAGACACCTTCACCAGATCAGGTTCCTCAGAATCCTGTCCAACCTGGCCTTGAACGTTTCCAGGGATGAGGCACCTCTCTGAGCAACCTGTTCCAGTGTTTCACCACTAGATCCCTCCTCCCATTTTAAAACTATTACCCCTTTTCCTATTGTAACAGGCCCTATTAAAAAACTTTTTTCTTTCTTATAAGCACCCTTCAAGTATTGAAAGGCCACAGTAAGGTCTCTCACGCCTTGCTGCCCCCGTTTATCCCTGTTGTCCACCTGTCCTTCATATTACTGTTAAACCTTGCTCTTGCTTATACCTAAGTGGGGTGAAAATTGGATTTAGTGCAAAAAATGGTCACCAGAGCTGTCCAATATTTCAGTGGTTAGTGCGTGTACCTAGGGTTCAGCCCCTCTACCGGCTGATTATTTTGACTTTGTCTTCCTGTTGGTGCCGAGGTTACCACTATATAAGCATTTACATTGGGATACTCAGCCAAAGATCCCCCATTTTTAGAAAATCCCACAGAAGGCTGAATCCTGACATACGTGCCATTGTGTCACATGCCACTGAAGTTTCACTTCAGTTGAACAATAGTCTTAAGCTGTTTTCAGTTCCACACAGCACATCACTCAAATTGCTGATACCAAGAAGGCAAAGACATCCATACCTATGTACACTGAAACAAACCCATAGGCTTTGAGGTTGGGTTTGGGAGAGAGGGGTTCAGATGCAAGCACTCTGAGGATCATTCTGATGTTTGCAAAATTAAGTTAAACGCTGAAAGCAACATTTTTATGTTGTTTCTCTCTGGAGACACCCATGGGATTCAGTCCGAGTCACTCTGAGAACAAATTGTCTGTGTGGATCCCATCTAATCAAGTACTTATCTTGATTTTAAAAGGGGTTCTTTTAGATTGTTGGCTTAAGGAAAGTGTTACTATTTTTCTGTCCCTTTCTGTTCTAGGATATTAAACACAACATTGTTTGAACTGTATGAAGCTCTGGGCAATTTTCCTGCCTTGTGGGTCTTCAACGTGCTGCTTGCGATTCTTCAAATTCTGCACTGTTTTTGGTCTTACTTAATCATAAAGGCAGCCTACAAAGCTATATCAAAGGGCAAGGTAAGACAGCATGGTTCTGTTTCATGTTTAGGATTTTAACGTTTTCAATACCAATACAAGGTCACTCACTTTGCTTACTTTTTCTTTCTAATCCATAACATATTGCTGAAGACACATGTTGTTTTATGTGAGCTCTTCTTTCCTTTCATGGTAACTTCATTCCACTTCTTCTAGCAAGATTATACTCTTTAAAGTGATAGTATTTTATGTGCTTCCACACTTCTCTTTTATAATCTGGTACACTGAACCAAACTACATTAGGGAAATTGGATTAAAAAAAATAAAAAAACAAGAAACAAACCCAAGCAAACTGCTTTCTTGGAGCTGCCAGTTCTGGTTTTATTCTTTCTAGTAGCTATTAGCAGAGTTCATTTTCCAGCTGGTAGTGATAGTAGCACTAATACAAATTGAAAATCTGCTGCCTTTGCTAGTGGCAAAGTTACAAATCACAGCCTCTTTTGGGTTTTGGTATTAATGAGGTTCTGCGAAGGGCTGCATGTGTTTTTTTCTGAGATTCCTACAGCAAGACTATTTGGGATAAAATTTAGTGTCTTGCTTCCATTGTTACATTTGTCAAGAAGATGTAATTCACAGAAATGCTAGCCCCACTACACTTGCTGTGCAGGTATGATGCTTACACTTAAGGGATGGTGGCACTAACACTTACAGATCATGTGAAGTGCAGGGCATTTTGTCCTTAAAGAGTAGAGAGCATGAGTAGATGTTTTAGATGTGTGACCACCCCTGAAGTGAATGGGATTGTTCTGCAGAAAGCTGTTTTCTATGAATGTACTGGAGAGCTTAGCCTTGCCTTGGATGGAGTCCAGAGTCTGCCACTCTCTCAGTATGGAAGACAGTGCATTCATGAACTGTATTTTGCCTGGAAGTCATACTTCAGTCTCCTCTGCTTTTAGCAGTTATTAGCCTCAGCTGTCCTGTCTGATTACACCAGTGACTTCAAAGGGTGCTTCATACTCTCTCTTACTCTGCTTGTTTATCCTTTCCCTTGTGCTGTGCTGGAAGGCTGGGAAGTGGAACCCCTTGCATGTAAGTTTCTTTACATTTACTATGCTAAAAATTTATTCAGCTCAATTCTGGTGTTTGTGGTTTGTTGCTTTTTTTGTTTTTAATTTGTAGTTTCTGCTTGGTATTTTTATCCATTTTTTGTGCTTAAGTATTTAAATGAAGGCTGTCTTTAAAGTCCATTTTTACTTCTTGCGTATGTGTTGCCCAATACCATTCAAATGCATTTTATCTGTAGCATTTGGGTGCTATTATGTTACAAATCTTTTTACACATCTGTATCAGCAGCAGCTGCTCTGTCACCATGCGGGAAGCGTACTTCAGAGCATAAGTCCTCTGCTTTGTAGCTCAAACAATTGCAGAGGAGAAAATTTAGGTTATACAAAAGCAGTGAGACACTTGGGAGTAGGACAGTGACCAGGTTAAAGACGCAGATGTATGACACATACACTGAAGATTCTTCCTTCAGATCTTAACTTGCTTCCTCACTTGCAGCCCCATTCTTTTCATTCCTGCAGTAAAATAAGCAGTGTTTTCGCAACACTTTACAGATAATTTACAGTAGAACTTCATCCTAAGTTATTGTTTCATTTTTGTATTACTAGTATCCACCTCTGGAACAACTTGGCTGATAAAACAATTATCATTAAATAGTTAACTAAACCTGATCATCTGTTTCTTACTCACTGTTATGCTTAGGAGTTTTATAAACCTAGATATGTATTTTCTAGACTTCCATAGAAATTAGTCCAGTGGGTTCTTCTGAGGATAAACAAAGAGAACCAAGTACTGCAAGATGTGATGCATTCATACCAGGTTTTAGGTCTCCTTTTAGTAAGGAGAGCGGGTCACATCTTAAACAGAAGTGGCTGCAGCACAGAATCTTCTTCAGATCATTTGGCTTTAGGGCAGAACCTTAGCAGAAGAATTGGCAGTGAATCTGATATATTAAGAGAATTTAAGATGACATAGAATTTTTCAGTCATCTGGTCTGCCCTCATATGGATCACAGACACTCAGTACCCTGTACTCAGCCCATTCTCTTCTGTCTGATGAAAGTATAATTCTCAGTGTATTTATGTATCCCTAACAGTTTTAATATTGAAGTCCTTTTATATGAAAGAGACTGAAGCAATCTGTTAATTGAAGCTGTGTAAGTATGGAATCAAACTTCTGACCTCCAGCTGAAGTCTAATTTCACATTGTTAAAATTGCAAACTTGCTAGACATTGACATTAAAAACTACTTGTTAGGAGAGATATGGAACTGTGTGTTTCTTTTTTCTCTGTTCCCAAGCAGAACAGTGTCACTCAGGTGTTACAGTATTGCAGGGATGCATTGGGAACCCCAAAGCAAATGGCTGTTCCTGAGGCGAGAGCTGGAGAGCGGAATTGTCACAAGGGCTTTCAGGAGTAGAGGAGGATTACTGTAAGAAAAAATTACGTGCAGTGGCCCTGTTCTTTAAGAGTTTTGATTTCTTTGGGAAAATGACTTGCTGTGTGTTTTGCCCCCTTTATATCCTTTTGCTAAAGTCATTTGTAATTGCCCAATGTGGCACCTGGCACAGAATGGATGTGAACAAATTTTGAACTAATTAGAAGCTCAGCTATACAAACAGGTAGAAGCAGGCATGGAAAGCTGCATCTTTAATGCTGCATGTAGCTTAGACTTCAGGCCTCTTTCCATTGATGTTGGGTTTTTTTTACTTCGTCTGATGCACTCTTAACAGGTTTTTCAAGATCAGGCTGGGTGAAGATCTGGGTGATGGTACCTGGCTCCACAGCTGACCCTGCTTTGAGCAGGATGCTGGGCACAGACTTGGAGGTCTCTTCTGACCTGAGTTATCCTTTAATCCTATAGGTTGGCAGTGCCACTGTCACCTCCCTGGGGAAAACATCACATAAAAAACAGGGCAGGCAGGGCCTTTTCCTTGCAGGATTTTATTTTCTGTGGCCCTGTTAGCTCTCCTTAACTTGACAGTTGTTGGCTGCCTCATGTTTTTGCTTGCTTTGTGTGCATCTGACTGAATGGGGTGAAGCAAAGTCACCTCAGGGATTTGAAAGGGACTCATCTCTCAAACTGAGTGAACTTCCTCTGTGACCTTCAAAGAGCACGACAAAATTGGAGGGTGGACTCAACCTAAGGAACAGCATTCACCTAATAAATGGGTATAAACTGGCAGGAAAGAAGTCCGCTGGAAAGTAGCAGGAAATCACTAGCAATTAAGGTCAGTCTGTTTCTGAAACAGTTTTCCAGTCACATGATGGGGCAGCCAGTTACACTGCTCAAGTATGTTTGTGGTTCCTGTGATAGGGACTGAAGTGGACTATGTCCATGGTTTCCAAGCCCCCTTCTCACCACTTGCTTGTAGTTGGAGACTGCAGTTACCTGGTGCAGTGAGTCATGTTTCAACAGGTACTCCCGTCTCCTACTGCCACCTGTAGCACTGTTCCCTGGAGCTACGTGGCCTCTAGAGAATGAGTTGGGAGGTGACAGGGAGGAAGTTGAGTTTAATATTTCTTATTACCAGGTCAAAAAGAAGCACCCCAAAGGAAGAACAAGAAATAAAGTTGTAATAGAAGGGCAGAGAAACTAGGGCTAGATTGAACTTGGGAGCTTGGATTGTTGGTTACTTCAGCTTGTGCACAACCCTTTGCCTTGAGCACCGTGTACTCACCTGGACATACTACCTTCAGTGCACCAGTGCAAAGTTCTCACCCTGCCTTTACATATAGCATATGTGCGTGCAGGCATCTGTGTTTGAAGTTAGTCCAGGCAGACAAAGGCAGAGAAGTGCATCAAAGTTGAGATTGCCTTCAAAGCTCAAATTGAAAAATGTTTGAATTCCCAGATTCTCTTGAACAAGAAAGCTCAGTTTTTTCCTTACAATGACCTACTGCTTGCTTCTTTGTCAAATTCTACAGGTAGCAAAGGATGACCGAAGTGACATTGAGTCAAGCTCAGATGAGGAAGAAACAGTACCTCGTTCAAAGACCCCACACAGCACTATCTCCACTAATGGGACCAGTGGTGCCAATGGGACAAACGGGTATCTCACTGGTGGCACTTGCTCAGAGGAGCATTAATCCTTGAGTTCAGTCATGAAACACGAACAGAAAGAACTGTTTGCTACTGGAAGTAAATTATAAATTGTGAATGCGGTTTCTTCATTTATCTCAGCATCAGAAAACATTAGGAGTATCAAAGCATTCTGATAGTGCACTGCCATATTTCCTGTTTGTGAATGAAGACAACACGCCATTCTGTATACGTAGGCATGCTGTATGTGTATGTAACTGACACAATGGGAGCAGTATTTTCACTTGTACTGTCTTTGAAATATTATTTATTTTGTATTCTTTTGGGAACTTCTGGACAAAAGGGAATATCCATTCTCAAACTTTATCTCTTGGGATTCTCAGTAGTGAAGAGCATTATGCTCAGATCTCTTCTGTCCATCCCTGTTGCTTTTGCCAGGTCTGCTATAAGTAATAGTTGCTTGATTTGTTATTTACAGTAAGATAGAACATAGCTTTATATACGCTAGATCTGCTTCAGATATTTTTTGCTATCTTTGTGTTTTAAAGTGCTGGTATTGAAACTGCCTATCAAATCACAGTGGCCATTCCTCCAACATAAAGTTTTTGAACACTGGATTGATATATTAAATAGTAGGTAATGTGGTCAATTAGCAATTCGGGGAAAAAAAACTATGGTAATTGTAGGATATTATTTTAGCATCATTTAAAATTCAATTTGGTGTTTAATTGCATTAGAAGTAGACTTGATTTGTTGTGCAAATACCCAGAAGCATTGATGTCAACAGTTAGAATAAACTCAATCTCACTTTTTTTTTTTCTTTTTATTTTTCCCTTACATTTTTGACCTCTGCAGATATTAGTGTCTTTTTGCAGAGATTCCATGTTGGAAGTTGTTTGTTCAAGTGCACCATTTTGAATCCAGACCTTGTCTCCTATAGCTGTTCTTGCATGTTCAGATGGATGAGAGCAGAGGTGTAATGAAAAAACCAGCCGATGAAAAGTTCATTGCTTCCTTGGACACAGTTCAGTCTAGGTATCAGTCTTATAATTACATCACTTTCTTGGTAGGGTAACGAGAGAGAAGGCAGAATGTCATACATTACTAGAAGTAGTTTATTCTAAATGCATGAAAATTTGAGCAAAATTCACTTAACGTAAATCACAGCAAACTTTGAACGCTCAGCAGAATTCCGTCACGTCTACAAATAAAATAAGGGTGTCTGTAAAATAATTTTGCACTCCTTTTTCATCCAAGATCTACAAACTGTGTCCCAAAGAAGACAAACTAACACTCAAAATAAACATCTTTTTAAACATTATGTACACACTTCTTCCATTCTCTATATCAAAGTTTGATGTAGGATGCTAAGGATCATGCAAATTTTGCAGGACACTTTTCTGGGATTTGTGACTGCAGTGCCAAAAGTAGGTGAGGTTCTTAGGTAACAGACTCTATGCAACCTACTGTTCAACAGTACTGTGTATGTGCACACAGAACCAATGTGCTTACAGACCAAAGACTTGTATATATATTAAAAAAAAAATTAAAAAAAAGGAAGGAAATAAATGTAATATTAATGTGTAATAATGTGTCTTCTATATACAAAGGGATTGGAGTGCTGTGTTCAGCTGGAACTCTAAGACAGGAAATCTTTCTGATTCCTTCCACCTATGCAAATAGCAAAATGCAGATGATTTCTGATGCCATAAAACGTGTTTGAAGGCTCTATTTCATACAACTCCATTGAAGAAAGTTGTGTTGCCACTTCTTTCTTTTGAAAAACTGAGATTTGCCACTCTTGAAAATTACTGAAACCTCTATTATCCATAGGGACCTTGTGTGTTAGCAAAAAATGTGCTAAAAATAAGGGCAGAATGGCATGAATGAAAAATGTACCTCCACTTAGGTGGAGATAGAAGTAAAAACCCCGAGAAATTGTAAATTGTGGAAGAGGAACTGTCAGTTTTACTTCCCAGAGAGCATCTTTTGAAAAAGCCAGGTAAACTTGAAATGCAACAGTTGCATGGCTTATATGAGTATATCGGATTGAGCAAGGGAGTCTTACTCAGATCTTCTCACCCAAAAGTTTCTCTCCCTCTATTTATTTCTTATCTGTCTCCTGGGCCTCTGATTTCTTACAGTTACCTGCAGGGCAGGTTATACATGTGAAAATATTGGCATGGAAAGTATTTGAAGTGGCAGTTGTATAATAATTGTCAAGATGATACCAAGATTTTAAACCAAAACCATCCTGGGATATTACTGGATGAACATTATGATTTCTGAAATATGACCTGCTAAGAAGGTAATTGAGACTAGCAGTTTAAACACACCTCTTTCATGGTGTTGATTACTACTTCCACTGGACCATTTCCCTTCTGCAAAGCTGGTTACAAAAATGGCATTCTGGCAAAATATTTTGTCTTACATGGGAGTAAAATATTGTTCTGAAGTATCAACATAGACAACATACAATAGTACTATCATGTTGTTTATACCAGGGCAGAGAGCAGTTCCCAATTACAATCTGTGTGCAAGAGGCAGGAGACCTTTGGTCCCTCTTGGTCTTCCCCAGCTGTGCTCTACAGTGTTGATTCAGATGTGCAGTCAAGGCTACAACCCTTGAGATGTTTTACCATTGCTGGCTACCTATGCTTTTAATGTGTCCTCACCGTTACATAGTGCAACTTGGATTGAAACTCTTTCTTTGAGGTTTAAATTCAGTTGCATTTATGATGCACTAAAGCATGTATACACTTGCCATGGTTCAGCTGACTCCCAGTGACTTATCTCCTATAAACCTGGCTTTTTGGAGTCCATTCTTAGCAGCCTAGAGTAAACTCAATACAGGTGTGTCTGGAAAATAGACAAGATGGGAGATTCAAACACATTTGGGGAAATGGGATGAGAGTAAGGAAGCACTAAGAACTTCACTAAACTTTCAAGCTGCAGGATTTTTTATGAATATTAAAAATCATACTTTTTTTTTTCCAGTGGGAAGGACCAAGTGTTTTACTGATCATAAGTGGCAGTGTGTTTTGATTCATTGCTTTAACCAATTGATGTCAAAACTTCGGTATCATCTTCCCCTCTGCAGAGAGAATGTCATGCAACTATTTCTTTTTTTCAGTTGAATTTGCTTCTTTGCCGAAGAGCTTTGCAAGGTGCTTTTGGAGGCCATCAAGTATTTAGAGGATAATCACATATATTCCAGGCAATTGATTGAAATGACTGTGATGGTTTATGGTAAATGCAAGATCTTAAAAGGTTCTGTGTATTTGTACCTTTTGTAGAATTGTCATTTTAGTAATTTTAGAACTGAGGGGTTTTATTCTATAACCTAGTTGTCTTCAACTTCTATGCTCCCTTTTTATAGTACAGTACATGACATAGTGGTTGAGATGTTAAAGTAGAAAAAGTAAGACATGATATGTAGAGTTTATTAGTAAATAGTAAGAATTTGTCAACTGTCCCTAACCAGCCCAGAATAAACTAAGATTCAAGTCTCCTTTTATTTAGCATTTCCCATATTGGAATATTTTGTATCCCCCCCCCCAAAAAAAAAAAAAAAAAAAAAAAAAAGAAGTAAGGTTTTGGTGGTTTGGGCTTTGTTTTGGGTTTTTTTGTTGTTGGTTTGGTTTTCGTAAAAAGCTAAAAACAAACATTGCAGAAAATGTTAGGAATATGTGATCAAACAACAAGGGTGGACTTTGGAGTGTTTTGGATCTTGATCAGTGTTAAATAGTGCTAGTTCTAAAATACCAAAGTGTCCTGTGCTCTTTCCTTGTAGCCATTTTGTAGGGGGGTGTTGTGTGTTATTTGATTATTCCAGAAGAATTGGAACAGGTGTAACAGCTTCACATGCTTCTGTTTCAGCCTGTGACCAATCTGTGCGAGTGTCAATGTCAAATCCGTTTTCTGAGGTCCAAGTAGGTGCACTAAAGCTTTGCTTACTGTGAAGTGATTCTTGTCTTAAATCTGTTTCAGGTGAAAATCACTTTCTGGTTCTGAACAGGACACAAGGGCAAAAGCTGTAACCCTGCAGTAAATGTCAATGATGATCATCACTGGTTGATTTAGACACCATGTGTGTTTTATACAGGGTATTCTAGTAGGAAGCCTGATGCCTGTTTCATTCATCTTCTCATTACTGCAGCCTTCTGAATTCTCAGAGAAATATAGGCTGCCACTGTTTCCTACAGCTGATGCTCTGGTAGTTTTTAATCTCTTCGCTACAGTTCTTTTTTGTATGTCTATTGTCTACTTTTTGTGACGTGTGTGAGAGGAGCTATCAAATACTTTTTACCCTTCCTGTAATGTAGACCCTATTAGGCCTAAGTGCACTGTTTTGCAAACTACAGTTGCCTTTAAACCATAGATCAAAACCAGTTTGTATTAATTGTTTTGATTGGGTTTGATTTGGAACAGGGACCTAATGGGAACTTCAGTAAGACAACCTTATTCATTTTTTCTTTTCTTTTTAAAAAGCACTTATGGAAGTTTGGAAAAGAGGTGTAGGTGTATGACCTTCAAATTGTAAAGATTTCTGATTGTAGTTGCAATGAAAACACAGTGTTTGTGTCTGTACAGAACTCTCAGTCTTTGAAATTGCTTTAAAAAAAAAAAACCTGGAGGAAAAACTATGAAATTATGTTTTGGAGCTGTGTCAATGATTACACATGACAGACAAAAGATAAAAAATACCATCTTACATGACCTAAAATGATCTGTGAAATGAAACACATTTTCTGGCTTCTGTTGAGCTTCAGCTTCTTGCAATCCCAGGGTTTAACTTTTATACATGAGCTCTTATACCGTACTGTGCATGTAGACTTCCTGTTGCAAGTCAGGGTGAGGCAGATGACACTATTTCACCTGTGTTTTCATGACAATCCTGTGCTTGAGCAACTCTTTCAGAAATGCAGTGAATAGGAATTCAACTGTCCCAGTCACAGTGATGTGCTAACTAGAAGTCTTTTCATGTGTAGCTGTTGTGTAGAACTTTGGGAGTTATTTTGTGTTTAACTCGGTTTGGTTTGGTTTTTTTTAAATATGGAAAATAATGATTCCTCATGAAATCTCTGGAACCAATCAGTACTGTGGGCTATTTTAATTTGGAGACACTTTCATAATAAACATAAGTATTAGGAATGTAGTGTCAGTTTTCTTATTTCTGTGAAATGCAAACAATATTTTCCTTTGCTTTAGCTCAAAGATTTTTATCCGCATTGCAAGCTCCAGCACTTTTGGAGCAGATCCAAGTATGTCTGAGTCAGTCACTGCAGGTTTTTTGTGTTATTTCTTTCTACCTCTAACAATAGGTGTTACAGAGAGGTCAGAGTTTCTTAAAAGTAAATGTTCATTTAGATGTTTCTGGCTAAACTGTCAATCTGCAAAGCAGCACCTATTAACCACTTCTGGAAGTGAGAGAAGAGGGCCACTCTTATGTAGCGGTTCTCCTAAGGAAAAGCTGCAGCTCTTGATTTTGCCCAGAAAGCTGCTTCATTCAAACTGCTTCTATTAGAGTAGACCAAATCTGCCTGCTGAATTATGATAGGATTCTATGTTTTTTCATTACTATGAAAAGGAATACAGGTTTTGCTTTATATTTTTTTCAACAAGGAGCTATCCATGTGTACCAGTGCACTGAGCTGGAATTGCTTTCATACACTTGCCAAAGTAAAGCCTACAAAATATGATTGTCAGTCGGGTTCTGATGCAGCATTCAAAGATGATGAAGGAAGCACTTAGAAATGGGATGCATTAAAACATTCCTGGAGCTTCAGCAGAAAAATGATGTAACAGTTCTCATAAAGCAAATACTGATAATGTAAGAATCTCCACTCATCAGCTGAAGTTTTGTTCTGAAGAGAATTAAACCTGGGTGTTTGCATTGTGTTTAAAAAGCTAATTACTGTAGTTATTAATATGTCTCAATGATAATATATAGATAAAATACACTTGAGGAAAGTGTTTTATACCAATCTTAAGCCCTGAGTCTGCAAAGCCATTGATGATTCTTGTAGAGGGATTGCTTGAATGCAGAGTTGTGTGCAACATTGAGGTGTTTATAAGGTTCTGACTTTCAAATGCAATTGTTTAGATGTGACACAGCAAAATCAGCTTTTAGTCACTTGAAAGTGCAATATACAGTTAGATATTGCAACATAGTTGATTCTTGCAGTTTTATCTGCAAGAGCAGCATGATCAACTTATGATGTTAGTGCTATAGTTCACTAATTAGATGAAAAGATAATGTACTTTTTAATGCTGCTTGCTGGCAACATACATTTATATTCCCAAATTAATACCCTTTCCTAAACATCTGAAAAACAGCACTGTACCTCTGAGCAAAGAGTAGAAAATACCACACAGGTTATTTTTCACACTTTCCGAAATGGGACTGAGCGAGGCTCCTGTACAACTGCATGGCAATAACATTTTTTGCTATATTTAGGCAACTTTATGCAATCTCCCCACATGAAAAAGTCATTCTGAAATTCAAAGATGGAATGTGAACCTTCTGTAAATAAAATTGCATCAGCTCCCTCCTGCATTACCCTAACTAGCAACTTTCTGTCCTGTGTCTGAGCTTCTTTTAAAGATAACCTCCCCTTTTAACTCCCAGTAACAGTAGTTTTAATTACTGTTTCTCTCCTAAAGTATCCTTGAAAGAGCTGCTTTTTACCAAAAAGGCTTGCTATTTTACAATTATATTTGTGTAGTCTCTCATCTAATTTTAATTTAAACTTAATTCAGCCATAGTAGATTTTAGTGTATCTCATTTTTATATGCAGTTTCTCACTGAACAAGCTCTGTGTGAGATGAGTGCCCATAGCTGTTATTTTATAGGACAACCTAATCCATATGCTAGCTCCAGAAAACGATTTGCACATTAGTAGTCTTAATTGCTTAAAGGTCCAACGTTGGGTCCTTCAGCAATGTTGAGGAAGTGATGACCCGAGTTGTGGTACCCCCTGGACTGGGTGGATGGAAAACGGAGCCAGGACTGCTATCCAGACTAGAAGCAGCTTCCACCAAATAAAGAACATGTGAATCATTGCTATTTCTCATAGTCGAGCTATGATGGTCTGCGTTACTCTAGCAACTAGTCCAAGTATCCAGCACAGAAGCAGCTATTTTGCATGAGAGAATTCTTATATAAGAACTCATCTGTAAGATTTGACAGGTAGCTACTATAAAATGCAAACTACGTGATTCAGGAGACGAAAAATGGATTGCTAGCAATGACATCAGCTGCCACCAGGATAGGATTAACACATGATCAAAAGCAAGATCGGATGCAAAATTTTAATGCTTATTCTGCATCAAACAATACAGTTGCGAGATGATAGTTGAGGGAAACTTCAGCAGGAGCAGCTGAGGAAAGCAAACCAGCTTTCTCATGTAAATTGCATGAGAAATTGCATTGGCTGTAAATTTGGCATTTTGATTCATTGCGATGCCATTAAGAGAGCACTTACTTAGTAAAAGCGATCCCTTCTATAGTACAGTCCCAAGCAGACTTGTCAGAATTATGGGTGATCCTTAGAGAAAGCTGGAGCCTAAAATGACAGGTAATTGCTGCAGAATTGCAGTTGACAGCATTGAGGATTGCATATCAGAAGAGGTTTTCCCTCTTTCCTTCAGAAACATGATTTTATCAATCAGATATCTTGTCTGTGTTTGCACTGAGTAAAGGAAAATGCAGGCTAATATGTCATGCAGATACTGAAGACTAATGTTAAAAGAATACAATCACCAAATTGATACATTATTTTTCCATTAATGGGACTGTGTCAGTGTCCTGTGTTCAGCAGTAGCAGTCATTTTTCTCCTTAGTAGCTGGTGCAGTGCTGTGTTTTTGACCTTCGGCCTGGGAACAGCACTGATGACACTGATGTTTTTAGTAGCTGCTCAGTAATGTTTACCCTGACCAAGGACTTTCTGGGCCTCATGCTCTGCCAGGGAGGAGGGGAAGCCAGGAGGAAGCAGAGACAGGACACCTGACCCAAACTGACCAAAGAGGTATTCCATACCACAGCACGTCATGTCCAGTATATAAACTGGGGGCAGTTACCCGGAACTGGGTTAGATCACTGTTCGGTCTGGCTGGGTCTTGGTTGGCAGGCGTTGAGCAGTTGTATTCTCTCCCCTTGTTATTTCCCTTATCATTATTGTTATTGGTGGTAGCAGCAGTGGTTTGTGTTACACCTTAGTTACTGGACTGTTCTTAACCTGTGGGAGTTACATGCTTTCGATTCTCCTCCCCATCCCTCTGGGAGCGGGTGGGGGGTAGTGAGTGAGCAGCTGTTTGGTTCTGTGTTGCCGGCTGGGCTTAAACCATGACAGTCAGGCATGGAGTTAGACAAGCAAGTTTATCTCATTAGCTTCAGTTGCAATGTTAAGTATTAGTTACTTGCATGCTTTATTTTTAATCTATGGGGTAAACATGTACATGAAAGCATTGTGCTTTAACTTAGACGATATACCACCCATGAGGTCACCGCTGTTATCACTTCTACCTACTTCGCCACAAAGTTAATGCATGCAGTCTGCTCTTAAATGCCTGGAATCCTTTATGATAAATACCATCAGTGTAACATAGATGTATCATGCTTTTAACTCAAAACAATAATGATGTATAGCTGGTGTTCATTCAACAGTACTATTTCTCTGTCAAGCCAGTTAGTCCAGCTGGAGCTGTGGTGCAGAAGGTACTGGGGAGTGAAGAACTGAGCCCATGATCCAGTAGCCAGTGCAAAAGAATCCATTGAGGCAAGTCAGTCAAAGAACATGTTTCCATGCAGAGAATTGTCCATTTAACAGTCACAAACAAGGTATGTCAATAGCAATTAGCATTGTTCAACATGCTGTGACTGAAGAGGAAGGAAATCAAATTGACACTAATTGTATCTTCTTTCAGTTCATCATTTCAGTGCATAGCCACCTTAATATATACATAAGGTCATACAAAAACCTACTACACACTTGTGTGGTTGGAAATAGTTGATCTTTAAGGTCTCTTCCAACCCAAACCATTCTATGATTAAATACTATTTTCAGCATAGTCTGTCAGTCTCCCTCACAGCTTCTGACCTTTGGCTCAGTTAGCCCAAATTTGAAAAAGAGATTGTGTTGAAGCTATCACTGTTCCTACAGTCTACTAAAATCATCATCCAAGTACAAGGAAGAAGCACAAATCAATGCTCCCTACTGGAAGAAGGGTAGGCTTTAGCAGCAGCCAAGCAGAGACTTAACTAGCATAACTCAGGAGTGGCACTGGCTCTCATCCACGAGGGAGACTGTAAAGAACAGCTGGGATATTGCAGTGGAGAGAATGGAACCGCTGAAGGACAAAACCACAGATCTGTAGGAACTCAGACTTTATTGCCTCTGCTTCTGCTGGAACTACTTGTTTATAAACTCAAGATTCAAAGGGTTCTTTGTGTATAATTGTTAGTGATGCAGGATAGTAAGGACAAAAAGATCAACTCTCACTGTCTGGCAATGAGTCATTCCCCCCAGTCCTTCAGGCATACAATCCTGTTTCAGCAGTAAAACCTGATGTATGTAATTGGATTGCAATTATTACTTTCAAAAAGGTAAGAGTATTACCATAATTATTTAGTATAGTTTATTCATATTGTTTAAAAATGTACTGTAATCTGCTTGTGGGACCAAGTGATTTATGTGTGCATATGTTTGTTATATTGGGTTCAGCAGGGCTTTTAAAAAGTTATAAATCACTCACAAATGAGTTCAACAGTGGTTTGAGTGTTGAAATGACAGGACTAATTTAGACAATTTCAAGGTACTGAATGAATTCATAGTTTATTGAAGCATTAGAGAAGACAGTAACATAGCACAATTGGAATATGACAGAAGCAGAGCATAAGTTCCATGTCTTTCTTAATTTTCACCAGTGTAGCCAATACTTGTTTGTTTGCTTTTCAAAATACATCTAGCAACATCCAAAGGGGTTTATGAAGAACATCAACTCAGCTTAGCCACCTCCACTCTTGGTTGATTAGGTATGTAATAACTCTTTGGTTAGCCAGAAGAACTCTAGCTACCATACAAACTGCAATTGTGATCAACTTAATATTAATGTTATTTCAGTGCATTTCCAATATCTAATAAATTCAAACTTTTTTCTTTGTTTACATTATGCTTCAAGACAAATTTGCTGAGGTGCTGAGCACCAGTCAGTACAGCAGTTTTCTGTATGGGCAGCATTAGTTGATGGCCCACACATTTCAGGCTTGACCTAAGTACAGGTCAGCAGTTTGAAAGGGAAAGCAATGTTCAATGGGCAAACTTGATTTATGAAAAAAGAAAAGCCTTTACTGACCTTCAGTAAAATCTATGACTGCCTTAAGATAATCCTGATCCTGCTGATAGAGCACTAGCACCAATTGGAGGGGGCTGGTTGATGGTGCGTCATGGTCCCTAAGCTGCATATTCTTTTTTTGTGCAAGAGCTTTTTGATATGCTCTTTGGGGCATTGCAGTTGGTATTTGGTTGCTAATCAGTACTCTGGGGTCCCAATAACTGTATCTATCTGTCAGGTCAGTATAGTATTATCCTAGTTGTTGTTATTGGATGTCAGTGTATCACACGCTTCACAACAAATAGAAAACTCCAAATTGCCACAAATCTAGGTGTATGAAATTCTACAAGTACTAAGTTCATTCAATAAGGGCACAAAGGTTTTAAAGTTTTTAAGACAGATCTTCAGATAGCATAGATGCTACTAAGGATGTCACAAGCCAGTTTTACTTCATATTTTATAATAAGCAAAAAAAAGAAACAACTATCGTGTACACTTTCTTAGCTATTACCTGCTTTTTGGAATGCCTGGCTCTAAAACAGAGGAAGTAAGAGCTGCATCTATAAGCAAATATAAGCAGGTTTATTATTCAAATTCCAAAAGAAGTTGTAAAGGTTTAAACTACACACAATAAACATTTCAAACTTTATTTCTTGCCTTTGGCATATGTACAGAATAGCTGCAACCAGGCACACTATCTTTTCTAGCAAATATTTCCTAGGAATGTAAATTCCAATGCAGTGGTTGTCAGATACTTTATGTTCTGTATCTAGCAGTCTTGGCACAGTAATTTTGTTAGAATCAATAAACCAAGACTCATGCCTGGGATGAACAAGAAACCAAAATGGAAGTAAGCCTGAGCATTTGTATTTGTTACTCAGGGTGTGTTTCAATATTTTAAGAGTTACTTTAATTAGAAAAATGTTAGAATTTAAATACTTTTTCACAGGGTCTTCGATGCGTTGGATATTTTTAACTCTTTACATCATTAGTTTTCAATTTAAGTGGTCTTCTAGTTCACTAGAAATTTCAGTACTGAATTTAGTAAGATTTTATTTGAACTGTTATATTATCAATTTAAGATTTTTCTTTCATGTTACAGTTATCCATTTAAATATTTTGTGGAGAGGAAAAGGCAATACAAAGAAAAGAGAAAAGATTAGTTCTAATCAAAGCTGAGTACTGGGGCAGTAATATTGTTCTTGGTAAGTTGCAAGATACATGGATCCATTTGTAACTACTATATTTCATACTTCAGGTTTTGCCTTAAGATTTGCAATAACAATATACAGTCTGTCATTGCAACATGCTTTATGTAGTAAAGCAAGATGAGTAGTCTATTCTAAAACATGCTAAGGGTGGTAATCTCATGAGTGTTACTTCACCACTGCAGCTGAATTTTCAGGCCAGCTCTTCTGCCCAGCTAGGTGTTCTGGGAGCCAGGAACCTTAGGGCAAAGCAGGGTTCTATTTCAGGTCTCCAGGATTCCTCATCAAATCAAAACAAAGTTTCTACCTGCTGCTATTGAAAGCTTTATTCAAGGATAGCATGTACATCAAATGGTTTTGTTACTAAAACGTAAACAGGCACCCAGACAAGAATAGACAGTAAAATACAGTTTGACAGACAAAAGAACCCCATGATTTACATACATGAAAATGAACCATAACACTGGAGAGTACAAGGTGGTAAAATTTAAGTTAGTCACCTGTGACACAGGTAACTGCACTAATGGCTGAGCTCCACTGCATCATTTTGGTAGGTTTCAGGCCTATTTCAGCCCCACACAAACTTGAAAGATGCTTTTACACACATATTACAGAAAATACTTTCTAATGTCTTCCTGGGTTAACTAAAAAGAGGTCACTACATCATTAAGTTATTTGCTACTGGATCAAAATGTACATGACTGGAGCCATTCAGTTAAGCAAATAACTATACTGTTATTTGAAGAATGATCCAAAATGTCTCTACATAATAGTGGACTAAAATACCATTTTCATTATTTTTTTATTGAGAAATTAGACACAATTACATGCTTTCACAATAGAGGAAGAAAAAAAGTGCTGTACATCTAGAGAGGTATACGCTTGTTTTATGTAGACCGTTTACAAGATAAAGCAACAAAAGCTTTTCTAATGTTGGCAACCATCACGGAAAAATTGTTAGTTTCTCTCACTTTGAGCTGGAGCTCTGCGATACAGTCCAGAGGAGGATTACAGGAAGTCACTAAAACAACAAGAATTTCCAAAAGATTAGACTATCAAAAAAAATTCTAGTGTTTTTCCACACCTATGAAATACAAACGCAGTTTATCTTTGTATTTTCTAGCTTCCTCATTAGCCCGTTAAATCATTTTCTTTCAGCAGACAAAGCCTCAAACACCACACAAATTCTTTTTTCATTTCTAACCCTCCCATCCAGTGCTGTGCTCCTGCTTGAATTGTTACAGCAATTCCCAGTAATCCATAGCCCGCTCAAAAATTGAAACACATTCCTAAACATTTTCCTTGCTCTGCAGGAAGGCAGATTGAAAACCTATGTAGCCCAGCATGTGACAAGCTTTCAACTTCAGCACAGTTTAGACTTTAATTAATAAAACCAGAAATCTATACAGTCCAGGGCACAGCAAAGCAACAGTAGTATTTGTCTAGACACTACTCAGGCACAGTACTGAAATTACTGCTACTGTTCTTCCTAACTGAAGTAAGATCCATGTTGCAAAACCAGCTTTAAGAGTTAAAAGGCTCCCTTACAGAGGGGAATGGTGGATTTCAAGTTTTAATCTTTCTCCTATGTCAAACAACTGTAAGGGCTCCCCTCAGTTAACAGGGATCCTAGTTTCTCCTGCCTTCTAGGCTTCTAAACCAACTTGAACTATGCCTGTCACCATAAACACTCACTTTAGGATTAAGAGAAGAAGCAACAGACTACAACTGACATATCTGTTTTTCTCTGTGCATCTCTCTTGACACAGAATAAACAGCAACTCTGCAATTGGAGGGGAGTGAAGCAGTTGTATTTTCATACGCATTAACAAGAGAAGCTACATTTAAAAAAAATATTACTATTGCTAAATTTATCACTCAGAAATTGGAAGATTACAATTAAATGTAGGCTACGATTAAATGGCACGTCACTCCCCCCCCCCCCCCCCCTTTTTTCTCCTGAATAGGGGCATCAGAATCTGCGTCAATAATTAAAATTCACATACCTTCATAATCTCCTTGTTCATTTATGGAAAAGGTACACACATACGGTTTGTCAGGCTCTTTGTGGTCAATTTGTCTGAATATAAACTGTAATTGTTCATCTAAAGCAAATACAAACACCATTAGCCTCTGCTAGAGAGTCACAATGATGATTAAAAAAAATCATGATGTGAAGCTACAATTTCAATTAATATTTGTAGAACACTTACAAGTTAGGCAACCCTAGTTTCTTTGAATGACAAATGCATTTTTACATACTGTATTTTGCCATTTGAGAAACAGCAGTACTACACAGACTAAGACAACTCTTCAGTTGTCTAAGCTAGGATGTTCTTCACTGCACAATCCAACATTAACCATATTGTATCATTGCACATGGAAACTTACTGTATATTCTGCGTATCTCCAGGCCAAGCCTCTCTTCGTAGAATGTTTTCAACTTGCATAGTTGTTCTTTCCTCTCTTCAATGCTTTTGGGATTAGAAGCTATTGGTAGAATTTTAAAAGCCACCATAAATACCAAAGTAAATGTGAAACAAGCACATTAAAAAATTTTGAAACAGTAGAAGAATTTATCAAGAACAACTGTTAAAAACAATTCCTCCTCTAATTAAAAAACAATGTATTCATCCTTTGCTTGTTTACTTACTTTCCTTCTTCATCTGCTCTTTAAGCTCTTGGACACTGTCAGTCAAGTCCTTGGTTTGCTGCTTTTCTTGATTAAGCATAGATTTTATTTCTGTCAGGTGCCCTTCATTTTCCGATATGCATTGGCTCAGCTGGAGCATCTCTGAAAGGAGGCAAGTAAATATGAACATATACAGTTGATTGAGTCCCTGATATTTAGTACTGATTTATATAATTTGAGATTACTTATTTGAATAAAGCCCAATTAAATGCATGCTACCTCAGATGAAGAGTGAAGTCAGCATGATTATACTAAAAGCATCAAATAAAAGCTGAAAGTTGTTCAGAAGAGAAGCTACTGAATAGTGGTCTACTCTGATACTTCAATCAGACGCAATTTGTTTCTGGTGCCAGCACTATACACATCTTCAGAGCATGAGGATTGTGGATCCTGTACACAGGCAAATTCACAGAAGGCGAGGAATGGAAACACTGATAGTAGTTACAATTATTTTTACCTGGTATTCTGAGGTTTAACTACAAATTCAAAGAAGTTAATCCTACACCGATAGACTGACTATATTCTATTACCAACATGGAAAAGGTGTAAAAAAAACTCACAATATTTACCTTTAGTAAGCAATTTAACTTATTTTTCCTATTGCAGTCAAGAAGTTCTGATACTTTGTTGTTTTAAATACATAGGCACCAAGACCAGTATACAGAAAACTTCTACTAGACCTTTATTTATTTGCATCAGGAATGAAGCATTCAAACAAATTGACTTGCAATTTACATCCTGTAATCAACCAAATACGTTTGCTTTTAATTTTACTTTAATTCTTAAGTTGTTTGTTACCTTTTAAAATGGGAAGTTAAACACATTATTCAGGTATGTTAATTTTAGAAATAGTATCAAACACCATACTGTACCATTGCTGTACTCCTGAATTTTATCAATCATCAGGTCCATTTCTTTCAGCTTTTTGGACCATTTTTCTGCAATGAGAAGTTATTTTAGTTATCTGAAGAAGTATGATGATAATTTGGAAAAAGCAGAGGTAAGAGGAACATGGAGCCTTTTTACCTGAGAGTGCTTTTATGAACTCCCTGCATGAATCTCTTAGTGCTTGACTCTGAGTGATTTGTTCACTCACAATGCTTTGTAATTCAGTGCAAAACTCTTCTATTTCTCTTTCGAAGAAGGCTATTTCGTCTTCTCCCTTTACATTGGCCATCGTGCTACAACAAACGTGCCAGTGAGTAAATACAGTACCAGAACACCCAAGCCAATCGCAGCAGATTACAATTACGGAATAAACCTTCAGGGCCGGTTTATACCCCTTCAGGTTGTTAAGGCCTCTTCCCATAGGTTGTTTTTGTTACTACCGTTACCACAATAAACACTTAGCAGCGGGAGCTGCGTTTCTTCTGCTGTTCCACCAGCTACGCGTCAAGGGGAGGCCCTGCGCTGCACTGTGTTCGGGATTGTCGCGGTACCGGCAGCCGCTTCCAGGGCCGGCAGCACCGCGCCTCGCTCCCCCCCGCTTCGCCGTTCTCCTGCGGAGCTTTACCTCCTTCTCTGTCCGACGAGCTGACAACAGCAGCGGCGGCGGCCGCCCCCGTATTGCCGTACGGCGATGCACAACTGGGCTGAGCCCCGCCTGCGGACAGAGACGGCGCGAAACGCAGAGCGGCGCGAGCTCCACCGCAACCATCAGCTTTCAAACAGCCCGCATCTTCCCGCCTCCTCCGCGGCTGCGTCCTAACTGGGCACCGCTTCTGCCCGCCTAGCAACAAGCGGGCTGCTGATTGGTTCGGCTATCCTGCGTTGCGGTTGGAGGCGCAAGGCGCGTTGGGAGTTGTTGGGGCGTTCCTGCAGTAACGGTCCCTGGCGGAGAGGGGCGGGTGGCGCTGCTATGGAGCCCGTCGGGGTTTGCGGCCGGGGCCGCGGCCGCGAGGGCGAAGCGGCTGTAAGTGGTCCCCTGTCCCCTGGGAAGTGCCTGTTTGGGTTAAGACGTATTCCCAGGGACTGCTGAGGGGCGGCGGTTGTGCTGGCTGCTGCGGCGGGGAGAGGGGCCGGTCGATGGGGCAAGCTTGGTGCGGTTTGTGGTTCCGTACCGAACGAAGTCAGGCTTGAACCTGGGAGCAGGTTAGCTTCTTTACGTTCCTGTGAAGTTAGAACTTGTTTCCAACGTGAAGTTTATTCCCGGAAAGTACTTCGGGTAACTTACTCATGAACATTATACTTAAACAGAAATATACCCCCGTGACCTAAACTAGCGCAGTTCATATGCTACTTAAATTCTCCGTTAGGTCTGATTAAGGACGGTCTGTAATCAAAAACGCTAGTACCTAACCTTGCAGTAACTCTAGCCCAGGCACTTGTTCTGTTTTATTTTTTTCCCCTTTAATTCCTGTTAGCAAGCCACAGGGTGGTCATCGACGGATGAAGTTTCCATAGTGATTTACCCTGGTTTTAGCACTAAAAGCTTTGCTGGAGACACTGTAATTGTACCGTGTAGCCCTGTTCTGCGCTTGCCAGCCCCTCACGGGTGTCTTTGTAACCCAGGGGTACTCGGTTAACGTTCAGGCCCAGAGATGTACAGTCAGGGCAGGCTACTGCAAAGCAGGGTTTGTTGCTTTAATTTATTGCTACCTCAGAGTCCCTACAGGGCTATTCCAGAGCTGGGTGAAGGGGTAACTGAGAGCTATAGTTCAGGATTGGAGAGCTACTGCAGCTTCAGTGGAAACTGCTAAGGGAACACAAAATCGAAGAGCTGGTGCTAATAAGAAGACTCAGCAGCTTCTTTGGGTAGGTTTCTTACCTCACTGCACTAAGGCTGGCATGAGGCTAATTTCAGGGATTAGGGAATGGCAATAAACAAGGTAGTGATGTTAAATGGACAAAACCAAAAAGATGCAGTGTTGCCCTTGTGGATCCAGACTCCATTTCTGCTTGCAGTGTATGGAACTTGAAGGACTGTTATTCACTGTTGGAACTCTAGGTTGCCTGTGATTTCTAAAAAGTTGCTATTCGTACTTACAGTAACTAGAATTCCTTAGATGTGACTTTTTCGTGAACATGCCAGAATTGCATTCTGCATGTTGTTTGTATCATTTATGCTTGCACATACAGACACATGCAAATATAAGCAAGTATTAATGTGTGGCAGTTACTGTATTGCAAACAGAAGGTATGTTAATTTTCTGTATTTGCATAGTGAACTTTATAGCAAGGAATGATGCCAGTGTGGTAACTAGGACGATTAGATTAAGGTGGAAGAACCAAGAGAAGGCAGCTGTTTCAGGTTAGTATTTGCTAAGCCTCTACTGGCCAGTCCGACTCTAAAGAAGCCTGACCTTAACTAGGGCCACCTGGGTCCAGTGAGGAATGCTTGAGGGGATGAAATATAGAAATAAAGAAAGAGCTTCTTGAAAGGTTCTTCTAAATCTAAAATTAAGATGCATCTTCTCAGTATTCTGTTTGGAAAATATTCATATCTAAGGAATTTGCTGTCAGCTGTTGTATACAGTGTGCTTGTGAACTAAGTTGCTGCTTAATCCTTGTCGCTGCTCCAGTGCCAATGGAAACACTGATGTGGAAATTAATGTTATTCAATTAACTGAGCATAATGTACCTGAAAGTTAGGCCGGGTACATAGGCCTCCATTAACAGTGTTTTAGAAAATATTTGCTTTGATGGCTTTTCCTTCCCTTGCAAACATTTGCTTAACAACATCTGATACCTGTTATGTAATATTTGCTCTAATATATAGGTGTAAAGCAGCAGTAAACAGTTTATCATCCCTTCAGTGGATCATCAGTTCCTGCATTTTTATCAAGCATATATTAAGTTTTGGATAGTCTCTGGTTTTGTATGTCTTGGGAAACAAAATGTATCAAGAAAATACCAATTAATTAAAAACTTTTTATAATGAACAGGTAGCATTTTAAAGGCTTTTGCTTTGCACTAATAATTTATTTGATTATGTGAAGGTCAGACATTTGTTCTGTAATATCAAAGCAAAGCTTTGATTTAGAAACTTAATTGCATGCACATTCTGACCATTTTGTACAGAGCACTATTTTTCCTCACAATTCAATGTACTAAAATACAGCAGTTAGTTTTATTTCATATATTATCCCAAGTAAGTTTGAAATACTAAGTGCATTACAGAAGCATTTTGCAGTGCTTTTCATAAAAAAGGGAGGGGGAAAGCCTTTTGAGGGAATATTTCTTTTTTGTTAGTTTAAAGAAGTTATTAAATATAATATTTCAAGACATTTTGCCATCTTTGGTTGTTAGAGCTAGGAAGGTCTTTAATGTTTCAGACTTTTACAGGTTGTGAAATATCACAGGCAGGACAAGAGATGACTTGCATGCCAGTTATTGACAGCCTCTTGGATGAAGCACAATCCATTGTGCTTTCAGGCACAGTGAGAGCATCACCTGAACTCCCACTCTCACAGAAACCTGTTTACCTGTTCCCAAAACTTACTGCTTTCTGTTTCTAGATTTGGATTTGGTTGGGTTTTTTTAAACATCTTTTATTAACATGACTCCTCTGGTATGTCTTAACGTGGATGTAGGAGCTTTTGAAACAGAAATAACTTAGAAGAAAATTAAAGATTGTTTATGTTTGCTGTTAGTCTTCATTATGTCTAAGGTGCTTATCTTTTAATCATCAGCAAGATCTTTAAAAAGAAGATCATTAGCAGCGGGTGTTTAGCGTTCAAACTAAAAGAGTTTACTTCACTGAAACATTGCCAAAGCATACCTTCACAGGTTATATTAACAAAGTTTCTGGAGACCCAAAGTGTGCCTGAGTGGTCCTATCTGAAGAAGAGTTAGCCTGAGCAGGTGCAGAACTATCCCAGTGGATAACATGGGTGGGAGGATTTGTATTTATAAATAAAAAAACATGCCAAAAGTTCCTGCGACGGTTTTGCACATCCTGTGTCAGAGAGGCAATTTTTCTGATGCTGTTGAGTAACAATGGTGGCATTAAAGAGAGACTGTAAAGTGATATATTTTATTACTTGGTGGACTCTCCTGAGGAGATTAAATTGACTCTTGCTGGAATCTTATTTATTGCAAAATATTTTTCCTAACAGAACAATAGTTATTTAGACTTAACATCGTTACAGTTGCTGTTTTAACTATGTACTAGAGGATGACTTACTCAGCCACCAACTGACTTGACATTTATACAAATTATTCTTTATAGTCGAGACTGATAAATAGAAGAAAAACCTCAGATTCTTTACATTTTTGCATACTAAGCCCAGACATGCACAAAAGAGTGATTTTTTTTTTTTTTTACTGTTATTCTAAGTCCTGTTTATCTTGAAAGGAGAAATACTTTTGCAGACAACAAATGTGGCAAAAGGATTTTTTTTCTAGTAATAAGGTATAAAAAGTTACTTGAAAGAGAGGTGCTTCTAAGCAAGTACATTCTTGGGAAAGAACTTGGAGAGAGAAAATAAATTCCATCAGTTTTATTTATATGACAGTTCCCTTGCTGGACACCCTGCAGTGCTATAAGCTCTGCAGCTTTGGTTAGCAAGAAACAAACCTCCCCAAATATTTGCAGCTAAAAAGCTAGGAAAAACTGATTGTTGAAATATCCTGAAATTTTGGGGTTGGAAGGGTTTTCCTTGAAATCAGATGATACCGGGGGAAGTTAATAATTCAGTCAATGTACACAAAAATGTTGTAGTAGTTCTTCAGAGACAGTGCATATAATTTTTAAATCACTTTTTAACTTTAAGATTTTCTACCTGGCTCGATGCAGTGGGTAGCAAATAAACATATAGGATTAAAATCTGCTAAAAAGTTTCTAAAACCAGTCTATTAATAGCTAAAGTAAATGCAAGTAGCTGAAGTAAATGCGAGATTGTGTCAGGAAGAGAAGTCTTCTGAGTCCATTTAATCGTCATGCCTTATTTGTTGAATCTGCTTAATGTTTCCATGTGACTTCCCTGACCACACATCATAAAGCTGGGTTAAGCTGCTAAGTCTCTCTTCAGCAAAACCAGTTAAGTAGTTTGTATCTTTGTCTTCAGAGCTTGCATAGTTTAAGTGCGGTGGAGAAAGCAGTAGCGAGGTGTGCAGTGCACATATACAGCTGCTTTTGTTTTTCTGTTTTTAATTGTTGCAGATACATAGATAATCTTTAGTAAAAGTTATTAATATGTCTGAATATTGGAGCCTGATAGAGAACTGAAGTTTTCTTCTTGTTGCTCCCATGATATCAAATAATGGTATCATCAGATTCTTGGTATCAATTTAATCTTATCTAGAAAAAAAAATTTCATGTAGCTGCCTCACAAACTAACATAAGCTTTTCTTATGCTACAGTTATTAGTACTAGTATTGATAAATCTGATATGCTAATATGTTGTTTGCTGTATGCTCTTAAAATCCTGCTATCTGGGAGACTGTCAGTTGCCTCTTGGCTGTTTGCCCTGGAGAACCTAAGTGTTTCACTCGGGAATGCTTCAGTGAAATGCTCCTCATCATCTGCTCCCAGGCTTGCTCTGGTTTGCACAGCAGGATGATTTCTGACAGGCTGGGCAGCAAGAAGGGGGCCTGCAAGAGGTTGGGTTTCAGCTCCTTCTAGCAGAGGTGTGTATGATTTGCCTCATGACTTGCCAGCATGCAAGAATGACAATACTGAATGAGATGACTTGTAGACTAAGCTTCATCTGCATTGTGCCCTGAAGTAACATGGCCTCTTGTATAAAGGAAGCAATTTTTTTTCAGTGCTTTGAGAATATTGCTGCTTTAAAAAAGATTCTAAATCTCAACAGCACTGTTGATGTATGGCGGCTAGCTTTATTTTCCATGACTGAAAATACGTTGTGCAAAGTATTAGTCTCAGCATGGTAGCCAAATTCTATTTTGAAGTGAAACGTACAGCTTTGATGACAGTTCTGCAAAGACCAATTAATTGTGTATTCTTTCTATCCTTTATGCAGGCAACACTTAATGAAGTGTACACATTACTTGTGTCCATCCTGCAGGGAAATGAACTGTGAGAAAAATGAAGCAAACATGTTCCAACTGTTCATAGAGAGGATTGCGTAAGTTACCCGCTGTGTTTCCACAAAACTTTCCCCACAATTTGCTGCTGCTCAGCACGTACTTCTCTCAGCTTCCTCCAATTACAATTCGCAAACAAAAAAGCTTTCCAGTGCTAACAGACTCGTGCTTTCCTGGCACTTGGGAGCCACGTGTTCCAGGAACATGTGAGTACACTGAGCTGATACAATATAAAGGCAACGTCAATCACCTCCTCTCATTTTTTAATAGCTCCCCTCCATGGTTCTTATTCTCCATCACTAGAAACCTAAGTTTGAAGGAACTTTACTATTTCAAGTACAGTTTAATCCATTAAGATGGATCTCCTTCATAGCAATGGCGTGCTTATCATTCAGCATTTACAGAGGGACTACAGGGCTTACCAGGATTTGCTTAATTTTATGTCACACATTGGCGATCCCCGGAATATATTCTCAATTTATTTTCCTCTTTGGTTTCAGCTCAACCAAGTGGTTGGTACTAAAATGATATGGGTGGCAGTCATTGGTGATTGGTTCAACCTCATATTTAAATGGTAAGAAGTTGGATTTATTTTAAAATATGGTATTTTTAATGATGGTTACTGTATGTGCCTCAAGCTTAGAAAACTTGCTGTGAATAACGTACTAGTAGACTTTGCCCTGTAATTGTTAAACAGGAATTCACAATTAAGGTATTTAACATATGTTTGAAATGACATTTTGATAAGACAAGAATATCATATAGAACTATTACAGAATAATTTTGGCAATATAGCTCTTTGTATTCCTTGTAAGAGTATTTATCATGCTTTACTGGGGCCTTCTCACATACAAATATTTTTACTGTGTTTCTGCCTTTTTTTTCGGTCAGGATTTTATTTGGCCATCGCCCATACTGGTGGGTGCAAGAAACAATGGTTTATCCCAATCAGTCAGGCCCCTGCCTTGAACAGTTTCCTATAACATGTGAAACTGGACCAGGTAAGAAATATTTGAGATTACATTAGCACGTTTAATAGAGATAGTGGCTTTTAGGGGAAAGGGTGTGACTTACGTAAAGCCCGGAGCTGATGTCTAAAATAGCAGCAATACACAGGAAAAGAAAAAGGAAGAAATAAAATGTGATAGTTTTGCTTTTAAAAATAAACCCTACTAGTGTGAACCAGCGTATTGGAGAGGAATTACAGAACCTGTGTCCTGGGTTCAAAAAGAGTGATTCACCTGCTTTGAGAGGTTTTTTTTAGCAACAGTTGCAGTGCCGATGACATCAGCTTGAGAAGAGAAATACCCCGTTGTCTAAGAGTGTTCCAAAATAGACCAGGGGGCTGTTGAGTTTGAGGGCTTGTGCACTATTGCAGTGCTTATTGAAACCATAAAGAGGTAGTAGGTGTTCAGAGTAAATAACAATAGTGTCAACAATCGATCATGTAATGTATCACAAGTGGAAATGGAACCCCTGTTCCCAGAACCAGACACTGGCACTGAATAGCGGGGACACACTTATGTATACAAAATTCAGGGGGGGGGGGAGGGAAGAATTCTTAAAAAAAATGCACCGTTTTGATGTACTTTCACTTTTTTAATCTCATTGTCTTCTCTGCAATATTGCTCAAGTTGAATGAGCTTGTGCAACCCTGCCTAATATGAAATTGGAGCTAACTGGCTGAATTTAGTTTTAACTCCTCTGGCAAGAAAATACTGATGGGAAATGAATGTGCTGAGTGCTTCGTGAGTGCCACTGCAAGCTTTTAGGGGGGTTTGCAGAGCTGTATTTTGTTAACAATATCCTGCATTATATGCCATTGTAATATTGAGCTAGAAGCTTAAGCCCTTGTACCCGGCAGGTTTCATAATGCCTGGTCTGTATGTGATCTGCAGTCTGTTTCAAGTTGAATTCATTTGGGACCTAACCTAAAGTATTAAATTCCTCCAGATATTTTCAAAAGCCTTCAGAACTGAGCCCATTCAGAGCCATGTAATTCCAAGCCCTTGCTAAGGAACCAGTGTGTTTCATTTTGATTCGTTGAACTAGAAGGCCTTTTTTCCCCATTATTTTCTTTCTGAAGTAAAAAGTCATGCCTGTTTCTGTCCAGTGGGTACAACTGTCATACTGATTCCTGATTTTCTTATAATGGCCACATTTTCTCCCACCTCCAGATTTGCCCTTGACCATCAACAATATCTCAGACACCTTTCCCTCATTAACAAGAGGAGGTGCAGTCAGCACAGCTGTTAGGTGCACACAGTCAGTGTCTGAGCTTACACTGTACTTCACACACTTTTTAAATGTGCAGTTTACATGAAAATATTAGAGAAGCAGCTGCAGGTGTGAGAAAGGCATATCCAAATACTGCTAACCCCAAATACTGCGGCTCAGCAAAAGGCAAAGCTGAAGGAACTGTTTATATGACTACACGGCAGGGAATCTAGGACCCAAGTTTGGTTTGTACTTCTGGAATGAGCTGAACTAAAAAACCACAGCCATCTTTTCTCTGGTATTTGTAAGATTTTTGAGAACATAAACCTTAAACTGGAGCTGATGCTGCTTCTAGTCGGTAATTTGCATATGAGCTATGAAATGTTTTTTCCTAGATTACATTTTCCTCGATGACAACAGAAAAGCTTTCCCAATGCCAATATACAACATTATGGTTTCCTTATCAGTGGTGTTTGTTCCGTTGTGGGGTTTAGAAATGTACATCTATTCTCAAATGAACAAAATAGTTGGTAGTTGACTACTAAAGATACTGCCAAGCAGAGTACCAGAAATAAGTGCAGGGAACCAGAAATGGTTGTGCTTGTCCTCCTTAAACATTCCAGCTTTGCTGCTTCAATGAAATATTTTGCTTTGCAAGCTACTTCGTAGTGCTGGATCATAACACATTCTTCAGCCAAAATCATTTCTCCTGTCCATGAAATAACCCTGTCCCTTTTATTTCTCTTTTGTCTCCACAGAAAGCCAAGCTGTAAAAGCCTGGTATAGACAGATTCCAATGATATAATTTTCTCTCCTTCCCTGGTGAACAGGGGAAAAGAAGTAATTTTAGGAATTGCTTCCCTTGCATCATGCCAGCATACTTTGTATTTTGGTGATTTCCATGGTTGTAGGAACTTCTCTATGGCTTCATATTGTTTCCAGCAAACTTTAAAGTTTGATTCATTAGATTAAAACAAATTACACAAGTATTGTTATATCTGGACTAAAAAGAAGTCACTATTGATCCCTATGAGAGTGTGTTGCCTGTTATAGACTACTGTGAATACGGCCATTATTCTGGTGTGTTACAGTATCATTTCATGTGCCAGTTCCACTACTAATGTTTCCAAGCTATTTGAGGTTGTACACTACCTTAAAATTTGTAAAATAAATCAAAGTAAAGCATAAAGACACGGTTCTTCCATCACCCTTCAGATACAGTTCTAAATTTATTACAAAACTACATAAATGTTAATTACCTTTAATATTACTAATGAGACACAGATCACAATCTCAATTGCTAATGCTGTGGTAGTTGGCAAGGCAGATAAAAGGTAATTTGGAAGGACCATCTGAAGTTGTACTGGTAATTTAGTTTAGAATGTTATAAAGAGCTAGATCTCTGTTGCACCCGTAATTACGACGTAGACCATTCAAAACCTATCTCATCCAGTCCTCACATATAGCTTCTACATTACAAGCCCTGAGAGATCCTTAGATGCACAATCACAATCCAAAGCTAAGTAAGAAAAATACTATGCTTTCCAGTCAAGACACCAGTAGAAGATGGCTAAGCTGTTATCAACTTGATTTCAGACAAATACTCTGGATTCCCTTTGGATGGGTCTTCTGAAAAATTAGCTTTTGAGAAGTAGTTGATATTCTTTAAGCCTTTGCTAGGCATTCTCTTTCTGAATGATTAGGTGCCTGAGGAACTGCCAGTAAACATTTTCTGTGTGACAAATGTTATGGAAACATTTCCTTTTTGTTTTCACTAGGAAGCCCATCCGGACATGCCATGGGATCTTCTTGTGTTTGGTATGTAATGGTCACTGCAGCACTTAGCTACACAGTTAGATGGAAAGATAAATCAGCAGTTAGCCTTCACAGGTCAGTGTCTCTGCTATTCTAACTCATGCAGATAGTTCTTTATATTTATGCTCTGGTTTTAATGGACTTATTTTAACCAAATACTCAAAGTCTGCTCTGTCCAGCTTGTAAAAAACCAACCAACCAAAAAAAAAACCTCACAAAAAAAAAAGAAACAACCACCACCAAAAACCAAACCACCACAGAACAACAGACCAACCCTTTATTATGGTCTACTTTGACTGAAGAAAAAGAATATTAAGAGGATTTATCCATTTGTATAGCTTGGTGTTTATTAACTTACAGTCACTGCATAAAATGTCTCTATTAGCTCCTAGTAAAGGTTGTGTCATGTCTTCAGTGTTGAAATTTTGAATTCTGTTGTCTTTATGGTTTGGATCTATTGGTTAGTACATAAATATACTGCTTTGATGGATGCTGCCTTGGCCCATTTTAAAGCATATGTGCACAATGTTGGCGAAGGTCAGTGCAACATCTTTTTCAACCCTGTGGGGAACTCTTATAACTGCTTTGATGGCTGTTCTTTCAAGGTTTTTCCCATACAGTGTGAATTTTGTCATCAAATAATTTAACTTTTGCGTTTAGATATGACTTCATGATAAGAAATATGTTCAAGGTACTAGTGCTAATTTAACTCACCATTGATGACCTTCATCACTAAAACCATGGTGGTGTCTTGAAACTAAAACTACCAGGGTGTGTTCCTGCAGCCATAGATGTGGCTACAAGAGCAAACACTTGATAATGTTTTAGTGCCGACTTTTGGTTTTCAGTCACCTGATTGTAAACTTTTCTCCTTGTGACCCTCTGCTTGGTAAAAATATGAGCCTGACAGGGGTCTGGTGTAAATTAGTAGGTGAAATCTTGTCTTATTTTTCCCTTTTAGACTGACATGGTCATTCCTCTGGAGTATTTTTTGGATTATCCAGATCAGTGTGTGCATCTCAAGAGTATTCATAGCAACGCATTTCCCTCATCAAGTTGTTATTGGAGTATTTGCTGGTAATGCTGCTAGGTTTTTCTTTTCAACATGTATGCAAAATCTGAGAAAAACAAAGTATGAGAGATGGCAAGAGATTTTCAGTTGTGCTCCTTAGCGTGCAGCTCTAGTGCTGCTCTTCTCTCTCCAGAAGGATTTGATGATGATAGACTAATGGTAAAATTTGTGAGGTATCTACTGTCTTTGTAATTCACACGAGGAGAGAGTCCTTGACCATGTGCCATTTGATGCTGCACACTGCCACAGGCTAGCTCCAGCTGCGCCTAATCTTTATCTGGCCCTCTTAGGGGGAAGCTATTTGGTTCACCTCAAATGGCATTCAGGCATAAACTACCATGTATGCAGTGTGGGCAGGCATAGGGCCAGAGGCCTGGAGCAAAACAGAAAAAGGCAGACTAGCAGTGCAGACTCCCCAGGGTGATTTAAGAAGCTAATGAATGTTTTTCAGAGTTACTTAAACATGTTTCAAATTGGGATTTAGGGAGTTCAAACTATGAACAATCTCTCTAGTGTTTATTTGATCTTGAGGAGGGTTTTGACCAGAGCATTGAGTGGGGGCTGCCTGCTCCCATTCTCTTTTATGGATGCATAGCAGCCTGGGCAGCACTGGCTAAGAGCCTGCAGTCCAGCTCCCCTTTTCATAAGCAGCATAAAGTGAGTAAGAAAGAAGGATGTTCTGTGTCTTTTCCTTCAGCACTCAAAGCTGTGTTGGAACTGGTATTGAATTCTGCATTGCTGGGGCCAGTCTTTGAGTGAGGAACTCTTTTGGAAAAGGAATGTTCTAGTTTAAATCTTTGATAGGCCTGACTGCACCTCCCAGATGACAGCTTACATAGTGCCTCACATCAAAGTCATGTAGTGCTTGGTACTGAATTCTTTTTTTTAATTCTTCTTCCCCCCCCCCAAATTTCTCCCAAATTGGCTTTTTTGAGTGGGGGAAAAAAGGCTTTGTTCTGTATTACAGAAATAGTAAACTGTATGTATATACTTATCTGTGTATAAAATGTGTATCTTCCAAAGTCAAGTTCTACAGGGGCACTATAAAAAACACTTCTTCAAAGTACAAATCTATTGCTCCCTGTAACACTGAGTTTCTAATCTGCAGGCATTCTGGTGGCAGAAGCATTTGAACATATGCCTGCTATTCAGACAGCAAGCTTGGGAATGTACATCAAGACAAACTTGTTTCTTTTCATCTTTGCCCTTGGCTTTTATCTAGTCCTCAAGCTTCTTGATATTGACTTGCTATGGTCTGTTCCAAAGGCCAAGAAGTGGTGTGCCAACCCAGACTGGATAAACATTGACACAACTCCATTTGCTGGACTGGTGAGGAATTTAGGTGCACTCTTTGGCTTAGGTCTCGGAATTAATTCTGAAATGTTCATCACAAGCTGCAGAGGTAAAAATAGCTGTAAGATAAGTTTCCGTGTGGTGTGTATAGCTGCTTCTTTAGCTACACTGCAGCTGTATAATTTCGTTAAGATACCTACTCATACTGAATACTTGTTCTACATTCTCTCTTTTTGTAAGAGTGCAGCTATGCCTCTGACCGTAGTTGCCTTGGTTCCCTACTGCGTCCACTCATTAATGAGGAAAACTGAAAAGAAACTTAATTAGATACAGTTTCCAGATGGTTAGCGATGGGGGGATGGATATGAACTGGTCAAGAACCCTCAACAAAAGGCAGTTTTGCCAACTCATTTTATCCCAAGGGGATGCCGCTGCATCTTTGATGTGCTTCTGGTAAGTAACTAGTGCATCCAACATCAGTGCATTCAAGAATGACCTTGCCAGCTCAGAAATACTAATTGCTGATATTTTTTTTTCCCCTAGAAATGTTGCAACCACACTGCTGTATGGTTAGAAATGACCCAATACTCTGGGTCATAACAAAGTTTTACGGCATAATCAACTAGTTTTGTATAGCTACTTGGTGGTCTTTTAGTTCTGTCCATCTCCAGCTGGATGATGCTTTGAGCCTCAGTTGTACATAGTGATACTCAGTATTTAATTTTATATACATAGATAATTGTGTGTTAAACTGCTAGAGAAGGGTGTGATAGTATCACACCCCCTCCAACTGTACGGCTGCACACTGTGAAAAAGGCCAGCATAGTTATAAACAAGACTTCAGAGTTAACTTATTGAGCTTCCTGAGCAAAACAGCTTCTAATTAAGCCAGATGACGAAAAATACTGAATGTTTATTTTGATTAGACTGTAGAGTATATTTTTGCATTATTGTGTGGTTTTTGTCATTTCTACCTTTTGAAAGCAGTCACATAAATCATGACTGATACATATTACACCTTTAATGTTGAAAATGCATAAAGATGGTGTAACAAATCTTTGGGTTCTGTACATCTGCACAGAGCAACAAATGAAGAATGTTGTCAATAATGAAATTGTCTCAGCATATCACCTTGAGAATGTTGCTCAAGTTCCTGTATTGCAAAGGTAAATAAGTCTAGTTCTCTCAGGTCAAGTCAAGTCATGTGCCTGAATCACTGGTAGCAGTTGAGTAAATCATGACAATGTGATTGTAGACTGTCACTGCAAGTTTATATTCTTGTCAGCTTTGTTTACCTAAGCACACGAGTAACTGATATGTTAAATATGTTTGCTATATAAAATGGATATTCTAAATAAAGGCAGGTATTTTCCTTTTTTATTCATTATTTAGCATATACTGTTGCATATTCATTTCCAGTGCACAATCTTTAAGCAGTATTTTGCTGATGCCATCTCATAAGATGTAGTATACAAGCAGCTTAAAGCTGTAATGTGGGTAATGAGGGCAGTGTATGTATGATCTGGTAGCAGTAAGGCTTAAAAGATGTAAGCATGATATTGTTTCTAGACTTCCAGTTGCAAGACAATTGAAATTAAAAAAATCTTAATGCGGAAAATAGGTAACCAGTTTGAGTTGGCCCTTAGGAATGAACATGGTACAAATTACAGAAACAAATCTGAAACAGGCATCCTTACTCAAGTGCCTGCTAAGACTGCCTTAAGAAAATTAATCATCTGGTTTTAACAGTCTGAGGAGTATTGTGCTTTATGCATCTCCTGATATCTTCTTAAATGGTTCTCTGAACCCTTTTTTCCCCATAGCAGGTGTCCTGACACCACTCTGTTCTATAATTGTGACTCCTTAAGCAAAATTAAGCTAATGGGACTAGAAGCAAATAATGAAGTACAAAGACAGCTATTACATTGATTTCTGTCATGTTCAGGTTGCTCTGTGCTTTGTTATTTTCTGCTGGTGAGGTGGCCTACAGAGGCATCACAAAACTCTAGGTTGGTCTTGATATCCTGTTCTTCTCTGCTGGCCAACAGTAAGGGATTCTTTGTGCACAGCTGTCTCTGTATCTTGCTACAGTGCTTGGGCCTGCTGGCAGGGTTGGCTGTTTTAAGATGGGAGTTACGAGCAGACATCACATTTCTAAGTTCCTACCACATGGGGGTCTGCGCTTCCCAATACTAACAGAAGAATATTGGTGCTTATGTTTGTTAGGATAGACACAACCAGAAATGTAAGATGACAACTATTTCTGCAGTATTGTTCAAGGCACTGTACAGACACGTGAGAAGATACACGTTTTCACTTGCTTTCCTGGTGTCCTGTTAATTCTGCCCGCAACTTTAGTTCTTCAGGGAAAGGAACAAAGATCAGTTTCATGTCTGAACCACCTCTTATTCTTTCTACAGCTATTAAAACATTACTAAAACCAAGAATGGTGCCCGTGTGGCTGTGCTCCTGCAAGGAGATGGCAGGCTCCTTTGCAGGCAGGGACTCATCTAGTTGCATTGGCCTTCTCAACAGCTCTGTCCTGCACAGCAGACCCTTGTGACAGATATGATCCAAAATCACAGAAATACTTGTTACCTGCTGCAAGATACTCATCTGCTTGTCTGAAGGGTAAGAGGTGAAGCACTAAAACACAAGAGCCAGTAAAAAAATACAATTTATTGGTATAATTTGGGCCTCAAAAGTGGTGTGCTTTATGCAGAAAGAATTATGGACTAAGTACATCGTCACTGTAGTTTTTAATAAAGTTGTTATTTTTCTGTGGCCTGATATAAATTAAATGTCTTACAGGTATGTCGATAGGTTATTCATAGTCACTCTGTCAATAGTTTCAGTCCTGAGCCATCCAACTAATTATTGTTATGAAACATAAAAAGGCTAAAAAGATTAAACCATGAGCCAAATAATTCAGCTTCCTCTTCCATTTGCAGTTAAAAGATTAAAACACAGACTTCCTTGGCAAAACAGTATTTCAGTGTCAGCTATGTGAGTTCAGCTTGTCTGTTGAAGTAATTCTACTAATGGAGTTGTACTAAAGTCGAAATTGTTTCTTTCTGTCTGGAATTAAGGGATGTATCCTAATAAAGTGTTCACCCTTACAGCTCCATTCAAGTTTGCAGCAGTTGGTATTGTGGTGTAGATTTATAAGGAACTCAATTGTGCTGGGATTTGTTCTGAAGTGGGTGAACCCTTCCCCCCGCAGCTGCAGCTTTTAGGACATGGAGAATGACTTTTCCAGTTAATACTCTATGATTCAAAGATTTGAATTTAAATTAAATTTAAGATTTAAATTTTAAAAGAAACTCAGACTTCTGTCTCTGCTGTGTCTCCAAGGCTGTAAATGTCACTAAAGGAAAGAGTCCTGCTGTCCTGCGGACAATAACCGATAACATATTTCAGAGAAACATGCAGTAGACCTTATAACATACTGTTACAGAGACAAGCTTCTGCCAGAAGATCCTTCCTGACCTTTGTCATTTCCAAATTAATTGTGCCTCTATTTATGAGCTCTGTTTAAGACCTAACTATGGCTATTTGTTCCACCTTTACTGAACATACTTATGATTTCTGTAAAAATACTCATCACTGTCTTTCCTTCCGAAAAAAAAAGAGGACATATTATCCATGACCATCTTTATAGAAGTGATTTAAATAACACTAATGATTAACTGTTGGATTTTACAGAGATTTAACTAAAGCATTTATTCCTATTCAAAATCTATTTGACAGTTTTGGTCACTGGCAAGAGTGTAGGGCAAATGATCGTCACCGGCTTCTGTTCTTCTCCTTGATTGCCTTCCTTATTTGTATGGAGATGCCGCCTTTGTAAGTACAGGGTTTTTTTGAAGGGGCACAGCCAGACCAGGCTCATGGTGCCAATGCATTAGCGCTGTCATGGCACACAGCAGAAGCCCAGCCTGAGAGGTAAAAGTTGAAGGGGTTTAAGGGTGGGGGTCTGTACCCACAGCACAGTAAGGGTGACTGTTGTAGTCCTCTGCAGACCAAACGTTAGGAGAGATTTGATCAGATACGCAGCAGCACTCTCAGGATTATTTCTTACTCATATAGCTTACCTAGCCGAGTGGCAGTTTTCAGAGCAGCAGAGCGGAGTTGTCCCTGAGAGCTAGTTGAGGAAAGACAGGACTGTGCAGTCTGACTGCAGGTGGTGGCAATTCCCCAGCGAGGATCTTGCCCATTTTCAGGCTTTTTTCCCCTTAGCAGTGGGCTAAGCTACTTCCTGAATACATCTGCCTGTGCTTAGTCCCCTGCATGTGTCTGACAAGTGTGCTTGATGCAGAAAGCTACGTACATTTAGGGTACACAGAACTCACAATGTTGTAGGGCATTTTGTAGCACAGTGGGGTCCCAACACAGAAAAGCAATCTTTCACAATTAGAATCACAGTGGCTCAGCTAATTGGGGCTCCAGTGGTAACAAGCTTGTAGTAAGCTCCTTCCATTGCCATCAGTTCATCGTGAGTGCCCCTTTCAATGACAATTCCTTGCGACATCACAGCTATGATGTCTGCGTTCTGGATCGTGGACAGGCGGTGGGCAATGACGATGCAGGTACGCCCTTCTCTGGCCTTATCCAGTGCCATCTGCACAGTCTAAAGGCATTAGACCGAGTGTCAGTTAAAATGTGCAAACCAAAGAGAGCCTCAGGTGGAGAAATGTGATTTTTCAGATTAATTAACTGTATTTGTGCAACACTTGTAAAAGTGACTGTGAGGCAAAATCAAAGGTTCTGTTACTAGGTGTACTTAGCTGGGTTTATTAGCAGTGCAAAAGGGAACATCCCAGGGTAAAGGTTGGACTTGATCTAAAAGGTCTTTTCCAAGCTAGTTGATTCGGATTCTATGAGAGGTAAACATGGCAGCAGTAGAAATTCAGACACACCTTTATTCAGCTGACAAAATGAATGTCAGCTAGTGGATGTTTTTAAATTTTCACCACTTCTCTATTCAGGCTGTAGCCAAGTTAATCAAATTGTCGCCCAAGTTTGTGGCCCCCTCACTTCTGTTTTTATTGGGCATTCAGGCCCATTTTTTTGTCTGCTTGAATATAGTTTATTAATGTGCAGAAGCAATATTTATGAGATATCCCCACTGAATCCTCTGAAACGCAGGGAATTAGCGTGCACATTTCTGTAAAGTGCTGCCTGTCACTGGCAGTCTGAGAGCTTGTGTAGCTGGTGGCGTTTTTATAGCTGTGCTTCCTGGACCTCCTGCAAAACCCATTAAAGGTGTAAGTAAGTGCTGAATTAACAATGGGATATAATACTGAAGTCATGCAATGGAGCACATTGGTATGTCTCTGAAGAACAGAAAAAGTCGTTGTAAATTGTAAGCTGTTGTATTAACTTTCCCTTATTGCCTGTCCCTGCACATTTACCTTTTCACTTTCTGTGTCCAAGGCGGATGTAGCTTCATCCAGTAATAAAATTTTAGGATCTCGTATGATGGCCCTCGCTATAGCAATGCGTTGTTTTTGCCCACGAGACAGCTGAGATCCTTGAGCCCCAACATTAGTTTCATATTTCTGAAAATACACAAAAGGAAGATTTTATTGAGGTGTAGGCAAACACACCAGTGCACAACCTGAAGGAAGAGCAGGACAGAGGTGAAAGCACTGAGCATTGCTGTCTTCTCCTTCAAAGCCCTGTACGAGCAATACATATGGCTGGGGAGGGTGTGCAGTGTGGGGGCCCAAGGGCACAGACAGTGTGATGATGAGCCTAGAAGAAAACCCTGATAGCAGGACATTGGCTTAATTGTTTAAGGCAAAAGAAATCCCCCACCCCAGATGTGGGAGAAGAGGCTGAAAGCAATGGAAAGGCTTTCTGGACAAGTTCTTCATTTGGGTGCCTTAATTGTATCCATACCTTTTATCTTTCGATTTATATTATGTCAGTGCATTTCAATACTCCTGAAGTGCACATAAGCAGCCACCTTCAAATGTTTCTGTTCAAGTATCATGCCCTGATCAGAAGGCAGATCTCCCAGAGTAGGGAACAGGATTTTTACTTTCTGACATAAGTGTAACACTTTGCTCAACTGTGCTGCTGCCTTTCTCTTGTCCATGGCTTTGAAAAGTCTTTTCTCCTATTTCAGAGTTGTAACCTCTGATTTCAGTTTTATAAATACTTGTATACTGTGTAAAAATCCAGTACCAACTCATGGCCGAACCCTCAGGAACATAATGAATGGCCATGACACCCTCTTTGCTCCTACTGTTACAGCTGTAAAAGTAAATAAAAGGTATATGTATGGAGCAACTTCAGCTGGGTTTGGAGCAGCTCCCACTGCAGCAAACACCGAGCAGACAAGCTGTAGCTTCACAGCTGAGGCCTTGCAGGTACTTACATTAGGCAGTGACATGACAAAGTCATGCAGCTGAGCCTTCTGGGCTGCTTCTATGACTTTTTCCATTGTCGCCTCTTTGGTGTTACTGCCATATTTGATATTATCAGCAATGCTGCAGTCGAATAGCACTGGCTCCTGGGACACGATTCCAATTTTTGATCGAAGAAATGGAACATTTATTTTCGTGGTGTCATGTCCATCTATTAACTTCCAGGAAAAGAGGAGAAAACTTGAAACATTATTCCAAAACAACAGCCTGCAAAAACCAAACAGTTTATAACAAAACTAAATGATTTAGCCATCTTACTAAAATACAAACACAACTGATTTAAAGTGATTTGAAGAATCTGCTTATCTTTGACTCCTTTGTGCATGACATGCATTTTCTGCGTATGCCTTTGATCCAGCCAGGCACCAGACCATTTGCTTAATCTAAAGTCCAAGAGAACTACTTAACTGCTTCAGGCTAGGTACGTGCTTTGTTACCTTCCTGGCATAGCAATCACCACACTTATGTTTTCCAAAGAAAGATAAATCAAACTAGATGGGTAAGTACTTACGTGAGGAAAAAATACAGAAGTTTTTTAAGCTATCATTAATTGAAGAACTAGAAGGTAAATGTAGACAGTCTCAACCTGCAAGGAGGCTGCATGTTGAAGCTATATATTTAGGGATGTTCCAGACTCTCTTGCTCCATTCAGACTTGATTTTTGCTTGTGCTTCCAGAATAAGCACCACACACTGTAGGTAATTCATACAGGAATTACCAAGGTAAATGCCTGTGGCTGGCGTAATACACAGGGGTACAGCTGAGGCTTTGTGTAGTATTCTGACCTTGCGTGAATACATCTAAGACAATCCTTGGGAATTGTCCCAACAGGCCACATGTTTGAGAAGGAGCTGAAGCCACAAGGTGCATATGTACATGCCACCACTGCTAGGCTGCACAGCAGAATACATTAAGAAGAGTCCTAGCATTGCTGAAAACAAAGCATGCAAACCACATTTCCTTTGCTTACCACACTTCCTTGCTCAGGGTCATAGAAACGCTGCAGAAGCTGGACACTGGTGCTTTTACCACAGCCGCTACTTCCAACAAATGCCAATGTCTGTCCAGGCTTAACTGCTATAGAGAGTCCTTTCAGGACCTGAATATCAGGCCGAGAAGGGTATGTGAATTTACAGTTAAGAAATTCAATGCTTCCCTTGAAATCATCCTGGTGAAAAAAAGAAATGAGAAAGATGTTACAAGCTTGAGCTCAAAACTGCGTTGTAGAGTACAAAGTAACTGTTCCTTAGATCTCATTCTTGCATCTCTTATTTAAAATATGACATTTGTGCTTGTGAAATTAGCCCAGAAAGAGCAATAAAAATGATGCTAGAGTAGCTGTCCTAGCAATGAAGCCATTATTCATAACACTGTAGCTCAGCTTCCCCATACTGCCTGAGGCATCAACTGGAAATAGCATTGCCTGCAATGGGTAAGTTATTTTAATACAGACACTGTGTAAGTGTAAATCTGGTGATAGGCCAAATACGTCCGTGCAAAAAGCTGGATTTGGTAAAAGAATTCAATTGAAAATTGCAACATTAAGCTAATACATGAATCCAGGTCAGTTTTTCCAGAACTCTTAAAAAGTTCTGTTAAAAAACTCTGAAGGAATCAAGAAACTTAATTTTCATTGTTTGAAACAAAATATTTAGTTCACAACAATGGTTTCAAGTTTTCATTTAATTCTGAAATAAGTTAAATGAGAAATAAACTCTTTGAATTTCTGTGTCTCTTTTCAGTTCCCCAAAACTTGAGCACTTTTATTTTGTCTGACTCAGAGATGATTGCCTCCTCATGAACACCTGCAACATTTTGATGTGAATGGAAAAAAAAGCCTCCACTACAAGCTAGCAATAGTTTTACATGCAAACTGTCGAGCTGAAAGAAAAAAACATCCTATCCTGTGAGTCATCCAGACTGGTCCTCTTCCAATTTCCAGGAGTTTGACACTGACAAATTCCCAATAGCCTCTCTTTATATTCCTCTTGCTGTCTAGTACAGAGATAACTGCTTCCAAAAGAGCAGAGACAAGTAACAGTTACACATTCATCATAACGTTCTTGTAAAGCAGTCATCCTCATGACTTACAAAGCTCCGTTGCAACGTCAGGGTTTACGTTGATCTGAACAACACCAGAAATTACTCATCTCCACACTTACCCATTTTTCCCCTTTTTCACTGTAAACACTGATTTTAGGAAGCCGATCAACAAGTTGCAAAAGGCGTGCAGCAGATGTTTTGGCTTTGGCATAGTTTGGGGTGTAGGAAGAAGCTCTTCCCAAAGCAGTTCCACTGGTCACAATAGCAGAGATCACCCTGTAGGGAGGAGGAACACGGTCATTCCTGGGAAGCCATCAGGAAACTGACCACTACACTGAGATCAGGGCGGCTGGAGAGGAGCCTGTTTCTAGCTTGAGGCAGGCGCTCACCTGAACACAAAGCTATAATGGAGTCCTTCAGTGTCAACTAGAAACCCTCCGTATCTGTAGGAGACAGCATTGGCAATGAACACGATGCTCTGGGCAAAGCCAAAGCAGAGTCCGTAAACATGGGCTTTTTTGACGGCAGCTCGGTAGGGCATAGCCAGGTGCTTCTCAAAATTGTTGACAAACATTTTCTCTTTGCCTATCCCAGCTACAGTCCTGATGTTAGAGAGGGCTTCACTGGAAATCTGGAGAAGAAACAAAATGGGTAAAAGCTCCTAATTTTTACTTGTAAAAATAGTGTGTGTTCTGTCAAAAATGCACGATTCGTTCATGAACACAGGGCACAATGCCACAGATAAATGGGTATAGATATGATACTGACTGCCCAAATATCAGCCAACCTGAAGGGAAATTTTCCTATAAGCAATTGCCTACTAACATCCTCACTGTAATAGAATCACAGAATAGATAGGGTTGGAAAGGACCTTAAGATCATCAAGTTCCAACCCCCCTGCCGTGGGCAGGGACACCTCCCACTAAACCATGCCACCCAAGGCTCTGTCCAACCCAGCCTTGAACACCGCCAGCAATGGAGCATTCACAACTTCCCTGAGCAACCCATTCCAGTGCCTCACCACCCTCACAGTAAAGAATTTCTTCCTCATATCCAATCTAAACTTCCCCTGGTTAAGTTTGAGCTCCACTAGAGCTAAGTTACAAGCTCTCACCGGTGACTTATTTCACATTATATAAATAAATGGGACCTGCACAAAAGCAAAAATGTTTTTAGGACAAGGTGTTTATTTCAATTATTTTGTTTCACTTACAGCACTAGGGAGTTAGAAGGGACGCTATCCCCAACTTCCGGTTCATGAATTAAAACCACTTGAATTTACTACATATTCTCACCAGCTCATCATCCCTCTTTCTCTTGTTTATGTCCAAAAAGCCTGCTTAGGTGGAATAACTAAGAGAGGGTCACACCTTGATCCTCTAACAGCAGTGACACCATTTCCAGGATTTTTACCTGGTACATAGGCAAAAAGTGAGCAAATTATTGCCTATCATGTATAGGAAAATGCAACACAGGAAATTATGAGATAATCGCCATGAAAACTTCTCTGGAGCTTTAAGTAACTGTAGGCTTTATACTGGGCTTTGTTGCTGGTCATAATTTGGGTCCCCAAAAAATAACACTAGAGCTTCATCTATAGAAGTAAATTGACTGATCCTAATTTCACCCTACTTACCTCAGTTGTATTGAGAAAATTGGTTTAAATGCTGTAGTTTGCCTGGACTTTGACAGCAGGTTCACAGCGTAACACTTCCTTTGGGAAGCAATAGCCTGGCGTATGGCTTATGAATGTTTTCAGCATGTAGGAAGAGATCTGAATATGAATCAGTAAAAATGTTCCATCCAAATTCAGGGCTTTTTATCCTGACCAAAATCAAGTGTCAAATCTCTTGCATCATGACAAAATATAAGAGAGTGGATAACTAGATGCTGTGAACTGGATTGTTCAGGCTGTGCTTTTCCATGTTTTAGCATGGCTGATGAGCAATCACTGTGGAAGAACTTACGGGAACTGCAAGCTGGCTTGTTCTCACTACGTGGATAATTAAAGAAGAACTGTTGATAGTGCACCTGGGTCTTGAGCAAGCCAGGGAGTGTTTGTGTGCATTGGGTGCAAGGTCAGGCTGGGAAAGAGCCTGGGGAGTGACTGCTTATAGAATGGAATTCATAGTGACTGAAAACAGTCACTGGGATGGATGTGGTCTCTGGTTTCATAGCTTAGACCTGTTTCTGTATGATTTATATTACCATGTTATAGCGAATAAAGAACAGAACTGGAACTGACCGGGAACTAGTTGTGAAAGCAGTGTGTGTGTGTGTGTGTGTGTGTGTGTGTGTGTGTGTGTGTAGCCTCTTTCTTCACAGGCACCGCAGAACTCATAGAGTATTTAGCATCTGAATGCAGAGCTGGCAACTAAATTAGAAAATAACACCAGACATAACTGGTGGTTTTTGCCAAAACTGCTGAAGCTCTGAGAGCCCTGTTCATCCCAGCCTCTGGGTCATTCTCTTGAATAAAAGCTGATGCCTGGACTGACCAGTGAAGTTTCTCTCCTTGTCAAGACAGTATTTTGGTTTATCACTTCTTTTAAATTATTTTGTAAATAATTAAACCATTCTGAATGTGGGCAGTTGGTCAGGTCTTCATTCTCCATTGGCTCTCTGGAACTGAAGACTGCTCCTGACAGCACCCAGCAGTGGCCCATAAATGTACTCATTTGATTAATGATACCCAAGTCATACTAATTTATGTAATGACTTTCGTATATGCAGAAGTCTGCATGTGTAGGTAGCACGTGGGTTTTTTGAGTAAGTCCTGTGCCGCCAGTCATAGCATACTTATTTAAATCACACCCAAAACGGGAACTGGGAGCCGAAGATTTGCTACTTCTGGAGATGTCAGGAGGGTGGCAAGGCAGCTGCAGCAGGCAGTGGGAAAGAGACAGCCAGTAGCTACAGGGCAAAGGGCTCCTGGGTGTGTGTTTGCTGCACACATTAAGGGCAAGAGGAGGCTGAAGGTAGTTGGTTGAGAGCTCAGATGGGCAGAGGGAAGGTTCAGATGGGGCAGAGTGGAAGGTGGGATGGGTAAGACATTTGCTGGGCAGGACTTTGATGTAGGAAGGAGGAGAATGAGGAGCAGTGGGTACTCTGCAAAAGTAATTTTAGGATGGGCTAAAGTAGCTCTGCAGAAAGAAAAGATGAGGTGTTGGGCAGGCCTGCAAAGCTTATTTTTTCAGATGCTAGAAATGTGGCAGCCTAGCAAGGGGAGAAGGCTCAAGTGTTACTCCAAGGGGTGTAACCTGAGGCAGTCTTCCTCGTGTTGCCCATCTCCTAAATCCCCTGCGTTTCTGATGCAGCTCAGTTTCTGCACAGTTGCATTAGGTATATTCTAAAAGTATCAAGTTCTGGATCCTGTGCTAGAACTTCGTCACCCAGAGCTAAAGTTGAAGGAGTTCGGGTGTTTCAAAGGAAGCAGACCTCAGAGGAGTGAACCCATGAGAAAATGGCATTCCTTTCTCTTGTGCCCCTACCTTTTCCTTGCTTGGTACCTGCACTAGATGTCTGCTCAGCCAGTGCAAGCTACATAAACCTATCCTCAGCCTTTGGGGTGAGGCAGTTCCCAGGGGCTTGCAGCCATCGGATGCTGCTAAACCAGATACTGGAGCTAGCATAACAAGGAGGGGGGCTTTAGCCATGGATCACTGAACACTGGACGCACTTTCCAAGGAAAGGGATTTTCCTTCCTCCTATCCCGTGGTGGTTGATTTAATACCCGCGCAGGTGTGTTTTCACCATGGAGCAAAATTTAAAGTACTATGACAAAGTGCTAAGTCTCCTGCTACAAATTAACAGGGAAAAAAAAAAGGATAATGCTAATCTGAATTTACAAAATATTTATATAGTAACTGACAAATGAGAATCAATAGAACTTCAACTCTTGCAATCCACACCAGTAATACAATTTTGCCTGTGATCTAGCAGCGCACACTGATGGAGAAGCTGGTACACTCATAGGGCACAAATGCACAAACTGACCTGGGTTCAGTGCTGAATTCTCAGGTGGGACGACTCCTACCTGAACAAGTATCAGTGCTTTCTGAGGACAGCATCAACTAATGGGTATGTAAATAAAAGCCAAAAAGGTGAGGCAGACTGCTGAGCGATCTCTGACCACCAATTCTGAAAAGTCAGGCACATTCCATGCAGCGAGTGCTTTGGCAGTTAGGGAGTCTCAGTAGTGGTCCGATGATTTGACAAGCTGAAATATTACAACTTATTTGCAAACCATTGCCAATCTCATGACATTTGAACGGCTGATGGCCCCAAATGCCTGACTTTTCAACTGCCCATGACTGCAAATATAAATTAGTTTTTAAATAACATTACCCGTCCAGTAGCTTCCAGCGCTTTCTTGTCCTGAGCAGCGAATCCTGTCAACATTTTAGCCTGCACAGCTCCAGATAAGGCCAAAAATGGCAGGAAACACAGTATAACTAAACTCAGCTTCCAGCTGAAGAAGAAAGCAATGATCATGGCCACCCCAATGTTGGTGAAGGAATTGACAATCATTCCTATCTGCGATCCAGTTGCCTTCAAAGAAAAGAAACAGAGATCATAGTATCATAACATCACAGAATCATAAAAAAGTTTGGATTGGAAGGAACCTTAAAGCTCATCTAGTTCCAACCCACGGAGGCCCACTACTGGCCTGTAGTTCCCTGCATCTTCCTTTTATAACTGACAGACTGATAGAACCTTTTCTTGTTGCCCCTGACCTTCCTGGCCAGCCTGAGTCCTGTCAGGGCTTTACCTTTCCTAACCTTGTCACGGGCTGCTTGGGCAATTTCTCTGTATTCCTCCCAGGCTACCTATCCATGCTTCCACTACCTCTAAGCTTCCTCTTTGCATGTGAGTTTGTCCACATGCCTCTTGGCGTTTTTGCCTGACTTCCTCTTTGTCGGGATGTATCACTCCTGAACTTGGAGGAGGTGATCCTTGAATATTAACCAGCTGTGTTGGGCCCCTCTTCCCTCCAGGGCTTTAGCCCATGGCACATCTACCCAGCAGAGACCTGGAGAGGCCAAAGTTCGCTCTCCTGAAGTCCAGGATAGTGAGCTTGCTGTCTGCCCTAAGGATCTTGAACCAATGGACCTATACAGAGATAGATGATGATTGACTTGTATTTCAATAATAACTTCAATTATCTTTAAACAAATTTTCCTGTAAAACTTTAGGAAACTCTAAATTATATTAAAATATCATAAAGTGCCAATGACTGCTGATTGCACTGCAATTTAGCTAGGTTGGATATAGTGTTTTCAATTAATTGCATCAAGAGGATGCAATTAATAATAGTCGACATACAAATGTAGACTATTCCTTTCACCCATCAAACTTTCCATTGAGAACTCTGAAAATCATTTTTAATGATTGTGAGAAAGATCATTTAACAATTTTCATTAGTTCCCTTGGTTCCCTAGGGAATTCCTCGTCTAAACACTGATACTTTATCCGTCTAGATTTAAATAATACACAGAATCATTTGCAACTTACCTATTAATACCAAATTTCACCTGTGCTAAAATCAGTAAGAAACAGCACCAAGAAAGCATGACTTTGAAGTTGCATTTCTGCCTGTCTTTCTAATAAGGAAATATTTTAAATATGCCTTTGACATCACATCTATTGAATGCATTTACCTTCTCCTTATGTACTTAACAACACTATTCTTTATATAAAACTGATTTATTTACTCTGAAGTTATTTTCTTTCTTAGCAGTAAACAGCAGCCCTGGATAGGAACCCGGTTGCTAAGTATTAGGGGAAAAAAACCCCATGCATTTGATATCCCTGATAATTTTCAGCCGAATTCATTTGCAGGATCTGAGCTTGCAGCACAAAATGTTCATCACCCACTCCTCCTCTGACCTGCAGCAGTAGGGCCTGGCCATAGGGGAAGGCATTACCTCCCGGATTTGCAGAGGGAGCAGCCACAGGGCTGCTCTTTCCTGGATCCTGCAGCTCTAACGCCCCACACATACTGTTGCTCCTGGTGCGAACATAGACATTTTCAGACCTTGGACACTTGTGTGCATATTCTCACCTTCAGCTCACTCTGCAATAGCAGCATCTGGGCAAACTCTGTGCCAGGCAGTGAAAGCTGGAGGACACTGCTGCTCTGTTTTTTTACCCCTGGAGCTGTGGGTTGAATGGTTGTGCCCCACTGCTCTACGTGTGCTTAGAACAAAGTGTCCTTTAGGAGGCTATAAACAGTTCAGTCAGTGTTTTACAAGTTTGTTTATTTCAATTAAAAGATGACCTGTAAGTGCCTGTGAGAGCTGGAGCTCAAGAGGTTTGCAACTGGTTTCTCTGATTCTGTAGATACTGCTGCTGACAGGGGGTTGGGAGCCTGTTATTTTGTCTTTTAAATTCTTAAAACATCCATTAATAGTTTGGAAAACCTAACCTACCATCTTCAGTCAAACTGAAACCGGACAATTTTTGTGACAAAGGAATCTCTATGTTTCCTTCTTTGTTTTAAGAAAATTCCTTGCTTTGGAGCCAAGTAAAATGACGTCTGACTCATTTCTACAAAGTGGACTGTCAGATTAAATCGAAACTGTCACAACAAGCATAGCACCATGCTGGAAACTTGAAATCATGACTAGTGATGCATGTCACTAAAATACTAGCGTGACATGCTTGTGAAATGAACACTCCAGCATTGCAGCCAAAAGCTAATTCACCTCCAGGGAAAAAAAATAAAAAAAAGTAAAACTTCAGCCCTGAAGGCTCCTTCTTGTTCCATTGATGGTTGGTATGTTACTGATTTTTGTGTTCTTGTTCTGGTAATACAGGCAGGAATAATGGGAAGTATATTGTGACCCTGTTTGTGCTTTCAGGTAAATGTGATGATAATAGTTCCACACTGAGAGGCTGTGATAAATGAAAACAGATTAATTGACTGACCAAGGACTGCTCTACACTGACCTTGCCAAAACACACCTTCAATCAGTGCTTATAGTAAACCAACTCTTAAACTACCAGGTCTTACCCCTTGGACCTGTGAGGCATCTGTTGCAAGTCTTGTAGTCAAAGCACCAGGGCTGTTCTTCCGGTCGTCAAACCAGCCAATGTCTTGCCCCAGCATAGACTGGAAACCAATTTTTCTTAACCGTCTTGTAAGCAGCTCACCAGATTTGGCAAAGGTGTAACCCTGGTGTGCACAGAATAAACACAGACATTGCACAGAAAGAGATACCCACAGACTAAGGGGTCATAAACAAAATGTACCTGTATTGTACTGCTATTACCTGTAGAAACTGTGTGAAAAAGGAAACAATTCCAATAAAGACAAAGAGCAGGCAGGCACCATTGATCTGGGTCCTCTGTTCTTTTTCATCAAGAATGGAGAAGGTCTTGGGGAAAAAAAAAAGGTGGCATCATATTCAAAATATCAGGTTTGGTGTTTGTGAAGTTTGTAAAGTCTGTTCATGACCCACTGTTGCCCGCCATAGAACCAAAGCCAGAATACAGAACTCTCCCTCACCCCTTGCAAAAGCCCAATTCCTTATTTTCCTAAGGTGAGCCTGGGTACAACACAATGGTTTTACTCCTGTTAAACAACAGGTTTATTGTACTTGGTGTCTGCACATACTTCTATTACTTGCTGCTCATCCCTAGTTGTAATTAATTATTCCCTCACTCTAAACAAAAGCCAATGTGATAACCAGAGAATAGCAACGAAATAAAAGCATAGTGACAAAGCAAGAGTGCAGCAGCTCTCTTACCTCCTCTCTGATCTATGCCAAACACAACTTTATTGGGTCATACAAAATGAAGTCTGTGTAAATAATTGTAACACAGCATGACTCTCCCTGCACAACACTAATGGGTGCTGCAATTGCTATAGGTAGGCTTCAAGAGGAATCTGTTGTCTTTACTGAAGGAGTGTGGGTATAAGGAATTTGCTTACTACTGGGTACTTGAGAAAGAGCATTAGTGCTTAAAGTACAGCCCCTTCACCCCATTCTGGTTCAGTCTCCATGGTAGTTTGCTTTATCTCTTGTTCTGAATATCTGCTCTTCTTCAACACCTGCCAGTGCTACTGGCTGCTGCTGAAATAGTGGTCCAAATCTAAGTAGCCATTCTTTAGCAATTCTTTTTGTTCAGAGCAGTTGATGTGTAGGTCAGTTAACCTATCTGAAGTTGTTAAACTGCTTCTGCTCCTTGCAGATATAAGCCACAGCTCATGCTTGTACTTCTCCACTAACCTTAGATTAATTCTAATTTGATTTCACAGGTAAAAATTTCTATAAATTGACTAATCTCTCTGTTATCATAAGGTGTAATTATAAATAACCTGTGCATTTGACTTTTACTTAAATCAAAACCAGCTTTAATTCTTTCAGGTAAGTATTTAGTAGTAAAAGAGAAGAAGGAATTTTCATTACAGCTGCAAAATAGAAACAAAAATTAAGTTATGTACTAGTCTTAAAAGGTCAACCCAAGTTATTTATGATTCAAAGTGAGCTATGCATCAAAGTAATAGAGAGGTATTAGAGCATGAAGTTGAGAAAAATAAATAGTTGTTCTCTAGGGGGAATTCCATTCCCAATTCAAGTACTTTAACTTTGTACTTCGGCAACAAAATAAATCCTGCAAAATCAAGAACGATGATATCAAAAAGGGACTTAGTGTTTGAAGCCAAGATCTGCTCCACTGCCATGCTGTCATACCAGCAGCAAGGCATGTTACTTTCTCAGATTAATCTTTGTTTAAAAATAATCACCAGGTATGTTTTCATCTGTCATAATAAGAACAAAACTGTGGATATATTTGTTGCAAAGGTACATTGCTGATCTGATCTAATCAGAAGACTGACAGAATCAAACAACTGGGGTGGAAAAGACCTTTAATATCATTAAGTCTAACTGTTACACATATCCAGTATTATCCAGTATTATTCTTCATTCACCTTTGGGGACTAATTTCTGAGAACCTTCAAGGCAGACTTTGCTAAATTTTTCTTTCCATTTCATAGCTGGGGTGATTTTTCCCCTCACTTCCCCAGCATACTGGTCCCAGAGCACAAGCCCACATGTCTGTCTCATCATTGCAGATATTCAGACAGCTTGGTAAGCAGATGCATATTCCATCTGTCTGTCTGCCTTGGCACCAGGCAGAAATGTTTTAAATTTATGAATAATGAAACACAGATGTTGCTCTTTGCTCGTGTTCATTATGGCTTGGTTTTTTCTTGCAGCCCCTCTCCCTTGATGGATTGAGACCTTCAAGAGAAGGAATTCATCCTTGGCAGTGAAGGCATTTGGCATCTTGCAGGAATATGTCAGCCCCAGAACTCCTAGCGTTTAGAAACTTTCTCTCGAAAGGAATCAAAGTAGATTCACTGCATAATGCACATAGCAGTGTCTCACCTGCTTTTTAGTGAAAACCTCAGTTCCTGGCATGAGGTCTAGACACTCAGAAAGTGTTTGGAGGTTGCACAACTATGGCTAAAATGGCAAGCGCATTGGCCAGGAGCCACTAAGTTGATCAACAAGGACTGGAAGGTCTTTTGCTCTGCCCCTCCCTGGATCTTAACTAGCAAACATCAAGCTGTGAGTAAATGTGATTCAAAGTCCTGAGTAACTTCACAGAGAGAAATACCTAAGCCAAAACATGCCCCCCCCCCCCCCCCCCCCAAAAAAAAACGACAACAAAAAAAAACCCCGCTGCTATCAGGAGCATTTTCTCAACCCTTTTCTCATCAGTAGCTCAGATGCTGGGGTACTTATTCGTTCACTCTTTCCTGCCTGAAAGGTTTTGGACCTCCAGTTTCTAGAACAGTACCTGCCCTTTAGGTCATGTTTTCTTTGCATGCATATGTACCTACTGTAACCTAACCAAGTAACTGGTAATCACAATACAAGTTTTATCCTATCTCGGGTGGGTACACGAACCACAAAACAAAAGTGCCATTCCCATTTTCTTCCCGCTGAATGTGTCATTTCTTTGACTATAAGAAACAACATCAATAGAGGGGTTTTCTCTATCCTCCTAATTCTTGAAATTTAAGATGCTTTCCTAGGCATTAGTTAGAGCAGCACTGAATTTCTCCAGGCAGCCCTCCAGTTTCCCACTAACTTGGCAAATGTTTCCCCAAAAAGCTGTTTTATGAAGGGGAAGCATCCTGGTTTTGAAGGAAAAAATAATCATGGTTGAAATCTTGAAAATTTTCAAGCAAGGCTGTGGATTTTGGTGCTAATACATCGTTTAGTGGATGCCAAGGTTTAAAGTATATTCCTGCTTCCTCCTTGTCTTCCAAACTTGTTGATACATGACTACTTTTTTGCTGGCAGCTATGAGCCCCATCACAATTATCTACCTCTCCCTGGTCATTCTGCAGGGGATGGGCATCACTGAGCTGCCTGAAATATATGAACAAAATAGTGAAGTATTTTTTTGATCTGACCCAAGACTTTCTCAAATGCTTCGCCAAGTCTTGAGAATAATATTCTGCAGGCCAGGACCTCTTCATGTCTCTCTCTCCACTATAACTGCGTATGGGGTACATCTTGTCTCATCTATGCTAATAAGCCTCCCCCCTCAAAGAGCTCAAATGATAGTGTGATGGCAATGATATAAATATCTCTACTGAATAATTGCTTATAGGCAAGAAGGCTAACCCCATTTACTTGATGAGATATAAAGATTTGTCCCAAACATATCAAGTTCTGCATTATACATTCACTCCCCTCTATTTTGGAGCTAAAATACACTTTAAAATGTTAGTATAACTTACTCCAAGAATCTGACTGAATAACAAAGCATAGAGTGGACTGACTGCTCCATTCACAGCTGCTGCCAGAGATCCAAGTACCATGTATGGCCATTCAGAGGCATTGTATTTCAAAATTCTGGTAAATGGCACAGGCTTGACATCTTCCTCCACAACAGATTCCTAAAAAACCAGGTTATATTTATGAAGCAAATGAATTCCCCCAGTGATGTTCTCCCTTTGACAGCGAGATAATAGTTAGCCTAGTCTGTTAAATGGCTGTCTAGTGCCCTAACAGCTGCTCCAGCTTTGTACTGGAAGGGACAATGATGGGTCTTGCCTGCTGTTTGGATCTCTTTTGTAGGGCTGGGAAGTCACAAGAGAGTCACATAAAGAGAGTCACCTTTACCGCCCCTGGACAAAAACAAAGAGATCCATACCTTGGGCAGCTCTACCGATTCTAACTTAAGAGATTGATTATGAAGACTTTCTGCCACTGAAACTCGGGCTGTTCCCTTTTGGCTGCCTTCAAATGAGGTGTGATTCAATACCCAGTGCCAAAACTTAAACTTCTTCCTCACAAGCAGCTTTTTGTGTCACTACTGGAATCTTAAGAAATATTATTTTATAGTATTGTGGGTGAACGTACTGATCAGACTGATCTGTATGATCAAACAGATCTGCATCAAATTAATATGTATGCTATAGAATTAAAACAAGGGAAATCTCAGAGCAATAGCTGGATTCAGTCTTTATACATGCTAATTACGTCTCCCTTCTGTGTAACATCCTCAGACTGTATGCTGAATTCCTGTAATTATGGCCAGTAAGAGCAGAATATTCATCATCAAATTATAACTTACCCTAACCCGGCAGCTTGATTTGCACAGAATTTTTGTAACACTCGGTGTGCTGAGCCCTGCTCATCTCCCTCAGTTCACATGGCTGGAAATGCCCAGACAAAACAGGCACTCTGAAGACCTATCTGCTGGAAATGTGCAAGGATGATTGGGTGGAAGCATCTTGTATTTTCTTTCTTCTGAGCTACTCCCAGAGGGAGAACACTAAAGCCCTCTGTGTATCCACAGAATAGGTTTAGCAATAGCAAGACCAGTGACTTCTAACTGCTGCTTTCTGCACTGAATAGTCATAGCCATGCAAATTGGTGCAGGGAGTTTCATAAGCACTTTGGAAACCCACTGTGTATATTCCTACATAGTCTGCATGATTTTAAGGCATGCTGTCTTTGTTTTCTGTGCCAGTTGATTGCACAAGGACACTATTAGTGAAAGGACTCTGAGTTAGGTTGTAGTGAGGGTGTCTCTACAAGTCTCCAGATGATTTTGAGATGAAAGTGAATTTACTCTTTATTGAACAAGAAGCAGTGTTATTTGTATCACTGAGTGGCTATTACATTTCACAGAGTGATAATTTCGCTCTTTGCCAGTTAATTCAGCTTTTATGAATATGTCTCTTCAACTTAATTTACAACATATACTAGTTTACCAACATGCTATGGTAGAAATGGGCCAGGAAGCATAACTGCCACCAAAATGCAGCCTAGGTTTTACAGAGGATAAGAATAGAAGCTGTAGTTTTGTTTGAGAAAAAAGACCAATCCAAGAAGATGTATCTGCCAACAACAACTATAACAGAGGCACAAATCTACAGGTTATCATTACCAAGTAGTGTTGGGTTGAAAACTTAATAACAAACTATAGACCTGACCTTTTTTGCTTGTCCATCATCTTCTCCACAAGAAGGTGTAAGATACATAGACTCTGAATGATCTCTTGCAATGGATAATGGAGGGTCAGGGACCACATTAGAGAGCTGAGATCTGGAGCGCTGCCGAAGTGAAGCTCTGTAAAGAGGACAGCACTGTAACACAATACTTGCTTGCAATGCAGGTGCAGTTTTCATATCAACTAGATCAGAATTCACTGAAGCAAATCATAGGAATCCCATGGACTTTTTCTTTCATTTTCCACATTCTCTCAACTTCTTGAGAACAAAATATCCCACAATAGGGACAAATACTTCTGAAAATCATGTTCCACCACCACCACTTAGACGTCGTCTTTTACGTACCCTGCCCTGTGTATTTGCTAAGTAAAATCACGGTCTATCCTACTATATTTGCAGTCCTTAAGTCCTTAAGACACCAAGTCAATTCAGCATAATGACTATGGACTAATTCAGTCCAGCAAAACCCACCTCTACCCCTAACAAAAATAACCCTGTAATGTAGGAGACAAGCATTCATTTGCATATGCCCATCATAGGCTTGCCTGAAAGAAATATCAAGTGTCTAGCTACAAAACAGTCTGGCTTGTAAAACGTGTTAACTTTCATCAAGTAGCAGCTATAATAAAATCGTCCTTGTACATTGCATTGATTTCTCAAGTAATTGCATAGCAAGTCATTTTTCAAGTGACTGCACTGAAAGTGCATTAAGCAATACAAATATATGGGGCTCTGTGGTATGAAGTATAGAGCTGGAAACATTGAGATTTACAGTCATTTTTAAGACTTACCGCAAACTGGCCCGATAGCTTCCTCTGCTGAATGACTGCACTTTCTCAAGATTTGGCTCAACCACATTATTTTCTGCTGCTGTAAAATATAGTAGATGGAACTCTTCAGTTTGTGTTAAAATTGAATACAACCTAAGTCCACTGTGCTCTGAGAGAAAGTGCAGTGACTCCAAGTCATAACTGGAATACTTTGCAGAAAGGCAAGGAATGTAATACAACCTTGCTACTCAACCTACATGTACCACACATTTTATATTTGTGTTTGACATGATGAAGTTGACTGAATATTAACTTGAAGACCATCTCACTTGGATTGTGACTGCTAAAGGCTGTTTCCCTATTTTAGTACTGTAATTGCTCTCTTCTGTTAAGATAGTAATACCCAAGGTATGATGCTTTACAAAAATACAACAGAGCATTGTATTAGATCTCCATTTCCAGAAGCCTCTAGTAAATCAGATAGGGTGTTTTCAGAATACTCTGTAATTTGCTTGCATTCCAAATGCAGCAGGGCGGGAATGTCAGCACTGAATGGAGCTATAAAATGATGGGTATTGAAAGTCAAGATTAATGTTTCAGGGCAGATCTATATTAGGAAGATCATTCAGTGTGTATGCAGTAAGAATACTTTGGTGAGGGCTATCAATGTGTTACTTTAATGAATGCTGAAACTCAGCCAGAAAGGCAGAAATATAAATAAATAATTCAATCTGCATTCTGTGTTTTTTACGTCATTTTATAAAAGAAAACAAAATACTCACTTTCTGTTGCTTCTCTGTTAACTGCTGTGTCTCCACCACTTTGCAAGGTCACCAACATGAAATAAACCCCTTTCCTCTTCAAGAGTTCTTCATGAGTTCCTCTCTCCACAGCCCTTCCATGCTCAAAGCCAACAATGACATCAGCAGCTTTGATGGCTGACAGGCGATGAGCTATGGAGATGGCTGTGCGGCCAAGGCGAGCCTGACACGGAACAACAACAGCCCCAGTCGCAGGACAGCAAACACAAGTGCTTGGAACCCACACTATGTAATCTAAAGTTTGGTCAGACCAACAGGAGTCTCTCTAGTGGTTTCAGCTGACTTTGACTTGAACTCCATTCGTAGCCCATAGATGAGCCCCTGTTCCTGAGCAAAGGGAGCTATAGATATGTTAATGCTCAAATAAAAGAAAAAATTACTTTGTCACTAATACTAAGGTTCTAGTTGCGCATACAAACCAGCTATTATTAAGAAAAGCTTCTCACTGCTTTGTCGCAATTCAGCAGCAGCCTCTGCAGAGTGAATTAAAAATAATTTCTATCCTTTTAAGTCTGACTTATGCTATGCTACAGCAAACCTTATGAAGTGCTTCTTGGACAGTAGCTTCACTTTCATTATCAAGTGCGGACGTAGCCATATCCAGCAGCAGGATTTTTGGGTTTCTCACAAGAGCTCGAGCAATAGCTATCCTCTGTTTTTGACCTCCACTCATCTGGCTTCCACCCTCTCCAACATGAGTGTTAAATTGCTGTGTGAAAGGAAAAAAAACCCAAAAAGGTCTGTTAGGCTCCTGGTGAAGACATGGGTAAAATGTCTCTCTGATTTTTTCTGGGGGTAGACTTCAAAACATAATGTCTTCGAAAGACAAAAACATTGTGAGTGCCCCAGATTCAAAGGAAAGCTGACGAAATAACTTCCTTCATAATGAAAAACATAATCTTGTCTGAATTAAAGTTGCAACCCCAAAGAAAAGTAGGTATTGATAAAAAGGTGAAATGTTTTGGTTTGGCTCAAAATTACTGTATTAGCAAAAGCTGAAATGGAGAGGGAAAACCTGCCCGCTCTCCATCAGACGACTCACCAGCAAACTTTCCACGGAGCTGGACTTATGTCCTTTTATCAGCTGGAATACAGTTAATTTTCTTCATAGTAGCTACTATGTGGCTATGCCTTGGATTTGTGCTGAAAAAGGTGTTGATAATACAGGGAAGTTTTCTGTCACTGCTGAGCAGTACTTCCACAGAGTCCAGGCCTTCCCTGCCTCTCGCCCCACACCTCAGCAAACAGGCTGGGGGTGCACAAGAAACTGGAAGAGGACACAGCCAGGACAGCTGACCTCAACTGACACAAGGCATATCCCATAACATATGGCATCATAAATATAAATCTGTGAGAGGAAGAAGGAAAGAGGGCACATTCAAAGTGATGGAGTTTGTCTTCCCAGGTAACCATTAAGCATGATGGAGCCCTGCTTTCCTGCAGTTAGCTGAACTCCTGCCTGACCATGGGAAGCAGTGAATGAATCACTTGTTTTGCTTTGCTGGCACATGTGGCTTTTACTTTACCTGGAGAAGAGAAGGCTGCGTGGAGACCTCAGAGCAGCCTTCCCGTATCTGAAAGGGGCCTATAAGGATGCTGGGGAGGGACTCTTCATTACAGACTGTAGTGATAGAACAAGGGGTAATGGGTCAAAACTTAAACAGGGGAAGTTCAGGTTAGATATAAGGAAGAAGTTCTTTACTGTGAGGGTGGTGAGGCCCTGGAATGGGTTGCCCAGGGAAGTTGTGAATGCTCCATCCCTGGCAGTGTTCAAGGCCAGTTTGGACAGAGCCATAGGTGACATGGTTTAGTGTGAGGTGTCCCTGCCCACGGCAGGGGGTTGGAACTGGATAATCTTAAGGTTCTCTCCAACCCTAACTATCCTATGATTCTATTAAACTCTCTACCTCGACCAACAGTTTTTTTCATTTTTACTATTCTCCCACATCCCACCAGGGGGAGTGAGCAACTGCATGGAACTTAGTTGTTGGCTGGGTCTGTGACTCATGACATCATACTCTGATGGCATTGGGTTCCAGTAGAGAATTGAATAAACACAAAAGCCTAGCATCTTGAGAGCCAGGGTAATTATATTCACCTAGAGTAAAATCTTGTTTATTCCTCCATTTCCAGGAAATAAACAGAGGTCTTTACACAGCCTGTCCATGATTAGTTTCCTGGAAGCCTGGAAATGCATATATGGAGGTTAAAAAGTACCTACAGACAGTTAATGGTATTTGAATCCTGTTAATCTGGTTCAGTGTTGTAACACATCCCTTTGTGAAGATACTTGGCAAAATAACATTCTAGAAAAGTAAACAGCCCAGTATTATCAAATGTGGAAGGAACCAGGAGAGGGAACCTTTAGCTAACTTACAGAACTTGTAAAAGGAGATGAGGTCGTGAGGATCAGTACAGACTACTCAAAACCATATGCTGACTAGTGAGAGGGTCTGGACTCTAAATTGCTTTTGGCCTGAGCAGAAACAGATCTCCACAGATTGAAAAATACATATTTTAAAATCATGCTATGATTATTACCATGATATTGAATGTTGTGCATATGATTTCCTGAGGAACTAATTTTTTGGTTTTGTTTTTTTTTAATTTGGTGATGTACATGTAGTAAGACCTAATTAGTCAAAGGAAGGTTTGCTGCCTCCTGTCTATATTGATCTTCTGACCTGAGCACGAATGGCTGCGTGGAAGGAACAAAAGGATTCTATATTTTTTCATCAAATTCTGCCAAATACAATTACAAAATACAGTATACCTGTGGCAACTCCATGATGAAATTGTAAGCATTTGCCTGTTTGGCTGCTTTGATTATGTCTTCCATGGTAGCATCATCCTGACCATATCGAATGTTCTCTGCAATTGTGGTGGCAAACAGCACTGGCTCCTGTTCAACAATACCAATCTGTGAGCGTAGCCACTGGATATTAAGGGAACGAATGTCATGGCCATCCAGAGTAATCTACAGAAGCCAAATAAAACAGGGACAAAAAAAAATAAAAATAAACAAGGAAAAAATGTCAGGGACATTATCCCCTCCAGACCAAAGACAGACACAAGGAAATGAAGGGCCTGTGTGGTGCTTCCATAGTGTTTCCATGACCAGTATAAAAACCAGCTTTCATACATACAAGAATGCAGTGCAATGGCAGTAATATAGACTAGTTCTTGGGACTAGGAGTTGTGCTCTTTGATTTCATTACCCAATACCTCCTTTTGCTTGGCCTCAGAAATAAAACCAGGTGGAAAGAAACATCAAAATTATGATTATATCTTCACAATAAATTGGTCCTTTGTCTTTTGTACATTCAAATATAGGTCACCATGTATGTGATTTGTGTCAACTAGTAAAACATAAATGTAATGAAAGTGTTTATAGATGTAATTCATATTCTTAGCCATTCTATTACTAAATGTTAATTGCTTATACTAAAGCAATATTAAGGGATAATGATTAAATGTTCAATACTGGTTTTATGTTTTCCAGAACGGAAAATCTGTTACTCCAGAATAATCATCTGTATAGTTTTTACTCAGATTTAGTACTGAATTTTTATTTATCCCTAACAGTTTTTTTCTTTCACTGTTCATCATTCCCCTGAAATGCACAAGAGGAATTTCACTCATTAAAAAAAAAAAAAGAAAGAAAGAAAAAAAGATAAAAGAAAAGATAAAAGAAAAGATAAAAGGAAAAGGAAAAGGAAAAGGAAAAGGAAAAGGAAAAGGAAAAGAAAAGAAAAGAAAAAACTCAGGAGTTTTCCTTCCACCCTTGTAGAATAAACCATGTCATTCATTCAAGTTCCTAAGACTAGAGAAACACATTCTAGTCTGGTACACTCACCATGCCATCAGTGGTGTCATAGAAACGCTGGATGAGCTGTATTGTTGTACTTTTTCCAGCTCCACTAGCTCCAACAAAAGCTGTTGTCTCCCCTGCTTTAATAACCATATTAAGGTTATCCAAAATCTGGAGGGGGGAAAAAAAAAAAAAAAGGGAAAAGAATCAGACTCAATCCATTCCAATTCTCTCGCAGTCATATAATCATAGAATCATAGAATAGTTAGGGTTGGAAAGGACCTTAAGATCAAGTGGGTATATTCTGTCTCTTAAAATGGAGATTCAAAGCATTTTTATAAAACTCAGAAAAATAGTATGTAGAAAGAGGAAAAAGAAAGCCAAATATTTTCACATTGTTTAAAGAGCTTATAAATGCAAAGCCCTGTTTTGTGTGTAAGGCAGGCAGATTTTGTTCTTTGTTTGTTCCTGTTCTTCATCATTAAGAACTAGTCAAGTTAATATCATTGCAAAACTTGGCAAAAAATCCCCTTTAAAGAACACTGTACATGTATTATAAGTGCCTGTTAAAGGATAAATGTTAAGAACGTAACAGTGAAATTATGTAGAAAATTCTGATACTTCATATACTTCTGTCTTTAGAAGCAATAGCACGCATTTGCTTGCCCAGTAATATGCTTTTCCAAAGAGAATTTGTCAATTCAAACACAGTAGTAGGGAAATAATGGGTATACAGCCAATGCTCCTGTATCTTTTCCTAGCACTTTAGTGGATCACATGGTGCATCCGCAGGGATAGAATTTATAAAGCCTCCTTGTACCATTCATCTTATTACATTGTGTCCTACTCTGGCACATATTGATAAAAGTGCATAAGTGATTGTCAGAGAAGCTGTATGCAGGTCAATTTGCCTGAAATTACTATGAGTTTATGTTCAGCAGCAAGGAATATATATGGCAATGTGTATGTCAGAATGGTAAAATAAGCACAATAGTAAATAGAAGAACCCTTTAATGGAAGAATTATTTAGTCTATCTTTACACACAGGGGCTGGGCTTCTGGAAAACAATTTCTACTGAAAATCTAAACTGCTGAATTGGGATATTTTGTTTACAGTAATTGTGTGCACAGGAGGGACGATGAATAATTACCTTTACGTCTGGTCTGGAGGGATAATGGAATGTTACATTATGAAATTCAATTTCACCCCGTACTTTATCCAGCTTGTAGCCATCTTCTGACATGCAGTCAATGGTAGGTTTCTAGGATAGAATTTGTTGTGTTATTTATTTGTTGTTAAACATCCAGCACTGCTGCAGTAGAAAAATACTCCCAATACCATACAAAGCCATGCCACTTCTGTTTTGACAGCAACTGACTGCACTGAGCCACCAGCAGGATCTGCCCCAGGGCTAGCAGGCAATGGACATGAAATTGAACGCCAAAGTGATGGGGGAGTTTCACTGGTGGGTAATGAGGGAAGAAGAATGCACCCTTGTCATCAGCTACTAATAAAGAGACAAAAGACCAATACAGCTGAACCCAGAACAGCCCTCTATCGTTTTAAGCTTATTGCAATTACTAGAATCAGCCACTCAGCTAGTTTTTGCTGGAACAGAAGAGCTGAGTGAGGCATTTTGACTAAGCCAATTTAACTGGCTCCTCAGGAATAAAATGGCACTACTTCACTCATACACACATTCTCCTATGGCACTGAACAACCAGTTCACTGCCGAAAATCTGCATGCTTCACCACTTTTCATTTGAAACATCCTTTCTTGCACACGCAATTGTAAGAGCTGTAATCCTGATTTGATGTTTTCCCGTTAGTTCTTTGGCTCTCATATACTTTTGGCTAGGCCTTGATTATGGTAGACTGCTAGACATTAGTGGAGAATCAAGAGAAATTTGAGGATTCCCAAAGAAATCAGATTTTCTGAGGATAGATTTTTTGAAGCATAAAATACAGAGAATGAGCTAAAACTACAGCAACACCAATATTTAATAACTGAAACATGAATGATTTTTTATGTAGCCTAACAGATTGAAGGGAATTTTAATACAAGAAATGTGTCTGTTCTAAGATGCTAAGAACAGCTAAAAGACTGGTTCCGCTTTAGGAATATATCCTACTTAAATTCATATACTAAGCTATGAAGAAAGGTTTCACTGATTCCGCAAATGAGAACCTCAGCACAGTGTAGTGCTGAGTCTAGTGCCAGAAAAAACCCTGTATCAAGGCACAGCTGTGCTTTTACTGTCTAATCACAAATCTACAAATGCAGCAAGCAGATGGATCTACTTTTGTCACCCTTTCTCTAGACAGATAAAATCTCACTTTAGTTTGCTTTTTTTACTTTAAGGTCACCTGACTCAGCCTTATCTTGAATTCTGTGATTAATTCGAACTGTTGCAACTCTTTGTGCTTTTTAATTTTTTCCCTAAAACCCACTTCCCTTATAATCTCTTTTTATCTTAGAGCTTTAACTTATGAAGTACATTTGTAAGGCATGTGTTAGCATTATTACAGAACACTGACAGGTTACTAAAAAGTGCATTAGCGTTACCACAGCCCCTCTAACCTTCTTTATATATCTTTATGTGCTCTGTAAAAGATAAGCAGTGTTTTAATGTGTTTACAGAGCTTTTAGCACAATAAAGCTTGTCAATGACCAGAGATACTACATACTCCTAAGAAATGAGTGGTATTTTACCAACCACTAAATTCATACAGGTACAGAAAGGAATCATCAATAAATGCCAGTGGCTCTCAGACTTTCTCATACAACCTTATTTCAAATATCCGTCTGGATAAAATTGTAATTAACATTTAGGGCTGTTGCATGACCAGTGCCTGTGCTTCTTTGGTCCTATTTTAATCCCACATAACTCCTGGAGAGGTGACAGAGACCACCTTTGCTGCTAATGCCAGTAAAGTTACATCTTTTGATGCCATCTAGAGACCAGGGGTTAAATGCTTGCTGCAAGTTTGGCTGCAAGGTGGCTATCACCGGCTGCCTGTACACTTCCCATGGGCCAGCACTGATCAGTAATTGTATATAAGGAGAGATGGGAATAAGGAACTGAGGTAAAACTTCATTATCCAGAAACAGGCCACTTAAGAAATCTGTTCAACACCCTCTCTGAGCCCATGTGCGTGCTGCTAGACCTTTCTATCGCACAGTCAATTTTTCTCTAATTGCACTCATTTTTCCTCATTTACATGGCACATAAAACTACTACTGCTTGAGGCTTATTTATTTTTAATACCACAAAGTGACACGTTTCAGAAATGCATTACTTACTTTATCTATTGTTTCAAAAATGTTTACTGCAGCTCCACGGCCAGTGGCAAAGGCTTCCAGACAGGGAGATGCCTGACCAAGATTTAAAGCTCCTACTAAAACACCAAAGAAAACCTGAAGAAGTGGAAAAAGAAATTAACAAAATATGACATCACATTTTTATTACAGTTTAGAGCTTAGAGAGGCAAATAAAACTAAATGGCTTAATGGCTTCTTGTGCATCAGCTCAGCTGCACTGGTTCACTATATGAGCATAATTAGCCCACAAGAAAGCAAACAAATGCATCTTAGAAGGAATTTTCACTCTTTTACAACTTTGCTTCCAGGCTGAAGTAAATCAACTTATATCTGCTCTGTCCTAAAACTGTGTGCATCCGAATATTTACTGAAGTGCCACTGATGTATTTTTAAGCCACCTCAATTTGATTGGGTGTTTGTGGCTTGAAGCAAGGGCTGGAACAGTGCCAAGTAGATTATTTTGGATGTCTTTTACCAATAAGCAGATGGGAAGCTACAACAATTAAGAAAAACAAATAAGCCTAAACCACTGTATTACAGCCTTTGTTGGAGGCTGTTCCAGGCAAAGCAATCACAAAACGATTGAATTTTCAATCCTTGGAGAAGTCAGGAAGAAGGTCAGTAAAACCTCCACCTTAGACTTCCTTTGGCCTGTTTGGGACGCTGGTTGACAGAATACATTGGAAACATTACTGAAGGACAAAGGGGTCCAGGAAGGCTGGACACTCTTCAGGAATGAAATCCTTAAGGCAGACAGCCCCTATGTGCCGAAAATCAAACTAGCGGGGAAGAGACCAGCCTGGGTGAACAGGGGGATATTGCTTGAACTCAGGGGAAAAAAACCAGAATTTATCACCTGTGAAAGAAGGGACTGTCACCCCGTGAAAAGTACAAGGATGCTGTTAGGTTATGTAGAAAGAAAGGTGAAGGCACAGATGGCCACTGTCATAAAAGAGAATAAATACAACTTTTACAAATATTTTATATATATACATATATACATGTTTGGTCTCGGCTAGCCTTTTGAATACAACACAAATAGTAGTCAGGATAAATGAGCAAAGTGTATAAAGAAACGCTACTGTTGAGAAAGAATGAAAAGTACACAGGACTCAGTCCTCCTTTGCACCATGGTGATGCTTACCGAGAATAATCCCATGGCTGAAGTGGAAGAAGGTACTGTACACATACGGTGTACTGCAAATATCTACACTGTGATGTATAGATCATGCTGTAAGTTCACACTCGGCTTTACTACAAAGTAATCTTCTCGTATAAAAGAGTTTCATAAGCAAGTAGGTTATATGCATGTCAATCAACCATGAACATTAGAGAGCAGGTTCTGTACGTCTGATAGAAGGGAAGAGCAATGCTTAGTGTATTTCAGTTCCGTATGGCTGACCATGTCATGAAAAACATTATAGTTTTTCAGAAACCAAGAAAAATGTATTTAAATGTTTTTTATCTACAAATCCTCTCTTCCTCTGCCCTGCTGGACTAGGAGTATATGGTAGAAAACATGAAGCACAAAAAAGATGATTGGAAACTGAAAGAGGAGTGGAAGCATAAGAGAGAGTCCATTGACAGCTCAAACTTTTCAGCTACAGGGTAGCTACCCACTATTTGCCACTTGTCATTTGGAAGCACTGAACTGTAGTTATCATGGGCAAGGCAAGAAAATTGCTCACTTTGTTTTTCACTGCACTAGCTTTTATCAACTACTGATGTCAAGAGCAGTTGCAAATGATTTCCAGTGAGGGACATCCTCTTTGAACAGAATGACTCAATTTTACAATGCTCTCAGAGTAATTTACCAAGCTCCATTTAGCGGGAAGCTTTGCACTGCATGCTGCTGGTGATTGGGAGCTCTCATGGTGTGCAACAGGCAGAGAAGGAGCAGAAAGAGATGTCTCATCAGAACTCTCAGGACTTATCAAGGTTTGAGAAAAATTTACTCTCCGTCTGAACTGAAGCCTGCCATTTGGGCAGCTCTGGCTTAAAGCAAATTACCAAAATATCAGCAGATGCTGGTTTTATTGCATTTAGGTCATCAGTGTCTAAAGCATCAACTGTGCACAGGTGGATGCATGAATGCTGTAAAGGTTAGTATATTTTTTGTATACACTGCAGGAGCCACAGCCCTGTGTGTTTTAATCAGTATATATGTTTACATGTGCTTTGTCATCTATAGAGCTGGGTGGGCAATTAGCAACAAAAAATGGTGATTCAAAGGAACAGAAGCTGTTCATGAGATAGAGGTTAGATGTGATAAAATTTTCTTTGATTAGGCTTCTCTTCACTGCAATGGGGCTTTTCATCATAAAGGTTAAGTTCTTCAGAGAAGCCAATACCCCAGAAGCCACATGCTTACTCACAGAATGGTAAAGCTAGTTTAAGGGTTCTGTTAACTGTGTAGCAGGCTCTCAAACAAAAGTATTATGATCACTGCAGTAGGCAGCATTTCAAATCTTTAAAATAAACATTCATTAGGTTTGGGTTTTTTAATCTTACCCAATTCTTTCATACACTTTCATACATATACTGAGTAAAAACCACATAGAGTGTTAACATTGAGCCACTAGATACTAGAACACTACAAAAATGTGTCCCAGAATGTATGTTTTAGAAACAGTCCAGAAAAGCTGCATCAAGCTAAAATGGGTACCTGCAGAAGAGTGCCCGGTGAATACTCTTCTTCTTCAAGGACAAGTTTAGAGCCATACCAAAAGGCTAATGAGTAACTCAGAAAAATTATAAGCCACATGTAACCAGTGAATAATCCCATTATTATTCCTTTTCGAATTCCCCAGTGCTGAGCAAACACCAGATTCTTATCATATCTGAAGAAAAAGAGAAAAATGAAAGAGGATGAAATTAATTTGATTGAAAATTCAAAATCAGCAAAGACCAACAAAATGAGTCCTCTCCAATGACTGGCTGCACTACAGTTAACAGAGGGTGTACATAAGGCTTGTACCTCTTACTCTGAAATGAGAAACCACTGGTGAAACCAGAAATGCTCCCAGATCATGAAATCCTTGTATGACCTCGTGCAAAAGGCACATGAAAAGCCACGCCCACTGCAGATACCTCGCCACGGGGTTCAAGGTTTTAGCAGAGTGACACAGGAATCAAGAATATGGCCAACGCTTCAGAGCATGTCCTACAGTCATGTTATGTTTTAAATGAATTTAAAAGAAATTTGCAGTTTAACATCATCGAATCATTATGTCTTGCTGTAACTAATTCTCTTACTTATCTTGAAAATACCCAGAGTTTTCAGATGTGCTGCAAAAGTGATGTATCACACAACAGTTAGGGGAAAACTTTACAGTAAGTTCCTACAAGAGGGAACGACTTAAAGATAGTATTGCTGATGTTGTATTTCACTGATTGAATTACGAAACTGGTTGTGCATACAGTGTTATTTGAAACCTAAATTTCTGTAACATGAATACAATTCTGAAAATTAACAGAGAGTCACTGTTGTACAACTTACAGATTAATTGCAATGACTCTGAAGAACATTACAGTGTTAGGTTGCTACAGAAAAAAAAAATCTGAGACTTTCAATTTATGGAAACAAACCTTTCAACTTCTCTCTTCTCCCCACCAAAAGCAGCCACTGTTCTGATGGATGACAGCACTTCATCAGCCACAGCTCCAGCTTTTGCATAAGCCTTTAATTCTCGGCCTGTCAGTTTTGCCACAGCCTACAAAAGCATAAATACTGGTTACACCTAAACTGTAGGTACAGACAAGAACAGTGGTTAGCAGTACTGGCTGTAACACTGTGCTGTCTGCTCTGCTTGAGGTCACCTCCTCCACTCCAGGAAGGCTTTTATTAGGCATGCTGCATACTTCTTGTATTAGGGTGTATACCTCTGTAATGGATGAGAACCTAGCTGGGAGTTGATTCCCTCTCATGACTGAGAGCTATAACAAACAATGTTGTTTGCCACAGTGAGTGGCATTCAGCAGAGCATACACGTTTGTGTTCATCATGACTGTTTGTCGGAAAGACGCAGGAAAACATAGGTGTGCAGGTGTTCTATGACCTTCATACTAGGCTGCACTGAGGCGCCTGGCTAACGCTCTCAGAGTGGACAACAGTGAGGTCATGAGAAACTGCATGGTCCCTCGAGTAACCAATTAGAGATCTGGCATAAAGCCAGTTGTTTTGATAAGGATACAAAAGTGGGACCCTCTTGTGGCCATGAGAGTAGCCTCACCTATGGGTGGACACACCGCATAGGAATGTTCCCAATTACCTGAGACTCCTGGCATCGGCTGCAGTGGGGTTTCCCAGCTGGAAGCGTGGGCCTGGATTTTGATTCAGAGGTAATTGGTGATGTATTTCTTCTTAATTAATCTCTATTCTCTACATACAGTAACGATCTAATGCATTGCTAACTTTCTTTGGTACTTTACTAATATACCTATATCTCTGATTTGCCTTATTGTATTTATTTGCTATATATAGAGAGAGATATTTACCTAGTTCACATTAGTGTGCTTGCTTTTAGTGTGCTTATTGGCTTTAGTGTGCTTATTTAATAAACTCTGCATATTATACAGCTAGTGTGTGGTCACTTCATGGTGTACACTGTCTGTCAGCAGAACAACCTCTGCAGCTCTGCAGAACAGTTATCCTCTTGGCCAACAACTCTGCTCCAGGTAGCTAGAAAGAGTATCTGGCAACAAATGCTTTCCTTTCTTCCCTCCCTCTCTGCTCCTAATTGGGCTTAAGAAGACTGCAGACTGTGGGTTTGTGCATGGTGGGAGGAAGGGGAGCTTAAGTAGCAAGAGCAGCCCTTCAGCCACTGTGACAGAGACCAGCTTCAGGAATAAGAGGTAATGGTAGCGGTGGGAGAAGGTGGAAACAGGTGTTGTCCGCCACTGCTCTTTGCTTCTTGGGCTGACAGCAACCAGGTCCCTACAGAGAGCACCGGATGTCAAAAACTTACTTCAGCTCAAAAAAAGCTCAAATTCATGGAAGAACATGCAGTCGTGTACAATTCTACACAAAGACACTACATTGCCTTGGAATGACATATCACTAGAAAATGTAAAGTGTCATTTGCTTTCTCTCTTCAAATACCCTATCCCAGGCATCTATTAGCCATTTTTGGAGACAGAAAATCAGGCTAGATTGGTCTTGAGTCTGTTTTCTTTACAGTAAAATGCAAAGACTCGGGCTGGAAAGGCTCATAAGCAGGAAACAACAGTCAGTATGTGAAAGGAAAGAGATGATGACAGAGAAATAATGGAAAGGGGGGAAATGTGCCCAGAAAGAAACTGCCAATGAAGGAAAGAGACATTTGGGGGGTTATTTAATTTCCTGTCAGGATTCTGCTCTCCCACTTCACACTGAGTCATTATTCATGTCATCAACTAGCAGCCAGCACAAGGTGCTAAAAGAAAGCAGGAGGATGAGAAATTAGTCAGTTACATTACAGGTTTGATAGCAAAATGTTCCTGACATAGAAGTGCCATAGCCAAAGGGCTGAACTTAACAAAAGAACAGAGTGTGAGAGAGTGCAGAGAAGAAGCAGGAACTGCCCAGCCCTTATGGATGTGGAAGAGTAGGTGAGAGGACAGAGGACCCTGCTGTTTCCCTCTTCACTGTCTTTCCTCTGGACAGTGACAGGGAGTTTATAGGGAACGGATGTCAGAGCAGAACAACAGGGAAAGGATGCAGCAGCTGCCTGGAGCAGGGACAGGTTGAGGTAAGTCTGAGCAGTTGCTTCCAACTATTTTGTAGCTCTGAAACTTGATCATCTCTAAAAGCCACACAGAGAAATCAAGCCCAATGTCTAGTAAACTTCAAAAACAGGTGTGTAGTAAAAGAAGGTGTAGGCCACAGGTTCTATCTCGGCAACTGTAATATCCATCCACAGGACGCAACAGAAGGTATGCTTACACTTCCATCTTAGAAGCAGGATATATTGTTATAGGAATCAGAATAAGCAAAGTGGGAGGGAGTTTTGGTTGACAGTGGTAAGGCGCTAACTCCCCCATCCCATGCCCCCTGGGTTCTGCTGTGACCGTAATCTGCCTCTCTTGACTTTAAAGGTGTGTAACAGCCTTCTCTTCCATCAATCCTCCCAGCTCCACAGCATGACCTTCCCTGCTCATCCTACCTCAACACAAGCTTTTCACAATCCACTTACCAAGCCATAGACAGCTGCTCCAACCCCAAGCAGAGGGCTGACTGCAATGATAACCAAGGTCAGTTTCCAGCCACTGACAAATCCCAGTAGGAATCCACACACAAAGGTGGTTAAGCGCTGGATAAAGATTGCTACTTGGTCAGCAATAGCCTCATTGATTTTGTTAACATCACTGAAAAAAAAAAAAAGCCAAGAAACAAAAACCACACCAGATTGGTGAGTATATCTTTCACTTGTGTTTCAGGTCTTGGACACATTTGACTTAGTTGCTTTCCTTTGAAGAGGGCCTTTATGTCACCTCTATTCTTTCCACCATCATCCCTTCCAAAGACTCTGAGCGACAGAGAGAAAACCTGGCTCCTTTGCAAAGGCAGAAGGATTTTATGCACAGAATACAGCAGAGAAGATACTGTGTTTCTGCAGGTAAATTTGGTTGGCCAGCAGACTCATTCATCAGCTGATTCTTACTACTGTGCCCCAGTTGATTCAAAGGAGGGGGCAGACACATCCCAACTGGATGCAGCTACCTGATAGTGGAAAAACAGTACAGTTGATATGGCGTTCCTCCCATCATGGGGCACTAAGAATGTACTGTATTGCCCCTACTAACAGGGTGGGAAAGGGAGGAGGGCTGTAACTCCCTTCTAGTTCCACTTTCCACCACCTCCTGGTTTCTCTCTCTACTCTGTAGGTATTTTGTACTTTAAATGAAAGCAAGAGTGGAAAAACTGAGGAGGGCTACTTTATCACTAGAGGCAATGGGAAAACAAGACAACTAAGGGGGACAGTACAGCAGCGGTCAACATCATTTGACGTCTAGGGAGCCGCAGAGTTCATTTCTTCTCTCTTATACACCGCCAACACAGAAAAAAAGTCTTAAAGCAAATGCCATTATACTTCTGCCACTCCTGGCTACTACCTCACCTTTGAGATTAGAAGAATTGGGAACTCCTGAAATAAATAGGAGCAAATGGTGTTGAGGTTTAAAGTGTAAAATCGTGAAGTTCATTGATACATAAAGTGAAATTAGAGTCCTCTATTGAAAAAATGTAAGAGTGTTCAGTTGAAAAACATGTTTATATTTCTTCTGGTAAATGGTGAGGGGGTTTTTCAGCCAGGAAGTATTTTTTTAGGCACAGAACAATGTTGTTCAAAAAACTGGGGAACAACATGTTATTTATTAAATACCTGCTCAGTTCCTATTTTATGCCAGAGAAATTCTGTACAGTGACTTACACTTGGTGTTTATTCTCCATAAAAAGGACACCACAGAAAGTCATAGATACTGGTCAGTGAATAAAGGCATATAAATTCCCCTTCAACTACAGAAAAATCTGCAAATGTGACTACTATTATGCAGGCACAATTGAGAACAGGGAGCCATCTAGAGTCAGCTTATTCACCTTGCAGCTAACTTCAGCGTGTAAACAGGAACCACTAAGGAGCAAATCTTAAATTCCACTTTTCTCAGGGCGGTTTACCCAGGATAAGAAGGTCTCTCCATTTACCGTGAGTCCATTTCTAAAGGCAGGGTTTTGTGCCTTCTTTAGTAGATTAAGAAAGGCTCTTTAAATATATATATATATATACACATATAAATATATATAAAGCCAACAAAATCAAAGAGTACCCATAATGTAATTTTTTTTTCCTTTCTGGGAAGTGAGAGAGGGTTCAAATCCACATCTCCATGTCTCCAGGCTCAGGGGACTGTGAACCGGTAGCCAAATTATAGATCACTCTGAAAGGACTGGGCATAGGAGGAGGGCAGGATAGGACAAACTGGCAAAAATAAACCAGCTCAAAATCCAACAAAACCCCACAACATTTACTGACAGCCAAGGCACAAAAGGGAAATAATTGTGACTTAACAGTTATGGCACTTCGTTCAAAGACGGGGGATATCATCAGCCTGGTTCCTGCTCACAGGAACATAGCTTTATTTTATATTAGGAGGTGCTTGTAATATGCCTAGTTATTGGCATTCCGTTGTGTTTGGAAGGAAGTGCAAAATGTTCTCTGTAGCATATGCTTTTTCTAGATTACTTACTCAGAAATTCGGGTGTTCAGCTCTCCCACAGATGTACAGTCAAACCAGCCTATATCCATTCGCATTACTTTCCTGAAATAAGCTTTCCTGATTTTCTGTATCTGACGAGCTGCAGCCATCACCCACAAGCAGATCTGGGAAGAGCATAATGTGGCTGATAAATTCTGTAAAATGTCTTTGTGCTCCCAACAAATGCATAAAAAGCAATTTGGCTAAAACTTGGAAGAGCAATTTGGCTATTCATAAAATTACTATTCAGGTAAAATACATTCTAGCTACACAGACATGGTAGTTGTTTTATGCTTCTGGTCTTTAAAGAATCCAAGAATTTTATAAAGCCTCTGGATCAAGCATTTGTTTCAGTTCTGATCGGCTGAGAGGAGATGCAAGTTAAATTTTGTTGTTATATGAATGCCATACAGACAAAAAAGTTTCCATCTACAGCTATAAATAATAGAGAGATGGCAGTCATTCTGCCTCAGGAAAACTCTGGGATAAGTTTTCAGGAGGGAGAATGGCAAGTGATATTAGAGATTATAAAAACTTCAAAAGCAGTGGACTCTTTGGCTGATTATGCAGGAGTCATTCGAGCTTGCAGCTCATCTCAGTCATAAGGACTGAACCATTACTACAGAATATGAGGGTGCGAGTCTTCAACACCACTTTTACACTAGTATTTTACTCTCGAATATCTCTATAATAGAAACACAAGGCTCAACACAGTTGAGATGCCTCCTGAGAAACTGCATGCCCTTCAGCTACATTGGGAGGGCATGTGGATCCCATAGGAACCACACTCAAGCAGTATTTCTTGTGATGTGAAAGAAGCAGCATGCATTCATCTTACTGGGTAAAACATATCCTTGTACAAACGTATGTACGCACAAATCCAAGGAAGTCTCAGACTGCCAAAGTCAACCAATTTCAGCCCATAGAACATGAACCAAAAGCTTTTGCTCTGCTCAGTTTGGCAGCTAAGCAGTTAAAAGGAAAATAATTATTTAGTGATTTAAACTTTCAAATCAAAATGTGGAACAAAATACTGACTTGAAGGTAGCCTAACACAAGTATGGCACAACCAATTCCTGCATAGTAACCTGCAAACTTGGTCATTTCTTGTTCAATATCCAGCAGCCTGGAAAAAAAAAAAAAAGAGTTAGCAATACTGTTTTAAATTTTACATGGGTTGCTAATCTGGAGTTTCTTTGAGTCACTTCAGCTGGCAAGTCAGCTTGTTTTGCTGAGATACTGTTTCCCAGTACTGAGACTGTTGCTAGCAGGGGGTGGGTTGTTGCTCTGCCTGTTGCACAGGGGTAAGGAGCTGGCAGATAGCAGGAAACCCCGCAATCCTGGAGCAGCCTCGCAGTCACTGAGGAACCCCACCAGGCTGCATGCTCCAAAACAGCACAGGTGAGAGGGCGCTTCAGGTAAGAGCTGCCCAACAAGTTTTCATTACATATTAAATGTACTTGCTTTGTGCCATTACACTAACTAACAAAACTCGGTTTAAACAGCGTTTTATAGGGAGAAATGAGAGCTACTAAAGTCAATTTGAGTATTATCTTGCACCATAAGCTTGCTAATCTGAAATGATTGTTTCTTTCAGCTCAAGTAAGAGTACTCAATTACTCCTAATATGAGTGAAGGGCACTGAGTTGCTGCTATTGAATTCAGATTATTTTGAAATAGGCATTTCAGGGTTTTATCCACTATGCTTTTAGACAATTTTTTTTAGAACATCCTGTAAGACAGCAGATTTTATTCTGTTTACCCTGAATTTGGTACACTGACATTTTAAGACAAAAGGGAACACTATGGACCTGACCTGATCCTTTACAAAAAACTATCACAGAAACAATTCATGTGCCTGGCACATACTCAGTATAACTGTCAATACTTTAATTAATACCATGGAGCAGATCTCCCTGGAAACTATGCACATGGAAAATAAGGAGGTGGTTGGTGGTAACCAACAGGGCATGTAGGGATAGGACAAGGGGAAATGGCTTTAAACTGAAAGAGGGTAGATTTAGCTTACATATAAGGAAGAAATTTTTCACTGTCAGAATGGTGAGGCACTGGAACAAGTTGTCCAGAGAAATTGTGGCTGCCCAACCAACCTCAAGGCCAGGCTGGACAGGCCTTTGCGCAACCTGGTCCCTGCCTATGGCAAGGGGGCTGAAACTAGATGATCCTTTAGGTCCCTTCCAACCCAAACCATTCTAATAGATTCTTCGAATGTATACTGCCTGGTGCATAGCTGCTGCTTCAGAGGAACAGAGGTCTGTAGCAAATCCTATGTTCTATGAGCTGGTCCCATCTCAGAGGGCTGGCTTGGACAGCCTGGAGCAAAATCATTTAGCCCAAGTCACCTACATCTATGAATGTGAACTACTTCCCTTGTGCTTAGAATTTCAGAGACCTTTAGATAAGTAACCTTTAATTCTAATTAATTATCTAATTAAACGCCACTCAGAGATTAGAAAACTCTTGGAATGATGCATTGAAAATGAGCGTTAGGAAAAACGCTTGGGTTCAAATTTGGCTTTGACACGTATATGTATCTGAATGAACCATCTAGACTCCATTTATTACTGTTAATGGAAAGAAACAGGCACTCTTACAGGGCATTTCATCTGACCTTCCTTAGACATCGCCCATAAGCTAAGATTAATTGCATCCTAGAAGCGCTCATTTCTCTTCAATGACTAAAGTTTAGCTAACTTGTTTGGAAATCAGCAGGTATCTATAGGTACTTAAGTCCTAACCAGAATGACCAGAAGTCTTTATTACTTACAGTGTCGTCACAGAAAAAAGGTTAATCAACTCAGATGTGTAGCAGATACAACTGTTACCAGAACAATCATCAAAGAATACCTTGCTGACATCTATAGTTCAAAGACTGAGACCCAATCTGGCCTTCTCTCCCTCCCGGTAGTATCTCCAGCTCTGTAACAAAACCATGCCCATTTTCTGCCTAATGGATAGAAAACGTGAGGTTTAAAGGCTGAACTGGACCTTCACTAGCAACACAGTCTCTGACAAGCTATAATAACAAAGGAAAGGAAATAAGTACATCTGCCACTTACCCACATCTTATTGTGGTGTTCTTTTCATTCTGATGAATAGTACCATTAATCCACACTATGGTGTTATTTACACATGTCTTGCCTGGGTCTTTAAGCTCTTGCATTTCAATGTCATACTCAATAAATGTGTCTGCCATTGCACCGAACACAAGCAACACAGCTGGCTGGGCTGCTCCATGAACAATAGCACAGAAACTACCAACAGCCATCATTAAGATTTCCGTAGGTGAGGAAAACCGAAACTATAGAGAGGAAAAAAATATGGTCTCTGCTGAGAGGCAGTCTTCACAATGGTTGTATAAATCATTAATCAGGTGGATCACATACAAAATCATTGTCTTTAAATTTCAGAATTATCTTCAATACAGAAAGAAGACAAATCTCTCTTATCTAGTCTAATTGCACCTGTGATTACAGCCCTATAAATTAAGAGCTCCCTTTTAGCTGACAGTAAAATCTGACCATGTGAATGAATGTATTATCATATAATATTAATAGCCCAATATCATTCCACATTATCATCATTCCAGAAACTAGCTAAAAGACTAAAAATAGTAATTATAATTCATAAATATGGTCTGCTCTGCAGATTTCCTGTGGGGAGGGAGGAAGAGGGAAGGGAGGAAAAAGCCTCAGGGCACTATGCAGAGACACTGAATAAAGTTAGCTAATTTCTCAAAAGTCTGGTGTACTGTGGTTGAAAGCCAACTGAAGTCACAGAGTGAGTTCTCAAAGTTAATATCCTAAAACGTGTTGGCTTAGGCAGGCAATTGTGCACTGGCTCTTAATCTGGGAGAAATGTATAGAAATATGCCATAGTATGCAGTGAAAAAAGGACTGAGCTAAGACCTAATTACCTTACATTTGCCATGGGCCAAGAGCATGCACACATGCAGCCACTGACTAAGCAACTTCAGTTACCTTTGCCATGATTTTGTGAAGTCTGATTCTCAGGTTGAAGGCATGCATAAATATATAGATTCAACTGTCCATATAGAACATCAATATCAAATGCTGTATGTTTTGAAATAGGAGTGTAAAAAGGAATCATAGCCTGCTGATGAGCCTGTCCAGGTTCTGTAGGTGCTACGAAGTGTACGAGAAGAAAGGGTGGGAATTTGGAGCGCGTATGGAAAAGGGACATGAGGGCAGAGACAAGATAAAGGGAAAAACAAGTCAGTTAACAAAGTCAGATTACATAAAAGAGAAGTAATTAAAAGGTCTTTTTGCAATAAACTTCAGAAGAAAACTGTAGCACTACTACTGTTTTGCAAACCTTGCTTATAAGAACTCTAGGAATTCCCTTTATAAAAAAAAAACCAAAACAACACACTGAGAAAAGGCAAGAGAAAAGGCAGAGAGATATGTGACATCTAATCTCTCAGCATATCTGATGCAAACATACTGTGCTTACCAACTGAATTTTAGGAGTTAAACAACTGTACAAAACAGGCTACAGAATTCAAACCCCTCTGCTTGACAGACAGAGCTCTCTGTGTGAAGAGATTGTTCTCTCCACCCAACTAAGAGCTGACAATCTTAGCCAGGTAGAATACAAGCTCAGTACTACAGTCAGGACCATATTAGTTTGGACACATTACAGGCTAATTGTCTAGACTACATGCAGAACAGAAGCAATAAAACCTCTTAGCTGCATGCTGCTGTGTCAAACATCCCTCCGCTACATTAATTTTAAAATTTAGATGCACCCTATGGGATTCCAAACCCATCAAAGGCTAGACATACCATACAGTATTGTGCATTCACAAGTTTCTATAGCTACAAGATCTTCTAATATGCATGCACCTACTACAAGGGAGCTAAATTATCTGCCAGATTATCACACGGGAAATTTCTGGCAGAAATAAGAACGAATGAAGGTCACCTAAATCCCTGCTGTGCGCCTTAACTTTTTTACCCATATCTACGTGTAGATTCAATATAACATGCTTAATTGACAATTATGACACAAATACTGATAATCAATACCAAGCTAACAAAATGACAAAGGGTTCTATTAAATTCCCATTGACTTTAATGGCAGAATTTCATGCCAAATGATTTCATCCTTTAAAACTTGGCTCAGTCATGGCTATTCCAAAAACAACCATATAGATTATTGTCACTTATTCTGCAGCACAATACACATAAAATATTTATAGCCATTGCTTTGATTACCAGCTGAAAGAAGCCAACACGAATATTGTTTTCTTTCTTTTCTGATGACCTTCAAGAACAGAAAACATAAAATTATAAAATTTCAGTATATATTTTGTTCTACATGCAAAGATAGTAGGCAGAATTGAACTTCACTCACTTTTCACTTTTCTTCTCTTTAAATGGTTCTTCATATGTATGGAAATTCCTAGCAAAAACGATAAGATATCACATTATTTCCTTTTTTCTCTTGGTTGCTTCACTAATATTACATTTTATTTGAAACACTTTGCCCAAAATTTTAGGAGACAAGCTGTTTCTTTCAGATTTCTTTGGAACCAGTGATTTGATGATTCATTTAAATATCAGACATTGACTAGAACAGAGGCTAGGTTAAAATGATCTGAAGGATTATGCTTTCTTTCATTAGTAGCTCCTCGAAACACTGTTGCTGCAATGTGGCTTTGTGGGTTCTTTGAGGTCAAGCCAAATTGTTGGCTAATTCTTTCTTTAAGACAGTTAAATGTCCTGTTTCCGCTCCCTTCTCTATTGCCTGTGTGTTCATACGTCCATAATAGCAGTAAAAACTCTCACCCTACTATAGTGTTTTTTCTCAGTGCTCACATTATGTATTGCCATTCTGTATGATCAGTTAAAATCTAAAGGACTAGTTGCACCATTATGGATGGGATTCGTACTATAGCAAGTGTACATGGCTGTGTGCGCTCAGTGATGAATGAGTAGAGATTTTCATTTTGGATTTATTTTTTTTAAAATGAGACAAATGAATTCAAGCTCTATTTGTCATGAACAGTTTTTTAGAAGCCAGATCCTAGAAAGCCTGAAGGAAGCTTTGCATGTGTAGTAGGTAGGACCATATAGGTACTACATGTGAAAGCTCAAGAGAACTTGGGTTTCAAGATACGTACAAGGACCATGGTAGACCTTGAATATTGGGCTGATGCTCTCTGATATAGTCAACCTGACAAAGGCAAAAATTAAAGAGATACTTTTGCTTCATCATTTTAAGAATACTTCTGAGACTGTGTATAATGTGTCAGAAAAAGCTGGCACAAATTACATTACCCATTCAGATGTCCAGTCTGCTACAGAGTTGTTCCAAGCTCCAGGAAGAGGGAGGCTTTTAACCCCAACCAAATCTCACATTCTAGCTGAAGGTCAAGGTCTCTCAATCATTTCAGTTTTTAACTACCCAGAATTCTATGTTTAAATCTTAATATTTGAACTCAGATGAGGTGAGTTAATTCCTTGAATTTTAAAGTCTCACAGTAAAGCTTTAAGAGAAATTAATCATGATTAATTAAAATTCCTGAAAAACTCATTTCTCAAACTAAAAGCACCAAAGAAAGATAAATCTGAACGTCAAAAATATTTTCAGAAGAAAGACCATATTTTTTCTGCCATTACTCTATGTTTTTAAAGGTTTCTTGGTCTGCTCTGGTCTACCACTGTCAGTTGGCTCAAACAAGGTAATTCAAGTCCTAGAGAACAGCTTTTAGTTAAATACCATATATTCTATAAATGCATCAATTCAACCCAAAAACATTAACTTCTTTGAATATTCCTCAAAATATTGATTGTCCTGTTTGTGTACATGACTTACTCTGATTTCTTGACGCTGTTACCTGTTAGGGAAAATAAATGCACAATCTAGTTAATAATTATTGTTAAAGTACATATTCTCCTGTAGATGTAAAACACAAACCCCAGAGCCCAATGGGACTGATCATTCCCAAGTTATAAGCATCTTATTCCCATTGATAGATCTAGCTAGGGACACAAATTGACATGTGTCCAAAAATTCCTTGGTAAGTCTACATCAATTTATGCCTGCTTTCTCTTGAAGAAGCAGTTTCAAGTTTTCAGCCCCACAGATGATAAAATGATTTTCACTAAATACATTATTCAGGACATTTGCTAAAGTCAGCACATTTTCATTGCAAAGTCCTAGTATTCAACTATTTCTCTTGGACACTGTTCCATCAAGGAATACTACTCTACTGGCAGCCCATGCATGATCTCTGACAGGAGAAGAGGTTGCTCTTTAACCTCGCCTTCCAACAACACAGAGATTGCAAATCCTGTGGAAGAGAAGCAGCTCTTCCCCTGGAGGGTACGATGAAATTTTCACACTGATGTCTATTCTTTGGATATTCTCTAAGAAGCCACAGCTTAGAGAAATTGAATTATACTACAAAATATGATTATGCTGTAGGTCAACCCCTTAGTCCCCAGAACAGCTCTGTTTCAAGAGATATTGTTAAACACGCCATACCTGAAGCACAGCATGCGTTGACAGAGGCCCCAAAGAAGTGCTATCATAAGGGCTGATGAAGAAAATATTTGCTATACATCACTTGAGATGACAATTAACAAAGAGCTAATTTTATGTATACAATATAGTTTAGATAATCTAAGGGCACTGGGCATATGCACATTTCTCATTTAGGATGCATTTGGCAGCTCAGCATCAGGTTAAGAACCATAGTATGCTTTTTAAGCAGCACCTTCCTTTCTTCAGGTGTAGTGACAACACTGAGCATGCACAGTCTCACAGAGCAAAGACAGACAAACTTTGCATCACAGCTCACAGAGGGTGTAAAGACAAATTTTGTGGGCAACCACAGATTTTGCCTACATCATTTTCCTACCCCAGGGAAGAAGGCTTTTCCACTGCCTCCAGGGTTTTTCATGTACCAAGGCAACATGTTAGATGGAAGCAGCCTGAGTTTGGGACTGAGGGAACAGCTCATTGCATCTCCTTTTGGAAGTTAATAAGATAACATTATTTAGCTTCAGCTAACAGTGATTCTATTGGTTTTATTCTGCTCTGTTAGCTATTAAGGTAAGAAGAAAAGATTCTTTCAGTAAGGACATACGTGTATCCCAAGAGCCCTAGTAGACCTTCTCCAGAAAGGTTCTAATGTGTAAAATCATTGTTACAAAGAGTCACTCGGTGTTAGAAGGGAGCTGGTTACAAACAAACGTCTGATTGCAGTTTTTTGAAGTTTGGCAGCTGGTAAGAACTGTAGTGGTTTGTAACCATTCCTGGAAGTTTCTCCAGGGTTTATTAGGTAAGTTAAGGTTTAGAGAAAGCTTCCTCTGCAGGCTGGCAAAGTGCTTTGCAGAAAATGAAGGAATTGGCTACCGAGAGGAAAGTGGGAAGAACAAAAAAGAGTTTGGTGAAATAGCTTTCTGAATCATATCAATTTAGAGAGCAAAATAAGCACTCTCCAAAGGTGAAGAAACCCTAACCTATGAACTTGGAGGAAAAAGAGTATACCAATGCTATTCAAGAGTGTGAGGAACTGAAGGCCAGCAGTTTTTAAGCAGGAGGAGAATCTGGAGTGATGTTACCTCTGCTTAATTTGAAAGAAAGAAAGAAAGAGATGAGTAACAGTTCACACTGCTACAACTGAAAAAGCAGAAAAAGAGGACAGAACATAATTTTTATAGAAAAGAAAATAATGTAGGGAAGATGACAGAATTTATTAACCCTAAAGAAAAAAAGCTATAGTAATCTTTGAATTCTCAGAAAAATCTGAAAGAGGAATTAAGGCATTTAGGGAAGAAACTTTACAGCTTAAAAAAAGCACAGAATCAGGGAAACGCTGAAGACCATTGTCAAGAATTTGAGTTTTTACTGGCATTGTGAAAACACAGTAAAAGTTAAGCCTGGGGAAATCTGATATTTGATTCAAGTGATGAAAAATTGTTCTCAAAAGGCTCCTAGCTAAAGCTGGCTCTTTACCACTCCTAGTGTAGGGGTGGTCAAGAGTTGATCTGGGGAGGGCTAATTCCTGTTAATATGTACAAAATATGGTTATTGAAACAAACCTCACTTGAGATGAGATCAATAAGCAGAATGACAGTAAGGTTTTAAAGGGAAAGGTACTCTAACAGTTCAACAAGCTGCTCACTACATTAAGCAGAAAACACCGTCTATTCTCAAGAAAACTGAGACCAGAGACACACTCATTTGAAAAGCCAAAAAAAAACCAACAACCAAACCCAAAACAAACAACAACAACAACAACAAAACACACAGGGGGAAACAAAACAAAACAAACATACAAAAAAAACCCAACAACAACAACAAAAAGATGCCCACAAAAAAAAAAAAAAAAAAAAAAAGAAAAACCTGAAAAACCCACCCCACACCAAAAAAAACAACCCAACTGTGAAAAGAGGAACAGCTTTGGTCCCAACAGGAAGTCTTTTGCCAAAATCCCTTAACGAGTAAAAGCAACAAATACAGAAGACAAACTAGCAGACAAAAAAGCAACCTCCCAAACCACCTAGATAAATTTGGGCAATCCAGGAGTTCTAAGTGGCTGGAAGAGACAAACAGTTTTCAATCCAACAAGTAGGAAGACATATCCCCTTAAGATGTTCACTCCCTTTCCGATCTCACTCCTCCACCAATATTAGAGCCCACAATACCCCATGCATTGAAACTGCCTTTAGTTAGCAGCCTAAATGAGAAGTTTTAAAAATAAAACACAGCAGGAGAGTGGAGAGATCTGTACTGCTTCAGCACACAGATGGCTGCTCATTCCAGCAGGATGCATAGCAGTGTGCAGGGAGAGCAATATACTGGGGAGAGAGAAGTCTTTCAGAAAACATTCACATTGATTTCTCTCACAAGTCATGAAGCTGAGGTTGTGGCACTATGCTGCAGACTTTAAAATCAGCTGCACAGTCTAGCATGCCAGCTTTGATTTTAAGAATACATTCAAGATATGTGGAGAACAATTTCCTACACTACCTTCTTACCATCTGGAACAATAGATTTGAAGTTCCTAACAACAACAGACCTTTGAATCTATTGAACATAATAATAATAATAATAACAATGTTGTTCAATAATATATGTTGATATAGTGTTTATTATCGTTATTATTTCTATTACTATTATTGTTTAGAAAACAGGCTATTCCATGCATGGTCTGAAGCATTTCGTTTGGTCCTAGAAGAATGTTTTAATAAAAGCTTAAATCCTCCAAGAATTAGGCTATAGCTGTCAGGGAACTTGAAAATGCAAAATGTATGTATGTTTTGGGAATCTGGTGATATCAGAGTGCTGGAATCCTTTTGTGAAACCTTTTCCCTCTATGTGAGGAGTGTGTACATCGCACTGTATTGCAATTTATCTTCCATTATGTGCCACAGTTTTGCTTTCCTTTGTACCTTACATTTAGCATAAATATCTATCACCCCCCTCTATTGGCTTTTCTTAAGTCATGTAAACACAACTCAAAGTATTTATCAGTTTTATTTCATGTTTCTCCTTGACACTTGCTCCATTTAAGTGGCAAAATCAAAAGTGCTATTTGCAAAGGAAAAATGGAAGAAAAGAGGAGAAGATCTGATGAGAAGGAATTCAGATCTTCCATAGCAATAGCTCATAAGAATTCTGCCTGACAGAAATATGACTACAGATAGATGTGTTTGTTGAAAGCAACTCTAGAAATGGTGGAAGAGAGGACTTTTTCTTTTATTCCCCAAGTAAAGGCCTTTTACTTGTACACCAAAGTGCTGAGTATAAAAACCTATGTAGATACCATGAACTTGGAAGGCTGGTAACTTGCAGATTGTCCATGAGTAGGGATTGTTATATGCAGTTTTTACAGAAAAGTTGTTTTGCAGGCGGCATATGCATAACATCAGGTATTCCATAGACTCTTTGCTTTGTATTCTGTAGACAATTTGATCCACTTTGGCCACCCACCACCTACTTTACATGCTGTATAAAATAATGAGATGACTGAAGAATAAAATACTTACCTTTGCCATCCAAGTCAAAAGCACCGTTATCCTCTCCCAATCTCTTGATGCTACGCAGAACAACAGGGTCAGACATGATGACTAGTTGCTTAAATCAGAAGTTCTTAAGAAACACGGGGATGGGGAGGAGCGTACCAGCAAACATTTGCCTGTGGACATAAAACATTATTACATTAAACTCCTGTTTACCTCAGTTTTGCCCTCATTATCCCAAGGCAATGCCACTGATTACAGCACAAGTTATAACAGAAGACATGTCCCAGAGTAGAAAAACACCACACAGAAGCATGCCCAACTCACCCCAAATGCAGGGCCTCTGAAGTGATTCAGCACCACTCATTTTTTACAATTTGCTATAGAGCCAGTTCTTTTCCAATCTGTATTTTTACAGTTGATTAATCCTGCCTGCTCTTGTCCATATTTAATATCACCTTGCATACTTCAGCACATTTTACCTGTTTGTTAAGGGGATTTTGACTCGTAGTACTGTTTTTCAGGGTACCTACAGTCTGCCCTACCTTTATGTCATGATCAAATTTATTAAGGATATTCTCCACTGTGTAATTCACATCATTATCAGTATTACTGGATTATACCAGAAGCAAGACAGACCTCTGCAGAACTTCAATCAGTAGAGCCATTCATTTTGAAACTGGTTCACTGCTTCCTACTCTATGGATGTAGCTTTTCTTGACTAAAAGTTTCTGATGAGCATAGCCAATTTATTCATCCACTGGTTGGTAAATTCCGATTCCCTCACATTCTGCAACCCCCTAAATTTTAACTCAAACTCTCTTCCTAAGTATAAGGCCAAATCACCACTGCAGTAGCAAAATGTCTGGCCAGGACTAAAATGGTCACTTACAACATAAAATCATGGGTGTTTTTAACTCATGCCATCATACAGTGAAACAAATTTACAATTTTAATCGTATTTTTCCATTCTCCGAGACAGATGATGAATGGGCTGAACAAGTTACAGTACTGTATAAAGAAAGCTGAGCAAATAGATAAACTCCAAATTTTACACAGAAATTAGCGTAATTAGAAATGTCACCTTGATTATGTGCTTTGCTGCAGTAAAGAAGCAATGCTCCTACCTGTTCTGTTATCAAATCCAAACTTTAAGGGTGGTGTTACACACACATTCCAGAGCTTTAAAATAATTTACAACTTCACAGAAGTATAACCTATAGAAATTAAGTGATGGAAACCATTTGAACCATAGCACTGAATGCGGCTCCAAGTGAAAAGCTATGAATTGGTTAAAAAACACCCCCACTGCATTTCTGCTTCAGAAAGATAATGGATAGTGCCATACTGTAAGCTGATGAAGAAGGCAAAGATAAGGAAAGCAAAGTCACTCTCCCGCAGCTATTTCTTATTTGACTTTGCAATCATAATATCTATACAAAATCTTGTAAATGGAACACCATAAAAATTGATCTATCCTTTAAATGCTGGTGCAGAACATCACACTGGGAAGTCTTATTTCAGTGTTTGCTTTGACTGTATTTTAACACTATGAAATATATTTTGCAACTGATTTTTTTTTAAGCCTGAATGCTGATGCAGTTTTTAATGAAAGGAAAAGTGGGGGGAAAAAAACCCAATAATTGATAAACTTGAATAAGAATTGTAGTTCCAAACACTTGCTAGAACTTCCTGGAAGGACGTCAGTTTTCCAACAAAATTCTGACTGTCCCACATTTTTGAAAGAAACGCGCTTTTTCTGTATTTTCTAAGGCTCAACACATCAAATACTATCCACATACTATCCTGTCCAGCAGGCATCATTCTGTAGCTGAATTGAACACAGTAGTATAAGCAGATTAGCATGCTGTATTAGAATACTCAAACAGCCTTTTTCAGCGTCTGAATGTTTAACCAGGGATCACTTACAACAACTTGAAAAATACTGATGCTGATGTCTGCATTAAAAATTATTTAAATAAAAGAAAGCAGAGATCGTAGAAGATATTAGATCATCACATCTACCCCTGTGTGTGCAAAATACAAACTAGGAGCAGCAGAGACTGCCCCAGAAACCACACTAAAGTGAAAGAGTATTAAGGTGTGGCTGCTGGATTTTTGATAAATAAATAGCTTTAAGGAACTCAAAATCCATATTTAAACAAGTAATACTTGGAAAATGCTAACAAAGGAACATATCCTGTAGGATAAAGTAACATTAGGATCTGATCAAAAGCCCTTAGAAATAATTTTCGAAATGCATCTTTATTTAGATCAGATCTTTATTTAACATCAAGGAAGATAAAAAGCTAACCAACCAACCACCCAAAAAAAACCAAAACGAAACAACCCAATGATTACAATTGCTCATGAAAGCACTATCTTTCCTTTGCCTTCAAAAATAAGTTCTTCAGATATTAATGACAGTATACATGCTGAAAGACATTATGACTCAAAATGAGTTATTTATATCATTATGACCAAAAGAGGTTGAAAGTCTTATTCTTCAAACAGTCCCAATCAAATAAAAAATAAAATTAAAACCAGAAACCAACCAAAACCAAACACTAACTGTGCAAAGGGAATTCAGCATTCAGTTTAATTTGTTCTGAAAGCAAAACAAAGGTAATCTTTCCATTGAGAAGATTTCATCAGTTAACTCTGAAACATTAAACATGATAGATTTTTTACTCACCTGTGACTGTGAAAAATAGTGTATCATAGAAAAAACTGCAAGTATCCTGTTCAATTAGTGAAGCACCCAACCACTTCCCATCATGTTTTCATTATTCTAACCCATTTGTGAGAACTGAATCTTTAAATTGAGCATGGGCTATTTGCACCTGGGTCAATAACCATGCGGCCACAATGGTTACAGTTCATTGACATCTAATGGAGGGTTTAAATTTGACTAATGTAATCTCACAACATGAAGTCTGGGCACTTGGATATCAATTATACTCGAGGAGACCAGACAGCTCTCTGAGGTAAAAAAAAAAAAAAATCCTCACAATAAATATAGACGAAGAGATTATTATAGCTTTATCAGCATTAGTATATAATTACTTTATTAGCCAGGCAATAATTCAATGTTCACTGCTGTCCCTGCAGTAAATAGCAACATCAGCAGAATAATATAAAAACTGATTCAGAGATTAAGCTAAATTTGGATTAAACATTTGCTCAAAAGCTTTGTTTTCTAACCCATAGTTTGTACCTCTCCCTGTGGCTTCTAATATTTTACCATTCTTCCTTCAAAATGAAGACTTTACAGCCTGGAAGCTCCCGAGTAGTAGTGAACTTTCGTCGGAGAGGAGCCCTGCATGGATTTTTCAATAAAGGACATTGGTGATAACAAAGCTATGACCTCAGCCAATGCCACACAGAGTTTAGAGGGAAATGGCAAACATGGTTTAGTTCTCCTCTGAAATCAGTTCTCACTACAGAGAGCCCTGACTGATAGGACAGGATAGAAATGCAATGCATTCTTAGTGACTGCCAGCTCTCTTGAAGCCTTCTGTGCTCTCAAATTTTCCATGAAAAAGCCTCATGCACAGAAGCGCAGCATGATTAAGTGTAAATAAACAGAATTCTATTTGCCTTGCTTAGCATCATTATGGTGTTCACAGTCACAGCGTAACCAAATGCAAACCCGGGGTCTTCTCCTGTTTTCTTAACAAAAAGGCAGCTATATATATACTAGTATACACAGCCCAGCTTTGAGAATAACGTTATGTGAGACAATGTCACAGTGCTAATCATCTTGTCCACTTCGTCACAGAGCCAGAGGGAAAAAAACAGCTTCTTATAGTGCAGGGCCCAGGAGTTTAAAGGCTGGAAGAAAAAGATGGTGGAGCAGAGCTCTGCTTTGCTTCATCCTCCCCTGAAAGCTTTTTCAGGAGCAGCATGGCTTAAAAGTCATGCAATGCCTTTGATTTTTAAGGTTCTTGATCAGAGCTCACACTTGGCACACAGGGAAGTCCCACACTTCCAGACAAGGCTTGGCTTGCCAGAGACAGAATATCATTTTAGCATTACACAAACCACTTCAGTCTTTTCACTCATCTAAGCATTCAGAAAGTGTGCACAGAGCCTGTTTCACCATGCTAATAAGGTAGATTAAGGTTGTGATGAGTTGGAGCTGAGACCCCCACCCTTCTGAAGGGCTCTGCTTCCTTCTAAACCTCCTTTCCTCTCAACTTATCCTTACAAAAAAATCCTGAAGATCAGTATACTCCGACTTGACTTTCTGACATGAGCCATAAAACTGAATCTATGCTGAAAAATCATCCATGTAGAGAAAAGTGGAGAACATAAAGCACCCAGTTTTGATCCTACTTCCCCTTTTACAGCTGCTAGTGAAAAAAATAACCAAAACCTAACCAAATCCAGCCCATTTCCTCAAGTGTAATCCTTCTGGTCCTGGGAAGGGAAACCTCAGTTTCTGTTGCGCACTCACTCACCTAAAAGGTAGGGGCTCTCAACATTGAGTGGTTTCCTTGGATGGCATCCTGACCCAAGGGGAGAGTCCTCGACTGCAGACCCACCACTCTAAGGAGGACCGACTCAAAATGGCTGCCCGACGGGGCACCACGTAGCCCCTCACGGGCTCAGGACCCGACTTCCTGCCCCTGCCAGCCACCACCATGCTGTGCACATGGGGATCTCTGGGCTTTTGTCTGTGGCGGGAGGCGGGTCTTTGCCAGGCCTTTGGGCTTTTGTTGCCACAAACGCAAAGTAAATTTTACGCTGAGCTTACTGATTTGTGGTTTATCCTATTAAAAATACAATTATGTCAATCCCGTGAGGTGCACACGTACATTATTCCCTTCGACAAAGCATAACTTCTGAAAAAGTTGCTGTCCTTTCCAAAGATCTTTAGCAAGTATTCTACACAGAAACCTTCTTTATGTACGCTCTCGTTTCATCTTCTGGTTTTTGTCCTCTTTTAATGGCAGGGTTTAATCATTTTTGCTGCAAGCAAAAAGATGCTCTTTGATAAGAAATAATCAAACTACATTTCTTCATAATGACATGGGAAATAGCAGAATCTTTCTTTACTGTGAAATAAGGAAAGTGCCTCTGAGCACAGTGGGGATGTTTCTGTGAACATGACTTTCTTCAGGTGGGAGGCTAGCATGATCTAAACCACAATCAGAGGCACTAGGTCCTGGTATATCTATTTCTTGGTCACAAAAACATGCGATACTGAAACTGCAAAATACTGTCTGGAGTAGGTTCAGCAAGAAGTCTGGGAGAAGGGCAGCAAGGGACTTAACTCTATTGACTTGCCCTGTTTCTATAGTTGGCCTCTCACCATCTGCTCTTGGAAAGTACCAGAAGCAGGACATGCACTCACTTATCCCATTGATCCTACCCAAGGCTGGCAGCTGGTATGTTCTTTTCCTCCATTCCAAATACTTAGGCAAATAAAAATAGCAGAGATAGCAACAACAATTCTAAAAAAGAAACAAACCAAACCCCAAGAACCCTGTAAATTTTAAATACAAACTGTAACTTTCATATCAAAATTATGTGAGTCAGCATGTTAAAATTCAAAAATTCTGTCAAATAATACCTCTCTGAGACTGCCAGCTCCATCCTTTGGGCAACCAGTCCCTCAGTTACCTCACCTGTTCCTATTAGAAGCTGGCATGTCCATGTGAGCCTGCTTCCACTCTCCCAACCACTCTCAAATGCTGTCATTTGAACACCTCTGGGGCTTCTGACCAAGTGCCTCTTATCACTCTCCACCTGGAAACTAGATTAAAACACAGTTTTTATCTATGAGCCCTTTGGGTTTTTCCTTTTTTGGTTTGTGGCCCCTATAAAAAATCGGAGGTAGGTCTTTACATTACAAAGTTGGGCCAATGCGGGCAGGTGCTGAACCTGTCGGTCTCCTTGGTGGGCTGGAGTTGGAAACACAGCCTGTACAAAGCACTCTAACTGAAAACGTTGTGATTTCAATGCTTTATTAATTTGATATAAGGTCCCACTGATGCATTATGTATCACAAGGACCAGAAGCTAACCCATGTTTCCAGACATGCCTGTTGCCATAGCAAAACAGGCATTTTCCCTCAGTCTATCTAAATCAGCTTTAATTTTTATTTACTGACCAGATTACAGATCAGTCCCAAACTTTGTTTTGTTTATGTTAATTTACTAGTTATATTTTATATCTACTTCATAGCTGATGTAGGGCTTGATGAAACACAGTTCTATCTCCTTCTCTTAAAAGGGCTTTTCTCAAACCTTCTCTGCCCCTGGGCCCCTCAGTTTGCCACTGTGGCCGGACCCTGCACCGGTTTTAGCACACACAAGATGCAGCTATCTGGCATGGCTGGGTTCTGGGGCAGGTAAGTTGTGGGAAGGCAGGAGTGGCAGGGAAACAGTGTCTCTGTGCCCAGGAGGGCAAGTCTTCATGCAGCTTCCAGGAGCAAAACTGGCTCTGAGTTGTAACAGCCAGGGAATGCCCAGGCTGCTAGTCAGCTGCAGGCAAAGGCAGGCTGTGAAGGAATATGGCAACTCCAAGCAGAGCAAGGGATATTACAAATAGAATGGTAATTTTAATAACATTTGCAAGAGAAGGAAAGCTAGCTGCTGTGCTGGATCTGCTATATATGCATACATATGCTGAAAGAATAATTTCCTTGTCTTAAAGGAACTTTGAAATACTACAAAGGGAAGGCAGTTATGATTGCTTCTTCATACTTTCTCCAGTACTGATGCTGCAGAGGAAGTGAAGCAACAAAAACCAAGCATCCCTGCATTGCAACTTTTCCAACACCCTGCATAACTTCCAGCCAGCACAAGAAGTTGCATTTCACCAGCATACATATTTATGTAAATGAGCACCACAAGCAGCCACAGCCATGGGCTTGCAATAATATTGGAGATATATTGAACCTTCCATGTCAGAGCAGAAAGCAGTTCTACATGCAGAAAATGAATGCAGTGTTGCTTTTCCCATTATGATGCTCAGAATCACGTCAGCTGCTTGCAATTGTTTAAATTAGGTTCAGCCAGAGGAGAACTTGGCCATAGTAAATGCAACTTCATCTGCCCTGCAGAGATGGATTGTCTGTAGGTACAGACAATCTCTAAAAAGATCTGTACTCCTTTATGTCTGTTTAGAATTAATTTTTTAGTCAATTGCATTAGGCATCTCCTGTTTTCCAGGCCACAAGCACTCATCAAGTATAACTGAATTGTTTTCTCTAAGCCGCATTTCATTCATCATTAATAGTCACTTGTAAGTTCACTGTGAAGTCAATTGGAGTATAATCCCAGATATGAAGGTTCTTCCCAAACATATGTTCAAGTATTGATGTTTTCACATATTTTCATTTTAGGAGACTATCTCCAGAAGACTTCAGTAAAATGCTTTTTTATGTGTTACTCTTTCTTGGCATAGTCTTCCTGTGGTGGCATTTGGGGGGGGCAAGAGACAGGATGATTACAAATATTAATCACTGGATGTGACACAGTATTTGGAAATATGGCAGCAAAGATTTTTAATAAAAAGGGAATCCATGTTTTTTGCCAGCTGACTGAAAAGGGAGCAAAGGAGTTAAAAGCTGTGACCTTAAAGCAGCTTGAAACAGTGCTGCTAGATGTGAGAGATTTAATGTTGAGAATGTGGCTGCATGGGTCAAAGTTGAAGTTCAGTCAGAAGGCGAGTCCCAGGATATCTGTCTTCAGAGAAAAACCAAGAGTTTTCCTAAAAATACCATGCTACATTCACAGCTTATTATAATTGACATTTGACAAGAGTATGGATGTCTTATCACCTTCTAGAAACATGGAAGAGAATCTCACTAGAGGGATGTTTTATACCTCTAGTTAGAAGTAGGCAAATATTTGGGAGTGTGCTCAAAAAGTCAGGCTTATTGATACATCACTGTCAGAACAGAAAAGCAGTTCCTGGAACCTTAATTGGGAGTGTTTGCACTCACATGCTTATCTGGGTTATGGCACAAGTGCTCAGCACCTCCCATGCTGTGTCACCCAGCTAGGGAGCAAATGAAATAGTTTAAAGAGTTCATATATTTAAAAAAATTAATACATTTAATAAATCACTTGTAAGTAATTACCCATTCTATCAAAAGCAAAAATTACATATGAACTCTGTTGAATAAATCTGAATGTAAATATTTTGGAATATTTCTTGCAGGCCATCTGAAAAATAGAAATATCCTATACCTCTGATTTGTGCAAGACAAGATGCTGCTGCTGTTACTGATGCTAACTGATTTCAGTAGGAGAGGTATTGCAGTAGAATTTACAAAGGCTCAGGATCCTAGGGGCTGGATTCTGCTATATTCGAGTCTTAAATCTGCTCTATTATGATATGCCATAGTATACCACAATTACACTTCTTGCTAAATTCCAATCTCCGTTTGATATTTCATCTCTTCATAAAATGACTTATAACTTGCCAAATTGCTTTGATTTGAAACTGTGCTTGGTTTCAGGCCAAAACTCATCATTTCCCCCCCCCCCCCAAGAAAAACTACAAGTAAGGTCAGACCATCAAAAGTATTCATTCACACAACTCTAACAACTGATACAAGAGAAGAAAACTGTTCTTACATTTTTGCATTTTCCCCTCCCACTTGTGAGGGCTCAGAAATATTTTTTGTATCAACCTGGTGGTTTTTCCTTGCCTCCACCTCATGTTGGAACATGTCAGCCAGTGCGAGGCATTGTTCCTTGCTACCACAAAAATGCCACTCTAGGGGGGAAGAATAGCAAAAGCCTTCTCTGTCAGACAGTTTTCAAACCTCTGAGAAGGAGTTCTTAAATTTTTTTTGTTACCAAGAGCTGGTCTGTATTGTCCTGGCAGCTCACCCGCTTCAGCAGTTATACAAAACTTCCTAGTGCTGCAGAACTGAGTAAAGCTTGCAGTTTCCCATGCAAAGTAAATATTTGCCAATATCTCCCCCATCACAGACAAGGCTGATTCCACAAGATCTGTCCTTTAGATTAGCATGAGACAAACTATACATGAAATACACATACATTCCCTGCAAATGTAAGAAATATATCTATTTCTCCAATATGTGCTATTATTAATAAATTATTTCATTTTTAATGTCCAAACCAGAAAGAACAAAGCAACCATTGAACTTTCAGAAATCACCGATTTTTCAGTTCTTTCACCTTGAAGTATTCAATTTTAGAACCCTTGAAGGCTCCAGTTTTCACAAAGAACCACAACACAAAAATATCCTAGGAAAACAGGAAATATGGCTTTAAGTCCCTATAGCAGGAAGAGTTCAGTCATCTCAGTTTCTGTTGCTTGTTGAAGCCAGCACACAAAGACGTGCTTCAAAACCTTCACTTGCCCAGCAGGAATAATGTTACCTTCTTGCCTTTCACTTGAGAATCAAACTTCCTTTCCCAGTGTTATGCTTCAAGCAGGGTAATTTTTCCTCATCCCTTCTAGGAGCCAGAGATCTCATTACAAAATACACTTAAGGAGTTGACGGGAATTCAGACCATCAAGTGCTGCTTTCTGCAGATGGAAGACTGTCTCATGCCAACACCTCTAACGGAAAGCTACATATGGAGCTTATAATTTGCTTATGTGGGTTCTCTTCAGTTAAGCTCCCTCGCATGCTAGGCTCTGAAAAAGCCAGAGGATCCTCTGTGAGAAAGGGAACTTATTGGAAAAAAATCCCCATTTCGATGTTTTCCGAGATGCTAAGAAGGATTGCTTCAGCTTTCTGAAATTATTTTCTTTAGTTGAAAAGAAGTTTGCTGAGAAAAAATCAGGAGTAGAGAAACTCCTTTTATGCTTTCTTCTCATATATTTCTATGGCAAAGGATTGCTACCTACATCAGCAGGACTCTTGACCTGACACTGACAGAGAAATGCTCCTCTACAATAGGCTTTGCATGCTGGTGGAGTGCAGTTTTGTGGTCATTTTGACCACATTGCAGAACCTATCATTAGAATCAAGCCATACAGGACTAGGCAGGCCCAGCAGGCACATGTACCAGGCTCGTGCTGGAGAGGAAACCTGTTAGCCACCTGTTGAATCCCCAAGTTTCCAGCAAGCTGTATATCTCTCCTAACTACCCTGAGAGTGCTAAAAGCGCAGTAACAACCAATACTGCCACTCAGGCTGGTGCGGCACTCAGAGTGGCAAAGAAGCAAGAATTTCCAGGCCGAAGCCAAAATGAGCAGGGAGAGAAACTGAAGGGAGAAGAGATGCCTGTCAAGCAGAGGATGAACTCAGCAGCTCCTGGCAAGTGTCACTGGCCACTCTGGGATGTGCCGCCATTGCCATGGTCTGCTCAACTTGTAAAGGGCTGCTTCCAGCTCCATCCTACAACATTACTTGGTTTTCCCAGGCTAAAATTCATTTTCATTTAATTAGTCCCAAATCCATCTTCATAAAATGCTTATTCATTCATTCTGCTGTTGAGAATGGTTTTTGCCCATGCCCCCTCACTTCCTGCAGCATCAGGCACCACAGTGCTCTGTGAATGGGGAGGCATGACGAGTGGGGAAAAGAAGCTCTGCTTATATGGTTAAGCAACAGCACCCAGAGCTGATCAGAAATGCCCAGCAGACTCTAAGCCAGGAAACAAACAAGCAGCCTAGCAGTCGTATGTTAGTGTCTTTTCCCATGCAAACTGTGGAGCTTCTGTTTGCACAGTTTTTGGAGTTTGAGCTTTTATTTGCAAAACATAGCTTTGTTACACTGACAATTGATATGTTTCTGTTACCAGAAAGCTGTCCCCAGACTAGAAAAAATAATTTCGTCTCTTAAAGTTTTCATACAGAAGGATGATTAAGTTGTATCAGTAATAACTCGCTCACATGCATGAGAAAAGGTGGAGGTCTGAACCAAGCTCTGTTAAATTAATGGAAAGACTCCTGCTGGTTTCAAGACAAAGCACAGTTCAGTCCTTCCCAGCCGAGTAGATCAGTTCTCCCTAATGAGTCTTGACATTCCCCAAGGCTCTGTAGATTACTAAATATAGCCAACAATGCTTATACAACCTAGGTAGGATAGGCAGGCATAGAGGATATACAGCAGATTAATACCAAGTAAGTGCCTAAGGCAGAAGCATCACAGCACAAGTCATTATCAACAGCACGGAGAGGGGCCATGCTAGCTGGCGATGTACAGTGATCAGAAAGCACCACCAGACACAGAATTTACAGTGAGATTTCTTTATAAACTATCACCATGTGGGTCTTGGTGCATAAGCTTATGAGTTTGACTTTAGCTGTTTCTATGTTATGACACTGGAAATACTGGTGAAGGCAACTCATGAGCACCTGGAGCTTGCACTGAGCTTGCAGATGTCTTCTCAGAATGTAATAGCAGAAAAACAGAACTCGTATCTATTGCTATAGTGAGCAGTACCCATTATATGCATTTGCAGAAGAGCTAAGAGGACAAATTAAGCATTTGGTTTTGAGTGCACAGACAAGAGAACGTGCTGTTCCTTCCTTTCTAAAGTGATTTGAACAACTTGCTTATCTAAGCACCTACAGGGTCTGAATAAAATGCTAACTCAAATGTTCTTCCTGACACCTGGAATCTTTCCCTTTTCCTTTATTTTCAATTACCTGTGAGCTTACAGGTTTTTATTTCACTGGGTCTTTCACCAATGCTGTGGTAAAAATCTAAAGTGCAATCCATACAAGATACAGTCATGCCAAAAAATTATCTTCCTCTATACCACACTACATTTGCCTCCCTGCAAAATGCTAAGTAGGAGATTTTGGAGAGATATTTCTTTTAAGGTGAAGTGTTAATGAAGACCTTCAGTTATCTGTTGACCACCGAACTGAATTATCTCACTGACATTTTTACACAGCATACAAAAAAGCACACCTTTTCCATGAAACAAAAGTGCAAAGCCCTGCACATGCAAGAATAGTTCCCCTAAGATTGGGAGATTTGCTGCGTTTGTGACTGCTGATTTGTTCAATTTGTTAACTGAAGACCAGGGGGTTTGTAGCTCTGGCAGGATGACTGTTAAAGTTTGTACTTCCTAGACTCTGGAGAGCTGGTGGGTGACTTGTCAGAGCACTCTCTAATATCAAACCTTCACTGTGTGCTACATGTGTGCTGTTTCTGAAGAATGCCAGTCCCTAAAGTTTCCCTTGGCAGTTTTTCCTCAGCATGTCTGGTAGGCTGCTCTAACCCACTGCAGAGCACTGATTTCTGGAGGTTTGCACTGCCAGCACACGGGGGGATGAAGGAATCCAAAGCACACCCAGATCCCAATTTTCACCACAAGCTGATGTTCTTTAGCACAACTACCAAAGCAAATTTGCTGTGGGAGTAGAACAATAGCACCCCACTTTAATACAGTCTATGTGCTTCAGTTTCTTTTAGTGCAGAGAAAAAGAGGGATACTGTATTTTGCAGCTCTCTAAGGATCTTAAAAGGGCTCTTAGCGCACTCATGCTGCTTTTCTGGTGTAGTCATGCTGCTTTTCTCTAAAATCAATTGCTTTTGTAATGGCACGTGTCTAGGCATAAGAAGCTAAGCTCTATCCTGAGAGTTCTGAATTTGCCAGGCAAATATCAAACTTTTAATGGGAAGTAGAATTTGCCTTTAGCTATTTACTGGCTACGTTAGTAATCAGAATTCAGTGTTTATGAAGATATATCAATACTCTTGAAATATGCTGACATTTTCAATGGAAACACACTCTGCCACTCCAGGCTGCTATTGTAAAATCAATATGACCCTGGAAGACAAGTGGCTTTTTCAGTGCCCCACAATTATCAAGCTAGAAATATTTTGCATAACATTGTACCTTTATGGAACTAGACAATTTTCTTGGAAGAAAACTTTAACTGAGATGATTTCCTTTGATTCTGATCCCAGACTCCTTCCAGCATCAATGGCATCATTTAGCAGAATGAATAATGCCAGAAGGCTCCAGCAGAGCAAAACTCATCATGGTGTTCAGCACCAAATGTCCATGTGTCATCAGAGAAGGAGCACTGGTACTCAGGGAGAACTAGGCAGTTAGGGATTGCAGGACTAGGAACACTGGTGCAGGGCTGATAGGGAAAAGAAGAGCAGTGGAGGCTCCACACACAGCACTGCTCCTCCAGCTGTTGCCCTTAGAGCCACTTGTTTTACAGCACTTCTGTGCTAATTATTGCTACCTAAACATAGGGACAGTAACCAGAGCAGTCCAATGTGTTTCTCTTTAACACCCAAGTAGGCATCCAGGCTAAACACTCCAGGACTTCTGCACAGAGCCCAGCTTCAAATTTTACCTACTTTCCAGGAGTGCAAGCTCACTGCCCGGTGCTTCCTCCTACAGCGCAGCCAAGGAAGGTAGGTGTGATTTACGGCTCCTGTTTCGAATTAGGTTAATCTTTTCCCCAAATCTCTAACTAATTAATTTAATTTTGTATTGGGAAAAGGCGAATTGACTCCTATTATGGTGTATCACAACACTAGCTTGCTGAGTAGCTTGCTGAGATTTATTGACAAGGAGTTACGCCTGCTGGTAGCAACTCATCTCTGTCTCTTTGTGTCTAGCTCAGCCCCAAATTCTAAGACAGCAGCCAACGGAAATGTCATTGCCTGGCATGTCTCTGCAAATGGACTGGGGGTATTTATGATTGGCTGCTGTAACATCCTGTTTTCAGACTTTATTTTACAGCATGGAAGCCTGAATTAGCCTGAGCTCTTTCACAGAGTTTTAATGGCACTTTGTCAAAACACACTCTGTGAGCCCTCTCACAAAATACATGTCACCAACTCAGTGAAACATTACAAAGATGATTCCAAAGTGCACACGTTCAGGAACACTGCAATCTTAGTCAGACTTAACAGGGACATTCACGGCAAAAAAAAAAAGCGAAGTATCTAAGTGAAGTACCTGAACTAGAGGGGCTGGTTACATCCACCTCAAAACAAGTGAGGTGGACTGCTAAAATAACCGGTGCAGGGACCAATCTAACCCCCAAAAAAATCAGTGGGACCCTCCCTGTGGATTGTAGTGGAAAGAGATTCAAAGTGTTATCTGTATATTTGCTTAACATTTTAAAATCAGAGAGCGTTAATCAGTAGCTCAGAAGTCCATATTGATGGCTACTGAAGCACCCAACTAGATAAAATAACATTAGTAAGTGTCAATGAACGTTGTCACTTGTTATAATTTATCAGCTATGTGACTGATTTAATCATTTAATTAGAGTCCAACATTCATTCACTATCAGATTCTGAGATTCCTTCCATTCCTACTTGGTGAGGTGACAGCAAAATTTAGAATCAGAATAAATCCAAATCACTCCATGAACACAGTAGGAATGAGAACACCAGACAGGCTTTAGTAACCAAGCCTAATATACTTCCCTACATAATACATTCTAGTGTGCTGCCTAAACAGGCAATGAGGGAAGAGACATAAGACTTTTGAGGCATTGCCTCAAAGTCTATCTTCTCTCATGGACAGAAAGCAGATCACTCACCATCACACAAAATGAGTTATACAACAAATGAGTCATCAAACCCACCACTACAACTTAGGCTTTTCTGGTTGTTCATAGGGTCAACTCTGCTTCCATGCCACAGATTAGAAGAGCAGCCTTGGTATCATCATAAAGGCAGTCAAAAAGAATTATTTTTCTTCACAGAGGAATTCCTCTTTCCAGTATCAGCACAAATAATCAACAAGGTCCACAAAAAAACCCAGATGCTATTGTGAGAACTCACTCAGTCATTCCCTTCAGTCTGAAATGTCCTGCAAGGACAGGGCTGACTAGAAAGATTAGTCAGCAATGCTTGAAAAAAGTGGAAATCTATTGGAGACAGAAGTAGGGAAGGTTTTGCCAATGCATGTATTATTCATTGATACCGGTCATGCTGTGCCAAATCTTCCACCTCTGTTTTCCTCTAAGTTACAGTGAGCTGGAAGGGCAACAATCAGAAAAAAAAGCCCCTTATGGGAATTGCGTCTGAGGAAGTTGGGAGGTTGGCTGAGCACATTTGCTTCATTGCATTTCCAAATCATTAACTTATTTGCTTGTATCTCTCAGACTCACTGCACATACCAATTCTGGCTTCCATACTTTTCCTTACCATTTACTGGCTCATTAGAGACAGTCACAGAGTGAGAAACCTGAACAGAAAGCTTGTGTTCATGACAGGTATTGACAGTGGACTTGGAAACTTGGATAAATGGCCTGACTAAACGGGAGTTTGTGTTGTTGCTGCATGTGTCACAGAAAAAGGAGGCCAAGAGCTAGTCCTGCTCCTTATTCTCATTGAAGACAGTGAACCTGAACTTAGCTGACCCCAACAGCATTACCAGGGCTGCGGTGTTTGTGACCAAAAAGACAGCTGGCAAGGCTAAGTGGCAAGGCAATTTCCTCAAAAAAATTATTCAATATAACCAAATCTGGTCTAGCTAAAAGTTCTGATGCCTCTCCACGGAGGCATATTTTGTCTCCCTGAGACGAAATTCACTCTGTCATTTCTAATTTCAGAGATTGACTGCCTCAATTTTTGGGTTTTCCCTTGCTTTCACCAACAGGGCTCCTAAAAATCTAGTTTCTCAGTCCATTAAAACCAGATCATTCCCAGGTGTGTTTATCAGACTCTTTTTGGTGCAGTTGAAGAATATCAGCTGGGGGAGGAAGATGCTAACTAGTATCAGAAAGAACTTTCTTGAGAATAAATCCAGCCCACACAATTAAAAATGCCTGGTGGCAGGGTTTTTTTCAGCCTTCATCTAGTAAACAAAAGAGCATTTTTGCATGGCTGAATTAGTCCAAATTTTTCAATGCATGCAACAACAATTGCACTGACTGTAACAGTTAAACACTCTTCACTTCAGCCAGTCTTCTTAGAGCTGCTACACAGGTACTATCATACACCTCTGTGAAGGTGTCTCAAAGAGGAAGTTGTTCCCTGCGTGTCTACTTTGAGTGGAGTTAAAAACAAGAATGAAGTGTTGGTTTTGAGAAAGGGTGGTAAATAATCTGTAAGGTAAACATACTAAGCCATGGCAATACACGTTTCCTTCTCAGCACTGATAGCTCAGGCCAGACATTGTGATGTGCTGCCAAAAGGGATTGCAGCACTGCAACTACCATCAGTAACACACAGCTGTAGTAAATACTCAAAAGGCTTGTTAATAAATTAAGTAGCTAAAACCACAAAACAGATATCTTCTACCAGTAAGACTTTCTTCTCAAAGCTTGTAAAACACTGTTGGCCTCATCATGGGGGTTCCAGACACTTATCAAATCCAGTGATTAGGGCAAGAACAACATAATTATTAGAACTTACCTCCTCTGGCAGGTCCCTGCTTCCAGCCTGTGGAAAGCTGCACGCTCTCGATGGGAATAACCACTGCTGACACGCTCACCTCAGTCTGAGAAGCTCTTTATGAAGTCTCAGTGCTGGACTTTCAGCCTCTGCCTTTCAGGTGCAGGCTGTCCTCAGCAAACTCTTGAAAGTGTCACTATCTAAAGTTTCTCAAGTAATTTATAGCATAGTAAAGCAGTATTATCAATACACAGGGTTAAGCTAATATCTTCAGAAGCATTGACTAATTCCGCACATCATGTTCAGACCTTTAGACCCCAACCAACAAAAATCAGACTCTCTGCTTTTATACAATTTGATTTTCACAGGAATATAAGTGTGTAGTAGGAGCTCACATACTGGAACGGATTTGGATGATAAAGCCCAGTATGGTGGCCTGTATCTTGACCGAAATAGTTTCCCTTTAATACTTTACCAATACTCTAAAAGAGTCATTGCAGAAAGCCTTCAGCAAATTTTGCCAAGTGTACAGAGTAGATCATACAAGCAAACCCCAGACAACTATATTCACCTCAGTCAGGTTTTTAAAGACTGGTTTAGCTTGGTGACTAACACACAGCTAAGATGCAGCTGGCTGCTTCATCCTTTGCATAAGTCCAAACTAAAATACAGAGAGCTGTGAATCTACCTGACACTGCTTTTTGGTTTTTTTTTTTTCCCCTCAGAGTTAATTGCCTGCTGTGCTTTTACAGGACAGGTACACTGCTATGAAGCTAACTTGAACTTCTCAAAATTATTCTGACATTTGAATAACCAAAGTCTCAAATATTAATTTCTATGTGGCTGACCTAGAACTTACTTATGCTTAATGGCTATGTTCCTATTGAGTGGTCAGGAATGGTCATTGGTTTCGGTTGTTTTTTTCTTTATGATAGAGCTGCAGCATTTTGGAGTGAAAGGAAGCATTGTTGAGCATGGTTTCTTTAAGGCAGGAATAGTTAATTCAGATGTCATCAACACCTACCTCTTAAGACTTTGAAGGGACTGACTCCTGAGATCAGGGACTCCTACAAAGAAAAATGATTTGTTGAATGTAAGCAGCAAAAGGACTGTATGAAAGCCAAGAGCAGATATTATTGGACTACATAAATATCTGAAGAGAGGCTATAAAGACAGGGCCAGGCCCCTTTCAGTGGTGCCCAGGGACAGAACCTAAGGCAATGGGTACACATCGAAACACAGGATGTTCCTGTTGAACATCAGGAATCATATTTTTACTGTGAGAGTGACTGGGCACTGGCACAGGTTGACCAGGGAAGTTGTGGAGTCTCCATCCTTGTGGATATTCAAAAGCCATCTGGACATGGTCCTGGGCAACCTGGTCTAGGTGACTCAGCTTGAGCGGAGAGCATTGGACCAGAGATCCCTTCCAACCTCAATCAATCTGTGATTCTGTGAATGTTTGCTGGGCTTTATTAACATTCATTAAGAACCCATTGCTAGTTGTCCTGGAGTATATCTATGTTAGATAAGGCCTGTGCTATTAGTTCCCATAAGATTGGTGAGATGTGATGTCATGCCACCATTCTTAGTCCCTCCATACTTCAAGGTAGAATGCCCAAGTGGAATGAACTGTGGTGACCACATGCTGTTTATGGCTTACTGATATCTGAAAAGTTATGCTGAGTCATGCTGCACTTACGGTAGAGAAGATCTGGCTCACAATATGCGCCAGGGAGGTCTCTGTTTGCCAGGCTCTTGGGTGTTCTGCAGGCATTCTGGTCTCTTCTCTGTTGTAGCTGAACTGCCCTCAGTACTCGAGCCAGTAGTTTAAAGCAAACTTGAAGCTGTAGCCAAACCTTTGAATGTAAAGAATCCTCTCACAGAGAATTTTGCATATAAACACTTCCAGATTTATTTTCTTTTTCACAGATATAAAAGCTCAGAGATCATCAATAAAAAGACTGTGTGACTCTAATATTTCTCAGGTCATAAAATGCATGGCACATGCCCTCACAGCAAAGTACCCCAGGACACAATACAGAGCTGGATGTAAAGTTCTTTTGGCTGTTTCTCTCCTAAGCCCCAAGCTGTTTATTTGACATGATGCTGTGTATGACGTTTCCAGCTCCAGCAGCTAGTGGGAGATCAGTTCCTGGAGTTCTAATTAATATTTAGCATTAAACCAGTATCAGGTCTGTGGAAATAAATGTTAATCCTGTCAAAACCAGACATCCTCTTCTTAATCAGTTACTAGACTGCTTTTCTTTTCAGAAGACACTTTCTCCATCTCCCACCCCTCCTTACCTGGAATTTCTGAGTTTGCAGAAAATCCAGCATGTTTTTGAAGATAATTTTTTATGCTCAGAAGTGATACCTCTGTAGGATCTCCATTCCTAAAATATTCAGCTACAAAGCTATCAATACTACTCGCCCTATAACAAGTTTTTAAATAACGAAAACAAATCACTAAAAGAATCAGGTTTTCAAGTAGACTTCATGAACATACAGGCTGCTAGTGAACATGAAATAAAACAATGGTCTTTCAGAACATATATCTTTCACGTGTACCTTACAGAATGTATTTAGTCAGATTTAGTCATTTATTTCATGGGCAGTTGATCTATTCAGGAGTTGTTAAACTTCACAAGCTGCTGGACACAAGACATGTAAACAAATGATAAAGCCCAGCTATTGCAACGTATTCCAAAACTTACAATTGCAGTATTCGACCACATCTAACCACCTGACTATTCAACTGTGTAGAAATAAAACAAGTTATTTCACAGGTATGAAATTACAGAGAAGAATTAAAACTACATTGTACTCTGTTAATACACAGAGTATCCAAACTTGTATTTAAACTCTCTCCCTAGTAATAGTATCGTATATGAGGAAAATATTAAAAATAATATGCATTTTCATGTCTTTCATCCTCAATTTGCTCTGCAAGTTAGAAGAATGATTATTCCACTCATTAGATGAAACAGGATCATTAGCATATGCTATGGAAAGTTAGTTCAGCTGTACAAAGAGTATGTTAAAAACAATAACATGTTAGTTGAGGTTACTGTGCCTCTTGTACACTATTTCTATCTGTTAAGCTGTTGGCCAGAGGCTCACAAACTGGTGTTCCTAGAGATATTAAAATTGAAGGGGTAAAGGTTTTATTTGCTGAAGACCTGCGCTGGTGATTAATCATTAATGTGCAATTCAATTAAGCTTACAAAAATACCATTTGCAGGTCAGAACTCCAAATGTAAGAAAAGGAGTTTCATCACTCTGCATGTGTAAGAGGGGACAGGACAGGGGGTACTTTGCACATGCACAAGAAAGGGACAGAACAGAAAAAGTATTTAGTAACCTGTAAGTATTTCATTGGTTCTATTCTCTCGCAAATGGCTTCAAGAATAAATTTATTTTACTTTAATTCATGATAAATACCTGTAAGAGTGATAGCTCTCTTTATCTGACCTGACAGCTGTAAGGAGAATGTACATGAAAAAATTTAATGGTCTAATTTATCAACCATATAGTGGCAGATTATGAGACTTACTGAAATCCCTAAAAATCAGCCTTCTTTGAAACACAATGAGTCCAGAATTCAAGTATCCAAGCAGGAACAGTCCTCATAAGGGAAAAAGAGTACAAGTAGAAAATAAAGTTAGGAATAGAATCTAAAGCTTTTGTTGAACAAAGTACAAAAAATAGATATTAGATAAGCAGATGGGTACACTACGGTTGCTACTGAGAGGAAGAGGCCCAGCTGAAGCTTCGGAATCCTTCACCATCAGGAATGCTAAACAATAAATCTACATACTACCTATCTATACAGTATCCCAGGGATGGTTTTCTTCCAAATCTGAAAAGTTAAAATTACTATGGGGGGAAAAAAGTAACTCTGATATATGGCTGACATATTAGGAGTTTTCTCCAAAAATTATTCCAAATCTTTCTATTGATAAAGACTATCCACAAAAGTGATGCTATTTTTCTTATGGTATCAACCGGAGGCAAGACTTGTGGAAATGTTAGCCCTGCTTTCTCTCTTTAAAAAACATTGTGAACTCTTTCCTTAAGAACAGCAGCCTGCCTTTCAAAGACATCCTTTTTCATAGCCTTATAGGTGTGTAAGCTGTGTCCCTGAGTCTAAGGAATTTTTAAAGCACCTAGATGTGCAAGTTAATTGAACTAAGGCTTCAATTGCTTTTGTGCCCATACTATACTGAAAGTCAGCATCCTACAATCAATAATAAGAGTTTCCTTTTTCAAGGTCCAGTTTACTTAATATGTGTAATGGGGCAGTTTTTACTGTGATATGATGCCAGTGATGTTATATCAAGAACTTTAGGCAGCTGTGTGAAGCAGTAAGCACTATTCTTATTTGACTTTATCTAAAGCACTGTTGTTTTCATCTCAAAGTGCACTGAAGTCTCCACAACTGAAAAAAGTACATAAAGCCTTGACACAAATTATGAAATAAGAATGTGATAATACATTTATTAGATTTATTCAGCAGCATCATTTTCCAGTGTTTTTTTCCAATCAAAGTACATTACAAAGTAATTATAAACATTCTAATTAGAAATAGTAAATATTTTGAGAACTCCGATATAAAACAATCAAATAGCAGAAGTCTCAGTGATTATAACTTCAGGAATCTTTAAGTTGTATGAGTAGCTAGGCAGGAATGCTGAGTAACATGCTCCTGAAGCAGTAATCAGTTTCCTCACATGGTTCATGTTGTGGAAACTACCTTGGCTGATTAATAGAAAAGCTAATAAGATATACAGTATATTCTGATGGAAGGGAATAGAAATAACCAAATAACTACAAAGACTGCTATTAGTATAAATTGTTTCCCTTTCTATTAATGTTCATCTCAGGAAATAAATAGTCAATAAAATTAAATTTTCACATTAAAACACCTGAATAATTTCTTAAATGAACCAATACCTTTTGTATTTTGCTGTTTGGAAATAAGCTGCTACAGAAATCTAGCTACTTCATTTAATAGTCCAAATTACTTCCAGAGACTCCAGCCAAGAATAGAGCTATTTCATTGATGAGCAAGAGAAAATCTTATTAAATTAAGTACTCATGGCACTAAAAGCTAAATATATAAGATCTTTTTAGGAACACTATTAATGGAATGGTGTTAATTGGAACCTTGAGAAAAAGTATGTGTTCTATGGATTGAGAGGAAATTATTTTATCTACAGCAGTTAAAATATTGGAAAAACAACATTTTGCACCTTCAGCAAAACGATGCTACATTGACTCTTTCATCTTTTGTTTAACACAATATAAACAGAGACATCCATTTTAACATAGAGTAGTATATAAAATAGATGGTAGATGACCCAAGCACCAGTAGAAGTTTCAAAAGGTGCTGTTATAAATACATACTCTAAAGATCCTGTAAATCAGTAATGTTCCTATAGTTGCCTTGTTTGGTTCCTTTTTTTTTTTTACTTTAATCATTTAAATTATGAATGTATCCCTAAAGATACAACCAATTCCATACAGATTTCTCCTAGCAACATCACCAAACAAGATCACCTTTCACAAATTTACAAATGTACAACATATTTATAACATTACTTTCAGACAGCTTCAGTGCAAAGATATACATATAGTACATCACGATAATTGTTCATAAAAATAGAAATTGGCATTTGTCAAAAAAAACAAGGCATAGTTTCAACATACATATCCAGCCATTGGCTAAGATATATATATATTTCTATAAAGCATTTGAATGTGAACCTTAATCTTCTGTTTATAAAAAATATATGTGCAAATGGATGTGTCTAATTTTCCCTAAATCAGTTACCTAGTTATACCACAGAGTCCTCTTTAACAAGGTTGGCGGTGTCTTTAAACGTGTCTTCTGTTGCTGTGTAAGATAATGGCTGGTCTCTTCTCAGAGTAATCTTGGGAGGCAGTGAAGGAGAAGGGGTAGGGGCACTTTCGGTGTCTTGTTGCTGTTCCTTTTCCATCTGAAACAATAATCATAAAATCCAAGTTTACATTCTAATGTACAAAATATCCAACCCTAACTTTCAAAAATGTTAAATAAATATCCAAGTTATTTTGCTAAAGTCAAATGTCATGGTATAAGTTATTTCTGCATACCACTGCCTGTAACAAAATCAAATGCTCATTTCGCTTCAATTTGTACAGCCGAGTAATAAACTACTGCAAACTTACTCTACATGCTGGGACTTCTACTTTAATGCTTAACGTCAGGAGTAGCTTGGTATGTCTGTATGCGCATACATGAGCACAGATAACATCGGCACTACTGTTTGTATATAATTACATTCATTAGTGTTGGGGAAATGAGTCTCTGACTTCCTGAACTCTCTCTCTCACCTTGTTCAAGCATTAGAAAACTAGAAACAAATGACACCTAGTTTTAAGTCACTGAGCTCCTGAAGTCACTTAGGCCATCTGGAAATCTAAAACTATAAGGTGAAAAGGGCTGGAATTACTGGGTCAGGTCAGCAGAATTCCAAACCTCTGTGCCCAAGCCAGGGAAGAATTCCTTCAGCACACATACCACACCCACTGGCACACCATCTTAAAAGAACAGTCTCATCCAACTATGTAGATTAAAAAAAAAAAACAACAACATAGGGCTGATATAGAAATAGGGCGGCAGTACACAGAGCTATTGCATTTTTGTGCAGTGCTGAAGCCAAGACTAAGAAGGCAGAAACAGATAGTTAGCTCCTAGTGCAATACAATCACCTCCCACTTGCACTAGACCCCAAACCGTGCCAGAATGCACCAGAAAGCTGAAACCAGCACCTGAGATCCCAGACCAGGAGCTGGCCACAGTGCTTGGGCTGGGGTTGCAGAGATGTGGGCAATGCAGCTGTGCTGCCTGAGAGGGCTGCCTGCTGAACAACTGCTGATTGAGACTTTATAACTTTTCTCAAAACCACTTCAGTCCTACCTTGACCTCGGCTGGAATTTCTGTGCTGCTTCACTTAAAAGCAGAATCTACCCATAATCTTTATCCTATGAAAGCAACAACAAAGTCCAGCAGTATATTAGCTGAAAAATAGAATTATATAATATTAAGGAATACCTCTGCATATATTGGGTTTTCAAAATTAGTGTTTTGTTTCATTTTTCTCTTGAAGAAACTCCACTTTGATTCCTGTAACACAAAAATTATTAGAACTTCACACATCTTTCTCACAACTTCTTTGGAAACAGATATTGTTGTTGGATTTGATTTCACTTGCTCTGACTGCTGACTCAGTGATTTCAGCTGGATATTCTTACATTACTATGTCGTAATTCTAACCATGAGACACAACTTTTTTTCCAGCAGGATTTCACACAAAGCCGTATTCACAAGGCTAGGCCAGAAGTGACTAAATTAATTCAAGGAAGCCTATCATTCCAGACAAATAGGCCATGAAAACAATGCAAGAGAAATTACTGAGGGACATGAAACTACAACAACAGGTTGGCAGAGCTTTTATTTCAAAATGTCTTGCAAGAAACATAGCACAGAACAAGTGTCCTAAATGTCATTGCCAGAACTTTCAAACATGGGTAAAGTTACAACTAAATGTGAGGGAAAAAAAAAAAAAAAAAAAAAGAAAATTGACAGTATGCTGACTAAAGGTCTTATTTCAATTTTCTGTACCAAAAAGGCCTCCTGGGTTTTCCCTGGTTTAAAACAAAATGTAATTACATTTGTAATGTAATGTAACTACAAATGTAGTTTTGTAATTTTTCTTGGGTTTTATTTTCATACATGCTCTCTGCTGCTTCTATCAAGGTATAATTCATTAAGTGTTTAACAAATAATTGTTAAAAGTCTGAAGCAAAGCTTTAGTTATAATAATTTCTGCTGTGGACCAATGAACATTTACAGCAATTACATTACAATTTTCAGACTAGTTTCTGCCCTCAAAACAAAGCACAACAAACAGTGAAAAGTAACTTCCTATTTCAATCCACTCAATTCAAAATAACTGGGTGGGTCAGGAAGAAGAGAGGGTTTAATCCAAATACATCCTCTACTGTGTGCCCTGGGCAATTCTATAGTTTTTGCTGCCATTCTCTTATCAAACTGTTTCTGATGAGCTTTTGTAAATGTGATTCAGTTAGTGGGACTTGATGCACATTATGTGCAACTTCATGGCATTATTTAAAGAGAACTGAAACTGTGTTGCAGCTTCCCTAACAATTTAATTTCCTCAATTCAGAGCACAAACCAAACAAGACAGCATTTCTTTGTCCTACCTGAGGTGCATCTGTACTCTGAGGAGGTTCCTTTGGAGTAGCAGATATCGCAGAGGCATACACAGGATTTTCAAAATTTTCCTTTTCCTCACTCCCAGCTGCTGCCGCCTGTAGGAGAAAGAAGATTAATGTTCTTCAAAGGAGAAAAAGAAGGTTGCAAAGAAAAAAGAAAGGTGCAAGTCAAGCCTAAGTTTCTCTTACACGTGTTGGACGAACAACTGTAACTGTGCTGGCTGCGCTGGCTCCATCATCTCTGGTTGCATACATTGGATTTTCAAACGTGATCGGCTGTTTCCCTGACTCCACTGCAAAGTTTTCATTCTATAAAAACAAACAAAAAAGTCAAATTAAAATTAAAAATTCAGTTTTAGTCCAATTCTTCATCTCAGGGGAAATGCATGTCTACTTTTACATAGGCTTAGGCAAAATCTAGCATCTGTTAAAATCATATTGTTAGTTTACCATCCATTATTTTAATCCCTAACTTGGCAGCCTGGACTATTGTTGTTCCAATATATGTTGTTCCATTTGCTAGCTGGACAAAAAACTCCCAACATTTCAATAACTGACTTGAAGTACTTTGTGATCAAGAAAGATGACTCACAAATCACACCTTCAACAGGGACGAGATATCAAAGGAAGCATAATCCTAAATATTTTATTTTAGAGACTTCAAAATGACATACAAATTAATAAGCACTATCTGACATATAACAGAATGGGATTTATTCACTCTGTCCCGGTAGGGAAACTGCTATATTTTTTGAGACAAAGCAGTAATTATAACATATAAATTATGTCAGAAATAAAATGTTTCAGAGTTTTTAGCACATCTTTTATTATAAATCAATATTTTGCCCATGCATGAAGATGACTGTGCGAGTAGCAACTGCTCCATGCACATTGTGCCAAATCCTGAGCTGCAGCTACCACTGCAGCAGGTGGGCAAAGAGACCAAGTTAAGTATTTCTTCAGAAAATATTTTGTGCTGCATAAGGATAGCCACTTAGGGCTAGCCAGCATTGACAGGTACAAAGATAATGAAAGCAAAACCCCATCCAGACCCACTTGTCCTGCTCCTTGTCACAGCCCCATCACAGGAATAGTAGGGAATAACATGGGAATAGTATATCAGCTAGTTCTTTAAACCTACCTCATTTCTACAAGCTACTGCTTCATGCCATAAGGCTTCATGCTTTGTGCTATCAGAGTATAGCTCTTAACCATGCAGTGAACTCACATCAGCTTCCTCTAATTAGCCTATCTTGGATAAGAAGAGCCACACTGAAAAATAGCCCTCTAGCACCTACAAATGTACACGTGATATTAAAATTTTAGGAGGCACATCCCACAGTTCTTTGCTGCCATAAATCAAACCCTTTGAATTCTTTTCCAATGAGCTGTACACTTTTTTATGTTCCAAATACATGAGAATTAATGCCACTTATGTAGAAATAGCCTTTATCCAGACGTCCACACCTGTGCATAAATTGCACCAGTTGGACTCAAGTATATTAGTATTAGGCCAGAAAATGGAAAGTACCATTAAGTTTTCATGCAGAAAAAAGATTTGAGGTAAAATTCAAGCCTAAGGCTATTTTCCCAATATTTACTGAAATGTTCATATGGTAGTTTCATTAGACAAGCTGCCTACTTTTAACAGAGTGTGTTTCTTCATCTAGAAAAGGTGATATACATATATTGTGAGCTTATCTTCACTACCTGTTTCATTTCATATTAACTTACTGTCAGCTAAGTCTGTAAATTATCTTTAAAAGTTTAGGGAGCTTCCAGTGTAGACTTTGGAGCAAGTGCTTATTACTCAAAACCAGTTGTAATCTGTCTCCTGTAAGAGAAAACCTTTTGTACGTTGTAGTTGTGGCGAAAAGGAAAATATTTTTTCTGTGGAAAAGCTACAGAGTATAGGAAAAAGATGAATATACTGTTTCTCAGCTGTTCAAAACTGTAGAGATGAAGTAGAGTTACACTTTATGATGTCCCCAAAACTATTAAACATTATTTTTTTAAACTTGCCAAAATAAAACACTGCCCCATTATAATGTGTTGTGCAAAGTAGTGTATCCTTTGGTTAAGCCTGAGTTCTGCCTCTGAAGTTTCTAACATACAGTCTGGATATGAAAACCACCCATTTTAAACAGTTTTGAGGAACACAAAGGCCCTCAAAAAATTCCTTGTTGCAATTTTTATTTGCTTATTCATACCCTGCATAGCTCATGAATATGGCAAAATATATATTCTGCCATACAAATCCTGAGAAGAGTCACATTATTTTGAAGAATAGACTACACTTGTCCTTGCCTTCAATTTATAAAACTCTACTTCAGGAAATTATCACTCATTTCTTTTTCTAGAATACATTTATCATTGCACTGTTTTTTTACATGAAAGGCTTCCCTCTACCAGCTGAAAATGACATTAAAAGAACACAGTTTTTAAAAATTATTTCTGAACTAAAAACTTACCATTTGCATTGCTCTGTCTATAGTTGAGTCTCCTCCAAAGCCAGAGACTCCTATGTCCATACTCACATCTGCTCCAGATCGGAAAGTTACCCCACTGCCATTTTCAGTAGATTTTATAAGACTGCTTAAACTGAAAAAAAAAAAAAAAAAAAAACCCACAAAACAAAAAAAAAACAGTCATAAATAAATTTACTTAGTTCAGTGTAATCCTCCACTGAGGAAGCAGTTATAGCTATCTCCATGTTACTGCTTACAATGATTTGAGAGCTACCACTACAAAATTGGTGCAAAGATCATGAAGATACAGCTTTATGTTTAAAAAAACCAAAATTTGCTTAAAGCTAAAATATTTGAAGCATCACATTCTGACTTTTTTAAAAATAAAATAATAACAAATATTTTTGTTCATCTTCTTTTGATTTAAAGCATCAAGTATTTTTGATGGATATTTCAGAAAGCTAGCTTTCAAAACAGGACAAAATGACTGCCAGGATAGCAGGAACCTACAAATAAACTCAGATTTCTCAGGCATGGGAAACAGAAGTTCACTATACATGCCCCATAGAATTTTTAACAGATAAATACAGTGTTGCAGACAACTTCAGCCTTTCAATGTTAAAAAGATCTCTTTGCCAGAATCATCTTCTGACAAAGTTTCATAAAAAAACTGAAACACACGTAACTATGGTGCTTTGTATCTTTTTGAACTGAATATCCAGCCTCAGATCTCGTAAACAGTCTTCTATATTGCTCATTACTTAAAAGCTAATTTAGAATGTAGAAGAGTTTTACTATAATCCTTTGTGACAAAGTAATGATCAGCTATGATATTGCTTGGAACCAAAATCCAGTGGAATTGCTGCAACACTGCACTTCCCATATTCCATCAGAATGGGAACATGGCAAAGAAACTGGACTTTTCGGAAATATTTAGGAACAAACATATTTTCAGTGCTCAGACACTCCAGGTACGAAAGCCTTTAAAACATACCTTGGTAGTTTGGGAAGCACTGGTAAAAGGGAGCCTGTTCGCCTGTAGTTAAAAATGCCTCCAGCCGCTAACACTCCAATTATTATGATTAGTATGACTGTCAGCAACACTGCTACTGCTGCTATCAAAGACAGAAGAATAAGCAAACATTCAAGCAAACATAGTTCATTGTAAAAAAGAGTACAAAGAATAATAAGCTTGACCCTGAACAGGTATCATAGTGAGATATTATACATTCTTAGCTCAAAATATCAAGTGTAATATATACTTGAAGCTTACTTGTTCCAGGAGGCACTCCTTTTGACAATCCTATTTCACAATAATTCCCAGTGTATCCATAAGAGCACCTGTAAGTATAAGAAGGACAGCTGACTGAATGGCTTTTATAAAGTCTAGGATCTCAGCTTTGTTATTATATTCTCTAATGTTTATCTACATGCTGTTAATTTTAACATAAGCAGTAATTATATATTTCACTGACTGTAAATATAGTAGGTCTGTTATCTTCATAGAATTAAAAGTGGAAATAAAAAGCACTGAGTCAGAAAACTAGTCACCGAAGCCAAAAGATTTGGTTTCAGTGAAGCATCAGTGTCACCTACTGGCTGTTCCAAGCTACATTCAATGAGTGCTACTCCACTGTTGCAAATTTTTGGTATAGCCTGTTGCTAGAATCTTCAGAGGTTTGCCTTTCAAGGTTTGGGGGTTTTGTTTTTTCCAAACTGATGCATTTACATTTCTTATTTGCTGATATTTTTATGCATATATGCATTTTTCTGTGATTGTTACAGACATGCTACTGTAGATGTATGACATTATCCAAAGCATTTGTAACACACTTCAAGGATTTTGTTTTGTGAGACTAAATCATCACAATCTGATCCAGAACTACCCTAACAACATGCTGACTTACTTGCATTTTGGAAGATCACTTTCATCTATATAGCATGTTCCTCCATACATGCACCTGCATGCTGGTGGCATTGTGGGAGGGGATTCAATAGCTGCAAAATTTGAAACCCACACGTGTTATCAAGACACCTTCAACAAAAGAAATACTACCATACAGTATTTTATTTATCTTTACAGAACTTGTGTACGCAAACTCACCGGCTACTTTTCAGAAGCTTTGCTCTTCATAGCACATGCATTTCTTGCTGTCATTAATTTTTCTGCCAGATTAGCTCGTTTTAATTCAAGTAAAATCTGTTCTCACAAAATAACAACTTACCTCATAAAATCAAGCACAGGCAACTCAAAAACTGCATGTCCCATCACCTTCTTTTGCCCATGCAATGCAGCCCACCACCACCCTTCAAAGCTCCATTCAGAAAGCAGCAATATTTTATCCCCTTTCCCCAGACTCCACCATGCAATCAACTGCAAGTTGCACAGAGGGAAAATCTGTAATACATTTACTTATGAAGAAAAGCAGTGGCTGGAAATGCACATGCAGGAAGGCTCTCTATCAGACATCCTGACAGGGAGAACAAGAGAGAAACCCAAAGTCCTCAAGTTTTCTGCCAGTACAGAGCGCAGGCTGACAGCTTGGCAGCAGGTAGCACAGAAGCCTGCTCTTCATCATGTCAGTCTCAGCTGTGCTCCAGGAGCCCTGAGGTGCTCAAGCACCCGTGCTGCCTGAGCTGGCTGAAACACGGAGCTTTAGAGGTTCTGATGTTATTTTAATGCTGACTCAAGTGAAAAAATAAACAAGTGTGAAAAAAAGGCAAAAAGTTGCATTAGCCTTCAGTAAGAGCTCTGACTGCCTGTCTTACACTGATAAATTAGATCATAATACCTTTGTCATAATTTTTTATCAGCCAAAAATAGAGGAAGTCTGTTGCTACAATGTTCTTTACAGGTAAAACTCCCTTCAGGTAAATGGAATACAAAAAGGGAAAACACAGAACTCTTACAGGCTTTGTTTCTCAGTAGCTGCAATATGGGGAAAGGACCAAATAAAGCAAAGCTATATATAAAAGCTATGCCTGGTCAGTACTTTCAATTATGGCAGTCACAGCTCACTTTGCTTAATGTCAAGGTAAAAATTAAAGTTCAAATATGGAGACAGTAATGAATACCTTATCTGCTGTATCCATCTTTTTTGTCAAAATAAGGTCAAGCAGAGTTTTGTTAATTCCTGGACATTTTATGTAAATCAGTTTCAGCAAAGAATAACAAATGTAGTGTCTTTAGAGCAATAAACAGCCAATAGCAGATGCAATCAACAGTGTTACTGATCCCTAATTTAAACATGTATTTCACAATTCCATTCACTACTACATAGAATTATTATTATTACATCATATTACTAGCTTCTCTTTCTGCAGCTCAGAGCATGTGCAATGCAAAAAGAAGAGCATTCAGATTATCCATGGAAAAGATACCAGACAGTGTTATAAAGCATAATGTATTAGAGATATGTCGGAAGGGCAAGTACAAGGACATCTGGCTACTACCCTCATCACTGTAAGCTAAGAATGCAGACTCCCAGCTAGCAAAATAGAAATCCTGCAGTGGTATGCTCTTTCTCCTCAGGAAAGGCTGAGCAATTCTATTTTACTGGCACTCCAGGAAGCACTGTGGGGGCTTTGCTGCAATGCAACAACCAAGCACTAAATTCTAGTGCTTAAAAGGTACTAGATCATTATCTAGAAATTACCTCTGTTCATGCTGCGAGTACTGTAAGCTTTGTTTCAAGTTTCTATTGTATTCTGTTGCACTGATCAAATAAAACCTTGCACAGAATTGTAAACATAACTGCAAGCCATGATTTTTCAGAAAATCTCTAGTTCTGAAATCCATGAATCTGAAAAACCTTACAGTCAAACATTTTGGAATTTTGAAACAAGAATCAGAAACTGTGGCAATTTTGCAGCTGGGTCTGGGTCAGTTCGAGTGATGCATTTATAACCTTTTACAAATTATGCGCAAAGACATGACCACAAATCAGAGATTGTTGAGAATAAAAGCCAGATGTCCTGTCTTAACAATATCTCTCATATCAGTTAGCTCATCTCTCCATATTTGTAATTCAGTAATGGATTTGCATTCCTAAAGAAAAGCCTCCTTCTTACATTTCCAATTTGACAAATTAATCTACCTGCATCACACTCCGTGCTGCTGCCTTCTATGAATCGAGCCCCTTGAGGACAAGTGCAGGTGTACCCTCCTGGTCTCAGCAAGCAGAGGTGGCTGCAGACATCTTTACAAGGATTAGGCACTGGGAAAAAAAAAATAAATAAGTGATAAGGCAGCTGAAGAAGCAATGCAGCAGGTTCCTGAGATAAGGCAGAGCAATTCCATAGTCAGTAGTGTATCCTTACAATATCACACACCAAAAATCTAAACAAGTCTAGATCCATTTTTAGAACAACTGATGCAATATGGAGCTTTCTAACTTTCTGATTCTGAAAGCTAAAACACTTTTAAAAAAGGGGTATGCTGGATGTTCCCCTGGACATCCTCCCCTGTGATTACTGTGGACATGTCACGGCTGAAATCCCCTTTGGAAGCAGCATTAAATGGCCAGCACTTTCTATGTTACAGGATAAATTCATATTGTCACTACCACCTCTATGACGACTCTGTGATGGAGGAGAAGAAGAGAAAAACAGGGTCATAATTTAGAACTGAGACTCTAAAGAGCAATGTGGTGATCAACTGTTGCTTTCACACTGGGTGTGCAGAAAACACTTGACAGGCTCTATTCCATTTTTAGGTTTTCAGAAATCAATATTATCACATACTGATAGATGCATTATCAGATTACTAAGCTCTTTGAAGGCATCAATACCAACTTTGATCTTATAGCAAGGAATTGTTCACCAGGACACCGATTACCTACCTGACTGATTGTATCTGTGCTGGTGATAGATGCGCACTTGGGTCAGCCATGGATTTACAGTCAGCACTTTCACTTTTTCTCCACTTCCGAATTTATCTTTCTTCCAGACTTCTCCTCGTTCCTTAGCTATCCAATATAAATGGCCTTCAAAGACATCAAGGCTGTATGGACTGCCTACTTCTCAAAGGAACCAAATAACAGACTATCAGCAAGCAAATCTCTAGCAGGAGCAACAAAACTGCTGTTCTTCTTCAGCTTAAATATATCACCCAATCCTTTCATTTTAAGACATTTGCAGGTATATATATACATCCTCATGTGCCTGACTACTTCACGTCACTATACCTGCAGACTGTTTAATAAACATTAAAAAAGCAAGAATCCAGTTTCCCACATTGTCCCCTATTTGGGACATGTAAATTACTCTCAGAGAATTTAGTTATCAGGCACTGGTCGATGAGAAAATGAACATGAGCCGGCTGCAGTGTGCACTTGCAGCCCAGAAAGCCAATCGTATCCTGGGCTGCATCAAAAGGAGCATGACCAGCAGGTCGAGGGAGGTGATCCTGCCCCTCTACTCTGCTCTCCTGAGACCTCACTTGGAATACTGTGCGCAGTTCTGGTGTCCTCAACACCAAAAGGACATGGAACTGTTGGAACAAGTCCAGAGGAGGGCCATGAGGATGATCAGAGGACTGCAGCACCTCCTGTATGAAGATAGGATGAGAAAGTTGGAGCTGTTCAGCCTGGAGAAGAGAAGGCTGTGTGGAGACCTCAGAGCAGCCTTCCAGTACCTGAAGGGGGCCCATAGGAATGCTGGGGAGGGACTCTTCATTAGGGACTGTAGTGAGAGGACAAGGGGTAATGGGTTCAAACTTAAACAGGGGAAGTTTAGATAGGATATGAGGAAGAAATTCTTTACTGTAAGGGTGCTGAGGCACTGGAATGGGTTGCCCAGGGAAGTTGTGAATGCTCCATTGCTGGCAGTGTTCAAGGCCGGGTTGGACATAGCCTTGGGCGACATGGTTTAGTGTGAGGTGTCCCTGCCCATGGCAGGGGGGTTGGAACTGGATGATCTTCAGGTCCTTTCCAACCCTAACTGTTCTATGATTCTATGATGAGCTCTGAACCTGATGTGCCATTTATCCCTGTACAAAGGAGGAGAAAACATTAGCAATACTGATTAGCTGAAAAGCTCCTGAAGCTACTCCCATGTGTGGAGCCCAAGTGCTTGTTAGCATACATCTTGGTTACTGTTACATTAATTGCATCTAAATTCTTACCTCCATGCAATACTATGGTTCTGTCTGTCCCATCAGGTCTCATGGATTCAATAATATTTTCCTTAGAATCACTCCAATAGATCCTATCATTGTTCAAATAATCAATGGCGAGACCTGTTGGCCAGCCAAGGTCTTCAGAGACTAGGGTTTGTCTTTGCTGTCCATCCATCCAGGCACATTCAATCTTTGGCTGTCTTCCCCAGTCAGTCCAATACATGAGCCTGAAAGGACAGAACCAGAATTTAAAGAGGTTCAGAATTTGGTCACCATGACTATCCTTTAGAGTTTCATGGAAAGATCAGTTGTCATACATAAAGCTGTTCAGCAATCATTTTGCAGATAACAATCAGGAAAGTCACAGAGTTCAACGAACAAGCTTGTTTGAAGTACAAAAGATGAACACTAAAAGAAGAATGTTTGCATCCTGTGTCCTGATTTGGAGGGAGAGTGGTTTTAATGATGGTTGCTTATTCTCAGTAGAAGAAAAATGACTGAGAACACTGAACATCCCATCAGTCATAAGAAAGCTGCAGAGCCCAGGTGACTTCCAGTCACCTGGAGCCATGCTGCTTTACTCCCAGCTGAGAGAAACACATATCACGGTATCTGGTGATCTGCCAATAATACAAGATGTAGCAAGCACAGCTATTGAATGTACCAGTGGCTTTACATTGATTCACACTTTGAAGGAGGCTATGTCTGTATTGCTTGGAGCTGGTAAAGAGACATTCCCATTTAGTTCTGTATTTCAGTAGTAACAGAGAAATTCTCTGGACACACAGTACTGTAGCAAGGACATCTTAATTTTTTTATTTGACCTACCTGGCATTGTCACCAATACAAGCACCTATATGACATCTAATCCTAAAATAACTTCTCATGTACACAAATTTCCTAACATTAGCAAAGGAAAACTTCAGGAAGCATTCCTTTAAGCTTTCCTGTAAATTTTGGGGGGGTGGGGTGTTTGGTATTGAGTAACACTGAGAATAATTCTGGGAAGCCCCATAGTACTTACCCACGTTTTGGATTTACAGCAATGGCTGCTGGTTGATCCAGTAAAGAAAAGATAAGCCATTTTCTGTACCGTCCATCTAATTTTGCCACCTCTATGCGATTAGTCCCTGCATCAGTCCAGTAAAGATGTCTGAATTACAGAAAACACAAAACATTCCAAAAGTAAATACTTTACAATTGGAGAGGAATTTAAATAAAATTTTTAAAAAAAGGTTTAAAAGCTGAACCAAACCCAAAGAAAATTAGTATAATGAAGCTGAAATGTGTTCATCCACTTATTTGATAACTATGTGACAAAGGGGAAGCAGATAGCCAAGTTCCTTCTTTTATTTTTCAGCTTTCCAGAAACATCACAACATCACACTTTACTATGATCTAAACATCCTTCCTTTTCATCCTATTGACTGCATTACATTCAAAATTTGTCGATAGTGTTCAGAGGATTGACTCACCTCTATAACCTCTGTTCATTCAGCTTCAAATGGAATCCTGACTGCATTTAATTATAACTATCTACAGACATCAGGATCCTCTTAATAGTACATCAAATGAACTGCAGCTACATGTGTCCACCACATCCTTTAACAGTTATATTGCAACATGAGAGTCAATCTTCCAAAAGTCGTAGACTTGATCTGGCAGGAAGGCCATGTCAGATTAGAAATTGAAAGCCATGTCAGAAAGTAACACTTTACTGATGCACAACTGATGCCAGTTGTGGAGTAATGCCAGTTTCTTCAGAGAATATGTGATGCTATCAGCAACATGCATTTGACCTAATAACCTGCTGTCTGGACAAACAGAGCTTACGGTGTTTTTCTTAACTACCTTGAGACTAGATATCTTCTAAGTTCCTAAAGAACAAAAAAGTGGATTTTGCACTGCCTCATCAGACCCTTGACACATTAAATGTACAACATTTTTCTAGCTTTTCAGTGCACTTACCTTCCAACCCAGTCAACAGCTAATCCATCAGGATTAACTATATATTTGAGATTCAAGTCAACTTCCTTTGTAGGATTGTTCCTACTGCTGTCAAATGTGGGCAGATAAGCCCGTTTGATGGCTCCAAACTCAGAACCCTGTCCCAGTATGCTGAAGTACACAATACCTTCAAAAAAGATTACAAAGATAATTTTTAATGTCTAGTTATTCCATAGTTTTGGAAAATTCTAATCTTTCTGAAGATCTTATGTGAAAATACCAAATCCATTTATTTATTAATAACATGGAGTCACCTGTTCAATTAAATTACATTGTGTCAGTGTGTTTCTTTTTTAGCCATTTTTTGATTAAGCCATTCCTCATGGGTAAAACACCATCTAGAATCATCCTGACCTGGATTATCAAGAAATATGCACCAAATTCTTCAAGAGTAGGTCTTAGCTCTGAAGCCACTGCACATTATTTTGAGAGTAATTTAGACTCTCATGACCCTAAGGAGCAAGTATGGTCCAGGGAAGCTCTCCTGTGAAAAAGGCAAAAGCAGGGAAGCCAATAAAGAGACAAAGATATAAGCTAATATTGGGATCTACTGGCCCTTCTTCCGATAAGGAATTCAAGACTTGTGCCAGGTTTGGGGACTGTCGCAGGCAGAGGAAAAGGAAGGGGTTCGTTTTTAGTAATCCTCTATTACTGCATAATCCTAAAGACCCACAATTCCATAGCTGAACTCACACCAAAACAAAAGGAAAAAAACTGAACAAAACCTAGCTATGCTAAATTAAAGCATTAAAAGGAACCACACTGGTGGTCAAGAATGAGGGGAGGGACACAGTCAAGCAAGACCTGGACAGTTTATCTAATTTCATTTTGATTTCTAGCATAAATTAAATAGCTACACTGCAAGAATATATTTTTCAACCAATCGCTGCATGGTTGAGTATTAATGTTCTACACATACTCACTCAGGCCTATCCCTTCAGGATCCCAATCATAATCCAGAGCTTGAATGCGCTCCTGGTTATCAATGTAGTCAGAGTACTGTTCTGATGAGATATTGTATCTTCGAATCCGCACATTATCTGGCAGCAGTAACAATGGAGGATTACCTGGGAAACGATCATGAATTTTACTTTCATGTATTTAATTTTAGAAGAAACAGGTGAAACTCACTTCTAGTCAAAACAAAACCGGGGTTTCACAAGTTCTGTCTGCATAAAAAACCAGGAGGAATGCAGGGCTACTTCTCAAGCTTCAGAGGTATTCAAATTTATTAGCTTTGGAAAAATCATTCAAACCTCTGGAAATGCTTACCAATAATACTATCCTTCTCACTATAGATTTTATGCAGTAGTAATCATTAAGAGATAATTCCTCAAAAATTCTTAAACATTACAGGGTTGGTATATCACCGCTTCATCCCAAAACCAGAATGCAGCTATACACTGTGCAGTTTACCTCCCCCCACCAAGTACCAGTACCTTGAGCCATGACCCAAGTTGTTCTACCTGGAAGTCTTTAAATCCTAATGTCTCCACATTCAGATGAATGTTCTTGTACCCACAGGTTAATCTGGGGGCAGCCTCAATAGTCTAACTTGACTATAGGGACTATCAGTCCCACCTGGCTGATTTTGCTGGCAAGAAAAATTTAATTGGTGGGCCTTTTGCTAAGGACACAGGCAAGTTGAGAGTCACGGACTTAAATCCCAGTCTTCTTCCAGAGAAGATCTGCATCAATCACATCTTCACAGAGACAGTAAGAAATGACTATTCCTTCGGCAAGAAAAGGAAAATCTCATTTACCAGTGCATTTTCCAACTAAGAATGCTCAATTTCCTATGAGTTGTTCATTTGAACACACTCCTTCTCACTGTAAGTCACACCTAACTATGTTAGAATAAGGCAAGTGACTATTCTCTGATGAACATACAATTCAGTGTAGAAATTGACAGCATTCCCAATACATGTGGTATTACAGGGAAAAGGGGACCTAATACTCTATGTGTGCTCTAAAAATGCCTACTGATGGGGCCTACAGCAGACACAGGCAAAAAAAAACCTTCACTTCTAAGTACTGTGATCTTATCCTACAAATAGTGGTAGAGTACTGGGCATAAACAGCAGTGGAACTTCAGGCACAACAAACTTCATGATGTTATCAGCTAAAATCACAATATCTTCTATCACTTATCCTTGAAAAATCTGGGTGTCTAGATGCTTCCTCAATAAAGCCTATGAAGAAAAGTTTCAAAGAATTATCTCTCTGACACAGGCACATAAAGAGACAGCCAGAACTGAGGTGTAAATGCCCATTTGTATTTCTAGTCACATGCTTATGAGTAAATTTTTGCTGAATTAGGCACCTGGACTGGAAACCACATTTTCTTGTATCATTTCTCATACTATATATAACTTCTAGGTTTCAAAACCTCTAGCAGCATGCAATTTTGCTCGCAGGCATTCTGTTCTGAAGATTTTACTATTTGGCTAAGTACACCACATTTCTAACAAACGTCTCTTAAAGCTGCTAAAGCATAAGAAGTGTAAGTAGTTTTCTAAACACAATATTGTTTCTGTCTTTTATATAATACTGCTGCATTGTCACTTTTTTTTATTTTCTTCACCTTTATTATCAATATTCTATTACTGTTTTCTGTATCAACTTCTACCTATTCAATGACTGTCACACAATGTAGCCACTGCACCGAGGTATGATAAAAAGCCAGTGATTGACATCAAACATTGGCCAATGCCCTTCTGTTTGTGTGCATCAGTCCATGAACAATGAATGGCAATCTGTCATCAATCTGCCTTTGACTTTTACCAGTTTAATTCAAGTTTCTTCTGATGCATTATTTCGTTAAGAAAACTTAAACTTCAGGAATAGGCAACATTAATTTCCTTCTGATGACAGCCATACCATATGCATGGGGTATTTTTCTGTAGAAAATTTTAACAGAAAGGCAGGCAGGCATCTAGATCAAGACATTATTTTTAATGTTTACAGTTGGCAGCAGAGATGAACGCTTCTATTCCTCACTATGGAATGGGTAGAATACACAGATAATACATTCCAGAATAAAGTTTGGTTTTCATTATTCCCTCTGTAAAAACGGCTAAAGATTATATTCATTAAGTTGCTACACTCCACTAGCTATTTCCAGGTAGCAATCAATCTTAGTATCAGTTAACATACCATTAGCTGCACACTGTTTCCCTTGTTGATCACCCACAGACCTGAAGCCATCTGCACAGAAACATTCATAGCTTCCTTTGGAATTTTTGCAGTCCTGGGTGCATGTTCCAAAGATCTCACACTCATTGACATCTAGGCACAGGTAGAGAAAAGATTTCTAGAGCTTAATGTCTTTCTTACACATGCTGGTCATCTTTACTGTGTGAAGTGGTTGGTTTGTCCCTTCCCCACATACTCTAAAAGATCAGTGACCTAAGCTGTGATCTTTAACATCCACACCTGTTATCTAACAGAACTGATCTACTATTCAGCATGTCTTAACTACAGATTGATAGAAACTGCACTGCTCCTGCCTATCAGATTGCTTTTCAGAGAGACCTTTTTGCATCATGTTTTTTTATGTTATACCATCAAGGAAAGACAAAAATGAGGCATGACTACAATGACATGCAAGAGCAAAGCCTTCTTGAAATGCTGAAGCAAAGATACCTCGTCCTCAGAAACATCACATGAGGAAGGAAAGGGAGGCCTTAGATGATGTTTGATAAAACTATATAAATTGTCCACAAAGACTGGAAGCAACAAATGGAAGCGTTCCCGTTGAAACACACTGAAATGGTTACCATGAAGGTACCATATTGCATGACCATGTACAATGGCCTTTGGGTAAACTCCTCACCGTATTTTACTAGTGCAAAACTATGGCACAATAGACCTTTACTGTAAGCCTGTTTGGAAGCAGAACAGAGGGACAGCACAATCTTCAGTAAGTTTTCTTTCAACAAGAAAAAAAGTAAAACAAACAAACAAAAAGTCCAGCAAATTTCTGTCCCTCAGATTGCAAAAATGTGACAAAACCTATATACAGTAAAGTGAAAACATACACCTACAGCCACCAAAAGCTTAAAACAAGTCTAAACTGTGGAGCCAGTTCTTTGTTGAATGAGGTCTGCAATGGTAGAAAACATGATTCATCAGCAAAACAATTTCAGAAGCATCTGCTCAATGTATAACAACCCTGTTAGAATGCAAAAATAGGCAGTCACATTAGGATGATGAAATGACAGGTCACAGAACACTTAACAATGAGAAGATGCTTAGAAGATTAAAAATACCATCACAGGAGTTTCTGTTAGTTTCACTGGCCTTGTACCCTGGCCTACAGGAACAGATAAAGCCTCCTTCATTCAGGTTGGTACAATTATGTTCACAGATATTTTCTGCACAAGTTCGCTCTGTTCCAGGATCTGGGGGGGGGGGAAAGAAAAGTATACAATTATAATTAAAAAAAAAAAAGTGATGGAGGGTGTCACAATTTTTATCATTATGATAACTGAAAATTGTTTCCACATCAGTTTTCTTTCCTTTTTTCTAACTGAAACTCAATTAATGTGAGCATCTATTCTCTATGATTAACTAGAAGAGGGTGTTAAATACTGGTCAAGATGGCTGTCAACTAAGAAGTTTAACCTCTAGAAGTGAACAGGGCCAGGGTAAGAGCCATAATGATCAAAGCTCATCGTCCTTAAGAGACATGACATTCTACATTAACACCAATCTGCAGCAACTGTTTAAGAGACTTGACTCTACCTGCTACCTTTGCCAAACTGTCTCTTTCTTACCAAGTCCTTTATTATCACCTAAGTAAAACATGTTCTCAGTTGCTATCATGCATAACACAGGCCCTACATTATTTATATCTGCAAATTAGAGAGAAGATGACAGCTTCTTCATGCTGTACCTAATTAAAGCCTACTGAAGTCAATACAGGTCATTGCACAGAATGCACTGCCCTTTAAAACATGCCTATAATGGAAAAGACAAGTCAAGGATAACAGATACTCTGTAGCAGATTATGAAAATTATACTCTTCTCAAAGTACATTCAACATTGTCTTGATTCTGACATATTCTACATATACACAAGTAATTTCAAACTCCAATTTGTTATATAACTAGAAATGAGAAATATCATGCTTATTGACAGAGCATGAGAAAAAGAGATGTAAGGCAAAGGTAGTACATTTCCTTTATACGCACACATCCTAGTGATAATTTAATTAAGTGTAAAAGGGTCAATTGCATATACATATAAAGCATACATACATTGTACACACACACACATAAATATTCTGTTTTTTCTAGAACACAGGTATCTGATGTAGGGAAAGCTACAAATGTTACCACCCGATCTGCATTCACATCTGTCCCCAGACAGGAGAGTGCTGGCTGCCAGGTGTCTCGTTTGCACTGTTTCATATTGTTTTTATACTTAATATTTTCATCCAGTCATTGCATTAGGTTATATTACCCAAAGATCATTAGGATGGTATGTGAAACAGAGAAAACAGCTGCTTCAAAATGGACTGCACTGTAGGCTTCTGAGCTGTTTGCGTTTTGCAAGCATGCTGGCTTGTAAATCACCAGGGCAATCATTAGGCACACTGTCACTTGAAGCCATCAAAGCTTGACCAGTTGAAATTGCAAGTGCATGCTCCTATTATCACTCTGCAGCTGTCTATATACTAATATAAAAAGTTACAATTTTTTTTTCCAGATTCCATGAGAATACTCTCTCTCGCCTCAAAGTTCAAATCAAAGCTTTTTCATCTAAACGGATACTAGTAAATGTATAATGCATCATTAATAGAAGTTGCGTAGAAGATCTGAGAGGGCCCTCAGCCCACAACTGGCTATCTTTGTAAAATTCTGTGGTCATGCCTGTAAACAGGAAAATGCAAGCATCTCAAAATGCTTCAGTTTTTAACAGGGCTGCAGCAACTTCTACCAGTTCAGAGTCTGACCCTGTATAATTCTCTAGGTTGGCCTGTTGCAATTATGATTGAAATATCAGGCTGTTCTTGCCTCCATAATGCAATCCATTTCAAAACAAGATCAGAAACAAGATCAAATTATTTTTTGCGATGCATAAATACTCCAAGCCTAAAGTTGACTGTTCAGAGCAGTAGATTTCAGTCATTTAGGTTGGAAAAGACCTTTAAGGTCATTGAGTGGTACCATAAACCTAACACTGCCAACTCCCACTAAATCATGTCCCTTAAGTGCCACATCCACATGCCTTTTAAATACTGCAAAAGAAGGAAAATAGGAGATACTGTCATGGCTAATTTAATAATCCTAGCACAGGCTAATAAAAAAATCAACACTTCTTAGTATGCTAGTCAAGAAGAAACATGTATTGTTATCACTTCCAGAAATTTTTACTTCAATATCACTGTAATTTTGTATTCTATTGACATTATTACTTACTGCAGCCCATTTCATCAAAATGGTCACCACAGTCATCATAATTGTCACAGACATAGTGTAGAGGAATGCAATTTCCATTACTGCACTTGAATTCTTCAGTTGTACATGGTCTTGGGGTTGGTTCTCTGCCTATAGTCAAGAAGAGAAACACTCCTCTGTCACACTTTCTGCTATACAGTACCAACAGACATTACTATTCCTCACTGATAGTGAGGAAGTGGATGCAATCCAGTAAAATAACAACTTGAGAGAATTTGGAAGTCTGTAGTAAAGCTGAAACTAGAAACATGGCCTCCTGACTTCTAGTCACATCCCCACAAACTGAAAGGAGCCCCTCCATTTTATAAAGGCAGAAGGTAAATTCCTCTTGTTAACAGTTGATTGATCTTTCTTCTTAATAGCGCAATTCTATTAATATCCTTTAACAATACACTTCATATATCTACTGCAGACTTCAAAAGATTATTGAGATATTAGTAAATAATTAACTTTAAGGATATCATACAATAAAGCTAGCAAATAATATCATTAAGCAATATGATTAAACTTGATACTATAAAAATCAACATAGTCAATGAAAACTACATAACATACCCGAGGACAAAAACCTTTCAACAGAGCTTCTGCAGGATTTGGGCATAAATATCAATGCTGTTACTATGTGAACAACAATGCCACAAGTTCAGAAGCACCTGTTTCTCTGTTTTAAAAGTCTCAGCTATCCATCCCGTCCTTATTTTATGATAAAATAATGAAGAAGAAAGTTTTACTGTAAGTGCAGTTCATAATAAACTGATACAAACTGCTGATCATAATAAAAAACAATTATTATTTTGAAAATCATGCTCTGAACTTTTTAGACATATTTTTGCTACTTGCATGAAGAGCTGTGAGTACATAGTACCAATCAATCATAGTTCAAATTAATTCATACTAATAGTTCCTACTGAGCTCTCGTTTTCATAATTTATGCTTTATGTTGACATTTCCATAGTCCTTTGGTAACATTAAACATTAAGAACATCACAGTTACTGAATTTGCTGTTCAATTTTGCATAAACATACAGTGTTCCTCTTTCTCATCACTTCCATCTCCACAGTCATCCTCCTGGTTGCACAGCTCATGACTATATACACAGCGATTGTTCTCACATCGGAAACGGAAAGGAGATTCACAGGCAATATCCACTGAAACCACAGAGATTAAGTCAGTCACACTTTGACACTTCATGTCACTGAGTCACAAATTAACCTAATCACTTTCATCTGGTAACATTTATATGTTTCCTATACTTTAGAAGGTGTGGAGGCATCCAGGGCCAAAATAACCCTAATTTTCTCCACTTTTTTGTGATTTTATGTTAGGCTATTACATTTTTTTTGTCAGAAGACAGTACATTATCTTTGGCCAAAGACACATCCTATGGTTCTACATATAACACTGTGATTTCTAGATCTGCTTATGAACAAATGCTATTTCAGTGGCTATATAGTATGTAACTGACGAAAATTAAGCAGCACCTCCAACACCTCACTTCTAGAAACAAAGCCAGGACTCCTCAACCATATTTACAAAGACGTCCCAACTATAAGATGTCAGCACCTTTGAGAATATAAGTTATCTGAATTAATCATTAATTGCAAACTGATGCTCTTATTTTACATAACCAACTTTAAAATGTGAAATAGAGTCCTTCTCTCTTTGACATGTTTCTCCCTAACTCTTAAGACCACATATATAAACAACTGCAAAGCAGTAAGAAACATACCGTAGGAAGACAAAGTGAACTTGCATATGCAGCAGAATTCTCAGCACTCACCCTGAATTAAGTCTGTGAGATCTCCAGTGAAAAGAAACTATTTAAAATTTATTTTCTAATTATTCTAATTAGATTTTATTATGCATATTCATTTTAATATAATTTTTCTCTCTTACAGCACAGGTGAAGTTCTTCATCAGAGTCATCGCCACAGTCATTATCACCATCACATTTCCAGTATGGCTGGATACAGACATGGTTTTTACATTCAAACAGCATGGGTGGACAGTATGTACCATTAGGATACCGTGTTGCTGAAGAAAAGAAAATTATTAGGACATTTTCAATTACAACAAAAATTTTAGGTTTTCATGAAAAATATTCAGCCTAACCCCATATTATTTTTTCAATGTCCTTCCCTCCATAGTAGGAGATGTGAGGCACTACATTAACAACAGGCTGCAAGGACTGAGGACTTCTTGGTAGCTATAACATAATTAATTCAGGTTTGCATAAGTAGTGAAACAATGTAAGGTATACCCAGAAGCTTTTGAAAATAAGCCATCATTAATTTAACAAATGCTACTTGAATTTGTTACTCACAAATCTAGTTCACTAATAAAGGAAAATAATGTCGCTGACACCAAACATGAATGACTAAAGAACTACCTAAGATATCCAGTTCCAGAACAACTCATGTTGGTATAGTAAAAAACAAACAAAAAGAAACCCAAACCAAGTAAAAACAACAACAAAAAATGCCCTAACCCCAAAATAGATTCTGTAAAAGATGTGAAAAATAAAAATTAATTAAAGAGAAATGACAAATATGACTCTTCCAACCTATATAAATAAACCACACCCTTGCCCTTTCAATGGCTTCTCATATGCTTTTTCCTCCCTTTAAGGACAGACAAATGTTGTGTTACCCAGGTTCTGAAAGATTAGCTGTTGCACCGCACATTCCAGGATGCGGGTACCATCAGAAAAATTAAGATCCTACTGTGCAGATGCCCCTTCTTTCTTAAAGCACAGGTGTTAAAATTAAGTACACAGGAAGATGCACAGAACTGCCCTGATACCAACATAAATAGAAAGGATTTCTCCTGAGTACTGAAGCTTAAAATCTGTTGAACACATAAGTCAGAATCAACTCTTCAATATCACCTAAAAGGCCAATGTCAGTCAGCACAGATAGAGCACAGGAGTGACAGTTTCATTCCAACTGGAATAATATTTTCTGGGAAACAACTGGAGCTGGAGATCAACACAAGCTACTGCATACAGACATGTTTTCTTTGCAGTATATCAATACACAGAAGGAAGACAGAAACAGGAAAATATTTAATTTCCTTGGCTTCACTGATACTTTAGGTAACTATATACACCTCTGAGCATTATAAAAAACAAACCTACTACAGAGCCTTGCTAGAAAACTGTACAACTGAAACAGTAGATTTGCAGTGTCTGTGGGATAGTAAAAAAATGCAATTTGAACACATGTATATCTTCCACTGGACCTTGTAAACACATTAATTTACTAGCATTAGGAATGTGTTTACAATCAATGTAAATGACGGCAATCCATCATTATATTAAAAAGCTGATTCAAAATATTATACTTATCCTAAATTTTTATTGACATCACCGAGTGTTGCAGAATTCTGAATCTCTAAGGAGTCATCTCACTTAGAGAGAAAGGACAGATTTTTCAGGAAGTGAGCTCAATGACCACCAACTACAAAGCCAGAAACTCACGACAAGTTGCTTCATCAGAGAAATCGAGGCAGTCTGCATTTCCATCACATCTGAAGCGCTCTGCAACACAGTGTCCACTATCACACTGGAAATAACCTGGGTGGCAGGTCCTCAGATCTGAAAAGATTCAGAAGTAATTGTTGAAATATCTTGCTCAAATCCAGATAAAGTGTTTACTTTTTGAGAACAGCATCCTAAAATAGACTGCAAAATCCAAGACCATTAAAACTATGGCTATCCTCTACTTTTGGTGGAATGACTGAAGTGAACTGGTTAACATTACTCCATTGAAAATGCTTCCCATAAAGGATTACTTTGCAGAATAATTTATCACATTAGATACATAAGTGTGAATATATAAGAGGCAGCATCCAGACAACACGCACCACAGTCACGTTCATCTGAATTGTCCTCACAGTCATCATCATGATCACAGACCCACCGGGACGGTATGCAGCGCAAGTTGTCACAACGGTATTCACTTTCTGTGCATTCACGAGGACCTTCATTTAAAACGAATGTACAAACAAGAAAAGTTCCTCAGATGTAAACATCCACGCCTGTCTCATTAGACAAAAGTAATCTGCTCAGATAATGTGGCATAATACTTAAATTATGTTAAAAAAGTATTCTCCCCAATACTCTTGAATTATGTTAAACATTTTATGTCCCTTTTGACATAGAAAAAAGGAAATTCACTGTGGATTTTGTTTCATCACAGAATTACACAGGAACTTTTATTCCAAATCAGAAAAAAAACCAAACTGATCCATTTTCATTGTCTAAGGAATTAAATAATACTACAGTTGCACACAGGGCAGAATTCAAATGTCATATCTTAGCAGAAAACAGGAATTTGTGCTTTATAGTGAGTGAATTTATCAGCGTTTTTATGTATCCAGGATGTTTCCTTCTGACACCACAATTCTGACTTCCTTCTGACATCACGGTATTTCAGCAGAGACAGGCCAGAGAGTGAAACAAGGGAATGGCTGCAGCTGAGAGATGTCTACCCTATCATCACAAGAAACAGAAGGATAGTTAAGTCACAAGCTGGACTATATCATGACAGCCAAAAAATAACTCACTGCAGTTGTGCTCATCAGAGTTATCTCCACAGTCATTATCTCCATCACACTTCCAGCGCAGTGGGATACATCGATGATTGTCACAACGGAAATCTCCAAGAGGACTGCAAGTCATCTCCTCTGCAGTGCAGACAGTTTGCCAATAAAACAGCACACATTAGCATAGTCTTTGGATAAGTTTGAATGCACAGAAGATAATTGAAATAGAGATGGTCGTGCCACAAACTGGGCCAAATAAAAGAGATGTGATTAAGAAACAGCTGAAATAACTATATAGAACTGAGATGGAAACAAAAAGAGACAAACTTATTACTGACAAAGCAGGGCATCTTGACCTCATGGCGTGTTGCACTTTCAACTCTTTTCTGGCTCTGATATAGTGATCTGATGTCGTCTAAGCTTTGTGTATTAATGTACAAGGTTTTAACACAGGTGCAAGGGACTGGGAATGCATCATCATGCTTCCCATTAGTGATGGTTTCATCAGTACAGGAGGTAAGTAGATGTAAAAAATACCGACAGTTTTGTCTGAAATAGTTCTGCTGAAGTAACAATATTTCCTGTTTAATTTGATGACATATTAGACAAAATAACAAAATCCCAATCTTTAGAGTCCATAAACATGTGAGCTGAACAATGAATTGCTGCACACAGAATTTCTCCTGACAAATAGCTACCAAGATAATTAGTTGATATCAAACAAAACATGCCTAGGTACGTTGTTAATGAAGCTGTTGAGAAAATTGAGGTGTTTGTAAACTAAAGAAATATTTTAGGTACAAAGTTATGCTGAAATTATTTTCTCCAAACATACCACAGCCTTGTTCATCACTGTTGTCTCTGCAGTCATCATTCCCATTGCACACTGCCCACAACGGTATACAGCGGTAGTTGGTTCTACAGCTGAATTGTGTGTGATTGTCACACCGATAGGCAGGGCCCACTGAAAGAGGCAGTTGTCAAAGTTGTGTTACTGTGTTAGACATTAAACTGTCCTCCTTGCTATTTTGTCTTTCAAAATCTGTTATAATTTATAGTCATTATTTCTACTAAAAAGAGCTATCTGCTAATGTCAGTGTTGTAAAGAGAAAGTGTTAAATGTATCTGATTTTACTACCTTTTTCAACCTATGCCGCTTGTACTTTGCATACGTTACAAACCCATGAAAGGTTTAAACGTCATTCAATATGTTTTTCCCTGAAGTCTTTAGAGCCGGTAATGGTGGTAATAGAAGCCCCAAGCCTGGAAGCCAAAAGAGGCAGCTTATCCTCAGATGCCCAGACTTGGTCTCAAGTTCTTCCAGGTGGCCAAAGAATGATGCTGGAGCACAGAGGAAAACCCTGCTGTTAAACATAGGCTAGACTGTGCTCTGTGCTTGTTCTCCCTGTAAGCTTTTGATTCATATGCCTGTCATTCTGAGAAACTTGAGCTTCAAGAAATGAAAATTCATTTTGGTTTTATAATAAGTATGACATATGTCAGACTCCAAAATGGAACAAGGTAAAAATTGGTGAATTGGTATTCACGACTTCCACATAGGCCATGGATCAGCATATATCCTTTTTACAAAACGTTGATAAACACCAAGCAAAGGATGCTGCTAGCATCAAGGAAGTCAGTGAGACACTACCAGTTCTTGATAATCTGGCCAGCATAAATAAGCTTTCTCCCCTTCAAGAATAAGTAGTGAATTAGCACACACTCTTTTTTCTAACACTCTTCACTACATGACTGCAATTAGCTTGCAGAAAACATGCCTTTCCAATGAATTTTAAGCCTTAGGAAAGCTAAATAATGCAGTTTCTTCTGCTTTTGGTGCACTATAATGTAGGCAGTTTACTACAGCTGTGTGCTTACTGCATTCATGGAATGGCTCATCAGAGTTATCACCACAATCATCATCCACATCACATTTCCAGGACTGTGGGATGCAACGGCCGTTGTCACATTTAAATTGGCCTGGGGGACAGGTTCTACTGGCACAGTGAGTACGGTCTTCATCTGAGTTGTCACCGCAGTCATCTTCTTTATCACACTGCCAGGCTTCTGGGATACATCGTTTATTTGCACACTGCCACTGATGAGTTTCACACTGGTGATTAGCTGAAAGAATATAGAACTGCTGTTAGGATACTGAAACTTGCAGAACAGTCAGCTGTTGTTATGTCAATTAAGCAGTTATCATGTCTCCAGCAAAAGTTAGAAAGAAAGGCAGTAAAAACTGGAAACCACATTTACTTGCCCAGTTAAGGTACAGATTTCTAATGTCACATGGCATGTTTCCCACGGACATCTTGAGACAAGCTCACTATGAATCTACATTTTTCTAGGAGTGGAACAGATACTATCTTCTCCTAAGACATAGGGAAGTAAAGCCAGCATTCAAACATGACATGGCAGGGGTTCCCATTACTTTGCAGAGGAGCTAAGCGACATTGTGACGGCTCTGGCTGTACTACCATCTTAGATATACATTGCCTGATGAGCCTGTTCCTCTGACTATGAATGAACACCTCAGAAAACAGGAGACCATGATAATATCAGCTCCACAACCTACACGTATACAACCTCTATTCCCAAAGGCAAAGCACTGGAATCTAATGTCAGCAGTGCTGGCAAACTGGGGGAGCTCTGAAGGTCTATGAAAATAGGAGTCAACATTGATCTCTGCTTCCAGACTTAGGACGTCTCCCTGGACACCACCCTACTACTTTTTTCTATATATACTGCCAAACTGTTCAAGAGAGAACCATATGTTACAATTTCCATACATTTTCTAGACTAAAGGATTCTATTCCCATGCACAAGATAAGGAGAACAAATTATATAGAGCTAAACTGACTTCTATTGTACCCAGTACATTAAAACCAGTGACACATTATCCAGCTGACACATTTCTACTTATATAATATTTCCCTGTGTCACATTCAAGAGCTTAGCTACTTGAAACTCAGGTAAAACTGACATTTCTGTCATTGTTAGAAACACTTTGCTAATGGAAGACAATGAAATTATCAATTATACAAACACTGCTTTCCCCACCACCAGTTCCCCTTTCTATTACTGAGCTTACAACTGCCAGAACTACATTATTTACAAAAACAGAACTAAGGATGTGCTTTTTTAAGTTAGACATAAGTATGTGGAATAAGACAGTTTCTAAGGAAATAATTCCACAAGCATAGTTAGGCTACATTTCTAAAATACTGCCATCACAAGCAGTATTTTAGAAATCACAGGTCTCCAAAACAAATCTTTCCACACGCACTGCAATACAGAAGGTGAAATAATTTTGTGCCATCATCACAAAGCTCTACAATACAGGGAAAATTAGCATAGCTGGTAGACTGGCCTAGCATTAGGAAGTCCTGGATTCCTCATACTCACCATGGTTTACTTAACATAGGAGGTCCTACTTCTAGTATTTTATACATCAGATTGAAATTTACATCAGTGTAAATCTATCTCAAAGGTATAGAAAATGTCTGTGTTTTGATATTTTGATTTGTTTTGATATTTTTGATCTCCTGTACCCTGCTTCTGCACAGAGGAGAATTGCTCTAGCAGATGTGAGATTAATAAAGAATGCATCTGTCTATCTCACCTTTCCATCTGTAAAATCACGGAATCATTGAATGGTTAGAACTGGAAGGGATCTTAAAGATCATCTAGTTCCAAAGCCCTTGCCATGCACAGGGACACCTTCTACTAGACCGGGTTGGTCAAAGCCCCATCTAACCTGCTCTTGAACACTTCCGGGGATGAGGCAGCCACACTTCTCTAGGCAGTCTCTTCCCATGTCTCACCACCCTCATGGCAAAGAATTTCTTCCTAATAGCTAATCTAAATCTACCCTCTTTCAGTTTAATGCCATTTTTCCTTGTTCTGTTACTACGAAATGGGATAATGGTTCTGAAATTTACACACAGTTTACATGTTTTGTACTGGAAAAACACTTAAATTTATTCTTTGTAACATACCACAAAGTACAGGATCTTCATCTGATCTGTCATGGCAATCTGGCTGGGTATTGCACAGGAAATGTGGACTTGTGCAGTTCCCGTCATTGCACTGGAACCAACCAACAGGACAGTACCGGTGTGGACAGGTAGGGGGCTCATCAGAGCCATCTCGACAGTCCCTCTGTCCATCACATTTCCACCAGATAGGAATACACCTACAAAGAGAAAAGAGTGTTTTCTTTGATATGTCTCTGCAGCTATACAACCACTCTTTTACCATACAAAAGACAGTCTTGTCTCAGGATTACATCTTGAAACTTCCAAGACATCTTGAATTTCATGTCTTCTATTTCATATGTCAAATGCTAACAAACTATACCAGAATACTATCACCAGAAATAGATTATATTGGTGGGTCTCTAGAAGGAAGTTAACAGCAAATTAAGAAGGTTTTAATTTTTACATATATTTATCGTAATCAGCTCTCATGCATTTTAAATCAATTATCAATTGAATTTTTAATGTAATATTTTAATTCACCTGAAATTTAGCACAAGAATTTCACTAGGGAATATCGTAACACTGTTTCAAAAGGCCACCCAACAAGCATGTCTGCCTCATAGGCTCCAGAGTGATACAATATCAGCACATTTTATCACCATTTCTCTCCCTCTACTGCTGTTGTCTCAGAAAAAGAGTTGGAAATGTGCCCCCACATGAACTAAATTGCTTTCCTGGGTCACTGGCAGACAGCATATATTTGGCAGAAACAGATACATTGTGAAAGATTAACAAAAAAATAAGAGAAGGTCCTAGGTTTGTGAATTCAACTGGAGATGGTTCATAGAGGTACACATTTCTAACACCCAACCTTTGCTACATTAGCAATGCCATATAACCGGAAGAAAAGTTAACAGTACTATTTAAACAATTAATCTGGAAGTATTTTTCCAAAAGGGAATCTGGTCATTGCTTTGTCTTTGCACACACACCACAAACTCACAGTGAGAGCAAAAGGGATCCCTAACTTCATGTCCTTTTGAAGAGACTAAACTGCAAGATGTATCTTTACATCTTTGAAAAATAGACAGTGAGCAGTGAACTTACCTCTCAGTGTCTGCACAGAGAAACTGGGTGCTAGAGCACATGGGAAGGCAGTGGGCTGTGTTGCCGAACTGTACTATCATGAAGTTATCAGGACATTCGCAGGAATAGCCCTGACCACCAGCTTTTATCAGACAAAGATGAGAACAGCCACCATTGTTGGTGCCACAAGGATTATTTACTGGTAAAACAGAAGAATAAATATTACTATACTTTGCAAATCCCAGGACGCAAACGTCTCAATGTACAATAGACTCATCTAATAGTGTATTGAAAGCCTAAACGTAATAAGTGGAATACCAGGAACTAGGGAGACAAATGCATGATTTCGTATACAAGAAATGTATGCTATTAAGCCATGATGTTTTTAGAAATGAATCTGCAATTACACATTTCCAGTCATTACTACTGAAAGAAAAGGCAATTTGTAATTGTAAAGGTCTATATTTACTCTGCACATTTTATTCCCAGAAAAGGCAAAAGCTGAGCGCACTCAAGACCTTTCACAATAGGTCTCTGGATAACAGTTAAATGCAAATCGAAATCTGTTTTCTTACCAAAGGGCTGTCTGTATGGGTGGTAAACATGGATGTCAAATGGCCTGTGTGTGGTGTTCACAAGAACAGTCCTGCCTGATCCATCATATTTATTTCCCTTTTCAACTGTTCTTGTGTTCCAGTCAGTCCAATATATCATGTCTTCAAATATTGTTATTGCAAATGGATGAGGTAAAGTCCCATCATATACTGTGTGACGATGATGTCCATTCAGGTCAGAATATCTACAAAAGGGAAAATATGTGCAACACATTCAGGTGAATGCTAAAACATCTTCATATCTTTATTATGTATGCTTATGGTACTTCATTTTTGGCGTCCAGGATCATGCAATGTAGAATTGTAGCTTATTTAGTCCCTCATGACGGATCACTGTCCTCAATGAACTCATTTTAAAACACACAGGAAAGTACAACAGGTTATTTTAGGCAAATAAATGGAATAGAGGAGCATTCACTGAAATGTAAAGTGTTCCTACAGAAGCACATCATCTAGATAAATGAAATTTTGCACATTTGCTGCCTTAGAGCAAGCTATTTTTGTTACACAGGAGACTAGCTTGCCTGGATCATTCAGACTGCTAATGGAACACATAAGACAATAACAGGCTTCCTATATTCCTAAATTGTACATGTCTTTCTGATTTAGAGTCTCTCTGATATCATTAATAACATTTTATATTTTACTATCACCTTGCTACAGAGGCAAATTATATAATTAATACATATTTTTAAAAACATGGCTTTAAGGCTTCATCATAGAAAAGGTTGCCAGAAAAGAAGTAAGCATAAAGATAAATATAAATGTTTATTAAATATGAATACAAATATAAATACAAATGGTTGCTTCTAAAGTATTTCAATGCCTTGACAAGAACCACAATGCTAGTTATTCATTCTTACTGCTATTTCAGTGGAAATTTTCTAACACTAGAAGCAATTAATAGATTTTTCTTGGTTAACAAAAAATACCCCATATGCTAACAGGAAATTCCATGTCATGCCTATGGACAAACATTCAGATATCTTCTAACAACTTGTATGCTATTTTGTTACATTGGGAAAAGTAACGATTTTTATACTCAGTTTTGCTTTGGTTCAGGTCGTACGTCTAGGTATAGAGAAGTTGCATATTTGAGTACTGGCTGTGAATCTTTTCACTATAATTTTTTGACTAGGATGCAAACATAGGAACTAGGCTACTGTGCCATCTAGTAACTTGTGTTGTACTCCATATTTTCTGACTCTCATTTCCTACAGTCAGTAGGTAGAAATACGTATAATGCTTACAGCATCTATAAACGCTACCACTGCAATCTGACATGAGCAGTTATTCACTTGTTTTATTCTTTCTGCATACATACTCAATGTAATTTAGATGGGCATCTGCCCAGTAGAGCTTGTCATTAGTGTAGTCTATGGTGAGTCCATTGGGCCAGTCTAACTTTGTAGAAATAATGACTGTCTTCTCCTTGCCATCCATGCCTGCTCGTCCAATATAGGCTCGATCTGCCCAGTCTGTCCAGTAGATCTGTCTGTTCAAATAATAAATAGTTAGGATTGTGGTAAAAATATGCTGAAGTAAATATTAGAAGTCACACTCAAATATATTACTTCCTGCAAAAGAATTAAAGCATAGATTGAGGAAGATAATGAAAAGGTTAATGTATTTATATTAGCATGACCAGCAGGTCAAAGCAGGTGATCCTGCCCCTCTACTCTGCTCTCGTGAGACCTCACTTGGAGTATTGTGCGCAGTTCCGGTGTCCTCAACATAAAAAGGACATGGAACTGTTGTTGGAACAAGTCCAGAGGAGAGCCACAAGGATGATCGGGGGACTGGAGCACCTGCTGTATGGAGATAGGATGAGAAAGTTGGGGCTGTTCAGCCTGGAGAAGAGGAGAAGACCTCATAGAAGTCTTCCAGTATCTGAAGGGGGCCTATAGGGATGCTGGGGAGGGACTCTTCATTAGGGACTGTAGTGAGAGGACAAGGGGTAATGGGTTCAAACTTTAACAGGGGAAGTTTAGATTGGATATGAGACAGAAATTCTTTACTGTAAGGGTGGTGAGGCATTGGAATGCGATGCCCAGGGAAGTTGTGAATGCTCCATTGCTGGTGGTGTTCAAGGCCGGGTTGGACAGAGCCTTGGGCGACATGGTTTAGTGTGAGGTGTCCCTGCCCATGGCACGGGGGTTGGAACTGGATGATCTTAAGGTCCTTTCCAACTCTAACTATTCTATGATTCTATGATTTGGTACTCTGCTACAGCAGACAACTGCATGATCGCAGTCATCTTCAAAGAATGGAACTGGCAGCCCCACCATCTATAAAACCACACACACTTCCAACAACCTTTTTAGCCTTGCAATCAAAACTTCCTTGTCTACACGGAACCAAATTCCACTTTCAATGCTATCTGATAGCCCTGCACATATACCTATAAAAGGCAAGCTACCAGCTTTCCTAAGCTGCAGCTAAGATCCATGCAAATTTAAGTGCAAGCAGGAAAAATTTATTTCAGATTTTCAAAGACAGTGCAAGGCTATTTACAAAAGAAAGGAAAAGCACTCTTGAAATGTCATACCCATATTTTGGATGAACAACAATTGCTCTGGGGTAGTGAAAGCAGAAAGTGTTGTTGGCATCCACACACCGGTCCACTAACTTTTTCCGAAATCTTCCGTCAAGTTCAGAGACATAAAGACAATCTTTGTAGGCATCCACCCAGTACAATTTTCTGAAATGATTAAGAGTTTATTTATTTACTCTTATTTGCTTGTTTTGGTTTATTTTGCTTTACAGCATCTAAAAACTTCAGATTTTGTTTGGGTTTTTTTTTCTAAAAACAATATATCCACTGTAAAGGAAGAATAATACACATACTGAACTGACATTGTTTCTACACAGTGCTCCAGTCTGCCCTTTTTCCTCCTACTGCTCCTGGATCCACAGTCATTCGTACCAAATTCAAACTTGCAGTTGCCCATTTGAGTAATAATATGTCATTTGCTTAGAGAGCCCTAACCCCCTCTTCTCTTCCCTTTCCCTCCTACCAACAATGGCCAGCAAACCGGACACACAGTGCAATAGCTTGTGACCAGGGCTGTGAGGTATTGGAAAGGATCATCATCTGTTCCTTGTTGCCACCTCCGCTCTCATCAAACAAGTAGAACACCTGGCAGGTTCTCCTTCAAAAAACAGTTCAAGTGCTGAATTTAAACTTCACCTAAAATTTTCTAACTTTTCTATTTCTTTGCACAGAAGTGTACACAGTTGCAGTCAATGAAATCATGCAGCTGAAGCAATGATTTTAAAAAGCCTGCAACAGAACAAAGCATTTAATTAAAAATACAACAGGCTATTTTGAAATTGTTTGCACAGCTGGTCAGCATCAACAGGGCCATTCCAGATATAGCCTGACAGATCCAATCTCTATCGACACCACCCTTAGTACAATTCCCACCAGGGAGGACAAGATATTCTCCCCAACCTGAACTTCATAACATCCTCCAGTCCTCTCCCTGTCCTGAAAATGAGTGGAAAAACTCATCAACTATTTTATTGTCCTCCAGCCTTTATGAAACACCTAAACAAAAACTGACTGATTACTTAATTAATGGTAGCTGAAATAATTTAGCAACTGTATTAATAATGGAGCAGTAGGACCACTTCAGCTAAAAACAGGCTTTCCTTCCTCACCCGTCCATGAATCATAAAGCATTTGGGACTGCTGGAAACTTCAAGTATTACTAGGTTTAGAGACAAAGGGGTTTAAAAATAAAAACTATTATAGTGACATTGACTGAGTCCAGAGGAGGGTCATGAAAATGCTCAGAGGGCTGAAGCACATCATCTGTGAAGACAGGCTGAGAGATTTGGGCTAGTTCAGCCTAGAGAAGAGAAGGCTCGAGGGAAAACTTATAACAGCCTTCCATTCCCTAAAGGGGTCCTACAATAAATCTGGAGAGGAACTTTCTACAAGGGCATGTAGTGATAGGACAAGGGGAATGGCTTTAACCAGACAGAGGGGAGATTAGGAAAAGTTTCTCCACTATGAGGATGGTGAGACACTGGAACGGGTTGCCAGAGAAGTTGTAGATGCCCCATCCCTAGAAGAATTCAAGGCCAGGTTGGATGGAGCCTTGAGCGACCTGGTCTAGTGGAAGGTGTTCCTGCCCATGGCAGGGGGTGGAACTGGATAAGCTTTGAGGTCCCTTCCAACCTAAACCTTTTATGATTCTATGACATATTCATATAACCACTCTCATTTAAGTTTTAAATGTGACATTTTGAATTATTCTCATTATTTTGCAAAGTCTGATCCATGATATTTAAACCTTTCATACTGATAGTACTACACTCATAAAGCAAAACCTGATGAAATACAGCCAAGAGGAAGTAAATCAGATTACTTTTTGACATACAGCATGAAACTAAAAAATTACCATAACGAAAAGTGATTTCCAATTACATCACCCTTTATACTGCCCTCACAGCTCTAGTGATGTGGATCCTGTTGTTTGAGTGTTAAAGATGCATTTTTCAAGAGCAAAAGAAACGTGCTCTTCACATTGGCACAGGAGCCATGTTTCATTAGTGTTTATTATTACTTCATTGGAATCTAGTTACCTGTTGTAACATTGTTTACGCATAGAGCAAGCCTGCACCCCAATCCCAGAAAATGCTAGTGAAGGAACAAAGAGCCTAACCTCAGAATCCCTACCCCATAGCCAGACATAACACCCCACCTGGTAGCTTGCCTAATCTGTTCATTAATGTTTTCCTAACAAGTTTTTCCCAAGGGTCATACACACTACTTCATTATTGATGAGAGAGCAACTCTGATATAACCCCAGTATACTTAATATGACAGCTATTAGAGTGTCATGTAACATATTAGATGGAGATAAACAATTCCAGCCCACTTACATAAGACTGCATTCACAATACAAAATTATTTCAGTTCTCATCAGGAATTTCACATGAAGCAGGAGTAAACCCTATGACAAACTTCCTCACACATCATTGTCTTAGTAGCCCAGAAAGAGAGAAAGTGTATTTTCTTACCTGCCAACCCAGTCAACAGCGATACCTTCCCCGTTGGGCACATCATCACTTATCACTGTCTCCTTATTTGTTCCATTTAGGAACATTCGTTCAATGACCTTCCTCCCCACATCAATCCAGTACAACCTCTTTTCCACCCTGTCAAAGTCCAGTGCCACCACATTTCTCAGTCCTTGCAAAATGAGAGAGTAAGACTGGCCATCTGCTGTGAGATTTCTCAGATAGTAACGATTGCTAAAAATAAGGTATGGGGAGATATTACTATTTTGCCGGCAACGTTTTCCATCAGGCTCCCGGATATAGCCTGGCGCACACTTACAGATGTAGGAGCCAGCTGTGTTCTCACAAATCTGGCTACATACTGATGGAGTTTCATTGCACTCATCAATATCATCACAAGTCCGTTTATCAGACATAAGTTTATAGCCAGGATGACATGAACAGTAGAAACTTGTCTGTGTGTCTGTACAGTTATGATCACATCCACTGATTGAAGGGTCACTGCATTCATTTATACCTGGAGAAGGAGAGGAGTTTTATTCAAGAAACCAGCTAATAGAGAAAATAGTGCAGTCACTTTCCAATGTATTCTTTGTCTCTCTCTCCCTGCTAGGCCCTGGAAATGCCTAATATGAATCTGGGCTGCCATAATAAAGGAACAAGGAAAAGAAATACAAAATTATTCTAGCACCTTAGAGGTCTGTCACCAAACACAGCGAGTTGAAAATACATACTTATGAATGGTGCATTTTGCAAATGAAAGGGCAATACATAATGTCTCAACTAAATTAAGTTTATGTAATTAGCTAATTTTAATGGTTTGTTAAAACAATATAAGAAATATTATTTAATTAAAGCAAAAATTTTGATATAAAAATTTCTTCTAATCCCTCTGAGAGAAGATAGACTATGACTGCAATTAAGCAAATGTCTTAAGAATTCTTCTTTTAAGGTTGCCTAACCATTTCAAATTAAGTAAGACAATACAAATCAATCTACACATACCACATCCTTTTTCATCGCTATTATCTAAGCAATCATCCAAGTGATTGCAGACTTTAACCATTTCAATGCAGTTTCCATTGTCACATTTAAAATGATGAGGAGAGCAAGTTGCTTCTGGTGTATTACAAAGATGTTCCAGCTCATCAGATTCATCACCACAGTCATTGTCCCCATCACAGATGTAGGCCTTGGAAATGCAGCGCCCATTCTGACAAGTAAACTGGTGCTGTTGACAGGGTTCATAGATGCATCCCCTTTCATCACTGCTGTCACCACAGTCATTCCGCCTGTCACATCTGAAGAAGGATGAACAAATATAAGAAGATAATCCTTACCTTTAGGGCAGATAGATAGATACACTCTCCTGATTTCCAAAGGCAGCCAGATATTATTGGCTCCAATGAAAGAGACTTTCAGAAATCAGATTCATATTATATAGAATCTGGTTCTCCGAAATCTGCTTGTATTCTCTATATGCATTACAAGCTGAACAGAATCACTCAAAGAGACATTACTAGGCACAAGAAAAAGGATGCAGTGCTAATGGTGAGTATTGGGAAGATTAACATAGAAAATTTCTGAGCATTTTAAAGTTAAAACTAATGTATGAATGCAGAGCAGATAAACAGTATCATTACAGTACGTAGATCTACTTAGCAAGTAAAGAGTATGAAAAACTTTTGAATTTTCTCCTTCTCTTTAAGTAAATTTTGAGTATTCCTGCAGTGGATCAGGTAGTAACAAACCTGTATGTGTTTCGGATGCACAAGCCATTACTACAAGTAAACTCATTTTCTGTGCAAGATCTTCGTGTGCAGTTCTGGTGCTCATCAAATGCATCACTGCAGTCAGCATCACCATCACAGACCCATGCCCGAGGAATACACCTCCTGAGCGGGGGTCGGTTGTTGGCACATGTGAACTCTGCTGCCGTGCAGTTGCGGTTTGCTGAAAGAAAAGCATGTTCACTGACACACCAAGTTATACTCTGTATTCTGCAACATCCTCTCCCACGACACACACACACAGCCTAGTTATCCACCCTTAATCCACAATAAAGACATGCTCTGCTGCACAGTCAGAGAGAATAAGGAAGGCAAGTGTATCCATCTACTATTAAAAGAATCAAGGAGCAGGACCAGCTTGGTGAACCTTCTTCCCTTTGTTCACCCTCTAAACAGGCATGCGTATTTTACTCACTAATTTCTAAGGAAATTATGCCAAAACCATGTGGTTATTAATATACACACACAAGACATAGGGCGTGAATATCAGGGAGTACCTCAAACGAAGCTGTTATTGCTTCCCAGACCATACAAACAACCCAGGTTAATTATATCTCCATTTGAACTCAAAAATTCAAAGAAGAGTAATTGCAAAATTAAAACAATTACCCTCCCACAGTAAAAAAACCTCGATTTTACCTCACTATAAGGAAAATGAAAGTACAAGAGTGCACCTTATCTTAATGTGCGCCTTTATGAATAGAAAAATTGGCAGAGGGTGGGAGTCTGGGGTTGGTTGTTTTCTAATAAATACTTGAAGGGTAAAGAACAGTATATATTTGCATTAAACACCCACCACAATTATGTCTTTGATCCTCATCACTCATATCCCCGCAGTCATTATCACCATCACAGATCCATGTTGCTGGGATACATCTGCCATCATCACATCTGAACTGGTCGCTTGAACAAGTCCGCGCTTGGGGCACTCAAAAACGAAAACAATCACTTTGCTTGTTAAACTAACCTGCACTGCCATGAAAATCTAACAAGAAGCATATTTTAGGGAGAATCTTATTATAGTGACATGCAAAACAGAAGTTTAAATGTAAGACAATTAGTTAAGGTAAAGCTGCAAGACATTTTCTTAAGCTAAAGGTGCAACTCCAGCAAAGTAAACTATTAGCCCTGCTTTAAGGATAGAAAAATCTGTTCTGCTTTATGTTATGCCAACTTTAATAGTAAGAACAATGAGAATTTTGTAATATCAATTCTCAGTGACTTCTGTTAGCCCCTTCTCTTCTTCCCTAGAGATTACCTACTTCTTTTCACCTTCTTCCTTGCCACACTGCTTATTACTATTAGTTTCTATTGTAAACACAGGATTTGCTTACTGCAATACTATGATACCTCACACTGTCAGCAACATTCCTCTGCATCCCATTTTTCCCAAAGATGCAATACTGCACACACACTTCCTGTATAGCATAAAATCTGCTTTTACATCCAGTATAATACCAAAATACTTGTTACTTTTTGTTAGTTGATTCACCACTATCAGAGTCTTACAAAGACATAGATTATATATTAACAGTAATTACATTAAGAGCAATCAGTTACTGCAATTAAACGCCTTCATATTCCATATATAGACCTAAGTATTTAAGACTTGAATTACTCAATGACTCATATGATTTAGAGTCAGTGAATAAACATCAGAATACACTTATTTCAAGCTAAAAAAAAATTAAAAAATAAAAAAGGAACTACTGATTTTCCATAGCCCATTGTGTTGTATCTTCTGAGTGTGAACTTACCACAGGAGGCAGGTTCATCAGAGCCATCAGCACAGTCTGTTCCTTGATCACAGTACCAGTGAGCAGGAATGCAACGTCCCGATGTACAGCGAAACTCACTATTTGTGCAAGTCAGTGAGACTGGAAGAAAAAAACCTATGTATGACTTCTTTCTTTCTGTTACCTTTCTAACTTGTTTTAAGTTGCTTTTGAGTCCATGTTATGCAAAAATATTACAGACCCCAAAAAAAGAAAGAGAAAAAATTATGCAAGGAAGGACGTCTTTTCACAGCCTATCTGCAATGAACTCATTGTACAAACTTGATCTTTGTATGCAAAAAATGGGCTTAATTCTCTCCTTCACGTACATATCAGCTAAATGAGTAGACAGAATTTGCTCTGGAAACAGGACTGCATGCAGCAACTGTAAATATGTACTACATTTATACTTGAGATTTGTACACAAGAAAATGAGCACAGACAAATATACCCATTTCTCCAGTGCCCAATCCAGGAGGCAGCAGACTCCATGCTTTATAAGTGTCATGGTTTAAGCCTCTAACCCCCCCCACACACACACAGTTTTCTCACTCACTCACTCACTCACTCCTCTCTCTTTCTTCCCCCAGTCCCGGCGGGATGGGGAGGAGAATCAAAAGAATTCAACTCCCACAGGTTGAGATAAGAACAGTTTAGTAACTAAGGCATAACACAAACCACTACTGCTACCACCAGTAATAATACAAGAGAAATACAAGGAAAAAGAATACAACTGCTCACCAAGCCCGACCCAGCCAGTGCACCCCCCCAGCAGCGAACCCCCCAACACCAAAAACCTGACCATGCTGTGCACCCCCAGTCCACCACCACCACACCCTTCCAGGTCTCTGCTTTCTGTTTTCACATCCTGGACACGACGTGCTGTGGTATGGAATAACCCCTTTGGTCAGTTTGGGTAATGGCAGACAAGAACAAACCGTAACCCTGAATAGTTCCAGCTAAGCAGACTGAAAATATTCCTTTTGTACTTTGGCTGAGCCCCCTGGCATGTAGAGTGGGCTTGATAATTTTTTCAGTAGTTACAGATACTTTCCTGTACCCTCTGATGGTTTCAAGAAACCAAAAGGATTTAGACTGGCCTTTTAGCTTGCTCTTCTGCGTGCCTTCAGTGATGGAAATCAAAGGCAATTAATTGCTTATTAATGTCTTAGGGCATCTTTGAGCTTCCATTCTCCCATTCTCTCCTTTTTTCTTGCCCTTTACCAGTTCTCCATTTAAATAATTTAGCAGTGCTAGGACATAAAAAAGCAGAAGGGACAAAGCACACCTTTCATGAGCAGCACAAGAATCACTATGATCAGGGGACTGGAGCACCTCCTTATGAAGATACGATGAGAAAGTTGGGGCTGTTCAGCCTGGAGAAGAGAAGGCTGCGTGGAGACCTTATAGCAGCCTTCCAATATCTGAAGGGGAGCTATAGGGATGCTGGGGAGGGACTCTTCATGAGGGACTGTAGTGAGAGGACAAGGGGTAACAGGTTCAAACTTAAACAGGGGAAGTTTAGATTGGATATGAGGAAGCAGTTCTTTCCTGTAAGGGTGGTGAGGCACTGGAATGGGTTGTCCAGGGAAGTTGCGAATGCTCCATGGCTAGCGGTGCTCAAGGCCGGGTTGGACATAGCCTTGGGTGGCATGTTTTAGTGGGAGATGTCCCTGCCCATGGCAGGGGGGTTGGAACTAGATGATCTTAAGGTCCTTTCCAACTCTAACTATTCTATGATTCTATAGCCACATATTTTTGACACATGGGGGTCCATAGATAGAAGTGGCCATGTTCTGGTTAGAAAAACTGAACTCATATTTTAGAAAACCTGTAGCGTGGTTAATTCAAGGCAGATATATTTAGGGAAACTAGTGAGAGCAAATAGACAATACTAAAAATAAATCAGTATCCGAAAATATCCATTACGTTTTATAAACTGACCCAAAACATCTGATATGGGAAAAGTACTACCTATTACCTAATACAAATGTCTGTAGTAGCAAAGATAAGCTGCTTTATAATTAAGGCCGATTGAAAACTAGAAACTTCTATACAACAACTGGAAGCTACAATGAACAACAAATCATATGCTAAGGCATAACTAAGTACATGGAAGAGCTAAAAGAAATTACATGTGAGACTGTATGTTATTCATTACGATTAGAAGGAAAAATATTCCAATGTGAAAGTTCAAAAAAGGCCAAATCACTGTAATACTGAAGCACTTTGCACTACTAAGTGCAAAGTTAGCAAAAGGAATGATCCACAAAATGCTGCATAAAAATGCTGAAAAAAATATGATCTTTATTAGATAAAAGCATGATTTAGATAATTGAGAGCTAATAATAAAATGCATACACCTCATAACTCTTCAGTATTACAAGCGTAGATGTTTTAAGAACAGTTAGGGTTATGTCATAGAGCAGTGGAATAAATTACTCAAGTACAAGAAAAGTTACAGAGGCCCTATTAACTTACCACAGTGAGTAGGGCTCTCATCACTCATATCTCCACAGTCGTTATCACCATCACACAAATACGTTCGAGGAATGCAAATATTTGTGCTTTGACATTTTGTATAACCAGACTGGCAAGTGCGCTCCGCTTCAAGGGGGGAAAAACAAAAAGTCCTTTAGCATTTTTCTTAATATCATTATGCTCTATCTCATTAATAATACTGTTAAAGAGACTCACTTCACTCACTTGCTAAACCACACTCATACTACTTGTGCCATATGGAGACAATTAGACAACTGCTTTTATTGACAGAAATCCTGACCAAAATATTATCAAAGAAACACATGCCAATACTCATGTGTGAGGCAATGTAAGTCAACATGTATTCACACTGTAATGCCTGCATTTGCAATCAGCTGGTCCTGTATGAATCATCAGAAAAACAAATGCATTAAATATCCACTAAATACATTTTCATTGATTTCTCTGACTCCAGATATCCAGCTAGAAGTTTTCCACTGAAGAATGTAATCTTAGTGCAAAGACATGATGGGTTTGATTAACTGCAACAAGCAGTCAATATTGACCTAATCATAATTTATATCTTAAGGAAAACAAATATTACGGATAACTTTGAGAGCTACAATGCATATCAGGCTAAACAGAATAAATATAAACTGTGTCACAATATACATTCCCGATAATTAAATATAGTATAATTAACAAAGTAAAAGTCCACTGTCAAACTCCAGGCTAGTCCTGCAAAAACATGAGCCCTGCATCCAATGAATCCCAAATAACCTTTTGGAAATCCATGGGATTACTTACAAGACCTAATAGTAAGTACTGCATGAGCATTTGTTATATCAAGGCAGACTATTTAAAACAACTTATTATGTAATATCTTAGGATACTCCAGAATATGTTTTAACAATTCTATTTCCTTCAAATAACATGAAGCAGAATCTATAATGTAAATAAAGAAATCCTACATCCTCCTTGATTTTGTCATGTTTCTTCACACACAAACACATTTACCTCTTCTTCAGTCTGAAAACTTAGATTCAAATAGGCACTATGCAAGTAAACTTACGGCAATTCCTCTCATCTGATGTGCCATTATCATGACAGTTGTTCACTCCATTGCAGACATACTGAAGAGAAATACACCTTCCATTATTGCAAGTAAATTCTGTGTGGGAGTCACAAGTTCGGAACAAGCAGCCTGCCTCATCACTGTTATCCCCACAGTCATTGTAGTGATCACAGCGGTAATGATAGGGCACACATCGCCCATTACCACAGGTAAAAGCTGTTGGCTGACAAGTATGGAAAGCTGCAGAGAAAATAAGAGGATAAACAGATAAGTAAGTAAATAGATAACAATATACATGGATAAAGTGTAATCTAAGCTCTGTGTCTAAGTAACAAGTAAAATCACAATATTTTTACCTGCCAGGGCAAACACAGCTGCAAAACGGACTGCATGCAAAGTAAAACACAGATTTGAATTTAAAAAAGTAGAAATTGCCTATATGCGACAAAATTCAATACCACAGTGCTTTTGGATTCTAGAGCAAATGAATAGCCATTCAGACCTCAAGACTTTGAGCGAACAGTAGATTGTTTCCAATGGCAGCCATTAAGATCCATGATCATAAAGACATAAAAGTGAGAATACAGTACAAGTATGCATCACTTTGTCACGAAGATATTTTAAATGCTTACCACACACACTTTCCAATTCATCACTGCCATCACCACAGTCATTGTCATTGTCACATTTCCATCGCTCAGAGATACATAGCCCATTAAGGCATGTGAAGAAACCAGTATCACATCTGGTACCATTATCCACAATACAGTGCTTGTTGTTGTTGGCTAAATACCAGCGACCTTCAGAGGGGCACTGACATTCTGCACCAGCTGGACCTAAATTTATGTTTTGACAGTAAAAATAAAATTTAAAAAAAATTAAAAAAAAAAAAAAAAAAAAAAAAAAAGCCCCACAGATTTAACATTGCTGCTTTAGATAGGGTTCTATGAAACTGTTCACAGCTGTAACACAGGAAAAGGAAATAAAATTCTCACAATTCCTATAAGATCTGCTTAGAAGTCTGGTGACTTAGCCAGATTTTTGTCTCAGTTAAGCATAAGCAAACCCATTAAAACCCACAAGAGTTATGCCAGAGTTCTTTAAAGGAACAGAAATTAGAACTTGGAGGATCTTCATATTTTCTTGTTGTCCAAATAGTTTTTGGGTGGCTGCAAGATGGCATCTGATGCTTTCAAATATCAGAGCTACAGCAGGTCTGATGAGCCTCTATCCCTCAAAATGAAAACAGGATGTTCAAAACTCCTTTCAGTAGACTAACTGCTCTTTTCAAAATCAATTAGAAGTTGTTTTCAAGCAAGACAGATTTTTAAAGGCATTTATACAATTACTACAAGCAGGCACTAAATGAGTTTTTCAAAGTGAAGGAGCATCACTTCCAAAAATCCACAACATATAAAAGAGCTCTGTAATGGGTATGCTCTTTGGGGTATACTGCTATTCTGGCTCCCTGGCCATTTGGACTGGTAATCTGTTGACACACTTCTCTCCTTAAATGTGCACGAGGAAAGCTACAAGATGGAAGATATATGCCACTCAGGTCTCACCCCAAAATGCAGCTGACGATACAGAGTATATGTTTCTGGAGCCCACGACTCAAAAGGACACCTGTCCCACAGTGTAGATAGAAATCAATTTGTGCCAACTTCTTACTAATTGTCCAACATTAAAACAAGACAGTAGAAACATTTACTTTGGAAATTGATCATTAGGTAAAGACTTCAGATTATCGTGCGATATAGTGACCATAAAGACTTTTTAAATATGGAAAGTAGGAAACATCTGTTCAGTATACAGCACATCAGTATGTATTCCTAAGGGAAGCATATACTGCAGAGCTCATCTCATGTCTCATCCCAGAGAAAAAAAAAAAAACAAACCAAAAACCACATTAAACCCTCAGAAAACAATGTTTTGGTTTATATTTAGAGAAACCTATAATTTTTATTTGTGAGGATTCAGACACAACCCTCAGGTGTGTTGGCAGCATTCCATGACCTTGAATTGCAATCATTTTGATTGCATTTATAAATAAAATAAATATTAAATGTATTATATTATGAACTCTCATACAGGCAACACTAACACCTTACAGTCATCAAGCATAAGAGCTTACCGGGTGCACAGATGTGACTGCAGCCACCATTAAACTGGTTGCAAGGGCTGGTACACTGTTGCTGCTTACTTTTTGCCCAGACATGAATATCCATTGGTCTTTGTGGAAGATTCATGATCATTGCAATCTGATCTGAACCATCATACTTATTAGCTCGATAAATGCTTTGTGTGCTCCAGTCTGTCCAATATATGTGCTGATCAAACAATGTCATTGCAAATGGATGCAGAGCAGCGCTAACAATGACCTCACGATTTGTACCAGTGAGAGTGCATCGCTCAATCTTCTGCCTAAAATAACAAAGAAATGATTACATCTTAAAAGAAAGACTTCTTTTGGCTCATGGATAAAGCCATGCCCTAACTAGTCCAGCAACTAGTATCCACCATTTCAGTAATGTGGACCAATATGTAGGGTGTTGTTTTGAGGTAAAAATCTCAAATTTTCCAACAGTAATGCATACTAGCAGCTCTGTAATACTGACACAATAACGTACTGCAATTATCATTCTGAAGATTGAAATGTTTAAACAGCTGTGCTACTGAGAGCTAAAATGAATGCAAAACTTCATGAGAGAATACATTTTTGGAATAGGTATGATGTTAATGACTCCTTACAACAGGAGAAAACCAACAGTCTCATGAAATGGGACATGTTTTCATTTCAGTTTTTTCTCCTGCAGATCCAGAATTACACAATCAGGAAATATAAGCAAACTCACGAGATGACAAACATGCATTTTCTGCCATTTCTCACATAAGAACACAGGAGGGGAAAACATTTCTAATATATAATAACCACTATATATATAAACATCTAATAGACACAAATGATAAATTTGATAGCATATGATAAACATTTCTTCCTAGTAAATCTTCCATTTTTTATTCTACCTTATGAAGAGTGATAGCAATGCTAAGCAAAATTCCAACAAATAAGACTTCAAGGAGCCACAGAAAATCAGGGTTCAACTCCAAGTTCTGTGATAGACATGTTCTGCTCTATGTGAACCATTCTTTACTTGCACAGACAGCACTACTAAACTTCAACCACCTTGTCACTGCTTCTCCCCCTCAGACATTTCCACCCTCAATGACCATTTCAGCAAAGGTCAGTGGGGAAGCAGAAGATGATATGCTGATGTCAGGAGACTCAATGTGTGCAATTCATGCAAGGACATTATTTCTAAGCATTGTTTATAAAATCACGATAAATGTTAGAGGTTCCTTTAATCACACAGAATCCTGTCTGATACACACATCATACAAGAATGAAGCATGACAGAAGAGAAAATGGAAGATGTTAAAATTATTTGCGATGAGGACAAGAGAAAATTACCAAGGAATAGAGAGGAATATTCAAAAGAAAAGAAAGAGCTTGCCAGAAAAACATCAATATATTCACTAAATGCTAAAAACAAGATGATGTAGTGTCAGCAAGTTGAAGATAGAACAAGAATGAGCATAGATAAAGGCTGTTCCTTGTCTGCAGCTCCAAGCATCCTACTGTTCAGTCACGCTGTAACATTCACACAGGAGGACTGCCAAATGCTTATTGACAGAAAGATCACACTTAGGGTTGCCTCTGCTTCATCAAGTATGGCATCATTCAACTGCACTGCTATTCATACTCATCTCTGAAGAGCAGATAGAGGTAGTACAGTATGCTTACATATAAAGGTACAATGCATAAGAAGTGGAGTAGTGTTTTTTCAATGTCAGTGAAACAGAGCAATTGTCTAAGAGGCTATGGCATCTTTCACACGTAAGCTTCTGAAAATGAGCTAGTAAGAATCCCAGAATGGCTCCTCAGAGGATAAGGGTAAGGAAGCCAAGGGACTAAAGATATCATAACTGGTCATTTTCTTCCTGCCAGCAGATTCTCTCCCTGTTCATCACTGTGTGGCCAATACCTCTTGCTTGTGAAATTGAAAGGTCCGAGTGTTGTTACTGGAGAATCCAGGTGGAATCTCTATCCTTCAGTTCAAGTCACCAAAAGAGTGCTCACAGAAATGCTCCAACAACTTTGCATTAGCATTTGAATATAATTTATCTAACCTCAAAGCAACTATATGTTTAAGTCTCCGCTAGAGACAAAATGCAATTCTTATCAAATCTACTTAAAGCATTCACTAGACTACCAGTGTGAATTCAGTAAGAAAGAAAACGGCTAGTGAGAGAAAATGAGCAGATAGGAAATTTCTCCAAAATCTGAACAGCTCCTCTCCTTTCACTAGTAGGAAGGAAAAGGATGTGTTTAAGGAGAAGAAAAAACATAATTCAGTAATTACTGCAGGAAAATAATAATAGGTGGACACTCTATAAAGTAAAAGCTTTAAAGCAAAAGAACAGTTGTGAGAAAAGCGCAGGAAGGCAGTTTGCTACAAAATTGCACTTCTACAGAAGAAAAGGAGCTCAAACGCAACTCTCCTGCAATACAGGCTCAGGTAATTTCCCCCTTTCATGGCACAGAGCACTTTTTAGGGGGAGCCCTGTACGTAGTTCCCAAGTGTCAACAAGCTATCATCTGCTGAGGGATTCTTAATATGTTGCGGGCAGCAACTGTGAAGATACGGAAAAGGCGCAGTGTACAACTAGCTACTTGAGATGCATGCCCAGACTTGTGTGTGCGCCCAACTGTACCATAATACTAACAAGGCAACAGGAGAGTCTGGAACAAAAGAACAAAACACGATTTTAGAGAAAGAGGGACAGCACCTTTGGGAGACTAGTGCAAACAAGAGGAGAATAAGCAAAAGTAAAAATGGAGGAGAAAATATGGTCCACCCTTGTGGTCTCCTGATGCATTCAGAGCTAAGGAGCACATAATTTTTGAGTGTCTGGTCTTCATACCTTAACCTATGCTGGAATTTTTACCTCTAAAGAGGTAAAGTCCCTCCCCATGAAAGTCAGAAAAAAGAAGACCAATCTGGTGGCCTTCTATGATGGGGCTACGGAACTGATGGACAGGGGTAGAGCAGTTGATGTCATCTACCTGGACTTGTGCAAAGCATTTGACACTGTCCCGCATGACATCCTTGTCTCTAAGTTGGAGAGACATCAGTTTGATAGGTGGACCACTTGGTGGATAAAGAACTGGCTGGATGGCCACACACAAAGAGTTGTGCTCAATGGCTCAATGTCCAGCTGGAGACCAGTAACGAGTGGTGCCCCTCAGGGATCGGTGTTGGGACTGGTCTTGTTCAACATCTTTGTCGGTGACATGGACAGTGGGATTGAGTGCGCCCTCAGCAAGTTTGCCTATGACACCAAGCTGTGTGGTTTGGTTGATACGCTGGAGGGAAGGAATGCCATCCAGAGGGACCTTGACACGCTTGTGAGGTGGGCTGATGCCAACCTGATGAAGGTTAACCATGCCAAGTGCAAGGTCCTACACCTGGGTCAGAGCAATCCCAGGCACAGCTCCAGGTTGGGCAGAGAAGAGATACAGAGCAGCCCTGCGGAGAAGGACTCGGGAGTGTTGGTCGATGGAAAAATGAATATGAGCCGGCAGTGTGCGCTCGCAGCCCAGAAAGCCAACCGTATCCTGGGCTGCATCAAAAGGAGCGTGACCAGCAGGTCGAGGGAGGTGATCCTGCCCCTCTACTCCGCTCTTGTGAGACCTCACTTGGAGGATTGTGTGCAGTTTTGGTGTCCTCAACATAAAAAGGACATGGAAGTGTTGGAACAAGTGCAGAGGAGGGCCACAAGGATGATCAGGGGACTGGAACACCTCCAGTATGAAGATGGGATGAGAAAGTTGGGGCTGTTCAGCCTGGAGAAGAGAAGGTTGTTTGGAGACCTCATAGCAGCCTTCCAGTATCTGAAGAAAGCCTATAGGGATGTTGGGGAGGGACTCTTCATGAGGGACTGTAGTGAGAGGACAAGGGGTAATGGGTTCAAACTTCAACTTTCAATATGAGAAAAATTCTTTACTGTGAGGGTGGTGAGGCACTGGAATGGGATGCCCAGGGAAGTTGTGAATGCTCCATCGCTGACAGTGTTCAAGGCCAGGTTGGACACAGCCTTGGGTGACATGGTTTAGCGGGATGTGTCCCTGCCAATGGCAGGGGGGTTGGAACTAGATGATCTTAAGGTCCTTTCCAACCCTAACTATTCTAGGATTCTATGATTACACATATATAAATGCATGCATTTATATACACAAATGTATGTATATACATATATCTATATGTATATGCAAGACATGTATACTTGCATTATTTAGGGAAGTTAGTTCTGGACAGTTTCAAAGGTTCTGATGAAAAGGGAAGAAGGAACATGAAGATCAACTTGTACAGAGCAGCCTCTTCCCATGTACTATGGAAAACTAACGCTGTTTTCTGTTTAAGGAGATGCTCCCCTAAGTCCATTAACTAGAATTTGAAACAGAAGAGAGGACATCTCATTTGACACCCTGCATTCCGTTTAAAATAGAGGGTCCCATTACAGGTATCTTGCCCTCCTGCACACAGATGAATCCAAATAATGCCTTCCTCCCAGAAGATCCAACAGAGGAACTGACCATAATAGTTATTAAATTACAGACATCACTTGTCTGTCACAGCAAAGGAGAAGCAGGCAAAAGAACTGCTATACTGAAGGAACCAGAAGGAAAGGTCTAATTGCTGCAGTGATTTCTCCAAGACCATGGTGAATTTGAATGGATACAGACTAAACAATTCCAACAATCTCTTCTGCTGACAGCAGAAATTCTGGTGGCATAAATTGAAGGTTAGAGTTCTGTCTGGTAGGCACAGCAAGAACGTCATGCCAGATTCTGCAGCTGACAGGCATTAACCATAAGCAATGAATGATGTAAAATGTTCACTGAGATTTTACTTGTTAGCAAAGATGGTTATAAGAGTCCTGAGTTGCACAAAAAACCACCAAACTGCCAATAGGTACAAGAGCCATAAAGCAGTGGACTAAGTCTACACTGTGGCACAACAAAACTTTTTACTTCACAGTAGTTCCACACCAAGACTTGACATTGCATTACTATTGAGTAATACACTTAATGATCTTTAACACAAAGCACCGATTTCAACTGAAATGCTGAAAAAACAGTTTTAAAAGTGAGGAAAAATACGTAATCTATTAAAAAATTAACCTAATGTAAACCAACAAGTGTGTTACAATACATACAGACGTGCATCAGCCCAGTACAACTGCTGTTCTTCATAGTCCAGGGTAAGCCCATTTGGCCATACCAAATTGGTGCTCACAATAGGTGTTCTGAAGTTTCCTCCAAGTGTTGCTCTTTCAATCTTTGCATTTGAACTCCAGTCAGTCCAGTACATATACCTGTCAATAACATGATTACAAGGTTATATTTTCAGCAAACAAAGCCCACAAAGCTCTTATCTGCTCCATGATATGTCCACCCTGCTGCCCATCATTGAAGTGTGCAGTGCAAAACTAGTGGAAAATAACTAATTCCTCCATTTTGGCCCACACATTGACAAGGGAATCTTCTAGCAGGGATCATTGGGGTCCACTGGAATGACCCTCAGAAAAATTTTTCCAGCTTCTATGAGAATCCAATAAAGTCAATTAATCTCTCTTATCCTTCTTAATTTGAAATGCAGTATAATTAGCAATGAAACCAGAAATACAGTAATACCCCCAGCCTCTCAGGAAATGTTTTGATACTGAAACCAGAATTCTTCTGAAGCACTCAGAAAATACAACAGCAAAAGGAAAAGACTGTACATAAAGAGATCTCTATGATATTCTTGATGAAATCTTCAAGATTTTGCCTTACACAGCAAATGGAGGATGGTTAGTTGCCTGACAAATACCTGCTTTGAACATCATTCTCATTTACCCACAGCATCTGGCTCCCACCATCACTAAGTGGAGCCTCATACACTACACATTCATCAATATTCTAAAAAACTCAGAATAAAACTCAAATCTCTGAGGCTGAGATCAGTTTAGAAAACTGAAACCTAACGGTCAGGTCTAGGACAGTTATGCAAAGCTAGAACTTAGGGCTCAGAACAGGAAGTACCTGTCAGTCTTTGCCAAAGTCTAATTAGTAGTTTCACCTGCAGTCAAAGTATACAAAGTGCCACACATACCCTCTGCAGGGATCTAATACAACAGCTCTTGGTCGTGGAACCCGGGCAACCACTGTGCGGTTTGATCCATCCACAGCCATTGAGCTGATAGTCTGATTGAGGTAGTCACTGTAGTAAACTCTGTTGTTGATCCAGTCAAAGGCTATGCCATCTGGAGTCCCCAGGTCTTCAACACATGCATTCAAACACACACAAGTTCAGTACAGATTCCAGTGATATCACAACACTCTGACTTATAATGTGGCAACATCAAATATCTCTCTAAAATGCCATTGGTATGAATATAAATTTGTCCATTTAAAAATCTGAAAAACTAACACTTAGGACTTAGGCAGTCCTGTGTATGTGGTAGGATTACAAAGACCTTTTCTACACAAAGACCTCAGCTCTGATTGCTATTCTCCAAGTAGCAGGAATCATCCTTCACTCCATAATATTAATTTACTATATGTAATTTTAATTTATTATATATAATTATATAAATAAGAAGAGTCAAAAGGAACATTTCACCATATACCTTAACTAAATAGCCTACCTTGGCCATTAACATGAAAATACCAGCTGGGCTAGTGCTAGGTGCTGCAGCCTGTTTTTTTTCCAATATCAAATTACTCTGTATCACATTTCAATGCACTTACCAGATGCAACCACTGTTGGAGAGCTAATTCCTGAGTGAACACTAACATAGCTGATTCTTCCTGTCCCTGAAGGATAACTTTGAGTAAAATATATACGGTTGTTTATGCTGTCAAAATCCAGGGCCACTGCAGTTCTTAACACATTGACTGCACGGAAGGGAGGACTGTGATTTTCAGGATCTAGGTGGATACTTCTGAGGGCATTTTCAAGAGTAAAAATCAGGTAGTCATCAGTTGAAACTGAACATCTCTTGCCATCGCTGCCTAGTGTTCCAAAGGCACAACCACATTTGGGCATCTGTAAGTCAGGCAGAGCAAAACACAGATGAGAACAGCCTCCGCTGTTGTCCAAACAAGGATTGTTGTTGACATCAAGGGGGGCACGTGACTGGAAGTGACTGTTGTAAACGATGACATCCCTTAACCAATTAAGGTTGTCTCGTATTACTGTTGGCTGATCAGTATTGCCGGGCTCCTTGCTGGCTTGGAAGACTTTTTTCAGGTTTCGATCCACCCAGATCATAGAATTTCCGAAGATAGTTATACCATATGGAGTTGGATAGCGACTGCCATAACGTACAATTTCAACATCACCACCATCAGGCTGAATTCTTGCTATCATGTCTAAGGAATCATCCACCCAGTAAACGTAGCCATTGCTGTGATCTATGGCCAACCCACGTGGTGTGACAATGCCCTCAGACACAAGAACTATTCTGTTGGTGCAGTCAAGAAATGCACGTTCAATCTTTGGATTTTGCCCATAATCTGCCCAGAACAGATATCTGTTTTTTGGGTCGACTACTATGTGCCTTGGCATATCTATAGTAGTTTTAAGCAGAACACGGCGATAAGTTGTGTTTAAACGCAAAACTTCTATAAAAGTCTCTGTCAGGAATGCATTTGTAAAATAAAGATTTCCTGTATTTAAAGAAGAAAAACAAAAACAAAAAACAAAACAGAAAGTTAACATCTAGCATGGATACCTGAGAAACATGAGCTGATAAAAAAATCAAAACCATAAAATTAATATCGTTAAACCCTGTAGTAGTTGAAAGCATAAAATACTTACCTACCCTTCGAGGAATTAGAAAGAAGACAGCCAAACTGATGGGTGTCTCAACAGTCAATTAATTTCTAAAACCTCACTGATTGCCATGGGGAAAATTAGTGGTGTAAGATTAACAGGGCATTAACTACAATTGTTCTTTAGGTATATCTGTTGGGGATTTTTTTAATCTAAGCCTTTGGTCTTCCACTCCATACTTTTATCCCTTTACCTTTCAGAACACGCAACTATGAAATCCACATTTTGGCACAGCACTGTATACAGTAACCAAATTAAGAGTATAGAGCAGAAGATTATTCTAAACCTCATTGCAATAAGGCTGTCAACCAACAAAAAATTTTTGCAAACATATATGTAGTATGTATAGTATGAATTAAAGGTATTAATGGCAATGGTCAGCTAGATAGAGTTGATGAACACTTTCTGAAGAGTTAATATTTGAATTAATCTCTAACATGTTTAAATTGGAACAGGAAGTGCAAGTGGGGAAATTGAAGTTCAAAGACAAAGTATTTCTTCTGCTTTCTTTACTTTCCATTACAATTCATAAGATTTATACACAGCATCTACATCTGAGGGCAGATGAACAGCCCTCATTTATATTAACAATGCCATCAGGCAACTTTTGTACATTCTTCTCTGGTACATGTTTTTCACTGTGGTAATAAAGTACAGAGGTAAACTGGACAACAGCTACTTAGGAACTCACAGACAAGACGAGGGACCTAAGACAAACAACAACTCATCACGAGAGAAAAGTTTCTATACATCTGCCCTGATAAACTTTCAGTTTCATACATATCTATCTATAAGAGACATTCACTACTTTCTCTTGGTTTTAAAATCATTCTGTAAACACATATGTTAGAATCATAGGACTCCCACTCAAAATAGTTCCTTTAGGATCTGTTTATCCAAATCTAAAAATTTCACAGTCTGTAAAGAACAGCATGCTGCTAAGTTCATCAATGCTTACCTGCTACCCAGTCAATTGCAATGCCACGGATCCCATTTTGTCCTATTCCATTTGTAACAACATTTCTAAAATAAGAACCGTCGGGTTTAATTTTACGTATTGCATTCTGAGAAGAAATTGTGCTACTGAAGTCACACCAATAAATGAAACCAGAAGGCATGTGAACGTCCACGTGAAGCACATTTCGTCCTGAAATATTTTGAAAAGCAATAACTAATTACCTTTGATATAAACCAACTTATTTAAAACATGTGCTATGCCAGCAAGAAATACCGAAGAACAGGAATCATAAAATTTTTTCCTACTATAATATTCACATACCTCTTCCTGCCAGTGGAACCATAGCTTCGGAGTGATCAGATGTCTCTAAACTAAATCCTTTAATAGCAGAAAGCATAGAAACAACTACAAATGAGCTGTATGGGGAACAGGTTCTGTTATCAGGATTTAGCTGAAAGCCAGTAGCACAGGCACAGGAGAATAATCCACCAGGTATAGGTAGGCAAAGCTGCTGGCAAACTCCAATATTATTACTGCAGCCATTTGAGGAACCAGCAGAATCTGTGAAAAACGCACATGGCAAGACATAAAAATCTCATTTTAATCATCACAAACTCTCATGGATATATAGCCAAATTCATATCTTTGCATAGTATTAGCAACCAGCTGGCAAAAATTGAGAACTTAACCACTGTACATTTTAGCACATAAGCGTTAGCAATGGATTTGCTGGTTTCTTGACATCTAAGACAAACTGGCCCAAGAAGCAGATAAAATGGATACATAAATTTTAAGCCGAAGTAACAAAATTTGTTATTTAGTCAATATTACATTGATAATATTTTAGCAAATTTACATGGGCCAATAGATGCTTTAACTGGATGGTAGAACATCTCTTTACCAAAATCAGGTAAAATGCTCCCGACACTTTTTCTGAAAGCCAAATCAAACAATTTCCTTTGCAAGAGCATGCATTCTGTCTGAGCAAGGTTTTGAGTTTTCACGAAACTTTCCTGAAATACCCCTTTAGCAAATACTCACTGTCTCTGTAATACACACGCAGGCACTTCAGTCTCGGGACATTATCTCTCAGTACTACTTTGTTTGCTCCAGTGGACTTGTCAACTCGTTCAATAACTTCATAATCTCGATCAGTATAGTACAGAAAGGTACCATACACAGCAATCCCCCATGGATGAGAAAGATGAACCACCAGAGTCACACGATTTGTACCATCCACATTGCCTTTCTCAATCTAAGAAATCAGTTTAAAGCTCAATATTACATCTCCTACAATAAAAGTTCAATGTTACAATAGAAAATTGAAATGCAATATACGCTACTAAAATATTTTCATGCATGAGATCTTTATGTACAAGGTTGGAAGGAAAAGGTCAGTAGGATGCCAACAATTTCTGATTTTTCACTCACATTCATCATACATTTTAAATTATAATTAATAACAACAGTTATTCAGATTTTGTTCAGTCCTGCAACTCCCAGTTAGATGATAAACTAAATTAACTGAATTACGTATGGGAACTAGAATAACAGAGATAGATGAACAGGTAAAAAAGCAACTATTACAAAATATCTCCTACCATTCCTGTGCTTGTAACAGCCCAGTACAATTTTTGTTCCTTAATATCAATGGTAATGAACTCTACATGGTCAAGGTTGCCAGTGAAGAGGGTTTGTATGCCTGATCCATCCATGTTTGCACTGGCAATCTTTGCTGGGACTCCACTGTCAGTTCCCTGGTCTGTCCAGTACAGCTTCCTGTAAGACACATTGTCACATTTGTTAACAAAGCTGATAAAAGATCAATGGACCACTTCAGCATATGCTTAAATCCGTCTCCTTCATCAGTCAAGTATTCAAGCACATCTGAACAGAGATCACTTTGAACCAGGCCACAGTGAAAAAGAGACTTTATTTGAAAAAAGAGAGAAATAAAAATGTCTTGAAAAAGAGAACAATACCTGTTCAATCCTTTTTAGAAATCCATAACCTCTGCCTGTATCATCCCACAGTACCATCAAGTAAACTCAAGTAGAGCACTAGGACTATAATAAGAATGCAGATTAAGAATTCTCTTTCCCAGATAGCTGAGAAGTTTTAGTAGTGAGTTAAGTTCCAATTTGTAAATAAAACTACAAGCTCAGAAAAATCTATATGAAACAAAATTCTGTTATGTGGCTCTGTTATATGTGCGCCTCTCTGGCCTCAGCTGCTGAAGAACACCTAGGGCACATGGCAGCCAGACTCTCAACTAGGAACAAAACATCAGGCTTCAATTCATCTGAAAGCCTGCCAAGTCACCAGCAGAACTATCTCATAACTAATATGGTCCTATGGAACACTATGAATTTTTTTTGTGGAAAAAAGCATCATATTGCAACTTTAAATACTCTGTTGGAAAAATAAACAAATTGCAGTCAATTCTGCTGCAGTTTAGAGAATGCAGTATAATCATATTTAGTATTCTGCTCTTTAACATGTGGCATTCTTCCCATGTAGTATGTCTTTCTGCTATAGAAAAGCATCAAGATAGACATCACAAGATATCATAAAGATACACTTCAGAGTTCTCTTTACTCTGGGTTCCCATTTTTCAGAGAATTTTTCACAGTCATAATATTCTGGGATATTTTTTATTAAAGAAACTGACATATAAGTAAATGGTAAATTAAGGCGAATTAACATCTATGCAACAATTCATGAAGCCACGCAATTATTTTCTATGGCTTAAAAATAATAAATAAATTCTGCATAAATATGAAACAAACAAACAAACCAAAAAACCAACAAAACCAGAAATCCTTCATTATGAGGGTGATGAGGCACTGGAACAGGTTGTCCAGAGAAATTGTGGATGCCTCATTCCTAGAAGTGTCCAAGGATGCTGCCTTGAGCAACCTGGTCTAGTGGAATGTGTACATGCCCATGGCAGGGGTGTTGGAATTAGATGACCTTCCAGGTCCCTTCCAACCCAAATCTTTCTGTGATTCTACAAAATTCAGGATGGAAGCTGAAGACCCTAAAAATTAAGAAAAATGCGGAGAATATTCTCATGCAAGACCAACATCAGGTTTGGAAATTTACCCTCTTGCTGGGTCAACTGTCAAACCAATCGGCGTGCCAGCTCCCAGAGAGGTGCCATCATTGGTAATCAGCGTTTTCCTGTACATTACATCTCCATGCAGCTTCAGGACCTATGCAAACATTGAACTCATCAGAGCATGTAATATAGAACTTAGGATACATTTTCAAATTAAAGGAAGAAAGCCTAAATCCATAGGTAGTTGAAATTGTAGAATACTCTCTCAAATGCTACGAAGAAAAAATGTTCTGTACTCCAACTATCACACTTCTCTAACATGCATCTCTTGAAAGAGCTCTTTGTGGCCCAGAACCTGTATTAACAAGTAAGCATTCTTGGTATACAAATACTTAATCTTTCAAGTTCCATAATATCTTGAACGTATTACAGGCTGAAAGGGTTGATGAAAAGCTAATTTAGAAAGTATTCAATTTTATTTGTTTATATTAGCTGCCTTTTAATTTAATAGGATGTATTTCTATTTTGGGACAAGGAGATTAATGACCGGGCTTATTCACAGTCATTACTGTATTATATATTGCTTATCCTCTATTTCCCAACACTAAAGGGCAATTTTATCCTCCACATGCCATCATACCCCTAGTCTCCAGAAAGCTAAATAGTATCATATCAAAACATTTGGGAGTGGATCCTGGCTCTTACTGCATTTGATGGCAAAATTCCTTTACTATCAATCAGATGGACTGCATTGGGATCATTAATTTGAAGGAAGAATAGTAATAATAATAATAACTCTAGTGATCAGAAAGGTTTAGTGTCAAATACCAGAAGACTAATGATTGAATGCTAGGGGGAAGGAGGGATATCTAAGCACAAATCAAGTTCCCAGAATACACTGCTTTCAATCTTTTTGACTATGCTCAAATTTAGGTTTCTCTCTTTAAGTTTGTAATGTATCTTTCTACAGTTTGCATTTTAAAATTAATGTAATTGCAGTTTTTCACAAAACAAAGCAAAATTACTGACTTCAACCTGTACACCTAGCAGTGAAAAATGTAAGCTCTTACTTTCTAATTGCCCTTCTTAAATAACTACCTCAAGTGACTGAGTCCCTGGGTTACTGTAATACAAGTTTGCAGATATCCAGTCCAATGCCAGACCAATAGGAGCACCAATAACAGCTGCTGGAGCAAAAACTGTCCTGTTGAATCCATCTGACCTCACTCTGTGAATTTCACCCTTGGAAAAAAAGATAAAAATGAAAAAATGTTAAGAGCAGAAAACACTGTTCTATTCCAACTACATAAGTTTATGACTTGCAAATTTTATGGTATTAGCTACAGTGTGTGATGCTAAAGCGCGATATGAACAAGCATGCAGACATGCTGACCATGTCCAGGGAAGATCTGGCTCTGTAGTGCAGGCTCCCAGACAAGGTAGCATTGGGACCCACCATGCCAGTTCTTCACTGAGGCAACGTGTGCAGTAAGTCTGCTCTGCTCTGGCACTTTGCTGGAAAGACAGAGGGGCATTACCATCTCAAATGGACAGAACATACAGCGCACCATTACAGCCTGAACTTTGTATCACTTGAAAATAGAGGCTGTGCAGCTAACACTTGCCCAGACCAGGAAGGGAGGAGGTAGAGGCAGAGGTAGACCAGTCCCAGGTGGTAAAAAAATGGAGAACAGGTTGCAGTTGCCATCTCAGCAAGTTAGAATCAGCTTTAGGAAAAGCACACAGTGATAATTTAGTCCATGCATATTTCTAATTGCTTTGTTACCATGACATCAGTATAATGTCTGAATACATCAGTATAGAATTGAAAACGGAGCTTCAGAAAGGAACCAACATACCAGACGGCAAAAATCTGAACAAGAACTCCAGGCCAAATTAATGGCTGGCTTAAATAGGTAGAAGTTCTAGACATCAGTAGCATGCTGCTTGCTGAATCCTAATAATGTAGTGCTGTTTACAAATTAACCTGCCCTTGAATCCTAAGGCCTATAGTAAAAAGTAGGAAAGTAGAATAACTTTTGGTGCTTGTCCTGAGTTCAGCAGTGGCAGTCGTTTTTCTCCTTCTTGGTGGCTGGTGCAGCACTGTGTTTTTGACTTTCGGCCTGGGAATAGCGCTGATAACACCGATGTTTTCAGTTACTGCTTGGTAATGTTTTGGCCTGACCAAGGACTTTCTGAGCCTCATGCTATGCCAGGGAGGAGGGGAAGCCAGGAGGAAGCAGAGACAGGACACCTGACCCAAACTGACCAAAGAGGTATTCCATACCACAGCATGTCATGCCCAGGATGAAAAAACGAGGGGCAGGGACCTGGAAGTGAGGGGGTTCGCTGCTGGGTCAGGCTTAGTATTGGATGGTGAGCAGTTGCATTCTCTTTCCTTGTATTTCTCTTGTCATTATTATTATTGGTGGTAGCAGTAGTGGTTTGTGTTATACCTTGGGTACAGGACTGCTCTTATCTCAACCTGTGGGAGTTGCACTCTTTCGATTCTCCTCCCCATCCCCCCGGGAGCTGGGGGGAAGAAAGAGGGGGGGAGTGAGTGAGCAAACTGTGAGGCTGACTGAGCTTAAACCATGACAGTACTATAAAAATCCTACTTTGAGAGCCTGGTGGATATTGAATATTTACAACAGTGTCCAGAATGATGGGCACTTCAAAGACAGTGAGAAATTCTCCTACCTATTATTGGCATTTACAATCAATAACCTATGGAACATGACAGCTGAAGATAAAAATACTCCAGAAATGGTTTTCAAGTAGAACAGGGAACTCTCATGTTTATCTTTGCTTCCTGAGTTTGCTTCAGACAGGGTGAAGAAGCTGATGGATGTTCACCTGAGCATTAACTGCTGCTTGAACTGTTGCACAGTTTTAGTTGTACTTTCTCTGCCAGTAGTGTCAAGTAACAAACTCCAGGAAAACCCAAACTTGCAATGGATGGAGACAAAAAATGGTACTAAGGAAGAGGCCTTGTGGTAACAGACAAGCATTACAATTAAGAAAGTAGGCAAATATGTTTCTGACATTAGAAAGTAGAAAAAGACCTTTTTTCCAGGAGTGAGCCATGACTGATACAAGTGTGTCAGCTGTGAGCAACAGCAGCCTGAGTCCTGCAGGCTGGGGGTACAGAATGAGGGACTGCCCATAGTCATGCATTTGTCAGGCTGAAGTTCAAGACCTAACTAAATTAGAGCACTAACCCACACTCAGCCAGCAGAGGCAACTGGCATTTTACTTGCCAACTCTGTTAATGGATATATCAGCGCACGATCCCCTGCACAACTATTCAACCTGTTGTAAATGCCAGCTGTACTGCCAAGAACATTTTTTCAGACTGCACAGAGGATCAAATAGATTCTTAAGAATTTATCTAGTTCCCTTGATAAAGATTTGTTTAAATAGGTCTATTTAAATACTGCATGGGAACTAACCATTCTAATTTTCAAAGAAGAAATAATAAATTATAATTCCTGCATGAGTGCCACAGAAAAGGCTTTAAACTGAGTGATGCTTGTGGTTTTGGTTTTGTGGGGTTTTTTTTTTCACTTCAAACCTGAAATATATAAAGGAAACAGGTTGGGACTAAAAAAAGCAAAGAACAAAACCATTACTCTTGTGTGGGTGAAAGGTAACAAGGCTAGGGAACACATAGTTTTTTAGTTCAGGACAAGCATTAAAATCACTTCGACAAACAATTATGATCAACTATTAAAAATCAGCTCAAATTACTTTTTAGATCTAGAAAACTTATATGTGCTACCTCTAAAATTGTTGTGACTTTGCAATCCATTTATTCTATTTAAAGAAAAAGTTGTCTCTCTACTACATTACTCTACTGAGTGCTCAGGCTAGGTGTGTGTATCTTTGTTCTAACGTTTAGTGCCACTGTGTCCCACGTACTGCTCACATGGAGAGCTGCTCTGGCTGGGTTTGCAGGCTTAAGTCTGAAATCAAGAGAGAGGAAAGAGTGGACTATAGCAAAGGGGAGCTGAGAATATGGTTCTGTCAAGGCTTTCTGATATTTCCTGTTCACATCTCTGGCTGAGCTAGAAATACCATTAATCAAATATTTCAGCTGACAAAGACGAAAACTAGCTTACAAAAGAGACTAAGCTTCTTTACCATATCCTAGGGGGGAAAAACAAAGCAAAAAAAAAAATCCCCAGTCAAACAACAACAAACCAAACAAACACCTCACATTTCATTCTTTGCAATTATATGCATCAAAATTCTTAACTGAAATCCTAATATATTTCAGTCAAAAACTTTAATTTAAAATAAGGAGTCTTATTTCAGTGCACATTTGAACACAACTACTAACTTACCGGATTTTCAACCCAATAAATCATCTGTTCAGAATCATCAAAGTCAACATCAACACCATTTTGAACTCCTGCTATTGGAACCATCGCATCATTCGTCTTTTCCTCAGGGTTCAGAGAAATTCCATAAATTATATTATCTCTTACAGCAATAAGGAAAGGGTGTTCAACTGTGAAAACATATAAAGTGTTTCAGAGTTATTTCTGATCAAGAAAATGGCATTACAATATGCTATGTCAGTGATGTTTTGGAACCACTTACCTACAAGTTGTGCCCACACTAGGAGCGTGGTTATCAGTTGCTGTAATTGTTTTAACATTTAAAGTTTCAGCACTGTGCAATCACAATGCACATGCAAGCAAATTCTGAGAAGCAGAAAGTAAATAAGGCAGGGTCATTCACTGCTGACCAATCTCTGAGAATGGGAATCAGCAGGACAAAGCTCTGGGGCTCTCCAGGACATGCCTGAGATGATGGGATCTAATGCCTACTGAGCAGGACTCACAAGCAAGGTACAATGTCACAGCAGCAATTGCTGATTTTTATTATATTGTAAGTGTTCAAGGGCAGGTTGGATGGGGTTTTGAACAACCTGGTCTGGTGGAAGGTGAAAGAGTTCTTTCAGTTTTGTTTGGGAGTGGTGGTGGTGGTTAATTATTATTTTAATTTTCTTCACTGGCTGCTTAATACATTTATATGAATTTTGCAGTAAAAATTTTGACAGTAAAAGCCACAAGCCAACGCATCATTGCACCTCTTAAAAATTATTCTCCATACTTCTCTCTAGCAGCTGGAACTATTTGCCAAATTTGACATAAACTTAGATATTGTTTGTCTCAGCAGAAAAACCACATTTGGGCCAACAATTGCCTGAAGACGTATAGCTAGTTCTATCTGTGAAATTCTTGGACTTCTTCCATTCCCCACTTCCCCTGAAGAATGCGGCACGCCAGTGTTCTTGTGTAAAACATTTGCAAGGAATAGCTAAATTTATGTGAAATTGTTCCAATGCATACAAGACCCTGGAGTCATTATTCCTTTTCTAATTGTACACACTACAACACTACTGAATCCAGCTGAGATAAAGATATGCAAATTCTCTTGGCTACACTTTTTGTACCATACAAGTTTGATAGTCTCATTTAAAACAAGTATATTCTACATCAATTATTTTGCTGATTGCTTCAAGTTAACCACCTATGCATGTTTAAACATTCTGATTATTCCTCATTCGCATTAATGGACAATAGAGCAAATTTGCTGAGCCATATATACATATCTAAAAATCTGTGTAGCTTCAACAGATAGACATTAAAATAACTTCCCCAATCTTTAAAAGTAATACTTAATATATGTTGACATGAAAAATTATGATACATATAAAATTCATATATTGTTATATTAAATAAATATGCAAATTTTCCATATTAATACCAGATATTAACATACACAAAATCCTTGATTTGTTTCCAAGCCAGTTTGATACATTTACATCTTTAATGTCAACCTGAAATGCAGCTTAAAGTAAAATACACGCAATTTTATTAGCATTCTTCTTATGTAAAGCTAGAAGTAGTGCAATCCTAGAATCAATGCTTTTCCATCAATCTGAAGTTCGCAGCATTTAATACGTGAACTAAGTAGGCAGAGAACAGTAATACCATTGTTTTGTAGAGACACTGGGCAATCATATGGCTGCAGCTCAGTTTAATCTTTTTTCTGAAAGGTTGTGCTGGCCTTTTAAAGTAAACAATGACAGCAAAGGTAAGGATAATAGTAAATATTAGAAAAGAAATGGCAAATGCCTAATCCTTTGCAATCATTAGCAATAATTAAAAGCTTTTACTGTGAAAGGAATCAGGATATGTTTTATAACATTTTCTGCCATGCTGACCTTCAGCGGCTATTTTTTTTTAATTTCCCAAAATCTGTAGGTGTTTTTTAACATACTGATTTAAATGTATAAATTCCATCTAAAAAGAAAAAAATAAGCCCAAATAGTATAAAAGAACTGTGCTTCACAGAAAAATATTTCTATTTCTCTTACACAATTTCTAGTCAGCATTTACGCAATTTATAAAAGGGCCACAACTATACCTAAATAGACACAGGGAACTCTGCAACAAGTAAGAAATCATAGAACCATAGAATAGTTAGGGCTGGAAATGACCTTAAGATCATTCAGTTCCAACCCCCCTGCCATGGGCAGGGGCACCTCACACTAAACCATGACCACCCAAGGCTCTGTCCAACCTAGACTTGAACAATGCTCCAGCAATGGAGCATTCACAACTTCCCTGGGCATCCCATTCCAGTGCCTCACCACCCTCACAGTAAAGAATTTCTTCCTCATATCCAGTCTAAACTTCCCCTGTTTAAGTTTGAACCCATTACCCCTTCTCCTCTAACTACAGTCCCTCATGAAGAGTCCCTCCCCAACATCCTTATAGGCCCCCTTCAGATACTGGAAGGCTGCTATGAGGTCTCCAAACAACCTTCTCTTCTCCAGGCTGAACAGCCCCAACTTTCTCATCCCATCTTCATATGGGAGGTGCTCCAGTCCCCTGATCATCCTCATGGCCCTCCTCTGCACTTGTTCCAACACTTCCATGTCCTTTTTATGTTGAGGACACCAAAACTGCACACAATCCTCCAAGTGAGGTCTCACAAGAGCGGAGTAGAGGGGCAGGATCACCTCCCTCCACCTGCTGGTCACGCTCCTTTTGATGCAGCCCAGGATACGGTTGGCTTTCTGGGCTGCGAGCACACACTGCAGCCGGCTCATGTTCATTTTTTCATTGACCAACACTCCCGAGTCCTTCTCCGCAGGGCTGCTCTGTATCTCTTCTCTGCCCAACCTGGAGCTGTGCCTGGGATTGCTCTGACCCAGGTGTAGGACCTTGCACTTGGCATGGTTAACCTTCATCAGGTTGGCATCAGCCCACCTCACAAGCGTGTCAAGGTCCCTCTGGATGGCATTCCTTCCCTCCAGCGTATCAACCAAACCACACAGCTTGGTGTCATAGGCAAACTTGCTGAGGGCGCACTCAATCCCACTGTCCATGTCACCGACAAAGATGTTGAACAAGACCAGTCCCAACACCGATCCCTGAGGGGCACCACTCGTTACTGGTCTCCAGCTGGACATTGAGCCATTGAGCACAACTCTTTGTGTGTGGCCATCCAGCCAGTTCTTTATCCACCAAGTGGTCCACCTATCAAACTGATGTCTCTCCAACTTAGAGACAAGGATGTCATGCGGGACAGTGTCAAATGCTTTGCACAAGTCCAGGTAGATGACATCAACTACTCTATCCCTGTCCATCAGTTCCGTAGCCCCATCACAGAAGGCCACCAGATTGGTCAGGCAGAATTTCCCCTTAGTCAAGCCATGCCGGCTGTCACCAACCACCTTGTTGTTTTTCATGTAAAAATAAGAATTGTCAATAGCTCAGTTCAGCAGTAGAACTGGGTCTAACTCTACACATGCATGTGCTTCATCACTGCCGTGTTCCGTTTCTTTCATGATATCTCTATAAGCCTGTACATACTAAATAAAGCCAGTACAGATTTCTAAAGGGAACCCTCGTTTTTTAAATACATCAAACAAATTTTCATTTCATTTCAGACTATATAAATTGCAATTCTCTTACTGCTGGTGTGAAAAAACGTGAATGCAATATAGTTCTTTAAAGAACACACTGCTAAGTATCAAACAGGAAAGCAGCATCATACAGCTTTTAAAATTTGGGTAGTTTAAAAAAGAAGGATCTTTTGAGTGACAGAGATTTGTCGTATTAGCTCATCCCAAAGACACTTTCCACTTAAACTTCAGTGATTTGAAGCTTCATTATCAGGGAGGCACCAAAGCATACTTTATATCTGTACCACCGATGAAAAATTAATACTCAATGCTTTATCTGACAAAAGAAATCTGGTCAATTTTCACAACTGCCTACCAATACTTAGAATTTTTGTGACTTTTAATCAGTTGGCTAAATGATTTTTACAAATCATTGCGGTCTGTGGACTATTCAAAGAAGGTTCAGCAGTACTTTTTGATACAAAGTTTTATTTGCAAAGGCTAGCTCTGTTACAACTGCACCACCTGTAGCATCTGTAATTTTAGGCTGTGTTTCTAGACCTCCTGCGTTTGACATACTAATTTTTTCCACAACAGAACAGGTACCGGGGCTGAAGGAGAACTACTGATGCTATTTATCCTGAAGGACAAAAATGGCATAAGAAACGGGCATAAACTGGGGAAAGATTATATTTGAACAGAAAAGCAGAAGGTTTCCAAACATTAAAACCATGAGATTCAGTGAGTTTTATGGGCAAGAAACCAAATTAATCTTAATATGCAGCTCAACTGGTGAAAGACAACATGATACGGTAATCAAGGACAAAAAGGAAATAGACATGAGTGACCAAGAAAGTCCCTTCTAGTTCTATATCCCAACATTAGAATTGCAACTGTTAAAAACAGGTTTCTAGGCTGAATATTTATAATGAGAACAGCATTCTGCCAGAGTATGTTTTTATTTTTAACTGATAGTACACTCCTTTTGGATGTCTTCCAACATCAAAACATTCAATGTGTTCAGAAATTTTAAACTGTAACTTCTCTAAAGCACTTTAAAATGCTAAAAGAACACCTGAATCTCTGACTGATTTCTTTTGAGAACCTGGCTCCAAACCTTTAGGCCAAGTACATTCCATCTGTCCTACTGCCTGGAATGGCCCCAAACTTTGGTTTAATGAGCAACATCCCACAGATCTGAAGTATGCTTTTTTGCATGACAGAGGGATGGATTTGACAGTGTCAGGTCTTTTTTTTCATTTCCCACTATTTCTGCCCTACCTCTCATGCAATTCCTGTTATCAGGAGAAAGCATCCATCCTGAAGGACAAGCACAGGAAAAAAAAAGTGGTCCAGATGAAGAAAGTAAGCAGAGGTGGCTACAGGGGGATCCTGCACAAGAATTTATACCTGAAAAGGAAAAAAAATGAAAGTATTAGCAATTGTAACAACAGGAGAGACTAGAAGGAATATTCAGTCTCATTGCTACTGATAATACTAACCCAGCACTAAACCCAGCTACTTCCTTAAAATTAAAAAACTAATTTATTTCCAAGAACTACGAGTAGTAGAATACACTCATAATAGGGTATAATTTTTTCATGTGAAACCAGGACCATTATCACAGTGGTCTTTTCTTTCTTTTTTATGCATCACAGAAAACCTTTCAAACTTTTCTTAACTACACCAGGATTTTCAGTCTTTAATCATAACCCTTCTGAATGAGGGATATAAATTATTTACTGAAGGTTCTTTGAGAAAACTAAAACCATAAAATAGTCACCTGTTCAAAGGTAGTGGGAGTTCAATGCATAATTTCTTGGATCCCTATGAAGGTGGTCATTACTGACTGCTATTATTATACACTAAATATACAACCTTTCAGATCACCTCTACAAAATTGCTGCTAAAGAGGATTTATCAGGATGAGCCATCATCATAGGAAAATAAAAATCAGCTCTTGAGTAAGTCCTTAACAATTGCAGCAGGCCTCATTCTAAGAAACTTGGAAACTCCAGGAAATGACACAATTGTTCTTAATATAAAAACTACCAAAAAATGAAATCAAGATGACAATAAAACAATGGTATAAACTCAAACTGTAAGGAAATTATTCATCTCATCGATATAACAAATCTAAACTCCAGCTGGTGTAAGAGCTAATGATTTACAAAAGATGAGAGTGGGTAACAGTTTTAATACAGCATCTGGAATCTCAATTTGCAAATAATTAGCATGTTCCATTAATTTTAAAGTGCTTTATTTTCTCCTTCTTTGTTCAGTTGTACTTTATGTGGCCAGACAATTCTAAGTGAAAAATCATGAAATGTACTAATTTAATATAATGAATTAAAATAAGCAATCTCCTCCACCAGTGGTAGGAAGATTTTTATACCATGGGTTACAAAAAAAAACCCTTTTAAACCAAAACTATGATGTATAAATTAACGGTACCTTCTGGTGACTGAACAATTTGTAGTGAGAATGCTAAGGGGCTTTAGCTCTGAACATGATAAAGGAAGGTTTGGTTCCAAACCAGACATAACCTAAAATTACTAGCACCTTACTCAGACACAAGTGTTCACCCTCCCCAGTATGAAAGTTTTCAAGAAAAAAAGGCAGTCATCATTACATTTATTAATCAGAAATGCTCCATACACAAGAAATAGAACAGAAAATGAAACACTATATTCATGTCAAACTATTTCCCCCTCTACAAGTCACACCATGAAATGATAGAAAAGTCTGATTTAGAAGATAACCCTACCTAACAGGAAGAAAAAAACCCACATTGTTTTTTTAGTGTCTTTCATCTGCAAAAGATCACCTGAATTCAGGATTCAGCAGTAACCCTGAATGCAATGAAGCAATTTATTTATTATTTCATTAAGTAAAATAAGACAAAAGTGCTTTCAGAGAAGGTTAATGACAGTAGTCTTGTCTAAAAGAATAATTTCATTAACATTTGAGAAACTGAGTCTGGTATCAGAGACAAATCTTGAAAATTAGAATGCTTTCCAAAAATGCTCCAATTTTCTTATAATAACATTTAAAACAAAGCACAAGAAAATGGTACATCCTAATTCCCTACTATTCTTTTTGGCTAGTCATTAGAACTATATGCTACTTGGGTTACCCTCCCTAAACGTGAGGCTGTACAGGCTGAAATGACCTTCTGTTGCAAGTCAATAGTATGACAGGTTTGCTTGGTTTAACCCAGCCCATTTCCTGACAAGACTGCTTCCAGGAGAGGTTATGCATGACACTGCTGCATGGCTTATTTTTGTTATTACTAAAGTTATTTTGCTGAACCTACCATGAGGTTGCTTCACAAGATGGACTGCCACAAGCCCCAAAGGCTGATGAATGTTGTAAATCATAACTGTCTGGTTTCCTCCATGCCATTTATTGGCCCGAATTACTCTATTAGTATAGCGGTCACTCCAGTACACGAAATCTTCAAAGATAGTTAGAGCATGTGGATGCTGCAATATCTAAAGGGCAAGGAAATATAACAATTTAGTTCTGGAGATATTTATATGTAAAGCTTGCAATGAAGTAACAACAGAGCTAAGCATAATTTAAAAAAATAAGAAAAACATAGCTGTGTCGCAAAAGACATTTTTCAGCAAAAGAACATGAAATGCCATCTACTGCCTGAAAAAAAGGCATTAATTACTTGGGAAATATACTTTTTCTTTAAAATGAAAAAGCTAAGTAAACCGTATGAGATATACAGCATGCAGAATTAACAAAGCAGTCTAACTGCAGGGCAGAGCACAAGGAACCAGCAGATAAAGACCCAATTCTAGGTTTCCATGGGCACAAGAGGAAATATCTTGTGAGACTTATGGACCTGCCAAGACCTTGTAATCTCTGATAAGCTGCCCTATAATTTACCAGAGGGCCAAAGAAGGTGGTTCATCTAAATTTCAGAAAACCACAAGTCATGAAGATTGCACTGGCTCCTACTTCACAAGAATGGTCTCTAGTTAAAAATAAAAGCTCCAAGGTTCAGGTTTTGGGAATATACATGTGGTTATTTATACCAGCTTATTTGTACCAACTGAACATCCAAACAGTTGTGCTGCTACTGGGAAAGTGATACAAGCTGCCAGCAGCACTTCACTAAGGGATAGCTTTAAGAGGGGTGGTCTTTATGAAGTGCCCTACACACAGCAAGTCCTGGCAGCACAAAACCTTTCACTGCTGCCAAGAATAGTAGCAACCATCACACACAGAAGGTGATCAGGGAAAGTTGTTCTAGATTTTTTGTGCTGTATTTGCTACAGCAGTGTCAGAACTCATCTTTAGACTTCATGCATGCAGACAGAAAAACTGAGAGTGCTCTAAAGCACCAAGTCTACACTCAGCTCCAGGTTCTGTTGTAGATCTTCTGAGAGATTGTGAATAGGATATGTACATCTGCAGCAAGTAGCTAAAATACTTCATATCTGCTTCATCCAAGCCTTTTGAAGAAAAATACATTCAAGGCACTGACAGTGCAATGACAGTGGAAATAGGTTAAGGACAATCTGGAAGGACATGGGAAAACAACGGCCTCTTATTAATGTCTTACCAGATCGCTTGCAACCACCTGTCGTCTGTTGTTTCCATTGTAATCACAAAAATCAATATAATCAAGATAAGCATCAGCAAAATAAAGAAGCTTATTTGGGTAATCAATGGAGAGTCCATTGGGCCAGTAGATTTTACTGTTAATAATCACTGTTCGCATTTTGCCATCCATGCTGGCTTTTTCAATTCGAGGGTTTTGGCCCCAGTCAGTCCAGAACATTACATGAGCACTGAAAAAAGTAACCTGTGGTTACCAATCTGAAAAAGAAACTAGCAGCCTATTGAGAAACATCACACAAAGACTCATTAGAAAAAAATAGAAACAACCTTTTAAGAAAAGTCCTACACAATGATACTGAAACTACTCATTTCAGCAATATGCTGACTTAAGATATTACCATAATTTCTGCTGTAAAGTCTGTTAATACTTCTACTGCTGTTTTCATTTCTCAGTAATAGAAGCATATAGAACCTAATGCTATAATGGGCTTTTAAAGTTGATTATAATCTGATTCTCCAGTTCCTAAATAATCATTTTATATGGGTTTGTATTTTTACAGGCATGCATTGATAATGTTAACAGTGATATAACTGAAGAGCCCCACATGGCTGGCAGTAAGTGGACTTCAAGGCACTGAAGAGCTCAAAAAAACGTAGAAGTTTGTAAATGAACAGCTCAAATCATAATATTTGATTTACTCTATGCCATTTGCTGCCTGAAATGGGAAAGTGATTTTGTGATCATGTTAATATAGTACAGATAATTATTTTAGATTTGGGGCTACGAAGGAGCATGTTTCCTCACCAGGTAGGCATACCACATTATGTTACATATAAGTATGCGGTATACCATCAACTCATAATGATACGTCAGAATTTTGAATTAATAGTTCTAGGAAGCAAATGTAGGAAAATATGTTTTACAGGAAAAAAAACATCTTGTTACAGTCAACAGAGCAACAGATTACAAAATAACCATATGACTTTAAAAATTCAATCAACTCTGCAAACTACTTTAAAAAATCTTCTTAAGTTTTCTTTTGCACTTGTCATTTGCAATTACAAAACAATTTGGGCATATCTCAAATTTGAATATTGTTACATCATAAATTATGCAAAATTTATTCAAAACAAAACAACAACAAAAAAAAGAATCTTACTCAATTCTGGGATCTAACACTAGTCCCCTTGGGTTTGTTACATTTTCACTGATCAGCACTGTCCTGTGGCTCCCATCCATTTTAGAGACTTCAATTGTTTCCAGGACAAAGTCTGTCCAGTAAAGATTGCGACCTACCCAATCTACTGCTATACTTTCAGTCACGGTGACACCACTGTCGAACACCTGTTTAATAACAAAATATTAAAAACAGAAAAGGAGAGAGAGACAGAGAACAAATTGGTTGATACTAATTTTTTACCTGTTGCATTTTGATAGGTATGGAAAATGGTGAACCACATCTCCAACACTTTTAGATCTCTTATGCAGAATGAGTCAAAATGTACACATCCAAAGCACTGACAAACACCCAAACACTCCTAACTTCAGTGGCTCTATTGAAGGAGTTAGCATCTACTGATAGGAAAATCAAGCTATAGCCTGATGTTAAGAAAAGGCTTCTTGAAAGTATTCAGTTTTATTTTTCAAAAAGCTATATGAAATGTTGACTCAGTAGCTACAAAGTTGTTTCACTTTGTTCATGTTATCTCTCTTTTTACTATGCTGGGACTTCCCTTTCTTAACTGGAGATAGTTTCTTCATTTTCCCTCTGCAATAGAGGGACAGGAATAATGGCAAAACTTACTATTTTTCTGTCAGTCCCATTTTGATAAGCACTCCAAATTTTATCCTCTGTTGTATCAGACCAAAAGATACGATCTGTGACTGAATCAAAATCAATAGCCACAATATTCCTCCCATCCCGAACCAGAGAATAAATAATGTGTGACTGAGAGGTGATGTTGTCCACAACAATTTGGTTACGACTTGCCACCAGCAAAAGAAGATTTCCAGACTCTGTCAAAGGAAGAAAAAATTAAGTAAACCAATAAGCTATTCAACAGTAATTCTGTAAGAAAAAGAAACACCGAGAAATTTGATGTGGCTTTATATCATCAAAGCTATTGTTTCTAGATACACATAATGAAAAGACAAATTCAAATCAATTCTTAGGCAGAGATCATAGAGTCATAGAATAGTTAGGGTTGGAAAGGACCTTCAGATCATTAAGTTCCAAACCCCCTGCCATGGACAGGGACACCTCCCACTAAACCATGTCACCCAAGGCTATGTCCAACCTGGCCTTGAACACCACCAAGGATGGAGCATTCACAACTTCCACAATATTTCATCATATCCAGTCTGTCCATCCTGGATCTACCTTGGCTTTTCTCCACCTTTTCTCCACCCTTTACTCTTGCTACCAGACTTCCCTTTGAGTCTTATATCTGGACTTCAGGTCCCCTTCCCCAGTGCCCAAACAGTTTGGTAGTTGGATGCCATAAGGACATCCAACACTCATTCTTCCATAAGCCACTCTCATCTCCCAGTCCTGGTTCAACCCCCTAAGTTCCTTGTACCACCAGTTACTCTACTCAGCCTGGCTCTTGCTCCCTTTTAGCCAGCAAGCTCTCTTTTTCCTACCTTTTGACTGCATGGGGACCAGGAAAGAGAATAAACAGATTACAGGAAAGCCAGATGCTGCTGTGGATAAATTACTGTGCAGCAGTTTACACTGATAAACTGCTGAAAACCAACTGAAGAATAGCAACATAAAGGCAGCAAACTATGAGAATCTCCCTTCCAGAAAAGGCCAAGTATATTTGCAGGTAAATTGCACGAGTCTTCCGCAACCTGAGTATATCCCTAAACTAGAAAACCTGTGGTGACAAATTTCACTGAGTATATAGCTCCTCCATACCATCAGTGTACTACGTAAGAGATACAGAACAACAGACACCTAGGCTGTAGCAGCGTTGTTTACTCTTCAGAAATGAGCAAGTATGGCTTAGGCACTAAGTAAGTTTTGTGAAAGGCTGGGATTTAAACACTGAACTTTGTAAAGAACAAATTTTAACCTATGGCTTACAGGTGCTATTCTCCAGAGTATTATTTTTAACAATTTCAGGGTTAAAAAATACAGGGTTATATTTTACTTTTGATGTATTCATTTCAAGGAAATGATAGTTTCCAATTAAACCCTCAGATGATAGTTTTAATACTTGGGGTCATCTGTCTTGAACAACTTTAAGTGGCTGTTTGCATCAGCTCTTTTAAAAGAGAATAATATGAAAATGGCAAAGCTGGGTATTTTCCAGACACTGTTGTAATTTTTTAGGTTGACATCAATGTTCCTCACCTGCTGCTTTACAAGTCTTCCCATTGGTTTCTAAAATGTATCCTTCATCACAGTAACACCTAAAAGATCCTCTCTCATTGTAACAGTGCTGACTACAAAAACCTGGAGGGTCACATTCATTAATATCTTCACAGGTCTTGGAGTCATTTGCAAGCTGGTATCCAAAAGGACAGGTACACTGAGCTCCAAAGGGTCCTTGAATACACTCATGGGTGCAGCCAGCATTATTGTCAGAGCAGCTCTCCTGATCTGAAATGGCATTGGGGAAGGAAATAAGCAAGTAGTTAATAAAGGATTCTTATGCTAAATTTAATACTTCGCAATTGCATTGCTAACCTAAGACTGCTGCTAAAACATAACTGCACAATCATCATTTATGCAATGTGAGACTTACGCAAAATCTAACACACACAATACACATAAAGGCAGGTAACAATATAGTACATACTACTGAAACCCATTAAATGGATGCTAAACAGAAGGCTTAGCATTTATAACAATTTTTTCAAAACTAACTAGAAATATACAAAAAATTACTGTACCAATCCAAACCTAAAATTATATTAATAAACAGTAATTTAAAATCATTTATAATCATACCTGGCTGGGGCTCATCTGAGAATGTGCATTGATTAAAAAGAAGAAGAAAAGAAGGAAAGAAAGATAAAGGTTATGCTCAAATCAATTCATAATCAACACAAACACAAATTCTAGCTACACATGAGCTTTTAGATTTTTTTCATGATTTTTGAAGTTAGAAATTGATAAGAAAATATTAAGGACCAAATCACATTTCACCTGAACTTAAAGCATACCATGCTTTAGTGAACATGTTCAGGGACACAGAGCTCATTCCCATATTGCTATTTAAAAACCAATATTGAAGTCAGTGGAAGTCACATTTGAATTCAGAGAACAAGACTGGACACAGTTAACAAATGTCATTATCGCAGTCTCCTTTCACTGCAAGCAAGTTGCATTAAGTAATACATGCTCTAATTTCAGTATGCTTACAATTTCTGCCAGAAATGTTGCTGCACTAAGTACAGCAGGCTGTATGTTCCATTTATTTCTGAAGCTGAAGCACATAGTAGGCTATAGAAGATACTTGAACAGTAACTTACTGCACAATGGAGATTCATCAGCTCCATTAGGACAATCAGCAGAATTATCACACACTTTGCTCAGATTTACACAGATACTGTGACCTGGACATTGCCACTGCCAGCTAGGGCACCAGAAAGGTTGAGTAGGACAATCTCTCTCATCGCTCATATCCCTGCAGTCATTATCACCATCACAGATCCATGCTCGATAGACACAGTTGCCATTATCACAGCGGAAAAGAGATGGTGGACAGGTCCTGGGAGGACATCTGTGATGTTCATCTGAGCCATCTGCACAGTCAAGATGCCCATCACATTCCCAGTTAGCAGGAACACAATTGCCATCTGACTGACACTGGAATTCATTCTGGTGGCACATGCCTGGTGGTCTTGTAGCTAAAACAGTAACATTCAACAGTTCAGAAGATGTTTCAATTTTAGATGGAGAAGCAAAATCACTATGTTCAGTAATTCTCCTGCATAAATAGTTACCATACTGTTAAGAACTGTGTTGCTTTTAGATCAGGCCATAGAATCACAGTCAGTCAATCTACATGACAATTCAGAATCTGTCCAGTTTAACTCCTACTTCGTAACTCCTGCTTTGTAATGTGGTGAACAAGGCAATTCAACTATTCTATTCTGAGCAAGCAATTTTCATATCTACATATACTGATGTCTATGCACATGACCACAGCAAAAAGAAATTACACGCTGAAAATAGTTTTAACCACCCTGCATTGCAACATTTTAACTAACTTAAATGTAAAAAATTACTCAAGGGAAAGTTGCAATCTAACTCGCATGGATAAAAGGTTTTCAGTTTTCTAGACGAATAGACTTACTAATTTTACTTTTAAACCCTGAGGCTGAGGTGACAAGTAAGACAAAACATTAAGCCAAAAGGAATGCATTTGCCAGGAAAATCTACTCCTGAGCTGGATCCTACCGCGCTTGAAATTTCTGCTCAGAAAAATATACTTCTAGACAAGTTTCCCTAAAAAGAATTTGAGGTTTTAAGAACAGTAGTGCAGATAAAGGAAATTTTCAGAAGCATCACGTAATAATTGAAGCCTTTAGCATCAATGTACTTACGGCAGTCAGTTTCATCTGAATGATCATGACAGTCAAAGACACCATCACACTTGTAGTAAGTGCTGATACATTGGTCTCCACTGAGACATTTAAACTCTGTGGCACTGCAGTTATATACTACAAAAGAAAAAATATTGTTGTTACTGAATTCACAGGGCTAGACTGCACCCTGTTTTTCTACAGGTGGCCAGTTCTGCTGGATACCACAATTTCACTGGGACACAGAAAATGCAGTGACCTTGGAATCTACAGAAAGCAGAGGAAACAGATTACAGTTCCCTGCAACCAACCTAGAGATCAAAGGGCTTACTAAAACACTAAACCAAGTATCATAAACAAGATTAATTTATGGATAGGTTTATTATGCATTCTGCTATCTTGAAGCTGATAATATGAGGCCACCAAAGACCCCTCAGGGGGCAAGAGTGAGGAGGCATTCAACAAAGTTACACTTACTGCAGTCATGCTCATCAGCACCATCTACACAGTCTTTGTCTCCATCACAGACATAGTATGGGTCAATACAGCGATGGTCTGGACACTGAAATTGCCTGGGTTCACAAGTACCTGTGAAAGCTATTAAGAATGACAATAAATGCAGATGTGTTTCTTTTTTTCTCTTCTGAAATCAACATAATACTGAGACAGTAGAAAGACACTATCACTAAATTGCAAGATGTAATACAGCAACTAGTAATCATATAAATTACAAGCATTAATACATTAGTATCAAGTAATTATTTATTCATATGTAGGCTTGGACTCCTGGAAAATGAACAGAAGACTCTACTCGGTGGTAAAAGCACTAAAGAAAGTATATGGAAATACTACTGTCTTACTTCTGATAAAAACTTCCAGACAAGATTAGCTGATTACACCATCAGTCATCACTGAGATCAGTCATGAAGTATGCATTATGCAGCGCCATGATTATAATTATCACATTTGACCCTTTTTATTTTTTTTTTTCAATTATTTACCTGCATTCTACTTGGCTCTGGTAGCTCAAATTAGATGAGTTTTTCACATCTTCCTGACTGAAAAATATTAGTTCTTCCTAATTTCATTTATCATCCTTCCACCCATAGACATATCTATGTAGACATACTGAGCTTTTTAGAAAAACAACAGACAGTTGTGATACTCACTGCAGTTTTTTTCATCTGACCCATCACCACAATCATTATCAGTATCACATAGCCAGATCCTAGGAATACATCTTCTATTATCACAGGTGAACAGGGTTACAGGGCATGAAGTGGGTCCTTGTGTAGGACAATGCAATTCATCACTGCCATCAAAACAGTCACTGTGTTTATCACAGCGCCAGCGACCTGGAATACACTGCCCACTGGCACAGGTAAAAGCTGATGAAGCACAAGTATTGTCTAAATAAAAAACAAAACAGGAGAACATGCTGATAAAGATCTCCAAAAACTCGCCCTCCCTGCCAGAGTATTCAGTATGTTTTATATAATTACAGAATATCTAAAATACGCATCAAATTCTAAAATATACATTGCTCAGCACAAAAATGTTTGTCATGCCAACATGCTGGAAAACTGAACAGACTACAAGCTTTTTTTTACATTGAATGAATCAATAAAACCCAGAAAAATAGAAATAAAATAGAAATAAAAAACCAGAAAAATATCTTCAAGTAGCCATTTGCTCTATACTTCTGTTTCCCCCAAAAAAGACATTCTAATTATTCTAAAATAGACCACAAAGAAGAAATGCTTTGTATCTTAGTCGTATTAGTTAGTCCTATGCATTAAGGAGCACATTTTATTAATGTGATCTATTTTCATGTTTTTGATTTAAAAGAAAGCATTAACTTTGAATAAAGAAGCACCAAATATGTCATAAAACCAAGAACTTGCTTTATAATGTCTTATCAACTATAATTATCCCACTGTTCTCTCAATTTACTTGGTCAACAAACAATTTTGTGTGAGACACTTAACAGTAAATCAGGGAAATGAACCAATATGCCTTTAATCCACTTCATTGTAAAAATCTAGATGCAGTAAGTAGTTCAGAAGTGCCCAAATATAATGAACACAATAAAATTTTTACTCAGTTGTTGAATGAAATGAAAGATGCTGCTCTAACCTCAGAGGAAGGTTAAACAGTGCATATGGCTTTGTTATTTTTCTTCTGGTGCTATTTTTAAAATCTCTTAATCTTTATTATGATCATTTGTCCCTCCCCATGCATCAAAATAAGACAAGTGATATCCCAATATCTTTCAAAATTTACAAAAAAGTAAGAATAAAGACAACTTTTTTCTTCAGAAGATAAGGTTTTGTTACTCTGTAAATTGAATTTTGAGAAATTTGCCAGGAAAATCTACTGGTATGAGTACTTTGGAGTGTTCTTTAGGTGGCCAGTGTTGAATCCCACATTCCCAACAGTTATCCACATAATTTCCAAAGTAACTAATCTCCCAGGTAGATTTCAGGGTTTATCCATAGACACAACCCTAAAAAACTAGAGTTTGTTCCATGAAATCAGGCTGACCCAAGCTTTCTGAACTGCAAACCACAAACACTAACTGCATATTACAGGGATTACTTACTTAAAGAACCACAGTTTTGTTCATCACTGTTATCATGACAGTCATCAACACCATCACACTGATAGTATCGAGGCACACATCTTCCATTTCCACAGGAAAACGAGTAGGAACCACATTGCAAAGTGGGTGGCTCATTGGATGGGTCTTCAACACACATCAGCTGATTTGAAGCCAGCTTCATGCCATAAGGACAACCACAAACTCTTTGAAAATTTGGTACTGGAAAGCAGAAGTGGCTGCAGTCTCCATTGGGATTTGTTCCTCTATTACAGTAGTTGGAGCCTTCAAAAGTGATAAAAAAGACCAAGATATACACTACTGATAGCAGCTTGGGAAGTATTAGAAGTGCATAGTAACTGTGAAAGCATTTAACAAAAAGATGCTGTACCAAATCCTTGTTTTGTATACATTGCAAAACAGGGTCAAGTTCACTGACAGAAACAGTAGTAATAAGTCATAATAGTAAGTCCCACATTCCATATACTCTTCATTAACACAAATGTTTATGGAAGCCAAGAACGTACTACTAAATTTCATCCAATTTTCTGCCGATTTTCAGCAACCGTCTGGAAACAAGTACACTGTGCACTTTTGTCAGAGCAAGGCTGAGAGATCTGATCAAATCTTTGGACAGCAAACTGGTGGTGACCCTTAGCACACAGTTTGATCATGTTTGATAAGGGTACTGGATGTTCTACTGAATTAACTAGAATACCAAATCTTTGGTTTAGGTCATAGAATGACACAGAAATCAGAAGTGAAAATAAGAAATAAATAGTGATATATGCACAGTGACTACTTTAAGAATAGTAGTCTGATCAATAAATTTTTACCCAACTCCTCAAAGTAAATAGTTCAGTTTAACTAAAACTTCTACCAGAAAAAAAATAAATACAAACTCGTAATCAGCAATACAATTACACAAGATACAACGGAATCATAATTTCATTTCACAAGGTTATTAAATACAGTAACAGAAGTGGTGGAAGAAAACTGCCCACAGTCACGTAACAGCGAAATATGCGTGACTGCAAGAGCCTGTGCTGCCTGCAAGCAGTTACGATTCAGTAAAGGCATTCCTAAAATTGAAAGTGGAAACCTTGTGTACTGATATTTTGTTTCTTAATCTATCTGTACAACTAAAGAGCTCACCTATTTGGGAATGAGCATCATATGCTTTAACATGCATAATGTTACTTATGCCCCTCCTAATAATAGTCATTTCCCCTCCATCAGACTTCCTCACTCGAACTATTCCACCAAGTCTCCAATCGGTAAAGTAGGCGTAACCTGTTTTGAAAGATATTTAATATACAACAATTACAGAGCAATATGACATAAAAGATCAAGCAAGATGAGCAAAAGCTGCAAGACTTCTCATGTAAATTTCCATTTTTTTTGGTAACTGTTTCTTAAAAAATACAAAAGGACTTTTATCACTAAATGCAGCCAAAGTGAGTCCTCCATAGGCTGACATAACTCAGGAAAAAAAGTGCCCTCAGATTTCACTTGAGATATAACAGACCCAATTGGCATTTCAAATTCCAAGGCACTTTTAGAAGTCATTTGGTAAGACAACTTTACAGAAAATTTTAGAATATTTTTGAAGATACTTTTACCCAAAATCAAAAGGGGTCAGAAGCTGACATCCTTCTTCACACACAGCATAAATCCAGTGATAAGAAGCTACATGCAATTAGTAGAATCCTGAAATTGCTGATCATCCCTAGGGAGGTGATTTACCTCATCTGTCCAGCATGTGAGCACAGCATAATCTACCTTATTGCACTGAGTTATCTGATCTGCCTCAAAGTATTCAAACACTAATATATATAAAAACAGTCCTAAAAATGAAAAAGTACTAAATAGATATTTTTATAGAAACTTGCAACAGTGCTTCTTGTAGGAAAAGCAGTATTACAAAGGCCATGATATTTTCTCACATATTCACAGATCATCATATTAAAAAAAAAAACCAAACCTGTGATAATAATACATAATATTTTCCACTGCCAGACTTACCTCCAAAAATAGTAAGGCCAAATGGGTGAGTCATCTGAGTAATATGTTCAAGAGTCCGTCTGTCCAATCCATCAAAGGTGCTGTGCTCAATTTTATCAAAAAAAGCATCCACCCAATACAGCCTTAAAGAACTAGAAATAACAAAAATGTCATATCTCTTCAAATGACATTATGTCCATTAGGAAGCACTATCATTTTCTCAAATCATGACCAGCAGGTCAAGGGAGGTGATCCTGCCCCTCTACTCTGTTCCTGTGAGACCTCACTTGGAGTACTGTGTGCAGTTCTGGTGTCCTCAACATAAAAAGGACATGGAACTGTTGGAACAAGTCCAGAGGAGGGCCATGAGGATGATCAGGGGACTGGAGCACCTCCCGTATGAAGATAGGATGAGAAAGCTGGGGCTGTTCAGCCTGGAGAAGAGAAGGCTGCGTGGAGACCTCAGAGCAGCCTTCCAATATCTGAAGGGGGCCTATAAGGATGGTGGGGAGGGACTCTTCATGAGGGACTGTAGTGAGAGGAGAAGGGGTAATGGGTTCAAACTTAAACAGGGGAAGTTTAGACTGGATATGAGGAAGAAATTCTTTACTGTGAGGGTGGTGAGGCAGTGGAATGGGTTGCCCAGGGAAGTTGTGAAAGCTCCATCACTGGCGGTGTTCAAGGCCTTGGGTGACATGGTTTAGTGGGACGTGTTCCTGCCCGTCACAGGGGGGTTGGAACTGGATGATCTTAAGGTCCTTTTCAACCCTAACTATTATATGATGCTATGATTCTGTAATAATCTTAAACCTGACAAAAAACTATTGGGCTGTGTGAGGAGGGATCCTGAGAAGAGCTTACCTTTCACTGGCTTTTAAAGAAACCAAAAGATAAGGTCTTCAAAAAGAAAACAGCAGTGCACACAATCTGACAGAATTCCTTCCTTTTTAAGCTCTAACAGTTTAGAAGAAGAAACACATCTGCACAAAAGCTTGCCTTCTGTATTGTCCTTACCTCCAGTCAATGGCTAGGCCATTAGGCCAGCCTAGTGTTGTATTCACAATTGGCAATGCATGGGATCCATCACTCCAGGCCCTCATGATTTTCGCAGGACGGAACCAGTCTGTCCAGAATATATACCTGAAAGTACATGTCAGAAAAACCCAATGATGCAACATAATTAAACAGAGCAAGCATTTGAACATTATTGACATTCTTCTTTGAACCACAAAGCTGCACATATATTAAAAGCCCACAATTTTATGTTGACCCTCACCTCAATTGGTAGTAGTACTGACAAGTAGTATTTATCCTGCTTACAACAGTTTTCAAAATGTTTCAAAGTGGTTTGTCCCTTTAGACATGAAAAATATCAGTAACTTTGTTAAAAGTGTTAGGGATTTCATTTAAGTAAGGAGTAAGAATCAAGAAAAAAAAATTGTATCTTCCAGGTAATACTTATGAGTAAGCATGAATATTACAAAGAACTTTCCCCTGATCCTTTTGACTTATGCCTACAGTCAGAGTCAAAGTTAGTATTAAATAACTTTACCAAGTCGGAAATAAAAAAGGATACAAGTTCAACATTATTCTTACGAGATTACTTCAAAAAATATCCTATTTGGTTACTAAACATGAAAATTCAATATTCAAGAATTAAGAAATTCAGTATTATAGCAGCAGGAAGCTGAATTATGCTATGAAAGAAATGCTGGCATGGCACGGCCAAATAAGACAGTTGAATCTGAGGTTAGGTATTTGCATCAAAGAAAAGCAGGGCTTCATTTTGTGTACACAGAATCACATACTATAACATTTGTATCAAACACAGACCATAGTATCTAATATGTTTCAAATAAAGAAATACAGATAGACAATAAAAAGGAACCAAGGTTAGCATCCTGGGACCTTAAAGTGTATTGAAAGAAACTTAGAAAACTATCTTTCAACTATGAGAAACAGCTTTCTGAGCCAAGGGATACAAAGAAGCAAAGTTTATCTGCCTGTTTATCAACACACTGGAGTTAAAAAAAAAAAGAAATAAAATGGTGCTTTTAAAGAGAATTCTTTTGAGTGCTGCTTTTGTGTGGAATCTGTATCGCTTTGCCCTTTCCTCTGGGTGCTGAATCCTAGGGAAGAACCAAAGATGAGAACTGAAGAGATGGAAAAGAGCACAGACCCAAACAGAAATCCAGAATGAGACATAAATCTAACCCCACCAACTTTTTCATATAGTTTCAAGGGGGATTTCAAAGCTAAACTTACCCAATAACTGGATGAACCACTATTGATCGAGGATTATTTAAATTCTGAACAATAGCCCTCCTAGATTTATCTGCCAGCCTCATCACACTAACGCTCCTGTAGCGAGGGTCTGTCCAGTATAGATTCTTTGAGATCCAGTCAAAGGCCAAATCTTCAACACTTTCCACTCTATTAGCCGTCAGGATTTCTCTTCCTAAAATTCATAACACACATAACAATTGTAAATGTTTAGGAACAAGAGAAATAGCATGAATACAGTATTCTGTTCATAAACCTAGTGGTTTCCTTCAGTAAAAATGCTGCTTCTGTGCTATTTTATATAAAGACCAATAAGGGAAGAAGAGATGCCCTTTGCTCCAGACAAAGTAGGTGTATGTTCAGGAGCACAACCCTGCTAGAGGGGAAATAAAGACTAGCTAAAGATGACGTAAAAAACTGTTACGAAATTTACACTGAGAGGAGTTTTATGAATGAAGGTCAGTAATGTCAATTGGGCTAAGGACATCTTGCCCAACAGCCAGACCTTACCTACTCTTTGCATAGGAATGGTCAACTGTAGTCTACCTTGACTCTGACCCAAGGCAGCAAGTAAGCTCAGAAGACTATATGCTGACTTAATGTATATTTAATCATTATTACAAACTGGAGATAAACATTTTTCACACTACCACAAATAGGACTTCCAAAAATCTCACAACCATAATATTCTTTTTCCAATATCCTAACAACCATCCTGCTATCCAGACAGGGAAATCAGAAAGGAATTTCAGTTTCATACTACTGTGTGCATAAACAAACTGGTGATGACAAATACTACTTGTGAGAAGTGCTACAGGTAGTTCATTCCCAAACACATTCAGCAAGTTCGTCAAAGAACAGGATACTTCAACGAGCTTAATAATGAGCTGAACAAACATTTTTGACAGTTTCCAAATCACTGGGGTGACACAGATCTATCTGCATATGTCACAATGTGACTTTTTGTACTTCTTTTTAGAAATATATATGCTTCTCTCCTTACCATAATTATTCTACAATTCCCAAGAATGATTCTCACCTGAACCATCAGTTTTCTGTTTATAGATCATGTCTTTACTTGTGTCTGAGAAAAAAATGGTGTCATCCTGAGCAGAGAAGTCAATTCCAACAAAGTATGAAGGGCTCCCTGTTACAGGTATGATCACATCTTCCTGGGTGGAGAGATTGAATGGGATTCCCCGCACTGCTAGCTGGGATGAAAACAGCAGGAACTGCTGTACAGCTGCAAAAGGAAAGCTCAGACTCAGTCATTACTTATTCACAAAGTGAGACAATTGGGCATTAATTAACTGCAAAGTTTAATTTTCCTTTGGCAACACTAACAGGCTGTAAATAGAAAAAAAGAAGAATGAGAAAACAAATTTTAATATACGCAGACATAAAAAGTGAAGAAGAAAAACAAAACACAACCCAGAATATTAGGTGATGTGGTCAGATATTCCTTTTGCATTATTACTCTGGTCCTATAAAAGCAGAAACTATTTTCTGTGCTCACCCCTTTAAAATCATCTATTAAAAAAAACAAAACAGACTCACAGGCTTTGTGGAGCTACCAAATAACCAAATCATACCTGAGCTAGCCAGGTAAATACATGGTCACATAGTAAAACTATAGACGATATATCTGGCTTAATTTGCCAATAGATACATATGCCAAACCTCCCATAAGTGACAATTATGCACTCAAACAGGAAGCAGCAGATTGCTGATGGAAGCCCACAGCTCCAAAACTGAAACTTTTGTTCTTGCCATGTGTGTTCAAAGGGAGAATACTTACCTAGTCCATGTTACTGCACAAGAAAGCAGGCTTATGTGTTCAAAATAATACAACACCTGTATATTAGCAAGTATCCATGCTTAATTTCAGGATTAAGATCTTAATCATACAGCTGTCTACACATACTTCATATCAAACTTAGCTCATAAAAGGTGGTGAGTTTAAGGTGTTGTGGCTTGAAATTAACATGAAGAAAAATTATTACATTTAAAGCTGTCAACAGGAGTTGGGAGGAAAAAACATGTAGTCCTTGGCATACTAAACCCACAAAGCAATTCAGAAGAGCAAAGATGTTCTAGAAATAACTCTAGAGCTATATGGAATACTGCTATGTCCAACGATCATAAAGCATTTTCTTACCAACACAATGCCTTCCATCAACGTGTAGATCAAAGCCCAGTATACATCTACAGCGATAACCCAGTCCATCATTATCTGTTCTGTGACTGAGAACACAGACCTGTTCACATCCCCCATTGTTACTTCCACAAGGATTTCTTACTGGAAAATAATACAGATTGGATTATAACTTTGTCTATTAATCTAATGGCATCATTCTCTTGATTTTTCAGGACTTCATCCACAATAAATCATGTGAACTCTCTGTGAGTTACAGCACAGGGAAATCATACACCATCAGTTTTACCCTGAAATGCACTGAAATCACATCAGAGCTAACAGGTATTCAAGCATGCAGTTCTATACAGAGATACTCAGCACGCACCACTGAGGCTATTGTTTTCTGCATATAGTTCTGGGCTATAATTTTCTGCATCTAGTTCTACTTCAGAATTACACCGCACAGAATTCTTTCACACTGCTAGCCTTTTCCAACTGCACCTTCATTGTTGAGCTGAAGAAAGAATGTCACAAACACCAGTACTGCTCATAACCATATATCCATAGGTTTAATAAGCCTCCCCCCTCTTAGATGTTGCATTTGACAGTTCATTAGCTGCAGGAACTGAATGAAACTGCTGCATGATAAAACCCAGCCTAGTTTTACAACACAAATCTATGCGTCATAACTATTAGTTCTTTACAGCAAAATTACCACCTCTCATAATTTTTACCTACTTTTTGGTAATACAGTTTCTATACCTCCCTTAATAATCTCCTTGCTGTCTTACCATATGGCTGCCTGGCAGCATGGTAAACTGTCACTCCATAAGGTCTCAGTGAAGACTGGTAGATGACTTGAGGGTTAGATTCTGAAAATTTGTTAGCTTTCACCACTGCCATTTTGGTCCAATCAGTGAAATAAACATTGCGTTCAAATAAAGTGATTCCATATGGGTGAGGAATCAGTGAGCCTCCATGAGCTATTGTTCTCCTGTCACAAAGATGGTTTTAAAATTATTTACAAAATATTATCCAGAAAATAACTTTATTACTATAGGAAAAGGATCCAGGATTATTAATTCATTCACTGGCATCTACATGGAAGCTGCAAAAGTACAAATAAAAAAGACCAAATGAATTGAAGAGATGAAGCTAAATGTACAGGGTATATAAACATAAGACACAACAACAAAAACAGAGCAATCAAAAGTGTTAGCAATTTCCAAGAAAACACAGTGAGTAAAGACAACATCTCAAAATGTAGTAAAGAATTTATAATTACTGAGAGAAAATTAGAGAAAGCTGAAATCAAAGACAGCTACAGGAATTCAAAATAGTCAAAAAACCTGGAATGTAAAAATGTCCTATGTATGCAGTTAAAACAACAAAAAAAAACCCAAAAAACAAAAAACCAAACCAAAAAACGAACCACCAGCACCACTTTGGCTTAAACTACTCACCCATGCAAAACCAAAGAAAAACAAATGCTAAAAAACTGTATTCTATGCAAGATATTGTGTTGGGGTTTTTCATCTAAATAATAAGTGAAAAAGAGAGACATTCAAGTCCTCACACAATATATAACAATAACACTACAATACCATTTTAATGTAGTTCTGAAGGAAGACTGGATAGGGCTTTGAGCAACCTGGCCCGTAGAAGGTGTCCCTGCACATTGCAGATGGTTGGAACTTTGGAATTAGATGATCTTTTAGATCCCTTCCAACCCAAATCACTCTGATTCTATAAGGTCTAGAAAACCAGATTAATTCTACAGCACTACTATAAGAGTTTCCCAGGTGATATAGATTCATGCTTTAGGGATGCAAGATGTGACACAAGTAGACAGTAAGCTGTATTTTAACACTCTTCACAGAGTATGCTTTTGCCTCTTGCCCACTTGCACAACATCTACAAGATTTTTGGTGTTGCTGTGAGTGATAAGTTTTTATCTCCAAAATCCAGAGATTTTACTAAACACATTCTTGTCTTACTAAACCCTGATAAAGGAGCAAAGATACTAGAATTACTTTTATGATTTTTAACATAAAAAAATACATTGAGCAATAAACCTGTCAAATGAGCAGAGGACTCTTTTTCAAGCCGATCTGCAGGAGGTATGCTAAAGGGGACAACTTTTTCTTGTGCTTGAGTAACAGACTAACCACAAATGCAGAGATAAGCAGGCTTCTCAACACTATTTTATATGACAAAGTCCCATAAAACCTCAAAGACTTTTTGCATGCTGTGATATAGTTTCCCCAGCATCACAATAGGGTGAGTGATGATTTTATTTCTGACAGCAAAGATTTATAAAATGCAAGAAGAGCACTTAATACACATTACACAAAGTGGTGCTTTGGAGGGGAATATTTCAAATGAGTTTATTCACAAAAAAAGGTGCGAAGAAATTATGATGGAAAACTGTATATACACCAAAATAATATAAAGAAATGCCAGAAAACTATGCTGTACTAGTGGGCTAGAAAAAGAACATTATAGAAGAAATGCTATAAGTATCCAAGGTTGAAAACAGACAAAGAATGATGGAGGAATTAAGGATTGTCTAGAAATAGCATGGTACCACAGATATCAAAGTTCATCACATTCATTATGTTGTAATTTTCATCCTTCATGTATCTCATTTTGTTAGATGAATCTTTTTTTGAATTACATACAAAACAATCAGTGTTATCTGTAACCTCCAAGGAATAGTATTTCTCCTACCTTTGAAGTCCATCATAAGTTACAGTCTCAATGTAATCAAACCGGCTGTCAACCCAGTAAAGTCTCTTCATCACAATATCCAGCGTTATTCCAGCAGGCCAGCCTAATTTTGTTTTTATCAAATCCTGACGGTTTGTGCCATCCATGAAGGCCCTTTCCACTTTAGGATCACCAGACAGACTATCCCAGTCTGAGAAAAATAAATAACTATAAAGAAAAAAAGAAGCTTCCTTGAGATTTAAAAAAAAAAACCAAACCCAACCTACGGTTTACATGGAATTTGCGAAAGCGAAGCACCCTTTCAGGACAGAGCTTGATTCTCAGCTGGCATACTATGAGAAGACACTTCATACCTCCTGCCCAAGAAGCAATCTGCATTTTCTGTTATAGAATTAATCTAGAAAGAAACATGCTTTCATTCAAAAGACCTCCAAAATACTGAGTTTCCCTAGTTAAAAACAGACTTAAGGTAACAGCCAGAAATAAACCAGTGACAAATAGATGCATCATGAAAGCAGCATCCATCACTACAAGTCGCATGAAACTCTTCTTCCCATTCTCTGAGGATCCAATTTTTCTTGGCTCACATACATTTTTAAAGCCTGTTGGGTCAGGAGGCACTAGCTTCCCCGGCTACACTTCACCACTTTATTTCAAATAGTAGTATCACAACAGATATCTTTCAGTATAACTTCAACTCTTCTGGCAAGCCAATTCCACAGTTCCTCTGTTTTCAGAGCTGCTCATGCACATACAACTCCAACCACAAAACAGGTTACACACACTGGGAATAAAAGCAGTGTCAGCCCTCCCATAACAATTTAAGGTGTAAAAATAGATTACAGCAGAATGCAAATGTTTAAAACGTTTATCTAAAATGAATTTTAGAACCCCAGGTATTTCTTAGTTCTTCTCCTTTTGCATGGGAATAAAGGAATTTCTGACAGCTTTGACCATTACCTGACATGTATCACCTACCCAACAGTTGGATCCAGTGCTATTCCTCTAGGATTTCCAAGATTTTCAGCAATAAGAGTCACACGGTTTGTTCCATCCAAGTTAACCATATCTATTCTGTTCACACTGGTCTCGACCACATACAGTTTATTGGTAACCCAATCCACTGCTAGATTTTCAGGTGTGTCAACTGAAACATTTAAAACTTCTTGGAAATCAGAGCCATCAATATTAATAGAAAAAACCTGAAAGCAATACAAATATTGTCAGTGCCCACATGATGTTTTGTTAATCACAACACACATGGCACTTGCCCTCTGTTATCACACTGAGCACAGATCCACAGTTGGCCACTAGAGAAAAACAAGTTACCCACTAAGCTACTACTTAGCTTAGGGATTTTTGCAAAACTGGAAAACAGTGCAAAAACTACAGGAGGCTTGCCTTCAACTACCGTTTCTGCAAAATGGACAAGGTAACAGGCTAAAACAGCCTTGTGCAAAAACATATACCAAAACAGATGAGGAAAGCGCATCTGCTTTTCTGGAATCTAGCAATTATCAGTAATTGAAAACAAATTAACATGCTTTAGCAAAGCTCTCATCAGTGACTAGAAACAAGAGGGGGAGCTCTTACTGCACCAACCACACTAAGGGGAAATTGCTAAGTGAAGAAAGAGAATCTTCTCCATCCTGACAGAAAGGAGAGAGCTCAGCATTGCCTCTGGTATTCTTTATTTAAGGCTAATTTTAAACAGCATCATGCTTAAGAAAAAAAAAAGATCTATTATCTTACAAGCAAGCTCAGAGGTACCTGAAGCAAACAGCATAAACACGGTAATTTTATATGTACAGTTATAACAATGGGTAATATGAAAAGCTAGGAATCATCCCTTTCGGAACAAGAGCACGAGGTTTAGAATGTATGTATTTAAATGAAAATACAGATTACCACAAGGAAATATAAGCAAGAAAATTAACAGCTGAAATAGTTACATCATTTAAAATATTCTTCAGGTCCAGGTAACAATAATCAAACAAATCATCTAACTGCCTATTCTGTTCTGGCGTCCTCAACATAAAAAGGACATGGAACTGTTGGAACAAGTCCAGAGGAGGGCCACAAGGATGATCAGGGGACTGGAGCACCTCCCGTGTGAAGATAGGATGAGAAAGTTGGGGCTGTTCAGCCTGGAGAAGAGAAGGCTGCGTGGAGACCTCACAGCAGCCTTCCAGTATCTGAAGGGGGCCTATAAGGATGGGGGAGAGGGACTCTTCATTAGGGACTGTAGTGAGAGGACAAGGGGTAACGGGTTCAGACTTAACCAGGGGAAGTTTAGATTGGATATGAGGAAGAAATTCTTTACTGTGAGGGTGGTGAGGCACTGGAATGGGTTGTCCAGGGAAGTTGTGAAAGCTCCATCGCTGGCGGTGCTCAAGGCCAGGTTGGACATAGCCTTGGGTGACATGGTTTAGTGTGAGGTGTCCCTGCCCATGGCAGGGGGGTTGGAACTAGATGATCTTAAGGTCATTTCCAACCCTAACTATTCTATGATTCTTTGGAAACCTTGTGGATGGAAGAGCTTATTAGCATTAGGTTATCAGACAGTACACTAACTGAGATAAAGATGACACAGAACACAACCTACAATTTTCTAGTTTAGTTTATATCTTAATCTTAAAAACAAGTGACAACCAAAACACATCCCCTAATTATATTTTTATTTTAAGATATCAGGTGAAAATATGCACTATACAAGAACATTCTTAATGTCACTGTTTTAATCTGGGTATTGGAGCTGGGACTTAATTAGATGAATTAATTAATTAGGATTTAACTAAATTGGGGCAGACAAAAAGGTAGTCCCGGACATCTGGGGTTTGCAATAAAAAAAAAAAAAAGCCTTATTATCATCTGTTTATATGTTTTACAGAGAGAAGTTTGATGAGACCAAAGATACATGCTAAGATTTGACCCTGACTTACTTCAACCATTGTCAATGCAATTGAAGTAATGGGAACCCACAGCAGTGAAAATAAGAATGCCATAATTGTGAACAAGTCAAAAATCATGCATACAGATCCCATCCTGCTTGATAGCCACACAGTATGCTTCCCAACAGAAGCAACATGGCACTGTAGTAGAAACTACACTTTATGTGTAGGTTCAGAATAACGGCAGTGGCACCAAATTGATCCAGCAGTGGTGTCTGCAGGAGGCAGGCCATGGACTCTCCTCCAGTGCACGACAATCAACATAGTGATGAAGACTGTGGAGTTTTAGTGAAACGAAACTAGTCCAGGTTAAATGCTAAGTTATGCACAGAGAAAAAGAACAGGATGAAGTCCAACTTTCACAAGGGTCTCCAGACTGCTTTTTAAAATTACTCTGGTTTACTGTATCTTGAAGCTAAAATACCTACATTTTAAAAAAATAATAAAAAAAAAAAAAGGGTAACAGAATATTGGCTCATTACACAAAATACTGTCAATATTTGTTATCCAAGCTAATTACAGTGCCATTTGAAGCATATGAAGACATCTGATCTTTATCATCTTGGAAGGAACACAGCTTTTACATTTTAAATGATCATGTTTCAAAAAATTACCAAGAAAAAATTGTTCACTTTTGAAAGAATGTCTACTATTTCTCTTAATTAGTTTTTTGGACTCCATCTCGAGCAAAATTAAAAGTTGCTCAAGACATTCCCATATAATAGGATTCTTTGTTTAATATGTCACATGTAATAGTATAGCTTGAAAAATGCAGTCATTAACATAATACATTTCAAGGAGTTGTTTTTTTTTTTTGAAAACAAAACCATGGCCAGTTCCTGGTCTCAAAAATGAAGGCCTATCAACACCTTCTGCCTCTTGTATGTGGGAGTAGAGAACTACAAGACAATATATTCTTCTTGAAATGTCTACCTACCTTATCTTGCACTGTATCAGTCCAAAAGATTCTGTGCAGGTAAAAGTGAAAGTCCACTCCAACTGCAACCCCACGATTCCGTGACTGCACCAAAGTACGAAAACTTCTGCCATGAAGATCTCCAATCAGTATATCACGGCCATTGGAAAAAATAATTGATGCAACACCAGCTGAAAGCAGGGGTAACAAAATGTATGACTAGTCTGCAGGCAAGCTATTTTGCGAAGGGACATTGAAATATACACATGCTGGTTCCTACACACTGGACATAAAGGTTTTAGTAGATGCTCAGACTACAGTCTGTATAAATGTTTCTATATGAGTATTAACTTGTTTTGATTCGCCTTTGGTTTCTAGACTTGGAGCAAAGCAGGCAGGAGTACTTAAAAGCATTTCAAGTATTTAAAGCCCTACCAGGTAAAACTTTTACAAAACCCCTGTGCATCTGAACTCTAGAAGACTATTACTACTCTTCTATTTCTTTGCTTTAGCTCCTTTAATAGAAGTATAAACTTTCTTAAGATTTTTCTGCCCCATGACATTCAGATATTCCTTGATTCTAGCACGCTGACCATGTTTCTTAGCTTTCCATGTACTGTTCTATTCTAGCCACCTTCTTAATTCTCTCATCAGAAAATCTTTGCTATATCTTACAACACAAAAGAGGTTCCAGCAAGTCTCTAACAGAAAGTTCACTTTCAAAGTAGATCCCTCTTGAAAGACTTGTTGTAACTCTGACAAGAATGTACTTCAGTTCAAATCCTATTCACCCTACACTTAAAATCTTCCCCAGTTAAAGCAAAAATGAATCCAGGGAAAGTGAGTTAGAGCAGGTATGAAATTCCCCCATTAATAAGATAGAAAATCAATACTTTACAAACGACTCACTGGCTGAAAAGTCACACTAATTTGAATAGAAAGCTTCTTGTGAAAGATAAAGAATTTTTCTGAAAACAGGGCAATCTTTCCCTTAATACAGTCAAGCATATTTTGTTAGCTCAAAAAAAATCCCTATTTCTTGAGGACAAACTGAGAAAATTGCAAGATAATGACTGCTCTCCAGACATGGCTGAAGAAAGAAGGAAGGGGGAGGGAACTAGGCACTTCATGCTTTTCTAAGAAGAAAGACTGCTAATCAGCTAAGCCAAGCAGAGACTCCAATTCCCACTGAGTTCCTACAGGCAGTAACACCTGCCTCACACAAAAGTGTGTTAGGCCATCGCATCTTCACAAAGAAGGCCTTCCCATGGCCTGCTTTCAGAACAGAGCAGGAGGTGAACAACCAGGAACAGCTGCCTACAGTTGACAGGGAACCACACTCTGTGTGAGACAAGCATTCCTAAAGAGTTGAGACTCTAGGACACTAGAAGCCAGGAGCATGGTGTCTCTCACAGACAAGTGTCTGAGCTCATCATTCAGCAAAGCCATCTTCCGGCATGGCACAGTCCTAGAAAAAGCGAGGCTTCCTGATTTCTTGATCCCACCAAGTTCCACAGACAGCAAGTAAGGAAACTGCCATCCACAGGAGCAAGATTTCACCTATTAAGGAAGGCTCTGGCAATGACCTCCCAACTCTGTGGAAGTCAGGAATTATGAGAAAGTGCTGGAGCCCAGAAGAAATTCATTGTTTGAGGAGAAGCAGCCCTGATGAGGCAGTGAGCTCCATCAGCCTACACGTGCCAGCAGAGGCACAGCCTCTTGATATTTGCTGATGTTTTGAATGCCAGCCTAACCTGAAGTCCTTAAGGCCAGAGGCAAGTTAAAATCAAACATGGGTGTACAGCATAGCCATGCAAACAGCCCCATTTTATCTAGCTCATAGCCCAACAACTGCGAGACTTGTGCTGCTGCACACTAACCTGAAGTGTTAGCCCGACAATATTGATGATGCTCTAGGAAATAACCTTCCACACAGTGACACTGGTGATGTCCCACACGATCTTCACACAGCTGGTCACAAACACCCCACATTTTGCAGTCATCAAAATCTGTGAAGTGAGTAATGCGTATTTAAAAACAATAATTTGTGTAAAAGTGATGTCTGCTTGCTTTATATGTTTGCAATACTGTGGCATGGGAAAAGAGGTTTTGCATGTTTTTTCCACAAATGTTTCCATTTTCTTTTTCTGAATAACAGAACAGTTGATGTTTGCTGCCAAGAAAACAACCCACACCCTCCCCACCCCATCCCCATCTTTCCACCTGCCAAAAAATCCACACCTGTCAGAAGAAGAAGAAAAATCACTGGAAGGAGTGTCATAGCCTGCTTTCCACAAAAAAGAATATGTCTATGCAGTACTCTTCCAGCAACAGATCTGAACATTAATGCACACAAACACTCACCCAGATTTAACCCTACTCTGAAGGAAAGCCCTATGTTAGTGCAGTACTCAAGTTAATCAATCCTGCTAAAAGGCAGTGTTTATTAGCTCAAACTTGGTACCATGCTAACAGGTGTCTGATTTCCAATTAAAAGCTGGCTGTGCCCCAGAACCAGCCATCAAAAAGTACAAAGAGGTTCACTCTGGCATGCAAAATACCATCTAGGTAGCTAAGACAACCCAGCAAGTTCTCACAGATATGCCCTACAAGGAATTTTCAGGGTTGCTGCAGAATCTTTAATTTCAAAGTTGTGAAATATTTAACTAGTCACCTTTTACAAACAGATTTTTAAAGTTCTGATTTCCTCTCGGAAAAGGAAAAGGAAAAAGGCCCAAACCAACCAGACCTGAACATTTTCTGGTGTTTCATCCTATCTGCAGATATTTAAAACCCAGGAGATTTCTGATACCACTAATACATGGTTTTGACATCACAAGTTTGACCACTTTCACATGAAAACCTGAGTAAAACCAGTACATTACACTGCTGGAAACTGGTGATTCTGCTGTTAAGCAATAAAGTAGAAAATGAGATCTCAAATATTCTTCCTACCAGAACTTCTGTTGTCAAACACTTATTAACACTTAAGTGAAATTGAAATATTTCCTAGGTAGCACATTTTGGTACTGAAAAAACCTTCTCAGAGGCTTTCTAGCTTCCATGTGTGTTAAAAACCTTCACTATATAGTGAGCCAGAAGCAAAAGAAGACAAATTGAAAACATTATGGTTTCAAAAAGTAATACACTCTGCTAATACTATAGTTTCATTCTTCTGGCCTTAAACCAGCAGCAGTGATTCAAACTAAGATCTGAAATAATACACTACTGACTGGGAGCCACTCCTCCATGACAAGTTCTGCTCCCACTAAAAGATATATGCCTGGATCTTGGCAAACCAAAACACATTCACTCAGATTGACAAGCCAGAATGAGATAGCTAGGTCTACAAGGCAGTGAAAGAACAACAGAAGACTCACTGAGACTGCACCAGGCTTGCAAGTGTCCTTCATGTATTTCCCAAATACAGTCCTAAGTCACCCAGTATTCCAAAAAGACTCATTAGAAGGCTAAGCACCATGGAATATTTTTACTAGCAGAAACACCATAGCTTGGGTTGAAAACCCGTAACAGATATATTTATCCAGTTTCTTTTATTAGGCAGTGCTAATTTTTATGGTTCTGAAGTTACTCTATTTCCAGTTACCAAGATAAATCATTTGTACTACGAAGGGTTTGTTCTACCAAGTTATAGCAGCTACAGAATAGAAATGTAACTCCAAAATACCTGTTACCTTTACAGTCTTGCAAGTATTCTTCATCTTCATGTAAATAATGCATATATTGAAATCCTATAAGCAATACAGCCATTCCATAGTACAAACACAAAACACCCTTTTCATTTTTAAAGTACAACATTCTCCTGTCTTTATATATAGCCAGTTTCAAAACACATCAAACACTTCAATATCATTAACAGCTTTTCCAGGCATACAACACCACACATCCCTGGAGCAGAAACAAACTCTCCCCATGTAACCACTGAATGACCTTGAAAAAAAAAATTATAATAAAACAGCAATCCAAGAGTAAATATTTTTAAACATAATTATGCTCTGATTATGTCTGTAATGGTCTTACTGGAAGAGATCTTTAGGATATCTTTCTAGTTTGTTTCTGTGTTACCATGCTGTCCCTGTACTTCTTAGATTTTTATTCTTTTGCTGACTCTTTTTTGCCATCCACCCATTCAGAACTTACTTCCCGGAATCCAAACTTTCCCAATGAAATGTGAGAAGGTACTAGGTATCTACTAGATATCACTGTACTTCACTTACCAATACAAGTACGACTGTCATTGTTACTTATTGTATATCCTGCAGGGCAATAACACATCCCTCCTGATGGAGAAGAATGGCAGCGATACTGGCAACTCAGAGCAGCACAGTGTGATATGTCTAGAAAGGAAATAAAATAGTTCAGAAAGACAGGTACACATATTACCAGCAGAACAGCTTTTTGCCTTTCTAACATTTACAAAGCTACTGTCTTCTCTATGCAGGGTCTACAATTTCAAGAACGGCTTCTTAAAACATACCTGCACAAGAAATTACGTCTCGAATGCCATAAAATCACATATACTTACATACATGCAGGCAAGGAAATGGAAGACAGATCATAAGCCACTATGCATGATAGGTTTTCAGAATAGAGTTGAAGGACAAGCATCAGTCTTATATGAACCATCGCTGGTAAGTGCCATGCAAAAAGCTGCACAGAGGAAGCCACCTGCAACGCACCATACCCTTCTCTGGTTCCACCAAACCTACTTCTGAACAACACATCCTCAAGCTCTATCTATTGGCATATAGACTCAACATTCACTCTTGCATGCAGAAAATACCCCTACTATATTATATTAAGAACAGTATATATATAACTCCAATATATTAGAGTATATTGGTTGGGTTGTCTTTATTCACTTTTTCTCTTTTTTCTTTCACCACTTCTCCTTTTCCTTCTACTACTACTCAATAAGTTCAGTGATAGGTGATCAAATTATGATGGTAAAGCAGTTGCTGACTTGCACCTCCTTCCTTTACCTCAGTTTCTTCTGTTAAATGCTTTCCTTTGCAGCTGATATCTGATGTTACTACTAATACACTCAGCAAAGCAAGAGATGCTTTTTTACAGCGGGGCATAATTTCCTATTTTTTTTCCCCTCCTATTCCAAAAGGTAGGATTTTATTAATAGGAATTTTCCTCTTCCTGGACATTAAAAATGTGAAATACTATGGTCCTAATTCTCAGAAGGAATCACTGTTCATAACAGTGAAATTAATAGGAACTGTGCATGCTTATTGCCACCAACAGAGAAAACCCAGTATACAACTAACTGGAGAACCAGATATCCCAAGTGAAATGCAAAAATGACTTAGCCAAGGCTCGGGATAGAATTCAGTCCTGTTTTCTGACCAGTATACAACATACCTTCTTACTTTTAAAAAAGTGAAAACCACAGATATTTAATCGAAAAATTTCTATATAGCACACCTTTCCCTGCCTTCTTGAACACATTTTAGGATATGGAGACTGAGTTAAAAATCCTGACTTGTGAAACTTCATGTACAGATTTACAAAATGGTCTGTTCACAGCATACATGCCTCTTTCAGACCACGCAGTCAAAAGAGTACCAACAAAAATAGTGAGATTCCAAAATTTCTGCATTGTTTAGGGGAGAAAAGGTAAATGTAAAAAGATATCAGTGCTGATGTTTCCACTATTATGTGTATGCTTTTGATTCTAATACTTACTGCAGTGCCTGCCTGCAGTGATGTTAGTTTCATCTTCTCCTGCAGGACAGTCAGCAGCCCCATCACACACTTTCCCAATCGGAATGCAATGTCCTGACCCAGGGCAGGCCCACTCTCCTGGGTAGCATTCATGGTGACCACTTTCTATGGACAGAAAAACAAGAATAACTGAGAAATATGTTTCAAATAATACTTAGAATTTCTTCCCAAACAGCTTCCAAAGCATCTCTATCCTTCATTATTCAGCTTCTGGTTCTTGCACACAGCTGGGAAAGACTATAAAAGAAACATCTATACTTTCTTGTTAAGCTTTCTTTTATATTCTAAGTACTATGCAAACAATACTTGTGAGACCCATGAATCTTCTTAGTTTTCTGTGTTGTAAGAAACACTAAAAACATTTAGCTTTAGACAAACTGGTGCATCAGAAATGGACCTATGACTTTGCGGTTTCAAAATATGCACAAGCTGTCTGGATAAAGAGAATAATGTTCATGGTAGAAAAGGCCAATGAAAGAGAAAGGCCCATGCTTTTGTTCATTAAAATTTCTGTTTCTTGCATGACAAATCTTGGCAGGAACGGAGTTATTTTCATTTTCAACCAATTGATTTTGGTTATTAGGAACTTCATGTCTCTTAATAGATGACATAAAAATCTCACAGGAACAAAGAAAACACAAAAGATGTAAGAGAAAATGTAAAAGAAAAACAGATGTTGCTTTATGTTAACTTATTTTGCATAATACTTAGCATTGCAACAACAACTCAATAACTCTCATACACACAACAATAAAAAACACTGCAAATTTTTTTTTAAAAAAAAAACCAAACCAACAAACAAAACCCAGAAACTGCTAAAGATGGAATTTTAAGGGTTTTCCCAGAATGAAAATGGATTCAGAACATCTTGATTGGTCAAAACTTCATAAAAGTAGCTTAGTGAGGCCTTCCTCTGAAAATGTCATCATTAGAAGTTAGCATTATTATGTACCACATCCTCTTTCATCTTCATTATCTTCACAATCATCATCTCCATCACATATCCAGCTTTGATGAATGCAACGGCCACTTGGGCAGGTGAAGAAGTTGCCTCTGCAAGTTGCATAAGCTATGGAAAGAAACATGAGAAAATCAAATTACTCTAAGTGACTAAAAGGTTACAAATAGTAATATTGTCATAGAATAGTGAGTATCTTTTGATGGCTGTGTAGCTAAGCAGTCTACTTCCTGCCATTTGCTTGAACCAGTTCTTAGTAAAACCGCTAAAGAGATTAAAAAAAACAAAAATCATACTGCAAGAGTTCTCATCACTCCTATCTCCGCAGTCATCATCATGGTCACAGATAAAGGCTCGTGGGATACATTCTCCGTTAGCACACTGAAACTGTGTATTGCTGCATCCATGTGCTGAAAGAGATTTTAGCACAGAAAGACACACAAAAAAAATCTGTCAGAAAACATCAATCTTGAATTTTAATGAGGGTCTATAAAGCATATCTGTTTGGAATCACTTTGCATATGGAACTTACTGCAGTTAGCTTCATCAGAAGAATCTCTGCAATCAACTCTGCCATCACATCGCTGGCTTGCATTAAAACATGCTCCATTTCCACACGACAACTGTTCACATCTTGGGTAGTCTACAATAAGAAATCCTTCAGTATTAGTAAGAATGTTAGACTACAGATTATAATGAGTCATATATATGCAGTGTCAACAAAATATCTTGATCTAAACAAAAAAGAACACAACTTCCCATACTACTACTGATGACAAAATCTATTTACTGACTACTATTGGCAATCACTACACTGTCTTCTCCAACAGGTATTATGTTATTATTAGCTTATTATGTTATGTATATGCTTTTCATTGATGCTACAAAAGCTCACAAGAAAAAAGATGAAAAAATTAGATGCCCTCTCACACCCTGAAATGACCTGCAGCCCAGTTTACAATATGATAGAAAACAACGCAACACAGGAAAGCAAGTAGTGAACATTTATTTTACCTACTTGTTCCTTAGTTTTATACTTTATTGATCTTAAAAGTGCTTAGGTAGTAAAAAAGTTCCTGAAATTTACAATTCCTATGTCCTCTTAGGATGTTGCGTATTCTCAAACTCAGAGACTTCACTGTTTTATGGTTTTGTTCTAATTAAGCTAAGGATGTTAAACTTCCAAGGCTATGACCAACTTCAGCATCTTTGATTTTTATTACAAGTTTTCCCCTTCCTAAAACAAAAGCTTCTGCAGAATGAGAGATTTTTCAGTTTCTGGCTGTTCTGCTTATACAAATGACTTACAGACCAACACAAGGGATTGTTTTAAGCAACTTAAAAACAATCCTGTAAACACTTATGCATAAAGCAATCACTGAGTTCAATGGAACTATCCAACAAATTAAACATGTGCATGTGTTAGATTTCTCTGTACACACCTGATCCCAGAGCAATGCATTTGGATATAAAAACCTACAGCTACACAAGAGCTGATAGTGGTCAAAGAAGCTGATTATACTGTCTTTGTTCTAGAGGGCACGTGCAAAAAGCATTAATGCTCTGTGAGTGTCCTGGAACTATGTAAAAACCCAAGGAAGGGGTCTCTTTCAGGGACTTGGAAATGTTTTGGGTTTAGTGGATCAGTGACAGATGGATTAGAAAAAGCTAAAAAGGATAAAATTCTGAATTAAAAGGACAAGGCAGGTAGTTTGCATTTAAGAATACAGCTGTGTAAGAGGAAAGAGAGAAAGGAGATAGTATAAGACTGAACATAGGATTAGGAGAGAAAAGAGAAGGGACAGAAAAATATAAATATTTTTCTTTCATCTTGCTTTTAATTATGAAGAGCCTCCAACATGAACATTGTTTCCTTTATCTTTTCCTCGCAAGGGTGTTTGGCTAATTACAGGAAACTGAAAAGAAGAAATCTCTTCCTAGTGATCACAGTTCCTAGAAGATAATACAAGTTTTGTGCAAATAAGGGGAAATCCAAGTCCATTCATTCCAGTGCTAAGAAAGAGAGGGAGCTCTTCTTTCTTTCTCCTTCTTCTCAGGCATCTCTTCTTCACTGAAATACTTCGACACAAACTGTCTTCCCCTTGGCATGCCAGCACTTCAGTTGCAAAATACAAACAATTGGCAAACACCAGTACCAATGACATACAAGGCACCTTGCTCATTGTAACCCAAACTATGTTAGGGAAACAGCTGGAAACACGTTTAAATGGCATGTTTCTATGTACACATGTGGAAGATGCTTGAAAGCTATTTCACAGGAATTGTTAGGCCTACATTATTTTGCTCTCTAACCCTTCAGTTCTGCAAGCTGGAAATAAATCCATACAAAAACAGTAACAGGAAACAGTTGCAACTGGTATTTGATTCAGCAGCACCGATTTATGTCGCACAGTCAGCAAGCATAAACTTTCTGTATCCCTAACCCAAGTTACAAGGAGAAACTAAAATGGGCAATTTGCTACTTCCAAGTGTCATTCCTTTACTGCAGCAGAATTTCAAAACTCTTTGCAAGATAGAATTAATCAAAACCCTTTCACTCACTGCCATGAGTCAGCTTATAGCCTACCAGAGACACTAGGAGAAGGACTTACCCAAGACTCAGGGTCCTATGAGCTACATGTTTATCAGGTAGTGTTCATAGCAGAGATGCGTTGAGAGCTGAGAGACTAACCATACTTCCATTCATGGCTTTAATTCCTGATTTTGATCCCTGCCACTCTAATCTTTGGCTGCCTTCTTTCTTTACCTTGCTCCAGTTTTGCTTCTTCCCTGTTTCAAACTCTCCCTGGTAGAGATATTTCCTCCAGCTTGAACTTCTGCAGTCTCGCAGCTGTTACATGTAATTTGCCCGACATCAAGAACATCAGCCTCTGGCCACAAGCATTTTCTTCCTTCTTGGACTATATCCGCTGTGCTTTCTCCAGTTCTTAATCTTTGTTCACTTTCACCCTGATCTCCATAGATTCATCCCAGACCTGGCTGCTTAATTCCTGACCACAGCAGCTATTTAGCTTAGCAAATAGGAGGCAGGAATTAACAGGTTAGGCAGTTGACCCATGGCAGTAACTCAACACAAAAATTAGAATCAAAAGTACAGAGTTTCTGGGTCTGCACTCAGCCCATCAGCCTGAAACAACACGTCTGTAAAATACTTCCCCTTTATCTCCGATGGCCAGTGCAGTGCTTAGCTGCTAGAAATGTATGAGGAAGGTTATTCTCTCAGTCACAGCAGACCAAAATGGCTGGGATTTTCAGTTTTCAACTACGAAGCTGAGGCAGGAGAGAGAATTCTACCCTTAACTGAAAGAAACAAAGTATATAGCACAGAAAAATGGAACCAGTATTGGCTGCTTACTCCCAAAATGTACTTGCTACCCCAAATAATTTGTGTTTCATTCTTCTTTTCTAAAGTTTTTGAATGAAGGTATTTGCTAGCTGCTGATTATTAAAATAGGTGGGGGAATTATATATATATAGAGAGAGAGAAAGAAAATTTTTAAAACCATAGTTTTAGGAAATTAAAGCAGCTTCAATGCACTAATTATGTGGCCTGCAGCTGAAACATTGTTCTGATGTTTACCTTATCCTCTGCATGGGTAGGTTTCTCTTGCTGTTAATCCCATTAGCAGTAAAATGGACTAAGGCTTTGAATTCCTTTGTTCTATCTTTGACATGTGTAATTGCTGAGTTACTTCATATCAGTGATATTGTGCATTTGACTAGTTTCTTAAATAATGTAACTTATTCAGTAACAAAATTTTATCTTTTTACAATCTAAATCTGCTTCCAGACAAATCAGTGAGCACAATGCATAAGTAAATGGACATGCTTAGTTTGTATTTTGTTAGGCTTTATGAAATAACAGAATCCATTCTAAATAGCTCTTTACTTTCATTATTCATGGATGTTTCATTTCCATTTTAAAAACCTTTTAGTGTAAATTAAATAATGGGAAATTAATGACAAAGGAAAAGGCAAAAATGGTTATATTCCTCTTGTATTTGTTGTAACAGATAGTGTGGAAAAGGAAATGGACTAAATAGTGGAAAAATGAATATTCAAAGCAAGTATTTGAATCTGCTTCAAAACCATACATTTTAAGACTTACATTAAGCCCTACTGTATAGTTAAATGTAAAAATCCCCAAATTATTAATTGTATCTTATGACTTCTGTTTTAAAGCTCTACACCTTGCAAAGACAGAGAGGAATTAAAATTAACCAGCCTGTCTGGAAGGGTCTTGCCATTACATTCTCCTCTATTCTCTTGTCTTCAGCACCATCACATTTCTTTAAGCTAGTCAAACACTCCTCCTTTCAGTATTCGAAATCACAGTCATTCTTCTGTCAACACATATTCTAATAAACCAGAGTAGAGGTTGTAGAATGATATGAGACAGTCCCTCCCCCTGGGGCTAAATACGCTGCCTTCACAACAGTCATGGGGCCTACTGGCTGATGCAGCACTGATTGGGTTTCCCACACAGCAGTAAAGCGCTACTGTTAAGATATCTAGAGGCGCCTTTACAAACTGCCTTTTTAATTTACTTAGCTGAGAATGTTCAACATGAAATAAAATGAGCACTTTCATTTTCAAACATCACAGCAGCTTCTGGGTTGAAAAAAAGAATTGTGAGTACTGTCTTTAGGAATCCACTCCCAGTGTGCACAGGTTCACTGCATTATAATAACCACATCATTTTATCCGGATGTTCCACACTGCATTCAGTGATGACTCACAGAGTACTCTCAGAGGTTCTGAGCAGTTCCTCTTTTTTAATTAATGGATTATGTATTTTTTTAACAAGTATCTTTTCGTCAGGATTTTTTAATGTGCCATGGATTTCCTAAATTAAGTTACTGATCTCTTTTTTTTCTCTAAACTGTAAAAGGAAAAAGAAGCCAGGCTACAGGAGATATACTTCCAGCAATGGTATGGGATACTTTGGATCCTGGCTTTTAGCCATTTGTGTTAGTGACCTTAGAACTAGCTGTGGGTCTATCTCATGGAAAAGTTCCAAGCTGGCTGTCTAAGCAACCTTCTATTCCAGAGTAACAAATAGTTCTAAATCACCTTTCATTCTACAGAGTGTACATTTTAGCCACTTGTAAGTCAGGGATAAAACACACTAGCAGCTGGCTGACCATGTAATATGCTGGTTTTCTTTTACAGAGCATGTGCATATGCCCTTTTTTACTCTAAGCACAGCCACTAACAACGTTTTCTTTCTTGCTTCCTTACCCATGACGCTTAGCATCCTAACTTCTTCCCCTACTGTCCACCCCAAATCTCATTCCGAGTGGTTTACAGTTATGTCTTTTTCCAAAGGCACACTAAGTTCCAACAGCTGGAATAGCAGCTCCTATGCTACATGTCACTCATGACATGTAAAGCTTTCCCTTAATACTAACAACGAACAGGCATGCTGTTACACCCTGTTGTATAGGTATTAGGCAAAAACATCTCTGAAAAATCTGGCCTCTATTCTGTAGCCAGCTGTCCTCTCCATCAGTATTCAACCTAGGCCAGGATCTAGGGAGGCTGCCAATAGGCAGTCAGGCAGCCTCAACTCTGTGGAAATCAGGCTGGAAAAAACCTACTTGCCCATCTTCATTTTTTTGGCACAAAATAAACAGCTTGTCTGAATACAATATCACCCAATGTTGCTTCATCTCCACAAGAAATTACAGTCTAGAATCCAAATGCTTTTGAAAGGGTCAAAGTCACTCAAAGAAGTGATTGAGCTCAAATTCCACTTCTCTATACAGGTCATACTTATCACTGATTTCATAAGCATGCAAAAAGGATATGAAAAAATTGGATATGAAAAAAGTAAGGTCTAAGACCCTGTCGTGGTTTAAGCCTCTAAAACTCACGAAGTTTTACTCACTCACTCACTCCCTTCTTTTTTTTCCCCCAGTCCCGGCGGGATGGGGAGGAGAATCAAAAGAATGCAACTCCCACAGGTTGAGATAAGAACAGTTTAGTAACTAAGGTATAACACAAATCACTGCTGCTACCACCAGTAATAATACAAGAGAAATACAAGGAAAGAGAATACAACTGCTCACCAAGCCCGACCCAGCCAGTGCACCCCCCAGCAGCGAACCCCCCAGTACCAAAAACTTGACCATGCTGTGCACCCCCAGTCCACCATCACCATACCCTTCCAGGTCTCTGCTCTCCGTTTTCACATCCTGGACATGACGTGCTGTGGTATGGAATAACCTCTTTGGTCAGTTTGGGTCAGGTGTCCTGTCTCTGCTTCCTCCCGGCTCCCCCTCCTCCCTGGCATAGCATGAGACTCAAAGTCCTTGGCCAGACCAAAACACTACCAAGCAGTAACTGAAAACACTGGTGTTATCAGTGCTGTTCCCAGGCCCAAAATCAAAAACACAGCGCTGCACCAGCTACCACAAAGGAGAATAAATGACTGCTGATGCTGAACCCATGACAGACTCCCTAGGCTTTAAGCCATTTTAACATTGCTGGGTTTTTCCAATACAATATTCCTTATCCTTCAGACCATGACAAAAAAAAAGCCCTGGTCTTATGGCAGCAGTTTGCATTTGAGTTCACCAGTAATGGATCTGTATCAGAACATCAGCTCTAATACACAAAAGAATCTGAAATGAAACTCTCATAACAAGCAGCATATTGTGATCATCCTGTCCATCAACAAGCTCTTTAATCTTACAAATTTAATAAAATGCCACAGAGAGATGAGATGAAACTAGACCTAGCGCTAAGAGTTAAGACTCACGGCAGACTCTTTCATCTGTTCCATCAGCGCAGTCCTTCACTCGATCGCACCAGTATGTGCTCGGGATACACTGTCCATTTGAACACGTGAACTGCTGACTTGAGCATGTCCTTCCCGCTGCAAGAGACAGGCACTCAGTCTTTCCCATCAACCAAGATTTTTAAATGCAGAACAATATTATTCCTTCTTCCTCTTTAACTACTCCATCCTTCTCACAAATGCTAGCACAAGACTTTCTTTCCCTGTACTTCTGGGTGCTCAAGGAGATTAAAGAGCACTTGACAAACACATGGCAGATAACATAGCTCTGAGGCCTTCTGTAGCCTGCAAGGTCACTGCTTTTCTCCATGGAAGGGGTTGACCCCTAAGTTAAAAATTACCTCCCTGTAATTGTTCTGGCTAAAACATTAAGTCACTAATTCTCACTGTTTTAAAGTTTTCTCTATTATTCTATTTACCACGTCAAAATCATCCGGTAACTCCATTATTTGGTCAACTAGAATGCCACAATGTAAACACATCAGAACTAGATGTAAAGCACTGCTTTCTAATACAGCACCGGCCTCAACAGTCAGGTTTATTTTACATTCCTAACTACTAGAGGATGAAGAATAATTATATCTCTTCTCATGACAGCTGTGTCAGTAAAACGCAACCACATAAAACTGTGCAATTCCACTTTGATTTTCTATAGCTAAATTCAATTCTCTGTTCTAGGGAAATTAATTGAATCTGAGAAGATATAGCTGAAGGGCAAAATTACTGCTAACTTCTCCTCTCTTCTGCCACCCGCACATTTGTTTCTTTCAAACTCATGCTATATCTCATCACCATCCCAGTCTATACTCTGGCATAAAGTCTGCTGGTTTACAGGGGCTGTCCATTCATTCTTCTGTCAGCAGTGTTTCCAAAGCAAGATCAACTACTGGGATACTGGTGTCATGAGTTAAAACAAGAGGAAGACAGTAATGTAAACCAAATATGTTTCAATTCTGCATGTGTGACTCCCAGAGCTGTCATCCATTCTCCTCAGGAAAAATGTTTAATGTTTCAGCAAGGAAAAACTCTTCCAGAATTACCAAACAAAAAGATGAAGTCCCTTTAGAAAAATAAGGACAAATACCAGGAAATGGCTCCAAAACAGCAGCAGCACCATTATGTAGTTGCTAACACTCAAGATTAACCAGTATATGAAAAATGATGTTACAGTGACCCAGTTCAAAAGTCAACTCAGAGCTGTTGCTCATTTTGCATTTTGTATCTATAGTTACCTTAGTTAAAACATAACTGCACCTTCTCAGAGGAAGAGGGGAGCAAAAGGCAATTAACTTTAGTACATTTTTCCCGTTCAGTGGAAACACGTATCAAGTGATAAAAGCAAAAACCAAGTCTGTGAGCAAAATCCTTCCAAAACTCTAACCTGTGAACCTCCTCAGAATCAAGGGGGTTAGTGAGTAGCTCCAGAACTGTTCAGTTTAAAAAAGTTATCAAAAAATTATACATAGATTCAAAAGGCAAATAAATTAATCTTATCCTCATCACTTAACGTAACTCCTAATACTAGAAGTAGCAGGAAAAATGTTCCTTAGAACACTACGCTTGTTCTTCCTATCTTATGCAAGAACACAGAGAATGTAATTTGGTGTGATAATCACCTAAGTCATGTTCGTCATGTACTTAACTGTATGCAGTCTTTAAACTGTTTAGTTACAAAATTCAAAAATCAGGGTAGCATTTTATTATTATCAGTATTTATCTTGCTATCAATACTGAAATAAGAAAGACCCTATGGCTATGGCAGTTAGGCTGCTAAATGATTTCTTTGTTCTAAAATATACAGATAACATTAAACACTAGTTTAAAACAGCAGTTTGCTTGTGAATAATATACTGTATAGCATAATAAATTGAAATACTAATACAAGTTACTTCCTTAATTCAAGCTGTCCAAATCATAACGAAAGACTCAACTTTCACCCCATACCAGGACTTTTTATATTCTTCCTGTCTGAATACAAGAGAGAACAACTCTGGTCATTTTAAACAATAATGACAATAAATAACATCATTTAAGATGGTACAAGAATCTTCAGTAATGTTTACTTCAACTGGCTGATATTTCCTCCTTTTTTAAATGCATACAGATTCCTGAGTTTTTGAAACTACTAAATTTCATATCAACTATAAAACTAATATCACTGTATATTTTTCTCCTTTTTTTCCCTTTTAAATTAACTGAAACATTGGTAATTTTTAGATTTCAAGACTTAGAGATGTCTTTTTGAACTCACCCTCTGTATTTTATCTACTTCAGATTGGTTTACTTCTAGAAACTAAAGAGACTCTTCTAGTAAAAACTGCACCTAAATCAGGCTTGTTTCTATATGTTCTCAATATGCTGGTATGTGAACTACCTTATTTCACAAAGCTGATATAACGTTAGAACTGAAATACTTACGACATTGTTGATGTTCATCTGAGCCATCTTCACAGTCTTCCTCATCATCACAAACCCATGAGTGTGGGATACATTCACCATCAGAGAGACACTGGAACTGATTTCCGTCACAGGTAGGTTGTGCTAGTGTAAGCAATGAAAAAAAAAAACAAGCATCTCGGAAAGTACTTTCAAAGAAAACAAATAAGGCAAAAGAAGACTTAAGGTTCAAGTGTCAGTTGACTGTAATTTCCACTAAGGAGGCATTTGACAAACCAAAGAAAACGGACAGAGCAAGGACGGCAAAGTGGGCCAGCAGAAGGATGCTCAAAGGCAAAATTTATGTTAGTGAACTGCTACATATGAATCTTCAGTTCTGTGTTCTCCCATGGAAACACAAGATCCTCTTGAAGGCAGGTTACAGGAAAAGCTTAAGGCTCTGAACTGCACTCTTATGGCAGAGCCTTGTTATACATGGAGTCACACTAGCTTCCCTAGTTTCACAGGGGTCTGTTCAATTGCTCTCAAACTACCTCAGATGTTCTATCCCTGGTGGGAAAAAGGTCTTTCAAAAAAAGCTCATGACTCTTCTCTGTGAATTCATGAGATGAAAGTGAGGCCACTTCAGAACAACCTGAATGCTGTTGGCCCAGCTCCAATCTGTACCTTTCAAATAGCCAAACAACAGGGAGCTATTAGAGAGAAAGATAATGTCTGAAGTTGTGTTACTGCTGACTCTGTCCCTAGTTAATACTCCTGGGAAGAGTCACAAGTACAACACAGTCCAGTAGACAGGACTCTGGTCTTCACCATCTTCTTTTCTCACGATTATGTTATTGCAGTATTGCAAGGACAACTAGAAATACTTGTGCTCACAGGATGATATGCATCACAGCTACCAATGCAAACAAAGCATCAAGGGAGACATGTAAATCACGCTGTATATTTGGAGTTGAATCATAGAATCATAGAATAGTTGGGTAGGAAAGGACATTAAGATCATCTAGTTCCAACCCCCTGCCATGGGCAGGGACACTTCCCACTAAACCATGTCACCCAAGGCTATGTCCAACCAGGCCTTGAACACTGCCAGAGATGGAGCATTCACAACTTCCCTGGGCATCCCATTCCAGTGCCTCACCACCCTCACAGTAAAGAGCTTTCCTGCTTATATCCAATCTAAACTTCTCCTGTTTAAGTTTGAATCCATTACCCCTTGTCCTCTCACTACAGTCCCTAATGAAGAGTCCCTCCCCAACATCCCTACAGGCCCCCTTCAGATACTGGAAGGCTTCTCTGAGGTCTCCACGTAGCCTTCTCTTCTCCAGGCTGAACAGCCCCAACTTTCTCATCCTATCTTCATACTGGAGGTGCTCCAGTCCCCTAATCATCCTTGTGGCCCTCCTTTGGACTTGTTCCAGCAGTTCCATGTCCTTTTTATGTTGAGAATTCCAGAACTGCACACAATACTCCAAGTGAGGTCTCACAAGAGCGGAGTAGAGGGGCAGGATCACCTCCCTCGACCTGCTGGTCACGCTCCTTTTGATGCAGCTCAGGATACGGTTGGCTTGATAAGTACAAAATTACATTAGAGGTAAAGTAATTAGAGGGATAAAACTGATCACACGCTACAGACAATGCACTTCATGCATATTTTCTTTGATTCCTGTTTTAAGAACCAAAGAATAACATTGTAATATAATTTTAATCCTTAGGACAGTTTCAAACATTTTAAAACTATTTTCCTAGACACTTACATGTCCCACTACCTATCGCACATTAACCTGTTTTTAAAAGCACAGTTAACAGAAAAAAATTAATTTTCATCTTCCTAGTTTATCATATGTATGAAAACAAGAACAACTCAACTTCATGCTTAGAACTACGACGACTGTAGTAAATGTTGGTTCTTTTTATTTTTTTAATCTTTCACAAAGTCAACATGAATTTTACCCACTCCTTGTTCAAAGCCCAACCACTTCTTTCCACTTGCAGTTCAGAACTAACTGAAATAACAGGCTATAGGACACCACCATTTTTTTTTCCAGTTTAAAATATTCTTCATCCAGAACTGCAATGGTTTTTGGAGTTAACTAAAGTGCTAAGCAACAAACCAGACTGCCAAGCTGTGTGAATGACCTCCAATTATTATATGGGTCAAGCAGCAACAGAACAATACAGCATGAAAAGATCCAACGTAAATCAGTCTCAGTTATCAGCTGAGAGGCAAAAACTGACCTAACCTGTAAGTGGGCTCATAACTGCACCAGCCCACAAAACCTTAAAAGCCACTAGAACTGAGAGGTGAAATGCACATGAGTTCCTGAAAACCTGCTGTGGAGGGAATTTCTTCATTTTCACAACCTTTCAACATTCAGCTTGAGAGAATCTTTCTGCGCTGATATAACAGCCCATCTGAATACAACTGTTGTCCCTGAATTGCTGGCACTGAAGATAACACAACCAACTCTAGACAATTAACCAAGGCTCTACCTAAGGTGCAGTAGATACAGGTTATTGTCTAGGGCCTGAAAGATCAAAAATTTGTAGCTCAACTGATGCTAATGGTAGCTGTATGTACATCTAACATTCAGGACTACTGCAATGATATAATACAATAGATTTCTACATCTACTTAGAAAACAGACATCAAAAGAAACTCAGATTTTTAAGAGGAGACTAAGTCATGTTAGAAGTGGAGCACTACTTGATTTTCAGGCTATGAAAGCCAATGGATTCAAGAAATACAACTCTTCAGCAGATTCTGCAGTCATCTCAAGACAACTAGGAGTTTTCTCCCCTTCCAATATTCATTCCATACAACAAGCACAGTTGGGCACACTGGGATTTCAATATTTTTTATATTACAAAAAAGTGGCTCTGTAGTTGTTTCACTTACGACAACCAGCTTCATCTGTATCATCCGAGCAGTCTCTAGCCCCATCACACCTCCAATCTGCAGGAATACAGCGTCCATTTCCACAGCGAAACTGCCCCCGCTCACATTCTGTGGTAAAGCAGAGAAACAAGCAGGTTAGCAGTACCAGCACATAAAAGCAGACAGTGCAGTGCATTCCTGTCAAACAACTGCTATCTATCAATCACTTTACAACATGAAAACAGGAGAAAATATCATGATAATACAAATATATAAGTGTGTATCTGAATAGCTATATGTATAAATGATGTCTAAGCATCCAGTCAACCGAAAAAAAAAGCAAAAAAAAAATAAGCTCTATACCTTACAGGGCATTTTCCAGTTAAATTCCTAGAAAACTCCCATAATTTTAATATTTGTATATTATACAAACAAACAAAACAAACAATATAAAGAAAAAAAAGTACAGGAAAAATAATCTAAACAAGCCTCAGAGCAGCACCTATACTACAGAAACTTATTCAGCAAAAATGTATCAATCTTAAATTCACAAGCAGTATAGACTTAACTAAAGGTAGGGCATCATTTTCCCCATTACTTCTAAGGGCTAAACATGCTGAACATTAGTCCTCCCCAGAGCCCCTGAGGATTTAAAAAAAAACATATATATATATAATAATCCCCTTAGCTGAAGTGGAAATCTTGTTTCAGCAGTGACTGCCTGAAAGTATAGAGACCTCAGCCTTGTTTTGGTTTTTAATAATGCCCCAAAATTTGAAATCTTTCCTCTGAAGTACAGGAAAGCATTTCTTCAGTCAACACTAGAACAGCAAATAATTTTAAATGAAAGTAAGCTCTCAGGTATTTATGGCTGATCAAAAGCTATCCTGCTGTCATTCCCTCCTGCTTAACCTACTAAGGATTAAGACCTGATAAAGAAGCATTCATTCCCAGGTGTAAATGCAGCTGGATCAGGCCTTTATTAGAGTCAACTAATGAAATCTCCAGTCTCGTAGGAAAGAGAAAATGCACTGTTTATGGCCTTTCGTTGACTACAGCCTCATGAAAAGGGAGTGAACAGTTTTATAGGTTCCCAAAACAATGAGCTATAATGTAATTAGGTTCACCAGAGCTCTGTTTCATGTTAATCTATTGTCAGCACCTCAGTGAAGGGAACACTGAAAAAAACCCTGAGGTAGTAGCAAAGCACAAATCTGAAAGAAAAAAAAACCTATTTCCTGATTTAATTAATAGCCATATGATAAAACTACATCTTGCAATTATTCTGAGTGATTTGTCCAGAGAAGATAACCTCAGTATACATAAAGCACAATCACCTACTTTTTGAATTCATGATGACATAAATAACATGCTACTCTAACTTTCATGTAAAACCAGGCATATCAACACTGTTACATAAACACAGTTAAGTGATGTATTCCTAAGGGATATAGGCAAGCTACTTTATGCAAGGAATGTTCAAATCTGATTGTCTGGTAGTGACATCCTGATTTATAATGTATCCTGCAAATGGTCAAAAATTTTACTTGGATAAATGGTGGTACAGAGTGGTACAGGAGTATGTTCACCCAAATACCTTCTATAGACTAATGCATGATGGTGGTTGGTGGTGCAGGTCTGGGGTTGGTGGTGCAGGTCTCTTATCAACTACCTTTAAAACACAACAACCTCCCTTGCAAAAATACCCTGAAGGAATGTACAAGTTCACTCTGGAATCCCAGGCCCTCTTGCTGAATGTTGCCCTACAAAGCAACATTTCCATATGAGATTAGTAGCTAAAGCTCTAACAAACACAACACACAAACCACTGTTTATGAATTGGAATTACTATGCGAAGCAAATACTAAATCTGCTTTTATATTTAGTATATTATTGATGTTCAAAACCACTGGAATATTCATAGCTAGCTACTTAAAAAGAAGTTACAATTCAGAATTAAATCTGCATCCACATGATTAGAAGAATTTCTAATGAAATACGCTTATAAGCAAGCAATATGAGCAATTTGTATATTATTTCTAAATAGTAACTAGGTAAAAAAAAAATGTCAAGCACTATATGCAACACTGTTAATTTATTTTGCTTATCTTGTATTAAGTTGCTATAGTTAAACATACCCTTATAGTGATAAAAATGAGGAGATAACACTGATTAACTTTTTAGAAAGCATTATAAACATAGCTTTTGTACAGCATGAGAAATGGTAACAGAATGTTAACAGAAAAACTGCAAACCATGCAGGTCTCCTACACCCTGTAATACTTTGCAGAATTATAGTTTAAGTAGCTCACACCTACGTACAGTAAGCACTGTATCAATGTCCATTTTTACAGTTCTTCAGCAGACCTATTATAATTCATTTAATTACGTCATTAAGTTTTTCAAATATTATCTTCCATGCTTACTTATAACTGAAGGCAAAGAGCTCTGAAATACCTAGGAGAAAAAAAAAAGACTGATATGTCACTTACCACTGTTCTATATTATCTTTAGAACAAAGAAAATTACATAGCAGATAATGATGCTAAGTCATTCAAAGGACAACCCTTGAAAACAAGTCATATGGAAGAAGTAAAAGTGATATGCAGTATCAAGGGCACTTCTCACAAAGGTTCAAAAAAGCTTGCGTTTCAACTGGGAACAAAACCAATTCTAAGTTTGATAAAGGAGAAAGCAATCAGGGGGAAAATGCATGATTACAAGATTACTGCTATGAATACCCAAGAGAATATCCATAATGAAAGAAAAATAATCATGTCAGCAATAACCAGGTTTGTTACTAAGGACACCTATGGAGACCATTTTCTCAAAACTTAAGTGTACGTATTCTGCTAAAACCAAGTACTGGAAACCTACCTTGAAGAACTGTGATTAAGTTACTAAGAATTTAGTTATACATTTTAAACGGTATTAAGCAAAAACGCTGCAGGTATTACTTACACTGATTAGTAATGATCCACAGAGGAAGCATATGGAGACCAAAAGGACTATTTGCATTGATATATGCTATGCAATGTGAGCCTGCAGCACCTGGTTTCAGCAAGAAGGCGCACTGTCAGAAGACAAGGGGTATCCACTTGTTTATTGGCATTATCTGAAGTCTCAATTCACTGAAGGATTAGTCATTAATTTTATGGAATGTTTTGCTTTCAATAAGAATTTTTTTTTTTATGTCAAGGCAGCCAAAATTAATACTAATGAGCTAATTTCCATAGAAATCCTGATTTACTCTGACAGATGCTGATAAAACCAGACGTCTCTTTCAGGCAAGTAGAATCCTGTTAGAACGATTCCTGGACAAAATAACCACAGAGTTTAAAAACAAGGAGTAAAATAATTAGTCTTCACTGTCATGCTTAAAATCTGCTAATATAAAATAATCTAGGTGATTTTTGAAAGTTCAGAATTCAGAAATGATCAATTTTTTGGTATTGCTCTACTTGAACTATAATTCAGTTTTTGTCTTCTGACTGTGATTAAAGCATTACTAAAATACAGACTGAAAAATGCATGGCAGTCCTTATGAATCACACCAGAACATATATAAAGAATCTCTGGGTATTAAGAAAAATAATTTAGAAAGATAAGATCTGTTATAACTGCTTAATATTCAGGAAAACACCAAGGTAAAAACAAATAAATGGTATCATCTTTAATAAAAACCAGTTTAGTTCTGAAAAATGTAAACCAACACCAGAAGCATCACCGGAAAAGTACAGCACAAAGCATTGCTTCTGAACTTCCTGATATACTTCCTATGTCTGAGCTTTATGCTGACTTTGTCACTAGACTTCCTGTGGTCCTCTGCATCTGGGATTCTAGGTTCACAATTTGCTCTGAAAAAAGAAGGTGGTTAGTATTACTGGCTCTGGGTAAGCTACTTGCACAAAGATAATGCCATGTAGTCATTTTCCACTGGAATAATTCAACATGATAGTGATTTTGTCAGATCAAAGACTGAACAAAATACTAATCAAAAAAACCCCACATTTGAACCATCGAATCATCTGGGGGGCTTTTAATTTATTAAAAATAAATGTATCTCTTAGCAATGGAAATGATGTGATACAAGCACTATTCAATACAATTACCTCAGATTCTTCAAGACAAGTTTTGCCCAGCAAGTGTTGCCTGAATAGGAATGAAGCTAAACCCTTGCTAATAACAAATTCCACTGCCACTAGAGGATAGTAGTCAACCTTCACACCACTAGTGAATGTTACTCAATGTCACATTCAGTCATATGGAACTCCACCAGAAGAGAGAGAGTGGTTAATAGCTTCAGGCATTTCACAGCACAATGGTTGCACCCATAGGGTTACAGTCTTCAATAGGAAGGCAGTCTATTAGAGCCTCTCAAACTCTCTTGTGCTTCATTTGCCCCAATATGCTTGTGTAGAAATATTGAGATTGAGACCTAAAGCTTAAATAAAATCCTCTTGTATTAAAATCAGAATGTTCTATTCAATTTATAACGGAAACCTACACTGCCTTACTCTCTGCATTACTTCAGACTCCTTTCAGTTCCTCTTTGAACAGTTCTAGTCTTTTCAAATTCTTTTAATAAAATTTCTACCTGCCCATTCAACCTTGAAGTCTCTCATACTTTTTTGACTACAAATCTTTTGAATTACATTTGTGATCCACAGATTAAAGGCACTACGGCATTCTGACTATAAAGAACAGACCAAAACCCCTCATTTGTTCTTTCTTCCTCATGCCCACAATACCTTTGAGAACTGCAAACACCTCTTTACCAGTTAAGCTTGAATGAAAGATTTAAAGTAATGAAGAATGTGTTAAGCCCAAGGTAGATTGTACCACTTTCAAACTGTCCACTCAGAAACGAAACTTACACTCCTGTACCTACTGACACTTTGGGAGTCTGCTCTTTCAACAGATTCTTTTGCCTTAAAAGAGTAACATTCTTCAAGGTAATATTTTTCCAACTGAACAGTTCCACCTTTAATACATCTGCAGCTTTTCAACAAATACGTGCAAACAAACTGTACATAACAAGCCTCTTCCATATACATTTTACAAAAAGAAAAACAAGCGATAAGCTCTCTTTTCTCCCTTTCTGCCTTCTGATAGGGTACTCTTTTTTTTTCCCATTCACCCCCAAACAGAACAGCCCACTCCAGTGGCACTGCAGGTAGAAGAATCCTGAAGAATCACCTTCCATACACTTTGCTGCCAGATTTTTGTCTAGCTTCATTACATGTCAAAGAGCCTGAGGTTTCGGAATGCTCAGGGAGAGGAAGATAAAACTCTGGAACTTCCATCTCTGTTCCCCCACACTAATGAGGAAAGAAGAAAAATCCATAGTTCAGGAAAAACCTTTTCTTATTATTGTAAAATGTGCTGTGAAATTGAAAAGTAGCATTCTGCTAGCAATTACAATAGGTAAATGTAAGGAAAAATAGTCTGATAAAATTATGCTAGATTTCATAGATCAATATTTAGCTGTCAGTATTTCTACACTGTGCAAACTCCTTTATATTTAATACAAACTGTTCAGATGAAAAAAACACTGACCACATAAGCATTTAGAGGCATTAGAGAAAGCTGTACAAGGTTTACTTTCAGCTTTCAAGACCTTGCGACACAGAACATCTTTTATACCTACATGTCTCTAAACCAGACTATATTAGAAAAATCTGACAATATCAACAAAATGACAATATCAACAAAAAGGCAACACAAATGTGAGTCTGCACCCACTTCACATGACTAAAAGACCTCTGTATACAGACTGAGAGGTGGACAGGAGACTAGTCAAGGGACAAGCTGAAGCAGAAGAGCGAGAGAGTTACCATGTGAATAGGAAGTACAGGATTTCTTTTACTGAATTAGCATCCAATTATATATTATAAAGAGATTATTAGTAAAACAGCTTCTATAGGCTCAGTAGTTGATCAAGGACTCTGTGCTTTGCACTGTACAAACACTTAACAAAAAGAAGGGTCATATCCTAGGCAGCTTACAGGATAAATTATGATAGGTGCTTGAACTCACCCGGGTGGCCCAATGTCATCAAGCAAAGGCAAAATGGCCCTGTTCTTTTGCAATGCAAAATCTGGAGCAAAACTGTTTCTCCAGTAGCACTCCAGGAAGCCATGGTACATGACAGGCAAACTCAGTTTTGCTGGTATAATTATTAGGCAGCACAAGAAACAAGGCACATGCACCTTGATCCTTCCTATGGAGGGGCCTCCATAGGAAGCCTTTATCAACTGGTGTTGGAAGGGTTCCTAGCCAGAGACTCCACCTCTAACTCTAGCATGTTTAACAGTAATCAATGCACTACTCTTCACTAAAATTGTCTACTCTGTTTTTAAATCCAATTATTCATCTGAATGACAACAACATCATGAGATGTGTGTGCAGAAGTACCTCATTTACTTAATTTGATTGCTTTATTATGCACCCTCTAGCCTCCAAGCTAAGATACAGGCATTTTAGAAGACTTTCTGGCACACAGATGATGTAGATTATTTCTGATTATTTCAATGTGGGGGTATATGGAAATGATAAAGGACTGAACTTGAAGCAACAGATCTAGTTCTCCACTGAAACTAAGTGGACTAAAAGACTTGGCTCTCAAGTCCCAGTTGCACAACTTCCTCAAAAATTAGCAGAAACACATTGATAATAAAATCTTTTACTCACCCAAACAGCAGAAAATGATACTACTACACCTTCTCCCTAAAAATCCACTCACATGTAGAATTTTCTGTATTACTGGATTATAAATAAAACCACTATCAGGAAGGTGAGAGGAATGAAAATATAAGGTAAACTTAAGTTTAATCTTTAATTATTTGTTTCTTTCTGTAAGCCTACCCACATATGCAGAGTCTATTTCTCAGATTAATGAGCTAGATATTCCATACTCACTGAAGAGAAAACTGAGTAAATCACATTCTGAGTTCAGTGGAATTATGGGTATCAGAATCTGTAATAAATGAATCTTGCCTGTCAGACTAGAACCCAATGCTAAATTTTAAATTATTCACCAATTTTTAAAAAAAAAGCACCTTAAAATTCAAGAACAAAAGTGAAAACTTTGCCTTTCAAAATAGACTTAGAAATACCATGTTTCACTGCAGCAACAGCAGATTTTTATTGTTTCCCTTGCAAAACCACTTGCCAAGTAGTTATGGAAGTCCAGAGACAGCAAAATCTGTATTATATTCTGTGACTTGTGTGTGCATGTTCCTGCATATGCAGACACTTGTCAACTAAAATCATTGTTAAAACTAAAGCATCAAATCTCATTTTGATAATACTCAAATACAAAATGCTTTTTGAACATATTAAAAATTAACGTACTGTATGTTAAACTATTTGTTCTCAGTTAATACAGTTATAAAAGGACTATAGATTCATTTCTACTAATGCCTTAACATAAATCCAAGAATTAAACAATTCAGGATTTTAATCTACTGAAACTAAGCAGGAAAGCTTTCCTGCAAACAAAAAAGGGTTCAAGTCTCCTGCAGACACCAAGTTCAAAGGAATGACACTGTAAATACCTCCTAGCAACGTTAAAGATTTTCGTAATCCTCATCCTCTCTACCTTACTTTAGCTTTATTTATTGAAAAAGCAACAAATGCAAACAGCCTGATAAAAAGCAGAAATGGTTTCTAAATTATTTTTTAACAAATCTATTCAATTTTATTTCTTTCAACTATAAGCCTGAAGTAATTATTAAGAGAATGACCCTAATTTTCTAATAAACTACATATGGAACTCTTAAAAAAAAAACCCTCTCATTTTAAATGTTTTCTTTCTTAAAGCTCTGGTATTCAGAACAAAATAACTATAGCTTCTATATTATCACTTTAAAACCAGCCATTCTGGAAAAAGTTTAAAAAAAAAAAAAAAACAAGAACAAACGAAAAAGAAAACCAAAACACCACAATTATATATAGAATATTTTTAATTATTCACACTGATCCTAAACAAAAAAACCCAAACTTTCTTGAATCTAAAATTATGACAGTTCACTTACCATACATGTTCACAAACAGTACATATTCATACTATATATCTTTAATATAATACAAAACTAAAAGCAAATTAATCAAAATTAAGTTCGTTTATAACCCTTCTTCAACTCACACAGTATTTAAAAAGCAACAAGTAAACTCTTACTATCTTCATAGTCCTATAATAAGGCAGGAATAAGAAATAATCCTTTTAAACAAGGGCTAATTCTAATAGATAGGAGGTGATATACCTTTCCACTGATAAAGTAAATATTCCTTAGATTGAACAGATCAGGTTCCTTCTTCTAAGTCACAGTGAAATTTCTTGTCCTGCAGTGATAACTAAGAATTAGCCATTAATTTTTGTTTGACACTTTCTTTAATCCCAACTGTATATTAAGAATTTTCCAAGGTGAGACCAACAAAAACTATGAGTACTCCTTTCTTAGAGTATTTAGCAAGCATTATCAGTAGGGCTAAATTCAAGAGAACCAGTCTTTGAAGTACTGAAAGATTAACCTTCACAACATAAAAATGTATTTCAGACACATTACATACGTTCTGCACTAAATTGGATAACCTCAACCAGCTGTCTTGACATTAGGTGTCTTAATCCACATAAAGGAACTGTGATTGCACTAGCTGGTTAAGCAGAGCAAGCACTGTGGAGCTCTAGGGAAGACTACAATCCTGGGCTCTCCTAAATTCTTCTTTTTCATGAATGGCACATTATATTTGCAAATGTGTTCTAATTGACAAAATGACACAAAGAGGGAGAAGAACAAGCAACCGCAGTATAAATAAAGACACCTCCACTTACTCACAGGAGGAAGCATCCCAAGCATTTTCATAAGAATGAACCTTTCTAATGGCCCCAAGGCTGCTGTAGAATAACAATCGGGTAACAGTAAGGGGAGAATATAACCAAACGATGAAAATCTTCAAGTCTGGGAAGTGTTTACAACTACACAGCATGTGAAAAATTAAAAAAGTGCTTAAACAACTTAGAAAGCGTACAGTACATACCACAGAGAAGGTCTGATAGATTCAGTAGCAGTTGATAAAACAACCTGCTCAGTAAGCCATTCTCATTTTGAGAGCTGTACTGCTTTTTAAATAAATGTTCCAACCAATGTGCTGTTTGTTCTCAAAATTAGACTCCATGCTGAGATGGTGAGCTGCATTCAATTCAGTCATGCTCCCCTGAAAGCCGATGAGTCATCATAGCACTAGAAATCAGTCTCAGTAAGAGCCTTCTAATCCAGTTTGTTACAGTGAAATTGTGTCAATTTTTATATTTCTTTTATGTATTGTTGCTAGATTGAAACTTGCTATGCAACATCTAATAGTGCCAAATCATAACTTACTGAAATATTATATCACAAGTTACTAAATAAAAAATTAAACTTGTGCAAAAAAAAAAAACACAAAACACTTCCCTTACACAGATAATAAACACAGTAATCACATGAAGTGAAAGCTATTTCTCTTCCACCACAGAAGCTGTATCTATAACAAAAGTCTTCATTACTTGAATAGCACAACCATAACTAGTGGGGCTCTAGGTTTAAAAAAAAAAAAAAAAAAAAAAGAAAAAGGACAATTTAAGCTGTGAACCAAAACCTCACAGAGCTTTTGCACTTCAAAAACAGTGACTGTTACTTATTGCAAACTAAACATGTGAGAACATTTTCAGAAAAGCAGAAAAATTGAAGTGTCAGTACAGAACAGATAGTTCATATGCTACAAGCATCTAGCATGCCTAGTCAGACATTTTAATGCTACTTAATACTGCCCATGACAGGAGGAACTACATCTATTTCTTTGGACACTCATCACATTTCCTCCTTATACAGTAGTGACTCAGTTTCAGCTTGCGGATAGCTATGGCTGGTCACTCCTTATCAAGCTTCTTGAAAAGGAAATTCCATGTGCTAAGGCAGGCCTGAGCAAAGGAAGGATCACCTGAACTGAAACAATATTATCCAATGTGCTCACACAAAAGTAAACTTTATCTTAATAGACCTGAAAATGAGCAATAAGAATTAAATCATCCTTTGGCTCTTTCATTTTTAAAACATAGCATATTTTCTTTACAGTTTTCAGTTTAAAAAAAAAAAAAAAACACTTTAAAAAATTCTCACCCAAATAGTAATAATAATGAGTGTGTCAAAAAAGACAAAGTTCTTGAATTCACTGGAAGAGGATAAATACAAGAAATATCATCTGCCACTGAAACATTACGTGTCCTGTCAGCCCCAATGGAAGCATTTAACTTGGATGTCCCCTAACTAGCCAAACTCTACAACCATCAGATTTACTCACCCCTTAGGATTTTTTAAGGATACTTAATTCTGCTGCTACTTCCCTTCATTGGTGGCTGTTAGGCACAATATTTTAAGTAACTCTTTAAATTACATAAGCTAGCTATTCAAAGCAGCATTCCAGACACAGTAGTGAATATGAATAGTAGGAAAGAAGGGTCTCCTGCTCTAACTTGTGCAGCTGGATAAGCCCTACACTTGCTGCATCCTTGGAAACATAAGAGCATATGAGCCCTGCATACTTACGTACTTAGATCCAAAAGCAAGCGGCCAAAACCACAGTAAAGGCACACACTGTCCCAAGTTTTACAGTGGTAGCACACAATATATTAATAACAATCCTCACAGAACTGCAGGCATTTGTCTACAAACTTGTACCTTTTAAATTGTAATGCCTTTCTCATAGCAACAGTTTCTATCAGTCTTTCAAAATGCCTGCTAGGAAGAAAACACAGCCACACCTGGCACATAGGTGGCCACAATGTCAGCATCTATACACGGAATGTGTAACAACTGAGATTTCCTCTTGACAGGATTATAATCTGCATCTCTCTCTACTACATTATGAAATTCCTTGGGATTTAAGCCCCTGAGAATTCTTGACCCCTATTAGAAAAAGCTCACTAAAGCAACAAGTTAAAAAGTAAAGCAATCGATCGCTGAAGTGTCTTTTCCAGGTAGCAACTGTTTCAGTAGCAAGTGATAAAGTTTTAGTAGATAAAGTGGATAAACTTCATCGAGGTTGTAGCTTTTACCACACTCTTAGTTCATTTAGATTTTGTTAGTCATTACTGTATGGAATTCAATTATTTATCTTTAAGCTTTCTTTCTTCCTCAAACAAATACAAGAGACATCCAGACTTCTAAAGGATTTAAATTTCAGCTCGAATGTTTCATTATTTTTTGTATTTCCACTGTAAGATAACAATTTTATAATGCATTCTGTGGCAGGCTTAATAAACCTTTAGAACTCAAAATCAGCAATAGCAGCATTATTGCATTTCCACTGTCAAATGATGGTGGGTTGGTTGGTTGGGGTTTTTTTTGTTTTGGTTTGGTTTTTTTTTCAATTGCCAACATTTAGAACACAAATTCCATGACAGGATATCACTTCTGCAAGTGCCAAAGGAGCCCGATTGCCCTTGTTGCCCCTTTTACCCAGGCAGAGCTCCTGGGGAAGCAGATGGCCAGCTTGCCTGAGTAATAGGACCAGCCACAACTGAGCTATATCTGAGGCTCTATTCAGATCTCCTATTGGTTCAGCCAACAGAAATTTATCAAGGCTCAGATTAACAACTAAAGTAGATGCAGTTTAATCACTTCAGTAAATACCTTCCATGTACTGCAGAGGTAACAAAAGGAATTTTAGCACTTTGCCATATTAAGGAATACTAGGAAAAATATTAATTTTCAGTGAGGCTTTAAAGTGCATTCTGTGTTTGACTTCCTATAGAAAGTAAAAACTGCAAAGCTATTAAAAACATCTTGTATGTTCATAGAGGACACCACAAACTTTGTCATTCATTTCAGACATAAACTGGCGCTTATTTGTTTCACATTAAATAGTTCAAGACCTTTTAGACCTCACAGTAGTAAAAGCTATTTTTATTAACACAGCTAGAAGGCCAACAAAAACTGCAGCAGGATTCCAGGAGCTTGGTTATCGTCCAACTCATTTATTGCATTGCAGGTTGAGAATAGCCCTACAATCCTGCTCAAAAGTGAACACGTGAGCAGTCCCATTCAAGTGAAGCCATCTGTTTACACCAGACAACTTTACAAAAGGGCTTCCCGCAGCGCTAACACTGCTTTTCTGTAGCCCTGATGGGACCACTCTTGTAAATAGCATGCTAGCCAAGCATTTCCTATGTGTTCTTAGCAGTAGCATTAAGCAGTGGCTGCATGGCCAGCTGAGCCAAACCCACTGACTTATCATAGGAAAAAGGGGGCTCTTTCTCTTTCCAACTCCCCTCCTTCTACCACATGATGCCAAAGTTCACTGTTTTTCCCAAACTCTGGTATCTGTCAGACCTTTCCGTATGCTACTCAAAATCACCCGGCCCCCAAGAAATCGCCTAATTCCGTAGTCCTGGTTTAGTTTTCCTCCAGGTTTGTAACTGAAAGCAGGTCACAGAGAAGTCCAATGAGCAGTGGTGCTAGCACAAAGCAAGCAGCAAGGTCTCAAGGCTAGCAGCAACACAGTAATGGGACAATGGAGCAGAGAGGGATGGAGAGTTCCAGGAGCAGCAACCTGTTCACTTGGCTGATAAAACTACACCCTTAGATTACAAGGTATGACAAGGGCTTCATCAGATTGAAATGTTTCCCACTGGTGTTGAGTGATATGAACTTTACACAGTAAGCCTCCTTCTGTATTTCCCCAAACTAAACTCTGTGGTACATTTATCTGAGTTGATAATTTAGCTAATGGTTTCTGAAGATAAAAAACATTACCTAGATTCTAAATATATCACTGAATGTATCAGTTCCTGGGGTATCTTGTGGACTATGACTTTCTTTTTTTAAGAGATGCCACAAAACGCAACTAAAACCCTCATCTTTCTTGCTCCACAAAAGCATGAGCCTGCAATCCCCGTCAAAGCAAGTCTCTGTTGGAATGGACCCCCACACTTTGACTTAACTCAGCAGGGTGTAGTATCATGACCTGCTTGTGCAAGAAAATAATTGGGCAGACACACTGCTGATGTAAACAGTACCCTTTTGCTGAAGATCTGGCTTCTTGATTGTAAAACAAAGGCAACTTATTCATGTCAAAAGCATAAAATAGAAGAGGTCATAAAAGTAGAACAATTTCAGTCAACCCTTATATGTCATTTCATTAATCCAAAACAAAACTTGTAACATTGATCCTTAGATCTCTAATCCACTTTAAGTATTGCAAAACAAAGACAACATTAAAAGCCTCAAAACCAACAGTAAAAGCTTATGGCTTTTAATTCACGAAAGGCTATCCATTCCATTAAACATTTCTATACTTACTCATTAAACTTCATTTTCTTAAACTGTTCTAAAAGTGTGCTGAGTTAAAGAAGCAAAACCAGTTAATAAAATTGACACAGTAATAAGAAAGTGGACTTCACAATGGATCTCAAACAATAAGAAGCAATTAAAAGAAATGTTTTCACTGAATCCTGTTTTCTATCTCTTAGATCAGTACAATGCAGATAATTTCTTTGAAATTAATGGAGTTGAACAGAGTTGACTCAGAAAAAAAAACTTGTTGTTCCTTCATCTAGAGACAGCTCAAGGTATCTTTAAGAATAAAGTATAATTATCAGATTATATAAAGCAGCACTTTACTTTTAAATAATTCGGAAAACAGCTCTGTCCTTTATTTGCCACATTCAGTGCAAGCTATTAAAGAGAAGCTGACAAATCATCTGATTATCATCGCTAATTAGCCACAGTAGAATAAAACCACCAACTTCCTTTTAAATTGATGTCAACCTGTAGATCATTAATTAGAAGGGATCTTTAATGTTTTTCAACAAGGACAGCTTCTACAAAGTGTAATTTCCTTTCAAACATCCAAAGTGTTATATGGTTCCAGCACTTTTTAAGTGGAGCTCTGAAAGAGTAGAAGCAATTACAAACCCCTGCTTAAAAATGCAATTGTACTATCAACATGTAACTGAAAGTTACATATATGCCTATCTGGAGAGATTTCACAAGCTCTTAGATCTAAAAATAAGTATTTTAGGAAAACTGAATAGCATTTGATCCAATATTCATAGAGATAAAATTAATTACCTCTATAATGTGCCTGTTAACTCCTCAACTAAAAATAAGAGTACTCATATTTAGGAAAAAAAACAAAACAAAACAAAAAAACCCACAAAACAACCCCACAAACAAAAAAAAAAAAACCCAAACAAACAAAACACACACACCAAAAAAACATCATTGGGCTTTGATCCAGCCATAATCTAACAGTACAAAAAGGCATATAGAGGGGGAAAGGCTCCAAACACTGTTATTGATTTCACGTCAATCCAAGAAGCCCAAAAGAATTAAGAGGCTTTAATGAAATTGCATTCTACCTTTCCCCCAAATGAATCTTTGCTCATTTCCTGCAAAACACATGGAAAGTAAATCTGGATTAAAGTAGGATTTCATTGCTCAAATTTCCAATCAGGTCAATATATGAAAGAAGGTTTTGGTTTGTCTTACAGGAAAATAGAAGCATCACACACATCACACGCTTATCTTAGATGAAATGTCCTTAGATGCTTTGTCTATTTGTCTTGATTCCTGTAGCTTAATTATTTACTGTAATTCTAGCATTTGGCATAGAACCTAAATCTAACCAGGTGTCATTCAATTACTGCTTTCAATTTGTAACTAGAATTCTGGGGTTTGTCCCATTCTTCACTTTTGCTGATTACTCTGCAAATTTCTGACATGCTTTGCTGAACACAATACAGCAAAGGGGTAAATAATTAAGAAAATTCAACAAATGTACTAAAAGAGGACTACTCATTAAAAAGAACTAAGAAAAAAAATTACTGTCAATGCACAGAAACACCACTCATTAATTAAAATGGGAGAAGATTATAATGTATTTCACTGATAGGTACTTTTAAATTGCTGGCCCTCAGGAAATAAACCAGTTCAGAGCCAGGTAGGTGGACACTCAGTGGATTTTGCGCTTGATTTTGTGTGAGTACATCTCCAAGAGAAACCAAGAAAACTATACTAGTGCAGGATTATGAACACTGCAGCCCACAGGTCATGCACAATACCTGCGAAATTGTATGTCAGGATTGCATTGGCATATTCACTAGCTTTGCTATCCTTTCTCCCTTCTCGTTACTCCCAAATCCTCAGTGCCCAAGGAGAGTCTCACTCAAGGCCTTCAAACACTAGGTCTTGACAGGGGTGTAATCTTACAGACAGGCTTCTGTCATTTACATGTGCACAGCGCTTTATGAGGTTGTATGAATACTGACTCTACTCTGTCGCCTACAGCAATGTCACCATACATCATCCTGTAGACAGATTAAACAGATTTGAGCAAAGGCAATGCCTAACAAATACTGAATCATTGATTTGGAGATTGAGCTATTAAAATGCTTGATGGAAAAGCATGTTTTTCCACACCATTCTGGAAAGAGCCACTGTAGTTTTTCTATATTTCATCTTACCATACCTATTTATTACTGGCCTCACTTCATGCAATGTTCATTGTGATTTCTGAGACATGGTATCACACTATATACATTCATTTTTAGAATAGCCTCCATTCTCAGACTAATAAAGACCTTATAATGGTAACAAATTTTAGTCATACTGGCTTGGAACATATTTAAGCTAATGATTTATCATTAAAGAGATTTAGGATGTAAATCAGATTCAATGCATTAATTTTTATGCTACAGCAAAGTTTTTGCAAAAGTTTTGCCAAGATACATAAAGAATAAACAGCTTCCCTAACAAAAAATTAAATAAAAAATATCTTCTGATCTTGAGCTCAACCACAGAAACTTTCAAAAAAATATCAGTAAACTTTGAGTTATTGAAAAGAGGAGGGAAAAAAAAAATACTAAGAGTCAACCCAGCTGTGATTTTCAGACCTTTTAACTCAATACAGAATCCAGAAATTAAAACTATTAGCATATATGTAGAGAAAAAGACCATTAATGGTGATACATGAATACTATGATTATCAGCAAGGAAAATATACAGCCTGGCTAAGCAATCATTGATCTCATATAATTCATAGCAATGTGAATTTGCCATCTTTGATTCCATACATGAAGCACACTAAAGAAAAAGATCCTCAGAATTACCCACTGGAACAAGGGGTGAGACGGACAACAATTTAAACATTGTAAAACTACACAATAGAGTGAAAACCTGGCCTGCATATAGCAAGTTGGTACTTTGCAATAAATAGCAGCAAAGCCAGAACTTCAGTGTAAGTACATGCAAGCCTGATACCAGCACTGTTTTCTAACTAATTTACTAATTTTGTACTAATTTAACAGAATTGGTGGCAAAAAAAAAAAATTCAAACGTCATTTATTAAATAATTTATATTATTCTGATACTAATACACATTTTCTGGAAGATTGACATCATCTCTGTTGAAAGTAGGTCATCAGGACCTAAGGGGCACCAAAAAGCAACAAAGGAAATTTAAGTGATTTGAAATATACAGGTTACAGAAATATTAACTATAGTAGATTGGTGAAGAATGTTCTTTATGTTTTGTACCTATAAAGAAGAGTACCTTTCTGTTGTAAAGAAAAGCAGGTTTTTATATATGATTTATATATGACTTTATACATATGAATTATTTTATAAAGAAACTAACCTAACAGTTCCTCTGGTGCTGAACCATGAAGAACAGAAAAAAAACCCAAGCGCTTTTAGCTACTAAATCCTCATCAAAAAAAGTCTAGCAGGCCTTCCATGATAGATCAGGTGAGCCCAGTAACAGATACTATGTGGAATATTGCTTGAGTGTGTAGATCGGGTATGCTCTGCAGTAATATTAAAGAGCTCACTGTTCAAATGCAAAGTTGCCCTACTGATCCCATTTGCCCTCTGCTAAACTGCTGAGAGTACAATATCCATCCAGTGGCTCCAGTTTATGACTATGAGCATGAAGAACTTTGAGATTCCTCAAAACAAATATTAACCTTAGTCCCAAGATGCTCCTTCTTGACACCATCTTCACTGAGGTAGTTTTTTCAATTCCAGCTGCAATTTTTTCTTTCAACAGTTACCCCACAGGCAATCAGGCTTATAGAGTAAAGGCTGCAGAACCAGGCCCTGTACCTCTGGCAATTGCATTTTTATTCAGTTTATAAGAGGTGTGTTTAATTCCAGTAAATCCAGAATTGGATAAATCAAGGAAGGATTGTGATACCATCATTTGAGCAAGTGCTCAGGTGAAACAACTTCTAGAAACAACCAGTTTCTATGAGGAACACTCAGGTTCCAAAAAACATCACAGAAGCACCTCTGAAAACTTGAGACTTAGGCAAGATAATATGATTTTCACCATTTTCCTTCTAAGCCTTGGAATTGTTTTCATTATTTATTTTTTTTTAATGAGAGTCTGACATAATCTCAACATTCAAGGAGCTGGAACCTAAGAGTATCAAATATTTCACAATAATAATCACAGTGTGGCCAAGATTGCTCCCCTGAGATTTTACTAGTATCAGTTACCCATTACTAAACTATACTGTTTCATTTGCAGTTATTCTACCCTGAACGCGGGGGAGGCAGGACACAAAACACCATCCAAGTTAAAAACTCTGCACTGCCACTGCCTACCGATGCTAGTTGAAAGCTTCCCTCTGCTTATACTGGCAAGTCATTTACCAGGCACATCCTGAACAGTCAAAAGCGGGTGTAGAGCAAAGAAATAAACTGCAGCTTCCATTCTATCCAAGCTAAAATAATAGTGCATAGCATTAACTCTGCTCAGTGTGACCTCCTTGGCAAGAAGCTTCTGCAGGTCTCCTGCTGCACATTAGCTATCTCCTGTTTCCCTGCTCCCAAGTGCGAGCTGCTAGCAGCAGTTGCCATATAATTACTTGATTCTGTCTAAGGAGCTTAAACTAAGAGTTGAGCAAAGAAAGCAGATTAACAATTTGAACGCATACGTAATGCACAGACAGACACACAACCAGTAAGCCTGCCGGGTCAACACGCGGGACCAAGGAAACACACTTCGGCCACACTTGCTCTAAGAAGCCAGGCTTCATTCCCACCGCAGGGCAGCTGCACCGCGTCCAGAGGGGGCCCGGGCAGAGGCTAGCCGCAGCCACGGGCGGGGGGGACCTCGTCCCGACCACCCCGTCCCCAGCCGGTGGCGGCGGAGCGGCGCCGCGCGCCGGCCGGCCCATCACGTGCGCCCCGGTGTCTCCCGGCAACGGCAAAACCCGGAGGAAAAGTTCTCCCGACTCCCAGTCGGCGCGGGAGAGCGGCTGAGGGGAGCTTATTGTGCTCCAGACTAAGCATCTGCTCCGTGTCGGCAGCCTGCTCCAAGGGGCCGCAGATACCACACGCACGCAGGTCCGTCTACCCATCACACAACCCCCCCCAACCTGTGTACGTGCACCCTGCCACTCCTGAAATACAACGCCAGGCACAACTTCAGTGGCCACCAAACCTGCTCTTGGAACGCAGGTGAACTCTGCTCTGCAAAACCACCCGCACTTCTGTAGCAAGAAGGGCATAAAGATCACAAGGGAAAAAATGCAAAAGCTTCGGGGTGATTCTTTTCCCTCACCTTACCCACAGCCAGTAATCAGTGCAGGAAAAGCTGCCCTCCTGCATCTCTGTACATCTCAGTGTGGAGCACGGAGTTGCAAAGTCTGAGCTCTCCCTCCAATTCTAGCAACATTTGCATGTTGCCGTTCTATACAACCAGGAAAGAAAAGTTTGTACAAACCAGAAAATCAATCAGAAAAAAAAAAAATCCTGGGATAATTTAAAACCAAGGTAAAGCGAATCTAAAGAGCCGGGGGGTGTTTGTAGTGTTTTTTAAGGTGCTACTTTCTTTTCCACAACAGATATCAACACCATCAAATAACTTCTGGAAAGGAAAGGGCCAACTGTCTCCAGTTGGAAAGAGCTCCTGCACCTCTCCCGCTAACCCTCTCCTCTCAGGCACCTTGGTCTTTCTCACAGAAGGCCCCAGGGCAGGGATGTGCTCCTTGCGGTGCAAGTCCCATTCCGGAGAGGCTGCAGCATAGCGCTTACCTTGGCAACTGCCCTGCATTATGCATGCAGTGAACAGTATGAGCAGTTTGCAAGCAGTTGCTGCTCTTCCATCCATCCGATGTTGAGTTTCCATCTGGGCTGGGATGCTCCAGCTCCCTCAAAGCTGGCTCCTCGGCTCCGGGGTGCTGATCTGCACAACAGCAGCACAGGGAGCCTGATGTCTTTTTCTTATCCCGCTAGTTGCAGAAGAAAGGCGTGTTCGCCTGTTGAGGCATCGCGTTTTCTATAAACTCCCACCCTCCAGACATTGCATAAAGCTCTTTATACCCCGCGGCCCCGGAACTAGCATGAGGGAATCAGGCACCGCTCCAGGCCCCGCAGCCACAGGCTGCCGCTGCCCCTCCTTCCACACTTTGCAGGACAGGCAAGATGCTTCTAAGCGCCTGCACTTTGCAGGCTGTATATCACAGTCCATTGGTGCTACACTGAGCGTTTTGATCTACTGATCAGGGGAATTTCAGACTGCAAATGAAACATGTTTAGCATGGTTTTAGCATCCCAAAGGCACGCTCCAAACAAAAAAAAGTATTTTTGACAACTTTGAAAAAGTCACAACACCATCTTACCAATGCAGAGGATAAAGCTTAGAACTTTTTTATCATTATTATTCCTCAAATAAATATTGCAAAAGGAAAACTGTAGGGATGAAAATTACTTCTGCACTTACTTAGCAGGTAAAACCAGACTCATAAAGTACTTTGGCTGTGAATGCTTAAGAATCCAGCAAGAGACACCTTACTCTGGTTCTAACTTTCCAACAGCATGCACAGCACACACTAAATGTCTGCCTGAATTTTACTGCTGACGTTTCAGGAATCATGTGTGTACTAACAAGGGTATAACAGGGCATAGTATCACAGGGTAAAGATAAAGATACCCCAGTACTTCAGGCTGGAATGCAGTCTAAGGAAAAGGGCAAACATTTTGGAGCTTTGCTTGCAGGATCAGAAGCACCATGCATAAACTGTGCGAATTCAAATAATTATTTTGTTTTGTATTAGTCAGAAAGTCTTCCACATAGAAAACTTAGTTATGCCAAGCTGTTCCTTTCTCTGTATGCACACATACATAGATGCGCATGTGACTACTGTGCATACATACCATGGGAGAAAGATGGTATTAATCTTGTAAGTAGCTTTGTCAGACTAATTTCAATGACACCACCTTTATAAATTTCATATACTGTTTACATTAGCTTCCTGCTATGTTCATTATACTGCAATTGGTGTTTGTTGACGCTAAAACAGAGATTAAGTGGTATTTTTAAGCATTAACTCTTCTTTTTGCCATGGACTGCAATTTCAACTAGGGGTAGAGGCGGCTGCATTATTCCTGCAAAAGTTGTGGAGGAACATGTTGTTGCTTATTAGTAAGTTGTGATTTTTCTTCAGGTCCTGTAGGACATTAATCATCTTAAACCTCTCTGTAAAGGTTTTCTATCTATAAAGATAGATGATGGTGGGGGTGAGAAGGGGAAAAAGATGTGGAGCCTAGGCTTTTGCAAGGTTGTGATTTATGCAGGTTCAGGGCTGTTTGGTGTAGTGGTACGACACAGCACCGGGGTCAAGCCACAAGAAACACTGGGGGCAGATCAGAATATTCAATTAGCTTCCTGGCACCTCTGAATCACAAAGAGAGGATAAGATCCCTCCATCACAAGATCCAGAGCTGCTGGGGGAGGGGGGACCTGCCCTCTTCAAATCTCTCTCCGCCCTCCCACCCTCTCTCCTTTCACTGAAGGGGAACAGTGCTTGAAACATTCCTTTCTGCACGGAAGGACTTTTCCTATTGTTGTTTTCTTTGTGTTTCAGTGTTGCCAACTTACTGGAATTCTTGTCGTGGTTTCACAGCAAGGCTCAGGCTGACCAAACGGAACCAGCTGTGCTTGTGTATGGGGCTGCCGCTGCTTTAATCCCCCAATAACGCCAATAGGGAGGGAAGGAAGGGATCCTCAGGGGAGCAAACAGATCCACTCTGTACAGATGGGTGCCTGAAAAGCCAACACACAGACTGATAGTACTTAATTAGAATGGGAATTGTTTAAAGCAGTTCCCACCCCAGCAACATGCAGACAGGGCAAACAGTGCTTGGGAGCTGCAACTCCGGATTGGGAGCTATGTGCACTCTTCTGTCACTTTGTATTTGAGGTGGCCTTTGAGAAGCACCTATCTATGTTTCACTCCCACACAGCTAGCAGCCAGAAGGTGTTTTCCTGCCCCATTCACCATCACCATTTCTACACATCTATTCCCACAGGGTGCTGGGCAAGAGGGATTCTCAAACAGTAATGGTGGAAACACTACTGAGAGTGAGGGGAAGGCCTGCACTGAGCCAGTGGATCAAGCCCTCCCTACCAATTACTCTTCACCCTCAAAAGACATAATTTGCATTCCAAGACAAATGTACTGATCAGCCCAGATGCTTCACTGCTGAAGAATGACAGTCACTAAAAAATTACTATCTTAAGTATACACTAAGGAGCATAGGACAGCGCTGTCTCCATTTACTTAACCTAAAATTTTCTGCTCTCACTTTACCGTGGCACCTCATCATTCAACCAAAGGGACCCTGTGTTTTTGGATACCACCACACAGGACTTCATTAAGACAAGATTTGCAAGATCAGATTCAAAAAGCCTCAAGGATTTCCCATAACTACATCCAAAATCATCCCTGACAGTGTAACTAGACCTCTCCCTCTCAGCTTCTCGTAGGCTAACATGTCATCTGATTGTTTTCTGACTAAACTAGAACTAGGGATTTTTAGTTGACTTCAGATTTAAGAAGATGCAGACTACACCTGTTAGAAGATTAGAGGGGAAAAAACTTAGGCAATGCAGTTATTCACTGAACTCTACTTAAAAATTAAAATACAGTATGGGATTGTTTTCTTGCCTTTTTTTTTCTGTAAGCAAGCAATCAGAAAAGCTTTTAAAGGCATAAATTAGAACAAATAACCACAGCCACACTGTTTAAACATTAAAGTTGCATGCTGAGCACAGAAGTTAAAAATTAAAAGGCTTGATTTTTGACCAGGGTTCAGTTCTAATTTAGTGTCCAAACTCATCCAATTCTTAACATACAGATAGAAACACCAGGGATTGATGTGTGACTAAATAACGATACAAAGCTGATGGCTAAGAAAAAAGGGAAAAAAAAAAAAAAAAAAGACAATACATTCACCTAAAGAAACAGTTGCTCAGATAAATTTGTCTCTTCTAAACTTCTCAGGGCTAGGACAGTTCACAGAGGCTCAGGATCTGCCCAGTACATTATCCAATGAAGCTGTAATTGCCAGTGGCATTTGGTAATCTTGTGGCCAATCTGTCCTTGGATAAACAGAGGTTTTGCCACACAGAAAGCATTTTACATTACAAGCTGTGTTCCAAATTTCACATTTAATTTTCATCATTAAATCCTATGCCTTTATCATAACAAGCTTTTTTATTATTTTTGTTTAAGCATACTAAAGCAAGCCTACCTGTAGCCATGCTCATTTTTTTTTGAGAGAACACTGGTAATGACAAGTCATACAAATCTAAAGATTTTCTCTTTACCTGGGTAATAACATAAGTATTCAACAGCAGCAGTTAATTCTTCAGATTTCATCTCCATCTTTGCTTTTCCACAGTTTCAAGTGTCCAATTTCTTTAACTGAATTTCTGTTTAACAGCAAGCAATAATATTTATGCATGCTAGAGACTTCCTTTCTCAACATGCTATTAATGGCAGGAAGGTCTCTAGAGGTACTACTCTTGAGGTTCTTCTTTCACCTAAAGCCCGATTCGGTTTCCATCTGATTTCAGGGGAGCAAACTCGTTGTCATGGGGGTCCACAGTAGCAGTGTGTATTTGGACTCCACCACTTAATCTTTCCAAATACATGTAGTGCAAGCAGAAGTTTCCATAAACAGAAAAGTCACATTTTAGGGAACTGAGCTGCATCTTGTACAGAGAACCAATATTGATTTCAATTCCACAACATATGGAAGAGAAAAGCATAAACCAGCCCCAGATTCACCAAGTTTCTGAAATAAGTCACATCACATTTCATAGTATCTATAACAGAGTTTTTTGCTAAGGTGGTTATTTTTTCCCAAGGATTTAGAAAGCAAAACCCCCACCTAATCTCAAACTAAGAAAAAGAGGGCCTTAGTTGATATTGCTCCCAAACATCTAAAGCATATTCATAACTAGAGCAGAGATTTCCAGAAGACTGGATCAAAGGTGGATCCCAAGCTCACATGGATGGAAGAAACATTAAACAGAGATGTGACTTGGGCTAGAACAGAAGTCACAGAGTCAGGATTGCACAATGCAGCTGGCACTGTGGCAAGAAGTTTTCTTAAGGTCTCCTGGCTAGTGACACATTACAACTTCTCTCTTTTGACCTGGAATTATATCACTGCCCTGGAACAAGAAGCAGAGTATGGGAAATGTGCACTTTATTTGTAACTGCCACAGAACATTTGAGACTAGCAGAGAGACAGTCATTAAATAAGCTTCCAAACACCCCCTTTGTACTGCACCTACAGAACTGGGCCTGTGATTGAGTTCAACAATAACAGTATAGAGATGAGTTTGTTTACCTGGAAGGCAGAAGAAAGTGGAGAAAGATTCAACAGCATCCAGTTCTCCCCTTGGCACTTTGATCAGCACTGCAAGCCCCTGTGCCCTAACTTTGAGACACAATCACAAAGTAAGGACAAGTATGCTTTACTTCCGCTGTATCTCTAGTTACCAAAGTTCTCAGTACCTGCCTTACTGTAAGCAGACTGCTTTGGCACTTTCGCTATCACTGACAACCAGAGGTTCTAATTTTTGCTTCAGTTCAGTGGCTCTTGAGTAACTGATAAAGATAAAATAGTGAAGGAAAGCCCCTGCCCTCATGTATTGCAGAAACGCAATAGCAAATGAAAGCAGAAAAAGAAAGCCTACCACACTAAGGGGCACTACTTCAGTTCTGCCTAGACCACAGTCTTTTATTATATGATAGGAAGTCACTTCAAGCTTCCTAATTTCCTGATTTAAGACACCTGGGCCTGTTAAGCAAAAGCTGAAGCACTCATTGCTGTAACCAAAGTTGATGAGAGCTGTGCTTTAAAGGTGTGATACCAAGCACTCTGAAACTCTAAGTCCTTGATATCTTAAATTAGGTATAAAAAACCAGACCAAACCCCAAAGGATATTGTAACCACTAAGTCTGTGCATCAATTCCCAATGCACAAAACTAGATAAATCTCTCAGGCACTTTACAGATGAGAACCAGGAAACATTCCGAAAGGAAATGTTATCTTCTGTGTGAAAAGTAAGTAGCATAAAGGTCAGCAGGAAAAAATATACCATCTATCTCAGCTATTGTTACAAGAAAACATAGGTGTGATAAGAGATAACACTAAGTGAACTTAGTATGAGGCAAGATTACTATTCTATGTATCATTCAAGCTAGAATGACCTACAAATTTCTTTTCCTCTCACTTCCCACAGCATTAGTGTAAAAATTTACTTGCCAAATAGGCAACAGTACCTACCATGTGTCATATGTTGAATTATCCATTTTTGTTGGTATACATCCCTATGAATAACAGATTTAAGGTCTGTTCAGGATAAACACCTTTGTAAGTGGGACTCTTACATGCTAAGAACTGCTACATCTCATTCCTCCAACAAGCAGGGTGAAATGCTTGAGAGATGACAAAAGCAGCCTATCAAAAGCACCTGAGAAAAGATAAATAATAAGCCTTCAGATCAGTAGTATTAATAAGAATTTCAGGTCAAATCCAGGGTAATAACAGTAAGTAAATAAGTAAATGAGAATATGGTTTAGCAGTATAGGGATTGCAGGTGACAGATTCTCACAGTTTTAATATGTATTTCAGAGCATCAAAGATTAACCATTGCCTACTTAATAGAAAAGATGAAAATACAGTCTTAGTCGGTTTTGTGAATAAGGCTTCGTGTTTGTTGAAAAAGAGGACTAGGCAGCAATAGGCCTATGAAACAGCCTGAGAACAAAGTTACTCCGTGTATGACCAAAATATAGCTACCCTGCAACACCCTGTGCATGTCAGCCATTAGTTTGTATACTGAGATATTTATAGCATGAATATATTATTAAACAGGAAAATATGAAGAAAATGATAGCTCACGTTAACCCACATTTTAGCAATTCTTAACTGACTGCTAAGGAGCAATACCCAAAATATTTGCTTTGAAAATAGTACCTGATTCACCCAACCTGCAAAACTACTTTGAAAAGGAGAGACCAAACTCATGAATGCATGAGGTCAAAAGGATTACAATAATTAAATAAACCCAACCTCTCTCCTCCTTGGGGGACTTGTTCACAGGAATGAGATGTAAGACAGTTCAGTGAGCACAGACTTTGGTAAGCAGGCTAACCAGCTGGAGAAGTCCACCCTTCCCCCTTTATCCATCTTCCCTCAGAGCTGCAGTATTGCAATTCCCACTACCTTTTGTCCCCTCAGTTGCACAGGTCCTTGAGAGAGTGCTGAGCATTGTGCTTGCCTAACAGCCCAGCACCACAAATGCAGGAGAGAGCCGCAAATGGCAGCAGGGGACACAACACCCTTCAACCAACTTTACTGCTCATGCCAACTCGTCAGATTGCACTTTATAATCAAGGAGGAACAGGATAACATGCCTGGGGAAGCTAGATCCACCTGAGCTACCATCAGAAGAGCATACAATGTTATTTTTATAGCCACTTCATAGAAGAGAGAAATGTTTAGGTGGAAATTTGCCATCAAAATTCAGCCCAGGGGCGTGTTCTGTATTTTGCAACGTGAATTCCTCTTTTCTCTCAGCACTCAGTCTTGCATACAGAAGCTACTATTGTATAATCCAGTTCCGAAATTTAAGATTTTTCCTGATAAGGATACTTCTAAAGACCTCAGGACAGTAAAGGGTATCTCCTGCTGGTTTACTGGTTTGAATACAGAATGATCAATATTGTTCAGGATGAGATCTTAAATTAAACCTTCAGGAAAGCTACTTTTCTGGTGCTTACCTTAAGAAATTTCAGATACGCAACACTTGAGTACAGTTGCACTGCACCATAAACTGAAGGGAATATTCAAGAAACTGGAATACATTCTCTACTCCTTTTTGCCTGAATTTCTACTGGAACAGTAGTTTCTGAGTTTGAAAAACATGTATGAAAACAGCTAGGCAACATACCCTTTGTAATTATTGACGTCTTAGAAGGCTTTGGGGGGGGTTGTTCATTGCTTTTCTTTCCTCCTTAAGATAAACACTTGTGCTTAAGTGCCATTATAAGTCAGAGCCACAAGCTATTAAAGAAAATAGGAGGTTACATACCACATTCACCTAGTTTCTAAAACTCCTTTTGCTCCTTAAGAATGATTGCTTAATGTTTACCCTTTCTATAAAAACTGGAGCTATATCACTTTGTGTCAGGCACTTTAAGAGATACAAATGAAAATGTCCTGGGTCCCCACAATCCTTTGTGGCTGATTAGGTACAGTAGGAGAAGTTGTTTCATTAATTTGAAGACCATGAGCTTGAACCCTCATATTGACCTGAAAGCAATGTTTTATTCATATTGCAGTGTTGTCGTCAAAACTCCATAAATAACTAAAAGGACAAGCCTCAAACCTTAGACCTTTGAATTATGAAGCTGGATACCCAGTTAATTATTGCACAATGGAAAAAGGGGAGTGGGGACTCAGCAGTCCTGATATATTACTATTGCATTTACCTGTGAAAAGCTGATGGGTGATCAAGTACATACCAGTAAGTGTGTCTTTAATTCCCAGAACATTCAGATGATTTCCACACATCACAGTTAAAAGCCTTCTTCTGGATTAAGATAAATAAATAAATAAATAAAACTAGATATTAGGTTAAATTCTAGCTCCATTAGACTAGCAAGGAGAAACTCCAAAGTTCAGTAGTTTCAGCTAAGATTCATCAGCAGTCAGTGACCAGTTCTCCACAGCCATTATTCAAATGAAACACGAGATGCCTGGATCTAGTGCAGGAATAAAATAAGGTATTTTTCAAGAAAAAGATGACAAAATGTCATTGCCAGCACTCTTCCATTTCTGCAGGGTCTTTTTTATGAAAGAGAACTTTAAAGCCATATCTTTCTCTTCGAGCTACAGCGCCAAAAAATATTTGCTGCTCTTCTAACGGATCTTCCATTTGTTTGTTTCTGTTGCTATATCCTCAAGTTGTCTCAGTATGGACCGCATATTCTTCTAAATTGCCTGTTCCTTCCTTACCAATATATTCTTATCTTCCTAATATCTCCTTGCAGGCATTAATCTGCTTCTTTAAAGATTAAGTTACAAGAGACAGCAAATAGGACTGCAAACAAAGAGAATGTAATCAATATGTGCAGAAGTTCTTACTACTCTTCTTATAGCACATCACAATTACTTCTTATGTAAACTGACATACTGATAAAGTTATAGTACAAGATATAAGGTCAGATTCACAACTGTGAAACTGCTGGTTTGAACTAACTTACCAGTATAAAAAAAATCATACAAACTCAGTATGGCTTAGGGTCACCAGATCAGATCCTACTCCAGACCACAAGTGGAGTGCACACCAGGAAGTGATGAAGGTACAACACTATAGCCTGTATATTTTCCTAGGTCCCAGCGATCCCTAGACAGCTATGTATGAGATAGCGCAGTTTGTTGAGTACTTACTATGCCTGTGATGTTTAAATCCCCGTAAACCAGGATTAGGAAAGGACAAAAGGTACTTTAAAGCCACCTGTCATCATCGCACACTCATCCTCAGTTAAACACAGTGAAAGACTAGGGATTTGTGGGCAGTTTTCCATTTTAGTTTGACCTTTAGGTTTTAAAAGTATAATAACCAGGTTAAATCAGAAGAAAACTATTCAAAATATTCTCTTTGGAATTCAGTTAAGGGTTAGAATACAAAAACAAGGGATTTTCCATATTCTAGACTAGCAAAGAGAACCATCATTGGTTTTGAGGTTAAAAAATTTGTCACAACTGAACCACTTCCACAGATATATGATTGCACTCCATGCCCCCAACCATATGCTGCAGAAGATGCCTTTTTTTTCCCATTACAAAAGTAGCTTTCTATAGGTCATATTCCCAAAATCAGGCTAAAGAAACTATCATCCCAGCTCACATTTCACTGTTTCTAAATATAGAGGGCATAAGGATATTTTAAGCAATGTTTTTCATTAAAACTTAGTATCTAGGAGCCTAACCATATTTTTACACTCTTCCATCCAATTAACTCTTCCTCCTAATTTAATCTTTGGGTGCCAAACAAGCATGTAAAATTATTCTCATAATCGTTTAATTACTAAAGCCTGAATAATAACTACACTGGACCTCCCATATTTCCAGTATTTTTAAGTTGTTTAGATATTAATATATACTTTGAGTTTTACACATGGACATGCAGATTCTGAATACAAAATTTAAATGCTATCTTCTGCTCTGGAAAACAGTAATATATTAACTGATGCTTTCAACCCACTTACACAGATTAATGATAAAACCATTCTGCTATCACAGCAACTGCTAGCTAGCCAAGTTCCATCTTCGGCTTTTAAAAATACAAAAGCCAGTAGTACATTTCAAAGAATTATTAGCAGAGTCTAAAAACCAAATAAGCATTTGTAGAGTAAGAAAATTCAGTCCACACACTAAGATTTCATTCTGGTATCAAATCACTACTAGAAAACTGGCTTCGAAGATACAAGGTGATTTACAGGGGTTATAGGAATCAGAGACACTTCTTTCTTTCCTTCCTCTCGCTACTTCTCTTCCATGGCATTCCCCCAGCAGCTGTTGGTCAGGGCACAATCATAAGCAGCCCTTACTACGTGCACTATGTCCACAGGCAACCCAGGAACACAGCTATACTTAACTGAGAATACCTTCATTGGGTTCAATCCATTTTGCATTTGTGAAAAACAAGATCGAACAAAAGTGATATTGACTCAGTGTGCATGGTCAGTGAATTTTACAGAAAAAAAAATGCATAGAATAATCATTTTAGATGATCTGGGGAGAGGAGTAAGGAAGAAGAAAAAAATATGGGTGCATTTTCCAGGGTATCCACCACAGCCCATTCTCCCAGATGTGCTCAGTCTGAACATGCTGTAGACTCTCACATCTCTCACACACAGAGACTCTCATGTCAGATTCCCAAACAGAACCTTTACCCCTGATTTAAAGAGCTACAGGAATTCTGCATTTGTTATATTCTTGATACACTGCTGGCACACTTGCTGAAGCACAAAATCAGCTGACAGCAGCTACTGAGCTTTCTGTACAAAATAGTCCAGAATTTTTAGGGACTTCATCACTCACTATTGCTCTTGTAGCACCTATGTAACTTGTTGCTCAGTTTAGAATCCAGTCACAAAAGGGAGAGGCCAAAATTAAATACAAATCACTATGAACAGTTTGAATACACTAAATATCAGCTTGGTGATTTTACCCAAGAAGATAATAAAATATTCCCTTTTCATTTTAATGTCAGTTGGATCTTTACATCCGCATTCCCCTATTTGCCAAACAAAGCAGAGATCTTTGCTACTGTCACTTGTTTCCTTAAGATAAAAAAAAAAAACATTAGTGAGGAGGATCAGAGGTAAAGTTTTGTGGGCAACGGTAGCATTTACATTTTCAGACTACTGAAGTTTGCAACTCTAATAGGTTGTTGAATTTAGTTTTTGCTTATTTAAACTATCTAATGGAATCCTCTCCGATTTTGACTGGTGATCCTTTTAGTATCTGGTATACAGAGTTTTCCACACAGAATGAATAACAAAAATGAGCCAACAGAATCTTTTCTATCCATTCAATTGCAACATCAGAAAGGAGTTCGAACAAGCCCTATTTTCCTTGAATCTGTGTTATAACTTGCTAGAAGCTGACTCAAATTCTGCATCTAGAGTCTGCTCCTGTTCTCAGCAAATTTCTTCAGGTGAAAAAGGGGGAGAGGGGAGATGGCTGGAAGGAAGCCTGTTTCTTTTAATCTTATCTAAGCACTACTGAAAGGAGTTACAGCTGAAGATAAGGGATGTTGAGTCACATGCCTTTTCTGCCTTACAGTTCTTATTATGTATGGGGAATGATCCCATTTCTACAACACCAATTTTAAGCTACCGCCATTCTAGCATCTTTACAAGAGATGTTCCTGATATGCACAAATATGAAGAGAACCAGACACAGTCATAACATTTGATATTAGTAATATTAGGGCTACCATCTACTGCCACTGCAATGCCAAGTAAAAAAAAAAAAAAAAAAAAAAGAGCCATGCTTGGCCTTTGAAGTGATCTTTACTTCAGCTGCCCCTGCCTAAAAGGGTTTAAGGGGAGGAGGAGAAATTTTTCCTGATCTCTGAAGTGACATTTAACAGACCTGGGAAACAGACTTCGACTATAAGGTTCTACTCAGGAAGGCCTATGGTATGAATGACTTCTAAAAGCAAATACAACAGTAATGCATTCAGTACACTTAACATCTCATTCTTTGATGGAGGACTTCTTCCTTTTTGACTTTACCTTCCTCTTGATAGTAACCATTACCAACAGGGCTGAGATGGACCAAATACCTAACACAGTGAAGACTTTAGTTAAGAAACACAGTGCTCAATCAAAATCCTTGTAAACTTTGCAAATTCCTCCTGCTTGTATTTGGCAAAGTAACTGTCTTAACTATGCCACAGCATGCTTTATATTATACAATGATCAAAACCAGGAGCAAGCAATTCTAGTTAGGCAACCTCACTTTTCTATTATTATTATTTTAAAATCTTTCCACTAGAATTTTATATATTTAAGGTATATATATATATTCAACCCCTGACCAGACTTCTCAAGAGGTTCTCAAGCCAAGAAAACAAGCATGTCTAAGATCCACTGCTTTGCACCACACTAGAAGCACTACAAGCAACAGGCATTGCAGGTATAAGTGGTTGTTGCAATGCCTAGGTCAGGCTTCATGAGCATGCAATAAAAAAAATACTACTGTTTCCTTTAACCTAACCTGCATCATCCATCTTCTCCCAATTCCCAGTTACAGCTTAGAAGCATCATCCCAGAACTCAGCAACCTCTACATAATTCATGGAAGCAAGTTTTGAAACAAATTTTTGCAGCTCTGTCCAACAGCGCCCCCAGCACCTCTTATCTCTAGAAGCCAATGTGAAGCTATCAAAGATGCTCCACGAAGAAATCCACTAATTTGTAAGATACGAACTTGCAGCTGACAAGCAACATAAAATATTGTGTAGTTAGAACACAGAAGGCACAATGCAGATGCTTCAGAAACCTGCTCACAGAAGGTACTTCAACATTCTAATATTCAGTTTACATGTATTTGAAGTAATCTCAATTTAACATAAAGTCTCAGGAACGTAAGAAATCGCGTTTCTTAACTTAAACGGAAATAAAGCTTCTTAACTTTAACTGTGAAGAACATTCCTTCCCAGTTACGTTAGCCTTGTCAGTACTACTGCCTCACTCTTGAAAAGCAGTTTAATTAGGAGAAAAAAAATCCTGAAAACAGAAGCAATAAATGCATGCAATTAAAAGCAGTGGGGGAATGAACAGACTGGCAGACTACCTTTGGATCTCCAAAAAAGACAGGAAAGCTGAGCTTGTAATGTGCTCATTTTGGAAAGATTCTGAAATTAATTTACGTAGTATTATAACTTTATGCACTCCCTTGAACTTGACCATACCTTTCTGACAGTCTTCATTCTCTGAGACAATTCAAAACAAAATTTTAACCATGAAAACATTACAGAATATTTTGAAACAGCATTTTCATTTTAGCTGAATCACTAACAGTCTGAGCCCCATTCACAAACAGAGCTTGGCAAAACTGATTTACTATTACTAGATGTTCCCCACGTCTAAGTAATTTTTTTATCTCCCTGTCTGTCAGGTGGAGATATGACCAATGTAAGGAGATGTAATACAGCCTTAGATATTTATTGTTACATGCAATATCCAAAGCTCAATTAAGAATACCTTTGGAAAGAGAGTGTAGAAATGCTATTTTCAAAAAAAAACACACCTTTTCTGCACTGCAGAACAACTGAAGCTTTTCAAGTGGTTTTCACAAGAGAAGGTTGACGGTCTGTCACACGAGGTTAACTCTAAAAAGGACTAACTTCTCATATAAAGGAAAAGTACATGCAAAGGGCAGTAATACACTATGTGGGCTAAGTTAACTACCAAAGCCTGTATCTCAGGCATTCCAGCAGGCAATGCTATTCATACAGGAGATCTTACACACTACCGCTACCACCCTCACCACCCTTTTTCCTCTACTTCGAGGACAGCTCTGGTAGCCAACACTCCATTACAGGCCCATGCTTGCTCAGCAGTTATTTATGACAACATTCCACAACTCAGGCAGGAGGAAAGATCAACAATTCCCTTCTATATCTATGCAATTTGTAGGTAAAGTATAATGCCCAAACAGGTAATTCTACAGAAAAACCACAACTATATAACCACCACATTACATGGTTTAGCTCTTTTTGAAGTGAAGGCGCTATATTCATAGCAGCGTTACTGCTACATGACAGATCAATTTCCAAAATTTTTTTAAAAGGAAGTGTTTTAGTCGAAGTACTGATATTAACAGCTCTGCTGTACCAGTCATGTCAAAAGCAAAGCTCTGCAGTCAGCAACGCTTCCAAAATGTTCATTCTTGATTCAAGACTGACACCCAGTGGCCGTATCTTTTAACCGCTTTTGGTACGCTGACCTGATTTTTAAGAATTGTGATTCCGGTGAGATTCTACTCCAGGCTGTCAGCCTTCACTTCTAAAAACCACTTGAAAAGCCTCAGTTTTTTTATAGCATACATAGTATAAAAATAGATCGGATCAAAACCCACACTACGTATAAACTTACTTGTTTCCTTAAGAGAATCTAGAAAGTCGCATGTTTTGTAGCAACTATGCAAACGCATTTAACAAGTTTAGAATACCACAGGCTTTAAAAAAACATATAGAATCTAGTCCCACCTCTCTAATCATTATGGATAATAATAGATAATACCAGGAGAGTAGAAATTAGCTTTGATATTAAAGCACTGTGATAGGTTAACTACTTCAGAAATGGGCATCTATTTTATGTATATTTACATAATCCTTTTTACAAGGATTACAGACTGCAAGCATAGTAATAGATTCAAGCGTTACTGCTTAATTAGTGACTGATTTCACTTGATGCAACATTAACATACAATGTTCATGTTCAATGGTTCTAGCCATTGAACTCCGATCTAACACCACGGGCAGTAGTTTTCTTGTGGAGGTAGAATACACAACACATTTAAAATTATCATAGATGGGAAAAAAAATGAGTTTACTTTCTATAGCTTTCTTCTTTTACTCAAAAGCATCAGTACCATAATAGACACCTATGCTGCTTTTGGCTGGGGTAGAGCTAATTTTCCCCATAGTAGCTACTATGCGGCTATGCCTTGGATTTGTGCTGAAAAAGCTGCTGATAATACAGGGAAGTTTTTGTCACTGCTTAGCAGTGCTTACACAGAGTTCAGGTCTTCTCTGCCTCTCACCCCATGCCACCAGAAGCAGGCTGGGTGTGTACAAGAGGCTGGGAGGGGATACAGCCAGGAGAGCTGACCTCAACCAGCCCAAGGGATATCCCACACCATATGGCATCAGGCTCAGCATATAAAGCTGTGAGAGGAAGAAGGAAGGGAGGCACATTCAATGACGGTGTTCATCTTCCCAAGTAACCATTATGCATGATGGAGCCCTACTTTCCTGGGGATGGCTAAACACTTGCCTGGCCATGGGAAGCAGTGAATGAATCCCTTGTTTTGCTTTGCTTGTGCACACGGCTTCTGCTTTACATATTAAATTGTCTTTATCTCACTTTTCTTCTTCCAATTCTCTCCCTGATCCCAGCAGGGTGGCAAGACAGTCACTGGATGTGCGGGGTTCAGTTGCCAGCTGGGATAAACGACCACCACAAGTCTGTTTGACTGGGGGAGCATCATTAAATCTGAGAGACAGGTAAGTCACATAAGTTTGTGAGATACTTCAAAATAAAAAGGCTTATTTTATCCTCCATCAAAGACACAAGCTGTTATGATTTTGACCATGCATGGTGCCTTGACAGACATAACTACATAGAGTTAATTTTTCAGCTTATCCAAAGATGGTATGGAGGAGTTTTGCAGTACTAGCAACAAGTTCCTTCTTTATCATTTGCCCCATCTTTGGTAAATGTTCAGCGGCATGACCCTTCAATACAGCAGAATGATGCAAATATCATTAGACTATCATGACAAGTGCTTATTATTTCACTATCAGCAGTTTAGTAAATGCATTCAAGACCTAAGGCAGCACATACCAGACTAACGGAATAAGGTTCTCCACTAAAAGGTGGGAAAGTATCATCAATCCAGCAAAGTTGTGTTTTATCTCTTAAAACACAACTTTGCTGGAGAAGCATTACTATTTTACCCGCTAAAACACCCGAGAATCACTTCTTTCAGAGATACTAGGTTTCTCATAACCAGTAAAAACTTCAATATCCTGAAAAGTCCAAGACAAAAGTCTCTGAATTTTGAGTCTGAGCTGCAGTTAGTTTTCCTTAGACAGTATATCAGTTTCAAAAATAGTAATAGTATCTTGAAATTATCTGTAATCCTATTTGGAGAGATTATGCAAATTAAATCCTTTCTCAAAATCATTTAAATGGAATGTGAATACCACACATGATGCCAGTTATGAAGTGTGAGTTGCTTAGTCTGAAGTATGTCAGCTTCCCATATGAATAGTAACAGGAGAAAGCAGCAGGGGCACAAATAAGCTACCAGGAGAATTTTCTTTAAAGTGCAAACCACACCATAGTACTCAGAGTCTATAGGATTAAGTGCATGATTTCCAGCGCAGAATCCACAAGAGCTATTGCTGAAGAGATACCCAGCTCAGCAACAGCACAGGATAGCGGTACTGTGGTGGCCTCTATACATTCAAATATCTGCAGGCAGGTCAATCAGATCACCTACTTAAACACAAGCCACTTTGAAACAAGTCATTCAGAGTACCAGTAGCTTTTGTTAATTTTTTTTTTCCATTGCTTTTTAAAAGGCACAGAATAACAGCATGTAGATTTATAAAACACTAGCAGTCACATAACACTGGAGTATAAAATTTAGTATCCATACCATGTATATCTGGTGCAAAATGTTATATTTACTTTTATTCTATGTAAACAGAGTTGCTAGAAGCTTGTTACTAATACCAATAAAGGTGTCAAGATACTTTCTGTGCAGCAGTTACTCTTTTCTGCATTGGGTCCATGTCTGTAGCTGGCAGTGGCTGATACTCTACAAGAGACACGATACAAGCCAGGAGTATATACCTGGGAAAGTGCAAGGACATAAAACTATCCTTTTGTCCTCCCCGTTCTTGAGTAATATACACAGCTGAAAACATATTACCGCTATCCCACATTCAAACAGTAATTACATGTAAAGATAACCCAAATAATTTTGAACCACTAGACTATTTTTATTCAAGCCAAGTATCCTCAACTTCTATAAGCACACAAGCTATTGATATTTTCAAGGCACCTTGCTACTGCTGTGGTATTAAATAATCTCTGCATAGCTCTGGAAACAGGGAACATCTTACTGTCCCCTTTTGATACCCAACAAGGACTCTCTAGCCTGAATTGAGGGAGAAAACACTCCTTTAAGAGTGATGCTGCTATCATTTGCACAAAGAGCATTTGAGAAAGCACTTGAATTACTTGCAAAAATTACTTGCAAATTTTTTTTCATGTCTACACTTCAAAGGTAAAGCAGACACGTTTCACTATGAAGTAAGGCCTTGAAGTACATGCTCCTCTGACTACAGCTGGCAATAATAAGGTTCACACAGCAATTAAAGTATATAAAGTCATGCTAACCTTCAGACTTCTTGTTATATTGTATTTGTAATAATGAAAAAGACGGTGTAGGCAAAACTTCTTCAAGTTTTATTTGCATAAGTTATTTAACATTTGACTTAAGAACTTGCAAACACATGCCATCCCATCTTAAATTCCACTAACATTTAAACTAACAATCATAAGGGTTTATGTATAGATAAAGAAAGAGAATATGTCAGAGCCTTACCAGTTTTTTTCTTCTCTGGCACATGGAGCTAACAAGTCCATGACTCCCTTAATACATCCCTTTGAACTCAGGAGCTTCAGCATGGACAGCTGCAAACCCAACCAATATTAATTTAAAAAAAAAAAAATTACTGAAACAAAAATATCATTGAAACAAACCCCATCATCATTAATAGCTTAGTTTCTAGAGCAATCCTAAGCGCCAGATAAAAAGGTCTACTTGGATTTTTGGTAGGCTAGATACAAAGGATTGCAGAAGAATGTAATTCGACTGGAAGATGTTTACAGAGAATTATTAATGTCCTTCAATAAGCCTGTTCTTACCTAAAGGAACCAGTGTTTTTCTTCATTACAAAAATCCTTGCTGTACTAGCACTGAATGTGTTAACGAATAAGCATTTCAAAACACACATTCCCTCAGCTTCACACCTCAGACTGTATTCTTTCACTCCCGAAGAGCATAGTATAGCTATTATCAGATACTTAAGCAATTTAGTAATCAACTCTGCAGTAGGAACCAAGTCTGTACCGCAGAAAGCCACTAGCCATTTTGTCTCTAGCACTATCTATTGTTTCCACTCCTGTGAAAACATTTCTCTCAGGTTAAATTGCCTTCTGCCTCCCAAACTTGTGAGTTCGAGCTGTTGAGAAGAGCCACGGTGGTTGCCCTCAGAAGAGGAGCTGTATGCAGAAGTACTGCAGCAGCTCCAGCTCGGTGCACCAGCTCACCAGCAAATCCATCAGATTTCGCTCTTAAAGCTCCCGGTTGATCCCTCACGAAACCGGCGGGAACAGCCGTCACTAGCCCGCTCGCCCCTCACATCTGGACGCCTCCCGGCACGCTCCACTGCAGGGCCGTCCTTGCGTGGGCCTATCATGGCGGCGCCCGCCCGGGGCAGCATTAGGAGTTGCAGGGCAAGCTGTGAACCGAGTCCCACCTGCTCGCTTTCCTTGCGAGATAGAAGGCAGTTTAGCTTTTACCAGGGTTCATTTTATTCCCACAGATCCTAACCCACCTTCTCAGCCATCTTCTGTAATGCCTTCACTAAAGTTCTCTAACAGTCAGGCATAAAATCAGGTTCTGAGCTTAAGTTTCAAGACTGAAAAGCAAGATCCAGCTGGCTCAGTGCTCAAAATAATTAATAGACAGGATTTAATGCTGCCTACTGCTGTCTGTTGTATCTGTGCAATACCACTCAGTTGCATTTCATTAAGCTCTCTACTCACCAAGTTGTAATAGACTCCTTCTGCACTAATGTGTACTTACATATTTATGGAGCACGCTACAGACATAGCTAAAGGAAAACACCATTTGAACACCATGTAGAATGGACGAATAGATCAGAGTTCCTCCTAACAGAAGCAATTCTATGCTGTTTACATTCTACAAGTTTTCAATTACAAACATGTTTAAACAAACTCATCTTTTTTAAAACTTCTGAATAAGATAGTTTTGCTAATTTATAAGACTGATTATATAGATTAATTTATGAGACAAGAAAATGGTGTGCAACAGGGTTGATGTTTCACACAGGGCTCACTGATGGGTTTGCTATGGACACCCACTGGCATTCAGATGCCACCAGCCTTCCTGCCAAGCTGTAAATAATGGCACCAGCTCTGTCAGGAGCAGCAATGGCAGCTGCATCCCCAGGGTGGGAGACACAAGGGCACCCCAGCAGGACAGCAGAGCAGGGCCTCACAGCCAGTACCTACTGCCCCCAGCCCAGGGCAACAGGCACCTCTATGGAGACATGATAGAGTCAGTGACCAACATCCCACAGCACCACTAGAGCTAAGACTGATGGCCTCAGGCTAAGCTGATTGGGACAATTAAAGTTTATTAGTGTATTAAGGGCTCTGAGTACTCATTTACTAGCCCAACACTACTATGAGCTCAGAGTCTAATGCATACTTTTATGAGCACTTTCTACAATCTGCAGATCAAAAGATGCAAATTCTGGCATTTATGCAAGCTTAGCATTGCACTGATGTCATGGTTTGAGCCCAGCTGGTAACTTAGTACCACACAGCCATTCGCTTATCAACCACTGACTGATACCCAGCCTGGCCTGAGCAGCAGTCTGGGTCTTCTGGGTAACTGTGGTACGGAATATCCCTTTGACTAGTTAGGGTCAGTGCCCTGTCTCTGTTCCCTCCTCACTTCTTGTGCCCCTCCTCACTTACAGAGCATGAGAGTGAAAAGTCCTTGATAGGGATAAGTGCTACTTAGCAACAACTAAAAGCATTGGTGTGTTATCAGCATTGTTCTCAGACTAAAGCCAAAACACAGCACTGCACCAGCTACTAGGAGGAGAAAAATAACTGTTACAGGTGAACCCAGGACAACTGACAACAATGGTTGCAAGGTAAATGTTTGTGGTTTTATAGCACCATAAATAATTGCCTGTTAGAACGACAAAATCTTATTCCCAATACTAAAAGGATTACAGCTTCAGAACTGCATGGCACTCAACTTTTTCTTCCAAATATCTTATCATTGTAATTTGCAAAATACTGTGTACTACATACAGCAACATGCTTTAACTTGCCAAATATATTTCTAGCAGAGTAATTCCTCTTCCAGTTATCAGACAGTATCTTCTCTAAATGTGCTGGGTGAGATTAAGGCATGTGCTTTTTACTGCAACTCCATCAAAATATTTGAGCTTCCACTTCTGAAAAACATAATTCCTGTATTTAAAAAGGAATAGTGTAAGAGTTTTGTACTGCTAATTACAGTTATCCTGCTGTTGAAAATCAGGCAGGTGGAAGAAAATGGCTGTGCAAAGTACACCTTACAATAGGAAGTAACTGAGATGCAACAGCAAATTCAAAAGAATTACTTGTTTAAGTACATTTACATTGGCACCAATGTAGCAAATAAAATTTTAAGATTTGGTTTAGGTTTCATTTTAAGAGTATTCCTGAGCTAGTTAAATGTTCAATATTATCAAATGTTCAGTCAAATATTTAGTATGTTAAAAGTATATCTGTACCCTCTTATTTATATGCTTTCATTCCCTTGTTAGGCAGAATGCTACAAATACTTTTGAAAATAACTGTTATTCATGTGTAGATGTGTTTACATACTTCGGCTGTAAGGTGGAAAATATCTCCTAGTGAAGGAAACTATAAATGAAAAGAGAACTATTAGAATAAAAATAGAAGTAAGCAGGTATTTTCAAAACAAACCAAAAGTGAATATAGTGATATCACACACAGACAGATTATGAATATTTACTTACCACCAAAAGGCTCAGAGTGAGCTTTTGGCTGCATTGTATATAGACAAAATGGGCAAGTACTGAAGTCAGCCTTCTCCTTTTTGTGCAGTGTTAGGGTTTAAGTTTTCTCACGGCACGTCTGGAAAAATGTTGCAGAAGAGCAATATTAAAAACAGGGGAAATGGAGAGCCAGATTCTTGCCAGCTGCAAAAGAGAAGGCCATGTTTACCACTCCAGTCCCAAAGAATAATTAAAATCCTTGCCATCAAGGACTGTGCTTACATTTTTCCATTGCACAATAAAGCTGATTTGCTTTGATCAGCTCTTTCAGACTGCATGCTGAAGGCTTGTACCAAAACCCAAAGACAAAATCCTGTCCTTTCTGGAATGAATAGTCACGTCACTACCTTTGAATACACGAAGATTTCATTATAGGTTTTTATAAGGCTGCGCTGTTAAGAGATCATTTTCATATACAGCCAATCAGGCTTTGTCACAGAACATAGGTCCACATTAAAAACATTTTAAAACTGCAGCTGCAACAGCTGATAAATAAGAGTCAGTTTCTAAAGATTTACCATACTAAGTTCAACCTGAATCCTGAATTGTCAAATTCACTAGAACACATTTTGCAGTCAAAAGGTGAAGTACAGTTTTCTACTTTATCCTTCTTCAGTTACAACCATCAGTGAAGTTTTGACTTTTTTAAGTTTTCCAGTTCAGTTACTTTGAACTTTTGAACTGTCTTTCCTAAAATTCATATGTGTGATTTAACTTATAGGGCTGTGAACCCTGTTTTTTATAACATTGCTCTTTCATATCAAGATTCAAAATACTGTAAATGGTGTGCTTTCATTATTTTACAAGTTTGAGTCAGGTAGGTTTTTGTTTCTTCTGGGCACTTTGGTCATGTACTGACGTGTGTAGTATAATGAAATAAACAGTCTTGAAATACCATTACAGCATGATGCAGCCAGGTTAAATGGTCAAGACTATCTTGAGGCCGTGAAACACTAGAAGAAGATTGTGTGAAATGTGTGTTATTTTTAACAGTTCACAGCAGACAAGATATGTGCATTATTCACACTGAGGTGGCAAAAAACTGGAAACACATTTCAGAAGCATCATGTCAAGCTCTTTGTGTCAAAAAAAATTACCATCAGAGGAAAGGAAAATCAGAAGCATATTCTGTCTGCTTCATACTACTCAAAAAAACAGACTCCTTGGTTGTTGAGTATTCTTTTAGCATATAGAAATATTCGGATGATGTTTTGCCAGCTATGCTGGTTCATGATTACTCTGTCTCCAGTCCTGCCACAGGCTTGTTGGACAGCTGAAGAAGGACTAGTCAGGGCTCTGTCACATTCTAGTGACATGGTATCATGCTGTCATGGGTTCAGCAGCAGCAGTCATTTTTTCTCCTTCTTGGTAGCTGGTGCAGTGTCGTGTTTTTGATTTTGGCCCTGGGAACAGTGCTGATAACACCAGTGTTTTCAGTTACTGCTTGGTAGTGTTTTGGTCTGCCCAAGGACTTTCTGAGCCTCATGCTATGCCAGGGAGGAGGGGAAGCCGGGAGGAAGCAGAGACAGGACACCTGACCCAAACTGACCAAAGAGGTTATTCCATACCACAGCACATCATGTCCAGGATGTGAAAACGGAGGACAGAGACCCAGAAGGGTGTGGTGGTGCAGTGGGGGGTTCGCTGCTGGGGGTGTACTGGCTGGGTCGGGCTTGGTGAGCAGTTGTATTCTCTTTCTTTGTACTTCTCCTGTCATTTTTATTACTGGTGGTAGCAGCAGTGATTTGTGTTATACTTTAGTTACTAAACTGCTCTTATCCCAACCTGTGCGAGTTGCATTTTTTTTTTTTCGATTCTCCTCCCCATGCCCCTGGGACTGGAGGAAGAAAAAGAGGGGAGTGAGTGAGTGAGTGAGTAAAACTTCATGAGTTTTAGAGGCTTAAACCACGACACATGCTAGAAGACATCGTTAATTGATTTTATCAGAAATTACTCAAGACTTCTCAGTAATGTACTGAATTTTGCTAAAACAATGGATTAATTGGTCACAGTTGAGCCAGACCAGGCTGTAAGAGGCACCCACAGAGCGGATGTACAGATGAAGAATAGAGCACTAGGAAAGATGTTTGGAACTGTCAGGCTTGCTGCTACTTCTGCCCATTGGGAAGTGATAGCGTGGGCTGCTGCTAACAAAAGAGGTCATGCTACACTGTGGCAGCTGGCATCTGTAAACCCTAAATTTTCATTCATTGTCCCTTCCAAGTGGCCTTGCAACCTCCTGCAGCTCTGAAGCTGTCACCACATATGCGACGATAACAGTAGTGACAAAAAGGTGTAATATCACTTTGGTTTCCCTTCTTAACAGCACTTAAACACACTTGCAGAAAGAGTGTATCTTTCTACATGATATCTCTACTCATGGTTCTAAAATGATATGGAATTCCCTCTGGTTGAGTGTAGCCTATTTCGCCGTTGTTTTAAATAGCCATCATATGCCACTTCATTCTGTGAAAAAAATGTTAGGACTCATTTTTCAGATTGAAATGTTGAGATCAGATAGCTGAGAACTCTTGGATTTCAAAGAGTGATGCAAAAAATCTAAAGATCTGGATATGCAGTAATATTTGTGACCTCAGTTTCTGTTGATGCAATTGTAACATAGCCTTTATATTCATTTCAGTATTTGATTCCTGCAAAGATTACCAATCTTAATGCCAACTGTTGTCATGTTGGAAGCATAGGTGAGCTGGGCTCAACTTGGTCAACTAAATACACAAGTCTGTAGAGTCATCTCCCAGAAATGTCTGAGATACTTAAATATGTTTAAATATCAGGTGGACAGAAATGGAATTGTGAAGCATCTGATGTCTAGATTCCTTAAGACAAAGTATGAAACCTTTTTATTCCTTAAAAAAAAAAAAAAGAATTCTAGCAATTAATTTATAATATTTAAATTGCAGGGTGAATGTTCCTTATCATGGTTTTCAAGACGTTTGCTCTATTTTGAAAATGCATAGAGTGTAATGCCATTAGAATGTTAAATAAGCAGTTGCTAAAGTTTGTAGTAAATGAGGCAGGAAAGCTTGCTGTTAATTTTTACCCTTAGGAGTTATGTTACATGCATCAATTCATTTATATTTTACATTGGTAGCATGTATGTTTTGATAAACTGTCACCATAAGAACAGTGCAGGTACTGAGAACATCACAACTTCAGAAGATTGCAAGTCTAGAATCGTACTGTATGGTATGTCACATGCCTGGAATTCTGGTCAGAATAATACCATGCATCCCACAAAACAGGTATAAAAATGTGGAGGCCCCACTAAGCTTTTAAAATTGCACCTGGAAAAAAAAAATCCTAAAAATTGTCCCAAGGGTAACCATCATTCATTAATAAAAGAAAATACCCTGAAGCCAAGAACTTGCTGCTAAACATACAAGCAGAATAGTTCTTAATTAGGGAATTATTGCCAGCTATGTTTTAAGGTAGGAATTAGCAGTAAAAATGAAAGAATTACAATGTTTTGCTTATTGAAGGCACACAATCCCAACCGTAGTCAACATGCTTTTTCTTGCTAGAATTAGATTTTTTCTCAGTATGATTTAGGAGCTATGTGAGATTTATTATATCTATTTCAGTTAAACACCAACTTGTTCATATTCCCTAAAGGGTAAAGAATTGCCTTTTCATTCCTTGCTGTAATAGAAATCTAATATGTCAGTGTAAGCATAGAAAAATAAAAGTGGCTGAAGAGAAATAAGCATCAATTCTTCCCAACCTTGAAAGAAGATTCTTTCTTAGCTGTAACACACATAGCTGTATCTGAACTAGTTTCACCTTAGGTAAGGATGAGCAGCCGTACAATATGCAGATTTGCACTTCAGCCATCCCAGTTCACCAATTTAGCACTAATTATATCTAGCAAAGGTGGAAAATAGAAAACAGAACCATAGCATATGGCTTCAGCATCCACCTGCATTGCCCTACTAGTCCCTCCCACCTATTTAATTTGGAGCCAAAGCTGCATCCTTTCCCCACAGTCGCCTCTGCCTCCTTGGCTGTGACTGTCATAAGTGTGCTGAGCAGGTGGACAATTAAGATGCAAAGGCAGACAGCAGTTAGCACTGGGGCTTCTTAGTGTGCATATAGGTGGAAAATGGTATGTCCGCAGTAAACAAAACAAGCAAAAGTATGTAGGTATGTATTTTTGTGGAGAAGAGCAACTTGTTCAGTATGTTCATTTGTTATGCAAAACCTTTCCAAAGATAGTTGAAGAATTAGGTGACAAACTGCAAATGCCGGTAAAAGATACAGCTTTCTGGATCCATAGCCACCTAGCTTAGATTTTGAAGGCAGCATACTGTGTGCCAGTCCTTGTTCTTTAGCTGTTTCAGGCTTTGAAAGAATCGGTGTGACAGATAAGCCTGGAGAAACTGTACAGCTTTCAGACTGCTCAGTTGTTTTTTGACCTCCTCATGCTGGGCAATCTCACCAGCAACTGATATTTCAGTTGGTCTAGTCCATGGGACAGTAAATATCTTTCTACTCCAGCAGTAGCGGGAATCCCTCATTGCAAGGAGATTCCTTTAGGTCTAAAAGAGATACTACAGACATGGACTGCTATGATGATATTGAAAACATGATGCCTAGTACCAAAAGCTGCCATGCTAATGCAGGACAGATGCACACAGGTATAGGGGTGAAAGATGTGTGATAGTGATCAAAGAAAAGAGTGACCACAAGTGGGCTGGTGTGTAGGGAAGTCTTGTTGGGGTGAGAGCAGTCCTCTTTCGTACATAAACAAGTACGGATAAGGATTTCTGTGTTGAAATGGCTGTGGAGGACTAAACCTAGGATGCATGTGCATAGCCTGGGGAGGAAGAGAGGAGTGGGTGGGAGTTGAGAAGGGGGAGCCAGGACTGCTGTTCTTCCCCTTTCTCTGTGCCTCTGTCTGCTGGCCCCTCTTGACACATGATACTGATTCTCACAGGAGCTTGGAGCCCAACTTCTCCCTTCTTTCCTCACAGAGCATCCGGCACAGGGACAACACAGCTGCCTGGAAGCCCAGGGCAGCATCCTGCATAGCCTCAGAGCCTTCTGCTTCTGAATATCAAGGTAGGAACCTCCTGTCCTCTCAGTGTCTGTGGGCGCCGGAATTCCTTCCCTAAACTAGTAGAAGCCGAGAAAGCTTGCAGATATGGCTGTGTTAGGGACTTCAATGAGATACTCACTTCTGGCAGGCTCATTCTTGTCGCTTAGTTGCCCTTTTGGTATGTGTTGTGCTTTCCTGGGGAGAGCTTTCAGGGAACTGACCATGAAACCTTAGTGGGTCTGGACTGACTTGTCAGTCCCTGAGCAGCCTGTGGGCTGCTCTGGGTGTGCCTGTGAGGCCAGGACAAACATCTGTGCCTGCAGAAGGGAGTCTACCTTGCAGGTAGCTGTGGACCCCTGCTAATTTATTATACCCAGGGCTGCACAGAAGGTACTCCTTGGTCAGCAATTTCTGTCCGTTTCTCTGTAGGACTGCTGAGGACAGAGGGGCTGTGATAGCAAGACATATGCATGATGCTCAGTTCTTAAGTAAAGAGAACAGGGGGAAACTTGTATCTGCTTCTGTACCTCCTTCTCTCTATGCCAGCTCTGGAAAAAGCAGATGTAAAATAGAACCACCCCTGTGAATTACACTTGGGATTCGCACTGCAAGGTTAAGGATTCCGAGAAGGGCTGGTTGTACACCCAACCAGCTACCAGGCAGTGAGAGAAAACTGAAGTGTGTTTGCAAGATGTCTGTCTCTAGTTTGTCATGTGCTAGAACTGCTTGAATGTTTGAATGCTTGAAAATCACCCCAGTATGTCTTTGTTTATTATTTATTACATATTTTGGAAAAGATCTTACCAAAAGAAAGTAAAATCAGCTGGGTTTTAGGGACTATATTTTAAAATGCAGCCTGCTAAGCAACCTGTTGAAGAAAGGTTGCTTAGCAGCAAAATGAAAGCAAAATGAAATAATGTTTTGTGCCCCTCGTACTGCTGTACTTCTGCATTATTATTTGTGTTGTTTAGGAAACAAACCAAACAAATGATGTTCTTCAGATTCTGGTGGCTTTTGTGGATTCTTGAACACCATGCGTTTTTAGCAGAAAATCTCAGGGAAGAAAAAAGATATGGATTGAGAAGAACAAAACCTAAACACATTCTGTCAAATACTGTAGAAAAATATCCCAGCCCAAGTGATCAAGGTGAATATTATCATTTTAAAACAGTGTGGGTTGGTTCCCTCCTCTCCTACCCCTTCCCCTTCTCCGTCCCCTCCCCCCTCCCCCCATTTATAAATGAATAAAATTCATTTGTTCGGATTCTGGACTATGTAGCTAACTTGCCCCTTAAGATATTGCTTATAATCAGCCAGACTCGCCTCATCCTGCACTTTCACATGCCTTATTTTTGCACTTTTATTTTTCTACTCCCATCTTTCTCCTCCCCTTTTGTATATTTCAGAAAAAGCGATTACTCTGGGGCTTTTCTGTGGTATAGCTCATAGCCTGTTACTGTCAATAGCCCATATAGCTCTATACCTGTAGAAGTAATGTCAGTAGTTCAGAAAATTAATATTCTGCAGATCCTACTTTTGAAAACTTCTATGTCACTGTGTCAGTATCAGGGACAAAATCTAGCGCAGTCAAATTAAATTCCAGTGTCTTATTCAGTAAGACTCATTTTCCTGTAGATGACTTCCACCTTCCCAGTCCTCATCCTGGCAGGATATTCAGTGAAATATCAGGCAAGAGGACATAATGAATATATAAAACCACTACAATGTTCCTCATTTTATACTACATGACATAACCTCATCTTCAGTCTCTTATTCCCTGGGGCATCTGTTCTGGAGCAAATTTTTCAGCCTCTATATGCTCTGTCTTCATGAGGGTCTCACATTTGTGATGACAGATGTTTAAAATAATTTCACTCACAATTTTGAAGGGTATACATATAAGGGTAGAGGTAGAATGGAGTTTAGTGTGAAATCACTCCACTCACCTACCTCCCCTGTTTATTCTAGATGAAGACTGCATTCTGGAAATCTCTTTCCTACTGGACAGCTCCGAAAGTGCTAAGGATTATAATCATGAACAGCAGAAAAAATTTGTACTGGAAACAGTAGACAGAATGAAAAGTCTGCAGCTTAGTTCTGGACGTACCCTTAGCTGGAGGATGGCCTTACTACAGTACAGCAGCACTGTTTTCATAGAGCAAACTTTCCATGACTGGAAAGGTCCTGAAGCATTCAAATCCCACCTTGCTCCCATCACCTACATAGGTCATGGCACCTACACAACTTATGCTGTAACTAACCTCACACAACTCTACATGACTGAAGGGACTCCAGGTAGTGTTAAAGTAGCTGTGCTGTTCACTGATGGAGTGGACCATCCGAGAAACCCAGATATTTTTGCAGCTATAGCTGATGCTAAACACCAAGGAATTGTATTTTTCACAATGGGAATGACCAGAGTGGCTGAGGAGGTCAGCAATGCTGCCAAGCTCCGGCTTCTGGCCAGTGTCCCAGCATCCAGGTTTGTTTTCAACCTTCAGGAGAAAGAAGCTGTGAAGAAGGTTGTCAAAGAAATGGTATGTATGAGAAAGAATTTGAAATAGTTATGGGAACATATGTATATGGTCTGATTTCCAATATTTTGGAATGCTTATGCTATTGAAGAAACCTGTACCTTTTACATGTTAAAGTGGCCCACCTGTTAACAAGACCACTGTGCCAAAGTTCAGGTTTTGTTTCTGTCCCCAGAATTCAGGTTTTGCCAGCCAAAATATTTAAAGTTGAAAACCAGATTAAATTTCAAAAGTCTCGTTGTGAAGTTATTTGTATTTCTGTTTTTCCTCCCAATTAAGGTATTTTAAACCCTCTTTCTTAACAAATATAAACAAAAATCTACAACACTTTTTGACATCCCAGTGCTCTCTTCTGTAGCAAGTAGAAATGTGACATTATCTTTTGTACCAAAAATTGCAGCTCTCACAGAAGTGAAAACAAATTTGTAGCCCTTAACAGAAATATGTCAATTTAGATAAAATCTGAACTTGGTGACAGACATCTTTAAATTTCCATGGAAAGCCTACCACATAATCAAGAGGAAATGTTTAAATTGAGCTTGAAGTTTTGCATGGGTGCCTCTTTTCTGCATATGAACTTAATTTATAGAAAATATTCCCTGTCAAGTATAGAGAATACAGTCATCCTCTAGCCTATAGATCTGGTGACACAAGCTGCAGGTGAAGTCCTTATCTGGGCATGCACGGAGATATAAAATACCAGGAGACTCCTGTATCTGGAGACTTCTGCAGTGAAACTGACACCTAAGTGTCATACAGGCTCATACAGGTCTTGAGTATGTATACAAGCTGGCATTCCTGTTTTTCCTTCACTGCAGCAGCCTGCCACTCTGCAGATTGTTACGTTGGTTTCCCTGCATATCACCCTTCCCTTCTTCTCTGGTATTACCGTTGCTTTCAGTATGACAGCAACCACCTCTTGAGTGTCTAAACACTCTTTATTTTACCTATTCCAAACAGGCTATCACAAGTTCCCACTTTTGAGAATATGGGTGTTGTCTGATTTAAATAATGGCTTTGGCATACATGTGTATACATGGGATTTTTAGAGATTTACATTGTGTTGCTGCTCATCAACACATTTATGTCCTCTCAAGAGACTACATCAGTTGTCTAAAGTGGGGGGAATGCATTCCATGTGGGTGTTTCAGCTGTAGAGATCTAAAAAGTAACAGCTAATTCAATGATGATGACTTTATATGATCGCTGTTAAAGCCAAATCTTTTCTAAGGTGTTCTGGCTGTTCTCATTTTGTGTGTTTGCCTGACAGTATGATTAGAACTTCTGATTTTCTCAACTGTAGAGCGTGTATCATTTACTTCTACTAGAGAGCTGCCGCTATTCAGGACTTTGGAAACAATGTAGTTTCTGGGCTCCTATATACCTGCTACAGATACTATGTTGGCTTAGGTCTGTTTACCACTGTAATTTTAGCAAATGACAATGGCCGGACAAGGGGAATCAGTGATTTGTGCAGTCAACTATCTATATTAGAAATTTAATGATTTTAATTAATTTTTAGGATGGAGAGATTGCTAGAATGTTTCTCAGAAATCAAAACTTAATGTTAGCTAATATGTTAATCATGTACTTTAATTAACTAGTTGCTGAAGCAATTTATTTTACAATCTTTCAGTGGCCTTCCTGTAGAGCTGGATTATGACTTTAAGTTTCTAATGTTGTTTTGAATATCTGTCTTTACAGAAAGATCTCTCTGAGGAAGAGGTAAGTTGTTTTGTTTGGGTTTTTTTTCCTGTACAGAACTACTGCTAAATACAGACATTTACACTTATACGGAAACATAATTCAGGAAAACCAATAGTTCAGGAAGCTGGTGAAATACTTAGTCTAGTGGGACTGCCTTCAAGTAAAACATGCTTTTGCATTTGCAGGACAGAGCTTCAATTTGCTATCCTAATATCATTTACTTTCCCTCCCAATTTTCAAAGTTGAAGAAGAACAATGAGTGAGCATTCAGGTTAGCAAGAATTTGCTGATACATCTTTGCACATCATCCAGCAGACTCAGTGGATAGGAAAACATGGCACAGAGCTGAACGTGGTGTGTGTGTCTGGCCCATAAATGCTCTTCCTGATAAGAGTTTTTAAAAAGGAAGGAACTCGAACAAAGCTCAACCATTGCAGTTTTCCAGTTTGTCCACACTGTGTCACCCTGCCTGCAGCCACTGGTAGGGCTGGCTGCCATTTTGGGGGACTGAAGTTGGTATTAACTTTAAAGTTAACTTTCCTTTTAAAGGTGTTAGTCCTACTTGAGGTACAGTTGTCTCAGCCAAAGACTGTTCTGATGAGCAGCTCAAGGAAACTGGTAAATACTCTGAGTGTTTGCAAAACTTAAAGCATTTTATTTTTCATTCATTTCCACTGGCATGTTGATTTTTGACAAAACAAATGATGAAGTAGCAAGACATTCATTGTTATCATTGGAAAACAAATTGTTGCTAATTGTGATATTCAGATAAGAATGATATTTAAACCCTTCACTTTTAGACATCTAGTGGAAGTTTAATAAATAATAAAACAAAATATAGAAACAGCATTCCTTATTCCTCCTCTAAAAATTACCCCAGCTTCTGTAATAATTCTGTATTCTGTAATGGTTTTAAAGTTTCTAAAAGATTCTACAAACCATAATGATGTCTGAGACATGAAAGTAGAGATGGCAGAAGAAAAAGAACAATTATAAACAGTTACACTGAATTGCATTAAATAAATAAAAGTATACAGCCCTAACATGTTTGTTTATAGATCAAGCTAGAGCTAAACTGCAATCTATCCTACATATAGTGAAGTGGAACAAGGATATAAGATGTTCTCTTACCCCATTGTCTTGGCTATCTCTACAATGACTAGTAATCAAACCAAATCTATAGTCATAGGCACAGCACACCAATAAACTGACCTTGTGAATAATTTGGATATAAAGCCTATTACCAAGTTGACTGAAATTTCAGGACTAGGAATGATATGGATTTTTAGATGGAGTGTAGGAAACCACATTCCTCATGAGTGATAAACTGACAGTTAAAAGATTTCTGTAAAATACGTAAATCTAACCATGTCATTACATACAGTAACTTAAAAGCAATGTTCATGTGTTTTTTAACTCTTCTATTAAAATGTTCTGATTTGGACTATTTTCATTCAAAGTGTCCCCAGGCTGCCACCTGTAACTGTGAGAAGGGGGAAAGAGGCCCTCCTGGCCCTGCTGTAAGTAGCTGTCATTTCTCAAATAACTGACAAACATTGTAAATCAAGATTTATTTGATTATTGGATTCTTTTTTTAGGAAATTGTTTGAACCCAAATCCCAAGACAACAAAAGTTGAATGTTCAATACTAGTTACATTGCATGGAAGTGTCACACCAATAGGAAACCCACAGAGAGACCCAAGAATGTCATCAGACACTCCTGAAAAGAACAGTGTGATGTGCTGAGGCTCTCCTTTTAGCCACAGCAGTTCAAAAGGCAGGAAGGTGCAACTTTCCTGTATTAAACAGTAATTCATCTGTTATTTACAATGAGACAACCTGACCAGGTTGATCTAACTAGCCCCCAGTCAAACATTAATATCTGAGAAGCTCTTAAAATGCTCTCAAAAGAGTGAGAGCAAGAGGCTGAAGCAAATATCCTAAGTATACAAAAAGTGTATATATTGTAAAACAAAATTAGTTGACTAACATATCTGAATTTTATTCATTTTATTTCATTGCTTTCAGGGTAAAAAGGGTCGCACTGGTGATGATGGAGCACCAGGCCTGAAAGGAACAAAGGTGATGTGACTTTTCAGGTTCAGGAGAAAGAGTTGGTGCTTCTTTAGTATAAAAAGACTATCCTAATAGTGTCCATGTACTTTCCACCTGTGAGTGTTTAAAACTTCACCTACACCTTTTTGCTATAGTAGAGACTAAGATTCTTTACAAATTAAAAGCTTATATCTAATGTATAAAATCATCAAACGGTAAAAAGAGAGAGCTGGTATGCTGCCTGTGTTGCACTGTCTACTCAGTTAATCAGGACAGCACTATCTTACACTGATTTCACTGACCTTGATGTTGGATTATTCATAGGGGGAGCCAGGTCTCAATGGAATTCCAGGACGAGATGGAATAGAGGTAAGAAAAGATTTTTTATCTTCTCCCATGAGCAGTTAATGTTCCTTCAAAGCAAAACACCTTTTTAAAAAAAAATTAGAATTCAGTTCTGGTTTGCCAGCTAATGATTCATTAACACTAGAAATGAAAACATTATCACTGCTTAAAGAAAAGAAATAATTCCTTCTTATAAGAGTGATCTAGAAAATGCTCTCTAATAATGCATAGTCCCTCCTAAAAAGTGTAAAAAGCTCTGATATGACAATCTAAGAGCATTACAGAAATGGACACTCTGCCTACATCTATTTGGGGTCAGTTGAAATTTTTCATTTGGCAAATAAAGAATCTAGTGTGTCATAGCAATGAAAAAATTGAACAAAATACATATAAGGAAGTAACTGTAGGACCAGCCTCTTACTGCTTATCTCTGAATTCATTCACATGAATCCCTCTATTTTATATTTTCTTATCTATTCACTACATCCTTTTTAATTAGTGACTTTTTTCTTGCTTTCTTATCTTAGCATGTTCCTCACTAAGAAAGAAATATGAACTCTAGTTGATCTGCTTTTACAAGATCAAAATCCCTAAGATCGTTCACACATGAAACAGCATCTATCATGACCAGTAGCTGCAGTATTTAGAGTCATATTGCCATGTTTATCAGAGATCATCTTCAGTATGTGAAATGCTTCTAGAGAGTAGAATGTTAGTAGTGCAAATACTCACATGCTTACATTTGGGTTATATTTCCTCACAACCTGCTTTGCTTTTTTTTTATTTTCTCAGGGGAAATCTGGATATAAAGGAGAGAAGGTACTACTCTTAGTCAGAACTTCTGCTTACACACAGATATTTGATGTTATTATTATTTGTTAGGTATAGTGCTGTATTTGTTATAAATACCAGTAATAAACAATAACATCATCTTACCAGCTGCTGCACAAGCTCTAATTAAAGATATGAGGAAGAAATTCTTTACTGTAAGGGTGGTGAGGCACTGGAATGGGTTGCCCAGGGAAGTTGTGAATGCTCCATCGCTGGCGGTGTTCAAGGCCAGGTTGGACATAGCTTTGGATGACATGGTTTAGTGGGAGGTGTCCCTGCCCATGGCAGGGGAGTTGGAACTAGATGACATTAAGGTCCTTTCCAACCCTAACTATTCTATGATTCTATGTGTTCCTTACAAAATGAACTTACTGCACAAATGCTGTAATATGTCATGAATAGAAGATCATTTAGGTGCCCAACTAAAGCACCCAAAGAATAAGGATGATATGCTTAATATACCTCATAAATATTCCTGTTCCTTTCCAGGGTGAAAGAGGTGAATGTGGAATCCCAGGGATAAAAGGAGACAGAGTAAGTAGCCAAAAGGTTGTTATGCCTTCAGAAAACACAATTAAAACACAGAAAAACCACAGTTTCCTCAGTGACAACCATGATGATACATTTAAGACAAATATTTATTCAAAGGCTGAGGGAAATTTAACATCTGACAGTTTAAGAAAAATGAAGTCAGCAAGGATACCATTTTCAGTAACTTTCTCAGCTCCTTCTATATTTTCATATGATTCCTCTTAGGGCCCAAACCTAAGCTGGTGTATAACAATGCTAAAACTCTGTTTGACTTTAACAGAAGCAGAAGACTTCAAGTAGTAAGCAAAGGAAATAGAGGTGAAAATAAAATCAAGGTTTCTAGGACCAGTCTTCAAGATTTGGTGTGTAATTGCTGTGAATATTTTAAATGAAACAAATATGTTTAATCCTGTATTACTGGTCCTTGATAATTAACTCTGTTTATTCTTACTCTGCATTCTGATTACCACAGTCAATTTTTAAACTATATATTCAACACTTGCTGGCTGCTGAGCTTCTCTTGATTTTACTTCTTACTTTAATGTAGAGATATCTAAGTAAGATACTTTAGTAAAAAGTTCTCTAAAAGTGCTTTTGACCAAATAGAAATATACATAAATGTATCCCTTTTTCCACTTGCCTTTCAGGGTCCAGAAGGTCCAGTAGGCCCCAGAGGAACAAGAGGGCTACAGGTACAAAAAGAAAGGAAACTATAAATCAAACAATACCTGGTTCCCTGGGATTCAAAGCTATGAAATAGTATCATACCACAACCGTCATAGAATGTTTGAGTCACTGAATTCAAGGCATCTAAAATTAAAGTACTTAAACAGCAAAATTAAGAAGAATTTGGAGGACCAGTCTAGACAAATAAATCATCCTTATAATTCATTCAGTCTCAAAGACCACAGCAAATACAGTTCCATACAAACCAAAATCGCTCTTTTCCCATTCAGTGTCTTAACTATTTCTTTATCTCACAGAAGTACATGGAAACACTAGTATTTTTTCATCCCAATACTCCTGGTCTGAAGGCCCAAGCATTAGGATGTTTCTGTAAATCTTGACTATAGATTACCTTTAATTGCATTCAAATAAAGGGAGAGACAAATTTTCTCCCCAAGTTACCAGATCCAGCTCCAAGTAAGCTGAGTAACTGAGTCTATACATGCATCAGAAAGGAAAGTTTCAGTTTTGAAATATTTGTAACTCATATTTTCATGCAGACTGCAGCAAATTAGAAATTGTTTTTCAAGCTGCCATGTTCTAAAAGCTTGAAAAAAATCTCATTAAATCTCTCCTGTTTTAATAGGGTCCACAAGGACAATCTGGAGACCAAGGGCCTGAAGGTCTGCAAGGATCAAAGGCAAGAACTGCATTATTTCTCCTTTCTTAATGTTAAAAGGTATTAATAGTATTAAAATAACCTCACAACAATAATGCTTTTATCCTTATACCCCATACCCTTCATGTAGGGAATGCAGTTTAATGTGACATTCCTAGCAAATCATAAGAAGAAGACCTTTCTTAGAACCTTGTAGAATACAAAGAGTATATGTATACCTTGAAAGTCAGGATACACAAAAAATGAACTTACAACCTGAGTTAAACTGATTTCCGTAGACACGGAAATGTTAAACATAAATGTTATAAGCAGAAATGTTTATTTTTTCATTCTCTGAAAAGGGTGAAAGAGGTCTCCCTGGGCCACCTGGCTTGCCTGGAGAGACTGGAATAGGACTGCCAGGCCCAAAGGTACAAGCATCTCTCATCTTCTATATTACATATATTGGAAGGTAAGAATGAAAACCAAGACAGCTGAGAGACTATACCTGCTGTGATGAGAAAATTTGAGAGCCTCCAAATGCTGGTTTTGTGGTACTGGGAAAGTATTTTGTATGTTGATCAAAACTGCTCAAGGGGAGGAGGGCGGAAAGTACATTTTATGTACTTCAAAGGACTTTTTACAGTAGTTCTTACACTTGGCATAACTAAGCCAAGCAGCATATGCCTGAGTAAAATTCATACATAATCTTACACAAAAAAATATCCTGTGAAAAACAGGCTGATTGGTTTGGATGACTGGCATAAGGAAAAAAGCACTATGATAAAAATACTAACTCCTTGGAAAAGGACAGTAAGTGATACATGACATACTAGGAATATGATGGGAATCATTAGCCATTTGGATTCAACATTATCTTCTCTCAATGCAGAATTGAGGCTGTATCCTAATGCTGTGAAACTGCACCTGTTCAGTGTCTGTTAGGCCTTGTATGCTTTATGGCTGTGAAGACACTCAGATTTTTCTCTGCCATTCCTGTATTCCCCTACATCAATTATTTCAAGCACAGAATGCCCGATGAGTTATTATATGCTATGCACATAAGAATACCTAAGTTAGGCATTTTCAAAACACATCTCTGTTTGAAGGGTGACACCGGTTTGACAGGAAGACCAGGCCCTGTTGGCCCACCCGGAGCTGGTGAGCCAGGACTTACGGTATGTCTATTTTTCATTTGGTGTGAGGGAAACAGGACAGAAAGGAAAAATTCTTAGTGCTTCTGTTGGAAAGGATATATGTGTGTTAAATACCATCTCTTTTCTTTCTTCCCCTAGTTCTCACTCCCATACGTTCTATGCTGTCTGACTTCCGTTTCCCTCGATAAACTGGGAATGTTTCCAGTTCCTTAACTTTTCTAATTACCTTAATCTCTAAAACAGCTAAGCAAAATACCACCTTATGCAAAACCACATACATATTTAAATAAATCTGTTCCTGATAGATTCAAATCTGCATGTGGTTACTTCAAAGTTGACTGCTTTTCAATATCATTAGAACATTAACATCAGCATGGCTTTGAGGGAGAGACTCTGTTTCAACCACTGCAACATTAGAAACAGCCAAACCTAAACAACCTTCTTAAAGATACTCAGATTGCATAGGTGGTCACAGGTAACAATTTGACCAGTATTGCCTTTACAGAAATAACAGTGAGAGAAATTAAAAAATATATATAAATATATATACTTTCAGACTCTATAGTAGTTTTGGCCCTGAAGTCTCTTTCTTCTTTTCCTTCCATTCCTCCTCCTGGTGGCTGTAAACTCAGCCTCTTTGAGGTAATTCAGAAAACAATTACACCAATTTTAAGGTTGCTTTTTTCCAAAGTGTCAGACAGCATCTTTTACTGAGTTGTTTATAATTCAGCCGACTCAAACTTATCTTTGGTTGAAAGACCTCTAGTGCAACCACGAGGGACATTTTGTGCAGTTTTTCCTAAGACAAGGAAAGATAATAATAATTTTGAAAGAGGTGCTCCCGGGAAAAAGAGAAAGATAGTTTGGCAACTGAACTTACTGATCTCATGCCTGATTGAAAATACACCTCTGGAGAGGACGGAGTTCTCGTTAAAGAGCCCACAGAACAGAGCATTACTAATAACGCCAGTGGTAACAATCAAAGTGGGGCAGCAATGCTTCCCAAGTCTCTTCAATAACAGCGTAGAGAAAAGAGCCACTTTGTGGAGTAAAAGGTGCCTGTGGTGTGCATCTTTATTAGTCACAACAGCTGTACTGGTATAATAAGAGAGTCTGATTTTTGAAATATACTAATAGTGTTGGTTTTTTTTTTTTTAAATTTACTTTAAAGTGTATGTGCTTCAGAGGAGTTTTATTTTTATGACTGAATGCAGTGTAACCAAAGAACCAGGCATAATTCTGAAGCTCTCTGCTGAAGAAACAGAAGCATGTTTATGCAGAGCCAAATCTACTGGCATTCTATGGTGTGTGTGTGTAATCTCAAGGAATAAACCAGAGGCAAAAACAAAGATGTAGGAACACACTGTGAAGCAGGCTCAATATGCACAGGTTTTGGACTTCCATTTAGTGAAAGGTTTTAGTTGCCTTACTTGCTCCTTGTGCTCCTATCAGGGCTGCTTTCAAAAAGAGAAAGTCATGTTACTATTCCCTTCACCGATTATAGTCAGATCTCTCTACAGCTACATCTTCTTCATTACTGCTGTCTGTGGTCTTTAATCTGGTTCTCCCTCTCTCATGGTTGTACTGGTAATGTTAATGAGGATTGGTAACAATTTGCGAACCAAACTAAAGCTTAGGGAGTGAAGATTTAGAAAGTATAAGCAATAGGAACTTCAGCTACATTACCTGTGATTCATAAGTAACTAGAAAAGCAAAACTGTCTGCTTTGTTATTGCTGCAGGCCAGAATACTCATCATTTATTCACTGTGAATATCGTATTACTTTATTATTTTTAACAAGTTATAACTACACTAAAATTTAAAGACGTACTTGAAACTGACAATGACATAGAACATGCTGCTTTTGGTTTGAGTGATTAATACATACTCTAAACCATTTTAAACATACATTAACAGGGGCCTCAAGGACCACAAGGTGTTCAAGGAGAAAGAGGTTCACCAGGAGAAGGGCTTCCAGGAGCAAAGGTACAGCAGTTGGAGTTTTAAGACCAGAGCAGCACCATTAAATGCAGGAATCTGAGAAAGTAGCTTCTAACTTAATATTAAAATTTGGCATCAATTAACCCAATATATTTTCATAGAATTCAGTTGTTCCAAACAGGACTTCTAGACACAGCTAGCCTTTGGGGCCTGTAAAGCCAATATTTAATTCACCTGATGCTTGATTTGTGGGATCTGAGCCTGAAAAGGGTTTCAGCTATAAGTTTAAAGCAGCCTCCAGCAACTGACTTCAAATAAAATATTGTACAAATGATTCCTAGGTGAAAAATTTAGCGGTTTATTGATGCTATTTTCTAAATCCTTAGAGATCTTTGCTGTCACTGAAGACAGGCTTCTAAGCTTCTGAAATACCCCAGCCACGGACTTATGAATTTTAGCAAAAGTCTAAATTCAGTTTCTGGGAAAAGAAAGCTGCTGTTACTAATTTTTGGATCCAGCAGAAGTAATGACAGTAGTAGTTGCACCTGCATGGATGGACTCCATGTTTACCCCTTTTGCTGACTGCTGAAAACCAGCTCCCAGGCTAAGTTGTTACTTTGACCTTTGGTTATAGTAACAAAGTGACACAGCCTGTACATGAGCTAAGTAAGTAACTGCTTCATTCATTTTTGTGCATGTGCCAAGGCAATTTCTGTCAGGAAAACGATAAAAAATTGTTTTACAGATGCAGGCCCCAACTGCCTCTTTACTAAAAATCTTAGTATTTTTGCTTAGCACAATACTGTGGTCAGCTAGCAACATAGAATCTTCAAACATCCAGTATATATTTCATGATTATATAAATTATCTAACCTCATTGTTGATGGTTTGCATTTGCTTAGCTGATCTCATGTATAAAAACAAAAAAAAAAATGATTTGAAGAAAATGCATTTAGTGATCACTCCATTACCACTGAAATACCAATTCGTGCGGGAAGAAACACTACAGCTAATGAACAGCAACACAACACACAGTGGGAACAAGTACAGAAGACGAAGAAGAAGAAGAAGAGCAGCAGCATAAAATAATCAAATTGGAATTCTGCCAGCATTACTGGAACTCTTGATTCCATTAAAATGTGCTACTTTTTACTGCCAAATCTAATCTGGCGTCAAGCATGTATCAGCAGAGCCTATGTGTATATCTGGTCTTATTTACAGTGGCCAAGTATGTCAGCCCTCTGGTTTAAACACATTTTAAACAGGTGATTTATTAATCTAAAGTAAATTTTACAGTTGCTTTCTTCTGAACATTTTTACTACAAGCTCACAGTTCAGTAAAAAGGAAAATGAAGGCAGGTGTTCCAGGCCATCAGAAGTAAAGAATGTTATTTTAAACAGAAATCCACATAATGTACTGCAGTCAAAGTTAAAAGGGTGGAATCTGTTACTAGGGAGAGATGAGACCTGTTTGGGACATCACTTCATTGTCTTGGGCGATTCTGTGACAATTTACACAAGCTAACATCTGTCTTTACAAGTTTTATTAGCAAAAGTACAAGAAATCACAATATTTGTGTCCTTATTAGTAGCCTGCATATTCCCCAAGAGTACTGTTTTTGTAAATAAACATTTAGAAAGACAATGACATTTAGAAATAGACAACAATACAGTTTGGCCTGATCTTTATCCTCACAAAATTCTTAGTGAGAACCAGATCCTCATTGCCACACTTTAATGAGATTAACCCATTAGACAAATAAGCAGAATTCAGCTTTGTGTTAGTGTCATTGCTCAGCCCCACTTACATTGAAATTAGTTGTGGTTTTGCCATTCATTTGAGGGAAAGCAGAACAGGGCCTTAAACAGTTGAGGTGGGCAGAAAGATAAAAAAAGAAGCTTGTTTAGCTCTTTCATCAGCAGTTTCAAGCTCATTTGAAAATATGACCTCTTTGGTATCCTGGAAAACAGATTCAGAAGCTATTTTCTGGTTTTTATTTTGCTTTTCATAATGACAGAGCAAACAGTGTCTCTAGTTACTTCAGAGAAAACAGATGTGTGTTTCCACAGTAAACAGCATATCATTTTTTCATGCAGGGAGACCGTGGTTTTGATGGACCAAAAGGCCCTCGTGGACTTCCAGGCATCAGCATAAAAGGCGAAAAGGTGAGCAGTAAATACAACAGGAGGTTAACAAAGTGCCAGTAAGTCTACATAATACAGGGTTGATATTTACAACGAAAAGTGTAATGAGGCAAGGTCCCTGCAATAGGGCCTGGATAATAAGGTGTTTTGTGGACAGATTTATGCCCAACAATATCTCACAACCTATTTTAACATCTCTTCATATTAAAATAAGAAATGTTACAAAAAGCATCTGATTCTGTGGGAAAGTTAAGGTTTAGAAAGGAATAAAGAGACAGCTGTTGTTTGCCACTGAAACAGTAGGGAATAAATGCATATATCATATGAAAGACAAAAGGTCAGATCCCCAACTTCACTGATTAAATCAACATATACTGACACAGGAGCTGTCCCAGATTGTTTCTATATCTTTATGCAACTACGCAATTGTACTTTGTTTGCCAGGGTGAATTTGGTCCTCCAGGTTTACCTGGGCCAGTTGGATTACCTGGAATTGGAATTCAAGGAGAGAAGGTGGAGTTTTCACTTACCCCTCACCCCACATTAAATATATAATAACAGATAATATTTTCTTTTTAATAATTAACTAATCTTTTCAGGGAATGGAGGGCCCAAAAGGACCACCTGGCTCCAGAGGGCTACCGGGACAGGGACTACCTGGGCCAAAGGTTAGGGAGTTCTCTGAACTAAAAGATGCTGTGCTGTTTTTACTGGTTTATTTCCTGATTAAGAAATGCTCTGTCTCTATCCTTATCCTTGTTAAAGTGCTGAACACCAATCTAAGTATTGACATAGTTGCAGGAAATTATTTTCTTTATTAATATTATCAGACTTTACAGCAGATCCTACTCCACTGAAAAGTCTTGATAAACCGATGCGATAGCTATCTAGTTAGGTTTTGGCCTGGTTCACCACAGAACCTTTGATGTACTAGGTATCAGATAGTGAACTGCACTTTGTCCCATACATTTCCATAGAAAGGGTTGTCTGCCTTAAATTTGCAGTTTGATCATATCAAATGCAGATGTAATGAGTCAATTCCAAAAAGTAGTTGCACTTTGCACAGAGCACCACCAAAATTTCAATATCATCTTTTATCCTCACTGTACTGTTTCAATTCCAGAAAGATAATATACATATCTTACAGACCTGCTGCCTACCTTGTTACTTCTGCTGCCTGTTGTCAGACCTGGCTTTGTGTATTTACTGCATCTAGCAGTTAAGAAAACTGTCAGAATAATTTAGCCTTGACTGATTCTCAAAATACAGAATTGTTAATGAAAGATGTCACCCTTGAAGTATTTGGGCTGAAGACGTAAAGTGACTTTCTGGAAGAGGTGACAAAAGTTTTGAATGACTGTAGGCTATTAAAGCTTAGTATAACAGAACTAGAGGTCTGAGCATCAAGGGTTCCTGCTAGGTAAAGTATTTCGCAACATCGGTGATCACCTTTTACATTTTAAGTGATTGTACAGGGGTATACTTCAACACTGATAAAAAGAAAGAGAAGGCTGCATTGTCTGTGGATGTCAGATATGCTTCTAAAATACCAGCTACTTTGGCAGTAAAGGACATATAATTAGAGATTTACAGCATTAATCATTTCCACCAACAGCTTTTTGGTGACAGCTTAAATCATGCTACAGATTCCCAGTCTTTGGACCCAACTGTTCAACACATCATACTAAAGACAAAAATCTTCAAGAATTTAAAGACTAATCTTTCTTTAAATATAAGCACCCAAGAATATGCTTTTATATTTTTCCATTATAATGCTGTTAAAACCCACTACTTTCTACTTCAGGGTGAACAAGGTTTGCCAGGAGAGACTGGAGTGCCCGGAGAAAGAGGCATTGGAGAACCTGGCTCTAAGGTACATTGTTAATAGAGGATTTATTTATTTATTTATTTATTTAAATTTGAAATTTGTTTTCCCTGAGTATCCTTTCTGTAGGCACATAGAAATAGGTTTAGAAATAAAATTTAGGTTCTTTGTCTTCAAAATTTATAGCACAGACTTTCAATAACCTCCAGAAATAAAAACATTTTAAATACCCCAGGTCTGTACAAAAGTAGTGACTGAAAATTTCCACCTTCCTGGCCAGTGCTCAAGTCAAAGTTGTACACAGCTCAGCTAAAGCCCTGTCCAGAATACCATCAAGAGTACTGAACAGTTGCCAGAACTCACAGTTCCCAGTGCAAGCTCAACTACAGCCAGAGCTGGTGAAAAAAAGCACTGAACAGTGGTTATTGTACTGCTTCTTCCCTTTTCATACAGGATAGGATGTTAACAGAGCAGCAGCTACATCCTCGCACCTTCAAATGGGACACAAGCTGCGATACCAGACCGAAAGCACTCTTGCTTAGAGGAGAGGAAACTCCCCTCTAAGCAAGTAACTAGATTATTTGAGTGCCAAAGTGACCAAGATATTAACCAGCCCCTATGTCATTGACAACCATATTAACATAAAATGTGGGACTAGATGAAAAAGTACTTTTGTGATAATAGAAAGGCACAGGGCTACCCTGGATTTGCTTTTGTTTGTTATGGATTTGGGACATGCGTTGGAAAAGGAAAGAAACTCTTCAATTTCTTTCTTTAATTTCACAAAATATGGTAATGCTGAGTGAACATATTTGACCCCAAATGATCCCATTTCATCTAGAATCAGGTCAAGCTCTTGAACCTTACAGAAATAATCAGATAACAATTCTACTGCCATTAATATGTTTGCACTGATATTCACCTGCAAGATGTCAATCATCATGTCACAGTCAGCTCTATCTGATATTTACTTCAATGCTGCCACTTCATGAAATGATGGCATTATTTTTAAGAATGATCTGGAGCATTATTAGCTAATAATATCAATTGCATGGATAAAATGTACAGTTCAAACGATCCGACAATAGGATTGTTCCAGATACGAGAGAGTTGTGTTGATAAAAATCCAGCAAGATTTGGGTTCATACGCATAAATGTTTGCTATAAACACAGTTAAGTGAACTTTTAAAAATAGATTTCTTTGATTCAGAGAAAAAGTAGTACCAAGTCTGCATTTAATAGAAGGACTTACTTTTTATTGATGTCAGGGTGAGCCAGGCCCTTCAGGACTGGCAGGTCTTCCTGGTCTTCCAGGAGAAGATGGAGCCCCAGGACAAAAGGTTGGTTCATCTCTGTCTGCAGCCTACCTGTTTCCCTCCAAGCATTCCTACTGTTCTCCCTGTGCTGATACCCAAACCTAGAAGAGAGGGTGTTCATGGAGAAGGGGAAAAGTAGTACGGGTCGGGGAGGGGGCAGAAATTCTTTAAAACATACTTTTTTAGGTAAAACTTTTTCTTTTTCCTTTTTTTTGGGGGGGGAGGGTAGAAAGGAGAGGGGCATGTCTTATCTTGCTTACAGTTCTGTGGTCTTTTTAGTCCAGAAAGTGCCCTGCAACTCAGAAGGGAAACCATTAGAATGGCTAGAGGCAACCTTTCATAGCCTTCCAATCAGGGTATTTTCCGGTATTCAGAAACTCCACACATTGAAAGATTGCATACATGCTACTTCATGCATTCCACACAGAGTTTTACAATGGTTGCTTCTGAATATGGGAAGAAAATCCTGGGTCCACAGACATCAGTGGGAGTTTTGCCACTGATTCTAGAAGATCAAGTTTTAATGAGCTTATTCAAGTGAATAGAGAGTTGATCTTGCACCATGTCTATACAGTACTCTGAAATGCTGCTTTGGTTTTTCTGTTCGAGGGTGAACCAGGGTTACCTGGTCTTAGAGGTCCTGAAGGTCCTGCAGGGATTGGAATACAGGGGGAAAAGGTGAGAATTGCTTACTAACAGCCCTAACTGTTCTATGACTCAATGATTTTATGTGCACCAGCTACAAGACAGAATTTCACTATCTTTCACTGATATTTACAACTAATTTCAGTTAACATGTTCCCAATATTATTTGGTATGTGATATGTCTTCTCTGTTTTTGTAGGGAGATCAAGGTCAAAGAGGAATACGTGGATTAACGGGACCAACAGGAGTGCCTGGACCTGCTGGAGCTAAAGTAGGTTTATTACCATGTTATGTGTGTGTAATATAGGCACCTAAAGCTGTGTTTTGTTCTAGGTCTTGGAAACAACTGTCCTGGAATGAACTTGCCTCTTAAAAGATAATTAAAATAAAATTCAGCTATGGCTTCACCCAGCAAGGTGCACTGTGATCCCTAAAAACATCTAGAAGCATTTTTAAATAAACTTTGCATTTAACATATTACTTCCCTGACAGCTTGAAAAAAGTTAAGGGACACTAATACTGGTATTTTTATGAGGAGATATTTAGGAAGATAGATGATACATGGCATATACATATGTGACAGCACTTTATTTTCCCTTACACTGACTCATGGCTGATATTTTTTTATGGATTTGGAGCTGCTGTTCAAATACTCAGTACTCACTAAAAGTGAGAGAAGGGCTACTCCAAGTTTGTGTTCCCATTTCATATGAAGTCTTTTGCTATCTGTATACACAAGAGCATGTATTTTCACACACTCTTTAAAATAGGTACTTTACCCCTATCTTCCAGAAGAGATAAAATAGGGGTGAAAAAGTACACTGAAAGAACTAATTATAAAAATCTACTCTAACAGAAAAAGATGTGTTTTCAGTAGACCTGCATAGCTGGGCAGGAAGTCTGCAGTGCTGGATGAGCAGGACCAAGTCTCGAATACATTAGAAGAGGATTTCTAATAACAAACATTTGTTCAGTAACTGAGAAGAACCTCATTTCCATTAAGAAATCAGAATCAACCTTTTTATCAATTCTTCAGGTAGTTAGATTTCACTCCACATAGAAAAGAATATTAGAAATTCTAACAGAATTTTAATGCAATGTTACAAATTATCACATAAATGCTTTCTCTACAAGAGGCTTATGCTCACTTGCAGAAAAATCCACTGGTTTTGCTCTCCTTCACTACAGGGAGAACCTGGTACACCAGGACGTCTTGGAATGCCAGGCCCTCCTGGAAGAGCTGTGCCTGGACCAAAGGTAACACCCACACTCCAGCTCCTAATGCTTATAAGCACAGGGTGAAAACTGTGAAGTAGGCCATGCTATTATTCATGCAAATAATTTCAGCCCTATGAGGTCAACTGAAGATTAACAGAGTTATGAACTGTATCCAGTCAAGTTACCACCATACCCTGGTATTAACTGTATGCCAGCCTGAGATGTGGCCTACCTATGTGCATTTCTTTATTTTAGACAACCTTAGATATCAAAATTCTTTTCTTTCTTCTGCTTTTGGTGGTTTATGCTTGCAATGGCAATAAATAAAATTAGCTATTAATTTTATATATATAAATGTGTATAACAGAAATCCAAACCTACAGTCTGTTGCTGGTGTTTAGTAAGATACATAACTAGAATATATATTTTCTTCATTGCAGGGTGACATTGGGTTACCTGGTCTTGCTGGACCAATTGGAGAACCAGGTTTTGGGCTTCCTGGGGCAAAGGTAGCTCCTAAATTGGTAAACTAATTTCTGTTAGAACTGTGAAATAAGGCAGGATTTCAATAAGCAACAGCAAATAGCCTAGCACGGCCAAGTGTTTGTTCATTACAGTTCTTAATGTGTTTGTTGGACAATGGTGGCAAAGTATAACAATTTGCAGAGCTAGAAAACCATGGATAGTCAATCTTCCAGATTCCTTGAACCATAAGCTTTCATGGCAGGGAACTAGGAGAAAAATTACTGGTTTTAATTAATGAGGAGTGAATACAGAGTGAACACCTGATTTATGTGTTTACAAGAGTCTACCTGTAAAGCACGGTTATTTTTTCTCAGCCAGGCTCCTTTGCTTCATTCCTAATTTTGACACAGGGAAATCCACAGACTCCAAAAAGGTATCAGGACATAGGCCAAACTGGCAATATGAGAAGAGATGCCTTAGATATTGGAAGAAGTATGTCAACAAGTAGCTAATCTCTAAGGACTTCTCTGTAGCACTTCTCTAGTACTGCCTCAGGGCTGCCTAGATTCAACTTTTGTAAGCTGCTCTTCATTCTAGGTGGGTTTTGTTTGAATAGCAAGAAACCTGGGGCATATAAACCTTAGCTTCTCAAAATAAACCGCATCCCTGCCACTTTTCTTTTTTTTTAAACCTAGTGAATGTTATAGTACTTTTGAGTAGTCTTTATCCCTTGCTCTTTGAGTGAGCTGAGCACAGTAACAGAAGCATGAGAGACTTGGAACAATCTCTAGCCCTTTTTGATCAGTTAATGGTTTTCAAGATCCTTATTTTTCTTTCGTCGGGGAAGATGATGATGATGATGATATAATCACATACTTTTCTGGTACAGTTCAGTTAATTCAGAGAACTTCATGTTGTGCTACTTCTGGGGATCCAACAGGCATCCATCAACAGGAAGCAGGTCCTTTGCCAAGAGTTGCAAGTCTCTCTCCCTCAGCCTTAAGCCCCCAGAAGCCTTTGAATTGAGCGGTGCTGCATGATTCTGTGACTACGCTCATCACTTTTTGCTGTCTTTGTCAGTATCAGTGGTTTTGCTGTTGCTTCCCTCACAGACAGATACCTGCACTAAGCTGTAGAAGGCAAACCTCTTACAGTCTCATTTTTAAAATTATTTTTGCATGGGCCTTCGCTTGCTGCTGTTATTTCTACCCATATTTTAGTATCTACAGGGACAAACGCAATCATGATCATCCATCCAGTTGTAACTCTGAGCAACTCACTGCACCATCCAGTATGGCTGGGAGGATTAAAGTCCTCTTAGTTTCCCTGGTAAATCTCTTCCTGAGATACTCCAGTTGTCTGGGTCCATGAAAGGAGCTTAATTGTACATCTCCAATAGGAAGCTCCTGTTATACTCAACAGCTTTAATGAGGTTCTGCAGCATTACAGGAAGATACAGATCTGGAGGAACAAAAGCAGACATGAACCTTGTGATAGAAAACAACAGTTTTAAAATTGGCCACACAAACCACTGTTGTCCTCTGCCCTACATCATTTGTCTCACCACACAAACACAGCATGTGCAGAGCTGTGGAGGTTTCCCAATACTCTGCAGCGGTTTATTTATCTTCAGTAATAAGAATTACATAAAGCAGCTACTGAGTAATTCAGTTCCCATGCTAGACTTTTGGCTGCCTGTCAACTTGGGCTTGTTCCCCCAAAGCTGGAATAATAATAAGCATGATAAAATCAGGGGAAGTGCAACTGAAGTCATTCAAGACAGAGCTCTTGAAAACAATTCATATTAGTGGCTTAGCAGTGAAAGGTCCTGTAAATCCTCAGCACCATTAAATATCCCAGTTTTAGTCCAGGATTAATAACCTACAATAATCATTCAGGTAGTAAAATACATTAGCAGACAGATAAAATCAATGTATAGTATATTTGCCAAAGAAGTTTCCCTTTTGTGGAATATTTCCTGCTAGCAATGGTTTTGGCATTCACCTCATCTGTTTTTCCTGCCTTCACCAGGGTGACAGAGGTCTTCCAGGACCACCTGGGCCCTTTGGGCCAAAAGGAGATGGTTATCCTGGCCCACCTGTAAGTTTATAGACTTTTTTTTAATGTGAATTGGGAACAAATAGGTGCTACACCAAGTGATTGCCTGCATCACTGACATGCTAGGAAAGATTTGCTGCTCTAAAAATCTGAAAAAAGCTCCTTAACTATGGAAATGCATTTCAGCATAGAAGGAAAAAGAAATCTCCCAGTGAAATAGTCCAAGACCTTCTACCTTCTCCACTTCTCCTGATTACACAATGTAACATATTCCAAGTGGGGAATATTTTTTGTTATAGTATCACTGATGTTTCAATCAGTTCTCTCAATGTCTTGATGTAGGATACTATCTTCTGCCCAACCAAACAAAATTTTTTCCCAAACAGGAGAATATACACAGCTAAGCAGCCATGTCCACATACATTCCAGAACCACTAAAAAAGCAATTATTGTCGAAAGAGCCATAAGAGCAAACCACCCTCAGTTCTGTTCATCAGGTTGTTGGAAGTGTGGCAAAGAATTGACCTGCTTTACAGCCCTTTACAGAGGTCTTTACTGGTAAATATGAGGAATCCCTGCAAAAAGGATACAAAAAGAAAAGGTTCCTTCCTCTCACTTCCTTGCACGTGTATGCAGCACTGGCCTCATGTATCTGGTCTGCTCAACAGAGCTCTCCACCAGCCCTGGCAGTTACATGCCTGTGCAGGAAGGAAGTCCCTGGAAGATTGCTGGCTAGAATCAGGGAGTTTGGCAACACACTAGCATTTATCTGTGCTAAAGACAATGGTAAAAAGGCATGCAATTGCCACACTGAGGAATAAAAAACAATTAATGTCAAATGGAAATTGGAATTCAATTTATAATACTTCCTGAGATTTTTGTGCAATCCAATGAAGAATTGCTTCTGCACCTGCCTCTCCAGATCAGCCTCCTCGGTCTCCAAACACATGCAAGCCTCCTGCATGACAAGCAACACACATGCAAATGCCGCTGGCACCACATCTGGCTTATTAGAATGGAATTTAACCATTTGTAGACCACACTGATACCACTAAAAGACAAAATATTCAAGATACTACCATATTAATGTTAACAAAAGCATATAGTCAATATAGCCATAAATTAAATTAATATTCTGTATGTGCATATAATTTCAGGGCTTGCCAGGTCTTCCTGGGATTCCTGGTGAACAAGGCCCAGATGGAGTTGGATTACCGGGACCTAAGGTACAGACTTTAGCTTCTAGAAAAGTAAAACCATGTATGCACTCCACTTCATGCAGATGTAATTTCTACCCATAGGTCACAGTCAGAATGCCTTTTTAATCCAGCTTTAATTTACCTGTCAGTATATAAAAGGTAGATCACATAGAAGATCTTCAAGTTTCATTTCAGATCTCATCCTGATGCTGACTTCAGGGTTATTAGATATATACAGGCAATTGAAGGATTAACTGCAGCTATTTAAATATGCTTAATGTCTCTTAAAATTATTTAGATTGTTTTTCCACTCACCTCAAATTCCTGTCTGAAGGCACTGATAGGAAAAAGCTAGAACAGTGCCAGTGTGAACACATAGTCTGATTCAAATGACAGGCAGGAAGCAAAAACTTTTTCATTTTTGGTTTAGGGAACATGGAGATCATTTTATAATATGGGAATTGTAATTCCCATGTAACTATTGCATAATTGACTGTACATGTCTTGAAGATGTTTTGACCACTGTTTATCCCAAATAACTTTCTTGTCCTGACTGCAATATTCATGGGTTAACATTGTTTAGACTTGCACTGTGCTGTTCAATCATTCTCCTCTCTTTGCCCCATTTAAGTACAACAGATGCTGGTAACTATAGATAAATTAAACTTTGGTGTTCACTACTTATTTTTTAAAGTATTGACTTTCAGGGTGACCCCGGTAGTAGAGGACCAGTTGGTCTCCCAGGTCCCCCAGGAGAAGGCCTGCCAGGACAAAAAGTAAGCCATTTAAACAATTATGTCTCCTATCTTCCAGAATTAATTCCTTTTTTTTACTGTAAAAAGTAAACTAATAATGATCTAATAACCAATATGATGACTAATCCCTGCAAAAAGGACCACAACATAGGCCTGGAAATAACTGTAACTATAAAAAGCAATTTTCACCGTGAAACCTCCCAGATTGGAAACTCTTATACTCCTACAGCTCAGCTTTAGAAGTCTATTAAGACAATGAACTGTTTCAGAATGTAAACATAAATAAACTGAACAAGGTGAAATGCAAAGATTTTTCACCATAATGATGTATTACCTGCACAATGTGGCTTATTGGTCCCAGAGATTCAGTTCACATTGGCATGAAGGCTAGGTCCAGAAGTAAGCAGTGGTTAAGCACTTCCTTGGCCGCTGTTAGTCCCAAGGACTGGCATGTGCACAGGATCCTTACAAATGAGGAAACAGAGAATTTCATGCAGGGATACTGGAATAGGTATAAAATTAATATTGTGCTATGTGGGGTTTAATTGCTTCCTATGAATAACATGGAACTGAAATATTTTCAATGAAGTTCTTTTAAAAACTATCTTATCAACCAGCAACAAGTTTATTTGTAATGCCACGTTAATATGCATCTCTGTAGGTCTTACTGTGTAAGCTTAAATGAGATAAAAGATAACACAACAATAAGAATCCTCTCTTAAATCTTAATTTAGTCCCAATTGTCCCACCAATACAATCCATCCTTCAGTGCAACGTGTATCTCTATCAGAAAGGCTATTCATATTCAATGAGCATAAAGCTCTGAGTGACTTCTTTGAATCGTAAACTGGATTTTAATAATCTGATAAAGGGTAAAAAGAGACTTTGCCAGCTAGAACAATCTTATCCTCACTGCTTATAAAGGGCATCAATTTGGTAGAGGATGGACAGGAAATTACATGCTGGTGTAAATTTATTGTGTATTTTTATTATAAATATTGTATTTAACATATGCAGGGTTTCTCTCTAGGGAGCCGTCGGACGCCCAGGGCCACCAGGCGCTCTGGGACCTCCTGGTGAAGGTATTCAAGGAATTAAGGTAAAAGGACTCAGTGTCTTCAATATTTAACCTGTATTGAGTGGTCAGTCTGAGCAGCACAGCGTTAAGGAGATTTCACATTTTTTCTTTTATGAGGAGAGCCTCAGGTTAGAAAATGAGAAGGAAACATGAGCACCTAGAAAGTATGTTCTGTCACTACTGCTGTAAACAAGAAGCCCAAGGACATGTGTATTGAGGAATGAGGAAGCAGGGACATCTTTTATCAGTAAAACATAGCCTTATAAAATTACAAATGCCATTTCCTCTTCTCCATGTCTCATGCTCACAGAGGCAGTGTGAAGTAGTTAAATAAACTACTACCTATGGTAGAGAAGGAGTCTCTATCCTGAATCTACGTGCAATACCAATTTTTCCCAGATGAGACAGACTCAAGACAGAAATAAGAAAGGAGGAATGATAACAAATAAAATAGGATAGAAAGGGGGAACAGGAGAATTAGAGCTAGTAATGGTAATGGAGTTTTTCAATATATATCCTTACGAAGCATTTGAGAAATGTAAGTTAACTGAATAAGCTGTTCCCTCAAGTGCCTCAAGACACTTGTGAAAATGCAGTTTGAAACATTTTTTCTTTGAAATTTTAAATTAATGCATGATGAATGATTAACACAAAGGATTAATATCACTACCCGGATTATCATCAGGGGGAACAAGGAATTCAAGGAATGCCAGGACCAAGAGGCCCCCCTGGAGAAGGGCTTTGGGGAGAGAAGGTATGATACCTAAATCCGAGATGAAGTCCTAGACTGAAGCCAACATACTAAAAATGTTCATTGCAGTCAGCTCTCATGGAGGGTATGTAAATTCTGTGAAAAAAGAATGGGGATTTGAGAAAACCCCAGTACTTCATGTGATTCACATTTTAATATTTTATACCAGCGTGTCTTTCAGTGTTGCTTATTTTAATATCATGTGAGGTTTATCTTCTACTGCAACTTGATGAAATATTGATATTAGATCTAAAATCAGTGTCTTTATTTTACCTACCCACTTTGGAAAATCTGGGGACTATGGCAATGTTATGAAAATGAGAAATATGGGTTGGAATCAGCTTTTGGATGTGATCATATCAGCTCAGAAAGGCGGTACGAAGTACCATAACCTACTAAAAATCAAAGCAGGAGGCACTAATTAATTCGTTTGTTATTCCAAACACCTTTTCTGGGCCAAAAGGTTTCTCAGAGTGAGCTTGCCATTATTCATTCCAGCTACATGCTTGTCTTTTTTCTCAATTTCCCTACTGTTATCTTATTTTTCTCAGACACAGAAAATAATGGCCATCATACAATATCCCATGAAACAGCTCTGTCTGCATGTACTTGTTTGAGATAGTTTAACGTTTAAACTACATCAGCTATTTTTCCCATTAAAATGCTTAGCCAATACTACAAGTTATTCACAAAATTCACAAATACCAGTTGATTTAAATAAGGTCCGAAAAAGATTTCTAACTCATGTCAGAAACTAAAGGTGAATTCAGCAAGGGCAGCTACAGAGAAGTGTGCAAAGTATAGTAAAAACTGACATGTATCTTCTGTCTGCTTACCAACGTGGTTTTAAAGGGAGATCGAGGAGCTACAGGTGAAAAGGGGAAAAAAGGAGAAAAAGGTGATGTGGGTGACCCTGGATTATCTGGAGAACCTGTGAGTAACTCAGGTTTATCATGTCTGTTTTCTTAAACTGCTTAAAAGTAATGCTGTGTTTTGTGTGCTTGCTGTATAACTACATACAGTCTGAAATACTTCATAAACTGAAAGCATGAAAACTGTTTAAAGCATAGAAAAGACGTTTCCATGCTGAATACCACATTTCCCAGATAAATATCCCATTTCCCACATCTTGAGAAAAATGTGGTCTCTTTCTCAAGGCACTGAAAGACAATTGCCGTGTTTTAAGACAAAACTATGCAATTCTATTCCACGTCTATCAAGTAACTGTAGCTTGGACTTTCTCTCAAAGCTGATGAACAGATGAAGGGAAGCAAAATAGTAACTTCTGATGGGCAGGTCTCCAAAAGCTGGAAAGCAAAATGAGGTGCTCATCTGTTATGACATTTGCATATTATTAAAGCAGGGATACATAAACACCATTGCCATTCTTGCCCTGACACTGAATCTATTATACTCAGATATGATGAAGCAGAACTCTGATCATTCATACCTGGTTTCAGGCAGGTATACAGATAAATACCTCCTTTCTTGGGAAAGGAAACAAACACAACATGGCAGACATGAAAGCTTTGCACAGATTATCCCTTTCTAATGTGAACTGACAAACAGTGATCCAGTGGGAGATTGAGGTCATCCAATTACCATGAAAACCTCACCACCTTAGGAGATTGTAGATACTGCATGCACAAGGTAATACCACAAGAACATGATTTTTCTAGCCAAAGTTCTTATTGGCAAAGTATTATTCTAATAATGGTATTGATGAAGTCATATTCTGAATTACAGTGTTACTAACTAATTGCAGTAGCTTAATTAACAATCACTGTTGCAGGGCAAAACTGGACCAAAAGGAGAGCAAGGCCTAACAGTAAGCAAATTCCATTGCTTAAATCCCACCAGACCCAAATTCAGTGAAGCATGTCAGTGAGTATAAAAATACTACTGAGGTTTATGACAGAAGCTGAGCAGCAGTAGCAAAAGGTTGTATTTGAAACACTGACTCAATGCCAAATGAGTCCTATCATGCACTTCAAAAAATACAACAAATGAATGCTCTAATAATGAAAAACACTTTGTTTGCATGTCACAAAAGCTATCACTTCTCTGAACAGACAGCTCTGGTGGCAGAAGCCTTTTTTTGTGCTGCTGAAAGCTGGGTAACACAGTGGGCCAGATACACCAGGATTCATAAATCCCCGTTCCATTCTATGTTGCACTCTCTTTCATATGCCAGCTCACTACAAGCAATATGCTCCCTGAAACTGGGTCTATTTCTGCACTCCCAGTACATTTAAAAGGCATATGCATTTGTTCAGATGCTAAAATATGAATGGATACTGACTTTAAGTTTTAACAAGAACAAAATAATCACAAAACATTGTTTACAGTAACAGTAGTTAATTGTTTTAGATTGAGGTATTACTGAGATGTCAAGTTAATGATTCTTATATGCCATATAAAGTAGTTCATTGTAAACTGTGGGACTCATGTCAAGCTTGGAAGGTCAGGTTTGAAAGTTAAACAGATTTTGTTGAAAGTCCTTGTAGGATACAGGTTTTCATTAGAGACAAAATTTTTGGTAGTGTTGATATTATACCTATTTTGTAATATGTAAATCGTAAAACCTCTTATATTTTTCATATCCAGAGAGAAGATATAATTAAATTAATTAAAGAGATATGTGGTAAGTACTCAGGAAATTCTTAATTGCAAATTCTATTTTTTTTCTTTGTTACATTTACATTCTTCTCCTTTCCAAAAGGATCCCAAGTCCAGTCATCATGATCTGTTTTTTTCTTATTTTTCCTTTGCAGGTTGCGGTATTAAATGCAAGGAAATTCCTATGGAGCTTGTACTTGTGATTGACAGCTCTGAGAGTGTGGGACCAGAAAATTTTGAGATTATCAAAGACTTTGTAACTGCTTTAGTAGACAGAGTAACAGTAGGCAGAAATGCTACCAGAATTGGCCTGGTATTATACAGTTTAGAAGTTCGGCTAGAATTTGGTCTCAACAAGTATACAACTCAACAGGATGTTAAGCAAGCAATTAGAAAAATGCAATACATGGGAGAAGGCACTTACACAGGAACTGCTATCCGTAAAGCAACCCAGGAAGGATTTTTTGGTGCTCGAACAGGAGTGCGAAAAGTAGCGATTGTGCTAACAGATGGCCAAGCAGACAAAAGAGAAGCTGTAAAACTAGATATTGTTGTTCGAGAGGCTCACGCAGCGAACATCGAAATGTATGCAATAGGAATTGTGAATACTTCAGATCCAACGCAGGCTGAGTTTGTGCGTGAACTAAACCTGATTGCTTCGGATCCAGACAGAGAACACATGTATCTCATTGATGACTTCAATACCCTTCCAGGTGTGTTCATTGCAGTTTTATTCTGCTTTGTATCTGATGCTTCTCAGAACAGGGCAGGGTAAGGGGAATCATTATCTTTGTGGCCATGTTATGTTTTGATGATGATCAGGAATAGTTACAAGGTGTAAAGTAATAGGAAACTAGAGATACAGATTCCTTCCTTTTGAGGAGTTACATTAAAAGGTGATGATACATCACACCAATAGGGGGATGTCATCTGCAGTGTAAGAAAACATTTGTAAAAACTAGATTTCTAAAGCAGAATAAGTGCATTGTAAATCTTCTGGACTGGAAACCAGAATAAAACCATAAATTCTACTTAATCACTTCCATTGGGAAATAACCTATTTTCATTGGGTGATTCGCATGAGTAAGGTAAGCAGTTATTTTCCCACTACCAACTAGTAGTTGTTACTAAGCTCAGATGAATCCCTTTAGGTAAATTCATTGTATTTTGTACCACATAGAGGACTTACAGTCTGGTCAATTTGTGACATATAAAAGACACAGTCTAGAGAACGTGGAATAATCTTAGATGCATATAAAAAATCCAAAGGAATACTGGATTACATGTGCATTACTTACGCATATAATTAATCCAAATTCCACCAAGTACATTGCATTTCTCAGTATGATGACTTTTTTACCTTTTTTTTTTCTTTTTAACAGCTCTGGAATCCAAATTAGTCAACCAATTTTGTGAAGATGAACATGGTACCTTAATATACAACCGTAATGGAAATGGTGCAAGCCTAAGTGGACCATCTTTCCATTCAGTATCTTCAAGTTCTTTACAGTACATACTTCAGAACAACAATGTTAATAGACAATCGCTTTCAGCACAGAAACCTGGAGTATCTGCAGTAGAAAGTCCTCTGAGTCTCGCTGATCTTCCTCAACCATTAGCTCCGGTATGAAAACTCAGCTTTAATGAGCAAAAGTTTTGATATTTGTATATACCTTCTCTGTTGCCTGATGTAACATGTAACTTTCTTTCTACTTTTATACAAGACTGGTATTATAATAGCTTCCTTAACTTGGTATGCTCAGAACTGGTTGTTCCATGTAAGAGTTCTGATGTTGCATGCAGGCAGTTGTCTAATGGCTATAATTTATTCCTGATACTGTTACAAGGATTATTACTCCTGTGTTTAATGCAGTAATATTTGTGCCACAGTGTGAAACATAACATTATTAAAATGCAATTACACTGTAATAACTAAGTCTAAGAATAGTAATTAAACTCAATTGCAGTCTGTATTTTCAAGTTTATAAATAAAATTCTGTAAAAGTCAACTGAAAATCATATGTCCCAGGTTTTAGGATTGACAATTCTCCTGGTTAACCAACCAGGTGAGGTTAAAATCCTGATTCTTAACACTGAAATCAGGGAAGGAAAAACATTAGAAAACTTTTAAATGATGAAGGGCTTGTTCATTTTGAGACATTTCACAATATCTGAAAAATATCTGAAAACTAAATGCTTATTTCAGACCAAAGTACCTCCTGTAGTAATATATGAAACCTATGAAGAGGAACAAAAGGAGGAAAAACAATCATCCTTGCTGACAGTGGACACTGGAGGTACCTTTATCATCATTCATTTCTTCATTTATGGCTGGTCAAAAATCAATGCCTCATTCTGGTTTTTTTTCACCTTCAGCTGTGGTTCTGTTATTGCCATCTAAACCATCATCATCAGATAAAGTGACAACATCAACTCTTTCAACTGCAGGGCTCATACCAAGAACAGGTTCTAGTTTCTCATTTTATTGCCTTTTATCCTAACTTTTCCTAAAGCTTTAAATCAGAGTAATTTTGTTCCACACTCAAGATTTCATGAGGCGAATCTGTGGAACAGAATCTGTCTCAGGATTTTATACGGATCTAGTTGCAGTTTTTGTCTTTCCCAAATTCCAAATCCCACTGCTCCACTTAGAGTAGAAGCAAGATCAACCTGAGACAGAGCTCATAGATGACATAAAAAAAAAAAGAGACCATAGTGCTAAGTAACTGAGGTGGGCCAGTGAGCAGGTAATTTGTCAGCCAAGAAGGGGCAGTCTATGGAGACGGGAGGCTTCATTAAAGACAGAGAAGATAAAAATTTCAGAGTTGAACAGGAAGAATAGATTTCTCATTCACAGGAGAAGCAGGAAAAAATGGCATTTAGTCATTTGAAGGAAAGTATAGTAATTAGCTCACTACTCAAGGGATTATTTTCATGTGAAATGTACAAATGCATTGTGTTCACCATTTGGGGGATTCATACCAGTTCCAGTAATAGTATATTATGATGGGAGCAACAGAAAAGAGCAATAGAAACATTCCCATTTCTTGGGAACATGGGCATAACTATTATTCTGTCTCTGGAAGTAACTTCTATTTTTAAAAAATGGTGTCAAGATACTAGTTTTCAATGCAAAATATTGATGTCACAATATTAAATTTGAAGGAAAAGTATTTTCTGTCTCATGAAATTATTAAAGTGAGTGAGACTAGATTAGGGTCACAGTCCTCTAATGCCTATCTGTAGGAATCGTTAGACCAACAAACTTTAACTAAGTATCTACATAATTACTACCATTGTATAAGTAGCACAACCATCAACAACTAGCACAAAATGAAGACTAAACTTTTATATTCTTCCCACTATACTAGTGCCTCTTCCTCCACACCACAAAGAGAACTAATGTACTGAAGCAATGTACTGCAGAAGGATGATGGTCATACTTGGGGTTTGAAAATAGCAGACGCAACAAGCTTACAGCTCTTCAGCTTACAATTCTGGGTTGCTCACAAGACGGGTTGCTTATGATTAGATTTCAAAAATCAGATTTCAAAACTATAAGATTCGTATTGTTTGCTCTTCTTGTATGTGGAACTATTATAGTATTATTTTTGGAGTTACTAGAACCATGCCAGTAAAGGAATGGTTTACTTGACCTACTAAGATGCACTTTTAACTTGCCTCCAACGCTAACATCTTTAGAAGCAAAAGTGAATCTTAAACTGCTGTATACATTAGCAGAAAAAATAAAATCAAATCAGAGTTTGAAAGTTAAAATCTATGCAACACAATTTGACTCTTACAAACTGAATTTTTCCCATTTTGTTTTTCCTTTACTTCAGACATGGACCTCAGGTGCAAGTTAAGGCTGGATCAAGGGCCATGCCGTGTTTATATCATAAAATGGTACTATGATAAACAAGCCAATGCTTGTGCTCAGTTTTGGTATGGTGGCTGTGATGGGAATGGAAACCGCTTTGAGAGTGAAGAAGAATGTAGAGAGGCTTGCGTATTTTTTGCTAAAGGTAGGAATTTATCTCTACATTAATAAAGAGCAAGTTAAAGATATTGATTGTTTGGGTTTGTTATCAAGTATCCAGCATGGTATGTAAAAAGAAACCCACTGATATAAAGAATATTAACTTTCTGAAGTCGTATGCTCACTGATTAAAAAATACCTACCTATGCAAGATCATTGTAACTCTTTTTGCATAAATCGTATGATGTAGTCCTTACGGAATGAAATAGCAATTTTTAATCAGTATCAGGAGTACAAAATTTCCCTTTTACTTAGATATAGTAAGGCTAGTATAGCATTTGTCATAGTAATTGCCCCTCTTTCACCTAGATCTTTAAATACCACCATTGTATAATCACTAACTATACCTCATTTAAATATTATATATATATATATATGGCTTTTGAAAGCAATCTTTGGTCATTAAAATGATGTAATTTATTTTCTATTACAGGAATCTGATGTTTGGCATGGACACTGCAATGAAGATACCGCTTTTTTAAAGCACAAGTGTTCCCATAAATCCTATTTTAATACTTCAAGCATAAATTGCCGATTTCCAAATTACTTGCAGAGCACTACTCAGAACATACAATAAACATAAATATAAAACAGAAATACAGCAAATGCATCAACCTGTGGCCTGTGTGCTCTCTGGGTCACAAGACAGGGAGGTGGCTCAGCAGCCTACCTTTCCCAACCACATCATAGTTACATTTAGTCCTTTTTTTCTGTAAACTTTCCTCAGTTTCCATTAGCTAGCAAGATACATGACAAATGTAGTTAAAACACATCCACTGATTTAGATGATTGATTACAACAATAGCTGGCATCACTAAATTAGGTTGTTTCATGTCTAAAGTTGTCATTGATGCATTTCTCTTCTGAAAGCCAAGTCAAATTTTTAAATGCATTTTAGTATTTTCATCTTTCTAAAAAACCTCTTAAACTTCTCTTCAAAACATTGAAATTCATCATCAAGTGTATTCTTTATTGCCCATCACTGCCATATTGCTTTTTACCTTTATGTCTGCCTGTATATGATGTATTTCCTTTTACTTGACTTGTAGACTTAAAAGTTTTTTTCTAATAAAACATTTCTGGGTTTACTGCCAGGACAGAGAATGGATAATGGTACTTTTACAGGACTAAAAGCTTATCTGACAGCAAATTACACCTACTGCGTAATGTGCTCCTGATTAGGTAACTGGTTTTCTGACACAGCCCTTAACAAGACTGAACATCTCAGATGAGGCACTCCTGCATATGAAACCCGACAATCTATTTTTGGGTGGGTTTGTAGGGATTTTTTCTGAGCCCATGGCAAGTTCAGCATATCAGCAGCAAAAGATGGAATGTGGCCTCAAGCCAAAAAGCCACTACCTTTCCTACTTCAAGACCCTCAGCAGTGAGCCTGCCTGGACATTGCAAGAAACTGCCTTCCGCATGGGCAGAGGGAGGGAAGAAGGGGTGGCCAGTACCTACAATGTTTTTTGCTTCATGAAGTTTGCATCAACTTCCAGGTGGGTTTCAATGGGTTCCTCACCAATTCAGGGACCAGCTCCAGGAAATGACCTACCATAGTTTCTTCCTATGATTCTTTTTTTTTTTTTTTTTAATTGCTAGGCTACTGCCATTAAAATTCACCTAGATGCAATTTTCAAGTTATTTCAAACAAAAAATACATCACATTTAGTAAAAAAACAACAAAGCCCAGAAACAAGAAACCTCACCAAGAACCAAACACATGACTTAAAGCTGCAATTTACTAAGTAAGTGAGGATTTCACAGGTTTTAGGTTCCCTAACTGTACAGGGAATTGGTGTAACAATCCTCCATGGCAATACAGGTGCTCCCTTGTACCGGACCAAGCTAGGAAGAGAGGAAAACCTGGAACTACTGTATGGAATGTTCCAACGACTCGGAGCATTCCACTCTCCTTCACAGAACGTTCGCAAACGCCGAGGGGCGCTTGGCACTGACGCGGCTGTACCTCCCCTCCGCCAGGCCGCCCGCAAGCACGACGTCCAGAGCGAGGAACGCACAGAACTGTACGGTGACAGGAACCATTCCCTTCTGTCGCCACCGGCGGCCGCTACCTCAGATCAGCGCGCGGGAGAGAGGGCGCCCTCCTCGCGTGCAGCACCGCGGCCAATGCCGATCGCTGAGGGAGCCCGAGACACCACCCCCGTTGCCAGGACGACGCGCGGACTCGGCGGAGGGAAGGCTGCGCCGCTGCGCCCCGCCGCGGTTGGCAGCCATGAGCGCGGTGCTCGACGTGCTGTGGGAGGACAGAGATGTCCGCTTCGACATCTCCCCGCAGTGAGTGCCGTTGCCCTGCTCTCCCCTTGCAGCGGGGCTTCGGGGTCCGTCCGGCAGCTGTCAGTAGGCCAAGCGCTGTCTCTCCAAAGGCTGAGCGCGGCCGCCATTAGTGGCGCGGTGTATGCTGGGAGCTTTCCCAGTATGGCGGCCCGGCGAGGGAGAGGCGATGTTCTGTGAGGGCGGGAAAAAGGTTGTGTGGCCCTTGGGGCTCAGGCGAGTTGTATGGGGAGCTCTTGCTAAGTGGAGTGTAGTCACCGTTTCCAATCTATAAAAGAAAAGGGAAAATAATAAAGGTTGGATACTGGAGGACCGAGGGAAGGGTGTTCTGTTCCTAGCGTTAGCTGGCGCTGAAACAGAAGTGTCTGAGGGCATGGTTCCAGCCGCTGGTAACAGGGCTTGGTGTCGCTGCCGTGGTGTTGGCAGCCTGAACTCACGGAAACGGACAGTGGCAGTGCAGTCTGTGAGCGACCAGAACTGAAGGGCTGTCGCATCCATGTGGCAGCTGTGTTCTGGTTTCAGCTGAGATAGCGTTAATTTTCTTCCTAGTAGCAGGTACAGTGCTGTGGTTTGGTTTTAGTATGAGACACAGTGCTTCCTCACTCCTCCTGGCCCTGACCTCTAATGAGCTCTGAGCTTTGTCTGAGACATGTTTGTGCTCTGGTTTCTGTGGCAAAACCCTGCATAGCTTTTGTAATACGGAGCTACAAATTAGCAGCTGGTTGATGATTTTGGGGGTGGAGGCTGAAAGTGTGCTATCACACTTTATCTTGCTCCTACTCATTTGACCCTACTGACAACATCCTTTGCCTCTTAGACATGCTGCCTGCAGTAATTTTAGAAATATGAAATTGTATCTTGAACGTTTGAGCAGTTGTGTCTTTATTTTATTGTGGAATTGTCATGTAGACAGAGCCTGCTTCCGTATTTAATGCTGATGTTGCTATTCTTGCTACCTCCAGTCTAATGTCTTTTGTGCTGTTCTACTGATGTATTATTGAGTCTTTTGTGTCTTGGTCCTGATCTTCAGTAGTCTCACAATCTCTCATAGAATTCCGCTCCTGATAATGTATTTTATTTCTGTCATGCCAATACACTGAAGAGATTTGGCTGCTTTACACAATGCAATTAAAATACAGCAAAATTTCACATGTACTGAAGTATTTAAGTAGTTAGACCAATTAAATAAATCAGAATAAAACAAACAAACAAAAATAAAAAAACCACAACAAACAAAAACCCAAAACGAACCAACCAAAAAAAAAAAAAGCCCCACACACAATAAAACCAAACCACACCCTTTGTGGATATTTCCTTTGCTGGCATCTGTTCTTTCTCAAGCCTAACTCCATTGCTTACGACCTAAAAGTACAGCAAGGGGCAACAAATTATCCATTAAAAAATGATGTGAATGCAACTTTTTTTATTTTCCCTCCTATTTTTACATGCTTTATACTCCCAATTTTGGGGTATAGTTTGCTTGATCACACTTGTTACAAGCTTACTTATTTACTGTTATAATTGAATGATGATAGTATTAATATTCTTCATATGCCAGATGAAGTGATATTAGTTTCAGGTATATAATGTTGATCTGTGTGTGTGTGCATATGTGTATTTTTTCACTGTACATAAGATGTGCTAAGCAGAAAAAGGAGGAAGAAGAGCAAAGTGGGAAAACAGAAACGGCCTTTTAGAGCATAAATCTAATCTGTTTTTCGTTAGGGGTTCTTTTTCTTCTTTTTTTTTTTTTTTTCTTTTAGACAAATGAAAATGAGATCTGGAGAGGTCCTTATAGACTGCTTAGAGTCTGTTGAAGATACCAAAGGAAACAATGGAGACAGAGGTAACTGCATACTTGGTGAAATTATGAACTTTCTAATATTTAATGTGTATAAGTTCAGGAAAGCCCTGTCTGGTTTCCATTGAACTCAGTAGCAATGGTCTGTTGCAGGTAATAAGTCCTGTCTTTTTCACAGATCTGTCTCCCCTTAGAGTGTTTTCAAATGGGATCTCTTCTTCAAAGTTACAGGAGGGTGATAATATTGTCTCAGAATTTCTTTAGAATTGAAAGCCTTGTAAATATAATCCATTTATAAGCATCATGGTGATCTTTTGCTGTAATCCTGTTTAGTACATAGGTTTTTTGTAACCTAGTTTAAACTGAATCAGTAAGGAATATATATATTTAGTGTGCAAGGGCATGAAGCTGCCAGTGAGCTGAGATGACCCTTTCTGGGGTTGGATGGGTTGCTATACAGGGTACAGAAGTGAAGAAATTTGCATGTGACATAGAGGAGTGAGGTTATTCATGAAGACAGCTGCGATAGACTCACTGCCTTCCCCTTCTCCTCTCCAGAGCAGTTCTGTACTAGTTGTGTCTCTGCATTTTTACCATAGGCAGGTGGATGTGAAATCAGTAACTCTTCTTGGTTTGGTTTAGAGGATTGCTGGTATATATTAGAGGTTGTTCCATCTGTTCCTTGCCGGATTTTCTCTCCGAGCATTCAAGAGAAAAAAAGTGTTGTGATTTTTCTGCTGGGGTGTCCTGTGCTTTTGTTTTTTTTTCCTGTCAAGGGGAAGGAATATTCTGGTGTTTCAAGTCTAGAGGTAATGTACTGCAGAATGGAACATTTAACTGAATTGAAATTCCTCAGTTTAAAAATGCTTACACTCCTTATTCCCAGGTAGACTTCTTGTGACAAATTTGCGGATTATTTGGCGCTCACTGTCATTGCCCAGAGTCAATCTCTGTAAGTATCATCTCCTGTTAAACAACTGAAAAGTTCTTGTTTTCTTTGTGGTGGCATACTGGTATTTCACAACTGTATTGATTACAGTATAGAATAGTAAGGTATAGTTCTGTTGCTCTGTGAAGTGTGAAATAAACTGTTACTAATGAATCTGTTTGTACTCTAGGAACTGTTCTGATAATTCATAGCAAAATATTAATATTCAATATTAGTTTCTCAAAATAGAAGTTGAAGAGTACTTTAGGCATATTTTTCATTTGGCGTAAGTGGGATTATTTTTTCTCAAAAGAAAGAAACGTTTGAGATTCTTTATATCCTATTTGTAATTCTTGTTGCCACCTGTCTACTACTCACATTCTATATTGTCCTACAGTTTTATTCCCCACAAATACCTCCATTTCCAGATTTACTGTTGTAAGCTCTGAACAAGCCTCTAGTTTTAACTGTATGAGTAGCTAACTATTAAATATTTAATTTAATTTGCCCTTACTTTGTGCCCAAATTATTTTAAGTGCTCAGTTCCCAATAGCCAGGCAATACTGAAAACTTGTATTCTGTTCATAACCCAGGGTGGTTGTGGAATGTCCTTCTTTGGAAATATTCAAAACTGAGCAGCCAGATAGAGTTGGTCCTGATTTGACAAAAGCATTAGAGCAGATAACCTGGTACACGAAGGACAAAAGTCCTTTCCAACTTAGATTAGTCTTTGATTTTGTGGTGAGGGCCCAGACCATTAACCACACTGTGTAATTCTCACAAATAGCATTCAAAGCTGTGCTACAAAATTAAGTATTGTACTTTGTTATTTTGACTTATCTTTTCTTGTTCTTAAAACTGTTCTTTTTTTTTTTTCTCCCCTAACTCTTAGCTGTTGGTTACAATTGCATTATAAATATTACTACAAGAACAGCCAACTCAGTAAGTTTCAAAACAAACTTCTTAAACAATGAATTACAGCTTTATTATTTTATACCCATTGCAGTGTATTTCAATAATAATCTGAAAATTTACTTGCAAGAACAGTAATAGAATAATGATGGATGGAAGTTTAGTTTAAAAGTTGAGAGTGTACATTTTTATGGGAGTGTGGGTTTAGTCAGCTTCCTAAGGCAGTAAAACTGGTGTAATCACAGTGGTGATTTCTTCTCCCCTCTAGGTAAGTCAAGCACATGTTGGTTCATCGTGTCTAAATTTAACAAAAGTCTAGATAGGCACTAATTTTGTGTAAGAAAGCTCTTGAACATGTAGCCTGAATTTCATGCAACTGTGAAGCAAAGAAGGGGATATTATGTAGGTTCCCCTGGGGAGCTACATAGTAACAAACACAAAAATACTGTTTCAGTCATAATATTGCAATTATATAGCAGGCAGGCTTCATAATTCTACTGTTGGTGGAATTGCTACTTTCTCAAACAAAAAACCCTAGTTCAGTTGAAGACAGCAGTAGGGCAGTGGTAGAATCAGGATTACATATTCAGATATACTGTTCTGAAAAAGAATTTTAAAAATATGTCAAGATTATTTATGTCAAGTACAGTCAAGCTAATATATTGTCAAAATGATAAATTTCATCTCTTCCTTACAGAAATTACGAGGGCAGACAGAAGCTCTGTATATATTGACTAAATGTAACAATACCCGGTTTGAGTTCATATTTACCAATGTTGTCCCTGGGAGTCCCAGACTCTTCACTTCCGTTATTGCTGTGCACAGGTAGCATACTTAAAATAGTGTTTGTTCATTTATAAAATTCAATGAATTAAATATGTGGGATTACTACTGCTGATGGACTAAGTACATAACCGACACCATATGTTAATATATAATTATTTACTTAACATTCAGAAAACTTTCCCAACAGAGTAGAACACAATCTCTAGAAAGAAGGGAGAGAATGATCACATATTCTGATAGGTAACTGTGCATAATGAAAATTAATGTCGATTAATACCAGTCATTGATCACAGTTTATACACTTTGGGTGTATAAACTGTTGGAACAAATAAAACCACAAAAGAGCTAATTTCAGTGTGCATTTTCTACCTATATTCTCTGTCTATAATAATTTACTGTAATTTTGGACTACTTAATGGCCCAAAAAAAAAGTTGCATCCTGGTCAAAACTCTAATTGATGACAAAACAGTGGATGTTTCCCACCTAAAGATAAGTGGTCTGGATGAATTGGTGCATAAAACATTTCCATAGGTTTCTGTTTAAGAGCTGAGGAAAACAGGTGTATGTATGTTAGTTGGTTGTGACTTAAGCAGCGCTGAAAAAAGAATTCTTCTATAACAGGGGACCCAGAAGACTTATTCTTTGCAGTGGAGGCTGGGAGATTACAGTCTTAAGGAAAAGAAAGATGTAGTAGGTACATGAGGAGTACAGGAGATCAAAACAGATGCCAAAAAAATCCTTCTACATTTAAAGATAACTTCACTAAGGAAAAGTTTTACGTTGATGAAGTTTCAATAGTACTCTTCATTTTTGTGCAACATGGTGATAAAAAAAGTTGAAAATATACAGCATTTCATATTGCTGCTGAAACAAACAGTAAAGATAATAGAAAATGCTTAAATGGTGATGTGTATTTTCATTTTTTGCAGAGCTTATGAAACTTCTAAAATGTATCGTGATCTGAAGCTGAGAAGTGCATTGATTCAAAACAAGCAACTGAGATTACTACCACAAGAGCAAATATATGATAAAATCAATGGAGTTTGGAACTTGTCAAGTGACCAGGTATAGTGAAAAATGAGACTATGTTGACTACAGCAACATTAAAATGTTTTGGCTTTCAATGTTTTGGTTTTGTAACCTCAGAGGAATTACCCTTAATTCAGTTCATCAGCTGATGCATGTGGAGAAGCTGGTCCCATATATTTGTTACCAAGTACAACAAAGCCTCTTTTGGCAATGTGAAGTCTACATGACATTGCTAGTATGCAAGGAACTAGAAACCCAGTTCCTGTTAAAAAGATATATTTATCTTTTTAAAGCTCTGTATCATCCTGAAGGACAATCATGTCGTTTCCAAAGTGCTCCTCTGAATATCTGTAAATTTACATGCAGCTTTGACTACAGTGTAAGACTATATTGTCTTTTGATTATTGGAAATTGAAAATATTGAAATAGGAATCTATGTCTTAAAATATGGAAAAATAAAGACTAAAAGGAAAAAATAGAAAACGTTTATATTCTTCTACAGGGGATTAGTTGCAAGTATTTCCCAGAGCCATGAAACAAAATGGGAGCTGTTATTTCTGCCTGTGCAATTTTAGTCCAGAATGGAAATAAGATCCATCCTAACAAGCTAAAAAGTTCTGTCCTCTACATTCCCTTGGCACACATCTCCACAATTACCAAAGTTTAACCCACATGCCATTGTACTTATGCTATATGCCAATTCCAGATCTGTACAGTTAAGAACACGCACAGACGCTTCATGTACTCCCATGAGGTCTGCTATGCTGTGATTCGATCCTGCTTAGTTGCAGTAATGAGTACTCCCAGCTATTTTCACCACTTGGGCACTGTATCGTTTAAAGATAGGCTCTTGTTCCCTTACAGTCAACAGAAGCATTTTGACTGGTTTTGGTGGGAAATAATCAAGTTTTTATTGAATTAAATATGAAGCTGTATCCTGCTCATACTTAAATGGATAACAGTAATCATTGTATTTGGGACAAAAAAAGGCTGTATACTTCAGAGCAGTTTTAACATGTCTTTTCTTTAATAGGGAAATTTGGGAACATTTTTTATTACTAACGTGAGAATAGTTTGGCATGCAAATATGAATGACAGCTTTAATGTCAGCATACCGTATCTACAAGTCGTAAGTGTCTTAACCATTTTCAAAATGAACTGGCATAAATTCAAGTATTCAGTTAAAACTCCCAGCTGGCCAAAATTAATATTTCATGTCCCACAGTCAGGGAGAAATTTATTCTTACCAGCATCAACCAAAGGGTAGGGTTGTTTGTTTAGATTATTTTTTGAGGGGGAGGGCTTGTAAGGGGTTTTGTGTTTGTGGTTTTTTGTTGTTGTTGGGGTTTTTTTGGTTGGTTTGTTGGGGTTTAGATTGGGTTGGGTTTTTCCTGTCCAGATTAACTGGGAACTTTCACTGGCAGGTACAGATGTTAAAAATGGCCTGCATTTCCAATTTTCAAACTATTTACCGTTTATATGCTTCATGCCACCTACATGCACTGGGATTAATGATCTGTGAACCTGATGTTCAGAAATGAACTGTTACCGCTCCTGATAAAGACGCTCTTTCCTCAGGTTCAGATTTGTAGTGGTAAATGGGAGGGAATGCTTAGAGCCAAGCTTCCAGAACCAGTAATTATAATAGGTAGTGTTTTAAAAAAAAAAAAAAAAAAGAAAAAGATAAAGCAGATTTTTATCAAGTAATCCCAAAATCTTTAATAGAACATTTTTACCTCTTTACCATTAGCGTTCAATAAAAATAAGAGACTCAAAGTTTGGCTTGGCACTTGTGATAGAGAGTTCTCAGCAGGTAAGAACCTTCAATAGCAGTTTTTTTTAATTGATTACATTTTCATATATAATAGTTGCCTAATTCCAAAATGTTACAGGGCTACTTTTTAAGGTTCTTAGTATTCCTCCTGTGGAGCCTCTTGAACAAAGCTTTTGAAAAGTCCTCTTTGCACTGCTTAAAATGTCTGTGTGTTAAGGTCGATATAGCTGTTGTGCGTTAGGGTTTCTCTAAGTAAAGCAGCAATAAGCCAGCATGACTGGTTAAGTAAAATAACTCTTAATAATAGTGTTAACCAGTATTTTCTGTCAGATTATCTTTGGGATCTAATTACTTCTATACTTAATCAAGACCACTGTTTTTATTCTTTTTCACTTGTGTATGTGTTTTGCTCTAAGAGACAAAATTACTTTTTTTCAACTTGACCTTAATCAGAAATGGTTTTAATGGTAGGATTTCTTTTTAAAGTTCAACTAACTTTATGTACTGTATCTGAAATCTTTTTTATAACAACATCAAGCTCTAACAGACTAAATGTTTGCTGAGTAGCTAGGAATAAATCAGTTAGTATCACTTCTGAATTAGTATCACTTCTGAATTTCTCCCACCTGTTTGCTTTTGGTTTTCTGTGTAAAAAGTTTGTTGCCCATTTTTATAATAGGGAAAAAAAATGTTTAAAGAATAATCAACACCAATAAATGTAGTTTGGTTTTTTTTTTTCTCTATTATATAGAGTGGAGGATATGTCCTTGGTTTTAAGATAGACCCTGTGGAGAAACTGCAGGAGGCAGTGAAAGAAATTAATTCACTTCACAGAGTTTATTCTGCTAATCCTATATTTGGAGTGGATTATGAAATGGAAGAAAAGGTACTATACTACTTAAATTAGATACATTATTGTGTTAACAGCAGTGATAAAAATGTATTAAACATATTAGATATGTGATTTCCCTGTCCATGGCTGGGGGGTTGGAACTAGACGATCTTAAGGTCATTTCCAAACCAAACCATTCTATGATTCTATGATTTACTTACTTCAGTGTTTTAATTGCAGCCTCAACTTCTTGAAGATCTAACCGTGGAGCAGGTTCAAGATGATGTGGAAATAGAAGCTGATGAGCATACAGATGCATTTGTGGTAAGCTGCTCCACAGAAAACTACAACATAAAATACTTCTTGTTTGGTTATTCAAGTGTAAAGCCATAATCCTCTCTTTAAAGATAAGCTACAACCAAACTTTCTGTATTTAAAACACATCTACGCACCTTTTATTCAAAATTATAATCACTACAGGTATTTATTCTGTGCTTGGTTCTTAATGTAAGAACAAACTGTTATTCAATATAATTAGTATTAGGTATTTAAAGTAATAGTTGTGTGTAGTTTCTCAACACATTAAGGTCAGGAATAACTTGAAAACTAACAGTATAATGTAATCAAATACATTATATTAAAACAAGTCTTCCTTCTCTTGGAGCAGATTAATTGATGGTGTTATCTGTATGCTCAGCATTCATCTAAAATTCAAACTTTTTGATTGAAAGATTTTTAGAAAAGCAGCAATTTTGGGTCACTCCTGACAACCATTGCGCTCCTAATGATACCAGTTTAGCATACTGTATTCCTGTTTGTCTCCAGTGTTTGAGGAAAGGTTACCGTTAAATGCATTAGATTAGTTAATGCCCTTCTTTTGAGGAATTTCCAAATTTACTTTGCAATCTAGTAACACCTGACTACATGACTGAGACCTGATAGGCTGAAGAGTTTGAGACTTAATTTCCACACACACAGAATGGGGAAGATTGTACCTCTTTCTCGGACTCTGTCTGAGAGTAGAAAAATTTGGTTAATTGTTCAGTTACTCTTTGTTTGTTTCTTAGATTGAGTATGACGGTAACTGAAATTTGATACTTAAGTTAGGGTTTGAAATTGAATAGTAGATGCTGCTGCACATGAGGCAAGAAATGCTAGGATGCTGTCAGTTTGTATTCATATTAACATTTTATTCCCTTTATTTTTCAGTATAACAAACATAATATGGATATTTTACCATTTAAAAATCTTTGTTTATTATGATGGAAAACCTCAAAGATCGGTATTTAATGAAAAACAACATAATCACCAACACCTGTTAGAACTCTTGTAAATTATTTCAACATAGAAAAACCCCTGTTCTTACACAGACTGGTTTGTTGAAGACAACTTAGCAAATACAGTTTTAACCCCAAGGAATTATTAGCAGATTTGGCTTTAGACTTTTTTTCCCAACATTTTTATTTTTTCTTTAACCTTTCTTTTGCAGGCTTACTTTGCTGATGAAAACAAGGTAAGAACAGCTTCTTTCCTACTATCAAATTCATGTTGTTAAAATGGGATAATAAAATTAAAAAGTACCTTCTGCTTTATTTTCTCTCATACCTCGTGCATTGCAAAAAGCAACATGATGGGGAGCCTGTATTTTCAGAAGAACTAGGACTCGCAATAGAGAAGCTAAAGGATGGATTCACACTCCAGGGACTCTGGGAAGTAATACCCTGATTCAGATTGTCATGTATTTGTTTCTTAATCAAGGAAAGACTCTCAGTTCTTAGTGGGCTTGTGAGATCTGTGGAAGATAATTTAGAAATACCAGAGTAACAGATAAAGAGCATGCCAAAGAGTGGGCAAATATTGGATAGTATGCCCTCAGGATATGTCATAAAGGAAAGATTATTCAAAACCCTCGTATGTGTAAAAGTGTTGTATTTATTACATTGTGTAAAGAGCTGGAGGACTACCAGTATGTAATGCAAGAAGGGGCAGGGCCCCAGCTGCTGGTGGAGGCCATGCCCCCTGCAGACACTCACACATTCCACAAGCCCCAGAAGTCCCGCCTTTCCTCTGGTCCCACAGTGTAAGGCTCCAAGAAGTCCCTCCTCTCTGTCAGGCTGTAAGGACCTGGAAGTCCCTTCCCATTTTATTTCCACTGCCACTATGTAAAATGTCATAGGCCACATTTTCACTCTGCTTTTGATTGGCTGACTGTGGGCTTCAACACACTCATACCCCAGGTGTTTTCAGGCTTGTGACTGACAGGACCAGCTATCCCATCCTGCTTCCCCCAGAAGGCGGTGAGAGCAGGAACTCCCTGCCCTTCGACACAGGGTCCACTGTGGTGTTTCAGCCACCATTTTATGGCAGGTAGCCACCATTTATTTATTTTTATTATACAACTCCATGACCCATGCATTTATATACTGCCCTGTGATGGGCTTCCAGGACCAGCCACCACTAGTCATTTTACCTGCAAGTATGTTGGAAAAGGAAGTCTCCTCTTCCTCATACATGGATACAACCAATAGAGATAGGGCAGTGTGTGATTTATAGTTTGATGCTCAATTTAAAGTAGTCATGTGTTTCTATACAATGATGTATTTTCCCATAATGATTACATCTAAATCAGAGGTCCATAACTTGTTAAATGTTGTGCAACACAGCAATATTATTATATGCAGAACATTTTGTATCTAGGCATATCGGCTGTGTCATTGCAGCTGTGCTGTTACTGATAACTTTGACAAAAAGCAATACTGTTCCAAAGACTAGTTTTGATGTCTTATAATCTTGTTAAATGTTCAGCACATAAGCACATATCATTCCAGATACTTACTTAATCATATTCCAGATATCCTCATACAGTTCTATCTTTCTTTTTGATGTTTTGTTTAGTGTTTGAGGGTTTTTTGGTTTTTTTTGCTGTTTTATTTTTTTTTCCTAGAGCTCTTTTCTAAGGAATGATCTGGAAAAAAGTGCACACACAAATAGCTCCTGTGTCTGAGTCATTAGACCTTTCTGATGTTATGTATTAGAGAGAAATGAGTCATTTATTGTTTAAAGGAAGATGCAGCTGTTACGTTTTCTGGAGAGATAAGACCTCTGTGCTATTTTCTAAAAGTGGAAAAAGTCAAATGAGCCCTCCTCTCAGCTGTTGTATTAGCAGCTGACTGTTAATAGTAAAGTAACTGTGGTGTGAATGTAATTGTGGTGTTTGTCAGAAGTCTGTCAAGGTATGTATTTTAGTGAAATACCACCTGTGTTGTAAAGCAATCACTATTTCAATAAACATTGGTAATGTTATACCTCACTGTAGATCTTGCATTCAGTTGTGTTTTGATCCTGTTTCTTTTATTTTTAGTGACCAGTTTACCGTTTGGTAAAAGGCAATTGTTATATGGGCAAAATACAGTCCTTCACCAAGGTATCTTAAACACCTTAAAATTTCAAATTTGTTTTGGTTCTGTATTACAGCCTTAAATAAAAATCTAAGTGTTCCCAGTCTAAATTGTGAAATGTTCAACATAAGCATAATTTTTCTAAATTCATGTTCACTTTCCAAACTACTTTTCTGATTACATGTGTTTCATTCTCTATTCTACCATTCCTACGTACTGGTTTTGGTTTAGTTTAACAGCAGTTAGCACCATTTCTAGTACAGTCAAATTTAAAAGGACTGGTAATGTCCAGAGTATCTGAAAAGAAGAATGATGTTTAGTAAGGGGGTGAAGACTTAATGTTAAATTATTTTGAAAGAAGAACTTTACCTGAATAATGCATCTTTTATGTCTGAATAGTAGCAGTTTGTTTACAAATAAATACAACCAAATGGATATTAAGAAGAAGCTTGGAATTAATTTCAAAGTCTTATTATCAATATCTGAAGAAATCACAGATGTGATATGGGTATGTAAAAAAGTAATTTTAAAGCGTAGATAATTGATGTGAAGTTCTGGATGTTTTTAGTATCATTATGTATTGAGCAACTCTGAAACAAACTGAACAGTACTTGCAGCTGACAACTTGATTAACAATACTTCTGTTTCAGAATATTTGGTAACATGTATATTTACAATCTTGCTCATGGCTGTCTCACTGAGGGGCAGATTCTGCTGTCTTTACTCATCTCAAGTAATTTCTTACATCACACGTAATCTCATTGATTCAGTGTGGAGCATGGTGACAAAACCTGACCATAGCAACTAAAGCAACAGTTGCTTCTTTCACTCTTTGACAGCTGCGAGAGAAGATCTATTTTTCCAAACCAGCCATCTTAAATTCCGACCTGTAAGAGTATGTACCTATATTTAACTAGCTAGATTAAATTGCAGAGGCTTCAGGCAGGGCAAAGCACATTGGTCTGCCTTTTTTACAGACGGACCTTTGGGCAGACAACAGCTAAAGCTTTCTGCTCCCTCCCCTTTCCCAAGTATTTGCGAAATGGATCCCCAGAGGGAACTCACTGAAGAGCTCAGACTTTACCAATCCACCCTTCTTCAGGATGGCCTCAAGGAACTCCTCGAGGAGAAGAAGTTTGTAGATTGCTCTCTAAAAGCTGGTGACAGAAGTCTGCCTTGCCACAGATTAATTCTGTCAGCATGTAGCCCTTATTTTCGTGAGTACTTCTTATCCGAGCAAAATGAAGAGAAAAAGAAGGAGGTGGTTCTAGAGAATGTTGACCCCAACATCCTGGATATGATTGTCAAATACCTTTATTCAGCAAGTATTGATCTTAATGATTCTAACGTGCAAGACATTTTTGCTTTGGCCAGTCGCTTTCAGATCCCTTCTGTATTCACTGTGTGTGTCTCCTATCTTCAGAAGAGGCTTGCTGTTGGTAACTGTCTGGCCATCCTTCGATTAGGTGTTCTGCTTGATTGCCCAAGACTTGCATTTTCTGCCCGTGATTTTGTCTCAGATCACTTTGTGCAGATCTGCAAAGAGGAGGACTTCATGCAGCTTGCTCCGCATGAACTTATCTCAGTTATTTCACCTGACAGCTTAAACGTAGAGAAGGAAGAACTGGTATTTGAAGCAGTAATGAAATGGGTCCGAACAGATAAGGAGAACAGAGTAAAGAGCCTGGGGGAAATTTTTGACTGCATACGTTTTCGTCTTATGCCAGAAAAATATTTCAAAGAACATGTTGAAAAGGATGATATAATCAAAAGCAACTCAGACCTCCAGAAAAAAGTAAAGATTATTAAGGATGCTTTTGCTGGAAAACTGCCTGACACTGGCAAAGGTACAGAAAAGTCAACCAAAGGGGAGCTGAACGGCGATGTAGGAGATGAAGATTTACTGCCTGGCTACCTGAATGACCTTCCCAGGCATGGCATGTTTGTCAAAGACCTAATACTTCTGGTTAATGACACTGCTGCAGTAGCTTATGATCCTCTCGAAAACGAGTGCTACCTAGCAGCCCTGGCAGAACAGATTCCCAGAAATCATTCCAGTATAGTCACCAAACAAAATCAGGTCTACATTGTTGGAGGACTGTATGTGGAAGAGGAGAACAAGGATCAGCCTTTCCAGTCCTACTTCTTCCAGGTAAAAGCTTCATAATTGGTGCAAGAACAGGTGCTAATAAGTTACTGAAAGGTATTCTGAGTCTATGCAAGTGAGTTGTTTAGTCTCTCTGTACAGTCAATAAAGAGAAGTATCTGTAAAGAGCTATTCCTGTCTCAGAGAGATAAACGAAACCAAGGGACTTGCATCTTCTCTTTCAAGATCAAGCCCCTGGTGAGATCTCAGAAGAGATAAATAAGATTAGCGTATTATATCTAGGCACTGGCTTTCATTGTTTAAGGCCCAGATTTTTCATGGTACAGATACCTAAATTTAAGCCTAGTAATACTTTTGTAAAACACCTTTTGTGAGTTCCTGTTAACTTCCATGAAAGCAGAGTGCTGCTTTAGACCTAATGAGATGTCTTTCTTTTTTTTTGAATGGGAACTATTTTTGTGACAGCAGTAATGTGTGTATTTTAAATGCCACTTTTGTCGATAAAATTCAAGAAGTCCTTTTGTCACATCTACATTGGAAACAGGAGGGCATTCTAAAAATACAGAATTTAGCTGCAGAAGTTTGTTTTCTTGGCAAACTGTCAATGGCAGTAAACTAAATACCATCTTTCAAGCGAAAGCATAATTCTATATCTTTGTAAATCTGTATAAGGCCAATTAATACAATCTGTAACTTGCACAACATGTTTCAGAAAAATGAGCAAAACTACAATCCGTCATGCTTACACCATAACCTGTTGTGGTTTGAGCTACCTGCCTACATGCTTGGGGGAATATTTAAACTATCTGCTACTAAATTATGCAATATTCTGCTGGCCACATCCTGTCCTTAGGCCTAAGAGAATGAAAGTAGGTCCTTATTCAATATGAAATAAAGCAGAGTGATAAGCAGTGATGGACTTCTAAAGCCTTCAGATACTAAAAAATGCAAATATTAAGCGTTTATAGGAGCATGGCTTACTACAATTTCATACATAGTGAAAGAGGTGGTTTCAGGCATTTGTTATATCTATGAGAGGGAAGTCTTAGTTTGCTAGAGAGGGATTAGCACTGTTTCATTTCCTTACGTAGGTATGAAAAACTGACCACTGAAGTGCAAACTTTGTTACAGAAATATTATTCTAATAGAAATACTGTGTTGATATCATAACGTAATATGATGTCATAATATAATCCAGCAACAAACAGTCCATGTCTCAGGCTACTAGAAAGGGGCCTCTGAAAAACTTAACCTGAAGATTGATATTAAAAATTGATAAAGTTTTCAGAATCCTACTTTATGTGTCTATGTACGTTTCCTGAAATCCTGATCTCTTGCTTGTCATCTTCAAGTTTCCTTGCTGCTGCTACTGCTTATAGTTAAAACACTTGTCTGCATTACCCATGTGGCTGTTGTTCCCTCTAAAATGCTAATGTGGTGGCAAACCAATCTGCACTCACTGATCTCCATTGCTCCACCAGTGAAGCACCTGTTACCATTTTATTTGGTAGCAACCTAGGAGAAAACAAGGCTGCCACTGCCTCAGAAAGGCATGACTAGTTTATGCCAGTATCAGTAGATACGTCATCTTCAAGACTGATTAACTAGCATGCTATGATCTGTGATGGGTACATCTTCTCCTCATTAAACCACCCAGATACAGGGGCTGGGGTAATCCATGTCCATGAACTAAATCTCACTGTTGCAGTAAAACAATAGGGGTATCCAATAGGGGTGGTCTATCAAATCTGGGAGATGCATTTTAGCATGGAGACCTTGAATGTGGAACATCTATCTGGAAGAGGTTCTCACAGAGCTAAACCCAGACCTGACTGCTTTGACTGAACTTTCTTTTGCTTTCTATCAAATGCCTCTACATTCTTGCAAACTCGCATTTTACTTTCCCTTCCTGCACATCATGAAGCAAATCTATATGCAGTAGAAGAGAGAAGATAGATACTCTTTTGAATGTTAGGAAACATTCAAGTTCAATTGCAAGTTCTCAGATCAAAACAAAAATTGAGCACCACAGTTCTAGGAAAACACTGTTTTGTTTCATTTGTTTGCTTTTTCTTCTGTCCTCCTCCTGCTGCTTCTCCTTAGGTGTTTTCAGCATACTGAATGTGAATCGAAACAGCCGTGGGAGTAATTCAATAGGGATGACATCAATATTATTGCCAAGGGAGCTGCACTGCCTGCCGTTTTTGCTTAGGAGTGAAGTCTTTTTTCATTGTACCTTCAGTGATCTCAGGAGCTTTTGAGGGTATTTGTGATGAAACACCATGTCTTTTGCTGTCGGGGTTGCAGAATAAACATTTGTGACATTTGCTGATGATTAAGAATGGTGTGAGGATGTCTGGCATCTCTCATTGCAGCAATGAGCACAACCCGCTAAATGTGTAGTTATGGAATAGCAGGAGTGCCTGCTTTCTTCAGGCAGGAAGAAGAACAATTTATTCTTTCCAACATGCAATAGGGAACTCAGAATGAAGGATCTTAAAGCAAGGAAGAAGTTTAATAACGGGGCAAAGAAACTGTGAGGGTGAGCACATGCAAAGAGAGCTGTGTGGCATTGACTCTGCTATGTCTCAGCACCATGAAGCAGATTTGGGTAGAAGTCCTCATCACTAGCTGCACTGAGGGAGAGGTAGATTGTTCAGGCAAGCAGATGAGCTGTTCAGGGGCACTGATTGCAGTTAGATTAATTTTGTGGAACAGTGTTCATTGTGTGGATTTTTACATTTGCCTTTCCTAACACTTCCTGTTCTAATGCTCTTTCAGCTGGATAGCATCGCTGGTGAGTGGGTTGCCCTTCCTCCACTGCCGTCAGCCAGGTGTCTCTTCGGGCTGGGAGAGTCAGACAGCAAGATCTATGTAATTGCAGGCAAGGATCTTCGCACAGAGGAGTCTCTAGATTCAGGATTGTGCTATGATCCTGTGTATGTTGACAATTTAATTCTGCCCACTGAGGACATGTAGCTAGCCCATTGTTAGTTGAAAGAGCCTAACGGTGATACTCTTCTTGTTCCAGCGCGATGAAATGGGGTGAGATCAAAAAACTACCCATCAAAGTATATGGCCATGCTACTATCTCAAACAATGGACTAATATATTGTCTTGGCGGAAAAACTGATGATAAGTGAGTCTCTAAGTCTTTTTATGATGATTTATAATGTTATTTGGCTGGTCTTTATATGTTCTCACCCTCAGAAGTTAGGGTTGCTTTTTTTTTACATCTCTGGATTAAGGTTGCTAACATTTTGGCTGAGGGGAACACGTTATGGCACATAGGATCTTTTTCATTATAAGGAAAAATTGCATATAACTTGTAGTCCCAACTAATTATTATAATTACCCTACTTATTCCAAGGCAAATTTTACTTACATTGCAGACACATTAGTAATTCACAGCTATGGGGACCGTCATTGAAAGTATTAGTTCTATGGATGTGATGAGTGCTTTGTAGACATGCAAAGATTCCAGATTACATACAAGAAAGGATCTCATGGAGAGGAGAGAGATGTGATACTAAACCCACACAATCCACTTCAACTTGGTCTCACTTGGAACAAGCCAAAAGTTCCTTAGAATGAATACAGGTTTTCTTTTTCCTCTCCAGGAAATGTACTAATAGACTGTTTATATACAATCCCAAGAAAGGAGACTGGAGAGATCTGGCTCCAATGAAAGTGGCTCGCTCAATGTTTGGAACAGCTATCCATAAGGGCAAGATTGTCATTGCAGGTGGTGTCACTGAAGAAGGCCTTACTGCGTCTGTTGAAGCTTTTGATCTGACCACCAATAAGTGAGTACAACATTCAAGCTATTTTAAAGCAAGGGTTTTACCATCTAGGTAAAACCCCTTTTAGGAGCCCTGAGCTGAGTCACAAAGGTGTTCAAGTGCCTATACTCCCACTGAGACACTTAGTCTATATACACTTCTATAGCAATAGCAACAGCAGCTTAAAGAGCCAGTATCTCTGGCCATTTTTCCTGCCCCCATTTGCATGTTCTATGCTAGTATAGCTATATTGCAAACATGATCAAAGAGCTCATGTAGCAAAAATAGCCCACCCTCTAATCTTGGGGTTTTCTAAGTCTGATTACTTTCCCAATCTCATTGTCCACACAGCCACATTGTGCCATGTGTGCTGGCATAACAGGGGAAAAGTGAGAGATGGGCAGGGGCTGCACTACCTAGTTGAATCAGCAATGACGCTAAACATGAAACCCCAGCAAGAGAAATCAGGTCCCTGAGCAGGACTAGCTGAATGTTCTTCAGGTATATGACCTCGTGATGTCGTGCTGTTTAAGCACCTTGTCACTGCAAATACTGTTTACTACTAATTACTGACTGGCAGATAATTCTGCTTATTTATTTAATACGAAAACTCCAGGAAGACTTGCAATATTAAGTGCGTGCTATGAATTACTGTAAAGAAAAAGTAATGACAAAAAGAGTAAGTCACACCTGAAATTAGCTCACTTATTTGGTCCAGAAACTTTCCAGTGCTCTTCCTCACAACACAGATGACCTTTGTAGTCAGCATCCCTCAAATGTTTATGATTTTTCAGTTTATACCCTCTGTATCTGTCTTTCTACTCTTAATTTTCCTTTTTGTTATTTTTGTTACTTTTTCTTCTTATCATCTGATTTAAAATCTTTCATTAAAAATAATACCCATAAAGCTTTATTATGACAGCTTAGACTTGTAAGTGGTCCTGGATGCTCTTTTATCGTATCAACAAGCACTTCTATTGTACATAAACACATGTAGCTGTGTTGTCTTCACTGACAGATGGCATTGCGGCCATCAACCTCACAACAAAAGCTTTAACTCTATGCTATCCCAAAGAGACTTGCTTATAGAATTTCACAATACAAAACGTGAATTATGCAAGAAGTAATTCTGAGGGAACTTTGGACTTTACAGCTTCCATAGAAGCAAAGGGAAGTACAGGTCACTTCGTTACCATGATGTTGGGCACAGTCTTCTCTTCCACTGTTCAGAAGCACCTTCTGCTTGAGGATGCTGACTGCAGGTTCTTGCCTTGCTTTACTCTGGTTTGTTACAATCAAGTCACGCAAGTGAGAGAGACCAATTAGCCTATTAGTTTTGATTTTGCCATTATTCAGCAGTGGGATGTCTGTATGGTTTATATATTCCTAGGTGTGAATTGGCAGAAAACTTGAAATGATTCTAATAAGCTCCAGTGACTTTTTTTAAGCTCAAATAATTATATCAATGCTACTTGAAATGGATATGCATTTTGGAAACTATAGAGAAAAAATGAGAGTAGCTGGGGAACAAAACATCTGTATAACACATATTGCTGATGATGGGCCCAAGAAACCTGCAAGAAGTGAACATCTGGTAAGAGATGTCATCACGATGCAGTTCCATCACTTAAGACTTGTGGGTAGTCCCTGTTGGGATGGAGACACTGAAACTGCTGCTAAATGCCAGATTTGTTTCCTTTTACTAAACCATTCACTCAAAGATGTCCTTGGTACCTGGATTTTTGTCACCCAGAGGTGTATTTTAATTAATTCAGTGTAGAATATTTGTCATGTCTTAGTTAACTTACTTTGGTTTTTCTTTTCTTCCTTAGGTGGGAGATAATGCCTGAATTTCCCCAGGAGAGAAGTTCCATCAGTTTAGTCACCTTAAGTGGAGCTTTGTATGCTATTGGAGGCTTTGCAATGATTCAGCTTGAATCTAAAGAATTTGCGCCCAATGAAGTCACTGACATATGGAAGTAAGTTTCACTTTAATCACATTTTCCTGGTGGAAAGCTAGATCTAAAATAGAGGTTTTCCATTTAACTCTGGAAATGAACCATAGCACAGGTTGCAAAGCACTTCTTGACAGATAGAAATGTTTGTCAGAAAGTAAGAGATACACATGAGATTTGGATCTAATAACTACTTCTGCCTACTGCTAATTTAAACAATCTGAGTCATGATCTTCAGATTCTCTACTCTTTTTAAGAGAGTAAGTTGCCAATCTCTCTTGGCAGGCTTAGCGTTGTAAGCGTACCATAAAAAACATCCTCTGTTTTGTGATATTCTTATGCAGTAAAAGCCTCTATACACAGGGGTTTGTACATGGTCATGTCTCAATAGTCAAATGAGTAATTGTTCCAAGAGAATCAGAAATGCCTATCTCCTAGATCATTTTTTTTAATCTAAATCTCAGTGGCAGTGATGAAACATCACACTTTGGCTGTGACTCTTCAGTTGCTAAGGTAGATTCAGGAGCTTAACTGGCAGAAGGATAGAAAAGATTCCCAGAGAAAACATCTTTGTAGATAAGAATCTGAAGGAATTCAGAAGGGATACATAAGACAAGGCAGAAGGTTTTGTAGGAGTAATTAAAGAAGCATAACAGGCCACCAACAAGCTTTAGGGACCAGGAAAAGAACAACTCACATGTCCTCTGATTCTAGAGGACAAAAGCAGCTTTTTGTGCCATCTTTCAGCAGATGGTTGCTATAAGCCTTTGCAACATATGGATTGTGGTCCATTTCATGTATTTCTTGGGTGACATGGTCTAGTGTGAGGTGTCTGGGCCCATGGCAGGGGGGTTGGAATTAGATGATCTTAAGGTCCTTTCCAACCCTAACTATTCTATGTGTGATGAAGCATCAAACCCAAATTTTTAGAAGTTATGTTCTGACCTTGTTCTGTTAAACCTAGGTATGATGATGAAAAGAAGGAATGGATTGGCATACTGAAAGAGATCAGATATGCTACTGGAGCCTCCTGCCTGGCCACTCGCTTAAACCTCTTCAAGTTGTCAAAACTGTAAACAAAATGCTGGAATACAGGATATGGCGAGGGAGTTTCAATAGGCTCTTCTGGTTTTGTTGCATGGAAGTATCCCCAAATTGTACAGAGTTTTGTAGCAGCATACTAGTTATACTGTTGACTGTTAAACAGTTCATCTGTCTGTCCAAGTCTTGAGATGTTTACTAGCTAACCAACAACTGAATTTTTGCCAGCATTTGAAGTTATGAAGAATTCTGATTAATGTTTATTGGAATAAATGAAGATTTCAGAGAGAACTCCATTTTTCACTCTATAGAGTTGCCAGTAAAACTAGTTAAGACTTCCTTATGCTCAGACAATCCAGGATATATCCTCCAAGCAATGCCCGTGAATTAACTGTTAAATACAACTCGCAGGTAGCTCATGCTATTCTCACCAACTGTTTGTACAGCCTGATTTTCCCCCTCAGCAATGTCTGTAAATCCTGCATTCTTCAGCCATATCTTGAAAATATTTTCATTAGAGCCTTCTAAAAAATAATTTAGCCCGGAAGTGAAGTTGCATGTTGAAAAGTGGACTAATACTGTGTGGCCTAAGAAATGCTGTTCTCAGCCAAAGAGAGCAGTGTAGCCAGACAAGAGGAAAGCGAGCAGAGGTGGCAAGATTAATAGCTCTACTGTCTCATCTACTGTTTAAGCTTCTGGTAACAAGGATTTTCCACTTTTTTATGCTTTTATATTTATTTCCAAAGCAAATATTTTATGGAAGTTTTTCTCAGAGATCTGAGGCCATTAACAAGAATTCATGAAAAAGTCCTAGGTCATCAGCAAATACAGCAGAGAGGACTTTTTCATCTCATAAAGAGTTGATGCATTTTGATGTTGAAAATTTTAACAATTAAACTTTGTTTTTAGAACTATAAAAGTATTACTTGGTAGTGTCTCTTTTAGTGATCAGATGATCATCACTGTCATATTGGCAGGACACAGATTACTTAGTACAACCTTTGCACAAAACAGAGCACTCAAGTTTCCTTAAAGTAGATCATACCTGCCATTTCTATAGAGGATCTCTTTGAAGGATGTCTCTATTGAATAAAGTGGGTGTCATAAATCTAAAGGATGTGATAAATCTAAATCTTATTACAACTGATGTAGCAGCAAAACTGGAAAAGCAGCCTACCACACCTGACTGAACTGCAATTCCAATTACCGAATGACCCCTTGCATTGCCTTTCTAGGAGACAGAGGTTAATGCAGCAAAGATGCAGCCATCACAGTATGTTACTGTGGACTGGTACTTGGTCTGTGTGTGGGACACATGTCCTGTCTTCCTTTTTAGTACCCAAACCTTCAGCTGGTCTTAGCATCTTTTCACTGGCTCCAGCTAAATCACTGGCTGACACCAGCGCATCTGCTCTAACACTTGCTGATTTAATTTAGAAGGAATGACTGCAAAGGATCAAAAGCAGGACATTCTACTGAAATGCTCTTACATTGCGCTTTTCATAGAAGCCCTTTCTGAATCCAATCATAGCAAGTTTTAATCTTCTTGCCATTGTGAAAGCTCATAACTTTATTCATAAATAACTTGAAGATTCTGGCTTGGCACAGCATGACTGCCAGACACCTAAAAAGCAGGGTTTGGCCCAAACACATGACCACCCATGAGCGATCGCTTCAGCTACAACCACTGCCACCTTTCTTATGCTCCAAAGTTTCTACTTGAAGGCCATCTGTACAGAAGCCAGGTCATGCAAGAGACCTCTGACTTGCAGCCCACCTTCTGAGATCCTAGCTAGCATTTATGATTGCTCCTTTTTATACAAAACATAATGTGCATAGAGTCTTCCTCTGTGCTATGCCTTCAATGACATTTCCTCAAAGCACTTGTCTTCTATGTCTTGGAGCCCTTGTCCTTTTGAGACCATAAGCAGGCAGCCACCTACTACTTCTTTCAGTCATTCCACAGATGTGAGGGCTGCCTCAGGAGGAGAGCTCCTTGCAGCTTAGATCCATTCTGTTGGTTTTTTCTTGTCTTTTCAATACTGTCCTGATTCATGTTCAGTCAATAGAAGTATATACTTCTACTAGTGAGTAGCAAAAAAAGTGACAGCAAGGTGCAGACAGTCAATTCAGAATGCAATTGCTTACCTTTGCCAGGCTTCAAAGGAAGTGGTAAAAAGAATGTCTATTGTTTCTACTAAAAAGGGAAAACATCCACACATTGTGTGTGTGAAGGAGATGGGCATAGCTGTAGTCACAACATGACTGCCTTTGAAAACGGGCTGATTTGCAGAAGTATGGCCATGCTGCAGTTACTTGCTCTACAATGAACACTCTCCTGGATATTCCAGCTTTTTCCTTTTACATCTCAGTATTTCATGCCTCCTGATTCAAACCCGCCTGGGCTCAGTCACAGGAAGCTGGTAGCTGGTAACTGGCAGATGGTTGTCAAACAGGATAAATCAGCAGTGGTTTTCACCACCAGTAACCAAGGTGGTTGTCACTATGAAGACTTTTCTTGGTCTTGATTCTTGGTTTCAATTTTCAGTCTAATTTTGCTCTTTTGTACATTATCTGATTTACAGACCAGGTGGGTTAGCTGGTTTGTCTAATTTTGGTTTATTTCTATTAGCAAGGGCAGGTCCAATGCATAATGCCATAAAGCTGAACTTCATGAATGATCCAGTTGCTAGTAAGTGCCTATGTCTGCATAGGCATTTTTTGCTCCTTATCTTGTATAAACCTTTCAGGTATCCCTTTGCAGTTGCATTGAAGTGCAGGTATTCCAAGGGTCTGCCAGACTTCTAGAACTAGTCTGTCTTGTAAGTATGTGAAGGTGTTCCAGAAGGGCCCAGCCATACATGCCACATTAGAGGGTAGCAGAAGCAGCTGTAAGTTCCTCACTGCACAACACCCTCCCCCAACAGTCACCCATAGTACCTCTGTTCTGGAGGATGGAAACAGAATGGCTGTAATAGCAGGCCTATTCTTAGCAAATCTGCATTTCAGTTTCTCGGTTTCACAGTACAGAAACTGTTTGATCCCTATTGCTCATCCTGTCACATGCTGGAGGACAGACATAATTTCCAGTAGATCTGCTGCCTACTCTCACAGTCAAGCGTATTTCTAACTTTTTCTTTGGACAGTTTTATGCCTGGTAAAACCCCTGTGCTATTTATTTAGGAGATAATAATGTAATTTTATGGCAGAAGTGTCACAGACTTATGTACTTAAAGAATAGCTTCCAGAAAATGGAGATTTTAAGCATCCTTACCACATCTTCATGCCCACTGTGACCTGCCTTTTGCAATCCCTAATGAACTGAGGATTAAATCTCTTGATATCCAGTTGATGCCCCACGGCAAGCCCAGGTCCAGCTGATTCACAGACAAAGAGATCTTTGATATTAAGTATTCCAGGATTACAAGAAGTTTAATGGTACAGGAGGTGTTTATAAAAAAAGTACTTCTCACTGCATGTCTGACATCACTGTGTTCCATATAGGAGCTTTCTCAGATATTCTACTTGTTCATCTTTTGTTGACAGACCCATAGAATTCCACTCAAAGTGAGGAATCTGTATAACAAAATCATACATTCCAAGTGTTAACATTGGGGTAAGCCACATACTATCTTACAGCAAAGACAAGGCTCTCTGATATCTCTTGTTCTTCACTTGGTTTAGACCTATATCTTTCCAAAAGCCAGGCTCATTCCAATACTGAGAAAATGAAATTTCACAATGTAAGATTCTTCATCATGTAAGTAGTCAGTTTGCTTCCAAAAAGCAGCACCGTTGCAGAGATATAAAGCAGATGCCCACACAACACAGGCTATGACAACTCCATTGCAACACCTCCCACTTTTGAAACCCAAATCAGGAGAAGAATCCCAGGTCACCATAGTTTCTAATGTTAATGTATCAAACTGGAATGGTGTATCGGTAGCATAACATTTGCTGTCAGGGCAATATGAGAAAAGATTATTACCCTATAAAAAATAAAACAACAAACAAACTTAAGCTTAAAGAAGGATTTTAGCTAAAATTAGAGTAGGTGAGTAATTACGTATACAGTAGGATCTGTATTCATGAGTCTCCGTTACCCAAACATTTCTATGCTTGTGGCTGTGAATTTTCTCTGGCCACTAGCCTTGCCTGTCACAGCACTATTGCTACGGCAGGCAGACAGCATCCATACCCCATCTTGCAGCTGCCATAACTGTCTATCACTCAAGAAGGGTACGTTCCATCCTTTTCTAGTGCAGAAATCTTTGGTGAACTGAAACTCTGGTTTCACTTTTTCTCCTTTACTGAGGCTGAGTCAGGATTGCCAGTTCGCCTGCAGTAAGGTAAGACTGAGAGCTTTTGCCTTCAGTTTTGCTGCAGCCACTTTCTGAGAAGGCGCAAGTTCTATGAAGTCCTTACGCCATCTTGAGAGCAGCTTGGAATTTCCCCTCAAATACAAAAATTGCTCTCACCCAGTAGGTGCTTTTAAATATTAAAACCATCTTTAAATCTGTTGCAAGGTAAATGTGTCAAACTGCACTATTGATACAACTCAGAAACCACGACAGACATAAACCGGTGCTGACTGCTCACCTGAACTACCCGGTACCCCAGCATTTCCAGGTGTCGTTTCTTCACTGCAGGTTCTCCTTTCAGGTGACGTGAATCCTTGCTAAAAGCTTTTGAATCAAGAAAGTCCAAAGCAATTCTGCAAACAATAAAGGTGTGCATTTACCTTCAGGTCTGACCTGAACAGTGAGAAATGGTATTTCTAGTTCAGTATTGCAGCAAAACTACTACTAGATAAACATGACAAGCCATAGAAAACAAACAAATCCCTGCAACCAGACAAAATATTTTCCTCATATTTATCAAGAGGTGCTTGAACTTCACATGATTTAGAAGCATTTCTTCCCTACATCTGTTTTTGTTCAAATGACAAAACCAGCTAACCAGCATTTTCAAGGCTTACATTTGAAGTGGTGGTGGGAAAAGAGTACTCCAATCTCATGAAACACACTGCAAGAATGCCCTCTCTGACCTAGTGTACTGGATCTGGCTGGGATGGAGTTATGTCTCTTCACAACACACCAATATTTTGGCTATTGCTGAAGAGAGCTTGCACAGCATCAAGGGATTTTCTGTTTCTCACCCTGCACCCGCAGCGTATAGACTGGTGTTAGCAAGAGCTTGGAAGGGAACACAGACGGAACCTCAGCTGGCCAAAGCACTATTCCACACCATGGAACATCATGCTCAGCAATAAAGCAGGGAGCGGATTTTTTCCAAAGTAGCCATTGCTCCCGCACTGGTCTGCTGGTAGCAAGTGACTGCCTTTGCATCAATTGTTTCCCCTCTTTCTTCTCTTCACTTATCAAACTCTCTCAATTGCAACTCAGGTTTGGGGATTTTTTTCCTCTTCGCTTTTGACCCCCTCATCACACTGCATGGGAGGAGTAAGCGAGCAGCTGGGTGGGAGCTTAGTTACTGGCTGGAGTCAACCCATCACACATAGGAAGGCTGAACCTCATAAGGCTTTGGAAAAGGGAAAAGAAAACTAAATAGCCCAGGGGTTGCAACAACTGTTTAGGATATAAGCACCAAAAACCTGGTCTAAACATGACCTAAACTTGGAAGCTTGGAGGAGCTAATGTGAAGAATCCAATGTACTAACCTCTGAGCTCCTGGTGGTAAAGCCTTTCTCCCTTCATCTTTGAAGTCATGTCTCAAGTGCATTCCCCCCAAATCATCCAAAGACATAGTCTGAGCCATATAGGAAAGAGGCTTTTTATTTTCATCCAGAATGCACTCAAAATCTACAAGAAAGCACAACAAACCTGTTTACTGACCAAAAAAAGTGAAACAATTTGATCTGTACAGTGTTTAGTTCAAGAAAAACAAAGTAATAACCATAATTAGAGATACCCAACATTATTTATATTATGCAGAACGTTTTAGAAACTATATTTTATACAGCAATTTCTTCTTTGTAGTATCTTGTGGCCACATGCCCAGAGGCTTTCTAATCTTGGTAATAAAAATGGTACCAGAGCTCTCCACAAGAATCCCCAGAGGATTGACTTCTCACCTATTTCATAGTAGTATGGTGTGAGAACAGATATTCTTGCATAATGGCTCCCTCCTAAGATCTCTGCCAGCATTCTGTGAACATGCTGTCGCAGTGGATTTATTCGGCTACTGCCTGCAAAGACAAAATAAAGAATTCATACATCAAAACTGCCACAGCCAAAGATCTGAAAATAGCGCTTTGTGACATTGCATTTTTGACAGCCAGCCTACCAAATTAAAGCTTTTACACAGATCCCTGGTGTTATTCCATCATAATTCAGAAACAATGTCATCATCTTTTGGGTGGAAATTGGCAAGTGCCTATTAAGTGCGAATTTCAAACCCAGACTTTCCATGTCAGGATTTTTCCCATTCACAAATTACACATATTTTAATTTCAGGTTTCACCTGATGGATTGTTTGCTTAAATGATATTTACTTATTTTGAGTCCATTATAGGCACACCACACAATCTGTCACTTCCCTTGCTCCATTAAACATCTTCAGTCTCAAAGACGAAGCACGCGTGTGTGATGGGTCTCAAAGCAGATCATGGGAATGAGTGGAGGGAGGCTGCTTTTGCATTAGATGGGTTTTCTGGACTGATGACTGTTCTTAAAGATCTCAGCTGGTCACTAGCCTACTTCTTCATCTCTCATCCTTGATGGCTCTTGACTCTTCTGAGGAAGAGGACAGCAGGGAGATCAAAAGGAGACAGCAAAATGTTCACCTTTAATAACACATCCTCAGCAGAGTGGGGTGTGCCTTCCTGAGCCCCTATTGTGTGCTAGCGTCAACAGGCAGAAATGTCTAGCAGACTGTTGAAAACAGATTCCTACCAGTAACAAGGGCAGCTTTTCCTCTCCTAACTGACTTACGGCTATGATAGACACGTTGGCAGTAGCGCTCATGAAACCAAGGGATGTGAAACTCCGGGCATTCCAGACAGACTGCTCTGTTCAACTTCATGAGGTGCATGTGGACCCTCTTCTTTAGGGAAGTAGGCAGGACTGAGTTGAACAAAATAAAAAGGTGTGAACTAAAATGTGAACAGTTCAACACATTGAGCTAAATGGCTACCTGCAAATTCTCTACTAGAAATGCAAATATCTGTATACTACGGTATTTATGAAATTCATGATGCAGAATCTTAAAAAGGTTCTCAAAATCCCTGAAGAAAACAATGAGAAATACAGTTTTGCTCAATATTAGGAACAAAAGCAAAACAGAAGTAAGAAGTAAATTAAATTCTCTTCCATCATTTAACTCTTAATGAAGTTGCTGTAAACAAAAAGGCAACAGCACATTGATGGTCAACAACATACAGGTAGAGAGGAAGGAAACAGACAAACAGTCTCTTATTCAGAGAGAAGAGAGTGATAGGATTAATTTCTTACAGACAAGAATCCCACGTTATTTCTTGAGCTTTGTGGCTATTTCTAACAATAAATACCATACTCAGGTAATTTCATTTCCAATGAAATTGAAGAACTATTAAATACTGAATGCAGTAAGTTGACTATCAAATCTGTTTTAAATGAGCTTCCCTCATCTGCAATACAAGTTTGTACTTCCAAAACAAAGCACAAATTTTTGCTCATTCCTTCCCTTTTAGCACTGAAATAATGACTGGCTTAAACAAGGGAGTCTTTGCAATAAAATTACTACTTCTTAAGCCATGTACAGGTCCACAATTCCATTTTATGCCACATGCTACATAATGAAATTCATCAGAGAGGTAGATAACGCACCTTCAAGCTGAGCATCCAATTGGCTTAGGAAAGAAACATTAAATATCTTTGTTATCAGAACTGGAGGAAAATAACCAGCCACCGCCAAAACATGACCAAGTAGCACCAAGTGGTGAGTTTCTAAAGAGCCTTTAAAAAACAGACAGAAATCCACATTAACACACGACATGAAGTTGACAGGATTTGCAATGTCCCCCACCTCCCCAGGCCTCCCAAATAATCCAGGTTTCTTTTTAACATACTCAGTGCACACACAGGCAGATTAAAATATTTCAGTAGAGAACAATTTTCACAGTTTGTGAGGCTGTATCATCAATAATTAAAATAATAATAGAAAAAGCCTCTACACATTTCCTCCATAACTTTGCCATTTCCTTGTGACAAGCCACAAAATGTATCCTGTCCCCAGATGATGATTCCTTGGGGAATACTGCAACAATTCTACCCAATAACAGCACAGTGAAATAATCAGAATTTTCACTTGGTTTTTACTATATTCAAGATACCTTGTTAGTTCCTTAGCAACAGTAAGTTTTAAAGGGCGAAATAAAGCTAGAAAGCCCACAGAAGCATTCATTGAATCTTTGTTGTGGTTTAACCCCCATAGGCAGAGTATTAGTAGTAACATACAGACACAGAATAATGCCATTCTGCTCCCAGTTTTATTCAGTACAAATAATAACTTGCAATGACACTAATTTATTTGGTGCCAAAATATCTTTGTGTAATGCACTTACTCAAGTTAGAAGTAAGATGTTGGATACAACTCTCAAAAAACTCCTCATTAGCAGGAGGGTCATAATTCAGAGCAGAGAAAAGAAAGAGAATAAAATAGATTTCAGATGGGTGGATCTGGAAAAAAAAGACAACCTAAATTAAATCATTGCAAAATACCTTAATATTGCTTTACAATAAAAAAAGAGTTTATAATTAATTCAGAAGTGCAAGACTTGAGATTAGATGAACTATTGTCTGATTTTTTTTTTTGCCAACTTTTCCTAGAGAAAAATATTTTTTAAATCAAATGCAGAAATCATTAAAACTGGAGCTATGGCGAAACCTCAAAATCTATTTCATATAGATGACCCAAGTGTTTCGGTATACTGAAGACTTTAAGAAGCTTCTAAAAAGGTTCCCCATTAAATTCTCTCAAAGAAACTAAACTGTCATAGAATAAAATCAAAAATCTATACAAATAGCAAACTGAGGGGGAAACAAAAAAAATAAAGCAGGAAAACACAGCAATTCTGACCAAAAAGACAGGCTGTTGGGGAAATCCCCACAAGAATGAGCAATGTAAAAATATGTACCATGTGATGTGACTACGTGTTAAGAAGTTACAAATCCAATTATTTCAGATGGTCAAATGTAAAGCTGAATGCAAAGGTTTATGGTTGACCTAATACTGACTGACCAATAAAATAAGACAGAATAACAAAAGTGAAGCATATGCAAAATAATATACACAGAAGCAAAACAGTTTTGTGTGAACATGGGGAAAGATGGGCTCCAAATCAGGTACACTGAAAAGAACTCTTAGAAACAGTGTGTGGACTGCGCTCTGAAACATTAACTACTAATCTGTCCTTTCTTACTGAATACCTTAGAGTAGCTAGAAAGAAAAACTGTTATACCTTGTCTATGTTTGCAGCAGTCACAGAAGCTATTCTGTCAAGAAACGAAGGACAACGATAGTTTGTTTTTAAGAGAAAACATGACAATGGAAATACATTTGCCCATGTTATCTGGTCTATCAAGCGTTCACACGTGGCCATAGTCTCCTCACTGATGACTTCTTCTAACCACTCTCCATTCACATGCGTAAGTTCTTCCAACAGAAGATTTAGGTTGTTGGCTTTCCGAAGCCTCTGCAACCCACAGTCATTCAGTTTTTGCAGAAGCTTCACACATAGCTTGGAACTGTTTTGCCAGTGCAACTGGTCATGATTCCACTTGACAAGAGCTGTAGCAATGCAATTCAAATGATGGAGACTGAACTGAGGCAGAGCTGCTGCTACTTTGTTTATTGTGACTTCCTCCACTTGAAAGGAAGGAAGCATGGCCAGAGCACGAATTATTGCAGCAATATCAGCGGGTATGACGCTAGATTTTAAACAACTGGAAGAGAGATAGAAATCTGATCAGTCCTGACAATGTGCAAATGTTAAAAAAAAAAACCCAAACAAATAAATTGCATACATGAAAATTCTATTCTAAACGTCAAATTTGATGTGTGTCAAAGCATATGAAATATAAAATAAGTAGAATATTAATGATGTGGTAGAAATTCACTGCCACTACCGTATTTTCTCATTGAGAGTAACATCTAACTTATTCAAAACTGAAAAAGGAGAGAAGACAGGGAGCATCTCAGTCAGCTGGAGAGGCTTCAAACGTTAGTGATAAACATAGAAATCCTTAGCAAGGGCAGAAGGTCCATCTTTGCTAAGGGAATCTGTGAGTTTATGGGCCTGGAGAATTCCTGTGATTTCTGTCCTGGGGAGCACCAGATTCTGAGGTGCCTGAGGAACATGAAGGCGTCATCTGCACATAACGTGCACAGCCAGGGTGCTGTATTCTACTGAGAATGAGCAATGGTACCAGCAATGGTACCAGCAATGGCAGACCTCTTCTCCCACGATTCCAGAAATGGTTTCCCTTTCTACGTTGCAACTGTTCAAGCCTGAGAACTAGCTAAACAGGTCTTCAATCTAAAGAAGAGTACTTCTGCTTCACACTGCCACTTGTCCCAACCAAGGCAATTCTTACTGTGCATTTTTCATTACTTGTTCCTTCAGACATTGAAGAAGACATTAACACCTACCCTTCCTATAAAGTACCAACCAAAATCTCCTGTTCGTTAAATTGCAATGGCCAACAGGTGAGGGGCAAAAAGATCCATTTTTAAAAGATACCGTATCTAGCAGCAGGCACTATTGAGCCTATAGTCAAGAAAATATCCACTTCCTATCCCTGATTTGCACATTTAATAGATCAAATACAAATAAAGTTCTTCATCTTTTATGGAAACAAAACATGTTAGCTTGTTATTTAAAATATTAAGTAGACAACTGTTTAATGCTTAAATAGCTACATTTCCAAGAATACACACTTACCCAAATAGTAACTTTTTTAGTTTGGCCATCAGCTCCCGATTTTGGCAACTCAGTGCCACCAAGTACTGTGTTAACTTCACCAGATGTAATACATGATAGCTATCCAAGTGTTTATGCAGAACAGAAGCCATTCTGAATGCAAAGAGAAAAAGATAACATGGTGTTACGATAACACACAAGATATTGCACATAAAGAAGGGGTGTCCTGTGATGCACAGTACCTCAGTGGGGGGTTGTGCACACCTGGACTCCTCTCCACCCGAGTCCTGACAATGTTCGCTAAGTCTCCACTTAGTGACTTGCAAAATTAAAGCCCTCATCACAGCAAAGCAGCTACCTCACTCTAATAATTTATGTGCAGATTTTACAGTAAGTTAAATTTAGTGGACCAGGACCAGGATAAACTGGAACAACATCACCAGCTTCAGCACCATTGTGCTCATTTACCTGTACAATAGTGGTTGGTACAGATACATAGGTCTAAAGCTGCAAGAGGGGCTTTGTAGGGAAAGGTAATACCTTAGGAACATCTTTAGACAGTGAGATTCAATGAGAAAAAGCATGAACTCCCCTGGTCCTCCCTTTAATACCACTCTGCTCCACAGCACTACTTGTTCTTTTTCTTCCCAGGATCTATTCGGTTCACACAGCTACACTCAATGCAGATACTGGTCACAACCAGCATGTAACTCTGCTGCATTTGTGACATATCTGTGGCTACATCTTCTGTGCCCAAAACCTCAACTGCTTTTCCCTTCATTGTATGAAAGACATTACCTCTCCCTTTAAACGATGTTCAGTTTACAACTGCAGAAAATCTGGCCCAGGTTATTAAAGACACAAGACTTAATAGTTCAAAATAGGGCACAATGACTTTTGAAGAAACAATTCACGTATCCTAGATAAGACTTGACTTAGAGAACAGAACTTCTTAGTAGTATTAAAAAAAAAAAATTACTTTTTGAGTAGATGTGAATTTCTGCATTTCATTTTCTGCATCGCCTTCAGTATTAGCAATACTTGGTAACTGCTGAATTGTTCTGCCATGTACTCTGCAGTTGTTAACAACCTGAAGAGGACAAGAAAAGATATTTTCCAAAGAGAAACAGTTTAAAACCTCCAGTGAAGACTGGAGTCATTTTCTTTGCCTAGGAGAGAAAGAACCAATAGACTATTTCAGGAAATACAGAAAAACAAATTTCCCCAAACTAGAAACCTTTGTTCTGTGGTCCCTTCTTCTAAGCAGTTGATCTGTATGCCACAGATAAAGAGATGTGAGTGTGTCATATCACTGCATATTGCTCTGATACTAGAAACCAGCAAGTCCAATAATTCTGAAAGTAGACAAGAAGTAGGGAAGGAACTCTAAGACACTAAACAATTCATGGTCAACCAGCAAGCTACAAACAGCAGAACCAAACATGAGTTGAACTGGTTCTGAGGCAAATAAAGCCAAAGACTTTTTCTACCTCCCACTTATTTAAAAAAAAAACAACAACAACAATACTTAAAAAATATATATAGAAAAAGCTTTTGGAACTAAGTCAGCCATGGCAAAACCAACACAGCCTTGCAGCATACACAGGCCTCTGAATAGATGCAAATATTCAAGATGAAAAGTCTGAAAATATGACTAATTTTAATTAATAAAGCAAATTCTGCCTAAAACTACAGACTTTCAGAGACCCATGACTAATACCACCCCAAAATAGGATTTTGTAGCAATAGAAAAACAGGCAGAGAAAAATCTGCCGCACAATGCTATGCTCTAATTGCTAAATAAATGCTGAAGTGTTCCCTGCTGATGACCTTTCATGCAGAATAGGATGTACAGCAAACTGGGACAGGACAAGACTGTTTCAGCTACTGCCAGTCTTAAAAAGGAAAAACACATACCACTGCATATATTTCTCAGGGGCGAGACAAAGTTTTTTACTACCATCCACTGTGAAAGGAAGGCCGCAGTCTAAGAGACAGAGCTACAAGGTGGCCTTGCCTAACAGCATTCACATGCATCTTAATTATCGCATCCAGCTTTCTCTGCAACTGTCTTAAGGCAAACTGCTACAACAGTGTTTCCATAATGAAATAATACATTGCTACAAAGTTACAACTAGGAAACCTAACGCTCAGCTCTGTCCTCCAAACACCAGTACATTATTTGTTTCTGTGCAAGAGCAAGTCTATATCATAAATAAGACAAAGTTGCTAATAAACTTACCTCACCCTCACCTTGGATCCTGCCATAGGCCCAAGATTATAAAATAATTTTGTAAAGGTTTCAGGATCATCATAATCATCTATGGTTTCAGACAGCAGCTGCTTAGCAACCAAGCGGAACTCAGCATTGTCAAAACCCAGCTGCTCGTAAAGCCCCAAAATAAAATTAATACTGTGTATATCCAGATGGGAGGCACTTTTAAGGAAAATCTTATTGCACTTTTCTAGCAATGGATGATATCTCAGTTTAACATTTTGAAGAAACTGCAGTGTTCTTTTGGCATAGGTGAAGTGGACTTCATTCTTTTCTTCCAAGAGCTGCCCAGCCTTCTGTAGTAACCGATCTCGAAAACTCTGTGAGATAACATCAGATATGCTGATCATCAAAACTGACAAGATCCTAAAAAATTCAGAAGATTTTACACTTACACATTGAACATGGTAAGTAATAAATGTTAGATTTCTGAAACAAGCTATGTAAAGAAAGGCATGTCAGTCAGGGTATTGCTGACTTCTGCATAAAAAGAAGTTTACATCTAGCGCAGATGAGCAGAAACCACTTCTCCTACTAAAGTAAAAACTCTGCTTTTGGTGAATTTCTGAAATGACTGAGATTTTTCAGCCATCCCTCACAAACTTGTATGCGATGAAAGCGTTTGCCTGAGGCAAGACCCTGACTTGTCTGATGCAAATTTACAAAAATATCTTTATCCTTCAATGGAAACTAAAGAAACCCAAAGAACTCAAGTGACAGAACAGGGAGAAGAGTCATTGTCACTCCCAAAGGAAAAATACCTTCCTAAGAGAATAAAACTTATGACCACAGGAAGAGTAATTTCTGTAGAGAAATGCAGTCCCATTCAATGATTTTCAAAAGCAGGCTCTTCATATCTGCCAAAATAAGTGCTGGGGCTGCTGGTGTTGTATAAAGCAGAAAAAAGGAAAAGCAGCCTTTGCTACAATGGCCTAGGGGGAACACAGGCAAGAAAAAACTTGGACTTCTCTGACTCTGCCTGGGTGTTAAGTAATTTCAATATTAGGGTAATGCACTAGACATGCTTGCAAGAGAATTGATCAATTCAGTTTGACAAAAAAAATGCTTTGAAGATAAACAAAAATACCATTGCTTTAAGACTCCTTATTGCTACTCACAATAGTGAACTAAATCGATGTCATACTAGAAAAACTATCAATGTCAAGGAAGAAAAACATCTTCAGGTGAGTCAATAGCCTTAAGTTTTAAAACAAGTCCATGTAAAATTAGGATCAGGATAAAGTAGTATCTGCTGTTTTCCCACTGTAAGTAAAACATCAGTTTTAATCAAGTGTTTAAATTGGTTATAAAGAAATTCTTTGAAAATTCATTGAGAAAATGCAGTCACCCAAGTAGATCTGTCCATGAAAATCAATGTACAAATACTTCTTTTCCACAAACCCCAAAGTGAAGAAAAGCAACCTCCAGCTGAGAGAAAGAGAAAGTGTCCAGCAAAGACAGCTCAGTAATTGTGACATATTGCTTCTCCTGCTATCCAATTTCATTCTGACACTTACCTTATATCCTGTATAGAATCCAGTTTCACGTCCACAATATGAGCTACTTCACCAGTTATGGGACTGAAATGTCTGTGTTGCTTGTACAAACACAGTGCAAATTTAGACAGAGCTGGCAAACTAAGCCTGTCAAGACAATAAAGAAAGACAGAATATTTACCTTTTCTTCCTGGTAAATACCTAAAGAAAAAAATCTACTTCAACAATTATATTAAAGACAAGGTTATATTCAAATTACAAACCAAGGAAACAAAATACCTGAACATTTTTTATTTGGGCACCTATACTGATACCTTGGACTTAGGCAAAACACCTAGGTATTTCTTATTAGAGCATACTGTGCATATGAATCTCTAAAAAAATCAGAAGTTCTGCATTTAACCAGACCAGTATAAGAAATCTGTAAAAATTATATTCTCAAGCAGTGACATGAAATAGCTAAAATGCCTGTGAGCAATTTAGTACCTGAATGTCATTTTGTGTTCTAGGTGCACAGAATTTATTTACTTGTCGAGATGCCCCATATGTTAGTTAAGCTGGGAGAGGCAATTCTGTGATGCTGGTGCCAAGACTGACACTAGCTTCTGCCATTAGCCTGAGACTAAAGAATTAAAATTACAATATAAAAACAAGCAAACAAACAAAAAAACCTAAACAACCCAATAAAAATCCAACAACCACAAAAAAAATCCCGCCCTAAGGGAAAATGTTGATGTTTCAACACAAAAGGTTTTTAGTAAAATTGACATAAACAGGGTACTAACAACCTTTTAAGAGTTGGACAGCAAGCACTGAGATAAAAGCGTAAACATCAAAACTTGCAACATACTTCAAACACATAAATCTACACAGACAATATATTTCAAAAACTTAAGTGCCAGTCCCCATTGTTGCAGTATCTGAATATTGCAAGCATTAAATTTACCAATACTAAAAACCTCCAAATGTATGAAAATTATTTCCAAAACCTTCAAAAATACAACTGACTTTTAAAATACTTACAAAATCTTTATAACATCTTATAAACACTGAGAACTCTGTATAGCCTCAAATGAAACACATCACACTTGCAACTTACACTCTTCACAAAGCATAGCAGTGCAGTATATTACTTACGTTTCTAATCTTTTCCATGCTTCTGTAACAAGTGCTTCTGTTAGAGAATCATGGTCTTCAACACTGAGCCTTCAGAAGAAAGACATAATAGTTTGATTTTCTTCAAAAATTATTATCAATCATAACTCCATATACCAGTAGTGGAAAGCAGATCAGTTCTGCCTGCCTCTCTAAAACCAAGGCACAGGACACCAAGCTGTCTGCGTCACACAGTTAGATTACAGAAGCCGGGACAGAGCAGTCTCACAGTCTCCTTATAGGATGGCTTTCTAGTCATAATCCCACCTCTTTTTATTAGCAAATTAAAAAAATGTATAGATATGGAATTCAACATGTTGCTGCTCACCTCAGAAGACTATACAGGGTGTCCACTATGGCCTCATTTTCCATGTGTTCCACCTTGTTTTCTGCTAAAATGCAAAGGGTAAGAAACTGGGAGTGATTTCTTACATAGTCACTAGTCCTTAAGAGAAGCGGCCTCTTCTTTTGCAATTGCCACAGCATGTTCAATGCAATTCCCACGTGTTTCTCAGACAGCCTGGCCTTGTTCCTTCCAACAAGGCTGAACACTTCGTCTTCATGGGTGCAGCTATTTATCTGGCTCAAAAGCAGATCACCACTCAGAGTCCGAGCTCGGTAATGTCTCAGAGTAAACAGGCAAACCTGCCTCAAACAAAGCATTTTGCTATGCCTACCAGCTATAGTTAGTGTCCAGAAAGATTCTTCTTTCACTTTTCACAGTAAGCCGTGTTGTTACAAACTCAAGTATTTGCCAAACAGAACATCATTTTTCTTTCATCCTGTATAGTCACTGTAGTAAGAATTCAATTCTGAGGTACCTGTAATGAGATAGAATCAAAGCAGTTAAGTGCAGCCATAACTACCAGCCAAAAATTAATGTCTCCATCTTTTAATGTCCTGAGTAAGGTAAGCTTGAGAAGAACCTATAGCCTGGAGTCTTCTCAGAGAAGCACCCAACAGTAAACACTGACGTGCTCACAAGCACTAAGAAAAGGTAGTCCATTTGGTATGTTTTCAGAGTTAGAAACCTGCCTTTTAAAGGTACATGTGCTACAACTAAGAGAGCTTTTTAACATGCAGGTGCTACATGATTAAGTCAAGCAAGGCTTGCTCTCACTAGGCTACTCCATAATCCCAAACTGGGGTCTGGGAACTGCCAGAAAATACCGTCATTGGTGGTAAAAAGAAGTGAGATGGCAAGAGCTCCTGAGCTGGCATTACCGGATTCTTCTTGCTCTACATGTGCATGCGTTCCACAATATCTACTGTATCCTCCCTATGAACTGCTCCCAGAGTTTCCTTTCCACCCTTTAAGAAAATACTGATATATTTAAACTTGCTTTTAAGATTTAACATACCATATTAGAGAACATTAAGCAAAGGCATTTTATTAGTGTATTCTTGCCTTGCTTGCTGTTTCTCTACACTCATGCCCATCCAATGGAAAAAATAGTCACAATATCAATTCACGTTTACTCCTCACAGTCCCAGCAAGCGAAGCTGACAGAAGACAGGATAAAGTAGACACCTGAAGGGAACATAAAAACTTCAGGCTCAGATAACTTCCTTGTAAGGCCAGGTAACACATCCTTACCCCTTGCAGTGGACCTCACACCCCTGATCCTCGTGACTGGGGAACCAGCATCTCTACCTGAAAGAGTCTGTGGGAAGTTTCCAAATACTTACCTTTCTGGAAGACATTTACCAGATGCAAGTGATTTACCGCAAACTTGTATAAAGTTTTAAGTTGTAATTAATTCTATTATCTTACTAAAATGAAATCAATAGGAAATGTTGGATGTTTTGAAGCTTATAAATACATATATTAAAAATAGGTAATTTATATCTACTTAAAGATCTATCTCTAAAGTGTTCTACTTACAAAATACACACTAACAGGACAAAAAATTCTTTAAAATCACTTCCAATCAGTTGAAACACAGTAAGCATTTTCAAGGCTGCATTACAAACTACAGTCAGCCAGGAAGTCTTCCACAAAGGAGAAAACGTGGGCACCCACTACTCCCCATACATAGAAAGTATTAAAGATTTAAGTAGCTAAGAGTGAAGTGAGCTGCTTGGGCGATATATGGTGTTTTTAACCCGTTTGCCAGAATCCTCTGTTTCCGTGAGCCATGCTGTGGGGCTATCCCCGCCACACGGATATCAGCACCGGCCTACCTCATTCATGTCCTGACTCCGACGCATTCCCGCGGAAAGCTCGCCTGCCGTCCGCCTCCTCTTTCCCCGCGGAGTGATTTTGACCGAGAAGCGCTTCAAAGGAGCGGGGAAAGGGGCTGGGGCTGCTATACGGGCCTCACGGCCACAGCCCCCTGCCTGCCACCCGCACGCAGGAGCCAAACCGCAGCGCCTGGCTAGCTTTCCTCCACCGCTCCCTCGGCCACGTTTGCCTAACGGCGGCTGCACCTCTCCAGGCCCTGGGAGGAAAAGGGCGCTGTCATGTTCGGGGCGAGGAACCTCCGAGCCCGGTCTCCCAGCACCGCCTCGCACCGCAGCGGCCGGGCCTGCCCTCCTCGCCGTGCGGGGGAAGAGGAGTCCTGGGCCGCGACCCCAACCCGCACGCACGTACCGGCAGCCACCGCCGCGCAACACCGTGGGGGCGGCACTACCAGGGCCGGGCCCCAGCCCGCCTTCTCATCACGCGCGGCACAGAGGTGGCGGCGACCTCTGAGGGGCGGCCCGGCGGCGGCCCGGCCCAGCTCTCGGCAGGCCATAGCGCAGCACACCCCGGGGTACGAAGGGTTTGCCCGCGCTGGCGCAAGCGAAGGCTACGGAAACGGCCACGTACAGCTCCCGGCAGGGATAAATACGAAAACGAAGGAGTCGGTTTCGTCTGCGCAACTTTGAGACCTCCCTGCACCCGCATAAGTCCTTAGCTTAAATTTTTCACAAGATCCTCTCTGTATTCAAGCTACAACTGGATACTGCTGTCTCAAAACAAGCTGTATGTGTGCCTCTGCACTGTCACTCACCATGTGTGTGCCCCAAGACCAGCATCTCCTGTGCGCTGAGATGTCAAGAAAGGCAGAGAAAAAGAGGAAAGTCCAGCCAGTATGACCTTCCAAAAGAAATAAAAAATAATAATAATAACAGAGTTCCAAGGTCATCTTGATTATTGTGGGGGTTTTTTTGGTAAAACCAAAGATTTGTGATTTTTCTGCCTAGAAAAACCACAAATTGAGTGAAGTTTGAGTAGGATGATGTTGAAGAGTTTGCACTGGAATTAATGTTACTTTATTTTACATTATATTCTTTTCATGCCTTGAAAAAAAAAGAAAAAAAAAAAGTTAAAAATATATGTGTCCTGGAACACAAAACTAACGTATGTTGCAACATGGATATTGCTTATGTTGTATACGTATAGCTCCGGGTCACTTCTGGACCTTTTGTCGCCACTAAGTGTTATCTAAACACTTAATAACTAAAAATCAAGTAGCTATAAATCCATCCACAGAAAATAATAAAGCAGTATATTGGTGATTTTCAGTGTAGCAGATGAAAATAGTTAAATAAAAGAATCCATCTAGTTTCCTATCTCATAATAACCTTTCAAAAGCTTGAGTCTACCCACTTTTTCAGTTCCTACAACATCACTGCTTTCCCTCACATAGACCTTCTTCTTGTTATTACCATAACAAGTACATTTAGATAGAATGATAACAACCTCAGGTTATTCTACAATCACAGCCATGACTACTACCATGACCAATTTTTACTTGCTGTTTTGCAGCTGACTATCAAAGGGTTGTTTTACTTTTTGTCTATTGTTGATCATATCTACCTCATGTATTGGATGCTTATGAATATGGAACTCACTCGAGCTAATAATATAGCCCCTACTTAATTTACTAAAGTCTGTAATGTTTTAGAAAAACAGCACATAAAAATTTTAACTAGATTTGTAACAACTTTTCTAACTGTAAAGTAACTGGAATAGCTCCTGTATCTTTCTGCTAGTAAATCCAGATCACCTTAAAGTCTACACAGGTGTGCAAGTGACAGAGTGGGACCCAGACCCTGCCCAGCGATGTCAAAAGGTGGCACTTACCTCTCTCAAGAGCCTCAGGCTTAGTGCAGACTCACATAAAAACCCAAGAAATCTGATCTCCCAGTCAAGAGGAAAACTATTCGACATTCAGATGAAGGAGACTTCCGCAAATCATACAGAGTTTTCATTTACAAGATGCTAAACTTTCCACTTCTGACTTATCAAGTACATTTGGATAAAACCAGTTAATAATCTGTAAAAAAATTAAAAAAGCTAGATAAAATTACCTTAAATTTTAACATACTGGGGAAGAAAACAAGATTTATTAAAGCATGCTGTGCTGAAGTCAGTGTTCATTTTCTAAACACAAGTCCCATCAGCAGCTTCTTCAGGACTTCAGAAGTCAAGGAAGTCAATTTTGTGATTATTTTATTTTATTTTTTCTCCCAGAAACTCAGGAGGAGAAACTTGCTTTCCTGCTTTCAACAGACGTCTTGACAGCTAGACATAGACATGTAGAATCACAGAATGGTTAGGGTAAGAAGGGACCTTAAAGCTCATCTAGCCCCAGCTCCCAGCCACTTGCAGAGGCACCTTCCACTAGACCAGGTTGCTCAAAGCTTCATCCAGACTGGCCTTGAACAATGCCAGGGATGGGGCAGCCACAGCTTCTCTGGACAACCTCTTCAGAGCCTCATCACTCTCACAGTAAAAAATTTCTTCCTAACGCCTGATCTATATCTACCCTCTGTCAGTTTTAAGCCATTTCCCCTTGTCCTATCACTGCATGCCCTTGTAAAAAGTCCCTTTCCAGATTTCTTGTAGACCCCTTTAGGTACTGGAAGGCTGCTGTCAGGTCTTCCCTTAGCCTTCACTTCTCCAGGCTGAAGAAGCCCAATTCTCTCAGCCTGTCTTCATAGGAGAGGACTTCCAATACCTCCTGTTATGTATGATTACTAACCTCAATGCTCGTTGGTTTGAATTAAAACCTTTCAAAGGAGGTACATACTTCTGGATAAGCCTTAACTAATTTTGAAGTTGCTCACAGCTTTATGCATTCTCATAAACTTTCATGTCCCTGTTCTTAAGGTAAATTGAAATTGACTTTGAATGACAGTACAGATGTACAGGACAGGATTGCAGGAACTTTTTTTGCATACAGTTGGTCTAAGTTCTCATTTTAGTTCTTTACAACCCATAGCACCACATGTGCCAGGTACTACTGGAGTAACCCTTCCAGTGATGTCCTGGATGTTTCCTTTAACAGTTAAACAGCCAGCAGCTTGAGGCCACATCTGGAGTACTGCGTCCAGTTCTGGGCTCCTCAGTACAAGAAAGACAAGGAGCTACTGGAAAGAGCCCAGCGGAGGCCACAAGGATAATCAGGGGTCTGGATCATCTTTTATGATGAGAGATTTTAGGAGCTGAGCCTGTTTAGTCTAGAGAAGACTGAGAAGGGATCTTATTAATGCATTTAAATGTCTCAAAGGTGGGCACCAGGAAGATGGTGCCCAGTGATAGGATGAGGAGCAATGACCATAAACTAAAACACAGGAAGTTTCACCTCAACATGAGGAAGAACTTCGTTACCTTAAGGGTGGCAGAGCAGTGGAACAGGCTGCCCCTGGAGGTTGTGAAGTCTCCTTCTCTGGAGACATTCAGAACTCGTCTGGATGTGTTGCTGTGTAAGCTGCTCTAGGTGGCCCTGCCTTGGCAGGGTGTTGGACTAGATAACGACCAGAGGCTCTTTCCAACCCTAACAGTCCTGTGATTCTGTGAATCCCTTGGCCATTTCCGCCGCTCTTCGCTGAGCCACTCATCAGTGCCCCACTAGGAAGGCGGGCCAACACAAGCTCCGGACACGTTTGCTTGGACAGCACTCGTGTACCTGCAGACGCAAGGCAGAGGCCTCCAGCCGCTCCAGCGACCCCGGCCCCTTCCCTCGCGGCACCCGTCCCCGCCTCAGGCGGCGGCGGCGAACAAGGAGCGGCGGGAGGGGGCGGAGCACCTCTGACGAGCAGGAGAAGGCGGGCGCCCCTTCCCGCGACTGCTTGGGCTGTGAGCGGCCCCCGCCTTCTCCCCGCCACCGGCCACGGCTATACTGCGTCCGGCGACCTCCTTCACCCTTCCCGGACAGGGGTGCTGTTCCTCACATCTCCGCGCCTCGCCACCCGCACCGCCCCCGGGGTCGCCCTCTCCCGCCCTTTCCTTCCACTGACGCAGTCTTTGCCGCACCAGCTCTAACATGGCGGCGAGACGCTGAGGAGCGCGGGGCGACGCGGGCCGCGAGCGGGGTGAGTGCCGGTGCCGTCAGCCGGTCGCTGCTGGGGTCCGGAGAGGTCGCCATGCGGTCGGACGTGGGCCGCGGCCCAGACCCCAGCGCGGGCCCCGGGGGATCTGTGGGGGGAGGTCGCATCTCCGCGGGGCCTGAGCCTCGGTCACGGATGGGGGTGGGAGCCCCCACCCCTTCTCTCCCCTTCCCGGCCTGCCGAGGGGACTAGGCTGGCCGCCGCTCTGCGGCTGTGGGGTAGTTGTGGTCGGCGTCCTGCGCACACACACGCTCCCTCAGCAGGCCAGGCGGCCCTTGTGCGGGGGGCGGGCGGACCGCGGCCGGGCCGGCCGGCGCTTGCCCCGGTGGGTGGCCCCCGGGAATCCCAGGTGAGAATGGTCCTTGAGAGGAAATGGGGGTGTGAGAAGCTGCGAGCGGGGTCGGGCGGCGGGTGGGAGCAGGAGAGGTGGGTGAAGCGGAGCACGGGGCCCGGCCAAAATTGCTCCAGGTGGCAGGGTCCGCGCTGGTGGGAATTGGCGCCGCAGCGCAGCGAGCTGCGGGTCGGCACGGTGCGGGTCTGCCTGCCCGCTGCCAGCGCTCGGTCGGCCTCGGGTGCTGCTCGGTGCCTGCTCCGGAGTTTGAATGAGTCCTCACTCCTCCCCTAGAAGGCGAAGTAACCGGGCTGTCTGCGCGCCACATGTTCTCTCCTCCGCAGGCCTCTCCTAGGGAAGTGAAGCCTACAGGAGCTACTATGGCTGGCAAGAGGAGTCCTCTGCCTCTCTCGTCTAAGGATTTCCTAAGGCACTTAAAGAGATTTTTATCAATAAGCAGTTTCAGGCTTATGTAGTGTGCAGCCACGACCAAACCATAGTATATGGTTGTACTTTGAGTCATTGAGGAGGCTCTGAAGGAGAGAGGCATAGGAGAAAAAGGAGTAGTTTATTGAAACTGGGCAAATTATCTACTGTGGTTGTAAACATTGCCTTACAGTTCAGTCACAATTAGAAATTTTGTCCATAATGATGATAAAGTCACCTTTGCAAGTAGTTGCCTAATGTTTGGCTAGTTAATTATATTTTAGTAATTCTCTGAGACCTATTTTAAGAGGAACATGAGACCGTTTCTTTTGCATTAAATCTGTTTTCTAAGATGTATCTTCTGAGAGAGTGTTTTGTTGTGGGTTTTTTCTCATGTTTCTGTTCTGTACTGCCTGCAGAAGAGGCTGTTCTTTGGACAGGGATAAATGTTTTTAGTCTGGGTTGGGTTTTATTGTGTTTTTTTTGAATACATATGTTTTTAAAATCTTTTTCCTTCATTGTGTTTCACTATTCCATCCACTAATGCATTGGGGTCCAACAGAACTCCTATTTTTAGGTACTACCATGATAAAAACATGGAAACTACACATGATTTATGAAGGCTTGGTTTATCTAAACTTGCCGAGCTTGTTTTACTGGCTTTTGAAATTATTTGTAAAGATTTTTGGAAAAAATATAGTTTCGTGTATGTGAAATAGACATGAAGGGGAGCATACAAGGGATACCAACATGAGTAGTCCTTTGAGAGCACCCTTTGGTGCTAGGTATCTTATTAAGACTTTATATTTTTCCAGTCCTCTTCTGTGAAACAGAAACATTTTTATTTTTAAGTTAGCTAGCAGTCATCAAGCTGTTATCAAAAGAAGATTTATTCCCCCCCTCCCCTTATGATCTCAGAAAATCTGTGGATTATGAGGGAATTTGGAGCGAAGAATATGTACTGCAATGGAGGATTTTACTCTGCTGCAGCGTGATGTCTCCACTACCAGTTCAATCCTCCAAACCATGTGCATTTAGGAGCCATTTTCCATTTGGAAGCAGAGTCAGTGAGTGCCAAGGAGCAAATTTAGCTATCTTCTAATGAAATGAGCTTTAGGTAGGAGGCTGGGATGAGGTAGGGAAGGGATTTAGAACTAAAGTAGTAGAGAAAGGAGGAGAGCATGAGAATAGAAGATGGTAGAACAAGGGGATTTTGTTATGGTTGGCAAATATGGGTCAGTATTAAGAACTGTCTCCTGCGCTTGGTCTTGCATTGGTCTCATCTTCAGTAACAGGGGTAGGAAGGGTTTCCACTCTGAAATTTAGTTTGGGGGTCCTACTGGTTAAATGGCTTGGAGATTGCACTGGACCCTTTTAGGTTGTTTTTTTTTTTTCTTTACAATGCTGAAACTTTTTTTTTTAGCATTTTATAAATTTTAAAATACGAATTCATGATTTCAGACCTATGTTAATCCACTTTCTGGTTATGAATAGTAGAATCGGAATGGACACATTTCTTTGCTATTTCTGGGGGAGCAGTGAACACCAACAAAGGCATTTATTTGTGGGAGAAAGCACTTGTAGTTGTTCACAAATCTTAACAGGAAAAAATACTTTCTCCATCAATTAGATAATAAATCAGTACTAACTCTTGACAACAGAGCTTTTTGTTTGCAATTGACAAGAGTGTGGTTATATATTTGAACATCTTTCTCATTGTGGCTGTCTCTTTCCTAGGAAAATAAAAGAATGTGCATGATCTAGTAGGAGCCTGCATTTCTGTTTAAATAGTTTGAGAGAATGTTACATTCTCCCGACTGAGATATTATAACTGGCTGTGCATTCCTTATGTACTTTAGTGCAAGAAGACTGAGTTCATATTAATAATTGCAAAAAATCATACTGATAGTGAAACATATAGGAAAAGTTGGTAGTATGTGGAGAAAATGCTGAGGAAATGATGGAGACTGAAGGTTGGGCTGGTTGGATTTTTGTTGTTCACCTTTTATTGTATCATTCTAACATGCCTGGAAACTTGCCAGATAGGAATGGAACTAGGAACAAAATTTCATTTCTCCCATTTCACAATCAGAACTTCATTTCTAGTCTTTATTCTATGGCTCCACTGTCACTGTAAGCTGGTGTGTGTTACTGCCAAATCTGTTCTTGGAGGAGGGAGGAAAGGGTAGATTTCTGCTGCTAGGTGGCCATTTGCTTGAAAGCCAAACCCATGGATGTATGAGCCCTCCGTTTTGGTATCAGCCTATGTTTATATTGGCTTCAGGTGGCTGGAACCCCACAGCCTAAGTGCATGTGATATATTTTTAGTATTCACTTTGTGTGTTTTCATTTTCTGGACTGAGTTTTGCTTAAAAATACACTTCTGAAGATTCCAGATGGCTATCTTTGCAATATAAATCAATGTAGTTTCGTCTCCCTGCATTTGTAGATGGCCTAAACCAAAATGCTAGGAATGTGAATTTATGCTCTTTATTGTTCATTTCGTTTGGATCTTGAATAAAGACCAATGGAGCAAATTGTAAGTTGATAGAAGGAAACAAATACAAAGGCAAAGTCAAGAAGGAATTAAAAATAGGAGGGAGCTGCTGATGACAGAGAAAGAAGTGAAGGAATAGGACACTATATATTTTTTTTCCTGCTGAATAGAGCTTTGTTCCATAATTGTTCTGTCCTGTGCAGGGACTGAAACAACTAGGTAGTACTATGGCCTATTCAGCATAGCTGCAAGTAATTTTTTTTTCCTCCCCTCATAAAATTAGGAAATACTACTGTATTGCTGCTTACCATCAGCTCTCATGAGAAGTATGACATGTTGATACTTCGCTTAGTGTGCATCTGTGCTCTTTAGCTCCTTTCAATTAGAAGAAGCTAGTTTATATTAAACTGTTTTATTACCAGATCCTTGCTAGCACAGGTGACTTTGGAAAAAAAAAATCCCAAGATGTATTTTTAAGCACATCAACACATTTGAGTGATGATCTCTGGCAGAGAGATGCCTGTGAACAGTTTGGGATGGTTATCTTTTTTCATTGGTACAGATCATTTTGAAGGAGAGCAGCTGTCTGCAGCCTGGCTGTGAATTGGCCAGTTTTATCCCGCAAGTATCTGAACAAAGTAATGAAGCTAATGGAGATGTGAAGGGATGCAAACCATCATGGACACAGCTAGTGATGCCCCTGCTACGGATGCCGCTGTTCTGAAAAGTCTAAATATTGTTGGTGAATTTGTCAATAAACACAAATATGCTCTAAGCTGAATTGGAATTCCACTTTCAGAAATAAAACCAACAGGCTTCTTCAGTTAGATACACTGAATTGGTGTTTTGGTTGTTTCAGGTTTTTTTTTTTCTGGTTTGGGGTTTTTGGTGCTTTTTTTTCTTTTTTTTTTTCATAGTTTCCACTTAGACTTAGTAAAGAAGCTTCCCAAACAGCAGGTGGTTGTGCATGATGAATGGCTTAAACATTTCAGGATAGTACTTGGGTTTGATATATTGTCCTTTCTTACAGAGTTTTGGAAGGAAGAAGCCAACTTCTCAGGATTACCCTGCATAGCACATTTTTGTGTGTATGTATCGCAAGCATCTTTTGGTTTGAGTTTAAAATAATGTTCCCTTCACTAGTAAAATTCCATCAAGTTCACAATTAAAAGATGCAAAGTATTGTGGGTTAAGAGTATCCACATTCTAATTGAAAACAAATTTGAAAAGATAAATATACAAGTTATGTAAGTCCTATTGGTACTAGACATGTAGTATTATTGAGCTTTACTTGTCATTTTCTGACCTTATTTTTGTTATTTTCAAATTGTTTTTCTTTTTTGGGTCTGTATTTAACATTCATATGCAATGTATTTGCTTTTAATAGAGGCAAGTTTTAAATGATCAGTATGTACAAGATTATGTTTGGTGTTAAATGCTACAAGAATAGAAATTAATAGTTTATGGACCACTTGTAGCTCTCTCATTTTCTCTGTAACACTGCAGGTCTGTCTGAAGTAATAACTTTGCAAAGGATGTTCGAGTATATTGAAGACGAAATGCTCAGTTGACTTTTAGGTAGGTAGGATAAATATCACTGGTATTTTAGCCTGGCTTACTAGGCAGTGTCAGCTCGAGAGTTAGGTATATTTACTTGGCCTGGTATTTGACCAGTCAGGATGTTCATACTGACCATTTAACATAACTGTCATTTAGAACCAAGTGCAGTCAGTGCTTAGGGGATTTTATTGGAGGGCTAGGGAAAGTGCAGGTAACATTTAAAACATGGACTAAACTTGATTTGTTTCATGGTTTTGAGACAAGGGAGAGGTAGAAAAACATCAAGTTGAGCTAAAGGTTGTGAGAATAGGGATTTAGGTAGAATTCTTTATTTCTTCCTTCTCTCTCTCACCCTGTTCTCCGCAAAACTGAGTTAAAAATTGACTGACATAAGTATACTGACATTTATTTTACAATTTGGCTTTAGTCATTATCAATGCTTGAAATAAAAAAATTGTGTGATACATGAAGATAGTTTGCATTTATTTTGGCAAAAATACTATATATAAATGTTAAAGGCATACCTCTACATTTCTCAAGCAAATTGCCTGTAAAGTGAGAGTTAAAACCCTTCTCACTCAAGCTCTACGGCTAAATGTCTAAAGTTTGGGTACAATTGATCAGTCAGTTGTGCTATTTACTGGTTCTTAGATGTCTCAGTTTGGTTAAAACTCAGTTCTATCACCAAACTATTTATTGTAGCATTTATTCTGAGAGGTTTCCTAGGAAAATGTACCCCTCTGCCCATCTGTGCAGCTGTACAGTCTGTTCTGCTGCTGACAATATGAGTTGGTGGCTGTTCTTTGGGCTGCTGTCAGTTCTGTGGGCGCTTTGTCCCCTCCCAGTGTTCTCATCTCTTTCCTTGCCCGTGCTGCCACCTTCCTGGAGCTGCCCTAGAGTCTGGGCAGCGACATGGTGAGCTAGTCAGCCTTCTGCTAACCTGACGAAGTCCTCAGCTACAGATGTTTTCTCTATTTGTTCCTCTGCCTGGCTACAAAATTTGTTCTACTAATAGAAGAGAAAAGGTAATTCAGGGAGAGGAGTGAGCAGACTGAGCCTGCTGCTTTTGATATGTCTCTGGCTTGTATGAATTAATGTAGTTACTTAGCTAAAAAGGTATCTAGTGGGATTCTGTGTGTTTGCAAAATGTCTCCTCATGTTAAAAATCACGTGAAGTTTGTTTACTGGGTGGTGTTTAACTTAAATCAGTCCTGCATTGTTCTTGTGGTCTTTCATTGTGTAATCCTGGCAAAATGTTAGGAGTGCCACTGAGCACAAGTGAGAGAATATAGACTAACATGATTACGCTGCTGTCTTTTGGTTTCTTAGTCTCTTGTTCCTAATCTGAGAGTGACAGATGGTGACAATTGAATTTTCTGAGGCTGTTCTGTGGCACAGCTATGAGTGAAGCTTTTGGAGGGATGTATGCAGTATGTCAGCTAGATTTCAGTAGTGTTTTCTGGCAATAAAAATAATTAGAACTGGAAATTTATGTATTATATTCCAACTTCTGAAGAGATACTCCAGTCTTACAGATCCTGTTGCTGTCATTGCAGATTTTTTCCCTCTCTGAAGAGAGTATGTGACTTCAGAAAAGGAAAAAAATACTGTGATTGTGCATAATGTTGGAAGATCAGAGATACAAATGGGATTACAGTTGTGCTTGTTACATAAAACCAAAGGGATATACTCAAAGAAAAGGGGAAAATTGCATTAAAATTCTTGATAAAGAATCGTAGAATCAGTTAAAAGACCTTAAAAATCACTGAGTCAAACCAGAAACCTAACATTGTCAAGTCCACTGCTAAACTGTGTCTCTAAGCACCATGTCTACATATCTTCTAAGTACCTCCAGGAATGATGACTCAGATGAGGAAAAGAAACAATAAAAAGCCAAAATAGTTTCTCTTAACAGTAGCTGGAAGAGTGTATTTTTATTTTTTAATGTAGAATGGTTTCATTCCTAATTCGAGCAGCTTCTGATAACTGCAGTGATAGGAATCCAGGAAATGTGTTCTTAAGAAATTGAATGCTTAAGTCTTAACATGACAATATGTTGGTGATTTATCAAGTTGTAACAATCTTAAGTTATTTTCCACTCTTGGACCATTCTGTTTGCGGTAAAAGTTTGGGTATTTCTGAAAGTATGCCTACTTGACTTGAGCAGTTGCTGCTTGCCTACAACAGTTGAAGTTCACTGTCCTGGGTTGTTCACCTTTTTGTGCTTGTCAAGCCTTATGTAGTCAAGCCTTATGTTCTCTCTTGAGCAGCTGTAGTTCATGGCCCAGGTAATTAATAGTAACTGAGATGAACTGAACTGGGTTGTGGACTGCAGCAGCTGACATACTTCTGAGGAGAAGAGGCTTCAGATCATCTGAAGCTGGTAACCCTGACCAGAGGGGTGGGTTAGCATATGAAGATGGCAGCTTCTTTAGCCACTAACACTGAGCCTAACAGAAACTGCAAATTAGTATTTTTAGAACAGGCAATTGCAAAACGTTGTTTGAGAGCACTCAAACAAGATATTTGGTCTCAAAGCCGTTGGGTTGTTCAGGGTTTTTTTGTTTCGTTTTAATTATTATTCTTCTCCATTTTTTTTCTTTCTAATGCATATTTTATCTAGGATATAGAATTCCAGGAGTAGGCAACTTAGGTGATTACCTATGCTGTCTGGATAGCAAGATGTCAAGCTTTATTATCCCCATATTGTAGAGTATCTTTCTGTTTTATGTTTCCTTATCTGAAGTATAGCACTCGAGTTCAATACTACAGCAGCAAACACAACCCAAGTAACTCATTAGTGTCTATGAAACATGGAAATGACCTAGAATACTTAACATTTTCCGAACCTTTAAAAATACTTAGGTTTGCTCTCTTTTTTTCTTTAAGGTTTGCTTTTTGCAGTTTTTGTTGTCTTTGTAAGTCAATGTAGAAGATTTTACACAGTTTCACTGTGCAAAAGGAAGAACTAAATCTATTTCTCTTATTTGCAGTATTTAAACTTTTGAAGCCATGGGAATAAAGGTCCAGAGGCCTCGTTGCTTTTTTGACATAGCCATCAACAATGTACCTGGTAAGAAAATTAAAATACCCGTTCAGTAACATGATCTTCATACAAGATACATAAGAATAATACAAGAGTTAATTGCATAAAATATGTGGCTTTTTTTTTTGTAGCTGGAAGAGTGGTCTTTGAACTGTTTTCAGATGTGTGTCCAAAGACATGTGAAAATTTTCGCTGCCTTTGCACAGGTTTGTAGATTTCAAATTTATTTGGAATTTTTAATGTCATACCATGTTAGCTAGTTTGATGTCTGTTATATTTTTCTGACACATTCTTACATGCAAAATAAGTCCATAAAACACTGGTTCTTGGTATCTCTAGAGATTTGTCTGATTTCTCTAATACATCTGATGTAGAATCAAAGCAGTTGTAGCTTTGGCTTAGTATGTTTCAGGGACTATATACTAATCAACTTTAAATACAGACACAGTAAGCTGATTTTCTGTTACTAGCATAGATATTACTGTTCACATTATATAACATCATCCAGTCTTGAAAGGTAGCCAGTAAGAGGTCAACCATGCAGACTTACTTTTCAGTCTTATGATTCTCTGAGGTATCTGACAGTATTTGCTCTATTCATTAGTATTTTTTTCCCCCCTTAATTTGTTGATGGAGACTGGTGATACTCACTCCTATTAAGATTCAAATTATTTTTTTGAGCATAATACTGAGAAGATTCTACCCTGAAAGCATTTCCAAACAGAATTACTGTCCTCTGGACTGCATGCTTTTGTTGAAAGTGCTGACAGTTTAGCAAGACTTAAATTTATTATTGCAAGAATTATTCTGTGAATACACAGATAGCATACATGCTTTTTGCAGTTAGCATTTTCTGCTTCCTTTCCTTCCAGCTCTGTTGTTTTCCAGGTCAAGGTTCTGTAGCTGTTAGTACTGAAATCACTCAGCAGTACTAATATTACCTGAATCAGGTGTGGGTGCATAATTGCATTCATGTTGAGTTAGCTAGAACACCATTAGTTAATGCACCATGCTATCTGCAGGAATGTAGGTATTACCTGGTCTGACATGAGGTTTACTGGCACAAAATCAGATTATCAAAATTTGTTAACAAATTTGAACCTTAAAGTTGTTCTTCCTAATAGCTTCTAGTATGTTATCATTGATCATGGCATTCTTGATCTGCCCAAAAGTCGCATTTATTGCATAAAGGTGCTACTGCTTTAAATTTTTTACTTGAAGTCTTTCAACAGCATTTTGGGTGCAAACTCCTAAGTTCACACTTAGTTGCTGACATTCAAGATCAAATTCACATGCTGAACTACTTTGCTGCTTTAACATATTTAAGGATAGTGAGGAAAATACATGGGCTGATTGTTTATGGTATTTATCAGCAGATTAATTCAAATTTTGATTTTATTTGTTTTCCTACGCAGTTTTTCTCAGGCAGTTTTGACCCTTGTTTTAAGACAGCATGTACTTTTCAACAGCTCTGTGTTTTCCTGGTATACCTGTGTTAGACATATGCCAAGGTAGTCAACAGATAGAGCTTCACATTTGTCGAAGTTTCTATCAAAAGAGTTTTTTCTAGCTGGTCAGATCCATATGGAGACACCAGTCTGTTACAGATAAGTTCAGAGGCAACTGCCTTTCACAAAAGCTGCCACTTTTAATAGCTCAGAGCAAGAGCTGTAAGAGCAAACCAGCGCTTTGCCTGCACTGAGAGGAAGAGATCCTTTTGCTTCCAACATACACCACTGATTACCGTGTTATTACCTTGAGGTGGTTCTGCCATTCACAGGACCCACCATGCGCCATTCATTTTGCCAGTTCAGCAGAGACTTAATCTATTTGAGTGTAGCAGAGAAAGTAGCTGAAGCAGAGAGTTTGCCTACAGGTCTTGAGCACCAGAGCTGACATAAGGAATGGAGATGACAGTTGTAATCATGAGTGAAGGTGGGAAACAAGATTCCTTATTCTTCCACCTGGCTCTTTGTTTTTGTTAGGAGCTTTTATGGTACTTTAGACATGCCGTGTTGTAACTGAAGATCTGAGTGTTTCTTTAATGCTTCTGAGTAATGTCATTTACCTTAAACCTAAACTAGCTGTTTAGTCCATCTGCTTGGAAGAGACCAGAGTTGTATACTAACTTAAGTAAGGATTTCTTCTGGTATAACTGTAGAGACAGAAGGTAGTTTCTGCTCTGCTTTCTTAAATACTAATTTCTTATTGGTATTGCAGCTGTGTGTCTGCCTCCCAAGCTAATTTTTCAGATTATTTTGATTAAGTGCTTGCTTAAGTCGCACCTTTTTGTAGTGGAAGTTCTACAGGTACCAAGAGTAATTTGGGTTTTGTTCCTCCTCTTTTCCTTCAGGTGAAAAGGGTACAGGAAAATCCACCCAAAAGCCATTGCATTACAAAAGTTGTCTGTTTCACAGGGTTGTGAAGGATTTTATGATCCAAGGAGGTGACTTCAGTGAAGGTATGATGTGAATCTTCAAAGAAAACTTTAATGCTTGTGTAATAGAATATTGTGGGAGTTCCGTGTAGCATCATCTACTTACATTAATAATTCTGTGACTCAGCCTGTATTTTCCCCTTTTTTTCTTCATAAGAACCTTTATATGAAAAGTTAAGTAATAAAATTCTATAAACTTACACATGTGCACACACACGCACACACTTTTGCTCCGTTATTTCATTACTCAGTAGTTAAGTACTCTCTATTGAAAGGTTTAAATATGAGGGTAAAATATGTGCTTGTGGGAAACCGGAGATTAAAAATAAGGGGAGACTAGCAGAATACAGGGGAGAATGCCTTCTTGGTTTTCATGTTTGCTTTGGGACTGCAAAGATGTGTCTTGGGTCGTCTTTGCATATCTTGGAGAATAATGTCAGTGACTTGGATGCAGTCGGATTAGTATTTTGTGTGATGAAGCACCTTCTGCATAACTTGACTTTCTTAATCACTACTTGAAGTTGTAACTAATTTTTTTTTTCTTCTTCAAGGAAATGGCAGGGGGGGAGAATCCATCTATGGTGGCTTTTTTGAAGGTGAGTTTTATTAGTCTGCTCTATTTTGGTGTTACTGCAAGCAATCACCTTTACAGCCTGTAGTCTCTGTTCTGTAAACCTGAACTCCATTGTTTTTTGTTAAGATTTTGTTTGGTCATGGAGGCATTTGACTGTCCAGTTTAGGTTATTTTATTTTACTTTTAAGATATGAACCTTTTAATTAAAGAAAAACTAAACCCAGGCTCTTTTGTATTTGCCCATTTTACCAGGTTCACCTTTTTTTAACTGTTTTTAAACATGCACTTTTGTCTTGAGCAGCTAGATAAAAATTGGGGATTGTTCTTTCTTCCAGTGAAAGCAGAAAGGCATGATGGAATCAGGTTTCCTTGCAAATCTTTATTTTAAAGATTGCATAAAGCCCTCCTTTCCTGAACCCCGGAGGAACTAGTAATAGAGGCTGTCAGCTTCCTCGCAGTCCTGGTTCTTTTTCAGACAGTGTTGCAGAAGAAGCACCTCTTCTACACTCCAGTGTGTTTGTCCAGAATATAGTGAATCATCTCTGTGCTTCGTGGAGCAGTTCTTGTATTAGACCTAGTGCCATGTAGTGTCTAGCTGCCACCAGCAGGAGTGGTTATGCTCCTCTCTCATCCCTGCCATTTTTTTAACATTGGTTCTTGTCTGAGCATTCACTATTTTAGTAGGGCCAAGCTGCAGTTTTATATCAGACCTTGAGTTGAATCAACAGTTTGCAGCTGCCAAAAGAAGGAGGTCTTGCCTTGCATTGGCGCTCATTCAGATCAAACTTTCAGTTGATTCAACTTGCTAAAATGCCCAAAGGCTATTGCAGGCAAAAAAAAAAAAGAAAAAAAAGTATTTGCATATTAGTGAGTGGCCACAATTCAGTGATTTGGCAAGCATCAGAACCAACACAAATGAAAAGCTAGGTTTGAGGAAATGTGTGGTTGGTAGAGATGGAAAAGGGAGCAAAACCTCTATCTACATTCTGGCAGTTGCAAGCTGGCTGGTCACCTCATCCACAGCATGGGGGTTTTTGCTTTTGTGGATCCCTTACCCAATTCACTATAGGAGTAGATTGACACAATGCTATGCCAGATAGCAATTGTATAGGTGACTGAAGAGAGAGTGGGACTGTCCCTTTTGCTTCCAGTGACACAGTGTGTTGTGAAACACCATAGGCTTACAGGTAGCGTTCTTTAGTTCTTTGTTAGTGCTTGCTCCTGCCATCTGTACCTACCCAATATTGAGTCAACTTCCTCTGTCAAAGCAGCCTTTATGCTGTTTTGGGAAAGGAGAGAGACAGTTTAATTTCCTGCAGATAGTGATAGCATATAACAGTTTTATTAGATTTTAGTCTGAACTGTTAAAGTGATTTGCTTATCAGAAATAGTATTTGTTTAAGTTAAAATTATTTTCTTAATGGCCAGCTTGGCAAGTTCACCTCTGTGTCTGACAAACAGAAGTTGTTTGGGATTGCTATCAAACTGGATATCCCTGTGTATTGAAAATAATAAAACAACAGAACTGCCTGAAAATGGGGGGTTTCTTAACCATTAATAAGGATGAGTATACTTAGATTACAGCATTTATCTAAGCATATGACGTATATTTAAAGTAACTGAAAACACTTTTTCAGATGAAAGCTTTGCTGTAAAGCACAACAAAGAATTTCTCCTTTCAATGGCCAACCGAGGGAAAGATACAAATGGTTCACAGTTCTTTATGTAAGTATTGTACTGTCCTGAAATGTGTGTGGTTCGCCATTTGTAAATTGTAAAGGTAGTCCTTTAAATATTGAAGACTAGATGCTTTGCAAACCCAAAGTTGATGTTTTTTCACGTAGTTGCATGGAAAAAAGACATTTTCCTAATACACTGTTTAGGAAGCCTGACAATTTTTATCACTTTTTTTGTTTAGTGCTTAGTTAGTGCAGAAGACCTTTTGGTAATTTTCAGTAGCTGTGTTGGAACTTGGGCGATAAAGCAAGCCTGGTAGTTCCTTGTAGAATTCTTACCACTTTCTTGTAGTATGTGTTGTCTGGAAGAAGGCAAAACAGCTCTGGGGGCTCTCAAAAGTAGAGGTTTGGGGCTTTTTGGTCACTCTTTTTGGTAGACTCTAATTTATTTACAGAAAACAGACTTGAAATACATCACTTTTACTCACATTTCATGCTTTAATTAAATGGTGAGTTGTGGATGTCACTTGCCATTAGGCCATTATTTTGGGATTTCTGACTGGTCATTACTGTAATTATCCCAGTTTTTTACTTCTGCCGTGGCTGACGTTGGTATGTCTTAAGGTTAATATCGGGGAAAGCTGAGAGAAATTCACTTGTACTTTGGAGTTGAACAATCTGTACATACAGTTATTTTTTCCCTTTGATTTCTGATTATTTTCTAATGTATACAAGGTTATTTGCAGTTTTCCTGTTCTGAGGCATTTGCCTTAATTTTTATCTGTTCTTGGTATTTTTTATACCATTTAATGAATAGAATACTTATCCTGTATGAGAATGCTGTCTAAAAAATTATGTGTACATTTTGTTCAGTAAAATGTGATAAAATAATGAATTGAACAGGTAGTTTAATATATAAAACATGAAATACTTCTAACTGCACACAGAATAATATGTACTGGTTTTGTTAGTTCAGTCAAACTTGCTCTTTCGTATATGTCTATGACATGATTCAAATGATGACAGCTTTCCACTAATACTGACTTTGTTTTTCTCTTTAAAAACCTGGAAACAACAGAACAACTAAACCTACACCTCACTTAGATGGGTAAATATCTCTTTCCTCCTTGTTATGTTTGTTTGGGAACTGCCTTAGGAAAATGAAGTACTAAGAATCCTGTTGTTTAAATTCTTCAGACATCATGTTGTTTTTGGACAAGTCATCTCAGGTCAAGAAGTTGTGAGAGAAATAGAAAACCAGAAAACAGATGCATCTAGTAAACCATATGCTGAAGTACGCATACTGAGTTGTGGAGAGTTAGTTCCAAAATCCAAAGGTAAAGTTGAACTGTATGTTTTACGCTGATGCAAACTGGGGGGTAATTTTGCTCATTTTCTTCCCCGTTGGTTGCTTATAAAAATATTTAGAAACTTATTTGTGATGGATGGTGGGGCAGTTGGTGAATTTAGCAGTACAATTTGTCTTCAAAAAAGCCTAATTGATGCATCAACTTGTGTTGATGCAGAAGACATTAAAGAAACATCCTGTGTGCTGTCTTTAAAGCTTCTGCTGCGTTGGATTTCCTTATAGTAGCTAAATTTTTAGTACAATGCTGGTAAGCACTTGTCACATAGAAAATAACACTGTGTTAAGGTTAAGGTTGATGGCAGTCTGGCTATTTGATAACTGCTGGGTTTTTTGTAGGTATCAAACTTTTTCAAGTTTCTTTTAGGTAAATCTTCAGAACAGGTACTGAAGACCAGTGAAGCCTGGAAGAAACTTGAAATAAGTTCAATAATTATTGTAAACTATATCCTTAAACAGGATCATGACAGTACCTGTCCTTCTTTCTGGAAGGGATGCCCTCCTCTACCATTTTAGAGCTGAATATGGTATTGGAGTTTGGATTCTGCTTCTTTACAAAATAAGGTTCAATCTAAGATGTTGGTGTCACTCTGGAGAACCTCATTAGAGGAAACCCAGGATGCATGTTTGGTAGGACCTGTGATAGGGATCATCATGTTTTTTCATTCATAGCATCTTCTGCTGTTATGTACTGTGAAGGATTGCATCATGGACATTGAAGGATAAGAGAAGAATAGTTGTCCTTTTGGCCTAAGGAAAATACAAGCAATCAAACTTGAGCTTCTTAGTTTTTCCTCTCCTTTCTGATGTTCTGTGTTCACCCATTGTGATGTCTAGTAGAATGACTTTGGAGTCTGAGGTGATCTTTTCAATACCTCAGAATTCCAAGCAAAGTATCGTAGGGCTTCTGACTTCTCAAAGCTTCTGGAACTTCTCAGATGAACTCAAAAGTTGCCTTGTGTGTTAGGACATAGTTTTGTTTCTCTGGACAGTACTCAGGACCATGGTATCTGTTAAAAAATGCATGGATGGCGTAGATTAGAAAATAAACCAGTACAGATGTAGAATGGGTGAATCTAGTAGGTGAGATGCCTGTTTACATGTCTGTATACATTTTGGCCTTGGTTTGCCGCACTCCATTTTTAGTCCAGTCTAGAACACTTTGAAATCAAATGAGTTGAGTTTCGGCACTGAGCAGTCTGATGACTTAAAGGCATTAGGCAGGGCTTTAAAGTACATGTTATTGAAAGAGCGAATAAAATAAATACAGAACGTTTTGGGATTGGGGTTTTTTTGTTTGTTTTTTTTTTTCCCCTTTAACTTCTCCTAAAAGAGAACAGGCTTCTGGAAAGATCTGACTGTCTGGTCCTACCCATTTTCTTATGTCCTGGTGGGATTCTGGACACTCTGCTTCCTGTAGCTGTTCTGGTGTGCCACAGAGGGAAATTGATGCCAGGGCAACGGAATAGCCCTCTTGGCTCACTATAAGGCATCATACTAGATAATGGTGGGCAGCAGGAGTGTTTGGAGATCAAGAGGCCTTAGGTGCTAGGATTGGGCAAGTGGAGAGCAGAGCTGAGAGTGGGCCCTGATGGGCACTAATGCAGAGCCAGTCTGATTACAGTGCTGCCTTACAGACTATGATGGGAGATCCTGGTGGGTGGAGATTCCTGCTGTTAGAACGGAAAGACTGTCTGTAGGACCTGCTAATGCAAATGTGTTGCTACTGTGAGAGATAATAGCATAGCTGGAACTGTTTGTTTGCTAAGTGCACAACATGGAACTACTGATTGACTGTGCTGACCTAAGGCAGTGGAGGTAGGAGAAACAGTTTGTCATCACATCAGCAGCAGACTTGCCAAGGTGCAGTCCAAAGCTGACAAGTGGAGCAGGAGAGGCCCTTGGACTTGTCAATATACGGAAGAGGCCAGGGAATCCAGATAGGAGGTGCAGTTTGTGGAGGCAAGCAGTGTCATTGAAGATAATCAACAAAGAGCCATCAAATAGGGTACTATTTGTAGCACGTTACTCTGGGAGGGAAAAAGGAGCTGATACTCTGAAATATGAGGCAGTTAGCAGAGGAATCTTCTGCTAAGAATTTGCTGTTAAGACAAAGGTATAAGGAGATCTCCAGTGATGGAAGTGTAATGGTGAGTTTCTGTAGGAGGGTACGTTATGATAGCAAGGGAGGCTTAAACTGAAATACGTATTGTATGAGCTCGTCTAGTAGGCAACGTAAAGAAATTTGACGAGTCTTTATGAAATGAAAATAGAACTGATCCTTCTTGGGTTTAGCATGAAAGCCAGTATAATTAGTAGAAGGTAGGTGTGTGCTATGAATGTATCTTAGGTTAAAGTTGAGGAAAGGCAGTTGGATATTTGGGTATCATGATGAATATCCAGATGAAATGCTTTATGAAGGAAGCAAATCTTATCACTTTGTACAGAAGAATTGGATTTATTTAGGAATGAATGGATGATGACTGGTCTAAGGTAGTTCACTGGATGCAATGAGTTGACAGTCACAATTACAATGTTGCAGAGGCCTAGATAAGAAACTTTCATCTGCGATTTGAGAGGATGATCAACTAGAGAAGTGAAATGCTTGCCATCTTCCCTTCTCACTTCCTCCCCCCCCCCCCCTTTTCTTTCTGTTCCTTAAAGTTGAAGGGGTTAGTAAAAATGAGTGAGAGGGGCTAAATTACAAAAGAATAATTTCTCTGGCCAAGAGATGCTATTGTTAGAAAAACTTTAAAAGTTCCAGGGAAAATCCTGAAAACTGGGGGAAGGGTGGAGGGGAATATAAGAAGAAAGCAAAGCATAAAGCAAGTATTTAGAAAGGTCATTATGGACTAGATAAACTAATGCAAGTCTCAAGAAAAACTATGAAACAAGTAACACAATGCTAACTTTCTTAAAGAAAAGGGGGGGGGGTTGGTAGAGATAGACAAAGTTTTTGAGAAGGGAGTTTAGTTGAACAAGCCTGGCTGCATTGGTTGAGATCATGACTTTAGTTAATCAAAGGTATATCTGGGATGTTTTCAAGAATGTGAGACACTGACATCCTGGTTCAAAAATAGATGGCAAAATTAAATGGCTTTGTGCATTAGGTATTTTTTAACAAGAGCTTGTACTGAAGATTCTCATGTAAAGTGTATTGATGGGGGATTCTGCACAGAGCAGTGCTAGGCTTGATTCATGATCTTTGTTGATGTAGATGTCCCTGTAGAATCACTGCTCGTACAAGTGTGCTTTCTGCAATTAAGGCGGACTGGCTGCTTCATAATTCATTGAAGAACAATATTGTAATTAGGTCATTCTGTCAGTATTTTTTTCCTTAAAAAAAGTATCAGTACAAATTCTCAAGCCCTGATACAGCACAAAATGACGCATTTAGGAACATGGAATACCTATGAAATTCGAGCAGTTTTGAGAAGTGGCTATTCTGGTAAGTCACGTCTTACCTAAACTTCAGGCTTTTCTGTTCCAGATTATTATTTTTTTCCTCCTAGTGAACTGGCGATGAGATATAAATTGGTTTGGCTTTAGCCGAAGCTGTTCAAAGTGGAGCTGGAGATGACTTTTTTTCTTCTTCTTCTCCCCACCCCCTCCCCATTGCAGTTTAGCGGTAGGTTGCTTGTCTACAGAAACATCTATGTCCGGGTCATTTTTGATACAGGACACTCCTCACAGTAGCAGTGTTGTCTGATCATTAGGAATCAAGAATAGCAGTATTCCTTAATGTGTTTACTGTGTATAATTTTCATTGTAAGATACAGTTGGTCCTTAATCAAGCAGTGAAAGACAAAGTGGCAAATAATTGAAGCAAGATGCATATGAAATAGGAAAAAAACCCAACCTGATAGTCTGAAGAGCAGTGAAGTTAAACACAGGGAAAAATTGTCAGGGAAAATATCTGTCTAAATGTCCTGAACTAAAGGAACCCTCTTTTTGGGGTCTGCTGTAGGGCAACACAGGTTATTGGATTTGATGTAAAGTAACTTTCTGAGTGTCACTGCTGTGAATTGCAAGATGAGATCATCTGTTCTGACACTAAGAAAGTGGCTGTACCCACCTGCTTTCTGGCCAGGTCATTTCTTCATTTCAAGCCCAGGAGTCTGTTATCATGGAGCTAACATAAGACTTGCTGCAGGTCACAAGCAGCTGAGAAGCAGAGTGCTTGGCAGTGCCATGCAGCATGATCATGTAATTCATGAAGTCTGGCAAACACTAATAGGTCACAGTGAATGAAGTAGGAAGCAATGTATCTGTTTCACATGTGGTCATAAGTTGAAACCTGATCCTGAAGGTAATGATCTGGAACACTTGACTGTAAATAGAACTCTCTTTCTTTCTTGCTGACCTTCATGCTGCAGGATTGGTTTCATTTATTGTGATTTGTGATTGGCCAGCACCAAGTTGGTTCAGTATTCAAAATAGCATTTGCTGCTGGACGGAGATAGTTAGATGTCACCAGAAAGTATATCTAAAACCTCTTGCTGCAAGGGGATATTTGGGGAGAGACTTTTTAGCAGGGCCTGTTGTGACAAGATGAAGAGTAATGGTTTTAAACTAAAAGAGGGAAGATTCTGGCTGGATATGAGCAAAAAATTCTTTACAATGAAGGTGGTAAAACACTGGCACAGGTTGCCCAGAGAGGTGGTAGATGCCTCATTCCTGGAGACATTCAAGGCCAGGCTGGATGTGGTTCTGGGCAACCTGATCTAGTTGAAGATGCCCCTACTCATTGCAGGGGGGTTGGACTACATGATCTCTAGAGGCCCTTCCAACCTAAGCTGTTCTATGATTCCATCTTTGCTGTATAAACAGTTCTGGGATTTTTATTTGTTGGGTTTTTTGTTTTATTTTGGGATTTTCATTTTTGTTTTGTTTTATTTTGTTTTCCCTTGTCATTTCACTTCCTACCTGACACATGATTTCCCAAATGCATCTGCTATTGGTGTTATTTTGTGCATAAGGATCACATTATATTTGTTGAGGTAGTTGTTCACTAATTCACCTCCATTTATATCTATTAAAGTAGTAACTATAACATACCTAAACTTGTTACAGTAGTGCAGGTAAAACTGTCACAGATAGTTTTTGACACGCTTAAAACAGATGCAGGAGGGATAAAATACAGAAAATAACTACATTTATTGATGCCTTATTCACCAATTTCTGAAATTGAGCTTGGAGACATCTTGTTTTGCCTGAAGGGATGTGGGAAACAGTATAGTGCAATATAGTGGAGTTTTTTGAGTAAGCCAAAGCCAAAAGTGTCGAATAAATGAAGGTTGGAAATAGATGATCTTTAATGTCCCTTGTATGAATAGCTTTCATTATGGATGTTGTAATGAAAACATTAGAATAATATTGAAGGCTGCTGATAGATCTAGAACATCAGTGCATCACATTCTACAGGCAGAAGGTGCTCTGGGCAGGATATGGTAGATGAGAAGACGGATTGATGGAAGTAAAATATGACAACTTCATATGTTTGAGTTCACTGTTTTACATTCAGTAACAATATGCAGAACAAAAGTTAGTATTAAGAGATGATGCTATGAATGAAAGCTTAACTGATGCTTTTCTGAGAAATTATGACTCTTTTCCATTAGGAACCTTTAATTGTCCATCTCTGCACTGGTTTAATACATCCACACTCAACTCTGCTACTCTAAAGCATACCCAGTTATATCCATTTTCCAAGCAGCAATATGGAGTTCGTACAGCACATCACCAGTCACAGAGAAGCTGTCTGAAGTGCAACTAGAAATGTGTTTTGGGCAACCGTGGATCTGTCCTTTCTGATTTTTACCATTCAAGCCCAAATGGGAATGTTTCTTCCCATGAAAAGTTGGTAGGAAGTACTAGCTTATTACAAATAGTGCATCCCTAACTATTATACTAAGACTCATTATCGCTAGGATACATTTTTCTTCTCTGACCAGTTTAGCAAGGATTTTTATGTAAGTTTTGTTGCTTTTGATCATCCTTGAAAAATTGCTACCTCCCATCAAGCAGTTTTACAAAAATAGACCAAGTTAGTCCTGAATTTGAGAGTTTCCACATGGAGCTCATATGATTGCAGTTGCAGATACTTACTGCTACCTCCCAAGAGTCAGTCAGTGTGGTAATACCTGCTAAGCAGTTGGAGTATCTAATACCAATAAATCAAAAAATGAATACACTGCTCCATTAAACAGTTAAACAGCCACTTACATTTTCGGAAGGGCAGTTATTAGATGTATTCTTTATAGACTGTTTCCACTGCATAAAGTTCTCTGCGTGAGTATCACCTTGGGCTTTTTTTTGCCTTCAGATCTGTAACCTGCTTATATAGAATTAAAAGAATCCATTTTCCAAATAACTGAATGCCAAAATAATGACAAAAATAATATAACAGAATCATAACATTTTTACTTTTTTTTTCTTTTTTTACGAGAGTTTTTCTAATTTCTTGCCTTAATTATTTTATAACAGTGACTGATATATAATACTTCAGATTGCATCATCTTACTGAGCACAAGTGGAAACCAATGGAAAAAATGCTTGGCCAGACTAAGTAGTTTAAATTTCTCTGTCTTTAACAGAAATGAAAAAGATTAGGCTGTTAAGGGAAGCATCTCTATGTTTTCTGCTATGTGAAAACATTGTGTTCTCTGAATTGTTTTCAGATGCAGACAGGCTGTGTAGTCATAATCCTGTCTTTGGTGCTTGATGTTTTCCCATAGCTGTTTTGTGCAGATGAAGTGCAGGGGTGGGAGGTTGCATTTTAAATAGCTTGTATGTTGATGTAGCTCAGATAATATCTCTGTAAACCGTGAGTTCTTTGGATAGAGCAAGCTATTAAAAGTTTTGCAAAATGTTAATACTTTAAGTTAGGATTCAGTCACAACTTTAAAATTCATTTGTGTCTCTGATATGAAGCCTGTTCTAAAGGCTTAACAAGTGTTCTCCTAAAATACGGATTGTTTGCTGTGAGGAGGAAACAAGTTTCGGTATTAGGAAAAGCTTCCTCACAGACAAGGTAGCAGGTATTGGAGCAGACTGCCCAGGAAAGTGGTAGAATCATCGTCTCGAAGTGTTAGAAAAACATGTAAACGAGGCCCTCAGGGACGTGGTTTAGTTTGTGGCGAATTTGGCAGTCCTGGGGTAGTGGTTGGGCTTGATGGTCTTAAAGGTCTTTTCCAACCTTGTTGATTCTGTGACATCAGTATTTCTTTTTGGTATATTTTTCTTTTGTTTAATGGTGAAGGTTCTGTTTCTTCTGTCTGTGGCTGTAGTATGTTGTGTAGTGAATAATGAGCTATCTTTGTAATTTGCAATGGCAAAGTAAAATGATATTTGATGCTAATTAGAAAAGTCAACTGCAACAGTCTGAAGTCAGCCTGTGTTCTTTTCTGGATTTTCTGATAGAGCTTTTAATTTTCTGGACAAAAACCTGGTACAAATTTCACAACACATTTCACAGAACCATAGAATAGTTTGGGTTGGAAAGAACCTTAAGATCATCTAGTTCCAACCCCCCTGCTATGGGCAGGGACACCTCCCACTAAACCATTCCACCCAAGGCTCTGTCCAGCCTGGCCTTGAACACCACCAGCGATGGAGCATTCACAACTTCCCTGGGCAACCCATTCCAGTGCCTCACCACCCTTACAGTAAAGAATTTCTTCCTCATATCCAATCTAAACTTCCCCTGTTTAAGTCTGAACCCATTACCCCTTCTCCTCTCACTACAGTCCCTCATGAAGAGTCCCTCCCCAACATCCCTATAGGCCCCCTTCAGATACTGGAAGGCTGCCCTGAGGTCTCCACTCAGCCTTCTCTTCTCCAGGCTGAACAGCCCCAACTTTCTCAGCCTATCTTCATATGGGAGGTGCTGCAGTCCCCTGATCATCCTCGTGGCCCTCCTCTGGACTTGTTCCAACAGTTCCATGTCCTTTTTATGTTGAGGACACCAGAACTGCACACAGTACTCCAAGTGAGGTCTCACAAGGACAGAGTAGAGGGGCAGGATCACCCCCCTCGACCTGCTGGTCACGCTCCTTTTGATGCAGCCCAGGATACGGTTGGGTTTCTGGGCTGCGAGCACACACTGCAGCCGGCTCATGTTCATTTTCTCATCGACCAACACCCCCAAGTCCTTCTCCGCAGGGCTGCTCTGAATCTCTTCTCTGCCCAACCTGGAGCTGTGCCTGGGATTGCTCTGACCCAGGTGTAGGACCTTGCACTTGTCATCATCAGGTTGGCATCAGCCCACCTCACAAGCGTGTCAAGGTCCCTCTGGATGGCATTCCTTCCTTCCAGCATGTCAACCGAACCACACAGCTTGGTGTCATTGGCAAACTTGCTGAGGGCGCACTCAATCCCACTGTCCATGTCACCGACAAAGCCAAGAGTATTCATATCATTTAACTGATTTACTGGAAGCATTGTGATTCCAAAGCCTAGATTTCCTTTAGTAAAGTTTTTATAGTGCCCTTTTTGGTTGTATGTATTTTTTTCAAATTACTGTGACTCTGAAATAATACTTACATCACTTTTAATAGCTTAAGTAGGGCTCGGATCAGTTAAAGGGCATGAAAAGCTGTGTGCTTGGATTATTTTCAGTCATACAAGTGCCAGATTGGCAGTAAGTTGCTGGTTTGCAGCTCCAGCAGCCACATGAGAAACGGTTACCTGTGTAATTAAGGACTAGTCTGCTCTTTAGCAGGGTTCCTTTGCATACCAGATGGTTAATAAGTTAAAAAGAAAAAAAATCCACCACCACCCCCCAGAACCCCTCAAACAAACATGAAACATAGCCTCAACACACGAGCTGGAGGTTTAGGACTGTTCTCTGAGAATGGTTTCACTCAGCAGGAAGGTTATTTGAATCTTCCCTCTAAGCTAAATTTAATGAGTAATCAGTTTAGTCTGTGGTACTTCCTGTTTCAAAATTTCTCATTTGTAATCTGAATAGATTTTATATGAAATCAGGTTAAACCGAAAGCCAAAGAGTTGTTTTTTTTTTTTATAAATATCTTGTAAATAGAAGTAATTTTTCATACGTAGCTCATGTTGAATAGAACATCCTCTGAAAACTTACACTGTTCTACAAGTTCTTTACAGTATAAATCTGATAGTTTAGAGCTTTGTAAATGCAAGATGTTGGAAATTTCTGATGTCTTTCTAGACATACCAAATATCGTACTTGGGAAAAGCAGTGTTTTTTCCAAAACTTCCATTTGTTCTTAAGGATTTTGATGGAGTAGTCTCATGGTGCAATCATAAGAATTTCAGGCAGATACTAGATGAGTTGATTTTCCTGCTGAATATTAAAATGTGCCTTTGCTATTCTGACTTAAAGCCAAGAAAGAAGAAAAGAAAAGGCACAAGTCATCTTCCTCATCTAGTGACTCGGAAAGTTCAAGCGATTCAGAATCCTCTTCTGATTCATCATCGGATTCTGAGAGCGCTTCGGAAGAGAAGTCTAAAAAACGAAAAAAGAAACAGAAGAAAAATTCCAAGAAACATAAGAAAGAAAAGAAAAAGAGAAAGAAAAGCAAGAAAAGGTGAATTTTAAACTTTGCTTTGCTACATGTACACCATACATATTCTTGTCCTATCACTGTGGAATAGTGTTCTGTAACTAGCGAAATAGGTATTTTGAAGTTTGGGAGAGAGTCGGTTTCCATATACAAGCTTAAATTTTTCTGATATGGTGGTAAAGGACAGTGTTCATATGCATACATGCTGCAGCTTGTAAAGGAGTGAAGGAAAGGACTAAGACTTACCGTGTTTTTGACTTGACAAGTTGTAGGAATGCTTGGTTTGAAATAGGTGGTGATAACTTGCTTCCCTAAATTCACTTCTGTATGGTACAATTTAAATTATATGAAGTGGGACTTAGGAGAATGTAGTATGCAAAATTAAATGAGAAATGAATAAATGAACATTATTTTGGTCTGATATGCCAGAAGTCTTGCCATGTCACTGAAAGGTGGTAAAACTCAAAAGGCACTCTTGCTTCTGAAAATGTTATTTTTAATCTAATAGTTTTGCTTATAGTTAATATGAGAGACAAGTTGTGTCAGTGCAAGTCATGTTTTTCTAAGATAGCAGCAAAATGTAAGACATGTTCACATAAGGTAGTGCTGCCTAAACGTTGTTTCAGTGGGACTAAGTTTTCAGACAAGTTTTTTTATTCCAACTGCTTGGAATTCCAGTAGTTTGTAGGCAGTTACATATGCTAGTGTAAAATCTGAATTTGACTCTCCTGTTGGTGTTTTTAAGATAGCTGCATTTAGAGAGTAAATGATGTTCAGTATTGCACAATTTTGTTCCAATGTGAATTGGAATTCACAGATTTTTAAAATGTTGGTCAGAAATTATTGTAGTTGTTTATTTTAGACCAAAGATGCCATAGGGGAGAAAAAAGTTCCATCTGAAATAGCTGTTTCTTGAGTTCCTTGTGGTATCATTGTGTGTTGAATCAATAGAATTTCTGAATTATCTAAATGGATTGAAAGGTTTTCCCTCGTCCTAATAACTCACTTCAAGTATAATTTTTCTTTAAACAAAAATAAAGCTCTTCCAGTGAAAGTGAAGGTGAAAATGCTGAAGCACAGCCAGTGTCTACTGTCCGTCCTGAAGAAATTCCTCCTGTACCTGAAAACCGGTTCCTGATGAGGAAAAGTCCTCCTAAAGAAGAAGAGAAAGAAAAAGAGAGGAAAAGCAGAGAGAAGGAAAGGGAAAGGTATAACATACTAGGTTTTGAATTTGACTATGCGCTGACGGCGATATGGTCAGGTTACTGGTTTAGGACTCTAATGTTGAGTCCTTTCCCTATTAAACAGTTCCATGTTGTGAGAACTGCTGGATGAAAAAGGATTTCTTAGTTTATTGGCAACTGTTGCCTTTGTCCTAGAACAAAGACTTAGTCTTTGAAAATGGTTTTGGTGAATGAAGAATTTAAAATGGCCAATTCAAGAAAAAGAAAGGAAGGCCCATTACAGTTTCATTTAGAATTTATTGGAACATGCCCAATCTGAATATATAAAGGCGTCTTTCACAAATGGAAAAACCTGGAAATCTTGTCAAATATTTTGTGGTCACAGAACCTGAAGTTTTTACTGTGTAGTTGTTACTGTCTGCACTGATTGTAAGAAATAAAATTGAATCTGTGTTTTCATTTAGTTTAATTTCTGAAGGTGTTTTAAAATTGTTTTTTTTCCTTTCCTTCTTTTTTATGTCAATAACAATATAACTTTTTAAAAATTACTTCTAGTAATCTGTCGAATTCACAGTCAACGTACCAGAGGAGGCTGTTAGTGACCAGATCTGGAAGGAAAATAAAAGGAAGAGGACCAAGGGTAAATGTTTACAATCTGTTCCCCAGAATAAACAAGGTGGTAGCACAGTCTTACAGCTGGTGTTAGGAACCATTTTCATTAGGACGGTTGATGTAAAACAGAAAAGGTGCATTGTAATTGATTTGGGGACTGAAGCTTGAAGGAAGACAACAAGGAAAACTAAATTAATTTCCTGCTTGCATACCAGGTTTATTTGAAGGTTTCTTTATTTGAACAAAAAAAGCTTTCTTCGTATCACTGTAGTACTCTGTGTGATTTTGTGAATGGAATTAGCTCAGAAACGGTTCTAGTGATGAGCAGAAGCAGTATGACGTCAGTCACAGGAATGTGCTGAAGACTTCACCTTTTGGCAGGGGGAGCTGTCAGGTTGGTTCTTCTTATTCTGTGAAGCCACATGTTACACAGTACTTGTAGCAAAATGTTTTTAGTTACAGAAGTCTCTATCCCTCAAATTTTACTAAAACCCATAAATAAGTGTGAAGTATTGTCTTCGTGTTGCTTGTCAGAACTAAGAAGAATTTTCATTCTTAGAAGAGCAACAAGAGAAGACCTCTGAGCAGAGTACAAAAATCAGAGTTACCTTTAAAATAGGTATTTGATCAGACATTTTATATTCCTGCTGTAGCTGAATGCCAATTGTATTTTTCAGTAAGTTAATAGCTTGCAATGTGAACTTGTTATATACATATCAAGTGTCATGTTATGTGCTATGTAGAATCAACTGCCAGGGCTAAAAATCTTGCATAGCTATCATACTGTGTGAAATTCAGACTTACACCCTATTTTCTCTTACTCCTTTCAAGCGTTACCGAACACCTTCCAGATCCAGGTCAAGAGATCGATTCCGACGCAGTGAAACTCCTCCACATTGGAGGCAAGAAATGCAAAGAGCTCAGAGAATGAGAGTATCTAGTGGAGAAAGATGGATAAAAGGGGACAAGTAAGATTATGTCTTTCTGGAATATATGCATTAGAGTTTTTTTACATATTTAAAGTGATACCTTTCATCTTAGATTTTCCATTGTGATTACCTCTGGAAAAGAAAAACCCAGGGCGCTGATTTGGTTATCCCATTATTTGTGCCCGATTTTAGTCATGCCACTGTAAATATATAGTTAGTGATATAGGTGGCCTAATGTGATTTAAGCTTCAGTTGTGAAGCTGTCTTCCTTCTGACGTAATTTTTCAGAGTGGTGGGGATTCAAAATAATTTAAAAAATCGTATCTTTTTCTCTCCAAGGAGTGAAATACATGAAAACAGGAAAGAGAATCAAAAAAGCCCAGGAAGAGGAAAAGAGAGAAAAATTTCAGACCACAGACATGTTTCTGAAAGCCCAAGCAGAAGAGGTGAAAGAGAGAAGAAAAAAGATCACAAATCCAGCAGTAAAGACAGGGAGACAAGAAGGAATTCAGAAAAAGATGACAAGCATAACAAAAGCAAGGCCAAGAAAAGAGCTAAATCTAGAAGCCATAGTAAAAGCCGAGAGAAATCAAAAAGTAAAGAAAGAGATTCTAAATACAGTAGACATGATGAAAAGAGAATAAGATCAAGAAGCAAAGAGAGAGACCATGAGAAAGGTAGAGAAAAAGAAAAACGCTATGATTCTAGAGGGAGGGATAAAGAAAGAAGTAGGAGCAAAGAGAGAAGTAAAAGGGCAGGCTCACGAAGTAATGAACAAGACCATAGGAAGAGTAAAGACAGGGAGAAACGTAGATCAAGAAGCAGAGAGCGTGAGCATGCTAGAGGAAAACATAGTTCCAGCAGTAGAACAAGGGATCGAAGCAGAAGCCGAGATAGGGGTAGGAGAGGAAGATCGAGAAGCAGAGACAGAGATCGCAGCAGAAGTAAAGACTATTCAAGGAATAGAGATAGAGAAGCAAGAAGAAGAGGAAGATCAAGAAGCAGAGAAAGGAGAGGTACACCAGATAGATACAGAGGAAGAGAAAACAGGAGGAGGAGAGAATCAAGGAGCTCAGAGAGGGAAGAAAGTCAAAGCAGAAACAGGGAGAGGTACTCAAATAGAGAAAGTAGAAGCTCATATAAGAGGAACGATTCTGAAAGCCAAAGGAAGAGGCGTTCAAAAAGCCGTGAAAGTAAAAGTAGCAGTCCTGAATCCAGTAAAGATAAGAAGTCTAGTAGAGATCAGGATAGAAGTCCAGACTCAAAAAAGAGACCAAGTAGCAAAGAGAGAGAATCAAAAAGATCATATTCACGCAGCAGTAAAGAAAAAGAAAAGACCAGATCCTCAGCAGAAAAAGAAATAAACCAAAAATCAAAGAGTCAGGAAAGAGATCATGCCCCTAGTAAGGATAAAAAGTCTGACCACGAAACAAGTCCTGGAACAGATGATGACAGGCATGGATGAGTTTGTGGACTTAATGTTTCCATTGTCTCAAAGTTTTAGAGACATTTTGGGGAACGCCTTTTTTAAGATGTGGACTTCAGTTTGGTCTTTTGATAATCTAAAACCTGGATCATTTGTACTGCTAAAGTTTTAATAAACTTGAAATGAAAAACGAATTACATGTGTAATACAGTGTGCTGTGTTTTAAAGATTTCATTGGTTTATGTATCTTTTTTGTGTGTTGGCAGCTAGAAAGGTAACTTCTATGCTGCAGTTATTTTTTACCCAATGAACTTAGTTTAGGACAAACAGTGGCGGCCTGTGAAGAAGCTTATCCATCTGTGGGGAAGAAAGCTGCATGTATACTACATGTCATCTTAACACTGGGAGGATGTTGCAGGGTGCTCATCACTGCTGTTGCTACATCTGTATTTCAGTAGGTATAAATCCTAAGGAAAACAGTTTATAGAGGAAAACTACATTGTTGCGTTTGGGTTTTTTTTTGTAATCACAAAGTGAACTTATTTACTTAAATCTTTGCTGTACTTCTGTCATTGTCATCTGTGCTTGGGAGTTATTTCTTTGTGTTAAACAAAAACATAAGTAAGTGCTTATCAATGTAATTATTTTCCCTGTAACCTCCTCTTTCTGTTCCATGCTTCTGTGTTTGTCTGCTGCAGAAAATTCAGTTTGGATGGTCAGCTACTATCCTGCCTCTGTTGCTGATTAATGGATGCACAGATCTGAAGCAGATTACCGGAATTCACAGTGGGTGTCAGAATAAGGAGCAAGGAAACCCTTTCTACTCTTGCTGCTTCTTCGCAGCCTATGAGAAGGCTACTGCAGTTCTCCAGTACTGGAGCTTGGGATAGTTGAAGCAGAATTTCAAGTGGTGTTTAAGACAGGCTCTTGTTTTTTTTTTTTTTAAATTTGCTTTCCTCCCTACGTCCCCTCTTTCTGAAGGCTGTACTCTCAATTCCTCCTCATTCCTTGCTACATGTATGTCTTCCTCAAACCAGTTCCCTCTGTTTTCTGCTTTTCTTTCCTGCCTCTAGGATCCACCTATTTCTTTCTCACCTCCACATCTTCATATGAAAGAGGAGGAGGTTTGGTTGTGTTGCTACAGGAGTGCCCACATTCATCAACAAAGAGCAGCTGGGATGTGATAGTGATCTGAGAGGACAGGTTGGCTTCGAACTCCAGCGCTTCTTTTGATCCTTTCAACTGGTCACACCAAAGGTTGGCAAATCTTGAAATTCCTCAGAAGTGATGAGCATTAATGTAAAGCCATGTTGAAGCAAAACAATGTTTAAATAATTGATGTTTTTTTTGGCAGATCTCTGAGTATCTGGCGTAACTTGTTCTTCCTGTCTTTGTTATGAGTTGACATTTTTGCTATATAACCCACTTTGTGATCAGTGTGTGTCTACAGCAGATTAGCAGAATTGCTGAAACTTGGCTTGGTGTGATCCAGGCAGTTGTTATTCTAAAGGAAAACAAATGGTTCTGTTTTGAAAGCAAAAGGAAATCCAGGTTTGTGAACCTCATAAGCAACCTTTTCAAGAGAAGAAAACTAGAAGTGTGTAGTGTTACTTTTTGGCAGAATACTTAAGTGGAGCTGCTTTGGCTATCAACTTTTTCCTGTGTTTTAGTATGAATTTCACATGCGGTGGTGGTTTTACGCAGAATGTGTAAAAATGCTTCCCAAGCCCACACTTGGGTGGAAGATACAGCTGTTAGTTAAAACCACTTATAGTAGTGACCCAAAGACCTGTATAGGAGGCCTGTTCCGTGTGAAGCCACTCTGAACTCTGTATGGAGAAGATGTAGTCCTGTTTTGGGGGACTCTAGTAAGAAAAAAGAAGTTAGGCTTAAGAGAACAGTATGGCAGCTTGGACAGAGACTCCCTTTGGTGCATGTGTTTGGCGCTATGCATGCCATGTGCTTCAGAGTCTCATTTAAAAGCTCTTTATTGCAGTGTTCTTTCATTATTTTTATGGAGCTGACCAACAAGCAAACTATTGCTGAAGAAGTACATTTGTGCTACTAATGTTCTTGCCAATACCGCTGAAGCTTATATAAGCATGCAAACAAATGCAAAATCCTTCAACTATATTGACTACTGCAGAAGAGGGGAAAAAAGCAGCAATAAGGCAATCCATAGGAATTGTTACAAAATAAGTTGCAAAGTCCTTAATTCAAAATCTCAAAATGGAGATTATATCCAATAATAGTTTACAGTTGTGTATAGTTATTTCAGAAGATGTACTTGTATGCCCTTTCATATTGACTGCTTTGTTACAGTTCTGAAAAGTATTTGTACAAATTGAGCTCTAAATTATTTCATAGTTTATTAAAATTCATCTGAGTTGGTGTCACAAAGCTAATTGTCTTGGGTTTTAATGTACTTTGTGAGAAGTTGGTTGTTTTTAATTGCACATGGTGGAATACACTTGATTTCTTGATGGTGCATGCCTTTGCCTGTGTCATACTCGGTGCTGAATTGGTTTAGTGCTGATCACTTTATTTAAACTGAAACACAAGTGTACTTGTGCTTCCCTCCCTTGTGAGAGGGAGGATTTACCAGATTTGTGCTTTTTCTTGGAAATTGAGAATGCTGATAAAAATTCCATGGGACTGAAGCACAATCCCACAGACATCCCAAGCACCAGTGAGCTCTTGCTGCCTTGTGAGACAGTGACTGCTGCTCTTGCTGTACAGGAACTATTTCTTCCCTCTTTGGCAGAGCTTTCCTGTTCCCAGCTTCACAGTAACTGCCTTGTGTCGTGTGGCTCAGTGCCATGTTTGGCAGCTGTGTCACAGCTTGTTGGCTTTTGGCTTAGAGAACTGGACTGGAAGCATATTTAAAAGCAATACTTGTATGTGTACCAGAGGTAATCAAAACAATGCTTGTGGATGTTCCTGGCAAATGTGGAAAATAGCACATTGAGAGGACAGCTTTTTCTGTCAGTACCCTGGAACTGACCTTACTCCAGAGAATGTGTGAACCTGAAGACTGAGTGAAATGAGGGCAGGGCGTATGGAACTAACTTTGTAAGCAGTTCTTTAAGTGTATATACAGGCTTGATAAAATTTCCCATTAGACATGCATTCTCTTTTGTATTGACGATAGATACTGACATTTGACTAGTACCATACAGCCTATGTATACATGGAATACTGAATTTAGTATTAGCTTTCCAAACTTCAGCAGAAAGAGACTGTTACTTGGTGTTGGATTTTGTGGGTACTGCCATCAACTTGGAGGCAAAAATTCTTAGTGAGGGTGGGTGGATATAATGTAAGGTTGTGTAGACACTTGCCTGTAAAAGATGTGTTGCTGTCTGTGAATTCTTTGACACAACCATAGCGTTTCAGTTGTCGCTTTGCTTTGGTTTTTTAAGAGAAGACCTTTTGTTCTATCCAGTTGTCAAAATATTAACCTAAGACTTCTCACTTGCTAGTTGAAATCCCGCACTACAGACTTTTCTTGCAGTGGTCCATGTCAGATGCCCTGAAGAATCTGCAGTGATCCTCTAACAGTGTCTAATTTGTTACAGTGTCAGTCTGGCAAGTGGATTTTGTATTAATGTAAACATAAAAAAAGCAGTCCTTTAGCCACCTTTCCTTGAAATGTTGATTTATTTGGTGCCAATAAAGTATATTTTGACACCCTTGTAGGGCTTTAGTAGACTAATTGCTTGTCTGATTGACAAAAATGTATATCCCTGATTTTAGGACTTTCCATATAATAGAAAACCTAGATTTATTCATGCTATGCTTTATCAAAGATCCCTCTTTTAAATCATCTATGTATTCTCTCTCCAATACTTGAAGAACAGCTTTGTGAGAAAAGGCAGTATTTTAGCAACATAGTTGTTTTGTGGGGTTTTGCGTGCGCGCGCGTGTGTGTATGAACTTAACCTGGAGAATACCAGTGATAAAATTAATCTTCATGCTGCTGGAGTCAATGTGATAGAAATGTAAAGAACTGTTACTTACACTTTCCTTCTTTTGCTGAAAATAGTACTTTTCCTAATGCAATATTTAATGAAATTATTTAAGAAAATGCGTATCAGAAGTCTGAACTTCCTGCGTTTTGCAAAATTTGAGTTATGTGCAATTCTGCAGTTGTCTAGCTTAAAACCTTAGCTTTCCATTTTGTTGCTTATGTACTTCTAGTACATGTGTTAGACACTCCTACATATCCTGTACATATCTCTCTAACTGTATATAAAAAGTAGTCGGTGTATGGCTTTTGCCATAACTTCTAATGAAAAGAATGGCTGGAAGTATTGAAAAGTTAAGCCCATTAATTTATGTTCAGTGGTAAGAGGAACTACATGATTACTGGTTTCCTTCACCAGCTGAAAGAATTGTGGTTAATCACAGAGGCACTATTGTGCATGTAATATTTTTCAGAGTATTTGGAAGCCTCGGTCTTTGGACATTTTGTAATTTATAGACAGGGAAGATCCAGTTGTCAGCTGGGAGAATAAGTAGTTGAGATAGAATATACAGCTTGTATATTAAAACACTTCTCAAATAAATGCCTTTTTGCATACTTGTTAGTGTATTCCATATGTCTGCCATGTGTGCTTCTTGCAGCATTACTTAGCATCTTATATATTTAGAGCAATATTCACTTCTGAGTCATATGGTGCAACCTGTGTGTGTAAATGTGCTTGTGAGTGTCAAATCTCCAGCCTTTTAAAGTGGTAGTACTGTGTACAGCTTTACAAAGTATGGTGATTTGATGTCAGGGCACTACCTCTTTAGTTAAACCACAGTCTGTTCATTTTTACTGAAGATGTGAATAGTCAGATTTTTGTTCCATGCTAAACTGGATGATGGTGTTGAGTTGTAGATGGAATTAGAATGTCTACTACAGAATGACAAATGACAGTCTCTTCACTATATATTGTAACATATGTAAAAATGCAGCCATATAATGCAACTGATCAACTCTTGCTGGTAGTTTACTAGTGCAAACTTTGATCTTGTACTTACACAAATGTAAGTCTTGTGTGTGAAGCACAATAGCTTTCACTAGTTACAGAAGAACTCGCTGTTTGTGGTGTGCATTCAAATGTAGTGGTAAGATGGCTTACATTCAGTTTAGAACTGAGTGAAACAACAATTTTTGATCAAAAAGTCACCTACTGGCAGCCTGGCAACCTGGCTGTGCTGGCAGCAGTGCTTAGGAGAAAGCAGCAAAGTACTTTTCCCATTCCCTATAGTCCTTTCAGAAACTTGTGTGCCAGATACACAGTCTTACTGCAGACATTGCTTTTCCATAAAGGATTAGACTCAGTGCCACAGCTTTCTCAAGATTGGAGAATGCTATGGAAGATAGTATTCCTAAGTCACAAATAGAAAAACGTAACAAATAAAAGGCTCTCACCATTGATCTTACTGATACAGGCAGATGTTTTTAAACAGCTTACTCAGTTCTGTTATTTGCTCAGCAAGAAATTTTTTTTAAGCCAAAACATAAGCTTAGTATGAAGCCTGGAGGCCCAGCAATAGTTGAGTACAGTGCAGATTAATTGAGTTTACTTTTGGTTGTCACCTCTTGACTTCTAGAAAGTGAATCTACTGCTTTGCTCCATAATAAAACTAGAGCAGTTACTGATACAGTTGCAAGCTGTAGCACTTGGTTGTTGAGCTGAAGTTCAGTATAGGTGGTTTGTTGGCAAATAGCACGCCTTGTTACTTGTTCTAGCTGTTAGGCACTGATAGGTTTTGCAGGCACATATAACTTGTAAGGAGACAGTGGGTAGCTTTTTATTCCTTAGTAGATACTTCTGCAGTTATCAGGTGTATTTCTGAAGAAGAAACAAGAGTTTAAGTCTTGCTGTATAATTAGCAACTACTGTACAATTATATGTATATGGTCTGATCATCTGTAATTGAAACCAATGCAGAAATACTTATCCTGTATACTACTACGCTTTACCAAAGAGTGTCCAATGTCTCCCTTTTCCACTATACCACTGTTCCAGTTGCTGGATCTGTATTTCCCAGATATTGGTGGTCTCATCTTCAGTCCTGTCTCTAGTCTGCTCAGTAACTATTGCTTCTTCCAGTACATGTTGCTGCTTTCTAACCTTTCCCAGTTTTTCCCTTTAAATAGAAAAGGGAGTCAGACCAGGTGCTATTCATTTGAGCGGGGCAACTACTATTAAGTTAACAGAGATGTAATGTTGAATTTTACTGGACTTGCAGTTCTGACGTTGAAATCCTTCATCACCTAACAGAATTGTGCATTTCTCTGGATAATATATTGGAGATGAGGAGACCTACATAAAAAAAATGGGATGCTGATTTATGTAATACAGTCTCAACCAGTTATGAACAACTATGCTTTAAGACTGCTTTCTAGAGATTAACAGATTAAAGGGTGGGTTTGAATCATTTATATATCCACTTGGGTATCCAGTTCTTGCCATCAAAGACCATGATACACCAAAACTAGAAAAAGCTTAAATTGTAATGGTGGCAGGGCAGGAATGTAAAGGAATGACTGCATATATTACAACTTTAAAGAAACCTATAACACAGCTTACTTTAAATACAAAGGAATTCCTTTAAAATAATTCCAAAGATGACATTTCATGTGGTCTTGTCACATCTTTGGCCTTCAACTCCCTCTTAGTCATAGCTGTCAGAGATGAGGGTGGTTGTTTTTGTATTAGTGCTGTTTTGGGGGGGGTTAAGAGCTATTTGTAAGTAGCAAATTTTCTTTCTCTCGAAGATGCAGTGCCAGAACAAGGAGGAAGAGTACAAACTAGCTGTAGCACTCTTCCATTCCAGAGATACCAAAAAGGTATGAGTTAGTAACAGGCATCTGAAAAAAATTACCTATTGAAACAGAACAAATAATTTGTTCTAACATGACCAGTGAGCTTTGGGAAAAATAAATAAGTAACTGAAAATTCTTTGTTTTTCAGGAGTACCCAGCCTGTCTGTTCTGGGATATGAAAGTGTCCACCCTTAGCAGTCCCTACTCTTGGAACACCAACTCTTCTGTTTGTGGGTAATTTTGTTTCCAGGTATGTGTCCTCTTCAAACTTCCTCAGAGCCGAGCAGTTGCAAAGGCTGTAATGTTAAAAAGAACTTGAACAGAAGTAATAACTCCAACCTGGAACGCTACCTAAACAGTAAAAAGCTACACAGTGAGTCAACTCAAATCCCCTAAGGAGAGGAGGTATTTTAGAAAGCTCCTTAGTTTCCTAGGTAGGAATTGTATTAGATCCATGATGAAAGCACTGTCTTACAAGGGTACCACACCCACAGGTACCAGTTGTGTTACTGTTGGGAGAATACCATCTTAGACCCTGGAGGCCTGCATGTTTAAACTTCAGTTGCTGCTCCACTTCCAGAGTTGGGTGACAGGTTTGGAAAATATGCAGTTTGATTTTGAGGTCTCTCCAAGGGTTGCCTTGCACTTCTAAGGTCTTGGCCTTGTAGTAAGGCCAACACCTATTATGTTTCTCATCTGCTACAACTTCCTAAAGTAGCACACCATCTGACAGGGTGCTTTGTTGAGCAAAAACAGTAATTGAAATTTACCAGTAAAATAATTTGTCAAACAATACTCTTGATTTTCTAGCTATTAATTAAAACTTAACCTAGCACCAGTCCACCACCATCTATGCATCTTTTAAATACCTCTGAGGATAGTGACTCAACTCCAACTATTAACAGGTAGTGATGCTAGGCTTTAGATCAGAGGTACCTCTCAATTAGGAGATTCTTCCAGGTCAGCAATTTTCCTTATCAGCTGCATTTGATCTCCATGTATTCTGTTGCCATCTTTAAATGGTAGCTGAAAAGGACCTCTGATGGTCAGCTAGACCAGCCTCCTGCCTTACATGGGACATCTTTAAAGCCTTCACAACTAGTGATTCCACCACCTCCTGGTAAAGCAGGTTTTCCTGACTACTCAGCCTAATGTCCCATGTCACAGCTTGTTATATCAGTCACCTGACTCTGCTGAGAAGAGTTTGGCTCTTTAAGGAGTCTTTTCATTGCCAGACTGATCCTCATCTATCTGATGAGTAGCTTGATTTTGCTTGCATATGGAGCTGTTCTCTCAGCCTGTTTCCTCTATTTTCTTCCTGTCACTTCAACATACCATAAACAAACTGATTTTAGTCTTCTGTATTATTCCTGCAAGCAGCTTTCCATTCTTGCCTTTCATGTTGGAAAACTGTAAAAGACAGCGAATGTTACTAAAATGCCTTTTCACTGACAATTTTAGAACCTGGAGTATTTCTTCATATTCTTAAACCCTCGAGGATTTTTTTGCCTACTTTTACAGAGGATTACTAACTAGAGCTTGTCACTTAAAGCAAGTACACAAAGCGTGCGCATTTCAGACTATGGAATGAAGTGATACCATGATTCATGCTGGATTTTTTCCATGCTGAATTTGGGTAACTAAATCAGTATTTAGCCAATGTGCTTTAAATAAATACTTCACTCGAGGTGTACTGAAAGGAAGAGTTGTTTTCTGGTAGTTGATTTTTATATTTCTGTAGATGTTCACAATAAAAGGGGTATAAACCCCATGGAAGCAGGCTGTAGACTTCAAATGCAGACATACATAATCTGCATAACAGGGCATTTCTTGAAGCATAGCAGGAAATAAGGCTGCCATCCACCTTGGTTCTTGCTGCTGTAGAGGTAGACTACAACCCATTTAACTCACCAATTGCATGATATTGAGCATGTGCAAGTATGCACTTGAGGATGCATTTGGAGCATTCAAGCTCTGCAGGTTTCAGCATCACTTCTGCTGCAGTCAGTGCTTCTCAAGGCTCCAGCTTGTGTGATCAGAAGGCTTTAATAAAAGTTTTCATTCCTTCTGCTTGCTGAAAAAAGCTTGAAGTAGTAAAAGGAGCACTGGCTCAGAGAGAAGGGAAATAAATCTTTCATTAGTGAAATAAGTAAAAGTTTTAGAGACGGTTTCACAAGTTAATTGCCATGTCTCTTTCTTTAAAATATGTAATTTTAAAAATACATTACTCCAAGATTATTGGAGAGAACTGTGTCTCTTTTAGTTGATAGTTCAGCAATGTTAGCATTTTAATTTAGGTCAGAAGTTGAATTGTTGAAACAAGTCTCTTGGTTGTTCCTGCTTACTGTGCTTTGGTTCACATTACAGAGCTATCACAATCTGGACCCTTTTGGATGAAACTTAAACAGGAAGACGTGCTCCAAGCAGTGGTGAGCATTCAGCCCTGATGCCAGGCTAGAGCTATTTGAGGCAAAACCTCTGAAAAACATGCATCATGAGTGTAAAGTTCTCAGCAGTGACTTCCTCACTCTACAGACAAGCCCCTTATGGGCCACACTAACTGACATGGGTACTGGGAGCCAGTTGGCTCCACCCAGCCATGTCCTGCTGTCCGAAAACCAAATAGCAGCCCAGGCCACAGCAGGATGGACCAACCTAGACAATCCCTGGTGTGTGCTGGCTCGGAGGAGAGCTCTTGTCCCTGTCATCAGGCAGGGCTTTGAGAGGGCAACACAAGCTGTAACACTCCTGCACGATGCTCAGTCCCTGAGCAACCTTGGGGGCTCACGTACGTTTGGCAGGAGGAACATGAAGAATCTTCTATTAACCATCCTTCCCCCCCCACCCCCACAAGTTGTTTTGTAATACTGCACTGTATACACTCTACCAATCTTGCAAGCTTGCTAGTTAAGAAGCCTAGGTCTTGGTTCCTCCTTAGAAGCTTGGAGAGAATAAAAATTAGATCCAGTAAGGGCATTGAGTCAGTTACTCACTGTTTATCTCCGAAATGCTCGATCCTTACAGAAAGCAGCTTCTCTCTGAGTATCATAGTCCAAGTCATCTTGCTTTTCCTGCTGTTTTTTTGCCTGTTTTTCAGCCTGATAAAGATAAGGGAGTAACAAATCTTAGTATTTCTTTCACAACATCACTTTCCCTTAAAACTTGAGAGAATGAGCATACAGGAGTTCTGAAGTAATGTTAGTTTATAGTTAGTTGATAACTTGTCAGATATCATCCCTCTCAACTTCTTTCCCCTGCCGTACCCTGCCATGAAAAAGATAGACTGAATAGCTCAGTGACTGCTACTGTTTCCAGAAGATACAAAAGGAAAACAGTGGTATGGCTGGAAAAAATTACATAATGATATAGGACAGGATATGATATGTCGTTGATCTCTTTCTTATTACCAGCCCTTGGCCTACATGGGCCAAGTCAGCCTTTAAGAGGCTTCTGTTTCACTGCTCTGAGAGGAAGCTGGTCCCCAGTTTTAGCACCTGCAGTGCTTACAGGTAAACACAAACAACAGAACATGCATATCACACCCACAACAAGCTTGCTTTCTGTCTCCCAGCCAGGATATCTAATCCTATAGCTTTAGAAGTGTGCTTCTTTCTGAAGGCATTGACAAGTTACAGCTCTTCTGTTTACCATTTGCTGGATCTGAAATTTCTGTACTTCCATGCTGGCATCACGTTGTCTCTGTTTCTTGTCTTTTTCCTTTTCCAGGTAGATGCGATCTGCTGCATTCTGCTGATTACGATCCCTCTCACGCTCTGCTTTTTCTTCTTTCTCCTTTTCCACTTTCATCTTCATCTGTATTTTACAAAATACACAAAAAAGGATAGCTAAGGAGCTAGCCTGCTAAGCTGGAACTCATATCTTTTAGCAGAAGCAGCCCCATATCAGTGCTCTGATGAGCACAGTCATTGTGGCTGGCCAGCATCCAAGCCCAGGGCTTTCAGCAGCCTGGCAGATATGCGACCGACGCAGAAGCGGGAGAGGGAGAGAGAAGGCCAGGAAAGATGTCAGTGGCCCTGATGGAGCATGCTGATGCAGGGCACCAGAGCCACCAGCTGTGATCTGGGCCAGGCTCCTCAGCTGCAGTGCAAAGTCTGGAAAAATGTCTGCACAAATTGCCAACAATTCTGCAGCCTTCCAACTCTTAACTTTTGAGAGAAGATCATCACATCTACTGCTTGCACGTTCTTTAAGGAGTTAGTTCTGAAACTACAGATGGTAAATTTGAGAGGCAGCTGCTAAGTGAGAACCTGCATGTGCATCTCAGTTGATTTTTCTAGAATGTACATTGTTTCCAAAAGCTATTCAGAAATACAACTATATGACAGAAAAAGGGGTAAGAACAGGCTAGGTTTCTTACCACAGTGGCTCTGTGTTCAGCAATAGCTTCAATGGCAGCCTTTTGGTTTGCGTCTCTCTCTTCGTTTTTTATTTTATATTCATCTTCTACTGCTGCAGCTCCTCTAGCAAGACGATCATCTTCAACCTTAAATGCCTCATTTATCTGTGCTGTTAGTTGTTCAAGAGCTTTGTCCTTATGCACCTGGATTACCCTGCAGAAGAACACGAGCTACCGTAACACACCAGGATATCTGCTCAGTTTAGCTCTAGGGCACTGCTCCTACCAAAGCTGACAATCCCACCCCCAAGAGCACCAATTACTACTGGAACTGGTAGTCATTTTTTTTCTGTACTTTCTACTTCTTTCTCAAGTGTTAATTACAGAAAGATTGCCTGCATCACAAAGTTTCAATTTTGCTGATACAAAAATTGAGTAACATTTGTCACAAAATAAAATTGCAAGTTTGAATCTTAATGCTGAAAAGTGTAGCTCTAGACCCACCTATTAGTCTCAGTAACTTTTTCTCTTGTCAGATCAGCCATCATTTCTTTTCTTTTAATATAAGCCTCAATCCAGTCATCTTCATTGTCTTCTTTTTGTTTCTCTTCAGCTTTAATTGTTTTCTTTTCAGCTATGTACTCCTGTTTACATAGAAAACAGCCTTTATGTAGAATGAGAAAAAAAAAATCTAGCAATGACTTCAGGTCTGACCTATAATGAGAGTTCTTTGGTTGTAGCAGTGGCGAAGCTATAGAAAATAGAAATCCAGAGAGAGAGGAGCATTCTCAGGACCAGTACCACAAACTACGACAAAATTAAAATTAGTATGTGGTTGTAGCCCCATGGCACAGTATCTGTAAGTTATGTTCTTTCCTCTACTTCCCCACTGGCTCCAACTGTACTGCTCCCATCCTGTGCATCAATCACAGCACAGACTCTGAAGTGGTCCAAATAGTAGAAGTCTGTAGAACCCCAAAACTGTAAGGCACAAAGCATTTTGTAATTGTACAGAAATTGCAGTTATAAGAATATACAGTTTCTATTGCATATAAAAAGTTGGGAACAAATGAGGTGAAAGTTGTGTAACTGGGGTGAGAAGAGTATGGGGGGGAGCAAGTAGGGTTTTTTAGTGGGAATTGTCTCCTCTTACTCTCTCACATGCCAGTGAATCATCACAGTACCTGCACTTATCCTTGCTCAAGCAGGCATGGGGAGGGAAATATTAGATGTGGTAAGTATGTCTTGACTGATTTTTTTTTTTTTTTTTTTAAACATCTCCAGTCATAAAGGGAAAGACAAGTTGAAAAGGTATTATGTTCAGTCTCAGACTATTCCCTCTTCCCAACAAAGAAAAATGGCCTTAAAGAATGGGTACATGGACCCTAAATTCAGTTCTCAAGTCAAGGACATATACTTGATATCTATAGCAGACTTTTTCCATTTTAGACCTGTCAAAGCTCAGGTGCCATAATACAACTCCCAAGAGGCCTTTCTCAAAAGCACGGAGGAAAGACACAGCCTGCAGCTGGCAGGGTAGGCAGATGATCCACTGCTACTGAAGCACTCAGCAAACCTCCTCTTGCCAGGAGGTCCATTTACTTGTGGGCCAAACGCAACAGCTTCTCTCCAGGCAGCCAAGGTGAAAGGAGCATTTTAAACCAACTTCCTGTGACTTACGTGATGCTGCCTCCGGCGTTCAACTTTTTCTTTCTCTTCCTTTTCTCTCTCTTTCTGAATTTCCAGTTGGTACAATCGGTTCGATAACTGTATTTGTTCCCCTTCTCTTTTGTCTTCTAGCTTGGCCAGATCTGCCTGATGCTTGTGCTCCTTTATTCTGAATTGGAAAAAAAAAAAAAGTAGAATAAATGTGCTAGGGACTGCACAAAGTAATGAACAGGTGTGGATTCTGCACAGCTACAGGTATGTTTAACAGTAAACCTTAATACTTTGAAGTGAAAGTAGAATGTCAGATCAAAAATAGAACCGTATTTTTTCAAAGGCAGCTACAAGTCCTTTGGCTAAAGCTCAGCCCTAGTGCAAGGGAGCTGGTTAAGCCCATACTAGCAAAAACAAGTATGACCACCATAGTGACTCAAATATTAGATTTAATCTGGTTAGGCTGTTTTAATTGTCAGCCCACTCCCTGTCACAAGCTGGGCCTTTGTCAGCTAGCTGACTTCCAGGCAGTGTCACAGCACTGTACAAGGCGTGGCCATGGTCATCAGCAGCGCTAGCAGGATCTGTGAGTGGTACCAGGCAGGGGGCATCGGGGATAATGAATTTTGCCTTAGAGAAACAAGCCACTTGCTCTCAGTGCCAGAATATAGAGTCTTATTTAACTTACTAGGGCTGCCCCTGAAAGCAAGAGACGTTTGTGAAGCTGGAAAACGGAGTTACGGAGGAACAAGGGGGTGATGAGGGGTGACGAGAAGTGACGAGTTTTCAGCCTGACGAGGGAGCGATGCAGAATCAAACAATGGTTTACGAGCAATGAGCCACCCGCTCCCGCCTCGGCTGGCGCAGGGTCGCCTCAGCCGCGTTGGCGCCAAAGCACTCGCCGCCTGCGCTGTGTGCCTCCCGCCACCGGCGGTGCGGGCGGGCCCCGGCAGCACGGAGCTGGTCACGGAGAAGTGCTTAAGCCCAGCCCCGCTCTCCTTTGCACCCCACCGGACTCACTGCGCCAGCTGCTCCTGGGCCACCGCCCGCCGCTCCAAGTAACGGCCGCGCTCCACCGTTGCCTCCCGCCGAGCAGCGTCCGGCCCGTCGCGGTCCATCCTCGGCTTTTCTCCGCCGCTGGCCTGCCCAATGCCCGACTCCGAGAAGCGCCAGCGCCTGCTGAAAGACAGCGTATCCCTACCGACAGCCCGGTGCCCCGGGGAGTCGGGGCTCTTTCTTCCACCTCCAGAGGGGGAACAAATGCGGCGGCCACCACCCTCCCCCCGCTCCGGGCCCGCGGGAGCGTCCCGGTCGCGAGCCGCCCTGCCCGATGCTGAATAGAGCAGCGTTACCTCACAGCACACACAGCGGCGGGGACTGTGCCGCAGCTCTTATAGCAGCATAGCTCCCCGCCCCGCCCGGGAGCTGCCGGCGGGCGTCAAGCTGCTCCCTCTGGCAGGGAGGCACAGTTCGGCCTCTGAGGTCCTTCTCTCCCTTCCTTTCTTCGGGTCGGGGAGCAAGGCCGGGTCGGGCAGCGGCGGTCACCGCGGAGGCCGCGACGCAACACGACCCGTCCCGTCTCGGAGCCGCCCTCGTCCGCAGCCGGTGCGTGAAACACCCGTTTCTTTGTGCGAGCCTGTACCCGGTAGGAGGCTGTAACGCCCAGCTCTGCCTCCCCCTTTCCGCTCCGGGCTCGGAGGGTTTTCTTCCCGCCGGGTTGCCTCAGCTCTGCGCTGCCGGTGGTGCGGCGCTTTGGCTGGCTCTGTGGGCTGCCGCGCCCGCACGTAACCCCCATCTAGTTAGGCCTGCCTTTAGCTGCGTGTTGGAGACTTGCCTTTATCCATTATCTGGACTCAGAGAAAGTGGCCCCTGGGCACTGTTTTCCCTGAGGAAAACCCCTGGGGCCCCTGGGAGCTGGATGAGGGGATCCGTCCTCCCCCTCTTTCGGCAAGTTCCTTCCTTGCCCTGCCTGGAAGAGACTCCTCGACGGAGGAAGTGGCTGCTCCTCTGAGGAAGGAGTACGTTCGTCTTACATCCAGATATTTTACACTGTAGGGGAGGCAAAACCAGCTTTGCTTGACTCTCAGCTTGCAGGAGGGACCTCACCCTGGATAGACTCATGTCTTGCTCAAAGTCCTGTGCTTTCTTCAAAGCCTGTTGCTACTGAAGCCAGTTTCACAAAAGACCTGTTTCCAAGTTGAAATATTGTCAAGCATCCTTTGTGTAAAACTAGTTTTGGGTTTGTTTTTTGGTTTTGTTTCTGTTTTTTTCTAGAACTTGCATAATTTTCTAGTTTGTCCAGCTGAGACAGACAGCTGGAAGGCTGGGACAGAAGTTTGTGTGCAACAAAACAAAGCTTCAGGTTTCTTGGGTTTTGTTTCCAGTGAAACCCAGAACGGGGGGGGGGGGGGGGGGGGATGATATCCTATTTAGACTTGAGACAAGGAGGCACAGAAGCACAAAATGTAATCAGTTCTAAGTAACGTTAAGTTTGGTGGCTTTGTAATGGAAAATAACTGAGGTGCTTGAAGGTAGTTGACTTAGTTTTAAGTCTTTACAACCTTAGTACAAAAAGTGTAAGAAAAACAGGACCTGGGATGGGAGTATCTGGGACTAGCAGATGTCCAGGATGGGCACTGTTAAACTACCTGATAAGTAGACAGACAGGATGATTGCTGTGTCTGTAATGTTAATTAAACTGGTGCTTCAAAGACTGCCAGCAGTTATGAAGATTGTTGGAAGAAGTAAACGACTCTCAAAGACCACCACCACCTTCTTGTATGCATATGGGAAACTTTCTGGAAAACGATGTAATTCATGGGTAGTCTCATGAATATGTATGTATGCCCTGTGACTATATAAGGATGGCCTGTTAAGTAATAGGGTGGGACACCTTAGGAGGAGCTATGCCCCGTGTCTCCCGGTGCCGCAATAAACAATACTTGGTTGCCAACTTGAAAACTTTGTTGGTGAGTTCCTGGAGATTTCTCTGAATCAGACTCCAGGTCATTACAGGAAAGTCATTACAGGAAACCTTAACTCTGTCCAAGGCAGGATACATGATGGTAAAATTCTGGCAAAGAAACTAAGCTTAAGGAGTGAGATGTGTGGGTGACTTGGGTGTTGGAGAGTAAATCAGCTGAGGAATCTGAGAAGCAGTTTCAGATCAGATCTGTTTACCACAGCTTGAAACATTGTTGGTCTTTTTGAAGGAACAGTTCAATGATGTTGTCTCTTGTTGTCATGCTCTTTTTGTAGCAGCTATGGAGAGTTACACTGGGACCTATATTTGCTTCCTAGGTGACCTTTTAAGGGCTATGATCAAATCGCATTCTATTTTCATGGAATATAACTCATTTATAGTGGGACATTTGTTTTACAGAGGTAATTGCAAAATTCTATAAAAAATGCAGTACTGTTCTGATTTTCACATGTATAAGGTTGGTTTTTTTCCTCTGTTGATTGTATGAAGTATGGGGAATACTTAACTGGAAGTAAGGTAGTGAAAGATGTGACCTTTTGCACTGGAAGTTTGTATCGCAGGCCTGAAAAATCTGGGACAGTGAATTTTTAGAACAATGAATAATAAAAATATAACAGTAATAATGAGGTTTTGGGTGGAGTGGGTTACATGGATGGTAAATTATATATCATGCATTCCTGCCTCAAGTTTAATAAACTAACTTTTATTTTTGAGATTATAGCCAGTTCTCAGGCAATTTTTTTGTTTGTTTTTCAAATAAAATTTGTGATTCACAGTATATAATAGATGTAGTTTAACTGCCTGTAAGGTTCAAAAAGATATATTTTTTAACCACATGAAAACTGCGTCTGCCCTTCCCTGCTAGATAGTCTCTGTATTACTTCATATCGTTAACTTCTTGTGCAGTAGTACACCTACAAAGTTACTGGGTCCCAGCACCATCCTGTGCTTGAAAACCATTTGATCCTTCTTTTTCTTTGGAAAATGGCCTGAGTCCAAGTCCTCTTATATCTTCGGATGCTTTGAGAAGAGGATAAAGATGATGTGTAGTCTTGGCCTCTGATTCAATTACTTGCTTTGCATAGCTCTGAAATTCCTGCTCTTTACAAAGAGCAATAAACTCTGTCTGAGCATCATAGTCCAAGTCTGCTTGCTTTTCCTGCTGTTTTCTTGCCTGCTTTTCAGCCTGATGAAGAAAAGGGAATAACAAAGCTTAGTATTTCTTTCACAACGTAACTGTCCCTTAAAACTTAAGCTTATTAGGAGATCTGTGGTGGTGTTAGTTGATACTTGTCAGATGTAATCTTTCCCCACTCTTCTCCCCTTCTGTACCCCATCAAAAATGGTACATTAGATAGCTGAGTGAACATCAGCATTAGTTGTTGCTCTTTGGTGACCTGCCCAGAGAATACAAGAGGACAGAAGTAGTACATAATGGCACAGTGCAGGAGGTGATCTCACACTATAAACCAACCTTGACTTGTGCCACTGCTCTGAGAGGAGGCTGCTCTGTGTATGCAGAGCTTACATGATTAAGAAATTATATAAGAAAACCAAACCCAATGAATAACCTCCCTCTCACCCTCTCTCCAACAAAAAACAGTAAGCTTCCTCTCTTCCTTTCAGGTAGGAGCTAGTGCTGTTGGTTTAGATGCATGTTTCTTTCAGGTTACAGCTCTTCTATTTACCATTTGCTGGATCTGAAATTTCTGTACTTCCATGCTGGCATCACGTTGTCTCTGTTTCTTGTCTTTTTCCTTTTCCAGGTAAATGCGGTAATTTTCCATTATTTTGTTATATTCTTTTTTACTCTCTGCTTTTTCTTCTTTCTCCTTTTCTACTTTCATCTTCATCTGTATTTTACAAAATACACAAAAAAGGATAGCTAAGGAGCTAGCCTGCTAAGCTGGAACTCATATCTTTTAGCAGAAGCAGCCCCATATCAGTGCTCTGATGAGCACGGTCATTGTGGCTGGCCAGCATCCAAGCCCCAGGGCTTTCAGCAGCCTGGCAGATATGCACCCAACAGAGAAGTGGGAGAGGGAGAGAGAAGGCCAGGAAAGATGTCAGTGGCCCTGATGGGGCACGCTGATGCAGGGCACCAGAGCCACCAGCTGTGATCTGGGCCAGGCTCCTTGGTTGAGGTAAAGCAGGAATAAGAACAGGCTACGTTTCTTACCGCAGTGGCTCTGTGTTCAGCAATAGATTCAATCGTAGCCTTTTGCTTTGCCTCTTTCTCTTTGCGTTTTTTTTCTTCTTCAGCTTCTTTTTTTGCAATGTCTCTAGCAAGACGACCATCTTCCTTCTTTAATGCCTCAGTCATTTGTAAAGCTAATTGTTTAATGATTTTGTCCTGACCTTCCTGGGCTTGTCTGCAGAAGAATATGAGCTACCATAACATACCAGGATACATACCTGGGCCTACCTGAAGCACTGCTGATACCAAACTGAGCAGTCCTGCTTATAGTCTTCTCTCCTCTTGCCACGCAGTCTAGCCCAACCCACCCAACTCATCAATCTCCAGTGTTCCTCCTGTTTCTTTGTTTCTAATTGTCTGCTTTAATAAATTTCCCTGTATTCTTGTATCACTAGTTTTCTGTTGCAGAAATGAGTTGGATCATGCAGTAGGGAGTCTGCCTAGCATTTTGCCATCAGGGAAAAAATGTTGGGTCTATTGACCCGAAATGAGAAAAAAAGGAGAGTTTTAGATCATCTCAATGGTATCATCATGCTGTCCCCATGTTTATAGACTACCTTCCCTTAATAATAACCCAATGTAATTATTTAATACAGGTGTCTAGTTAAGAAGCCTAATTACTTTTCATGGTCTGATTCAGGGAAATATATCTTATGCCCAAAAATACTTTTGTTGAAGATTTTAATTGTCTTTAGTTGTTGAGGAGGTGGGGGCTTGGCAGGTGATATGGAAAATCACTGATCCCAACACACTGGTGTAGAGCTTTGTGCTTCTACTTCGAAGGAAACTTGCCTTTGTACTTCAAAGGGTGGAAAGATCGCTTCCCCCCCACAACTATTACTAAGGAAGCCATGACAGAATTTCCTTTTTCTCCCAAATTTCCTACCCTCTCTATCATAATTTAATTTTTAGAATAACTGTGGATAGTGTTATATCATCAGCCTGAAAGATTTGAAAATGGCTACAGTATAATTTCAGTTTATTTGCAATTCATACTCTAGCTTTGTACTTACCTACGCAATTCAGCTTTTTTCTCTTTTGTCAGCTTGGCAATAATCTGCTTTGCTTTAAAATGAGCTTTGATCCGAGCATCTTCTTCCATTTGTTTTTGTTTCTCTACTGCTTTGATTATTTTCTGGTCAGCTACATGCTCCTGCAGGGGCAAAACGATCTTGATGTAACAGGGAAAGTTGAGAAAATCTGGGTCCGGGATAGCAGTTTTAAAGAATCACTCCCAATTCTCTCTTTCTATGTTTGTTTCAAAGAAGACAGGGAATAGTTTCTCAGTACCTTCATTTCTGCCTCCCTGTTTATCCATGAAGAGGAGATAGTAGATATGAGTAAGGAGAAGGGAAATGGAGCATCGACCAGCTGCTTCTCCAGCCCATTACACAGACAAATTGCTATGCAGTGCACTGAGCATTATCCCTTGTTTCCTTTCACACACATAGGAGAGGGGGATGTTGAGAGGAATGGGACTGTGCAACCCTCACCAGTACGTGCAAGAAGCCTTTCTCAAAAGCACAGAGGAAAGACACAGCCTGCAGCTGGCAGGGTAGGCAGATGATCCACTGCTACTGAAGCACTCAGCAAACCTCCTCTTGCCAGGAGGTCCATTTACTTGTGGGCCAAATGCAACAGCTTCTCTCCAGGCAGCCAAGGTGAAACGAGCATTTTAAACCGACTTCCTGTGACTTACGTGATGCTGCCTCCGGCGTTCAACTTTTTCTTTCTCTTCCTTTTCTCTCTCTTTCTGAATTTCCAGTTGGTACAATCGGTTTGATAACTGTATTTGTTCCCCTTCTCTTTTGTCTTCTAGCTTGGCCAGATCTGCCTGATGCTTGTGCTCCTTTATTCTGAATTGGAAAAAAAAAAAAAAGTAGAATAAATGTGCTAGGGACTGCACAAAGTATGAACACACGTGGATTCTGCATAACTATAGTTACCTTGCACTGAAGAATGTGATGCTTTAAATTGAAGATGGGTGGAATATCAAAGGTGAAAAATGGCATAATTTTTTGTAATGGTAGCCCTAAATCCTTTGACCAGAAATGAGGTACATGGTGTGCTCACAGTTTGCAATCTTTTACCTAGATGACTCATTAGCACCATTGCATTCATAATATTCTGGCCTCTCTCTGCAGCATCCTCAGTGGCAAGATTTCCCCAGTAAGTCCCACTGAATCTGTGTTTCTCTCCCTGGGCACGCAGGCAATAGCTTAAGCTGGTAAGAAGTTCTGCAAGGGTTCAGGTATTGGACCTGGAATATGTGAGACCAGTCTTTTGAACCCTTCCTCTGCCTCAGGGAATTTGACTCCTCCTATCAGATCACCAGGGACAGGTGTCTAAAAATACCCCTGGGGACTCCTTCATTAAGGTATCTGGAAGAGCCCCACAGAAAGAATGGAGGTGGCAATGATGTGTTCTCTCGATGCGTTCTCCAGACTCCAGTTATGGGCAAATGGAAAGTCTGGTTTAACCTTTTTTGGAACCGAAACAGAGTTAAAATACACTTTCAGTAACAACTTTTGAGTAGTGATTTGTCTAAAACCTATTGAGGCCTGCTAGACTGTTTACATGTAGACTGTTGGCAAGTAAAAGAGTGCAATATCACAGCTTCTTCCTATTTGCACAAGGTCTTTTGTGGCACCCTGGATTCAGTAAGTTTCTGCAAAAGCTTTGTATCATGTATTTGTGAGAAGAGTAAACAATACCTTAGGGTTACTTTTGATTATTACTTACTGTTCCAGCTGATCTCTGCGTAGTGCCTGTTCATTCATATAATGCTGACATGCCTCTTCTTGATCCCTGAGATTAGCTTCTTTACATTCATGTTCCTTTTCTTCATCCTTCTTTTTGTTAGCATCTGACTTTAACTTTTTAAATTCAACTTGAGCATCTCTTTCTTTTAGGACCTTGGCAAGTAGAAGTGCACTCTGCAAGAAAACATTTAGAATAATTTGCATGTTCAGCAGTGTTTAAAGATGTTCAGTACAACTTGGACTTAAAAAGTTGTCAACACACATGAAACCCTTTAATTCTTTCGTTCTGATAGCTTAGGTAGGTTTTTGCACGATCGATAGCCTCCTTCCGTTTTGCTGCTTGGAACTTTTCTTCTTCCAAATCAATTAACTTTCTTTCTTCCTCTTCCCTTTCTTCACGTAATTTTCTGGCTTTTAGTTTCCGTTGTGCCATGCCCTATATTGCAGATAAAATTAGAAATCACATCTAAAGTCCATGGATTTAAAATGTGTAAACCATTCTGAAGGTGAGATACTCAGTGGTTTGAGTTTTTATTAATTTTGTATTTTACCTTTGATAAAAAAGGTTGATATTAGAAGTTAATTATATTTGTCTTTAGTTAAAATACATATTTAAAAGCAAATGTTAAAGGGAGTGCAGCTAGAAACATTACTATGGGTGGCTTTGCATATATGAAAATGAATCCCCTTGTTTACAAATGTGTGTTGTACTTGCCATACTGGTATTGGGCCAGTCTTTTATGGCAGCTTTGGAGCGTAAATGCATTTCTTCCCGTTCTTTCTTCTCGGCAAGGATGAATGCAGCTTCTCTGGTTGTGCTGCCAAGGCTGTCCTGAAGCCTTTCCCATTCTGCTTTTGGCAATATAATTACCTGATGAAGATCTATTTCATTTGGAAGAAAATAGCCATCTAGAATGTAATTTTCTTCCAAATGGTGTGGTGCTGTGCAGAGGGAAGAAAAGATGCTTAGGTTAATTGTTATCAGAAAATCCTATATTCAAACCTGTATCAGGATTTGAATTCTTGCATAGCAATGATATCAAGATATCCTTAGTATTAATTACTCTCCCCATCTCTGTACCCCAGAGCTAAGACAGGGTATTTGTAGTCTAACTACAGCTAGTGCGTGTACTTGGGCTGTGGCTCTGACTTAACTGTTGTATGTCCCCTTGCCTCTTTGTCTTGTGGTAACTTACACTAGGTTTTGTGCAATGCCTTTCAAACCATCGCCGCTATTTTTAAAGGAAATGGCACACTGTATTGAGTACCATCCTGTTAGGAGTTCTTGTTCATCTGGTTTGCAGCAAACTGACATGCTGTGTTTCAAATGTAAGGAGGCTTTCAGTGATACTGACATCAAAGTCCATTTTTCAGATGCAATTGCTTATCAGTTTGCCCCATGATAGGGACCAGGCCAGGTCCTCTCTGTTCAAGGGGAAAGCAGCCAAAACTGAATGTACACTGACAAGGCTGCTCCCTGCGGGTAGGGAACTGCCAGGCGCCTAGTTCTTCTTGAACTCCAGCTCTGGATGACACTGTACCTCCACTGGTTTCAGGATAGCTCTTTCTAGTCAAATCTTGAGGAGAAACGGCCTGTCTTGCTGTTTGCGGCCGTGAGAGTGGGTGGTTTGGACAACGGGACAGGAACACCCTTACAGCCGCCAGGAGCCGTGTATAGCCGGCTGTAGCTACGGGTTCGGCAGTGTCCCCCCGGTGCTAAGTCCCCGCAGGAGAGCCCCACTCACGGGCGAGCTGCTGCTGGTGCCGCCTCCCGCGGGCGAGCCCGGGCCCCGCCGCCGCCGCCATGGCCCCGAGCTTCGGCGCGCCGCCCGTGGACGCGCGGTGTTGCCGGGCAACGCGGCGGGGGGGGAGTCACGTGGCGGGCGGAGGGAGGTGGCCGCGGCGAATGCGGAGGTGGGTCGGCGGCCGGCGGCCGTTGTCGGGAGCTAACGGCTCCGCGCAGACCCGCTGGCTCTGGCCCTTTCCCTCATGGGCTATCGGTCTGCTGCCTGGCTCCCCCCGCGCCTCGGCCAGCCCAGCCCTGCCCCGCCGCCGTGGCTGCTCAGCTTTACACTCGGCCCGGTGGTTGCGCCCAGGGCGGGCGGCTTATGTGGCGGCGCGGCCTGCTGGCAGGGAGCTGGCCTGATAGCCGCGTTGGGCTGAGGCGGCGGTGCCCATGTGGGAGGACTGGCTTGTGGGGGAACAGCGTTAAGTACCAGCTGAGGTATCTCCTGCTCCCCGGGGGTTTCCGTAGCCCAGAGGTGCGCTGCAGGTACTGAAGTTGTAGGACAGCAGCAAGCAAACTTTGTGTGTTTGTTTTCCAGATTCACAAATGTCCGTATGTCTTTATGTTGGCTGTTTTGAAGTGACATGCCATTGTTAAAAAGGCTGGCTACATCTGTTCAGTAGTAGTTTCCTTTTGAAGTACCTGTGAAGGTGTTTTGCTAGGAAAATCACAGTTTGGGTGTGTTGGCAAGTGCTGATGGAGAAACTTAGAACTGGTTTGTCAAACCGATGGTGCATGTGTACTGCAAGATTGGCTCTATGTTAGCAAATATGAGTTACAATGCAGCATGAGTTTAGATACTTTCGCATTCTTCTAATTTGAACAGAAGCTTGATACTGAACTAGAACTTTGACCTTTACAGTCTGTTTTTTAGCTTCAGCAAAACTTCCCATAGCGGTAGGGGCTGTAAATAGTTTACTTTGTTTAGATACTTGTCCTGATTTTCTTGAAACAGATTTTTTCTCTTCTGAGCACAAGTTCAGGGTAGGAATTCAGTCCTTTCGTTTATGTAAATAATTGTCTTTTTTTTGTTTGTTTGTTTTGGAAACTATCTTCTGACAGCAATGAAATTTCTGTTGGCTTTTGATTTTGACCATACAATCATAGATGAAAATAGCGATACCTGGATTGTGAAATGTGCTCCTGAGAAAAAGCTTCCTAATGGATTAAGAAACTCCTACCGACCAGGACATTGGACAGAATATATGGGCAGAGTCTTTGTCTACTTGGGAGACAATGGCGTCAAAGAAGATGTGATGAAAAGAACTATGACAACAATCCCTTTCACTGCAGGAATGGTAGATCTTCTGGGTTTTGTTGGCGAGAACAAGGAGCTGTTTGACTGCATAATTGTTTCAGATTCTAATACAGTATTTATTGACTGGATTTTGAAAGCTGCTGACTTCCATAAGGTGTTTGATGAAGTGTTTACAAACCCTGCAGCATTCAACAGTACTGGCTATCTGACCGTACAGGACTTCCACACTCACCATTGTGCAAAGTGCCCTAAAAACCTTTGCAAAAGGGAAGTTTTAAAAGAATTTCTAGATAAACAGTTGGAGCAAGGAGTAAGTTACACACAAGTTGTATATATAGGTGATGGTGGGAATGACTTGTGTCCGGTAATGTTTTTGAAGAAGGGCGATATTGCTATGCCCAGGCAGGGCTATACCTTGGAGAAGAAGATTTCTCAATTGGCCCAAAATCTCAGTCCTGTGGAGTGTTCTGTTCTGGTTTGGTCTTCTGCTATTGACATTATGTCTTATTTGAAACTGCTTATAAAGGAATAATTTAAACGATAAAAGGAAACTAATGCAATTATATTTAATCTTCCTCAGAGAAAAAAACTCTGTGTATAAAAGCACAAAATTGTAACATTGGGCCATTACCTGAACATATATTTTTAAACACAATATAAAACTGTTTATGTTTAATCTTGGCCATAGTGGGAAAGTGAAGTTAAAATGGCTTTCTGACATAGTACACATTCCAACATAAGTGGAAAAAGGGGCTTGCAAGAGGAACTGCCATTATTCTTAGTCTTCCCCCTTCCCCCCCAGGCCTTTACCAGCTAAGTAACTGACCTTTTCTGTTCCACATGCACAGGGGAAGAAGTAGGATTAGTGCACAAAAGAATTAAATTCTTTACTTACAAAACATTGGTGCCAGGATCATGGTTCTGAACTGTTGGCTTTTTACATTTCTTTGATCAGGATAAATGCTCAATTTTGTAAATTATTTGGTATACTTGTAATCTTGTTTGATCTGAAGATGCATTTATATTTTCAATATACTACGTATTTTACCAAACAAAATTACTTTTTAATAGTTTATCTTTTATTGTAAAGACAATTAAAAGTTACTATCACTGACAAAAGCAACACACCTCATTTGTATAATGTATTCTGGCCTGTGTATCATCAGGCACCTGTTCTTTTAAAGTGTACAGTGTACACCAATGTAGGTGTCTTTCTTTGGATAATACTTTCATTTATTTTGTCAGTCAGACCCCTTTTCTTCTGGAGAGCAGTAATAATGTTATTGCTGTGTTTAAAGAAAAGTCACTGTCCCGTTCTCTTGCCTGCAGCCCTGGCAGTGTACTGCTGCCACTCCGTATAGAGCTAACACCAGTTTGAGCTGCTGTGCAGACGCCTTTGAGACAGCTTGCTGCTTGCTTCTTGTTAGGCTTCTGCTGCAATGCACGGGCCCGTAAATGGTGCGCGTGTACACATGTTTACATTGACTTTTGCCTATACACCCTCATCCATATGGTATAATCCTCTTTTAACTTTGTAGCAGGATTGTTCTGCCTTAAAGTAGTTGAAGGAATAATTTGTGAATATGCGGTCTTTCTGTTTATCACTCACAGATGAGTCTCAAGAGTTGGGCCATGTGTATAGAGATACTTTTAAAAAGTCTCATTAAATAATGTATTTTCATGCCAAATATTTTCCTTCTTACAGTCCCACAAAAGGTCCAAAATGATGATGTAGTCTGCTATTGAACTGATATCTGTTCTAGCTTAAGTGCCTTAATAACTAAGAAATTAGTCCAACTTTTGCAGCACTTTGGTTGCAGATGTCTGAGGTGTAGCTCGGCAGCCTGCAGTTGCTGTGGCTGTCTTCCCCTGTTTTGTGTGCAGCACTGTTCTTGTTTTCTTCCTGACATTTAATATTGTCATTGCCTTATTTATCTCAGTTGAAGACTTTTAGGAGTCGTCTTGCCTGTTTTCAGGCTGACAGTGTATATAAATTAAGATTTCATATGAATACTTACTTGTAAATGGTCCTGGTTTTAGCCCATCACCTATTTCAATGAATTGTAGAAGGTTGCTTTGAACTGTTTGTTGTCTATGATGTCCAGATTAATATACTTCAGTTCTCAGGAGCATTGCTTTAGTGATGGATATTTGATAGGTGCCTGAGATATTTGTATTGGAGATCCTATTCTGTTGTCTTGTGCAAGGGCAGGAAGACAGCATTTGAAGAACTGGTGGGTCTCAAGTTGTGGGAGGTTTAGGCTGTCTGATTTCCAGGTCATACAAAAGAATGGTAATGGCTGTTGTATAATACGGTTTTGTATGGTTACTTTTTTCTTTTAAGTTCTGTGTTTTCTTCATTCCAGGTGTGCTGCTGAATGTTCCATGTCCTGTGTCTATCTCTTCTGCGCTTTTCAGAACTTGCTTGTGAGACAGCTTGCTTTCAGTTTGTGCACAGATCTTAGTTGCTTACTTAAAAATAAACATAAAACATTTATAACTAATTATTCAGCTTTTTCACCCACTGCATATTAACTGTTGTTCTTCTAGCTTTAAGTAACCTGCCTTGTAGTTTGTGTTGAGAGTGAGAAATACATCTTTATGCTCAAAAAGAGGTGCTTTTTGTGGTTTTGATGAAAGAACTCATGCAGGAGTGGAGAGTAGATTAAGCATGCTACTTGAAGTATTAGCAATTATGATTTAATCACTTCAAGTAGAGGGTTGAGCTGATGCTATTTTCCAGGTAAAGTGCATGTTGGAGACAGAATAAATTTTTCAATTCCAGTAGGTAGACCATTAAGCTGTTAATATGAGGTCTTTTTGTTCCTCTTAATAGAAGAGAGAACTTTTCGGAAGTACTTCAATTACCAAATTTTTCCACATTTGGGTATAAGGGCGGGGAGATGAGGATCTCCAAATGATGAAGCTGGTTTAAGCTGGTAACCCAGCCAAAAAAGAAAGGGAAAAGCTCCTTGAAGGGACATATGTTCAGTACTAAGTGTTGCTGATCACAAGACTTGCTGATTCAGCACAGTTAAATCAACATGACTTCTGGGAGGGAGATGATTAGGTAAGGATGTTACAAAAATAAATGCATAAAGGAATGCATATGTGTGTATGGGAAATGTTCTATATGGTAATGGGTCTGCTGTTGTACACCACCTACTGTGAAGACTATATAGCCTAAGTCTTATGTGCTGGTTCAAGGCCTGGGAGAAGTTCCTGCATGCCTGTGGGAAGTTGATGACATGGAAAGTGCAAAACCACAGCAAAACAAAGCTGTTGGCATAGGGACGCATAAACAGACTCAGGCCTATACAAGGGAATACTCCAGAGAAAAAAATGGAATGAGTAGTTGAGCTAAAGAACAGACCTGGCTTGGAGGCAGCAGGGTTACTGCAAATTCCTGGGTTACACCACAGAACTCCAGCATCCTGGGTTCAGCAGTAGCAGTCATTTTTCTCCTCCTTAGTAGCTGATGCAGTGCTGTTATTGGTTTTCGGCCTGGGAACAGCGCTGATAACACCGATGTTTTAGTAGCTGCTCAGTAATGTTTACCCTGACCAAGGACTTTCTGAGCCTCATGCTGTGCCAGGGAGGAGGGGAAGCCGGGAGGAAGCAGAGACAGGACACCTGACCCAAACTGACCAAAGAGGTATTCCATACCACAGCACATCATGCCCACTATATAAACTGGGGGCAGTTACCCAGAAGGGCTAGATCACTGCTTGGGCTGGGCTGGGTAACGGTCAGTGGGTGGTGAGCGGTTGTATTCTCTTCCCTTGTTATTTCCCTTATCATTATTATTACTGGTGGTAGCAGCAGTGATTTGTGTTATACCTTAGTTACTGGACTGTTCTTATCTCAACCTGTGGGAGATACATTCTTTTGATTCTCCTCCCCATCTCTCTGGGAGGAGGGGGGGAGGAAGGGGGAGGGAGTGAGAGAGAGGCTGCGTGGCTGACTGAGCTTAAACCACAACATCTAGTTTCCTGGGCTAACAGTGCATCAAGAGTGGCTGAAAAAACAAAGGCAAAGATGTGTGAAGGCTTTGTTGCTTTTTGTTTGGATCAGCTTTTTGATGCCTCTTGTTACTACATAGAGGCCAAGGGCAAGTTTGAGTCCTGTTGGGCGATTAGCATGTGAGGAAGGATTGTAGAGAAGTATGTCTGTATACACTTCAGTCCATGCTTCTGGTGGATATCACAGAGGAAGTACCACCAGTAATTAAAAGACAAAAATTACTCTTTAATCTGTGCTGAGCAGGAACTCTCCTAGTTTCTCCTTTTGGGTACTGCTGGCACTCAGCTAAAAATAACAGATATCCACCTCCTTTTGGCAGGGGAAACTGCCACCAGTCCTTTTGGTTCAGGATAGCTCCAGCAGGGTAGCGGGAACCCAGCTGCAGAATCCAAATGATCCAAACCCTGCTGCAGCTGAAGGAGGGAGTACAGCTGCTTAAACCCAGAGGATGCTGTGTTTCAAATACTTTTTAAAGGTCTCCATTGCAGAAAGTGTTTTGCTAGCAGAGAAGAAAAAGAATTCTTAAATTGTGAGCCCCAGGAGCTTGCTGCCTTTCCCAGCATCTCTCCTCCGGTGGCCGGGACAGCGGGGCAGCTCCAGTTCCCTGTTCGTGGAAGCCGAAGCCCTCTTGCTTTGTTGTGCGGCTCCGTACCACCGAGCCGGCGGCGCTCCCCCGAGCATCTGCTTCTGCCCTGAATACGGCCGCTCCTTACATCCTCGTCGCAGTGGGCGCCATACTCCGCTGCCCCGGCAGGCAGTAACGGTTCAGACCGGAGTTGCTGTCGGAGGGGTCCGCGGGGCCGGGCAGGCGGACGGGGCACCAAAATAGACGCTGCCGCTCCGGGCCCGCCGCCTCCCGCGGCTTTTCCAAAGATGGTCACGGGGCTGCTGCGGCCGCGCTCCGCCCGGGCGTAAGCGCCGCGCTTGGACTGTGCGGGGCTGACGGAGGGGCTTGGCGCTGCGGCTCTGTGGTCCCCGGGCGCGGCGAGGTCAAGCTCCGGGGAGCACGGCAGGCGACCCCGCTTTTGTGCAAGGGTCAGGGCGATGGCAGCGGCCGGCCTGGAAGACTACGCGTACCTCTACGAGGATTCCTCTCACCCCGCCGACTTCCTGGAGGCGTTCCGAACGTTTTACGTGGACGGGCTGTTCACCGACATCACCCTGCAGTGTGCCTCGGGGGTCATCTTCCACTGCCACAGAGCCGCCTTAGCAGCTTGCAGCAAGTATTTTAAAGCCATGTTCACGGCCGATATGAAAGAGAAATCTAAAAGACAGATCAGACTTCCCGAGCTCAGCCATGCGGTACTGGAAGCTCTCATTAATTATGTATACACGTCGCAGATCCAGATAACAAAGAGAAATGTCCAAAGTCTGCTCCAGGCAGCAGACCTCCTCCAGTTCCTGTCAGTAAAGAAAGCCTGTGAACAGTTTCTGGTAAGGCATTTAGATACTGACAACTGCATAGGGATGCACTCCTTTGCAGAGTATCATGATTGCTCAGAGCTGGAGAAAGAGTCCAGGAGGATACTGTTATGGCAGTTTGAAGAAGTGTGGAATCAGGAAGAGTTTCTGGATATTGGCAAGGAGAAGCTCTCTTATATTCTCTCCAGAGATAATCTCAATGTTTGGAAAGAAGAGGCAGCCATTGAAGCTGTTGTTAAGTGGATTGCCCACAATGTGGGAGAAAGACTTGAAGACATCTATGAACTGCTGAGCTGCGTCAGGGTAGACTTAGATAATATGTATTTGAGGTCAGTTTTAAGCATACAAAAAAAATGCCGACTTAATGATACTAAGATAAGGTCACTCATATACAATGCCCTGAACCTCAATCCCAAAAGTCTTTCCAGAAGACCTACAGCAGCCATGTATGTGATCGGAGGATATTACTGGCATCCCTTATCAGAAGTGCATGTCTGGGATCCATTAACCAACACATGGGTTCAGGGAATGGAGATGCCGGATCATACCAGAGAGTGTTACGGGGTCACTAGCTTGGGATCAGATATATATGTGACAGGAGGTTATAGAACGGAGAGCATTGAAGCCCTTGACACCGTGTGGATATATAATGGTGAGAGAGATGAGTGGACAGAAGGCTGCCCCATGCTTGATGCAAGGTATTACCACTGCACCGTTGCCTTGGGTGGCTGCATCTATGCGTTGGGTGGATACCGAAAGGGAGCTCCAGTGCAAGAAGCTGAGTTCTATGACCCTTTAAAAAAGAAATGGCTTCCTATTGCAAACATGATCAAAGGTAGGTAGGTTGTTGTGTAGTGTCTGTGTCAAATGTCAATCCTTGTGCATCTGCCGCTTTTTAATGCCATGGGCACGTTTAGGGTTTGATAGAAGTTCTAGTGATGTTCATGGGAATCTGCTGTTAATGCTGGTGGACTTTGGTGCAGGTCTCTACTAGGCAAATGACTGCAAACATCCAAACACTATGCTGGGTTGTGCTAGAACACTACGGTGGAAAGGCAAATGGTAGTCTCAGTTTAATTTTGTCTTCTTTCAGAAGTGAAATTTCTGTACAAATTAAAAACAAATCAGAAAACTACCAGGTATTAGAGTCTATTCAATAGTGTCTGTAGAGATTGTTCAGTCTATATTAGACTAGATGGTCAAAGAGCAGTGGATTTTATTGTTTTAATATAAAACCCAGCTTACTAAGATTTTGTGTGCAATCATCTATAAAGGTGTCATCTTCATTTAAAACTTCTTCCATGCAATTCCCTTATATTTCAGTGTATCATCTGTTCAGGATCCTCAGTTTAATCTTTAGTATGAGGATAATTAAAAGCATTAATGCCTGTTTCTAGCAGCCAAAATAATGATCTATTAAAAATGTATGAATTTGGGTCACAGCCTAACTAAATGGTATTATTTTGTATGAACTTTATAAACAATTATACACTTATACATTTTTATAAATTAGTGCAATTGTTTACAATTAATTATATGGTTTTACTGTAAGTTGATGCAACGTAGTATTTTTCTACGTGTGAGAGTTTTTGGAGGTATCTATAACAACAAAAAACACTTATGCTCCTATAACTTTCTTCATTATTTGTATATTTTCCACAAACATTGCTATTATTCTGGGTTTATTTCCTTTAAAACCAGAAATGGTAGGCTAGTACTGTGAGCAGTTACACAGTCTGTGCAGTTGTTTTATTCCCATTTTCTGTGTGAAACTTATTAGATGCTTAAAACTCCCACACTGATTGCCTAATTTTGGTCCATTTCGTCTTGCCAGATCACTTGTTTTATTTTGTTTTGTTCTCCTAGGGACAGAGTTGACATGGCTCCATTCTATTTGTACTCTTGTTTATACAATAGTATAACTAATAATACCATGAGAAAGACGAAAAGTATCAGAAAAGATATCCCAAGGCACTGAATGATCTCAGCTCCCATTATCTTTGTCATAGCAGTGACTTTTACAAATCTCTGTAGCTTAGTGAAATACTGAAAGCAATTCTGTATTCCAAACCCAGTATGATGATCTGTCTTCAATTACTGCATGAAAATCCTGTGAAATGCTGCATGGGCTGTATTGCATGCAGTATGTTTCCATTACTGCAGTTTTATTTAATTGCTCTTATGTTGCTAAAATAAGGTGTCTTGACAAACTTATTTAATTTCACATTCAGCTAAATGCTTGCAGTGTAATTTCACCCTAAAACATTAATTAATGAGTCATTTGAAACGGGGTTATGGCTGGAAGTGACTGTTGCTATCGTTTGCAGTCTGAAGATGTGCTGTGACTTTCCCACTGTGTACAGGTGTTGGGAATGCCACTGCCTGTGTCCTGCATGACGTCATCTACGTAACCGGAGGTCACTATGGATACAGGGGAAGCTGCACCTATGATAAAGTCCAGAGATACCATTCAGGTAGCAATGAGTGGAGTATTGTCACCACAAGCCCGCACCCAGGTAAACAGTAATTTCTGTAACAAGCGTAGAGTTGATTTGATAACTTGTATCTGGGAGTCTTTAAGCTCACTTCAGAGCTTCTTGCATGTTCCTAATGAAAGAAGCAATGCCTATAGGGCAGCAAGGGCCAGAGTGGGATCATCTCCCATTTCCAGACTCTGAGAGGGAAAGACACTCTTCAAGCATCAGTTCTATAGAAATCACTATATAAATGTTGAACTAAGGAACGGCTGCATTCTATTAAATAATATTTCTATATTTCTAACTTTCTATAAAATCTATTAATAGACGTTTGGCAAGAATAATTGATACGAATTTTGAATGGGTTTTCTCTATGTTCTACACTTGCTAACTGAATTTTCAAAGCAGTTCTCATTAAGTACTTGTGCGCATGTCTGTCTCATCTTGATCTTGCTTTTACCAAGTTTAGCAGAAAATCCTGAGGTGTCTTCTGAGCTCAGTGAAGAAACTCAGCTGCCCTCACTGGTGCCCAGTGTTTGTCAGGTGGCTGTAGTTCGAGGTATCGTTGTCATGCTGAGTTGAACTGTATTCCTTTTTTCCTGAAGAATACGGATTGTGCTCGGTTACATTGCAAAACAAGATCTATTTTGTGGGTGGACAGACCACGATCACGGACTGCTATGACCCAGAGCAAAATGAGTGGAAGCAGATGGCTCACATGATGGAGAGAAGGATGGAATGTGGCACGGTGGTTATGAATGGATGCATTTATGTGACAGGAGGATACTCCTATTCAAAAGGAACATACCTGCAGAGTATTGAGAAATACAACCCTGAACAGAATACATGGGAAGCAGTAGGGAATCTTCCCAGCGCTATGCGGTCGCACGGCTGTGTCTGTGTGTATAACGTGTAAACATTTGATTTTCATGTTGCTGTTACAGAAAACAGCAGATGCAGTAAACATAATAGTACTGAGTGGCTCATGAATGAGATGTCTAATACGGTCTCTTAATGCACATAATTTTAAACAGTAGGTATAATTTGTCTTTGTTTTAAACAATTTGAAAATAGAAATGTGGTAACAAGATTTCCATGTATTTTTCAGTCCAATCATTCTTTTTCATGAAAGTTTTCAAATGACTTTCTTGTAATACTTTGTGCAGCTGTATAGGAGCTACTGTGAAAAACAGATCTGTGTTCATTCATCACTGCGTGGAACTATGGTCTAGTGCTAAGGTGAGTAAAGCCAAACAAAATACTTTGCATTTCTATGGACTGCTGAGCTTAAGATGAGATCTTTGGTACTCCAAAGGTACCATAGAAGTGGTTCACTGCCACAAGCTAAGTGTGTGATATGTACAGAGCAATATTACTTGGGTAACTGGGTTATCACATCCAGAAATCAGGCAGTTATAGGACGCCTCTAATCCTACCTTCATATGCCAGAGTGGAGAAAAGCACAGGCTGGGAATGAGGGAAGAAATGTTGTGCAATAGCCCCAGAGCACAAGCTGAAAGTGTGCACTAGTTTTGCAGGAGAACAGTGCTCTGCAGTTTGAGGAAGTTTGAGGAAAATGCTCACTTTGCCCTTCTCGCACTGGCAGGGCCTGTGAGAAATTATAAAGACTCTGCATGGCTTTGCAGTTGACTCTTGGGCTGATGCGTGGGTATTGGGGATTCCTCCCATCCCCCCAAAAAAGCCTTACCACGGTAACTTCTTTTGAATCAAAGTTCAGGTGTGTCTCTTTATGGAATGGAAGGAGGAAATGAGAGAGACTGGGTAGTTGCTAACATCCCCCCGAGACACAAACTTCTCTGTTTTTTATAATAACATTTTGTCTTTTCCAAAACTGTTAAACTGTGACTTGAGCAAAGGTGACAAGTGGAAGAAACTTGTCAGAATATGTTGAAGAGATTGAATGCCAGGTGGTTACTGGATTTATTTATTATTTCTCTCAAAACAGAATAGGAGGTCTTAGGTCTTCAGATTCTGTCTAGAAAGCAACTTGAGATGGGCAGGAAGATCATCATTTGGTCACCTCTTCACTGGGGGACACAGGTGGCAGGCTCCCAGTACAGCATGACAGTACCAGTGCTGGCAGAAAGTAGAATCCCTATGGAGTATTTAAGTATCTGGTGGTCTGACCCTGCCATCCGCAGCCTTCTCACCAGTCCTTGTTCTGCATGTTGTCATGTAGGTAGTTAATACAAATGCATTTGCTTGAATTGTAATTGCAGTGACTTCTTGGGATTTGTTTTCTCCTTATAGCTTGCATAGATAGTGTAAAATGTGGGGCTTGCTATTAGCCTCGTTCCTGAGGGGGCAAGATACAACTGTGTTATCTGTGTGTGTGTGTGTAAGCTCCTCTTTAATGCTGGACTCCCTTGTCTGGGTTCAGCCATGTTCTACAGGGAGGTATAGGCCTTAAAAATACACAGTTTTTCAGTTTTAATGAAAATTGGTAACAGAATAGAGGAGGGAAAGAGGGACTGAAAGGAAGCACCCAAGTCATGTGGAAAGTACAAGATGGCTAAGCCTTCCTAGTGCCGAAGAGGTGGCTGTCAGGAGCGATCTCTTTCCTGCCTTCATTGCCTCTCACCCAGTCCTGCTTCAGCTGCTATGGGACCACAGGGTCTGATAGCAGTGATACAAATAAAGAAATGCCGTGGGAAACAGGGAGGCTCTTTTAGCCCAGATCAGTTCCCCAGCACAGCTTATAAAGAGACTGCAGAAACAGCTGTTTGGCATTGGCACGAGAGGCAGGGATGAAACAGGGCTGTGGTGGGAACTTCCTACAGCAGCACTGCTACCTAAAATGGAGTTTCTTTTTTACTGGATTTATGGGTATGCCATAAATCTTTTTATTGGTGATATGTAATTTTTTTTGTTGTTCTCTCACGTTTTTATGCTATTTCTCACTTGAATTTGACTGCTGGTAGCAGGCAGCGCCCAGCTCTGAGCTTTGATGTGAAGCTCTGCAGTGTATATATAGTTCTTGGTTTGAGGTCTTAGTGTGTCACCGTGCTATGTCAGAAGCTCATGGGTGTGTGAATTCAGTGTTTTGCTTCATTATCCGTCCAGCTGAAAGCTACTCAAGGATCCAATGTAGTTTGTTTGAAGACACTAAGCTGTGAAGATATGTGGGGAACTGAACTCTGACAATGCTGAAATGCATGGGCTGGGCATGTGGGCAAAAGAAATACAGCAAGTTTGTTTGTCCTGGCAACCCTACAACTGATAGTTGTTGAAAGGCAAGTGGAGATTTAAAGGACAACATCGCAAGAGCATGAAGGTGATCTTTGTATGGAACAAAACCACAGTGAGCTCAACATGTGTATGTAATTTTTCAGTGCAAAATATATGCCTGTGAAACTTCACATTTGTGGGAAAATATGAGCATAGAACAGCTGTTTGTGCCTGGCCTTAAGGTTCGTTCTGGCCTCTATCCTGTCACCAGCGGGCCCCAGTCAGCGAAAGGACGTAGGAGCAAGGTGAGGACTAACAGAGCCTCCCAGCGCCTGCTGAGAGAACTTCCCTGTCTGCTGCTTCTGAACTCGGTGCTGAACGGTGCTGAACGGTGCTGTTCAGAGCTGGAGCACAGGCTGGCTCTTCGCTGTCTCCCTCTGGGCACCCTGCAGGCGAGCCTGATGCTGCCTCTCGGCCGTATTGTAACTGCAAAGTTACAAAAGGCCTTGAATTCTCACGTGCCAGGAGAGGAAAAGGACAGCGTGCGCTATCTGGCCTAAGGGAAGTCAGTGAGATTACCGCTAAGGCTTCAGTTTAGTACTCGTGTTTTAGAGGTTTTGGTATGTGTTAGAATAAATGGGGTGTAGGAGTTCAGACTTGCGGCTGTACTTTAACTGGTGCTACTTTTTATACCAATTTACAATGCCCTTTTGGATTAGCTCATGTCTGTAGCACATCCTGAGGAACTGGGTAGCACTCAGGGCTGGAGCACAGGCAGGAGTGTGAATGCTGTGAGAGGAAAAGGAGGTCTGGGTTCTGGTCATTGTCTTGTGCATCTGATCGGGAATGGAGGGCTCGGATCAGGGCATCTGTGGTACGTTTTTAGTTATCATAGTTGAATATGAACACTACATTATTATGCTATTGCACCTGTATTATCGTAGACACTGTTTTACTGTTTCACTTGTAAACTGTAGATTACCTAATACAGACATCAAATCCGTTTTTCAGTCATTGTGTGATCCCCACATTTGTAGCACTGTAGATGTCCACAACACATCTATAGCACTTAAGAGAACGTTTGAATTGTTAATAAATGCACACATAGCAGTAGCGTACAAATGCCGGCTCCTCAGCTGCTTGTCCTGGTACCCGTGCAGTGAGAACGAGAACGAGACCCCGCAGGTGCTGCGGCCTCTCGGTGCGGGTGAGGCGCATCCGTCGCCGCACCACGGGTGTTCGCGCTGCTGCCGCCGCTCTCCCTCACGCCCCGTTCCGGGCGCGCGGGCTCCTGAGGTGAGCGGCCGGGCCGCGCGGGGCTGCAGGCGGGCACCTCCCGGCCGGGGACCGCCCTCAGCCCGGGGCCGCCCGCTCCGGAAGCCGCGCCCACGTGAAGGGCGGGCAGGCGGTGCCGCGGGAGCTGCTGGGCCGCGCGGCGCCGACTGCGGCCTTTAAAGCGGCGGAGCGCAGCGCGTGCGCGCTGGGGCAGGAGCTGCAGTAGGTTTGTGCCGGGGATGGCTGCGTTCCGCCGGGCCGGGCCTGGCCGGGCCTGGCCTGGCCTCCCGTGGGAGCCTCGGGCCGAGCCGGGACAGGGCGGGCTGCAGGCGGGTGGCGGGGTCCGACGGGGGAGCGGCGGCCGGGCCGGGAAGCGGGCGGCGGGCAGGCGCGCGCCGCCAGAGCGGGAAGCACGTGCGGATCCTCCCCTGGCTCTGGCCGAACGCGCGGCGGGGACAAGGGGGTGCCCGGGCCCTTCGCTCGCACCGGTGCCTCCGCCGCGGTGGCCCCTCGCCGGAAGCCCTTCCCGCAGCGCTCGGCTGCGAGCGGTTCGCCGCCGGTTCTGGAGTGCGGCGGGGATGGATCTGTGCCAGCCCTGCCGCGGGACAGGGCCCCGGGGGTGGGGCCGGGTGGGCTGAGGGCCGTGCTAGCGCTGCGGCCAGGCCCGGGTGTCCGCAGGGCGGGAACCGGAGACGCGGGGCTTTAGGGGTGGCGGAGCGGGATCCGTGGTCGCTGGGGCAGTACGGAAGTGTTCGGGAACAAACAGCCATAAGGGTCAGGAGCCGGCGCTCCTGTCGCTGAAATGCTTATTACAAGATACTCCTCCTTATACTGAACTGATACTACTCAAAAAGACAGTCGTGAAAGTAACGTGTGATAATGAATGGTGATAGTTGATCCTTGTCTTGAATAAAAAGCTGCATTTTCATACAAGAACCTGGTCAGAAGGCCCAGGCCTTTTACACGCAGGCTCCTGCACACCGCATGGCATGAGTTACACTTCTGTGTTACTTCATTGGGGAATCTTTTTATTTTCTTTTTAATCAAGCCTTTCATTCTATTGCAGTAACAGTAAAAGCAGTTAGCCTGCAACTAGGCTTTGTCCAGACCTTGAAACTAAGTGGCTGGAAAGCCTGAAATTCACTGGAGAGTTTTTTGGGATGATTTAGCAAATACAGTGTGGCATCACATTGTTCAAGTTACAGGGCTTGACTACTGTCATTTTCCATTTGTAATTTAAATCCTGTACCTACTTGCATTATTTTGTTTTCATCTTGAGTGGTTCTGATGCAGGCTGTTGCCACACTGAAGGAACAAGTCAGGGTGGTCTACGAAAGCACTTATAATAAAACTTTATGTAGGATTTTGCATGTTCAGACTGTGTCTGTTCTTCAGTGGAGGTAGCTTTTTATCAGTCCTTGTTGCTGCACAGCCACTGAAAGTGATTGATCTGGAAGCTGGATCCAGAAGACTAGCTTGTGTCAAATGACAAGACTAAGGAGCCTGAAGTGAGCATGTGCAGCAAGACTAGAGTTTCTCTTAAATTAGAAGGCTGCTTCTGCTTTTATTTTAAACAGGTTAGAGCTTGATCAGTGTCGGAACTGATTCCCTGTATGGCAAGCTAGAGTCTGTCTAAATCTTCCCCTCAGTTTGTTAACTGCAACGAAATGCGTACTTCTTAGAAAAACTTTTCCTGGTGTTAGACTTACTCTGAAGGACTTGTGCCAGGCTTTGTGTTGTTTTACACTCCTACAGTTTGGTTTATACTGCTAAGGACAGATTCTGTTTGTCATCTCTTCTCAGCAGTAGAGCTGATCCTCCTTATGTGTAAGGCAAGTTGCTGGTTCTGAGTATTTTGGTACCCGGAGGCTGATGGGCAAGTGGTGCACTGTGAGAGCTCTGGAAATACAAGAAAGATGGCATTCAAGGATATAACAAGGCTGAAGGGGTTTAGGTGGCAGAAACTAGGTGAAGATATAGGCCTATGTTGTTCCATTAAGCTTCAGAGTACCATTATATTGGTATTTCTTAATGGCTTCCTGGGTATCCAGCATATTTCAGAGTGGTGTAGTTTTTGGAGAGGCTAGAAGAGCCAGGCTGCCCTGCACAGATTGAGTGTGAGCGGTCTCTCTAAATGACAAAACCAAAGCAAAGTCAACAGGTTTATGAATGGATTCTCCTGTAACTATACTATCTCAGACATGCTGCCTCTTTGTGATGCTCAGCCCATTAACTGGGGTGGAACTGCTGGTGATTAGGCAGCATGCACCCAAAAGGCTCCAAGTTTTATTATAACAACTTTTATTAAGGGAGAACTTGCTCCAAGAAATCTATGGACCATTTGTTATGACAGGTAAAATAGCAAAGACCACAGAAGGAGCAAACAGAGACAGCCTCTTGGGATGCTGGTCTATGTTTCATGCTGCAGGAAAGTACAAAGCAGCTGTCTCCACTCAGCTCACTCCCAGCAGTGTACTGAGACTGGCTGACCACCAAGGTGGTGAGGGAAGATTCCTTTTTTCAGCTCAGTCTGTATTTCAGTGTGCACCATCAGACTGTCTCTGTTCTAGAACCCAGAAGACAGTGTTAATGTGTTTTCCTTAAAATGGGGTACATGACTAAAATACAAATTTGTTTTCCTCAGAATACGCAAAAGAGCAAAACTTTCGCATCTCTTGGTAATTTTTATGTTGTCTTACGTGTTAATTGAGCTGTACTGTGAAGAGCACCCATATGACAATGGTTCACTTAGATATGTTGCTTAATGCTTAAAAAAGTTTGCCATGCCTGGAGAAGAGATTTTTGCAATGACTTGCATCTTATGCAGATGCACACAGCTGCCATTTTTGACCCTGAGGATACAGTTTAATGTCAGACCTAACCCACTACAACTGCTTGCTGCCACAGAAAGGTTCTGTTTGGCTTTTTTCTTCTCTTGTGCTCCCTGCCCAGCTCCATCACTAGTGTTTTCTACAAGCTGAACTGAGCCAGTGATAAATTTAATCTAATGGAACCGTTCTTCCCTTTCTTGTGTGGGGTCAGGTGTTACAGCAGCACGAAAGTCCATTAGCTGATCCAGTGGAAAAAGCTGAGACTACTCCATAGACTGCCATTAAATGACACCAAATTAGATACAGTATAAAGTAGAACAGTGGTTTCTCTCACAGTTCAGGTGCTGGGGAAGGCATCACAAGGGAGTGTTAAGATAGTGCTAACACCTGAATGAACACACTGAACTGAGTCAGTCTCCTGTAGTCAGGGTGGCTAATGGGCGACATCTGAAGGAACTGCAGCTGTCAGCTTGTGTACTGTGGCCCTGATTCTTAAGAACTGCTTTATAGACATAGCTGTCAAGTAATACTTGTGGAAGTCATGCTTTAGAAAGTGCCACAGTGTCAGATAGTGGTGCAAGTCCAGTAGCGGAGACCAGGATGCAGATTTTGAGGCTATTAAGTGCCTAGATTAAAAAGCACTACAAGCAAGTCAAAGGATGCAACGTAGCCTCAAGATCAGGAAAAGGAGGAAATGGGAATACTGCAGATTGCAGTAGGCTAAACATTGAATTCAACTACCCAAATAAGAAGATGGGGCAGCCACTTGGTGTTCTGATGGAGAACAGTATTTCCTGTGATTAAGGGAGTGTTAGGGCAGTTTTCCCTGCTGTTTTGTTGTCAGTCGCCTTGATGCTCTGAAAGATGTTGCTGTCCTACAAGTAGCAGAAGAGCAGAATACGTGTAATTAAATCTCCCAACAAACCATGTGAAATGTGAGTGCAAAAACATCTTCACCAGTAGTCCTAATGATGGCTGATCTTTGAACTGGGGGCCATCAGACTGCTTCATCTTCTGTAGCTGGATTTAACCAGTGTGATAGAGCCCAAAGGGAGAAAGAAGTCTGTGCTTCATAGTATAAAACTGAATTCAGACCAACTTCTGACAGCTTTTTATAAAGCTGCATTTTTTTCCTCAAGGATTGTTTTTCACACACTGTTCTTCTCTGTCTAGACAGTCATTTTCTGATCCCAATTAACCTTCTGGCCAGTAGCTGCTTTCTTGCCAACCTTCTAGTGCATGTAGGGACTGTGTATACTGGGATTATACGCTTAATGCCAGCTAAGGGAAGAAGTTTCTTTAATGATAAAACATCTTACCTCTTAGCAAAGGTGCTTGCTTCAGTATTCAGGGAGAACTGCAGTGAAGGTAAGTTTGTAAAGGAGAGAACTAGAAATCTTTAGGATGTAGTAGTAAACGCAGATATTTTCATTCCTTCCTCCAGTAAGTTTCAAATAGTAGGAGGTGGAAACCTCAGAAAAGTTTCCAATTATATCTATTTAGGAATATTAAACAAATGGTTACTGATGTTTTGCCTAGTGATGAAAAGCTGGATTTGACTTAAAGAACAAATGTTGTTGGCTCAGGTCTGTCACTGTTAAGATACCAACTGAGGATCTGTGCCTAGAACAAGTATCAGCATGTTTCTTTACTTAAATTCAATGTAGGATGCCAAATGCTGCCTTAGCAATCCAAGTATTTTACTTTCTTGTTTCACAGTTTCCCCTTGGAGTTCTGTAGTCATGTTTAAAGTTGGCTCACAAGTATAAATGTATGGCTAAAGAACTTGTCTCTTACCTTGTTTAGATGAGGGTGCAGTGAAATGCAGCATATGAAGATAAGTCTGTAGAAAGTACTATTCAATACTTAGTGCCTTTGCTCTATGTTCTTTTCTACAGAGCTGGTGAAAATGGCTGAAAATGGAGATGGTGAAAACATGTCCCTTTTGGAAAACAAAATATGTCAGCAAATTGAGGTAAGTTCAGCTTATTGTTTGAGATCTGAACGGAGGTGTAGTTTTGGAGACATTCATTTTAGGGACTTGGCTAATGGGTAGTTACCTTCCTAGGGAGTTAGACTTGAATCTTCAGCTCTTTATAAATGTCTGTTATTGGTCTATGACAAGTATTTAATGCTTTAAGGTAATTCATAACTGTAGTCCAAGTTGGAAGTTATGCAAGACTGCCATTTAAAAACTCAAGTGTTTAACTTGCTAGCACTTTAGGTGCTATAGCAAGTGAATGTATCATTAAACAATTTATTACTATGTTCACTGGGGTTATTCTGTCTATGCAAAAAAGTAGATGCATTTTGATGCCGTATGACTTAGTTTGGGGAGCTGGGGGAATCCTCCTACTGGGGAATCTCTGCTGGTCAAAATACTAGCACATCACATAACTTGGTATTATGATTTAGTGCTTTGTAATTTATTGCTACAAATTACTACTAAACTTATGTGTCTACTTCAGATTAACTATTTCTTACTCCAGAGGTTTGAAGGGTTGCCCTACAATGGAGAACTGATCATGCCATGTAAAATAACATTTAGAACTGAAGGGTTTTTTCGTGAAGGACAAAAATGTAGCTGCATGTGAATCCCCATTAGCATATGGAGCTGTAGCCATTATTTGTGAAAAATTCCCAAAGCAGAGATTGAGGAAAAAGAGCTAGATTTATGGTAATGTGAGTTTGAGGTATACTAGAGGAAAAGGTATTGTTGTAAAGCTTACACTGACTCTTTAAAGCACAATTTACATAGAGTAAATTGGAAATACTCCAATTTACCCTATGGCTTCAAGTGTTTGACCCTAGTTAAATGACTCCCAGTAAGCAAAAGAATCTCATTAACTTGTCTGTCTTGTACTGAATTGTTTTCCCATGCTGGACATGATCAAAATAAGAACAGAGTAAATTAAAATAAAACCATTTTTTTCAATCTTATTTTCCTGAATGACACCTAGAAACTAGTATAGGAGTATGATTTTTCAGTATGGCAAATACAATATTCTTGCTTATAGATGCCTTAAATAAGGACTAAACCCGAATCTGTTGGTGAAAAATTTTACTATTGACTCCGCAGAGCTTGGGTGGGGGGCTTAAACCACGACCTCTGGTTGAGGAGTAATTACGTTCACAAAACAAGCTTTATGCCTTTCCTGAACAAAACTGCAGTCTACTTGTGCCTCATTAGTCCTATTGGATATGAGGCACTGGGTTTTTCTACAACTTATGTGTTGCAGCTAACTCTTAGAAAGTATCACGTTAAAACAAAGTAATAATTTTGGAGTTTCTGATTGCTCAGATTAATTAATTTTGGTGTGTCTCAATCCACTGCCGTGAGGTCTCAGATGAAAATGAGGTTTTAAGACTGAATATTTAAAGAAAAATATCTCTCCCTACTTCCCCTCCCCTTCTTTTTTTTTCAGTATTATTTTGGCAATCATAATCTACCAAGAGACAAATTCCTGAAGGAACAGATCAAACTAGATGATGGCTGGGTGCCTTTAGAAGTAATGATCAAATTCAACAGGTAAAAACAAAGTACAGCTAGTCTGGAGTCTGGATGAAAGGGTAACTTTCAGCTACTTATGTCTATTTGGGACCAAATGTCCCTGGTCAGCATGTACAACTTCTGTTGCTGTTTTAACATTTGGCTTCAGCTTTGCCAGTGTATTTGTAATAACCTGCGTCTGCTTACTTAATATAGGTTAAGTCACCTGTCAACAGATTTTAGTGTTATTGTAGAAGCATTAAGAAAATCCAAGACTGGTTTAATGGAAATAAGTGAAGACAAAACAAAAATCAGAAGATCTCCAAACAAACCCCTTCCTGAGTTAAATGACCAGTATAAGGCTGCAATTAGAAACAGATCTGTATATGTTGTAAGTAAACTTCTTCCTTGGCTTTGTGCCATTCTGCATGACTTTGATTGGAAACCCTCTAAGGAAAGTCCGAATTAACTCACACCAGATAGGTTATAATTTCTAAATGTCAGCGTATTGCATTGAAGCTTGTTGCTCTCTTGCAGAAAGGCTTCCCACTAGATGCAACTCTTGATGATATCAAAGAATGGCTTGAGGATAAAGGTCCAGTTGAAAACATTCAAATGAGGAGGACATTGCAGAAAACATTTAAGGTAGGTTTTGCAATGAAAATTTAGCCCTGGGGCAGGGATCCCCCCTGAGCAACATTTTCTTCAATTGCTCTAATGCTGAATATCTTACCATTTAACAGGGCTCAATATTTGCAGTTTTTGATAGTGTTGAATCTGCTAAGAAGTTCACAGAGATCCCAAACCAAAAGTACAAGGACGCAGAGCTGATAATACTTTTCAAGTAAGTCCACTTAACTAATGTGTGAATTAATAATGGTCAAAGGTGGATTTAGACAAGAATCTGGCTTGACCAGAGAAGTTTTAAGTTTCTGTACTGTTGCACAGGTATTGATAGCTGTACCTTTTGGACACTAACATCTCAGCTCTGACAGATAATCTCAACTGCTTCTTGGGTACTGCTGCCTTATAAAGTAATTATAATGGAATACTTTAAGTGATGTTAACTTAGCATGTATTCTGTTGCAGGGAGGAGTACTGTACAAAGAAGAATGAAGAAAGGAAACAATACAAAGTAGAAGCTAAAGCAAGAGCTAAACAGTAAGTCATCAACTGAAATGCCTGGTTTTGCTCACCTGATCACACTTGAAACAACTCTTAACTAATTTTACCTTTCTACAGGGAAAAAGAAGAAAAACAGAAACAAGCGGCAGATGCAGAAATGGTATGGGCTTCTTAAATCTCTGTACTTGAAAACTATGCAGTGCTTGCTGTTGTATGAATTTTCCAATCCACACATAACAAGCATGCTCCTGCAGCAATGTTCTGTAAAGCTGACATTCAACATTAACCATTTGAAATTCTGTAATACAGAGCACTTTCTAGACAGTTCAGCTTTTCCATCTAAGCTATGGTGAAACTTGGTGTGGTCACGGTATTGAATCTTATTTTCAAATGACTGTTTTTGTCTAAAGGATCATATCCTGAATTTAAATTATTAGGCACATTTACCTGTTGAGAAGTGATCCTAAATGCACCACTGAGATGACAGTTCTCCTGTGGCATTTAAAGGATCTAGTGAGGATTTAATAAGTATTATACAGATTTTCAGGCTGAGGTGTCAGCCTTCAAAAACCTGTTCTGTAGAATTCAAAGAGTGGAATTCTTACAGGAAGAGTCCAAAGTTCCTCATAAATGTGTCAGAGTAAGCAAAGAAGATTCAAGAAAAGAAGGCAAGACATCAGCATTAATAACTTATAGAGCAAGAACACTTGGGTTACTGATGGTGCTAAACAGGGGCTGACTTCAATTACTTATTCGTGACTACCATGTTTTAATAGTGTTAGGATTGGGGGGGGGGAAATGAATATTCAGGATTGACTCTTCAACAAAAATGTGGGGGTTTTTATTTCATTTAGAAGTCTCTGGAAGAGAAGACGGGATGTCTTTTGAAGTTTTCTGGTGATCTAGATGATCAAACATGCAGAGAAGACCTCCATGATGTATTTTCTGATCACGGAGAAATCAAATGGATACACTTTGTCAGAGGTGCAAAGGAGGTCAGTAGAATCTTAGACAGGGAGTTAAGATCTCAGTATTTAAGTTTTAAACTGAATGATTAAATGCTTGGTCTCACATAATCAAGTACGAAATTACTTGGCTTGCGGAACTGCAGAGTATTCAGAGAACTGAATTATAAACAGATAAAGTTTCTGGCCTTCTCAGCTGATAAGGTCAAACCCGAGACTGAGAATGTTTGTTAGGACGGTCTGAGGCTTTTGCTTCAGTCTAGACATTTTGCATCATGCAAGAGTAATGAACTTGCCGAGCTACCTAACGGAATGTGCTGTTCATCATTCTAGCTGGATGTTTTTGCAGCAAGATTCAAACACTAACGCCATTCTTCTTTTTAAGGGAATTATCCTTTTTAAGGATATTGCAAAAGAAGCTCTGGAAAAAGCAAAAGCAGCACATAATGGAAACTTACAGCTTCGGAACAAGGATGTTACATGGGAATTGCTAGAAGGAGATGCAGAGAAAGAAGCTCTGAAAAAATTATTGGAAGACCAGCAAGAATTGCTGAAACAGAAAACAAAAGGTCCTCCTTTTCCTGGTTTAAGCATTTATAATGTCCTAGAAGTGGCACTGTGGTGAAAGTAACTGTAAATAGTGAATATATACGAAATGCTGCCTAACTGTAAAGCCTTCTTTTGAGCTTGCCAGTTAAAAGACAAACTACAAAGCTCCTGATGTCTTCCATCCCCACAGGACGAAAAATTAAAGGAAAAGGAAGAGGGGGAAAGACACCTCAAGGAGCACACAAAGGAAAAGTTCAGTTTCAGGGCAAGAAAATCAAGTTTGATAATGAAGAAGAAGGCGGTGAAGATGATACTAAAACAGGTATGTCATTCTGTGCACTGCAGTCTGCTGCTTTAGTACATGGAGCTACCTTCTGGAGAAGTATTCATGTTTTTAGAAGTGTTTAGGATTTGGCCCTACATTGCAGTATTTCTGCCCTCTTGTCAGCATCAGTAAATTATCTGAAGATAAGGGTCTTGTGCTTGATTCCTTCCAGAACTGCCCAAAAAGCATATTAAAAAAAAATACTATAGATAGCCAGGTCTGTACTGCATGGCTGTTCAAAGTATTCTGCATTGAAAGATGGTGGTTGTAAGCAACATGACACAGTTGTACAGAGCCAGTTGCTTGAGTGGTAATTTCTCCTTTTTTTCCTTTGAGGCTATGAGAAGACTAATAGTTCTGCATATTGGTATTTAGCTTAGAGAAGAGGAAGAGCTAAGCTTCTGTTCATTAGATACGGCACCTGCTTAAGCAAAACCCAGTGATACCTAGTCGTGTTTGATTGTCTTCCTTCATCTTGCCTGCTCTCCTGCTGTGAAGTCATACAGGGAAGAAGCTTTTTAAAGGTGGTCTTCTAGGACATGTAAAAGCTGTAATTCACAGTAATTCGTAAGCCCTCTAGCATAGCAGTGCCTAGTGAATAAACTAGGACTCATCCTTACAGTTATACAATAGGGAGGTTTTGGGGTTTTTTTTCATAAGATTTCAGGCAATACTTAAATGCTTTCCTTTACCATAAATGACTGCATACTCAATCTTGCAGAACCAGCAAGTCCCAAGAAGAGACCACTAGAAGAAATGGAAAAAGAAGAACCTGCACCAAAACAATTGAAAACAGAAAATGGAGGAGATTAGTACTACTAAAATAGTAAAGTTTAGGGGAAAAAAAAATCATTGTTTTATTGTTCCATTTTCAATAGGTTTTAAAGACATGCCTCAGTTCAGGAGTTTCTTGGCAGAAAATCTAATGAAATCCACTTCGATGTCAACCTACAATGTGAGAGGAAAGCTTCATCTTGTTGGGTTACAGCATTCTTTCTGTTTTAAGAAGCATGCTTACTCTTAACATACCACCCTGAAAAACTTCTATATTTATACTTTTGTTTATACTGTCAGATCCTCTCAGTTTCTCTGGCAACCCACTCAAATGTAAAAGGTTCTGGACTCTGTAATATTGCGGTTATGTTAAATAGCAGCTGCCAATAAATTCAGAACTTAAAACTGCTTACTACTGAAGCCTGGATGTTGATGTAGTATAAAGCTGTACCTGTGAAGTAGCAAAGCAGACAGACTTCCATAATTTCAATTCAAGTCACCAAGGCAATAGATACAGCTAAGCAAAACTTGTCTTTGCTACTCAACATACCTAACATATTTAACTCGGTCTACTCCGGGATTCTCTCTAATTCCCCTGTGGTAATGGGATACACATCCAGGCCAGCAGTCCTCTCCCAGGAACTTGCCTGTGGGGTTAAGCTTCCTGCAGCATCCTGGCTAGATGTTGTTCTGGGATGCTGTGCCCAGCTTGCTCCTGCCCTCTCTAAGATGGTTCTGTGAGGGATTTCACTGGCTGCAGCTATTTGCGGTAGACAGCTGAAAAGTGGAGTACTGAAATAATGCTACAGCTGTAAAGTCCTTGTTAGTCTGGCCTTCATTACTTCAGACTAAGTTTCAAGCAAATAATTTTTCGGTAGGCTACCTGTAGCTTTTCACATCAAGTTGCAGTGCTGGCTCTAATCTTTGCATACAGCTTTGACTTGTATTACAATGATTCTTTTCTCTGCTCAACTACAAAATGTAGTAATAGCAATGGAGCTTGATGCCATAATTGTGAACATCTCTACAGCATTGTGAGCATTTCTCATACAGTATATCTGGCCCTAAAACTTTAGTGTCCTTAAGTAGAATTAACTTGTCTTGTAAAAAACATTTTCTCAGTTGTGTTAGGTTTTATACTTACTGATTTCTTCTTATGGAACTTGTATGATGCTGGTAAGTCATATCTAAGTTCTGTGAATAGTACAAAAAATATCTGTTACACTAGAATACTAGTCAGTTGACTTACACCCTACACCCATCTTCTGTGTCCTGTGCCTGTTGCCCCTGGCTATGTAACAGTGTTGACCTCTGACTTAGGCTCTGCCTGAACATTTAAGCCAGCCGCATCAGACAGTAACTGGATGGCTGAAATGCAGTTGTGTTTCAAGTATTTGTGCAACTTCCATGTTTCAAGTTGTATCACTATGTAACACATCCAGCTGGCAACTTAAGTATTGCGAAGACACTTGAACCATCAGAAAAATACTTGGGACAGGTTGGTTTTTTGTGTGAGAACTAATCTGCACTTTGCCTTTGTTACTCAGCAGCAGTCTCCTTTTGAAGCAGGAAGGTAGGTAACCTCTACTTGGAGGCAAAGTCTAGCCCAGGAAGAACTCCAGTTCTAATTCAGTACATAACAGGTATTCCTCAGAACTTAATAAATGCCTGCTTGTATTCTAGCCAGGCAGCAAGTATTTAAAAACAACCAACCAACAACCCCACCCCAAACCCAAAACCTCCACCAAAGGAGTGCTTAAAAAAAAGACATCATTTTTCAGTCAGAAATCCAAATTTACATCAGGCTGTTAAGACATTAGCCCCCGCCATAACAGTTTGGGGGTGGGGTTGGGGTGGTGTTTAACAATTAATCTTACCTGCTATGACTTCCATCTTCACATCCCATTCATCTGCTTTCTTTTGAATATGCTACAACAGAAAATAGATACAGCTAAATTTAAAAGCACATTTCTATACTGTTTATACATATCTACACCCTTATAGTTACCCAAGCACTCTCCTATGCTTTTGTTTTTCAAGCTGAAACATTAGATCGTATACTTATCTTGATGTATATGAGATTAGTTATTTGTTATGATTAGTATTTCCCCAGAACAAGTTTTACACCCATAAAGGGGTGTGTGAACACATCAGTGAAGCTATAGACAACATCATTGCCCGGTTATGCTTGCCCTAGTAGAATGAAGGACTTACCTGCCGTGTTGAAGTTTTGTGAAGGGAATATACAGCTGTTTTTGCCATCTGTAATGCAGTTTTCAGAAAAATCATATCAATTCCTAAAAGATTGATGAAATTATTAAAATTGTTAAATGCAAACTTAAGCTAAAGGATTTAAAGATCTGCTTCACGCTTCTATTTTTTCTGGAGTAATAACTATTTGAGAAACAGTACTGAATACATTAAGGTACAGAATGTATTTCTAAAACCTACCCAATTACTTTAATAAAAGAGAAAAATGATATGGATATGAAATAGCTGGTATTGTTTATTTCAAACCCAGCAATTGTTAGTTACAACACTGAAATTTTTAATCTGTACTTAACGGGATTAAAACGTACTTATCGGGAAACTGATTCCCGGTGAACAAAAGTCAAGGTAATTACAATAGGTAACTGTAATAAAGAAAGGAGATGTTTCATTAAAAGTGTCTCCCTTGCTATTGCACTCCTAGTAACGACTTTCAGAATTACCAACCTTTATTATGCTTGGTACCAAACGGAGGGTTCATAATAACTGTGTCAAAAGTCTCTGACATGCTGTCAGATAAAGAACAGACATCACACTGAACCACGTTGATGTTTGTGAGCTCAAAGTTTTCAATATTACTGTTAAATATTTCCAGTGCATCTGCATCAATGTCAAACCCCACGCTAAACCTATTAAAAAAGAAGTGCGACATATTAGTCCCCTGCTAACTAAAATGGTGTTTAAGTTCTGAATGCTATAGTAAAGCTTTGGAAGGGATCTGTGTAGACAACTTACTTTACCTAGGCACTATAAATTCAGTCCTGATAAAAATGGGAATAGCTCTGTTGCCCTTTCTCAAATATCTTTTTTCAAGTTTGTGAAGGATGTTTCATGTGTTCATTTAGAGCTTCAGGGGAAAGCTAACATTATGACTTCCAAATTCATGGCAACTGTCCATCTCTTCCACTATCTGAATGGTTATTGACTGTCTAAACACATTAAATAGCCTCATTATGCAGCAGGTATTATACCTAAAATGAGTTCAGTTCAGCATTACTATGTTCTAATCTTACTTTCTACTGTTCTATACCAGAAAAAAACATATCCAGAACTTAGTATTACTTACCCTGCTCCTAACATTGCACTTCCAATGCTGAGCATGCCACAACCACATCCTAAGTCTGCAACTGTTTTGTTTTCAATATCATCGAAAGTATTGTGAATTGTATAAAGCATACATGCTGGGAAAAACAAATAAAACCAACACACAGAGATCAGCAATACCAAATATGCATCTGATTAACCAAGAAAATCTACATTTGCCTTCAGAAAACTCTGAACTAAAAGTTTCTTGTAATGCAAAATTAAACCAATGTTCTCACTGCCTGTAATTGCCTTTCATTTATATGTGAAAACAAGTCAAAAACATTTTGACAAGTTATAGAACTCCAAATCTTTGTCGGAGACATTACAGAGCTATGAGTATTTGTGGGAAACATATGACTCTCATTTTGTTTGGGGTATAACAATAGAAGGAGGTGAAGCGTTGGAAAAAAACCCCGTAACTAAGGTGACTGTTTCAGTACATACACTTTTACTGGGTTTTGTATGTCATGAAATAAGTCTATTCTGGCTTTCTCATTTATAGGTTAGGATGTTTATCACAACTAAGATGTTTCTATCACAACATTGTATTTTAAATCCATTTAACATGATTTTTTGATTGTACATCAGCAGTATATTTCTAATAAAAAAGGGTTATCAGATCGTTAAAAAATAATTAACATTTCTGCTGAATTCCTCAACTACTTTTAAATGATTAAAGGGAGACAATGCAGTAGAAACTTTTTTTCCCTTGTTTTGTTTTTGTGGTTTTTTTTTTTTTCTATTTTTTCAGTGCTGATGAGAAGTAGCCAAGGGGATGACAGTGCTGTAGGGTAACCTCTACCTGCGATATGAGGTCTTGTTGGATACTGTTCAAGGAGTAGTTTTGGATTTTCAAAAGTATCAACTTGTTGAAGGCAGCTTTCCAGTTCTTTAAGCTTTAATTTCTTCATGTTTGTACTTCACCTATGGAAAACAACGTACGATCAGTTACAATGCTATAAATAAAGTACATGTTGTCTAGAATTATCTCACACTTCACACCCCGGTGTCCTCCTCAGCATCTCCCAGGTGTTTTCCAGCAGCGGTTGCCATTGATCCCGCCGACGACAGGGCCAGGCGCAGCGCCGCACGGCTAACGAGAGGCCGCTCCGCACCGCGACAGACCCTCTCCCCACGCACCGTCAGTACCCTGCTTCTCCCGCGGCGGCTTCCCGGAGCTCCGCTCCCACCGACCGGCCCCTCCCGCCGCCGACAGCGGCGCCCAGCCCGGGGCGGAGCAGGGACCGAGTCCCAAGGACTCTCCGTTCCGGCCGCTTGCCTGACAGAGCCCGCGAAGCCTTGGGCCCGCACACACCTGCACCGCACCGGCCGCCGCCTCATCCCGTCACCGCGGCCCCGGCGGGGCGGACTGAGGGGCCGGGCCTACCTCCGCCGCGCACTTCCGCCGCGGAGAGCCCGCCCCTTTCCGGGTTGCTGTGGGAGTGGAGGGCTATGGAGCTTTCCCTTTTTGTAATTAACAGACGTTGGCGTTGACTATCGTGTGTCGTAGACATGACACATTTTATTGCAGCCCGACGAGTCACCGCTGATCGGCGTCTGTGAAAGCCTGCTCTCCCGGACTTGTCTCCCCATTTCCCAAGCACTCACGCCAGTGGGGGCAGTTAGGGACAAAAAGCACCGAAATGAGCTTCCGTCTCCTCAGTTGAAAGGACAGTCACCGAGAGGAAAGAAACCGGTTTACTTGGTTTTCTCATGTTTTCCTTCCCGTAATCCCGGAGGGAGAGGCATACTGCCCACTATTCTCCGCCCTTAAGGAATCTCAACACAAGTCATACAATCACAAAACCATAGATCAGTTTGGGTTGGAAGGGACCTCTAAAGGTCCAACACTCCTGCAATGCGCAGGAACGCTTTCAACTAAATCAATTAGCCAGGGCCACATCCAGCCTGGCCCTAAGGATCCTGAGGGATGGTTCATCCACTACCTCTCTGGGCAACCTGTGCCATTGTTTTACCACCCTCATTGCAAAGATTTTTTTTTTCCTCAAGCTCAGCCTGCATCTCCTTCATTACATTTAAAACAACCGCCTCTCCTCCTGTGGCAACAGGCCCTGCTAAAACGTCTCTCCCCACCTTTCTCATAGAACTCTTGGCTGCAATAAGGTCTCCCCAGAGAATAGAAGATGGGTGGTTATAGGGAACAGAGCAGTAAAGCCAGCTGAGGAAGGCTGCCCTGGGGACTCGGGGGTCTGCTGCTGCCAGAGAAAAGGTTTCTTAAACGGACAGATTTTCTCTGTTTATGTTTTCCATTACACAGCCGGAAAGCTATCTACCGAGATGCAAAACTGCTGGTCAGTACATAAGCTACGCCAACTCGCACCCACACACACTCTCTCCCGGTGGGAGCGTGCAGACACACTCCAATACTTCAGAGCTCCGGTCACCCAGGCACGGAACTACTGCCCATGCCCGGTGTGCTCTGCCGCCTTTGGAGGGGCCGCTGAAGAGAGCAGCGCTCCTCCGTGCCCTCAGAGCCACCGCCGCCTCAGCTCGGCGGGACGCCGCCGCCCGCAGCGCGGTGCCTTCGCTCGGGGAGCGGCTCGGTAACAAAGCGGACTCCGCTCCTGCCGGGGGCGCCACAGCAGGCTGCGCACCCCGCTGCCTAGAAGTAAGTTTCGGGCCGCCGGGAGGTGACATCTTGCGGGGCGGCGGCGCGGGCCGCGCACCTGCGCGCTGACAGAGCGGAGCGGGCCGGCTGGGAGAGCGAAGGAAGAGGAGGGGTAATGTCAGGGGAGGGGAGAGGCAGTGTCAGGAGGAGGGAGCGGGAGGGGAGGGGAGGGCGCCGGTTCCGCGGCTATCGCGAGAGGCGCCGCTGGGAGCGGAGAGAGGGCGGCGGGGGGAGCCCCAGAGCCGGGGAGCCCGGCGCAGCCGTAAGGGCTCCTCAGTTTCCCATCATGGCGGGGACCGGCGCCAGTGGCCGGGATAAGCGGGCGACGGCGGCGCGGCTGAAGACGGAGCTGGGCGGAGAAAGCGGCACGGCGGCGGCGGGCGAGCTGCGGGCGCTGCTGGAGCGGGTGCTGGCCCCTGCGGCGGGCACGGGCGGCGGTGAGGCGGCGGCCGAGGCACTGGAGTGGTGCCGCTGCCTGCTGTCGGGCGGGGAGCCGTGGGACAGCTTCGTGCAAGCCGTGCGGGCCTACGACCCGGCCACGCTGTGCGGCCTGGTGTGGACGGCCAACTTCGTGGCCTACCGGTGCCGGACGTGCGGGATCTCGCCCTGCATGAGCCTGTGCGCCGAGTGCTTCCACCAGGGCGAGCACGCCGGGCACGACTACAACATGTTCCGGAGCCAGGCGGGGGGCGCCTGCGACTGCGGCGACAGCAACGTCATGCGGGAGGCCGGGTGAGCGGCGGGCGGCCTCGGCGCGGCGGGCGGGCACCTGCCGGTGGGGGCGGCCCCGCGGGGCGGCAGAGGTGTGTCCCGAGCGCGGCGGCTGCCCGCTGCCGGGCGGGGGCGGTAAGTGGGGCACCTGCTTTCGCCTGGGTCGCCTCTCTCCTCCCTCCCTGGCTGGCTGGCTGGCTGCTGGTCGGACGAGGCTCTGCAAAACGGCGCCCGGGCTGGGCGCGTGGGGGGGGGGCGTCAGCCCCGCCTTCTCAGCCGCCAGTCCCGGCTGCGGTCCAGGGAGGTGGCTTCCTCCTTTGTTGCAGTGCTTGGGCTTTTTTCTTAGGACTCTCATGAGAATCTGGTTGCCCTTGCACCAGTGCTTGCCTTCAGGGAAGTTGGTAAGGCAGAGTGCATGGGAGGCAGTACCTGTCAGCGTCCAGCTAGCTGCTTTGGCCTAGCACAGCAATCCATGAAGTGTGTTCAAACACTTTTGGACTTCTTGTGAGCAAATATGCTGATATTAACAGATTGAGTGAGAGGGAGCCGGTTTTGTGTGTTTCCCTAGTGTAGAAAAGCACACAGGTTCATATTTCAGTTTGTTTTCACTATTATCAGTTTTAAACCAAGGAATTCGTTAACTCTTGGATGGGTACAGCATAGCAGGATTTTGCAAATGTCGAATGTCGTTCATATTCTCTCAGCATGCAGACCTGCTGGAGGCAAGACTGAAGTACCTGGTCAGAAGAAAGGGATTTGGGTTCCTTATTGTAGCCTCCTTTGTTCCTTTTGTAGTCAGTGTTAAAAGGAAAGAGCAGTCAACCAGTTACTGGGTGGTGGTGATCCATAGCCAATAAACTTCAAATTTCTCTACTGGGTGTCTTTTTGGAGCAGCCTGTTCGTGTTCATTCACCAGTGCTGAAGACTTCACCAAAAGGCAGTCTGGTGTGCTTGAGTGAGGCTTCTCTTCTACTACCTGCCTTTCTAGAATAGTCTGTCTTGATTGTCTTAGCCTGAGTGAGATGGCATGCTCTATACAAGAGCTGTCTGGGCTCTTCCTCATAAATGTTAGGTTGTGGTGCACCCAACAGCAAACACTAGGAACATACAGAAATATTAAAACATTGGTTCTTTTAATGTTTTTAACATTTAAAAAGTATATTTCTGTATCACTCTTTGTTTGAGATTCCTTCTCTTTTTGCATTTCTACTTCAAGATTACACTGATTTACTTTTTTCTGTTGCTTGAAGGTTGTTCTTGGCTCTGATTCTTTTTGTCTGTAGTCACATTCTCCTGTTAGGTGCCTTGAGGTGGCTTTGTTCTTAGTTTCTTTCTTCTTTTAATATCCTTTTGTTTCTCTTACCATCTGCTTCATCATTTCTTCATTTTAACTTTGTGGCAGAATCTTTTCTTATTGGTAGACTCCCTCCAATGGAAGAATTTTTCCCCTTTTGTTTTCACTGATTTTCAGTGGTTTCAAGGGGCTACTTCTGGAGTGATTCTTTTTTTGTCCATTCTTGCTCAAATTCTGGTGATTTTGCTTTTCTCAATATCACTGAAATAACAGTTCCCCTTGATCATGAGAAGTAAGAAAACAAAATTAATGTCACTTCTTCAGTGCTCAGTGTGGGATGGATTTAGGGCTCCTTGTGGTGGTTGGTTTTCAATAGGGCACAGACAAATTGATCTGTTTTAGGTAAATATTAAAATAACTTCTGATACTGCTCTCTTCTCAGAGTTTATAGCTTTCACAATTGTCTTTTCCTATTTTAAATGTCTTTTTTTTTCCTTGAAGAAAGATGGTTTAATAAAGAAGAAATAAAAACCACTGTTTAATTTGCAGTGAAAATATATAAAGCCTGAGGGAGTAAGAAAATTTTCTTAGTAGTAGAATTTGCAAGTAAATAATCTTGAGTGTGAGGTGGGTCCCTTCAGGAGGTTTGATAGTTCCTAGATACAGAATTCCATAGTACCCATTCAGAAACAGCATTCTTGAGCTGAGTGGTAGATTTTCCAGTCCTTGTGAACATAGAGGACAATACATGACAGTATATATGGCGTGCCTGTACTCAACATGAGGTCTCTCCTACGTAGCTAAAGAATTGCTATTAAGCCAATGCAGTTAAGTGAGGTAGAAGCCTTGTTTGCTGTGCAGAGCGAAGTTAAACTTATGCCAATGTAAAAACATTAATGGGTGCAAGCACACAGTTTTGCCTGTTCACTTGAATTCATTGCTTCAATGCAGCGTGTTCAGAAAAACTGATTTAACTCAGTGTATACAAATCAATTGCGTAATTACAAAGGTAATGCTTTACAAGTTGAAGTTACAAGGCCTTCATGGCAGATCCAGGAAACTGGAGTGTCTAGCCCAGTATAATCTTGGCCATAACAGCCTAAGTTTCTATTAATAGCAAGGGAATCAAATCTGGAGCCTACTTATGAACTTTATCATCTGCCTGCTCAGATATAATTTTGTGTAGATCCTGTGTATGGATACTATAATAATAGTCAGTTTGTTTCTGTTGGCTCTTGTTATCTGGACTCTTTATGTTCTGAATTTTTCCTAATTTGGTGCATTTTAACTAAGACTTCCTCAGAAGTATTCTTTAATTGGTCTGCTGTAAAGGAAATCTTTCTAGCTTACCATTTGGAATATCTTTGCATTTCCTTTAGGGTGCCTACTGTGAGTCTAGAGATGGTTTGATCTGAGGTGCAAGTATGTGTGTGTTAATCTGTTACAACTAATTAAATCTATAATTTACTTTTTAGAGAGAACTGAGTGTTAATTCTTCAGTTCTTATGCTTTTTATAAGGAATCTGGAATATAGTGTAATGGGTGGATGCTGATTTGCTTGAGGTACCTTGTGTAATTCTTATTTGTTTTGGAAAAATCAGATTGTCCCACTTTTGAACCTTAAGATCCTCATGCAAATTTCAGAGGTTTTGATGGTTAAGTTAATTGCAGTTGGTCTGATCTATTAGAATGTAATTTAGGTTTCAGAAAATATCCAAGTTTGTAAACATAGCTGCTTGTCAAAATATTAAAAGCTCTAGCTGGGACAAGGTTTAATAGATTTTAAGATGCAGTAATACATCAATAGGAGAAAATAGTTTGTAGTCATCACCCATATGGTCTCTAGCCATAGGCAAATGAAATTTTGCAGCTCCATCAGAGATAATTAATAATGTTCCGAAGAAGGCAAAATCTTCAGTTCTAAAACATTTAGAGTAGGCATATGCTCATAGTTCAGCTAGTGAGTTCATCTGTTATAGGGAAAAAAAACAACCATGCAGTTAGACAGGGGAAAATTCGGACTGGGGTATTTTTTAATTGGTAGATGGTATTGTGTTATAATGAAACTTGATAGTTTATAAAATAAGCTGGAAGCAGGCAATATGCCATGTGGTTATAATAAGAGTATAAATAGTCAGTAATTTGTTACTGATGAGTGCTGTCTTGTTTCTGTGGCTGGCTTGTTCAGTTTCCTCTTTAAGTCTGTAGACAATAACTTGATATCTTAGAGAGCCTCTATGCTTTGGCTATTCCATTCCGTCTGTGTCCAGTTTCTGAGTATGCCTTGCTGTGTGTTGACTTATTTGTTCAATTAATCTTGTGGGAAGCAGATGTTTTAGTGCTGCATTACAGTACAAAGAGAATAATATCTCCATCAAGGGTTGCATATTCTGAAAGGCAAAAAGCCAGGTTAAGAATTTCATTACACAGGCTTTGCATTGATGTTTCCTGTGCATTTGTTGGTAGTTATGGCAACCAATGGCTTCATTGACAAAATGTGTTACCTTCTCTTATGACTTTTATCAAAGGGTCTAAGAAATTATCAATTTCCACTTGTGACAGTGAGCCATTTTTTTATCAGTAGGCATGTGTGAAGTACCAAAACCTGTACTTACAAGAAAGGTAACTGTTACAAATTGAAGTTGTATGCCACCTATTCAAGAGCACCTCCAGGTTCCTAGCTATAAGCTTTCTGCCAGCCTATCTCTGATGATCCATACTTACCTTTCCATATAGCTCTGTGTCTTAGGGTGTACATCGCTGTAAGGTTACATGGGCATCCTCTCTGAGCTACACACTGTATCAGATACCTTCCTCTGCCCTCTTATGAAAAGGCTTGGAAATTCTCTTTTCCTCCTCTTGCTGCCAAAAGGTATGAGAGGTATATTCATAGATTCTGGCCTGCTTATTTTTTCTGCTTCAGTTTGTTTGGAATTGGCTCTGTTTTTTCAATGCATTAAAATGTTTTCACCCAGTAAGTATTGAACAGTTTTAGTTTAAATTTAAATTTTGGACAGGAGATACCTAGTATTGATGACATTTCCTACTCTGTCTCCATATCCTTCTTTCCTTCATTCTCACTCAATTGCTTATTTTATCCCTTTTCAGAGGCTCATTTCAGTAGAAATGGCCTTGCTGTTTGGAAGGTATGAAGAATATACTCTTATTTCTTTTACTTTCTGTTGCTAAGTAAGAGTAAAGGGCCTTTTTCATATTCCAGATTTGAGAGAACTTTAACAAATAGAGTGATGATACAAAAGCAAGCTTGCTGTTGAGAAAACTATTATTAATGGTTACCTCTGGATGGATTCTGTGCCTGTTCATCAGGCAAGGTCTCTATCATCTTGGGTTGCAGCAGCTGTGATCCACTTAAGATCAGAAAAGTCAGATCTTCTTGCAGATGGCTTCTGGGGCATGCAGGTAATAACTGCTTTCCTGGCATTAAGTAGATTATGTGGTTATCGTATGGACTGTCTTGCAACAGCGAGTCACCTGTTTAGCATACATATTGTATGTTGCTGCTTCAAGGTTGTCTCTTCTAGTGTGACTCTCAGTTGTATTCTTTAACAGTAGACAAGAAGGTTTTAGTTCTCTAGGTCCTATGCTAGATTTGGTAATGCAGCCTCACAGAGGGAAGGGTGTTCTTTTGGACCCTTTAAGAATTTTCTGAAATGGATGCTTATCAACAGGCTAAGAGCCTAGACATTGTCAAGGAGTTTAGCCTCTCAACATTATGAGTTCGTAAAAATATCAGATTTTTTCAGGATTGTTGGGTTGGTACAAATTGTGTTCTGTGGGATCTCTATCAGCTTCATGCAGCTTCTCTGCTTTTGAAGTCAACTTTGGGCTAACAGGGAAGTCTGAGCTGTCCTTCCTGTTAGCTTGGCATGAGTCTAAATAAACCCATGGTCATGTACTTCTGGTGGGTGTGACTCTTCAGAACAAAAAACCTCTAGAATCTGGTCTTCTGCATGCAAGGTACAGGTATTCATATTAGGTTTTATGCTGACATCAGCATGTCAGAGAACCACAGTTACTATGCATCTATAAATAATTGATTCTTTCTGCCGTACTCCTCGCTTCCCCCATACTTAAAGCTCAATATCTGGTATTGCTGCTTAGGATTCCACAGTAGCATTCAGTAGTTTTCATAGAGCTTTATGTTAGGTCTAATCCATGGAAAGCAGAAGAGATTGCAGATTACTGTGTTGATTGAGTCCATCATTGCATACAGTCAGCGCACAGACCTGCCTGTCTTGATTTCTTTTAATGTCTCTAATTAGGGCTACATCAGCCTCTACATTAGTCACTGTGATGTTTTCCAAATGGTTGACAGCCAAGTGATAGTTTTGTGTTACTGCTTTTAGAGCTGTGGCCTGACGAGACGCCATGTACTTTGTACATGCTGAAACATAATGTGCACTTGTTTTGAAGGCATCAGTAAGATACTGAAACATATCGGTATACATAAGTGATATACATAAGTATGAACATTTAGAAGCTTTAAATCTTGCTGTGTTAGTCACTGAACAAACTTAAATGATAGTTCTACTCCAAATCTTTTGCTGGTCTGGTTTGAAGAACAGAACAGTAGTTTGAAAATTGAGCTTGCAAGATACAACTACTTCTTGCCTTGTCTGAAGTTGGCTTATTTATTGTATAACTTGTCTATTGCTTTGTAATATACCTTGGTATGTATTCAACTTAAGAAGAACTGGTGTTTCGGAGGTCTCTGGAAACAGTCTTGTTTAGATTTGGGCTAACCAGTGTTGATTTTCAGTTCCTTTGCTTTGATCCCACCAACTTCTTAAACTCCTTTTATCCCTTTTGTGAAACTACCAGCTGCCCAGGGTTCTAAGTTTGCTATGTCAGGGTGGAGTGTTATTTATCTGGTACATATCTGATCTATGAGGGGCTGTTGATGGATCTTTTGGCAACACAATAGAGGTGATGTAGGGTGTATGTTTGGGGAATGTGTTCTGAAAGAACTTCTGTCTCTCAGATCTTTCTTAATGACAGATAATATAGTTTGGTTCAGAGTTCAGGCCATTCTTCCTTATAACCTGCAGAATATCAGGAATTATATATATAAAAAAAAAATCCTGGAATGGTGTTTGACAACTGCAGGTGATTTTTAGTAGTGTGCCTAGGTGCCCTTCGGTATAGAGTATTCTGTTAGTAAGCTCTTCACATTGAAGTAACAGAGAGAGCCCTCTGGGGTATTGCAATAATAAGGACTATATAATGAACTCTTGCCTTCATCAGGATGCAGTCTCTTCGTTTCTGCACAGCACCTGCAGCGATAATGGCTCTGGCGTAAAGAACATGGACACTTCCCTTTCCAAGAAAACTGCAAGCTCCATGCAAACTACCATGTCTGTTGGAGGCCCAACCAAATTGGTATCTTCAGCTTAAGTTGATAGTTTTTATTAAAATCCACCCATCTTAGTCAAATCCTGATGAAATTAAGGTAGTTTTTACATTTGTCTGGCACTCTGCAGTCACTTAGAACTTTGTTAGATGAAGAATTTGGGTCAAAATAATACCTGTCATATGTTTGACCTGTTTAAATTTTCTTGAGAAAATTTTCTTAGGAAATATTTTTGTTAGCTATTTTGGAAACTTAATTGTTGTTATTCAAGTAGAAGATGAAATTGATGTGACTCTGAAAGCAGCTGCACAGGGAGGCTGCATGTGAACTAATGGTTTGGGAAGAGTCAGGGTCAAGCAAAGATGGCTCTGATGAGGGCCAGGACCAGGTACTCTATTTGCTGATCTGCTTTTCAGCCATATTTCTGAAGTCAACTGGGAATTCTCCTTTGTGAATGCTATGTAAGGTTAAGAATGCTGAAAACTCGTATCCTAAAAGTTATGAAGTTAAGCATCCAGAGCTAGAGTATGCATTGTGTCTTTGTTTCTCTATCTTTAGGTCCATATTTGGGGGGGGGAAAAATCCATTAGATGTTTTTCTTGGAGCTTTTTTAACGTTAACCTTAATGAAGACTGCTACTCTGAATTCCATTCCTTCTCATTCTCACTGTATTTCTAAGATCTTACGATTGAAGTTGTCAAATCTACTGTTTCTGATTGATAGTGGGTACTTGTATACTAATGAAACTCACTGTAGTTTTATCTACTATACAAGATGTTTCTATATCAGGTCTAACAAAGAATAATAGAAATGCTCTTCTGCAGAGCTTCTTTGTCTGCTTTTTCTTTGAATTGGAGAGCTTGCTTTGATGAAGGATGCTCAGTGTAGCACTGAGCACCAAGGGAACTACTAGTGACTCACTTTTCCTGCTGTTCTGCAAGGACTGGAATAATTTCCAGGTCTCACCTGTGATTTCTAGCCTTCCAACATGGCCAGACAGGTTTGGCATGAAGGCTTAGAGCCTGGAAAGATGTCCTTTAAAGTTCTGATTTTGTTGTTGTTTTGTTTGATTTTTGCGGTGGTGTTTTTTGCTTGTTTGGTTTTATTTGTTTTTTTTTTTTTCCCCCCTTGAAGCCATTAATTCTGCTATGTTTCATTGTACTTCACTATTGACTCTAGTGCCTTTACTTTGGAGATTGCCTGGTTAGGAGGGTTAAACTGACACCTTTCCAGTTGGCTTTGCTTCTTGTTGGAGTCCCTAAAAGCAGAAATGCCAGCATTCAGTTTTATCTCAACTCCTCTGTAGCTTGCATCTTTCATAAAGAGCAGAAGAGCTGTCATTCCTCAGGCCTTAAATCACTTTTGGAAGTCTATTTTGTAGATGAAAGGAATTTAATTACTGAAATTATTCAGTAGGGTGTGTGGGGGAAACATGCAAAACTTCTTTTTCAGAGGAGAAGTTAGTTTATTTCTCTGCATTTTTTTCAGTTACCATTGTGTTTGTTGTTGGAGACAGTGGATTTACATAAAGCAAGGCTACGATATATCAAAGCCCTTTTACATCCAGATAATTTTCTAATGCTGATTATGCAAGTTATATTTTGTTCTGCATTAAGATTTGGTTTAATATGTGAACTGCAAAACCAGGAAAAAAACATTTAAACACTCTTTGCCAGTACGTAAAGAATGAAAAATCAGTTCACAAGAGCTCTGAGAGACAACTGTAGTGCTCAAAAACTATTTTGGATCTTGCATCTATTTTGTAGATTCACTGTATATAAGAATAGTATTAGCATGTTAGTTTTACAGTAGGGACAAAATGTGTATTATTTTTAAAGTGTCTATTGAATCCTTATTTACAAAGCTTGGTTGTTTTTTTTGATTCCTTTATGAAGCATTAAATGACATTGTCGGTCATATGGTATATGGTATGAAGTGTATGTAATGTCTTAAGTAAAAGCTCAGTTTACATATTGGTACTGGATTGAAGAATCAAGTGGAGGTTTACTTTCTTTGCTTAGGAATTGATTTCCAGTTGTTTTCATTTAGGTCCTGTCACTGGAGTCTCAAATTCTTGTCCTTAAAAGCTTCTGACAGAGTCAGGTACTCATAGTGCTGTAGTACCATAAAACTTGTGAAAATGGGATGCCTTCTTTTGGTAGCTTTACAATCCAGTTTAAAACATGATTTTTAAACATGGGGAGGCAGGGGACAAAATAGTGAGAGAAAAGTGAGGGTAAAAATAGTCTCTCTGTGTATGCATGAACTTATGTCAAGTTTCTGGAATGCAACTGAAACATGAGATACTGGGATGTAGTGGAAGGGAGAGCTGGGCAAATGTTCAGAAGCTGTAAAGGTGTGGTCTGGCCAGGACTGAAGGCATTTATCAGCTGCTGCAGTAACTGGAGAAGTTTAAAATTTCTCCTTTGAAGTGAAGGAGGAGTTGACTTCACAGGGAGCATTCTATCTACCTGATGTGCTGGTTGGCTGGGACAGCAGCCCCCTGTATTGCTGGGTTTTTGGGTTTTTGTCCTCTGTTTTGCTCCCTGTCACGTGAAACAAGGGAAGGGATGATGGCAGGATGATTTAGGGATTTCAGTGTGATTTCAAGAAGGCAGATCTGTGAGTGCTGGTGAATTTAAGCTGGCCCAATGAATTTTTATTTATTTTGCAAGTAAATAACTTCTGCTAGCTTAGCTCCTGAGCTGGTTTAATACAGGGTCAATCAAGTGCCAGTGCTGGAACAAATAAAGAGGGCTGAAGACAGGCTGTGGCAGGACCGACCTAGTTCAATTTATACAGTTGTGAAACTGTAGCTTGAAAGAAAGGAGTTACTTTACCTGCAGGTACTTGTAAAATACATTTTGGAAATTCAAGGTAGGCTTACTAAAGGTGGAAATAGTAGGAGAGAATGGAATCAATCTGGAAAGCCTAAACTGAAGGTTGCTCAGAAGATGTTAATGCTTCTTATGTTAATAGCATGTGGTATTTCTTAGTCTTGTAGATGTCAGCAGTATTCTACATCTTACAAATAACATACCGATGCAGCATAAGAAATTTCAGGAATTATTTTGAAGTCATGTGGACAAGACCGCTTACCAAAGCTGGTTTTACTTAATTGCAAATGTTTTTGTTGTTCACTCCTTTTGCTATAATTAGCCTTGTCTTTTTGTGAAAAAGCAATTTCAAAAGTAGTGAACTGCACAGAAGAAAAACCGCAACAAACAAAAAGATCCCAACAGAATATACTTTTGAATTAGAGAAAAGAAGGGGAAAAAAAAGATCATGACTTTTTTTCTCACCATAGACCTGTATTGTAGTACTTTTTTGTTAGACCTTCAGGGAGATAGGGCTTGACTACCTGTGGCTAATGAACTGGCATTCTCGCTGAAATACTCATATTCTTAAAACTCATTGAAGTATAATAGTAAAAATACAAGGAAGAGTGTATAGCACAATAAATGCGAAGTACTACAGACTAAATAGAAACTACACTCTTGTAAAAAAGTATTTTGCAGTATTGAAATCATGTAATAAAGCTTAGGTCAAGGTGATTTGTTATTTTTCTAGTCGGTCTTCCTCTCCATAGTTACTTTTTAGCTTCTTCAGAAAACTGTTTCTTATCTAGATTATATCCACCTTTCATCACCCCCTGTTAGAGACTGCTGCTTGCTTCAAGTGGTGTATTTCCAAAGCTTGATGCTACCAGGAGAGATTTGGAAAATGTTCCTTTTTGTTGCCCATTAAATCGCTATTTCAGTAGTCTCGGGAGCATTTTGAAAAGTACATTTGCATAGACAGACAATTCTTTAACTGAAACTGTGGTAAGAAAGCTCTTCTAGAAGTATGAGGTATTGATTATGGAATAGCTTTGGCTGCTATTTGTCCAGTGATTGTGTAACACATTGAGAAGTTTGTAACAGGTATCTCTTTCTGCCTGTGTAAGAAGTTTCAACTTGTTTCTTTCTTGGCACAGCTTGGGGTTCTGGCTCTCCTGAAGTTAAAACAGCTGCTGTTTTAACTCTGAAGATCTTCCAAGTCATTGTCTGGCATTTTGGTCAGTATCTGTAGAAGAACTGTATAGCACTCTGTGGAGGCTGTAGTGCTTTGAGTAGAGCAGAGTATTGGCGTTTTAGGACTGTGGAAGTACCTTAGAGTGGCAGGGTTGATTTTTCCGTAATTCAGCATAAAACAGTGTCTCATGCATGAATGTTATAAACTTGGGCTCAGTAAGATTTCTTCATCCGGATTTGTAAATAATACAGTCTAGGTTGCCTTTCTTGATGATTAGATTGATTCTTGTCCTTGAAATTCAGTGTGGCCAACCGCTTGTCCAGTTGCAAGTTATATCAGCAAGGAGGTGTTCTGTGAGTTAAGAACAGCTACAATAGGATAGTGATTTTTGACTATACTTTAATACTGTAGCCTTTGAACCGTAAATATAGAATATGGCTCATCTTGTAAAATGATACTGGCATTCCTACTTTAAGGTTTAGGGCCTGGTACGTAGAAATCATTCCCTGTTTGGAACTGCTGTAGTTTGTACATGTGACAGTGAAAGGTCGTTTCCTTATAGTAAATTGAATTTGGGTTCTGCCTTGATTTTTTCAGAATCTGTATTAATATAGTAATAATAGCACACTTTGTAAGTAAGTAGTGCTTTCTTGAGAATCTCAGAAGACATGATTTCAAAGTTCAGTTACAGGATGTGTTAAAATTGGGATAATTCATAGGCTGATTAGCAGCTGCTATGCTGGCAAAGGCTTCTTGGGGAGTAGAGCTTTTTATTTTTTGAGGAAGGAAGCTTTGTGCTTAGCAGAAGCTGGGATTCAAAATGACTATGTGCGAGTTTTATTGCTGTGGCTCCCTTAGCATGTATGTGATCATACAGCAGAAATATTGGTTGAACGCAAAATACATTGGGGGGGGATGGACCAGTGGAAGTTATTAAAAAGCCCTGCATAGTAATTCTTTCCTTGTGTGTCTTTTAAGTATTTATTTACTTTTGATCCCTTCATATAAGGATAGTGGTGAAAGGGAAACCAAATGCCTTTAAGATAACAAACAAAGTACCATATTGCAACGTAGATCAGGCCAGATTTGTGACTTTCTGGCACTTCAGGTTTCTATATGTGAATGAGACAAAACTGAAAGACAGAAGTGAAAAAGTGAATGACTTTTCATAACTTCTGTAAATGTCATTTGCAAAGATGAATGATGAAAGTGAAAACCATCCATTTATTCATTAACGGGAAGTTATCAGTCATCACTGAGCTTGTTCTGCCAAGCACTTTTCCCCCCCTTGGGGGTGCGTAGGCTGTATGTACAAACTGCAAATTATCTGGCTAGTACTGCCCTTGCTTACCTTTTAATTAAAAAGTGTAATCTCTAATTAGCAAAGGAGAAGCTCTTAATCTTTAATCTTGTGATGATGCCATCTGAACTGCTGGACTTCCATCCGCCCCCTTTTTTGTTGTATTTTTTTTTCTTTTTATGTGTCCCATAAATTCAGATACTTGCTTGTGTCTTTGTTCTGTTTCCTTCTTTTGAAGGTGAGGAAAGGTCCTCAAAGAAGAAAGGCTTATGTTGTAGAAAGTAGCAGGCTTCTTCTGGAATGTCTGGCATAGCAAAGATAGTGGAGACATGAAAACAATTTTCATATTTAAAGCTGAACCCATTTCCGAACCTTTGATGAAAAATTACTGGTAAAATCTAGTGAATCTTTCTAGTGAAAGTGGTGTGGTTTTAGACTCTTTAGTCCTTGTTAGCTTCTTCTTTGACATGGGTAAATAACTCTTTGATGTTGGTAAATGTTCTTTCTAAAAATAGATTTGGATTTGAAAAGTATTCAGTGACTCTTGAGTCAGGCTCATGTTAAGTCAGTGGGAAATCATTCTGGCTGCTCTAACCTGGTTTGGCTTAACCTCATGTCACTGTGCATTAGCCAAGCCTCAGCTACTACCACACAGGAATTTGCCAAAGAAATGTTATCTTTTCTTTTTAAATGAAACAATTTGCACAGTGTTTGTAGGCTGTTTCTATCATCCTTTGATAAGTCGATCTTAGCTGTATACATTTGAAATAAATACTGATCCTGCGATGTCTTAAGCTTTTGGGAGTTCTTTTCATTTAATGTCAAAAGACGTTAAAAATATCAGTAGCTGAATGAGGACTTGAAGGCTCAGGCCAGCCCCTGCTATTTCACAGAAAGGGGAGGAACTGGTTTAGTTTGATATTTTCAATTAGACTCTTTAGAAATTGGGAGATATGTCTTGATAAAGAAAAATTTTAATTATTCAGTGGAAGAAGCTTCTAGCATGTCTGGTAACTGGGATGTTAGATATGTGGATAAGGGGAAAAAAAAGTGGCACCTTAATAATTTGCTGGGCAGAAACAAAATGGGTTTGGACATATCAGTTGGAATTTCAGATTGTCATTTCTGCCCCACTTTTAGTGTAAATGCATACAATATCTGAAAAATATGAAAAAAAAGTAATGATTTTTCTTAGTATATATTCTGCTGAGCTGTGCTTGGCTAACATTTTTCTCATCTGTTTTATAGGTTTTGTAAAAGACACCGGATTAAGTCAAATTCAAATGTTCCATGTGTCCCAAAAGACTTGTTGATGATGTCAGAATTAGTTCTTCCACAGTTCATCTTTAGTCTTATTCAGCACTTAAGAGAGGGGTATAATGAGCCTGGTATGTTTTCAATTTGCATGTATCTAGCGTATCTTACCATGCTGCTATCTCTTGCTTTGCAGTCTGTGAAGAAACGGTACATGAATACTGTATAGAATGCATGAATGCTATCTGTAGTTAATAGTACTTAATTTTGTACCTCTTTTCCTAACAAAGTTACTGCCTGGCTAGGTCATTTGTTCTTTGTTCTCTGCTAAAGAGCTTCTTAAATATTTTAAAGGTTACTTAGCATTGTGTTGAGCTCTTCAAGAAAATGAAATTGGGATTAATTTGGAACTTGTACATGTGAATTTTAGAGCATTATGAACACAATTTATTTTGTGGTGGTCATAGCTGTTCTGCCTTGTGAAGGTCCTGATCAAATTACATTGCATTTACACCTGAAGTTCTTGTTGTGTGGTTTTCAGCTCTTGATCTGCCATCAGAGAAAGACCTTCATAAAATCCTCCAGGTTTTGGAGCCTCATGTTTCCTTTCTAGAAGACTTGACCAAAATGGGAGGAGCAATGCGATCAGTTCTTACCCAGGTTTTGACTAGCCAACAGTTCTACAAAGATCTTAGCTCTGGTATGTTGGGGTTATTTCTAATAATTAAGTTTTCAAGTTACGAAGACTTTAAGGGCATAAATTTTGTTTATCACTTCAGTTTCTGCATGTTTTTATTTGATGTCTCAAAACCCAGAAAAATGCATGTTTTTAAGGATACTTTTGTTGTTGTTTTTGTTGATAGAAGGGGGGTGGGCTTCAGGAGCAACTAGAAACATTTGTTATTAAGAGCAAACCTTTTATCTTCTGTGTCCTAGGTAACTGTCTAAAGATACTTAATTTCAAAAGAGTTCTTATAGTGAAGTTATTATCTTCAAAGTGAGGTGAACGTGGCAGCTTAGATCCTCCAAATAAGGCATATCAAGCTTATTCAAAATGGAATATGTCTAACTTATTTTGGGATCTGCTCTCACAGAGGTTACAGGAGGAAACCTGAATGGCAAAAGGCCATTCACTTCTGTGCAAAGCTTTTTTATTTTTCTTTTCTTCCTTAAACCTCCTCCCTCCCCCCGATTATTTATTGCATCCTGGACCAAATCATAATGAATCTGAAAAAATTGGGCAGTCACTATTAACTCCAAACCACTTAGTATAAATGAACTCCGTCTTACTTTGTTGGAATTAGAAAGTGTCTTTTTTGAGTCCTTTGCATACTTCCTTTGCATAGGTATGAAACAAATAGTAATTACTGTAGATTTAAGTTGCTGTAACTGGCTTGGGCAGCAGGTAGTTGTAGAACAGGCAATCTTCAAATCATTATTTGGAAGGAGAAACACTTGGGAGTGCTGCCTCAGGGACAGTTGTCTTTATTCTGTTTCCTTCCTCTTTTTCTCTCCTGCTTAATGATATTTGATTGAGAGAAATTTAGTGACTTCTCTTTTGCTAAATGCAGGGAATTTCCTGAGATAGAAAAGTGGAGAGGCAATGGGAAGTAAGGCATTCTTATCTGGACTTAGAATGGAGAATATGTGTGCAGAAGTAGGTACAGTTTCTGGGGAGGGAAAGGAAAGAAAGGGATTTTAGAGCAAAACCTGTCCTTCTGGCTTTGAATGCAAAAGGAGCACAGCTAAAAAGACGCCATCATCTTTTTCATGTTTTCTTTTCCTTCAACAATTGGCAGAATTTGCTCTTCTAAAGTTTATTTTTTCCCTCTATAACAAATGTGTTGGGTTTTTTTGGTCCATTTCTTTATGGAAAATTTTGTATCCTGAGTGTTCAGTCTGACTTTGCTTCATCAAACAATTGCAATTATGATACCTTTATGAATAGTCTCTGTTAATTGCAGCTTCCAGAACTTGAACTTTGAAAGAAAAATTCCAAATATTAGAAATCATACATGGTGTATTACCATTACTGGCTTTTGTTGGTTAATTTTTTTCCCCATGGGAAATTGTAGGTCCCTGTCCTTTCTGTCCAAAACCAACCAAATCCCTTTTTTGTTTTAGTGTTAATGGTGGCAGTGCTGGTAAGACAGAAATAAAATACATCATTTAGAATAAAACACTGTGTTGGAGGGCAAAAACTGTGAAGGTTTCTGGTCTTCTGGATTTCAGTTCATTAGTTGAAAAAACTTCTTAGCTTTTACATCTCATAATTATACAGCTTATTAAACATTGTGAACTATTTTTTAGATTGCTTTTATTGAATATGGAGTATATGAACCAAGTAGCTGTTGTACATTAATGCTGTTTTATGTATGTATTCAAGGTGTTGGAGAGAATGCATGTGCAAAGAAAAGTCATGAAAAGTACCTCATTGCTTTGAAAGGCTCTGGACTGGCATTTCCTGAGGATAAAATTGCATGTGGTATGCAGGAACAAGGAGCTGGAACTAGCACATTAGCAGTTCAAGGTTTGTGTAGAAAAATATACTAAAAGAAGATTTTACTATTGCTGCTTTTGATATATAAATTGTTCTTTATGAAAACAAACCAAAAACAACAACCAACCCAAACCAAATCTTAATAAAGCTTAAGGAATTACCTATTATTTAGTGCGCCACCAAATTACAGGACTCATTGTAATTCTGTCAACAAAGCTAAACATGTTAACTTCTTGTTGCTAATATACTAAGCATCATTTCCCAGTCATAGCATTAGTGGAATTTGAGTAGGCAAGATGAAATTGCTCATAGTGGGATTTTGTCACGGCAACTGAGTTAAGCCCCCTATTCTTACAGAAGTGCTGTGGATTTTTTTTTTTTGATCACTGAAGGCCATCAGAGATTTCTGCAGTTTCTGAAAGAACACATCACTGTTAACTCTCAGCATGTTGAAGTTTGTATTGATTTTGTATTGATTGGAAATCTTACTCCAACTTCTCAGTCCACTGCTGTGTATCGTTTAAAAAAAGTTGATGTAGTATTCGTTTCATATTGGCTCATTAAATATCATAAACTCTTTTCAGTTTAAGACTTACAAAAGGAATATCTGAATTTTTTTATTTCAAAAGGTTTAGCAGGTGCTACAGCAACATCAGGACAAGGGGATTCTTCAGATGAGGTGAGACCGTTTTTAAAGACTATAATGAACTGCAACGAGTATTAAATGGAGAGAATGCTTGCAGCCAGATCCCCCAAACCTTAACTCTTCTATCTACCACATATTCTCTCCATTTTAATAATTAGAAATGAATGAGATATAAAGGAATAGATCTTATACCTTTGATTTACTGAGGACCTCTTGAAAAATCCTTATTTTTGTTAATACTATTTCAGTTAAATATATATATGTAATGTAGAAGAAACTTGTGTAGGTAGTTCAAAAATCACTATTAAGTAAACTGGGCTTGATTAAAGCTAATTTAAAGCATGTGATGCTGTGAATGGTGTTAGCAGTTTTCGGCACTTGAGAATCCAGCTGAACTGGTGATAGCAGCAGTGAGAATTTCTCTGTAGATAAATTCTCATGTGTAGACTTGACCTTACTTGACAAACACATTGAGTGGGAGTGAAAAGGAGGGAATCTCCCTTAAGACTGAGCTGTAATAAATAGATGAAATTTAACGAGGGATGTTTAATTCAGGTAGAGTTACTGTATCAATTTATTCTCAGTTTGGGTTTTTTTTCCCCCCCTACTATTTAAAACCCAATTTCAACTAGTAAGTCTTAGCAGCCATTCTTGTAGGGCAATATAACAAACTTTAAATAATGTAAAGTGTAGTTTTTGGAGGATCTTTGCTTGCGTTGAATTCTGTGTGAGCAAGTATTGAAGTAAAACCAATTGTTTGTGTGTGTCTAGAACAGTTGTATGACTTGTTTGCCTCTTTCATGAGCACAACAGCATCTGTTACGCTTTCAGCAGTGCTATTTATAATTTGGCATTTTTCAAAGTATTGCTTGCTGGTTTTGCACCATCACTTGACAAACAAACAAACAAACAAACAAACCAACCCAAACAAACCCAAAACCAGCCACAAAAGACTGCAGACTATCCCTTATAAGGACCATGAAAGAAGAAGGCAATTCAAGTTAATGTTAATAACCTCATGTAGTATTTTTAAATAACCTTTCAATGGCTCAGCGTGCTTCTCTGTGTTTTATTCCTGTAAGTGATGAGGAGAGGGGAATAAACTGAAGTTGTTCAGAGTCTGAAGAGAGATTGGATGTTGCTGATGTTTCTTTTGTGGCAGAACTACAAGAGGGAGGTGGCAACAGATGTATTTTAGGGAGAATATATTTTTTAATAGGGGAAATACTTTTTTCAAGGAAAAGGTATTTTAAGAATAAATAAAGGGAGGAATTACAGCAACTGCGTTATAACTTTCTCGTTAAAGATGCCTGTTGTGTAGAGATTTTTCTTTCTGATCTTCAGGATATAAAGGTATTTTATTATGTTACTGCAGATGTGAGTTTTCTAGATCAAAATTCTGCGTATACTCACATACCTGGAATCAATTTTAAGATGGTAATTAAATTATACCTTGTAAAGAAGCGCAAGAGCCTGTTTTGAAATCTGTATTTAGAAAATCTTAAAAAATAATTAGGAAGTAACATAGGGCTAAACCATTAAGCACTCAAAAAAATTCGGTGTTTCTTAGTGTGTATTTTCACGTCTGAATTTTCCTTTCATATTTTCAATAAAATTACCTTGATATAATATGGGATGCAATTAGAAATAATGTCAACCCTCAGTGGCATCTCTGGAGAAAGTGAGTTTTTTCATTTTGCAATATTTTTCTAATAATGGTCTGCTTGACAAATACGAATTGCTGAAAGTAAATCCAGTCCTTTCATCCAAAAGCCAAAACAGAGCTGTGCAGGTGGGAGGCTGAAATGCTCATGAGAAAAATGATGTTACTAGAGAAAGGAGAAAAAAGTTACTTTGTTTTGACTTCTCTTCCTCTACCCTGGCCTCCCTTCTGAGTTACAAAGTGCATATAAAGCTTTTGTAATGCCTTACTGTACTCTCTTACAGCAGAGTAAAACTGTGCTCTAATTAAAAAATGTGGCAAAAGTACACTTTTAACTGGATTTTCTTAGGTTAATGAAAGGTTAATGTTTTTTCTTACCAAGTAAGTCTTAAAACTGGCGTTGCTTCGCAGGTGAAAGGCTAGGTTACAAAATTTACATAGGCTACAAATTAGAGCAGTGCTTCTGCAGGGTACTAAACAGGTTGAAAAGTTTTGCATAGTTTGGTATTTAGTTTCACTTCTACAATAGTAGATAGTTCTAAGCTAAAAATAGATCTGAAGGATTGATTTATCCTGAGATTGTTATTGGTTGTTCCTCCCCCACCAGTCGTACAGGCTTACTTGTGCTTGCTTTCTTAAATAGTTTGTGTTACATGCTGTAGTATTTTGTTGAGAAGTCTCTGTTAGTTTCTTTTGTTAGCTTTTCTTTCTCATGTTTTCCTTTTGTGCAAAAGGAGAAAAAAAGTCCCATCTAAACCTGTCCTCCTACTTAAGAATCCAAGGAATCACTTTTACCACAGTGACAAATAAACCTTTTTTGACATCTCTTTTTGGCTGCCCTTGTAGTTTACTGAGCACTGAATGCTGTATTAATCAGTTAACATACCTGTTGGCTCCAATTGCTGTTTAATGTAATCATACAAAAATCAATGGTATATAATATTTAAAGTTTATTATTTGCATTTGCAACAGATATGGCACACCCTAGGCATATTGTTAAATATGTTAAGTAAACCTACATAGATCTTTGCTGTTATGCAGGTATATTTAGACAGCATTGTCCAATGGATAAAAATAAGGTGTTTCGCTTACTCATTCTCTTACTCTTTGTCCCTGGGCTTGTCAGACACCATGTGACCTAGCACTCTCAATCTCAAGGCTGTTAAAACTCCTGCGCTGACATTAGGATGTAATCCTACCTTACTTAAGCAATGGAAGCCAACTGTCTAACATTATGGAAGGGAAAAAAAGAGTTCTCAGGAAAGCATTTCTCATAAGTCATTCAATTTTTCTTCTTTTTATTGAAATCACTTAGAAGTTGCAATAAAGACTGTTAGATGTTTGCATTTTTCTCATATTGCATTTTATTTGCCAGAGCAGTTATGTTGGAGATTAGAATCCAAAGCATTAATCACAAACTGTATACACAAATGCATTGTTTTCTGGTTAAGGCCCCTCTAGCAATTCTCTGGATTAACTGAGACTGCTGAAGCAGTCTTGAGACTTTCAGCTATCAGCTTTCTAGCTGCGAGAATTTAGATGCCTTTTCTTCAGGGCAGGAGACTTAAGTTGCAGAGTCTTGGAGTATATCAGCAGGTCTGATGTTTGCTTTAGAGTTCTTGGCCCCCCTGATGGGGGAGTGGGCAGTGGCAACATCTTGAGAATTGACTGGCTCCCAGTTGAAGTACAAAAGTTGCATGTGTTCACAAAGACCATAGGACACCTGAGAGTTCAAATGTTTGTCCATCTTTATATGAATTTTCAGATGGAGGTACTGAAAGGATAGGAAAATTCAGACTTTTCATGAATATGAAACTTTTGGTCAGTCCTTGGATATAAAATATGAATAATCTTTCTTCCCAGTGAAGGACTGTAACTTCCTGAGTATCAGGTTCTTTATCATTGTAGTGAAGTTTGGACGTAAAATATAGCATTTGCCAAGAGGAGAATGACATTGATGACTTAGTTTTGATAGTAGATATCTGCATTAATTAACTCTAATTTTGTTAGATCTAGTAGGAATCTCTATTTCCACTGTTGCATTAGGACTGTTATCATTGTTGGTAAAGATCCATGTAGCATTTAATACAGTCTTGCAATGTCACTTTTTTTTTTAATGCCTAGTGTTAGATTTTGTAAAGTGGTGGTGATGATGTTTTTAACTTGCATTGCATTTTGGAACCTTTGCTGTTTTGTTTACAGAGTGCCTTGAAAGCTTCAGATGACAGGTGCCGGTGTAAAGTGTTTCCATTATTGTGTAGGGAACAAGCAACTAGAATTCAGCAATTAGGCTTGACCTCTTAGAGGTGTCAAAAATAATTTATTCTTCCATGAAAACTTTTATATTGATTACTAATGTATAGCTAGGTGCCTGTGTTGCAAACTCTAATAATCAACATGTTGGCTACTTTTTCTTTTGGGAAACCAAAGCCCTACGGTTGCGATGAATGAGGTGAATGAGTGAGGTGAAACCTTGGATGTGCAACAGTTAACGTTTTTTGTAGTGTTAAACATTTTTGTAGCAATCTGTTTCAGAAATCAAAGCAAGAAACATTACAAAGTTAATTAAATAGATGAAGCTGTCTGAACTTGCAGATAGTAATGTTGCCTGTCGGGGAAAAAAGGCAATTTAAAAAAATGTGGTTTTTTTCTACTGAGTTGCATGGAGTCCATTGGTTCCTGTCAACAGTAAAGTAGTTTTGTGGTATATTTGGGATTTTTTGTTTTAGCTTTATAGTTAAACCAGACTTTTGAGAGCATACCATCTCTTGGCAATAACATTCTAAATATACCATTATCAATTTTTTAAACTCTTCAGGAGGACCAGGATGGTAGCCAAGGTGTGGGCAAGCGCAAGAGGGTGAAACTAAGCAGCACCACCAAAGGTATTTATAAAGTACTGATCTCAGTTTATTGTATTTGCTTTCTGTCTATCTTAAAAATTATCTAGGGATATCCATTCACTTCAAAGCACTGGAGTGCTGCGTGTGGCAGGTGTTAAACACAGCAAAATCTAAAAAAGAGTAGCAAGTGAAATTGTGGTAATTGGCAACTTTCCCTTGAGTGAGTACCACTATCTGGGACTCTGTTTGACCACTCATTTTGTCACCTTCATGTTGTAAGTCGACCTCTAAAAATTCATTCCATTTTCACTGTGTGGCTGGCAAGGTTGCAGTGCAGCTTAGCAAACAAGTTTTTGATGTATTTGTTCTTAACAATTACTTTTTTCATTATGCCTCTGGACAGTATGATTGTGTTCTCAGGCAGGCAAGAATGGTTCTTTCTGGTTCTGGTTGGTCTTTGTCTATTCTTCTAGTGATGTTTAAGAGAAGATACTTGAATTAAGTCCTGTTTGAAACCACTCCATTGTTTACGTAGATTGAAATTAGTCCTCTGTGTGATTTCTAGTCCAACATGAGCAGCACTTACATTGAGGTCAATGCAGGTTCTAATTCAATAATGGCCACAGGCTAGAGGCAAGGTAGCCCTATCCTGTGCTTGTCCTTGTCAGTTTTTTGTGCTAAAGTGTTTAGTAATAATATTTAAAATATTATTTTTATTATTAAAGCACTTTTTGGTTTTGTGGGGGTTTTATTTTGTTGTTTTATTTTAAGTTATGAGTATGAAGAGACTGATAAAGGCAGCACAAAGAAATTTCAAGTCTTGAGAAAAGAACATTCAGGTGGAAAACTTTCAGGTGAAAGCTGGAATTAAACTTCTGGACAAGCTTTGAGTTGAAGGTTTGGAACTTGAATTTGAAATGCAAGGTCTCATGAGGCCAGTAAAGAGGCTGGAAGGTGCTTTGAGGAGTATGGGAAAGTAAGATTGTTTCTAGTGGTTTCAGATTGAAGGAAAAAGATTGGGTATCTGGGAAAACAGCTAATTGTTTTTGCAGCAGTGGTGTTAGGCAGTCTTAGAAATGGTGTGTGAAAGATCGTGACAGAGAGTAATAGTGTGGAAGAAGAGGTATTTTTGGAGAAATGCAGGAAACTTATGGAGATCCAAGGGAAGCTGTCTTACTTGAATTTTTGAGGCAGTTGGCTTACTTAAAAGATAAGGTAGAGTCAGGTAACACAAGAAAAAAAAATGAGTTTCTCTGATTGCTAATAACTGATTATGGGAAATAGGCAGGGAGGGAGTTCAGGTTTAGAAGATACCAGGTCTGAAAACCAGTATCAGCAATGGCATTTCAGGAAAAGGGATACTTTAATTCAACATTTCATTTCCCCCCAGGATTGTAGTCTTCCCCCTCTGAGGCATCCCAACATGGACTGTGCTCATGATGTTGATAGCTTCTAGTATCAGCCCCAGAGGAGGGAATCTGCCAATGGGGGAAGGGTAAGTATCTGTTTTTATTAAATATTGAATAGTTTTCTGAAGTTTTCAGTATTCATATTTTATGTCCAATAGGGTATAAAATAAGAGTATGAAAAGAAAATTTTAGAAAACTGAGTATTGAATAAAAACAGATTTACCTTTTCCGTATAAGCAGACTCCCAGTCCCATCCTAGATCTCTAGTGGTACTGTCTTCATAGAGGCTTATTTATATACTGGGGATATCTTGGAATGCAAGACTTGTGTTCCGGAGAAGTGTTTACAACAGTTGGTGGGGTTTTCTGTGGCACTAGGAAAGAATAAAAGGTGTCATTAAAGAAAATGCAGGTTTTATGCTGAGATTCACTGATACAGGTATGGGACTGAGCATTGAGAGGATTTTTATTTTATTCTTTTAAGATCTGTATCCATCTGAAATGCCAGATGTTTAAGGTAATTTTAAACCCACAGGCACTATTGACTTTTTTAAATTATTATTTGTTGAAATGCAAACTCTTGTGGCGCTTTTCACAAGAGCAGGGACATGAGTCCCAGTGTTCTTGACAAATTTTCCAAGTTGAGTAAGAGCATTCTGCCTACTTAAATTCTGTAGCAAGTATAAGTGTATATATATTCTGTCCCTGCCTGAAACTGCTGCATAAAGAATTTGGTACATGCTGTTCAGTTATGGTACATGTCAGTAAAAGGTGCACGTGAGTGACAGATGAGGTGGTGTGCCACTTGTCTCCATGCTTGGTGTTCTTACTCAGTGGTTTTTGGCATGTACCTAAACTGCTGCTGTCTGTTCTGTGGACAGAGGACTTCAGTTTGCCTGGCTACCAAGCTTTCATGGGCAGTAAAATCTCTTACAGAATTTCTTAGCAAGAGACAAGGAAGAGAACATAAATGATCACTGTACGTTTGCTGCAGTAGGTGATGTGTAATGCTTTACAAACACTTTAATATTAAAATATTTCATGATTCTGTGAAGGTAATTTTTTATTTCGATGCTTACAGAATATAGTGAATAAAACATACTCTTGTCTTTGTATGGCTTGCTAGAGTCTTGAGGAGATCCCTGGAACTTAAATTACATGATGCTATTTATGATCTTTTGCAATTTCCTGATATGTTTTGGGTTGATTGGTCATTTGACTGGGGAACTCTGACCTTTGGTAATGGTGGAAATTTGAGGTAATTCCTGCTTAGGAAATACTCAAATGCCTATCCTGTTTAGGATAGGCAAGAAGCTATCCAGTGCAGTGCCTGAAGCTGTCCTACTACAGAGACGTATCGAGTCTTCGAGGCTAGATGATGTTCAGCTTAAGTGTTTTTGAATCTCTGCTGATGGGAACGCTTCATGTAGTCCCACTGGAATATGGCATTTGGGGGGTGCATGTGTGTGTGTGCATGTCCCAGGTCTAGTTGATTTCTAGGTATAAAGGAGCATTGTGATAATTATTTTTCTTAAGTCCTTATATGTTACAGGAGTGAACAATACCTGTTGTAGTTTTAAATCATAAATAACCTCTTAGAAGAATGATGATAAAGACTCTTTATATTTTAGTGTATTTTTTAATGGATTTAATATGATTTATGCTTTGTCAAAGCCAAAGTTTCATGAACAGTTTATTCTAGCAGAGGCCAGTTTGTGCATCTCTGCAATTGGGAAACTTATGCTAAAAAACGCAGCTGGCAGAATGGAAAGATGGCTTGATTCCTACATAGGTACCCTACAGGGATGTACTGTCAGCATGAGTAGGGGTCAGAGTGAATGGCCAAGAGTTGAATGGGGAAAGGTGAGACTCTCTCTTTTGGTACCATCAGGAGCTAGTGCCCGGTTATCTGATTATAGTAACTGTTACATTTAAAAAAACCCAAACAACAGCCTACCAACAACTACATGGTTGGTCAGTCAGAACATATCATGCTTTAAAAATGAGAAAAACTGATACATTATTGTTTCTATTTTGCTTGTTTAGAGCTTTAGAAACAGAACATGAGTGTTCTTAGGTGATAGAACTCATTAATTTTATTTTGTTGTTTTGCTATTTCAACTTAAGTTAAATAGTAGTCTGCATGAATAGTTTCCCTCAATTAAGTGGCTCTGTAAATATTGTGCATATTGCTGTGATTCGTTACAGTCAGTGGAGCTATTACAATAGGTGATGTGATTCAATGCAAACAATGAAGACTAGACTCTGTGTGGTAGAATTGTACTAAATACTTTCATTGGCTTCTCTGGGAGGTCCTTTTTATTGTTACAGACTGACACTGCAGTGTTGGCCATGTTCATCTTCCCTGGGCTTTTTTTGGGAAAAATATTTACAGAGGGCACAAAGATGTTCTTAAATTTTTATTACTGAATTTTGTATAAGGCAGTGCAACTGCGCTATCATTGCTTTTAGCTTTCATGATTATTACATTATATATCCCCTCCTTCAACCTTTTATGCAGATCAATCTATCATGGATGTTTTGAAGCATAAATGTTTTCTTGAAGAATTATTATTTTGGACAATAAAATATGAGTTTCCACAGAAGATGGTGACTTTCTTACTCAACATGCTGCCAGATCAAGATTATAAGGTACTTGCCTTACTTCATTCAAACTTAAATATCTTTATTTTCATACTTACTGTGCCTTGCATGAGACCACATATGTTAATGTTTGAGTAACAAGCAGTAAAATGCAGATTTTTCTTATCTTGTTTTGAGTATTCTGTTAGAAGGTCTAAAGTGTATAGTACTTAAAGAGAGATGTAAGCAAAACAAGATGGAAAATTGCGGAACAGCAGTGTAAATTTTGGTCTTATGGTTCATTTTTTTCCTTTTTGGCTTTTAGTACTTATTTGCATGTGTTGGACTTTATTTTGGTTTATTTTGCTTTGTAAATTAGGTTTTTATCAGTTAAAAGATGTGGACCAGCACTGACTGATTCCGTAGTGTGGTATGACTGATAAATAATTGTGGCGACTTTGTTCCTGTTGCAGCTGTTGTAGGCAGTGGTTTCTCTGTATAGACCATTACAGTGTGAGTGTTCTTGCTGCAGCTATGCCCTAGGTGCTTTTAGGGGCCTTCCAAGTGCGTCGTTACAGAGTATTGCAGTTGTCCATAACAAGTGTCCCCTGGCCTGGAGTAATGGATACTGGATGTCATCTTCCTGTTTTAAATCCTGGTGTGCAGCCAGGTTTGGTTGTTTGCTCTACATGTTCCCGAGACCTAGTATACATAGCAGTCAGGCTTAACATTTTGCTCTGATCATGTCATACCCTTAAGCCATGCAAATATTTTGGACCTTCTCGATCCCTGCTGGGGATCTGCAAAGATGAAGAAATCCTGAAGTCCAGGCATGCAGATTTCTTCAAAGATGTCTGTTTATAATAGGACAGCCGTGTATTCAGGCCCATTAAAACCTTGCTGTATCAAAGCAAAGGATATGAAGATAACTTGGAAAGGAAGAAAAGGATAAGATAAGATACAGGCTTTCAGTAATACTCTGTCCAGGTCAAGACAGCATTTTGATTTGGGATGCCAGCACAGATTCATCTTGGTCTTGGATTCAGCTATTACATGAGGAGACATGAGGACTATCTTAACTAATGATCCCTTGCCAAGAAGCTTGGCATTTGGAGGCAGACCCATGTGGACATCCAGTTCCCCTGATCCATTGCCAACGAAACTCCTGCCTGTGCTGCTGGTAGCATGCAGAGGAATCTGGTAAGTGTTGCTATGTTTACCTTTTTACTGTACTGTGTAATAACAAATTTTAATGATCATGAGGTCTTCTTTCCTTTGACAATAAGCCAGGGTCTTCAGTGGTTTTGTTCACTGTGTTCATAATCTTTCTTCATTGTGTACTCAGAAAAAGAGACCATGTTAAATGTAGTTTCTCTACTGGCTGCCACTTTTGTTTGGAAATCAATCTGTCTTGCACCCATCAGTACAATAATGTTTAATAAATAAATATTTTTTGTTACCCATTTTATATTGTGTTTGATATAAACAGTTAATTTTTATGTACAACCTTTGTTACTAGCAGAAATCCTAAGCTTTTGAAATCTTTTAGAATCTGTGTTGATTCTAATTGCTGTGACTAAAAAGTGTTTTTCAGTAGTTAGGAAAGAGCAGGAAATGTATCACACAGCAACACTATGGAAGCACCAACACCATTTTTTCCCCCAAGATACCTTTTACTAGTGTACAGAGAGAGCATATCATTTTGGGATGAATTAGAAGAATGTTTTGTCTTTTAAGCTTCTATTTAGCTTTTATGAAGGAAAAGCTTGTTTTCTGTTTAATCATGAAGAATTCTCAAAACAGTAGGAGCACCTGGAGGGATGTAGGTATTTCAAGTGATCTCTCAGCTCTCTGCTACTTTCTCACATCCCGTCTACACTGCATTTTTTCTGTCTCTGCATTTGTGCAGTTGGTCTCATTATTTATGAGCTGATTTAGCTCATTAAATAACTTCCAATCATGATTTAATGAGCTAAATCAGCAGAATTCTGCTAGGCAGGTTTTCTGATAAACTGAGTAAGCTAGCCAGACACTGAGCACAGAGCTGCCTATCTGTGTATGTTCTGAAATCGCTTAAATCTCTGGCCTCTGGCATAAACATGGTAGAGCTGACTGAATCCACCATGCTCTGAGTAGCACGCAGTGGGCCACCAGCAATCTCTGTTGCACAGATTCGTTTTTAAACAGGAATGTAAGCTTCTCTTTTTAGGGTTCCCTGTATCAGAAAGAGGTGTTGAAAGGGGTGGGCTAAAACCCTGGGTTAACTTCCCCCCCCTCCTGCCTTTTGCATTTGAGAGAGACAGCACAAAACAGTGTGGTCTTTGCCTTACAGGATTTGTGCCTGAGGCATCTGTTCCAGCACTCTCTGACATTTGAAGCTTTGAAGACTTGCAAGTGAAGAAAAAGTAAACAGAAGCTTTTTACCAGAGCTTCCAGGAAAATAGAGGTGCTACAGCATGCACAAGGTTGCTGCAAGAGGAAAAACAAAAGACCGAAGAAATAGAACTGACTTTCACATGACCAAGGAGAAAGCAAAGAAGGGGTTGCCAATAAACAGGAAGCTGATGGAAGAGTGTAAATCATCTAAGAGAGGAGCCCTGCTGAAATCTGGAAAACTGGAAGTAGAGTAATGCAAAAGCATCTGGTAGAGAAAATGAATAAACAAACAATTATCAGAAGTGCACTGCCTTGTTGGGCACCTCCCATCGTGAACATTGAGGCAGCTATTACAGGAATAGGACTTCACTGACCCCTGGATGTGCTTTTCTGCAGATTCTGTTGAAGGGTTTTTCCTTTGGAAATTTAGTTTTATTATGGCTGTCCCCTGGCAGAACTAGCTTTTTCTTTGCATTGAGAAGATAAATATGGGAGATGGAAGTTCTAACTGAAACATGGGGTTGATGCTAGTTTCTAAAAGGTCTGGGATGGTTGAGTGGCCACCAAGACAAAAGGCCAGATGAAAAAATGACTTTTGTATTTGCATAGGCTAGAAATTTAGAAGCTGCACAAGTTCTTAGAGAGTTGATTAGTGAAGGTAATTAAATGTACGGAAAACATGCCCTAGGAAGCTACTTCTTGCAAGTGGCTGGAAGCTGAGTAAGTACTTGGAAAGACATGTTATGTAAATACATGTATTCTTGCTCCATTCTTCATTTTTCCTTAGTTATGTATACAGCTTTGGCCACTCAAAGATAGGATACTGAGCTCGATGGGCTGATTTGACCTACTATGGTTATTTTTATGTATGGAATGCAGTTTACCACAGTATTTCAGCGTTTTAACTCTGGAAAGAAGTTTAGTTTGCTCCTCTCTGTCCTGGCTTCAGCTGTAGCAGTTATTTTTCTCCTTCACAGTAGCTGGTACGGTGCTGTGTTTTTGACTTTAGTCTGAGAACAATGCTGATAACACAGCAATGTTTTTAGTTATTGCTAAGTAATGCTTACCCCAATCAAGGACTTTTCAGTCTCATGCTTTGCCAATGAGGAGGGGCACAGGAAGCTGGGAGAAAGCAGAGACAGGACACCAGACCAAAAACTAGCCAAAGGGGTACTCCATACCACAGCACATCATGCCCAGTATATAAACTGGGGGGAGTTACCTGGAAGGCCCAGATCACTGCTTGGGTGTGGCTGAGTGTTGGTTGGCGGGTGGTGAGCAACTGTATTGTGCATCAATTGTGTTTATTGTTTTATTTTTCTTTTCCTTTTAGTTTCATATTCTTTCCCCTTGCTACTTCCCTTATCATCATCATCATCATTATTATTATTATTATTGGTGGGTGCAGTAGTGGGTTTGTATTGTACTTTAGTTACTGGACTGTTCGTATTTCAAGCAGTGGGGTTTATATTCTTTGTATTCTCCTCCCCATCCCTCTGTGAGCAGGGGTCAAAAAAAAAGGGGGAGAGCGAGTGAGTGGCTGCGTGGTTCTGAGTTACCGACTGGGCTTAAACCACAATGCTCTCAAAATTGGAAAGGTTGAGTTTATTTACCTTCAAGGTGAATGTAGGAATAATGCTTGTATCATTTATTTTTGTGTATTATGGGTCCTCTATCATTATACCATATTGGTAGTGAATCTACAGTACTTTCAGAAATTCAGTATTACACATGAGTGAGGCATAAAGTTTTGATGTGTGCTGAGTTTAAATAAATACATCCAAAATTTGTCTTTAGAGGAGGACCATATTTTTACAATAATCTTGAGTGTTGTGTTTAACAAGTAAAATGTAGTTCCTACATGACAGAATCTAAGAATCCTATCTAAACATTACACAGTGTGAAGAAGTAATACAGAAATAAAGTATACTTTTTTTACTAGCAGCATTAATATGCTAACTTCTTAAAATATCAGGTGTATCATTTGTGCCTGAGACTTAATGTTAATAGCATAAACATCTTAATGTTTGTTTTAAGTGTCATTGCCAGTGATTTAAATTGTATCAAGCTTTAATTTAAAAGCAATTGTATAATAGGTTGTTCTGCCTTGGAATACCAGAACGGCACTGTATTAACTGTGTAAGAGTATTGAGAATATAGTGTTCCAAACCAGCTTTAGCTGAAAATAATTACCCTTGCGCTGTGTGCCATATGTAGAAGGCACTCAATTATTATAGTGCTTTCCATCATTGTGGACCAGCTAAAGGAAGGCAAGTTAAGCTGTGTTGTAGTGTTTCCTGCAGTGACATCCTCATCACCATCCTGGTCTGGTTTTTATATGAGCAACTTTATTTTTAAGGATGTTTGCTGGAAGAAGCAGTCTTTGTGATCATGATATTTTTGGAAATATTTTCTAAATGAGAGTAACATGGTAGTGCGATAAAAATACAGGAGCACTGGGTCTGAGGCAGGTAAAATGAAGTATTGGTTTGTATGCAGTCAGGTGAAAACACAGCTGCCTGAGGGTGGTTTTAAATTTTCTAATTTTATGCTTATGAAAGGTTAATACTTCCAAAAGGAAAAGGCAGGGGATTTTAGACTTTGAGCTGAAAGATTTCATCTCTACACAGCTTGTATTATCTCTTCTGATGAAGCCAAGCAAGTCCAGATGGTGTTCATTCAGAACTTAAAGTCCTAAGTGAGAAATGATTTCAAAGCTGGCAGATATGCACACAATGTATATGCAGTGCAGAAGGTTGGTTTACAATGCAATTTGAGGCTAATGGAGTGAGACAAGAAATTATCTCATGTAGATATATCATGTAGGTTATATCATGTATATCATTTATATACACGTAGATTTATATCTACATATACTGATACATTTAAATACCTGGTTTAAAAAACCCTGAACAGTTGTCTGAAGAATAGCAGTTTGCTACTTTTAAATTTTTAAAAAAAAAATTTTTTTTTTCAGATTATTGGGGAGAAAATGCTAAAGGTTTATGAAAAGTATATAGGATGTTGCAATAGCAGATGGAATTCCGTGTTGAGATGTTGTCCTTGACAAATTAATGAAAACCTCACTCCATGGGCAGATGAATGCCAAGTGATAAGGCAGCTTTATTGGGTACCACAAATGTCACTGTAGGCCATCAGTCCCTGCTTTAGGATGTAAAAAAAAAATAAATCAGTAATTATTAGAACTTTACTGCTTTCATAGGTATGCTGAGACCTTATATTTCTGATTTCAGCATCTCTGGGTTTTTTTATGTGGAAAATATAGAATGAGAAGATCAGATTTTGTGATAAGGTAGTAAAATTGGAGACATAAGTTACCCCTGTCTGTAGATTTGTCTTTTCATGTGAACTATGAAACTAGACATGGGATACTTAGACCATCAGTTTTTGTTTCTCATAGCAACTGGTGTTTCCCAGGGTATGCTGATAGTATTTTTGTAAAGGATTATTATAAAATGAAAGAAAGCTGTAATTTTTGTGTGGTGCTTGTTAACATCAAAATTTCTTTATAATTTACAGATTGCTTTTACAAAAACTTTTGTTCAGCATTATGCTTTTATTATGAAAACACTGAAGAAAAGCCATGAATCCGACACAATGTCTAATAGAATTGTGCATATCAGTGTTCAGTTGTTCAGCAATGAAGAGCTAGCACGCCAAGTAACAGAAGAATGTCAGCTGCTGGATATTATGGTCACTGTTCTGTTATATATGATGGAAAGTTGCCTTATTAAAAGTGAATTGCAAGGTAGGTTGACTTGTTTGTTTGCTTGTTTCCATGAATAGATCGTAGAGGAAATTCAATCACTTTCTTTGGTAGTCAACCCATTCCCCAACCTCTTCCCCAAAACGCACAGGATCTAGCAAGATATGGTAGAGGCTGAGTCTCAAAATTTCCTAGAAATACAGTTATCAAGAGCAACACTGATGTTTTATGCTTTGCTTTGTAGGGTTTTCTTTTGTAGGACTGTTACACAGTTAAGAATACAGAGGATTATCTTGCAGGTGCTTCATTTGTTGAGTGAAGTGCATAAACATTCTTTGTGAAGCTCGAATTTGAATAAGAAATTATATATGCACTTTGAGACACTTTATTAACTTAAAAATATTTTCAAGGTATTTCACCAGGTATTTGAAGTATTTACAATTGTTTTAATTCTTCTCACCTGTGATTGTCTTAATAAAACTTGATAGAGAAGAATGATTTAATACTTTGGTTGTTAGGGTGGCAATTTGAATTAGTGTACGCTGTGTAACTTTACTATTGAAAACAGCTGTCCTGTTTCTACCCTCCTTGTTTACCTGTCCTTATCTGAAAGTGGTGTCACAACAAATCTTGCTGACTTCTGCTTTTCACACTGTTGTGCACTGGGACGCTAATAGGCCGCATACCTCTCAGCCCTCTTTATCTGAGTTTGAATTTGGAAATACTCTCTAGATAGGCTGACTGCTGCTGCCAAATGAGTACCATAAACTTCTGCAGGAAATTCTAACTTTTCTTGTCTGAAGTATCCTTTGTCTCCAGGTCTGTGTGTAGCCTAATACAGTGCAACTGTACTGAAATAAGAAATCGTCAGCCATCTAGCTAAAGAGTGCCCTTAGCTGCTCTTCAGCATGAAAAATTTTTCTGTTGCCCCACACAGATTGCTTTACAGTATTCAGAGGAAAGTGTTGAATCTTTAACAGTTTGTATATGAAGTGACTTTTGCTAAACTGATGCTGTATTGGTGGAATGTAATTTAAAACCGCTTTTAAATGCTTACAGAATGTTACTCATTGGTCAGAATGGGATGTTGCTAGCATGGTGGTAAGATTCTGTAATGGATCAGAATTTGCAGCCAAATAGAAAAATGGCTGTGGCTGTGATTAGACATTCTCTGAAGAAACTTCCTGGTAATTAATTTTGTAAGCTGGAGCTGGTAAGTTAAATAATGTCTGGTATATTTGTGATAGATTTGTGAGAAAAGACTTACCCCTGGAACAGCTATCCCAAGACATGAAGCTACATGTTTCCATTCCCCAGCACCGGTGATTTTTGTTAGCTAAGTCTCCATAATGGAATCTGTACAGTGTTTTCACAACACATCCTTCTTACTACTTTGTATAGAAGAGGCTGGACATACTGTAAATTGACAGGAAAAAGTAAAATACTTTATTGGTTCCTTCTCCCTCCTCATATTCTCAGTGTCCTTCTTTTGCAGTTCTGTGGGCTTGTATCTTGTGTTCAGTTCAAGGTATCTCTCGTGATGCTGGAAATAGTAAGTCTGTTAGAAGTCTGTGCTAGTGAGATAAATTGAGAAGAATTGTGTTTGTGCAGCTAGTGCAAGCAAGTAGATCATTTAGTATCTGAATGAGATTAAGTTTACAAATTCTCCTGGGTTCAGCAGCAGCAGTCATTTTTCTCCTTCTTGGTAGCTGGTGCAGCGCTGTGTTTTTGACTTTGGGCCTGGGAACAGCGCTGATAACACCAGTGTTTTCAGTTACTGCTTGGTAATGTTTTGATCTGGCCAAGGACTTTCTGAGCCTCATGCTATGCCGGGGAGGAGGGGAAGCCGGGAGGAAGCAGAGACAGGACACCTGACCCAAACTGACCAAAGAGGTTATTCCATACCACAGCACGTCATGCCCAGGATGTGAAAAACGGAGGGGAGAGACCCGGAAGGGTGGGGGTGCACTGCGTGGTCAGGCTGGGTGTAGGTGGTGAGCAATTGTATTCTGTTTCCTTGTATTTCTCTTGGCATTATTATTACTGGTGGTAGCAGTAGTGATTTGTGTTATACCTTAGTTACTAAACTGTTCTTATCTCAACCTGTGGGAGTTGCATTCTTTCGATTCTCCTTCCCATCCCTGCAGGAGTGGGGAGAAGAAAAAGTGAGTGAGCAAGAAAACTGCGTGGCTGAAAGGCTTAAACCGCGACACAAATCCAGCCAATGGTTAGGTGTAGAAAATATGTTGGAGAGGAACAAAGAGAACATGCAACTGGAATTGTATCTGTTACAGCCGATTCAGTTTGTATTACTCACAGATCCTAATTGTCTTTTGGATGGCTGACACGTGTTAAAAGTATACAGTTCACGAGGGGTATTTGTGGATGCTAAGAGACAAACTCTTTTCATGAAACAGAGTTGACTTAGGAGCTGTGTTGATACCAACCTTGAAAGTGTTATTAGTTCAGATTACTGCTGTCACACGTGGTGTGAAAGGATGATGGTGAGAAATATGGGTGCAGATGCTAAAACCAGCTCTCTAGGAAGATTTATGTCCTTATGGTCTTAGAGATTTTTTCCACTCTTACAGCATTTTACTCCTTCTGAACTTTTATGTGAGAAGAATTTCTATCCCGAGGAAAAAGTTGTTTTGTTAATGGTTCACTCTTTAAAAAAACCCACCTCTTTGACCTTAAATTAACTCTGGCGTGTAGAGTACTCTGGATAAGAGGCAGTGCCACTGCCAGTTTGAAGTATTGCTGGATTTGTCTTACCTATACTCAGGTAGAGAATTAGCAACATGTAACTGTTGGCTCTTTGAAGAGTTCTTCAGTGGGTTCAAGCAAAGACAGCCAAGATGTTACCCTATTCTCGGACAGGCTGTGTGAGCACATAGGAACCAGGCAGTTCAGCAACAAGACCTAGTCTCCTTTCTTCACAGATGTACCACATAACAAGAGAGATGAAAGAGTATTTGATCAACTGTGGCAGAGAAGTTTGAGAAGCTCTGCAGAGCACTTCTGGCTTCCTGTTCCTTCCAGTGCTTCAGTGTAATAGATAGCAGTCAGTCTTAAGACCTGGAGCTCTGTATTAACTTGTGGTGACAAGAAGGTATCTATTCACAGTTGTGTGCAACTCAAGCAGTGTGTTTTTCAGGATGAAATCTCATTCATTTTTCAGACTGTGCTGTGTTCTTGGGAAGTAAAACTTCTCAAGATCAAAATATTGTATGGCTTCGAGTTAGAAAACTGTTGGCATAATAGGTAAGAGAGGAATTTGGTTTTATAGTTTTTTGTTTTGTTGGTTGTTGTTTTGTTTTGGGTTGGTTTTTCTTTTCCCCTGCTACCAGTAAACCAACAAAATAAACTCAGAGAAAGAGGAGAAAAAGATGTATTTTCTTCAGTAGTCACAATAAAGGACAGGAAAAAAAGCTTTCATATATACCAAAATGAACCACTTCAGATACAGATGTGCCTCATCAGCTGGAGACCGGAGTCTCTTAATAACAGTCCTTTAGCTGTGTCTGTGCTGTACTTATGACCCTTTCACTGTGTAAAGAGTAACTACAAGGGTCCTTCAGTGTTATTTCAGCTGGACAAAAGCCATCCCCAAGGCTGATCATCAGATGGAAAATTCTTTTTGTGTTCACTTGAAATAGAATAGCAATTGACAGACAGGTGCTGGAAGATGTTTTCTCTTAGATTGTGAATTTGGGACCAGTCCTGTTACCCTTCTGGTCTTTTCAGGGGTCCCTTTTATGAAAATCAAATAAAGAGATTTGACAGCCATGGAGAATATACTTCTGTGCTTTGAGGGGAGGAAAGACATCTACTCCCTGCGCCACCCATTTCTTCTCTTCTTTTGGGAACCTTGTCCTGCCCTAGTCTCTGGAAGGCTGCATAAATCCTCTTTGTGTTCCCGATTCAGAGTGGAAATGCTTTTCGCTCCTGTCCTTCTCAGACTCAACATACCAGTATAGGTTTTGATTCTAGATTTTTGTCTGGATGCTGTCAGGGAGCTTGCCTGCTGGAAGAGTATCAAATTCAAAATACGTTTCAGATGTTCATAATAGGAATTGTATTGCTTGGTCTTTTTATACTTCTTGAGAGTATTCAAAGAAGGCATAGCTGTGATGGTTTTACTAATGCACTGCTTTTCCAAGGTTGCAATATTGTTCAAAGTGTGTGTCTCCTACTGAGTAGATCTATGTTGATGAATCCATGATGAGAAAACAGCCTTAGGTACCACAGAACAACCATTCTTCTTTTCTGCAGTTTTCTCTCTGTGTGTCTGATCACAATGTTACAGTAAACCCTAATTGTTACTTTTTGCATTATCTGGTGTTATAACTTTATTTCAAAACTACAACAAGAAGGAAAATAAATACTTTTTTTTTTTGTTCTTTTTTTTTTTTCCCTGAACCTAGATGAAGAAAATAGTTTACATGTTGTGGTAAATTGTGGGGAAGCACTACTGAAGAATAATACCTACTGGCCCTTGGTTAGTGATTTTATAAACATACTTTCACACCAAAGTGTGGCAAAGAAATTTTTGGAAGATCATGGTCTTCTGGTAACATGGATGAATTTTGTATCATTCTTTCAAGGTATGTGACTTTGATAATCAGTACTAATACAAGGATCTTAAGACAGCTTAATGTATGCAGTAGCAAAATCCTTACAATGATCTGTATGTAAATATGTGAGTCATTAGTATTTTTATGAGTCTGTATTCCTGCAAGGGAACAGGATATTCTAGAAAGCAGGTAGATTTAAAAATGATCTAATGGATGTTTGTCTTGTGTGGAGTAGTTAAAGAGCAATTGCATCACACTTGACTGAGATGGATGGTGTCAGAATTCTCAGGTTGTATTTAAAGGGCAAATTGTAACTTGTGCTTGAAGTGTTTTCCTGGTGAAGTTCTAAATTTAAATATTTGGTAAATTAATCTGTGCATGTTAATGTCACCTGAACAGCAAGGACTGCAGTTACTAGCCAACCGAGAGCTGTTTCTCTTTTCTGCTCTATTTCTGTTCAAACTTTGATGCTTGTTCTCATACTTTATCCATTATTCTACTGCTAGGTAGGATAGGATGTTACACTTTGTGGGGTTTATTTTGTCTTATGATGTGTGTGAATGCATAATACTGAAGATAATGCATTCCACTTAGCTCTAGTTAAGTATTTTGTTTGTGTAACTCTGCTTAAATCTGTGAAGGTATGAATTTAAATAAACGAGAATTAAATGAGCATGTGGAGTTTGAATCACAGACATACTATGCTGCCTTTGCTGCTGAGCTGGAAGCCTGTGCGCAGCCAATGTGGGGTCTTCTGTCACACTGCAAAGTTAGGGTAAGACTAACATTTCTCTGTCATTATTCTTAGTTTTATTTGTGGCTTACTCTAGAGTTGTTGAACCTGAAAGGTCTGTCTGTTTTGTGTTTGGAAGGACTTGGGTTTTGCTGTCTTTTTCTACCAAATATACTGTGATCAACTGGAACTCTGTGTATAGTGACTGTAGAATTCATGCTTGTACCTGATGTATTGTGTCCAGAACTGGGACTACAAGTTCAGGATGTGTACAGTCATTCCATATGACTGTATATATGGAATAATGTGATAAATGTCTCCGAGTCATTCTTTATTTAGTGGGAAAGGAGATAGATATGTCGTCTTAATGCGATTATAATGTTGATTGTGTCTGCAAATAGGTGCTTCATTATGATGGGAGATGCAGTTTTTATGGCTTTGTGGTGTTTTACTAACAACCTGAGATGAGAGCCTCATAGGTTCTCACATCTCACGGTCTTCTAACTAAAGCAAAGAGTTCTTACTATTTGCTAGACTGTAAATTTTATTGAGTTATAGTAAAAATCCATCAGCTTACAGGAATACTTAACATGGGAAAAAAAACTTATTGGTTGTTTTTTATGAAATCAATACTTACCTTTGAAATTAGCTTTTTAAGATACAGTTTAAATCAGGCAGTTGCAAAAGCCTTTCCATGATGTAAGTTATTTTGACACATTATGAATATATCAGTTTAAAAGTTTAAACTGTCTTTTGGAAACTGAATTACAACTTTAGCTTTTTGAAGCATTCTTTCTTTTTAGCTTAGAATTGGGAAGGGTCTGCCTTTTAAAGCCTGTATGATTCCTTGCTCCATCTGTCTGCTTGTCGGTTGTGTTTTCACCACCATGTTTGAATCTTTTGTTCTTTCTCAGTGAATTTGAAAGTGTTTTAGAAATGTTGTAGTTTAATGTGCTTGTTTAGTGAAACCTGATGGGTGGGAAGAGATTCCAGTTTGCATCCCACAGGAGAGTGGAGCCTGGCCACCATAGGGGGTGGAGCAGCAGGATGGGAGTGCGGCTGTTGTATTTCCTGATGAGAAAGGTGTCGGAGCCAGTCAGCACTTGCACAGCGTCTGTCTGGCTAAAGCACTGCTGGCTTTTGCTTGAGAAATGTCATACATATCCTAAGAGTGTGAGGCAGGTCTGGAGTCTTGCGTTTAGGGGGAAGGGAAGATTAAAGGAAAAGTCCATTAAGAAGTCAAGCTTTGTAAGTTCAGCTCACAGAGCAAATAGTTTTAGCTTCCACACAGCCTTCCCTTCTTCATGTCACTGCTTTGCTCCTGGAGGACAATGTATAGTTCTAGTCTTGAAATACAATTTCATGATTTAGTCTGAAATATATTACAGTTTTTAGGGCATTGTTAGAGAGCTATATGGTGCCATCATTTTTAGTAGAAAAACAGTGATGCTTACTTAAAACAGTTTTGGCTCATGTGGTACGCTGGTTTCTCTAACTGCAGGAAACACAGGAATACACGCGAAATGTTGTCAGATATTGCCTTGAAGCGCTTCAGGACTGGTTTGATGCTATCAACTTTGTAGATGAGGTAAATATCCCTAGTGAATTTAAGCGAAGTACTGTGAAAATCTGATTAAACTTCAGAGGTGATACACTCCCTCCCTTCTCACCCTCCCCTTAGATCGTAGTTCTAGGTACTGAATAAAAAAGGATTGGCATGCTGAAATTAGAGTTTGTAGTTAATATTTGCACTGTTACGTCCTAGGATTGCTTCTTGTAGATTCTTGGGGATTCAGATTTGCTGGTGCAAGCTTAAGTAATGTGAGTCTTAAAAGCATTGTCATTCATGTACTACTGTTCCAGTGAATGAGCTGAAGCAATGGCAAAGCAGAAGTCCTCTTCTGATACGGTGGTGGGAAGCAGTTTTGAGACTTTAACAAGTGATAATGAGAGTAATGGTTACCTACTGGGGATTTAGTAAGCAATTAACTGCAGTTGTCTAAGGAAATTTATGAATCATTGGTAAGTGCAGGGAATGAACTAATATTAAGTTAGTGGAAACTAAGACCATGAAATGTAGACATGCAAGATATTGTTCTTGGTGGTTGTGGAAAAGACAGTTGTCGGTGTGTGGTTTTTTTCTTTTTAATATATGATATTAAAATACCTTTATTTTACTTGCAGCCAGCTCCTAACCAAGTTACTTTTCATTTGCCATTGCACCGTTACTTTGCCATGTTTTTAAGTAAGGTAAGCACATGTTTTAGTCACACAGATGGTGGAAATTCCCTGTTGGATGTGATTCAGTACAGTGTATGCTTGCTTTTGTTTCTAGGCCGTCAAATGCCAAGAACTAGATCTGGATACAATCTTGCCAGATCAGGAGATGCTGATGAAACTAATGATTCACCCACTTCAGATTCAGGTACGGGCAGGCTTCTGACTTTGCAGATGTAAAGAAAACCTCGACAACAACAAAAAATAATTGCTGTCCGATTCTTTTAATGCCAGTCACTTAAACATATTTATAAGTATTTAACAAGGGCGAGTATGTCTTAATTGGAGAATATCAAAATAAGCAATATATGACAGTAACAGCTAGGATATACTGAGTAGTTAGGATTTTTTTTTCCCCTATTTCCAAAATTAAATATGTAGTATTACTTATCATACTCTGACAAGTATGATAATAATATTCACTATAGCACTTTCAAAAGCTTAATGAGAATCGACCCTTTGAAAACATGGAATTACCTGTTTATGGAATAGCTACCAACAGAGTGCAAGTTGAAAGAAACCTGAAGCTGAAAATTTCCTATCTTAATTTGGAAATGAGTTCAGGAATGAATTCACCCTACCACTTTTTTTTAATTTGCAATTTGTATTTATTTGCATGCCAAGTGGTGATGAGCAGTATTTGTAGTCACTGTTTTTATATCTAACTTTTTTTAAACATGATGTCTTAATTTTTTGAGTACTTTTCAAGATTTTAATAAATACATAAATCACTTCATTGGCTTTGATAACTTTTGTTGTCTGAAACATGCTTCTGTATGAAAGTGTAGTATGTGTTTCATAAGCTTGCAGTGGTTCCTCTTTATCCCTCACTCTCCAGAAGTATGTTAGTATAGAAAAGGTATATCTATGAAGATGTAGTGTGTATGCATCTATATGCGTAATAATATATTGATGATTTGCTAATGTTGAACTGAATAGCTGAATATACCTGAAATGTTTGTAACTTATTTTTTTTGTCTTTTCTCTCAACAGGCAAGTCTTTCTGAAATTCACAGCAATATGTGGGTTAGAAATGGTCTACAAATTAAAGGGCAGGCCATGACTTACGTGCAGTCTCATTTCTGCAATTCGATGATTGATCCTGACATTTATCTGTTGCAAGTAAGTTACGTTTTCTGAGAAACCAAGCCAGTGCTTGTTTACAAACTAACTACTGAATCAAATGGATTTATTCTCTTTCCACAGGTCTGTGCCTCTAGGCTGGACCCAGATTATTTTATTTCATCTGTTTTTGAAAGGTAAAGTTAAAAGATGAATGTTCTTGTTCAGTGTTGTGCAAGCTGATGGCTAATTTATGCCATGTGAGAGAAAAGTTGTGTAGCTGATGCACATCTTCAGTGATACAACTCTGCCTAGTCAAAACTAACACTTAAGGGCTCTACCGAAAAAGGTATCTCAAGGTATATCCTTGTTTTTATATGGGATTGGCTTTTGATTCTGGATAAAACTAGGTTTTGAGAACAGATTTATTTGCATTAGCTTTTATATATTCATAAATGTAAGGTGTTTTCATGTGGAATAAATATCACTATGGCACATTCTGTAGTTAAAAAAATCCAAATTTAAAAATAAGAAGGTTTTCTTGTATGTTTATATTACGTATTGCATTATGCATTTCATTTTATATTAATTACGGGTTGTTGAACAAATGGAATCCTGAGTTTATTGTTACATTTTACATTGGTGTTTTAATGTCGGAGAATGATGACTTCATTCTTTGCTATGTAGATTTAAGGTGGTAGATCTCTTAACGATGGCGTCACAGCATCAAAATACAGTTCTTGATTCAGAGCACGAACGGTCAATGTTGGAAGGAGCCTTAACGTTTTTGGTCCTTCTGTTAAGTCTTCGTTTACATTTAGGTAAGAATTGCTGCTTTAGGACTACTTGTATGTAAATAACATGCCTGTTCATTTGTATTCAACATTTAGTAGATACCATGGAGCTGATTAATCGTATAGTAACTTAAAGCATTCGATACTTGGTTTCATTTTTGCAGGTTACTGAATTACTGTGAGGGTAGTGAGGCACTGGAACAGATTGCCCAGGGAAGCTGTGGCTGCCTCATCCCTGGAAATGTTCAAGGCCAGGTTGGATGGGCTTTTGATGAGCCTGGTCTAGTGGAAGGTGTCTCTGCCCATGGCAAGGGGGCTGGAACTAGATGATCTTTCAGGTCCCTTCTAACCCAAACCGTTCCATGATAATACATAGAAAGGCAGGGAAAAAAAACTTTAATACAAATGGGTGATTTATATATGTGATCACATGAAGATTCTGTATCCTGAAAAGGAAAGACAGCAGGGTTAGTTTGTGCCTGTCTTTTCTGACTGAGAATTTGTTAATGTTTGTATGAAGTTTAACTTGCATTTTATGATAAACATATGCTGAATGTGTGTTTTAAAATCACACTATTTTAATGGCTTTTAAAATTTTACCCTTCTAGGAATGACAGATGATGAGATCCTCAGAGCAGAGATGGTTGCCCAACTCTGTATGAATGACAGGACACACAGTTCATTATTGGATCTTATATCCTTGGAATATATTAATTAATGTGCGCATATGAGAATGACAGGTACCTGGATAGTAGTAGGATTTTGGAGCTTAAGCAACATGTTTTCAGCTTATGTAATTACAAAAAATCATGTGAAGGTGTGTTTGCATGTACTTATCAGCAAAGGCATTGGCTCCAACTTTGTTTTTTCTTGCAAAATACACAGTAGATTGTAATAGTTTTAATATTGATCCAAAATGCTGAACTGCTCTTTTTATTGTTATTATTTTTAAACAGTACAAAAGTCTTTTAGGTGTGAGGTGAAAAGTCTGTTTTCCAATAGCATTTTTTAAAGTTTAGCCAGGCATCGCCTTTATCTGGATTTGAGCCTTCATTTATTGCTAATTTTATGCCAGTATAAAAAGCAGCCACTCTGTGCTATATTGGTGTTCGCTGTCAATAGCTAAAAATGCAAATAATAGCAATTCTGAATGCTGCTTTGAAATGATAGGGAAATGCATATGTCATGGGGAGAATACTTGAAGAATAGCAAAATCTAGGAAGTCTTTCTGCACAGTGAAATACGGTTCATGTTCCCAAACAGTTTAATACAAATGCTCAGGTCTTAACTGCTATCAGTGTATTAGGCCTTGTAGGCAAATTAAATAGCTTGTGGTGATTGCCCAAAAGGGCTTGCAGTCCAGGGATAAGCAGCACAAAATACTAGGAATTTATGAAGATGGGAAAGAAGATAGTTGAAAATATGTGATAAAAATTGTTATTGCAGTACCACTTAGTGACATGATCACTTATGTAAAATAAGCAGATCACTTAAAGTGATTCACTTAACTATGTAAAATAAGTGAATAATTTATTACAAGCAATTACTTACGTTTACCTTATTTGTAATTGCTGCTTGTGATTTGAGGTAATGCCAGTAGGTCACTTGAATGTTGCTACCAAAAATGAGAAATAGCCAATCCAAAATGGAGAACTACATAATGTGTTTATGGATCCCAAACTATTTACTGCACTTGGCTGTAAGTGTAAAATATTCTTGCTATGAAGAGAGCCAAAGTGTTAGTAAATAAAGGCAAGTATAAAAATTTTATGTATACGACAGATAGTAGCTCTTATTTCTCATTTAATACTTATCTCTTCAGCCAAACATGTAGCAATTGGCTTGCTTTAAAAAGTTTAGTGTTTAAGAGACTTTGATTCACTTCGCTAATAGTTATTGTTCCATAGCAGCTGGAGCATACAGACCTCTTGTGGTAAACACAGAGCACTGCTGAAATGTAGCCTCTGAAGTGAGTGACTGAATAGTCAAGAGGGGAGTAAAATGCTGTGTACTGCAACTAAGTTAACTTTGCTTTCCTTAACACAAGCGTTACATTCCAGAAAACCCCAATCCTAAAAGTGGTATTATTCCAGGAAGCTTAAGCTTTGAATCGGTCTTGTCAGCAGTTGCTGATTTTAAAGCTCCTGTTTTTGAACCTGGAGGTTCTATGCAACAAGGAATGTATACACCTAAAGGTACAGTAATCAGTGTCTTCCTGTAAAATACTCAGTGGTAAGATGCTTAACCAGAGGTGTTTTTTTTTTAGGAAAACAAACAAAGAAGTAAAAAAGCCCAACTGACCAATAAAAACCCCAAACCCACCACCACCAAGACCCCACAAAACTTGTTTGACTTTCATGTTTGTTTGTCTCTTCGGTTGAAAAGCACTGCTAAAGACTGTTTGTAGGTTTTAATACTTTTATTTTGATCTAGAGTGAAAATGAGCGTCTCATATTAATCGAGTATCCTTAGAAAGCAAGGGACAAATGGAGAACTGAAAAATTGTTCTGTTTCACTGATCTGCATATGTAATTACTTATGGGATTTAAAAAAGTCTGATTTACATTCTTTAGAGTCTACAGCTGTTAGCACTAGTGAGGTGTCAGTTGCAAACATATTGTCTTTGAACTTCTCTGCATTTTCAATGTTAAAGTTACCATGATGTGATTCATTCCTTTGTATTGCTTAACTATCTTGGTATACTGTAACATTTTTCCTAGTCAATAGTGAGAGTCTAGAACAAAGTTCAGGCTGGACTGGTTACAGAATATTGTTCTGTAATTCTACAGTGCATACAGCGCAAAAATGACAAGTTTCTTCCCCCAACCAGCTCGTCATCTAAATTGGACTCAACACAGTGTTGGTGTATCAAAGGAGAGGAAAAACTTAGCAACTCAGTGTTCCATTACTGTTTCCTGTCACTGAGCAGATAAGCCTGTAGGAATTTGAAATGCTCCATGTGCTCTGGTTGTGCTTCAGCTCATGGCAAAGCTGAAGAGGGATTAACTCCTTCCTCCCCTGCGTACTTCCCTTGAGAACTAGCAGGGTTTGGTCTGACAATCTTGAAACCATTTTGTTTGTAGGCTGTGTTCTTTTGTGGATTTTGTTGTTGTTAGTACAGTGTTAGTTCTCAAATTAACTTGTTTGCTAGTTTTTGTGCTGGGAAGTTGATGGGTCAGCCAAGCTCTCACTTTGTGTACAAATTAACAACCAGTGAGGTAATTTTGTGAAACTTCAGTTTTGGGAATTAATTTGTTCTGGTTCCTTGATGTGTAATTAGGCAGCTTAACACCTATATATTTAAAAGAAGTTTATTTTAATGTAATGTAAACTGTGTTTCCTTATGTGGTGTCTGGGGTTTTTTTCTGAGCTTATGACATTCTGGTCTTTTTTTATGAAGGAAAAAAAAATAAGATGGATTTTTAACTATAGAACTTTAGGGAACCATTATAGTTGGTTTTGATTGGTTGGTTTTGGTTTTGGTTTTTTTTTTGTTTTGTTTTTTTTGGGGTTTTCTCTTTATTTTTGTATTTGGGTTCTTTTAACGTATTTTACCTCTGGAGTAGATTGTTTACTTAAAGTGGTTTTTTAAGTATCTCATCTATAGCAGTGAATACTGAAGTAATTTTTAACACTATGTAAAATATCTTTTCTTACAGTAATAAAAAAAATGAAAGCGCTTCTGCAGAAATAAAGCCAGTATGGTTTTCTTGTGTATTACAGCCTTTTAAGTGTTACAATCTTTGTTAAGACTATATAGGTTCTCAAAAAGAATGGTGATACTCCAGTTGCTTTTAAGAATTGTAGTTTGTGGCCTGCCACTGTTTAAGCAAGTCACATTGAGATCCACTTCCCCTAATCGTTGGCTGTCCTAAGTTTAGGGGGAAAAATCTACTTTATGATCACCAAAGTCCCAGATTCTCCTTCAATTAACCATCAGTTTAAAACAGAGGACATAGTTTTTCCTGTTATCTGTGGTTTGTATGCTGAAGGTGATAAGTGTGTGCATTTCTAATCCTCCCTGTATGATCACTTAGTCCTTTATCCTAGTTGTGCATTAGCAGCCCAAACAAGCTTGGTCTGTGTTTCAGGTTGCAGTAGTAAACTATGTCCAGAAAAAAATGTATTTTTGCAAGCTAAGTTTGATCGTATTTCATACATAGTGGAAACCTCTGCTAAGTGTTCTCTCTCAGCGCCATCTGAATGTATCTGTGGAACTGCTAACAATAGCAGGGGTTAGTAGGAGAGTAGACTGCTTGTCTTCCTGCCTGGGGAGATTTTATCTCAAAAGCTGCTAAAGCTGCTTAGTTTTGCCTGTGAAAACTTTAATATTGTAAGCACTTGTTTTGTGTTATGCCTGCTGGTGGAGCTAAAATTCTTTATCTGCTGGGTTGCTTCTTCCTTTTATGGGGTCGTTGAATCTTGCCTGCAATTGCTGTGCTACCAGAGCTAAGGACTTCAAAGCAAGTAATAGAATGAACATCTTCATTTGGCTTTAGGTTGGAAACTTAGTTTTATTTTATTAAAAATCAGGTAAATAAAAAAAAAATCAGGTAAATGGGATATCTTTGTAGTCTGTTTCGACATTCCTGTTTGTGGTTGCTGTGGAAAGCCATTCTGCATGTTACTTTAGAGCTACCAAATTAAACAGAGATAATGAAGATTTTAATGCCAAAATAATGCATAGGTTTTAGTTTTAAAACAAAGGCATGTTTGTAAATGATTGATAACTGTTTTTGGAGAAGGTTGACCGTTTTCAAGATTGAACAAAAAGCTGTGTTGTAGTCCTTTAGTTCACTGCATTTAGTAGTTAAGTATCACCTACATGCTAGCTGCTCTGCACTCTTCCTGCTTTCAAGAGGGTTTATGCTTATCAAGTACCAAGAGAAAAATATCGTAAGCCTTTTCTTACTTATACTTGGAAATTAAAAAGAACAAACCAAGATGCATACTGTAAGGTGTTTTTTGGTGCTGCCTTCGTATGCTTACAATTGGAGAAATACACTTAATTTTTAAATTAAATGTTTTTTAAATTTCCTCAGCATATTTTGCAACTGTCATTTGCCAGAAACACCTTACTTTTCTTTTTATGTTTTAGTCTACGTTGTAATTTTTTACGTAACAGAAAGCAAAAAGATAAAGTAAAAGAAAGCTTGTTAACAGAAAAGATCTATTGCCTTAATGGATTGTTATTTTATTTTTTTTGTTTGTTTGTTTTGGAACTAATAAAAATTTCACCGAAGATATTGTTCTCTCCTGTCAATACTCGTACTTATTAGTTCAGTAAGTATAATTAGTAAGAATTATTAATATTACTGTACTTTGTTTCAGAATTACTATATAATAGAAAGCTAGTTAAGAAGAGAATCTAGAATAAGTTGTAAGGTCTTTAAAGAGAATTTTGACATGTAACTTCTTTCAAACAACAGCTGAAGTTTGGGATAAGGAGTTTGACCCGGTCATGGTAATACTTCGAACAGTTTACCGTAGAGATGTGCAGTCTGCAATGGACAGATACACAGCATTGTAAGTTGGATCGCTTTTAGAAATGTAACATCCTGTTGTTGCTCATTGCCCAATAATTTCTTTGTTTTCACTGTCTGGTAGTGCTAATCATGTACCAATGTTTTCAGACCTCAGATTTGCCCTTGAGTAAATAGTTTATAAATGCAGAAGCAATATCAGGGCTTTGGTTAGCTTAGTCTGTTATTCTTCCATAAATATTTAGGAATACATAGGAAGTGCCCGGACTGAGTAGTGAATGTCATCACAGATGAAATACTTAACCAAATGTTAATATCTAAAAATCAGTTACAAATTACTTAAAGAAAGCAGCCTTATCTATTTTTATTAATTTTACATTTAGGTACATGAAGCACAGTATTACAGTGTTCTGTGTTTTGAAATAATACTGAAGACAGTGTGGGGTTTTTCTGTGTATTCCCCCATTGCAGAAACCATAGGTGAATTAAATACTGATTTAAATACAGGAAAAAACATTTGTGGAACTCTCTTAAGTTCTAAGAAGCAAGATTATTTGGTCTTAATTCTGTTCCTTAGCATTCCATCCCTTACAGCTTCTTATCCTTAAAGATTTTGATTTCAGGTAATTTAATTTGGTTGTCTCTTTTTTTGCACACCTTGGGAGTAAAAAACAAGGTTAAAAAGCCCTTATAATAAACTTAGTTAAATAGTCCTCTGCCCCATGCTCATTTTGTTACGTCAAAGGGTCATCATAAATGTACACTGTAAGTAATTTTGAATGGAGTAATATTCTATTGGATAACTGCATTATTTATTGAACAGGATTCCAGCTCCTTATTAGAAATTTGGGTCCATGTTGAACTTAACACTTACTATTTAAGTTCACAGATATGATAGCACTGGTACTGTCAGCTATAGCTAATGTTAAAGCTGGAGAGGGACTTTTTACAAGGGCAGGTAGTTACAAGACAAGGGGGAATGGCTTTGAACTAGAAGAGAGTGAATTTAGACTAGATGTAAGGAAGAAATTCTTTTCTATGAGGTAGATGAGACACTGGCACAGGTTGCCCAGAGAAGCTGTGGCTTCCCCATCCCTGGCAGTGTTCAGGGCCAGGTTGGATGGGGCTTGGAGCAACCTGGTCTTAGTGGAAGGTGTCCCTGCCCATGGCAGGGAGGTTGGAACTGGATGAGCTTTTAGGTCCCTTCCAAACCATTCCGTGAATCTATGATTTCTATGTTCAGAGTTTCCTGGTATTGCCTGTAATCCATTCCTTCAGGTGTGAGATTTCTATGTTCAGTGTCTGACTGACATGTGGATTCAGGTGATGTGAAAAGTTTTCTACCTCTTTGATGTGCCTCTTAGAATGAAAATGGAATTCTTAAATTCATAGCTGAATTTAATAGCAGTAATTGATAATTCATTTAACTTTATTTATAAAGGTCATTTAAATCAGTGGTAATCCACAGAAAAATAAGAATGGATTCAGTTTGTGTATATATTCCTGGTTTTGGAATGCTGCTTGAATAAATGCCTTAGAAATGCTCATCAATTCTAAAGTCAGTCTAAACAAAAATAATGCAGGATAATTATCTGTAATGGTGGCAGTTGTCTATGTTATTGTAGTGTTTAAAAAAAGTCTCATTTCGTTCAACAGTTTAAAGCAAAGTGGTAAATTTCCTGGAAACCCATGGCCTCCTTACAAGAAGAGAACACCACTACACCCAAGTTACAAAGGTCTCATAAAGCTTTTGCACTGTAAAACTCTGCACATCGTACTGTTTACACTTCTTTATAAGGTACAGTCATAATTCTCATTAAGTCCAGTATCTTATTTCTGTTTTTTTTTCAGAGCAGGAGTTCTTAGAGGCATGATACTTTTGAATAGATCATTTGAAGTAGTTGAGTTCAAATGGATATGATGTTTTTTTGATTGGTTGGTTTATTTTGCAAGTCTAGTATGATGATGCTTTTCGACCATTTTCATGATTTCATGAATGATTATTTCATATATACATACACTGAATCAGGTACCTGAGCAGATTAGCAGTCCTACTCCGTGGAAAACTATCTTAACTGTCAGAGTTGCCATTTGAGTTGTTGCTCCTTGATAGTTCCAGGGAGCATGGTGGTGTGAGTAGTGTTACTTTGGCTCCCACTGCAGCATTTTAAGGCATCAGCAGCCTCTTCAAATATATGCAGTCTTGATGATCTTAGATCCTCGGTGCAGGTATGCCTCATAACTGCAGTTGGTTCTAACGTCACTTCCCAGATACAGTTCTGGCTTTTGATAATGTTATAGCACTTGTTTTTCAGGGCTAATTGATGCCTTTAAATTGTGTTTGTTTTGTCTTTGGCAGTTGGCTACCCTTTTTAAGAGAAGGACATCCTTCTTGAAGAGTATATTCATCAGAAAATGGGACTTTGAATCTGTCTTTGTATTTGGAAAGTGTTTTTGAAGCACTGTGCTGCAGAGGCAGATGAGGGCCTATAAGAAGTGGTTTGATTGAGTAGTACCTTTCCTGGGCAGACATTCCTTTTGTGCTGTCTTAAGTGCTCCCAGCTCCCCTAAAGCTTGTTTCATTTCCCTGTTAAACTTCAGCTGAATAGAAAATACCTTTTGCAAAGTACAGTAAAAATGTGCTATTTATAGAGAGCTATGCTTATTCCCAGGAGCTGTTACAGCTGATTTCTTTCTCTAATGAAGTATCTTGTAAGTTGTCAGACATAGCCTTGGGTGGCATGGTTTAGTGGGAGGTGTCCCTTCCCATGGCAGGGGGGTTGGAGCTAGATGATCTTAAGGTCCTTTCCAACCCTAACTATTCTATGTTTCTATACCGTTAAAATGAATGAAGACTTAAGAGTTTACCTGAATTTATTCAATAGATTTCACCTTTATGTCAGAAAAGGATTTTTTCTCAAGAGCTTCATACTGTTTTCGCATCAGTTACTTCAGTAAACTGTAGGTTTGACTGTAACTAGTGTAATTTCAAAAAACTCCCTTAAAAAATGTATAAAACATTTACTACTAATTCTTCCTTCTCCTTACATGCCATCCTCTTATGAGTAATACTCATTTCCGTAGTAGCCTGTCTACAATGAATTTTTCAACATATTTTCTCATCTTCTTTTTTGGCAACTTGGAGGAGGCTCTTGCCATTTTCTTCCCCTTAATTCAGAAGCTTTTCTCAAGAGAAAAGCTGTCTGGGTCTTTAATTTCAGCAGCACTGCTTCTTCCTCTCAGTGCATTGAAAGCTGCGTTAGAAGGAAGATATGGGCATTTATTAATTTAAAGATAAGGTTATTTAGTATTAAAAAGGATTATGTGAAGATGGTTGTGAACTAAATTAATGTTAACCCGTCTGGTGTTTCCAGTTATCCAGGCATTGCTTATAGGACTGGGACATCATGAGGCCTTCTGGTGACTAGTCATGTGAAAAAAAGACAAGAGACTGGGGGCAGCTCTTTGCTTGTACCTGACAGTAATGGTATCTGTGTGCTTTACCTGGCATTTTGCTCTTAAATTAAATTGCAGCTTGAACTAGTAGCAATTTGAAGGTACAAGTTTGTTTGACTGGAAAGATGTAAAATTCAATTTTGCCTTTGTGGTGATGCTCAAAGGTTAGTTTTTTCTAAACCTCAAAATAATTTTTAATAATCTTAAAAAAAATAATTTATAAAACCTTGAAGTCCAAAGTGTGTTATCCAGAAAACTTTTGTAAGTTAGATACAGTCAAATCTTAAAGGGCTGAGTGGACTAATGATTTCCTGTCTTTTAAATACAGCGCTGCTTTTGATCCAACACATCCATGTTTTATTCTGTAGTAGTGCTCCATTGCTATCATTGAAGAGCTATATTAATGCTATTACTCTTACTGTTCTTGGCTTACTTGGAAGTTTATGTTGGGGTTTTTTGGTTGGTTATTTTTTTTTTTAATCCTATAGCATAGTCAGGTATTGTGCTGGAGCATTCAGTCATAACAAGAGTGAAATGTAAAATATCCTGCTGATGTTTCAGAGTAGATATTCCAGGAAATTGAATAGGAAATTCACTGCTCTTGAAAGTAATTTTTTCCTAACCATATTTTTATGCAGATGATAGGGCTTAGAAAGTGTTACTGTGCAATAAAAATAAAACTATTTTACATGCTGAAATTGGTGCTGAGTGTCAACTGAAAATATTCTAAGGTAGCAAGTGTTGTTACTGTGTTCTGCCTGTCCAGTCTTTTCTTTTTAACTGATACTTGTGTATCATGATAGGGCTTTTATGGGCACAGTGGTTAATTAAAGGGGTGGGGGGGGGAATGAGAGAGAAGGAAAAAAAAAACCCAGGCAAAAGTCAACATGCGTGGCTCAAGACATTCTTCTGTCTTTCTTAGTGTGGCTAACCTGGAAAGTCATGCTCTGAGGTGCTATTCGTAGGTCATATACTGAGCTACTTTCTTTACGATCTAGTTTGTTAGAGCTGTCCATCAGGTTTTGGAAGTTTTGGGTTTTGTTTTTTGTAATAGGGGTTGTGAAACTCTCAAAGGTGAAAGCTTCTAACATGTGAATCCTTTTTTTCTGTTTTTCTCCCTAGATATTAATGGATCATCAGAATTTATCAGAACATGTGCTCTGCATGGTTTTGTATTTGATTGAGCTGGGATTGGAAAATTCTCCAGACCAGGAGTCCGATGAAGAGGTAAGAATAAATTTTGTTGTTTTCATTAAAATATAAAAGCATTGTCTAATGATTCTGTTTTTTTAAAAAAGAGATGTTCATTAAAATTATAATTTTACCATGGGAATAAAGCATCTTTACGTAAGCAGGAGGAAACTTTCAACAGCTTCTCTATATATAAGCTGGTAACACAGATTGGTTAGATCTTTACTACTCTGTAAATTAGTACATGAAATCGGATGCAAAACCAATTTAAAATTATTGATTATAAAAATCGTTTAAAAAGTTCTGCAATTTTCAACTGAAATATTTGTCACTGAGCATGTTATTGCTGAAGTCTATATCTTTTAAACTATGTCAATTAGCGAAAGTTTTAACCATGCTTTTTTGAATGTAAAAAGCCATTATTTTCATGATTCCAGATTCCCTTATAGTATATAACTTCCTTAATTTTTCCTGGTATTTAACGTTGTTTATATGACTACAGATCTGAAACTTTTTTTTTCCCTTCAGAGATTGACTTTGTATAGTTCATATTATTTTTGTTCATCTTAGATTGTACAGCTTTGGATTTCTCCAATTAATTCCTTTTACTTCTGCTACGTAGGTCTGATGTCTTTATTCAATTATATTAAAACCAAATGTACAGATTTAGGTATTTAGCAGGCCTGTAGTCCTCATGGTTGGAATCAGTCATAATTTTAAAGAGGTGTGTCAGCTCTAGTGAGATACATACTGTTCAGCATACTTGTTCCTATCTCATGGAAAGATTGGTGGCCTCTGTAATGCAATTATAAAACCCACATGAATTACTGTAACACATAAAAGCAAGTGTACTTCTCTCTTTATTATTGTTTTAGGAATCTGCAGGTGGTCAAGAGCGTTGCCATGATAGTTGGTTTCCAGGTAGTAACTTGGTTTCTAATATGCGTCACTTCATTAACTATGTCCGAGTAAGAGTGCCAGAAACTGCTCCAGAGGTGAAGAGGGAACCACCTGCAAGTACAAGTTCTGATGGTTTAGCTTCATCACAAGTAAGTATATGCAAATACCAGTCATTTTTTCCAGAGTAGTTTAAGTTATTTCCTGTTTGGGCTTTTTTGTTAGGATTACTTTTTCACTGTTTTTATGAATTGCTTAGGATATTTTTTTCTCCAGTAATCTTTAAGCATACTGATAACAGAAAGAGAAATTATTTCAAATGATACCTCCTTGCAAATGATGTATTTAATGACCTTTTTTTTTTTTTGTTTTGTCCTCAATCTACCAGAGTTCAAGGCGGAAGAGCCTCCAGAGAGAGGTAGATCTGTGTGCAGTTTGTTCTTCTAAGCGATCAAGTTAGCAACATGGCTTTAATTGTGCTTACCTTAACATTCAGTGAAATCTAATTTTCCTGAATTTCCTCTTAATTCATATTGCAAGGACTCATGCTTTTTTCATATTATTGAGTGTACTCTTAGGTAGTAGGTTTTTAAACAACAAAGTGCTCTTAATTTTTAATACGTATTTTGAAACAAAAGCTTTCTATCAAATAGAAAATGTCATTGATAGCTTACTGCTTGAGCTTTGTGTTTAGGCCTGTTTTGTCTTGCCAAGATATTACTAACATTTAATAATGTAGAATAGTCTTAGATTCTTGAATTTAGAGAACTTTTAACCTTACATTGAAAGTGCATTTAAAATTATTTATGGCAAGTTTATTTGGTTTGGGTTTGGGTTTTTTTTGAAAATAAAATGAAGATGTAAACAGTGGGATCCTGAAAAATTTATATCCAGTCGATAATACAACCTCTGGGTCAGGACAACTTTTGTATACAGCACTTCTGATTACTGTATGCCAGATGTAGTGGAACATAATGGATATTTCTTTTGCGTGTTAATGTTAGAAAAATAGATCAAAATTTAGGTAGCTGAGATGAAGTAGATTAGAACATAAGGTAGGTGAGATGATTGTCAGAATACCATTTTTATATTTGATTTCTGAAGTATTTGATGTCTCTTGGCTGGTCAGAGTCCTGAGAAGGAAAGGGTAAGATGTAAAGCATTCTGAATTTCATGTTCAAAATACTGAGGAAACTGCTAGGGATTCAGTATATGTGAGTTGCTTCCATGTGCCCTGAATTTGGGACTGAAAGCAGGTTAGTATAGATAGAATAGGGCTCTGTCGTTAACGTAATCGCACTGATGCTCATGTGTCTTGAACAGCAAGCTTCTGGATCTCAGCTAATAAACCTGCACAAAACGGATAGTGCCTGTGGGGATGTGTGGGCTCACCTGTGTTCACCTCTGTGGATTGTGAGTTGCATTGTGCAGCAGAGCTCAGCAGACTTAAATAAAGACACTGAAATCACAGGAAAATTCTAGAAATTATGAATATTCTAGAAAAAGTAAGGAAATATTTCTTTGGAAAACAGAATTCTGAGTTAGACTAGAGCAAAGCCAGTTGTTGATTGTTTTGGTATGAATGACGTTTTCATTTTGTACATGGCTTTTTATGCAGTTATTACAGATTTGTATAAAAAACATGGTATGTGGGCTTAGTATTTTGCTATACCAAATCCCCGTGCGTTTTGGAAGGGAAAAGGACACTTCAAATGTTTTGTGCTTTGTCCTCCTAGCTTGAAATATTTTTTTTATAGTTTTATAAATGTATATTGTCTATACTTGTATTTTTGAAAATTAAACATTGTAATTTTTTTTTTCCCCAAGAACTCGGGGACAGCTCAAGTGTTCAGTTTGGTCGCAGAACGTAGGAAGAAATTTCAAGAGATCATCAATCGGAACACCAGTGAGGCAAATCAGGTGGTTAGGCCCAAAACGTCAATGAAATGGTCTGCACCTGGAGCAACTCCACAGCTAACCACAGCCATTCTAGAGGTCAAGGAAAGCATTCTGTCCTTGCTGATCAAACTGCATCATAAACTCTCAGGAAAACAAAACTCTTACTATCCTCCATGGCTGGATGATGTGGATGTTTTAATCCACCCAGAAATTCCAAGATACTCTCATGGTGATGGAATGACAGCAGTAGAAAGAATTTTACTGAAAGCTGCCATACAGAGCAGATTGAATAAACGTATAATTGAAGAGATATGCAGAAAGGTGACACCTCCTGTACCACCGAAAAAGGTCAGCTCTGCGGAGAAGAAAACTTTGGATAAAGAAGAAAGGTAACATTAATAACAAAGTAAAGGGGCAGTAGAAGGGAACTGTGTGTTACATGTCTGTTGACAAATCTCTCTAGGTCTTCGCATGAATTGTTTGTGAAAGGAATGTCTTAATTCTACTATTCTTCTCTTTAGCCATTTTGAATGTACATGTTTTACATGGGTATTGAGGAAGAACGTGTGCCTTGCTAATCAGATCTTTGCATTAGAAAACTTTGATAATGATTTTATGTTATATACATGCTCACCCTTCATGTTGCCATGTATGCCACTCGTATACAAAGGTGAAGAATGAAGATTGCGTTAACTTTTGAGGCTTAATCTCAAGATGAGTTAGACATTTTTAGACATTTATTTCATGTTGTTTGTTCATTCACATGGACACATCACACCATTATTATTTTTGTTTTTTTGATATATGTGGTTTTGGTAATTCTGCCGTTTGTGCTTGGTCTGTATGTTCAATTTTGAAATTCTGGTTTCCATTTTTAATAGTCTTTCATCTTTTTTGAATTGCATTCCTATTTTCTCATGATGTGGCCTGAAGACCTGCGTGCCTGGTGCCCATCTTGGGCTGATTTTGTTTTGGGGAAAAAACTCAGGTAGTTTCAAGATTGAGGTTGGGGCATAGTGGAGTCTTGAGAGCACCCAAATTACTAGCTGTATTGAAACTGAATGCAGAGAGCCTGCTTCTCTTCTGCTTTTAACAAATGTGTTGGCAAGTGAGTCCTATGGAAGGTGATTCATCCAGATCAAATGCCTAGAGGACAGCAACTAGAGCTGAGAAGTAGAGGTGGAAACTAGGACTGGTAGGAGCAGAGTTGAAGACAGGGACTGGGAAGAGAAACCTTCTGGTTGATGTAATAGGGAGCAAAGGGAAGATGCCAGGTCAAATGAATATTTGATGTGGGAAGACTCAAGCTAGCAAGTTGGGGATTATAGGGAAGAACTGGGTTGTCAGGACAGAAATAGAGAGGAATAGCAAATGAAAGAACCAATTTTTAGTGAAAATCTTAATGGAGGAGAATGGAGTTTTGAGAGTTGATAGGAGAAGGAGGAACAGGAATGCAAATCCTTGGAAGGCACGAGTAAGAGATTGGCATTCAGGAGGCATGTAGTAGAGCCAGCCGGAAAGAAGAGTTGTCTGGAGGCGGGGAGAGGAGAGTGGGAAGAGATTGGTAACTGGAACAATGCATTTGAAGCAAGAGGATGGTGGTTAGTGCTAGAATATTGGAGTGTAGAGAGTGTCAGGTCAGAGTGTTTACCCCACTGACTTAAGTAGAGACACGGCACAAGCTGGAATGGACAAGAATAGTATACTTTGTCCATGCAGTATTTTGCCGTATTAATGTTTTATGTAACCAGACTATAATTATGGTTCTATAAATTTGGTTCTATAAACATGCAGCCATCTGGCTCAGTTGATTTCTAGATTAGCAACCTTTGTTCATCCTGCTATTCTTATTTGAAAATATTTTTTCCAGTGAATTCTGTGTCCAAGACCTACACTGTACTTGATAATTAAACATGAAAAGGAGATTTAATATTTTTTATGAGTTACATACTGTACAAAGTAAAATTATGTGTTTTCTTGCAAGTGTGCAGTTAATGATTTTCAACATCCCTTTTAATAGTTCAGTAAATGAGAGAAATAGTCAAGGTTTAGTGTGTAAAATTCTTTCAGAAAATGCCAGACTGAATGGCTGCTTTAAATAAAACACAGCTACATACTGGGCACCTACTCGTTATTGTGGTACTCAGTAGTGCTGGATTTATATGTGGGAGAAGGATGGGAATCAGTGAATCAAGTAACTTTTCATATAGAAAGGGTAAGGTTATTCCTTTCCCTCTAAAAGGGATGTGATATTTTCAAAGATCAGTTGTGGGCACTTTTACGTTTTCAGTTAAGTTCTGGTGCTAGCTTAATGATGAAAAGAAATGTTTCCAGTTCCTTGTTGTTCTGAGTGATTGTTTTCTTTCCCCCAAATTCATAATGACACTGGGGACCCATTAATGGACAGTGTGATAATTTAAATGACTAATCTCATAAATTGACATTGCTCATTAACCACGTGGCATTATTGCATTCTTTTTTATTCTTGTTTTGTTGTTCTTGAAGTCTAGTTTTGTGTTAGTGAAGATCAAGTAGGCTATGAGTGTTCAGTGATCACCTTTTTTTGGTTACTTCAACATATAATGACATATTTGACATCAGTGAGCATTGGGTTGTTGCCATAGAAACCATAATGCAGCTTGAGCTGTTTGCAGTATTTTTTTCAATTGCACTGTCACACTCCCGTGGGCCATCATGGAAAATTACAGTACTGAGCTGTACTGAATCTGTCAGAGTCTGTTTATGTCTTCTTATTAAAGGCCTCTATTTACAGTCACCCTGCTTTCACTCAAGGCATGTATTGAGAAATTCCCAGAGAGGAATAAATAAAAAGAGATTTAATGAATGCCCTGGTATGATGCTCAGAATAATGAATCTTAGGATTGTTGTAAATAGAAGTTATTTTGAGAAATGCTGGCTGTACAGCGTGACAGATAAATGGGCAGAGGTATTTGGGGTTTTAAGGTGCTTTTAAGAAAACAAGTTAGAAGCTTTGACTTATAAACAGGCCACTTAAGGATATATTGGCTGCTTTGGTCCTGTGCATGTCTGTTCCTGTGCCAGGACAGTAATAAGCAGGCAGTGCTGGAGACTAAAGAGGACTCACCCATCAGCATATCGGACGCCAAGCGATGTTTTTAAGTCCCTTGTTAGTCGTCTGAATCATCCCTGTGCAGGGGGAGTGCGTTGTAGACACTGATGCACAGAGTTTGTAGCTGTGATAGAGTGTCCCTAGCTGCACTGGGAAGGTGCTGCGTAAAAGCCCTAGCCATGGTGTATGGAGGTCTTTGCATGTGCCATGTGGTATCTGTGGTATGAGTTTTGTTTGGTTTTTCCACTTGCACTGCCCCATTTCTACTCTTTGTAAACTCTTGTCAAAGTAAAAACCCTTTCTTGGTACCTCAGAAACAGAAAAATAAATTTCTATTTTCTTCATCTTTTTACATTCATCAATGTTATTCTACCTGCTGCAGTATGCATATACACAGAGTTACAGAATAGCTGGTCTTATAGTGTTGTACAGATCACTAATACAGTTTAAATGGAAGGATAGTCAAGAATGAGTCTAATGTCTTCCATTTGTAAATCTAGAGCCGTATTAAATGATGAGGAAAAAGTTAGTCAAGTCAGCGTGGCTCCAGGGAGATAAAGGCTTTCAATCTGGAAGCAGTCTCAGACTTCTTTAGGTATGAAGGCTGTTGGTTACCAGTATCTTGGGTAGAAGTGGAGGAGCCAGTATAAGGAGCCTTGGCTGGAAAATAAATAAATCATAATTGTTTCCCCTGGCATCAAGCTTCATATCAAAAGTGAGTGAGGTAGGCTGCTGCTATCATTACTACTACTACTGTTATGATTACTATTATCTTGTTAACATTGGTAGCTCACAGGAGCACTTGACAGTTGACATTTCACTCTGTTCTTCTCTTACATAATAGAAAAATAACTCTGAAGAATGAAGTCTTGAGTTCTTATGATGTGTGCTATGTCCCAATCCATTAAAAGATATTTTGATTTTATGGAGAGTATTTCAGGGCGGGATTTTATTTCATTCTTTCAGACTCAAAATAACTGTTAGGCTTGAATATCAATCTTTTCTTTGGAGAGAAACTTGAATTTTATATTACATTGTTGAAGGTGGTGACTGTAATAAGCCTGAAACTACTGACTAAAAACTAATTTGTTGTCCTCCGTTATATGTACTCTTTTTACTAATTTTTTTTCTTCACCTCCTTTTCTCTCTTTCCCCCTGCTGCTTTCACTCAGACGACAGAAGGCCAGGGAAAGGCAACAGAAATTGTTGGCTGAATTTGCTTCAAGGCAGAAAAGTTTCATGGAAACCGCCATGGATGTTGGTAAGTTTTTTTTTGTGTGGTTGATTGCTTATTCCTTCCCCCCATGTTAGTATTAAGATTTTTGCTCAGTTTAAAAAAAGACAAACTGTATCCACTTGTTCACTAAATATTTAAGAGGCTTAAAGTTGTGTTTTCTAGGACAGATAATACTGAATACAGAATTGCTAAAGAATAAATTAAATTATCTTGAAAATATTTATTTAATTTTGTTACCACTGTTTCTTAATACATGGTGGATGAAATGTGGGATGTATTTTTGGAAGTATTTACTTAACTTCCCAAAGTTAGTTTGTCTTTTTAAGACTCCATTTTCTTCAATCTTTAGTAATAAAATTTAAGATTAGAGTTTTAAAATTTAAGGTGAAAGTTTTCCATTTTAAATCTCTGTGTAGAATTAAGAAAAGCATAATTTTTAGATCATTTCAGTTGCTTTAAATGATAACATCCTATTCTATTTCAAGCACAGGCTTTACAGAACAATCAGCTCTTGTTTCTCTTAAGGATAAGTTGTTTCACGTTCTGCTGCGTAGAAGCATGTAATCTTGATTGATTCGCTTGTGTTTAACTGAGGAATGGAAAGCATTTTAATCATTTGGATTATTATTTCATTGGAAGTCAGCACTTTTCAAAGATTAAAAAAAAAAGGCAGAAATGGGGGTGCTTTTCCCCCTCCCCCTTCCCCTTCCCCTCCCCTTCTTAAATCAAATATCATCTGCTGTGTAGTTTGATTTGAGTTTAAACACTGGCAACTGCTTTTGCTGAAGAAGTCTGATTTTTAAATTGTTGAACTCTCTCCAGTTCAGAAGTTGCTGAGAAAATTTATTCCTTTATACTTACGAAAGTCTTGTATAAAGCGATCCTGAAAATTTCTTCAGCAAATTAATGACTATATGTATAGTGCTATGCTTGGAGGGTGTGCACTGCAGCACAAATTCCACAAATAAAAATGAATTTAAGTCATGCTTATTAAGTGGGTAGCTGTTTCTTATTAATCTATTAGTTGAAGTAAGAAGAGGAGAATTAAAACCATGCTGTTCTACTTGTTAAAAATTAAGTCTTTTTACAGTTGTGGCTAATGGAAAGCAATTGGGAATGTTTGATTCTGCAGACAGCTATATAATGAATTCTTGATATTGAAACTTTAAAGTGGATGGTTTTGTATATGAAATCATTTGTAGCTATATATATTTACCTGTCATAGCTATATGTGTTTACGTGTCATAGCTATATATATATTTACCTGTCACAGCTATATTTTTATATATTCACATGCTTGCATAAATAACCCATTCTTGAGTTTTATAAAGCTGTGGTTAAGGTAACTGCTTTGATTTGTGGATGAACCATATTAGTTAAATTAGTTAAATCAATAAATTACACCGTATTTATTTATGTCAAGGACTGGTGGCTTTTACTTAACGACATAAGTCAGATATCTAAAAGAACCCCTAATTTCTTTAACAGGCAGACCTGGGCCCTTTGTGCTTATGATTGTGCATTGGAAAGCTCTTAGGCATGCAACACTGAAATTGCTTGTTTCTTAGTATTTAAATAATGAATAACTTCAGATATCTGAACATAAAACATAGTGTGGGTTGTCAGTTGTACCAGGTCATGCACAGCAGTAGATAGGATCAACTCAATGGAGTATGTTTTCATAAAATTGTTCTGCATGAAGACGTTTCTTGGCAACAACTTAATAGAATTCCAGGCATTGTGTTAGCTGAAAAATTGCTTTTCTTCTCAACCAGCTTTTTTAAGTGTCTTCTAAGTTGCCATACTGTTTTCTGAGTATGATGAAAAGTTTGCTGAATTTGTACTACAGCCCAGTATTTACAAGCTTTTCTGCTCTGACTGGCAGAAAGGAAGTATCTGTTCCATTATAGTGTGTGGGATTTCTTTAAAAACCTAGATTAATTGTTTCAGCTGTGAATGCAGTATCGATATGTTAAAGCAAATTATTGAAAAAGCTGCAGAAGCTGTTGTTGCCATAATGCTAATACGCAAGATATGGCAAGAATTCTGAAGCTAGTCTTTCTGGAATTATTAAATTGAAAACTACAATGTTTAATAAGCTTACTCTGAATTGTATTATAGCTGTATTTTGTTTGAAAACAAAAAAACGCCACCTGTACATACTAAAATCAGTCAGTTATAATGCGTTCCCCTGTCACACATTCGAATTGTTACCTTTTTTTATTATCTCGAAATTCAGCAGTAGGTCTGTTCCTCAGTTTCGATTGTTTGTTGTAACAGTAATAGCACTGTCAGAATGCAGGGATGGTGAGGCCTCAGCTCCCTGGCTTTCTCACTGATTCAGTGGATGGCATTTGAGCAAATTATTACTATCATCGTCTTTTAAAACTTCTCTATCTATGAAACGTGGATGTGATTTGGTAGTAAAATGTGAGAACTGATGTAATTTCTTGTGGGCATGGCACTTAAGAAAATTCATAATAACTTTCTCTTGAGTGAAAATACTCTGAAAACAAATGTGTCTAGAAGATGACAGGAATAATAAATAGCCAAAGCTTAAAGATAATTTCATTAAAACTCCATGAAACTAATAGTTTCCAAAGTCTTTATTAAAATACACAGAACCACTGTTAATCTGCTGAGGCATTCCTCTGCTTTGATTGTTGGGACGCTGCAGTGAAACATGGCTTAAAAGGAAGTTGTTACCCAGTTACATGTTCGTTTTTCAGTATTGAACATCTCATCTTACCAGCAAAAATTATGTATTTGAACTGGAATTCACAAATTCGTCTGATATGCTAAAAGTAAAGGATGGCATTTTCTTGCATATAATTACTGTAGAAAAAAAATCCTGATTATGTAGCCCTTTACATTTGGTCCCCCTGTTAATTTCTATTTATATTCTGTGACATCTGCAGAACTGCATTGCCATTCAAGCTTGCCTGGAAGTAATTAAGTAAAATTTAGAAACAGCTATGTTAATGAACTGGGATGGAACAGAACCCACTGTGCTGTCTTTAGCTGTTTGACTGCAGGACAAATGTAAAAAGTAGAAAAATAAACCAAGAAACATCTTTCTAAGAGCAGAGATAGAGCTCTTGAAATATCTGAGGAGAATGTCTAGTGAGCCAGTGATGTGTTCTCATGTATACGGTGTCAATGCCGTAGTTCTAGTCTCCTACTAATAGCTACTTCTAGGTCTTGGTTTTGAGGTCGCTTACCTCAGTGTGTGGCTGTGGTTTGTCTGCTGTGATGTGGACTCCATGTTAGAGATTTTTGAAACTTCAGCTGCCTTTCTGGCAGGACTTGATGAGAACAAAAAGTAATCCCTCTGCTCCAGGTTAATGGTGGCCTTTAACAAATAACAGTGATATTTATAGAGATCTAAGTTTTATAAACATGAAATATTATGATCTATTCCAGGCAAGCTGCTGAACTACTCAATCAGATATATCTTAGTGAAAATTTGTGAATCGGTGAATTTGTGAATTAAGATATCTTGCATTCCTTCGGTAGTTTTGCTGTCTCTGAATTGTCCAGTGTGATGGTTATGTTGGGGTTTTTTTGTTGTCGTTTTTTTAAATGCTCATGATAAGTATGTGGTAGGATCTTTGTGTTTCTTTCCTATGATGTGAGTCTTGGCAGGACATTATTTTGTCCTTCAAGAGAAAATCCCTTAGCTAGACTTAAAAAGAAGTGCAGAGTTTTAATGCAAGGTGACATACATTTCCTAACGCTCGATCTTCTGAACCCAGATAGAAAAATAAATTAGGTACTGATCTCTAGAGAATGTGTGTGCTGGGTCAGGGTGAAGAATATTAGCATACTAATGGTTGCTTTGATGCCTAGGGGCCACTTCGACACAAAATGTGGACAGCAGGAAAAATGTTGACTACCACCAACAGAGACTGTAAACTATATATACTGTGTTTACAAGGCCCTTTTGGTTCTGGGGTTTTGCTGGCTAGGGGAAAGAATAGGAGTGAATCTATTAACTCTGGATAACAGAACTGAAATAAAATTTGGGCAGCAAAGCATTCTACTATAAAACAATGTGCCAGTTTTTACCAGGGTGATCAGTATTTGCCAGGAGGTAGGAAGTGCTAGGATTTTGTTACTTTGGAACCCTAACTCCTATTGGTACAAAGCTAAACAAAGAGCTAAATAAGTAACTGTAAGCATCCTTGATTGTGTTACAAAGACTGCTTGATGTAAAACATGCTTGCTCTCTTGTATGACTGCTGCCTGGCTAGTAAAGCCATGCTTCAGCTTAGCAACTAAAGCCACCTTGGTCTTCCTTGCTCTTCTTTGCCACTACTTATTTTCTGAATCTGTACTAAAGTGATGGCTTGTCTTGTGCTGGGTGACAGTGGTTTTCATGCAAAACAAGACTACTGGCTCCTACAAAACCTGTTTGAAACAGGGAGGAGTAATATGCTTCAGGATCAGTATCTTAGCAAATAGCTGGCAAAGGATTCCTTTGGCACTCAATAAGGCAACAGTGTTCTGGGACATAACACACAAGTGCTGTTTTTCATGGAGATAACACTTAGTGTAAGAAAAAAATTTTGGGAGTTTGTGCACCATGGGATGCAAGATAAGGAGATTTAGGCTATCCACCTTTTATTTGCAACTGATATAGCTTTGTTCATGTGACAGATCTTGATGGTGATTTGGGTGGGTTTCTTAGTGTTGTGGTTTAAGCCTCCAAGCCACACAGTTTTTCTCACTCACTCACTCCTCTCTCTTTCTTCCCCCAGTCCCGGGGGGATGGGGAGGAGAATTGAGAAAGAATGCAACTCGCACAGGCTGAGATAAGAACAGTTTAGTAACTAAGGTATAACATAAATCACTGCTGCTACCACCAGTAATAAGAGAAATACAAGCAAAGAGAATACAACTGCTCACCAAGCCCGACCCAGCCAGTGCACCCCCCAGCAGCGAACCCTCCACTGCACCACCACACCCTTCTGGGTCTCTGTCCTCCGTTTTCACATCCTGGACATGACGTGCTGTGGTACGGAATAACCTCTTTGGTCAGTTTGGGTCAGGTGTCCTGTCTCTGCTTCCTCCTGGGGCTTCCCCTCCTCCCTGGCATAGCATGAGACTCAGAAAGTCCTTGGCCAGACCAAAACATTACCAAGCAGTAACTGAAAACACTGGTGTTATCAGCGCTGTTCCCAGGCCCAAAGTCAAAAACACAGCGCTGCACCAGCTACCAAGAAGGAGAAAAATGACTGCTGCTGCTGAACCCAGGACAGTATCCACCCCTTATTCCATACCATTCACGTCATGCTCAGATTCCACATTTTTAATATACCATCACATATATATGTATATATATATACATATATGCACACACATCCACACACACACACAGAGGGAGAGATATCATCCCTTAGTGCATGGACCAATCCCTATAAAGCTGCTGAGTCCATCTGGTCCATGATGTCAGGCTCCATCTTTTGTAACAGTCTTTCAGAGCAGGGGAGACTGTGTGCAGTGTTGGATCGTTGCGTGCTGATGCTGATTGTTCCTTTACTGCAGAACTCGTCTGGTTTCATCAAAGTTCGTTCTTTGTTGGGATGATGGTCTGAGGGTCAGTCGCGGATGACTTGAAGACATCTAGTTGATGGGCTATAAAAATATTACATAGCAGGCAACAGCGTGCAATTGAGTTCATTGGCTGTTTTCTCCTAAAATCAAATCTCCTTGAGGTACACATCGGACTTCCCCATCTTCCCGCATTACCCACCAAGTATATCCGGGTCCCTGAGCAAAAGCAATCCCACGAGTGGGTTTGCCTGTACCTGAAGCAGGAATAACCGAGACTGTCTTCCCCAGCAAATTCTTAATGTGCACCACAGGAACTCTGTCCCCCTCTACAGTATGTAGAAGTTCTGACTGGGCTGGACCAGCCCTGTTGGCAGATCCTCTGGTGTTGACCAACCAGGTGGCCTTTAGTAAATGTGTATCCCAATGTTTGAAAGTCCCACCACCCATTGCTCTCAGTGTAGTTTTTAATAGCCCATTGTACCATTCGATTTTCCCAGAGGCTGGTGCATGGTAGGGGATGTGATATACCCATTCAATGCCATGCTCTTTGGCCCAAGTATCTATCAGGCTGTTCCGGAAATGAGTCCCATTGTCTGACTCAGTTCTCTCTGGTGTGCCGTGTTGCCACAAAATCTGTTTCTCAAGACCCAGGATAGTGTTTTGGGCAGTGGCGTGGGGCACAGCGTATGTTTCCAACCATCCGGTGGTTGCTTCCACCATGGTAAGCACATGACGCTGGCCTTGGCGGGTTGGTGGGAATGTGATATAATCAATCTGCCAAGCCTCCCCATATTTGTACTTCAGCCATCGTCCTCCACACCAAAGAGGCTTTAACCGTTTAGCCTGCTTAATTGCAGCACATGTTTCACAGTCATGAATAACGTGGGCAATAGTGTCCATTGTTAAGTCCACCCCTCGATCACGAGCCCATCTGTATGTGGCATCTCTGCCCTGATGGCCTGAAGTGTCGTGGGCCCACCGGCCCAAAAATAATTCACCCTTATGTTGCCAATCTAAGTCCATCTGAGCCACTTCAATTTTAGCAGCTTGGTCCGCTTGTTGGTTGTTCTGGTGTTCCTCAGGAGCCCGACTCTTGGGTACATGAGCATCTACGTGGCGTACCTTGACCACCAGGTTTTGCACTCGGGCAGCAATGTCTTGCCACAGTGCAGCAGCCCAGATGGGTTTACCTCTGCGTTGCCAGTTTCTCTGCTTCCATTGCCGCAACCACCCCCACAGGGCATTCGCCACCATCCATGAGTCAGTATAGAGATAAAGTACTGGCCACTTTTCTCGTTCAGCAATGTCCAAGGCCAGCTGGATGGCTTTCACCTCTGCAAACTGACTCGATTCACCCTCCCCTTCTTGTTGAGGACTCCATACTGCTGCCTTCCATCTACAGTGCTTTCCCACAATGCGACAAGACCCATCAGTAAATAAGGCATATTGCTTTTCACTTTCTGACAGTTCATTATATGGTGGGGCCTCTTCAGCACGCATCACTCCTTCCTCCTCTGGTGACCTTCCAAAATCTTTACCCTCTGGCCAGTCCATGATGACTTCTAGAATTCCCGGATGACTGGGATTTCCTATTCGAGCTCATTGTGTAATTAATGTGGCCCACATACTCCATGTAGCATCAGTTGCATGATGTGTAGAGGATACCCTGCCTTTGAACATCCAGCCCAGCACGGGCAGCCGGGGTGCCAGGAGGAGCTGTGCTTCAGTGCCAGTCACTTCCGAAGCAGCTCGAACCCCTTCATAGGCTGCCAATATCTCTTTTTCAGTTGGGGTATAGCTGGCCTCAGATCCTTTCTATCTCCGACTCCAAAACACAGCGCTACACCAGCTACCAAGGAGAAAAATTTACTGCTGCTTCTGAACCCAGGACACTTAGGTAGAATAGAAGCAATTTTGTCATATTAAAGTCAGTGTTTAAGGCTTTTCATCAATGTAAAAGCCATTTAATGAAATAATAATTTTTATTGAGCTGTCTTTTTGTAATTGTATCCTGTCAGCTAGGAAACGTTAGCTCATGATTTAAAAATCAGTAAGAACCTATACTTTCTAAATCAAATTAATAAAACAGAATTGCATCTCCAGTCATTTTAAATAAATGAATCAGAAGTTGCTGTGGAAAACAAAGCAATTCTGTACTTTTCTTTATATGAAATGGAGAAAGAGGGGAAAAAAAAGTGTTGTGGAGCTCTGTTTCTGGGCATTTAAAGCTTCCATATGAGTACTATTGCAGAAAAATGCAATTTAGTTTTATTCTTCCCCATGTGAAATAGGAAACATAACTGAAAGTGAAGTGGAATGGAGGCATGCCAACTACTTTATATTCACGAGTATCAGTGTATTAATGAAATATTTTAGAAGGAGTTTGCAGAGAAGTGTGTCTCTCATTTTCAACTCAAAGTATTTTGAGTTGAAACTGTGTTTGTCCTGGTCCTTGCCAGTGTAGGCAGATCATGTAGCTGATGTGGCAGGGTCTGGTGCTTCCACAAAAGCTCTACAGACGCAAAACTCAGGAGGGCAAGAAAGGTGAGAATCAGATGGTTGCTATAAGCACAGCCTGCTTTCTTTTTTCTGGTCTACCACTAATATGTTTTTCACACTAGGAATTATGCAGCCAAAATGTCCCCTTTCAAACAGACCATTGCTTGAGTTTGATCTTCTGAAGAAGCTGACAACTGGTTTAAGCCAGTAATCAAGGTTTATCATGGGCCATTCAAAAAGAATTGGGGAGGAGGAGGTTTTACTTGTTTCATTGGAATTATTTTAGTCTGCTTAATTATTTGAGATTTTAAATTCTTGCAAATTTCTCTTGCCATTGGATTTTGTGTAAGTTGACTTTGTTTTCTTTCACTGCCTCTGCGGGAGATGATTTTATTAGGAAGTCTTCCTTGATGCTAGAAGTTTAGTTCTTGAAATTTGTTTGCCAAGTAGCCTATCACTTTGTCTAAGTACTTACGAAGGAAACATACATTAGATCATTAAGTTCTAAAATTTAATTAGCCTGATTTTTATGTGCCGGTTGCACATAGGCAATGGAAATATAGATTGCATATACTGAATCGGTTGGAAACACCTTTTAAACACTGATGTGTAGGTTTTTTTCCTTCAGGTTTAAAATACGCAGTTTGCTATGAATGAATGGTATTTTGTAAACTAAATTTTGACTGGTTTTGAGGACTTCCATTGACTTGTTCAAAATCAGATTGTTACACTATAGTGTCTTTCTGCACTGAAAAAGTATTGAATGGAGTCTGTTTTATGCTGTACTGACAAATTTTAGAGAAGATAAGTGAGAAGGCTGAAACTCTCCCGTCATTCTTGTGTTGTGTGCTTCTTATACACAAGTACGTGTGTGTGTTACACTATTATGAGGTGATGTTAAATATAAAAGATAGCTTTAGTGCTTGCTTCCTTCTGTGCTACAGTTGTTCCTAGATTTCCTGGATATCTGAACTTAAAAAATAAATGATGTGCAGTTGCTGCATTCTGCTCTTTTTTTGTCATTGTACATCTGACTGCCACTAGATGGTGATAGACGTGTGTACAATATTAATAACCACATGTCAGTGAAGATCAGAGTTCATTTTCATGTGACCCTCAATAACCGACTGGGAAATCAAGTTACTAAAATTGTGTAATTTTGATACTGCCCTGTGAGTGAGAGCATAGCGTGGAGCTTTCCACAACAAGGAAAGATGCTGCCTGGCATGAAGCATGCTTCTCCTTGAGCAGCATGAACTGCTGAACTTCTCATGGACTTTAAGAAGAGGGCGGTTCCCATAAGAACAGTTCTGTGTGAGGACTTTAGCTGCAGTCAAGGTTTTTGGATTCTCTATCCATCACCAAGGCCTACTTAATCAAGGAGATATACAGGGCATAGTTGAAGATAGGAAGGAATTGTTTTCGTTTTGGAAAAATTATCTTGTAGGAAAGAAACAAAGCATCCTTACATTCTAGATCAAGAGGCTGGCTGTATGTGTTCCTGAGCAGTCAGGAGAGGATCATTTAGTCCTATGGTGCTTTTCTTTCAAGCCAATAAGGAATTCTTACTTGTGTAAGATAACATAAAATTGCTTCTGCTTTGGTTAGCCCCCTGCCCAGAATCCAGCACAACCTAGTGCAGCCAGCTACATCAAGTGCAGTTGCGTCAGTAATTTGAAGCTGGTCCTTAGCCTCAAAAGTTTCTGTCTTTGCACTGAGGAAACAATAATGTGGGGCATTAGAAAGACAGCTGAGACATCTCACATAGCAGCAGATTGGTTTCTTAATGACCCCTAATTTTTAAAGATTGTCCAAGTTTCATATTTAAAAAAATCTTTCATTTTTAGTTGCATGTTTAATTCACCTTTTCTAAGCATCTTAAACTTATATCATACATCTCTAGATTAACTTTTTCCTTACAGTTGTTGTCAGTCAGTTATGAGCAAATCTGGTTTTAATAGAAATTCATATTCATTGCCTTTCATTTCTCTGTGTTCAGAGTTTTCAGTATAGTATCTAATGAATTAGAAGCTAGATCTCTGCTTTATATAAGTTTTAAAGAGATCAACTTTAATACAAAACTTGAACTAAATATTTCATTCCACTGGGAATAATTTTGAGTATGGGAAAACTTGTACTTCATTATACAGGTATCTTTCTGTTTTAAGCAGCAAGGTTAGTTTCAAGTTACTTTCAATATTTGAGTTATAGATAAATTAGAGGAATTATTTTGAAGGGTTTTTTTTTGTCACTGCCTCAATGGAGATGCAGTTGGATTCCTTTCCCTCTGTTTAATATGAATTTTCTTACCCTTTTTTAGAATCACCAGAGGCTGATATTGCCATGGAGGTAGCTACATCGGAACAGCATGTTTCTGAGGCCATATATGATTGTGTTATTTGTGGACAAAGTGGTCCTTCTACTGAAGACAGACCTACAGGGCTCGTTGTACTATTACAAGCATCCTCAGGTATGAATGTATGACTTGCTGGACAAGCAGTGTTTCTGCAGCTTTTAAAATATGTGCATGAATACCATTGTGTCTCATGCAGCCTGGAAGGACAGTGTGTCCTCTTTTTTTGTGGATGGTCCTCCACAAGGTACATACATATAGGTCTGAGGGTACTGAGAAAATTTTCAAATGTTTGGGGAAAAAAGTAAACAGTTGGGTTCCTTCCTAGTTCCTGTCAGCTTTGCAAACCTAGAAGTATATAGTAGGACTGCAGGAAAATAGCTATTAAAAGAAAAAGAGAATTAAATAGACATTAATGTGTCTGTATATATGCGTACATGTATGTACTTCGTGTACAAGTGCAAAAGCACATCAGTTTTTTGATATTAAACAGTAAAAAAAGGATTAAAAAGGCACATTGTAGTTACAAACCAGAATTTCCTGGTTGTTTTCTTAGTTGTTTAGTGTATTGTTTTATTGCTGCATTTCTTCATACAGTATTGGGACAGTGCCGCAATAGCACTGAGCCGAAGAGACTACCAACTACTGAAGAGGAGCAAATATACCCTTGGGATACCTGTGCAGCACTGCATGATGTGAGGCTTACAACTTTACAGCGATACTTCAAAGATGTAAGTGTTTCATATGAACAATACTACTGCTTATGAAAAATCTGTGTAAAAAGGTAAATGAAATTACAACTTAGAGTCTTCCTTCTTTCATTTCTACATTTAGTAAATGCTGTGTCACGTTGCAGTAGTTATGAAGTATTTACAACTGATAGGGTCCTTATTTTTAAATAGCATCCGGCTTTCCCAGAGTTATACTTTTGGCATATAGGCATCTAGTGCATCTACAGGCTACATAGTCATTAAGTACCCATAAAGATGTTCTCTAGAAGAAGATATTTCACAATTCAATATGACCACAAATTGAGATGTGGGTTTACTGTCTTAGGTATTATTTTCAAAACACCAGTTTTCTTGTGGCTGTTGAGAGAACCTGATCAAGGAATTATTCTTCATCAGTTAAAAGTATTGTTGGCAGCACAAAGTAAGTGGAAAGAGTTGTTTTAACCTGTAACAGTTTTCTGAGCCGCTACAGAGAAGGGGAAGGGGAGTATGAGTGTATGGAAAGAAGGGACCAGCAGAAGACTTCATCCTCTTCTGCTGAATCCTCAACTCTGCGCATTAACTGAAGTTCAATTTTATATTAGTTGGTATGTTACTGTCTAGTTTGCAGTTCTGTTAGCTGTTCCAAGCAGGGTTTTGTGTTGTTTCACAAAGACACATTACATCTTTTAATATTTAATTTTGAGAGCCAGCTCTTGTTGCTGAGCAGGACATGTTCAGTTGTAGAACTTTGTGGAAGTGCTGCCTGTGACTTCCCTTGCTAGTGTGTGGAACAGCTATGTAAGAGAATACATAACAGTTCTGAGAAATCATTCTGGGGGAGAAGAGCATGCAACTCATGACCTTATATTAGCTTCTGTAGGCTAATTCCAAGTGACATACCAGCTCTCACACAGATCTAACTAAATAATGAGCCTTTAAAAGCTTAAATGTTGGCTTTAAGGAGTCAAAACTGTGACAGTTTTTTCTGTGACAGAATTGCTAGCTTTCTTGTAATTGTCATTCACAGATAACTGAAAGTTGCTAACTTAGAATCATAGAATCATAGAATAGTTAGGGTTGGAAAGGACCTTAAGATCATCTAGTTCCAACCCCCCTGCCATGGGCAGGGACACCAAGCTTGCTTATATTGATTATGTAGATTAATTTAGAGGGAATTCCATAATTGTGTTGGTATGGTTTTAAAACTCAGGCAGCATTTCCAGAAGAGCACCTTCTCCTGAGGCGTCCTTTCTAGGAAGTAAAAGTTCTAAAGATATAAGCAGGAAATTCTTTCTGAACACCTGAACAAAAAAACTTTTTTAATTCTGCAAGAATCTGTGGACAAGCTTTTCTTCTTTTGACATTGAGGATGTTTGTTTATAGTTTCAAACTATTAATGAATATGTTTTTCCTACTTTAGTGATAAAAAACATGAAACAATACTGTAGCTTTATTTTCACTTTTGCACACTACAAATGGAAGGAGTTTCAAGCAAAATATTACTCAAAAAACTTGATCTCATCGAAGTGTGTATTTCTTTTTCTACACAGTAACACTACCAGCAGATTAGTCTAAAACACACTGTGTAATGCAAGGAGCAAATGCATCCTGCTTTCAAAAATTACAGTCCTAATATAAGCATTAGTTGAAGTGACTATTCTTGCTTGCAAGTTTCCAGGTCACTACTGTGCTAAAAAAAATGTCTCTGTGTGAAAGAACTAATCCTTAAATTTCTTTTGGCATAAAAATGGAAACATCTGTTAGTGTCTTGAGTGTTTTGTTCAGCTGAGCTAAGCAGTAAGAAGTCCTTTTGTTTGTCAAATGTGTCCTTCTCAGTAAATGTCCTTCCTCTAACAGCAGATTTCAGGAGGCAAGTAAATAATTTCTCTTAGATGTAAGAATTTGAAGTTATGAAGCATGATGTAGCTTATTCTACAGGAAGAAAAGATATTCAAAAGCTTTGTGCTGCATACAGAATGGACAAAACAGGCCAACTCTTCCCAGAAAGATTCTTTTTGTGCTTTCTTGGCTGATATTTGATGCTTACTGTCAGTCAGAGAGTGGAGTTCTCTCACATGAAAGGAAAATCAATGAAAGTGATTCTTTTTAGTATAGAGATGTATCTCTAAGGATTAGGAGATAAAATTTTATATACTTATATCAATAGGACTATTTTCAGAATCACAGAGTGATTCAAGATAACTTGATATAGGTATGCTACATCCCCAGCCTGTGGCTTGCTTGGGCTCTCCTTTATTTCTGAATTCAAGAGACTAGAGAAAAAGTCTTCCTGCTAAGACTTTGGGGTTGGTTTTTTCTCTTCTGTAACTGCTGTTAAGCAGCCTTGTTAAATACATGCAATAAATAAAGATTTTCCTAAATTAAACGTTTGTCCTGTGGGGTTTATCCAGGTATACCGTATGACCTTACTGAATAGTGCAGTTTACTAACTCATGCGATAACCAACAGGAAAAAAAAGAAAGTTTTATCTTATTCTGTGGCCTGAGAGGGTCACAGCACATTATGAATGTCAGGTTGAGGCGGGGTAAATAGAGTTATGTCTTGTGGCTTGAATTTGTAATTTTGTTTTAATTTCCTGCTCATATGCAAGAAAAAAATGCAATGCTAGGACATTGTTAGAAAATACAACCGTCAGAATTGGTTATTCATAGTACCTCAGTTTTGCATCATACAGTAAGACCATTTCAGGTTGAGTCTGCACTAAAGATTGTTTTCCAGTTCTGGTAGCTCTAAATCTTTTTCTGTTCCTTAAATGGTTATAACCAGAATCTACATTTCAATCTGTGTATGCTTTTTGTATTTTTTTTTTTTTGAGACATAGAGATTTAATAATTTGATGACAGCTACTAATTCTGCAGGAGAGTTTTCCAGAAATCTTCATCAAAATTTGCAGTGGTGCCTGGGTTGGCTTTTTTTTTTAGCTCATTATTTTCTGAGAACTGCCGCTGAGGTGGCTTTATTTTTTACACTTGGGCTGTAAGTAGAGTCTTTGAATGTGGCCAATGTTTTCAAAACAATTCTAGTATAAAACTCAGTTCACTAAACAAATGTCTGTTCTCTTTTCCCTTTACCATGTATTACACATAACATTGTTCAACAATTTACTAAAAACACTTTAAGTGTTTACACTGAATTTTAATAACAGATCAGGGTTTAATTTTATAACTGTGATCTTGTTATTTTGGTTACATACAGAACTGAGTTAAGTGTGTTGGAACAGTCCATTGCACTTGTACATGAGATAACTTGTGCTATTGGAACAGATGGTACAGTTAGAGCCATCTCATGTTGTAATACAAGAGGTTCTTTAAAGAAGCCATTATCTTAAGTGACAAGAACTGCAGAAGTTTAACTTAGGTGCTTGGCTCCTTGTTGGAAAGAATAGCGTAATGGCAGGCTATGTAAGTTAGCATAAGGAAATACTTTAAATACTTTATAAAATAATTTTTTTCTTTATTTCCACATCTTTTGATTTGATAACATGCAAATAAAAATCTATTTTTTAAACCTTAAAATAAGTTGTCCAAATACCTTTATAACTTCATATAAACTGCTCTTTTTTCTCATGATTTTTGCTTTCTTTTAGAGCTCCTGCCTGCAAGCAGTGTCAATAGGCTGGGAAGGAGGTGTTTATGTACAAACTTGTGGTCACACTTTACACATAGATTGTCACAAATCCTACATGGAATCTTTACGGGTAAGTGAAACTAAAACATCATTTTTGTTTATTTGGCTCTAAACTGTTCTTAGTGGAATCAATTGGATTTATGCTGTTCAATTCAGAGAAAGAAAGACTGGGTTTATGTGAATGAACAAGGTGGGTTTATTATGTTTCAGGAACTCTAGATACTAAAGCTCCTGTCACACCTTGGCGATATTAACAGAAGTATTGTTTTCAGTAACTCTGACATGTCAGAAAAAGTACTTGACTAAAAGAACCTTGTAAAACAATACAAAATACAGTAATATGATTTTTTATTTCTGATATGGATTTCAGGTAAAACATTTCCTACAGTTTTTTCATTTCTGTTTCATAGATTCATATTTTGATGTTTCAAGTGTTAGAATTTACAGAGAAAGGGAAGAAAAATGAGGGGAATTTTACAAGTATAAACTTGTGCTTTTGGTTTGTAATATGAAAACTGAGTTACAGAAAGTTAGATATTTTTTATCTCTAGGTATGTATGGCATATATTACATATATACATGCAGGTTAGAGAAGTGAGTTAAAAGAATTTAACTCTTGTGAACTGTGCTTTTTTTTCCCTCCTTGGAAAATACTATTGGGAAATTACCGCTGTATATGGTTTTAAAATACAGTTTGTTAGTCAAGCCTCTGAAATCGTTGGCTAGGAAAAACATCCATTTCTTTTCACATGGTCTCAGTATGCAGGGTAGTGTTCCATTGATGTTGCTGGCCTCATGCAACTCCCTCAATCTCTTGCAACCCAGTCTTCCGAATGGCACCATAGAATGCTACCACAAGCTCTGCACTTGTAGAAGTCATCAGATTTTAAGCAGTCATTTCATTCTGTATTATTTAGTATAATAAAATGAAGACTAATTGATGACTTCTTATTGCATATGAAACAGCCTTTTTATTCAAGATTACTTTATGTGGTATTTCTTTAGTTTTACTTTCTCATCAGTTTTGTTGATTTTTGTTTTCATTTTGAGAAAAACTGAGCAGTGCTTTGTATTTTTAGTATCAGCATTGGTCATACTGTGAAAGTTGCTCTAGAGAAATTGGAAGCTGTGCCACATTTATTGGACCCCATGATGAGCTGTACTTTTCCATATGACTGTAAAGATGATTTCCAGGGGTAATTATGTCATCAAGATAATTAAGTAAAATCTGGGCTTTCGTGGTAGAATCTTCTTTTACTGAATTTTGGAAAAGTAATCTTTTGCACCATATACATGCTGAAGTCCCTTTTTCGGTGGATTCTCACTTAAAATTGAAGAAAGCTGTAAATCCATCTCATTGTGTTCTTGAAGATTTCTAATTTACTTCAGCGAACTTTTGATCCTAGATATTACTACTACCTAGATGAATAATTTCAACTATTTCCTAGTGTTCTTAGTACTGAAATAATTTATATAGACTTGCATTCGTAGGGGTAAACCATTTATTTTTACATTATACAATCAGAGATCAACATTCAGAAAGGTATGTAGAAGTCTCAGCTTTCTGGGCTGATAGCTTGAAGTTTAAATTACAGTCACTATTAATTTACAAGAGTGGGGGGAGGTGGTTGAGGCAATTCACAATAAGTAAAGCAAGTTTGCTTGCCAATAGTAGGAGTACTCAGGAGAGATGCTTACTTCCCAAACACATGCTTCAATCTCCATTTTTTTGATCCTTTATAATAAAGGAAAACGATTCAGAGTTTTGTCATGCCACCCTCCAATGGCTACTTGATTAGATTTTTTTCAGCCTGTATTTCTGACAGATATCTTCAAACACTTCTCATTGCTGAAAATAAAATATCTTTAAAAGATCTTATCACGGGAGTCTCAAACTTTATTGGAATTGCTAGAAAGAGACAACACACATGGAATGTTTTTTTTACCCCCATGAAGGATTTCTAGTTTATTATGGGGATATTGTTGACAATGAAAAGTACTTAAAAATTAGAAAAATCAGTTGTGTAGTTAAGACCTTTCTCACTGAAATGAGGATCTATTCCAATTACTATTTTTTAATAGTTTTTGGTTTTAGATCTAGTTCGTTAACTGTACACCTGAAATATCAAACTAAAAAAATATGACCTTTTGCAAATTTCAACTACATCTTCTTTATTTTCTTTCAGAATGACCAGGTCCTCCAGGGGTTTTCAGTGGACAAAGGAGAATTTACGTGTCCCCTCTGTAGGCAGTTTGCTAACAGTGTTCTTCCTTGTTATCCTGGAAACAACGTGGAAAGAAGCCTTTGGCAAAGTCATAGTAACAAGTGTATGCAAGATCTTGTTCAAGAGGTGGAAGATCTTCAAGAACAGCTGGGAACTTTCCCAGTAAGCATCAGTGTAAGGCAGAAAGATCCTTGTTAATTTGCCTCTACCTCTCAGTTTTTAAATTATGTTGCATTTGTGACCTCTTAGAAACTTGACAACCTGTGGGAAACTTCATTTTTTCCTCATGTGAAAGAAAGACAGCATAATTATTTCTTTTTCCCTTACATCCAGGCATTTTAAATATTTACAGCACTTGAACTGCATTACTTACTAAAAATAAACAAAAGGCTATGGCAAAATGTGATTAATATAATTTTTATGAAGTACAATTCTACTTCTCTCCATAGTAATTTACATAGAATTGAGCCATGTAATATAATTTTCATTTATCATTTCTTTACAATGTAAAAACCCTGATATCCTTGTAACTGGAAGTTATTTAAAGAATGTCTACTTAAGAATGTTTTGAGCTATGGATTATTTGTTTTACAGAAAGAGCGGTTTGCAGACATTCATGTGTTAAAAGCTTCATGAGGTCTTTCTGAATGATAAAATTAATTCTATTAAATTTTGCTAGCCTTCCAGTCTTGATGGAAATACAAAGTATTACTTCCGTGTACTTGTGCGATTCAAATATGCTTTAAAATAACACAAGCAGTGAGATCCTTAAACCTAGGAGGTGGATGAAACAGTGATGTTTTCATATTCAGAACAAACCAGAATAACTTGCAGACTAATATAATACTTCTGTGAAATAGAATATTGGCTTTTAATGCATATTTTTCATAGCCTGCAAATGTGTTTTTATAAATATCAAAGTGCTACTCTTTGCAATCAGCTACTGCATATCTTTGGGTAAAATTGACTAATCTTCTTTCATGTCTTTGTTCATAGTCTGAAACCAATCTCAGTAAAGAAATGGAGTCTGTAATGAAAGACATAAAAAGTACCACACAAAAGAAGTATACAGATTATAGTAAGACTCTTGGATCACCTGACAATGATTTTCTGTTTATGTATTCTGTAGCCAGGTAGGTATGGTTTTCTTTTAATTTTTCTTTTGTGTTTCACACTAATGATGTTACCAGACAGTTTACTTAAACAAACCAAAACAACAAACATTCTCTCCAGAAAGTACTTTTTGAGTACTTAGTACAGCAAAGTTAGATTTTCTAATATTCTTATGCAGGCATATGCAAGATGGAAAGATGCCTCTCAGTTAACTTTTAGCATATACAGCAGTGGCTTGAAACCTGGAGAACATTCCGTCATATGCTTATTTCATTTTCTTCTTTATTCAAGGTTTTGTTTTCCATATAATCAGAATTTTCTGGTGTATTTCTCTTTCAGCCTTCCTTTCCCAAACTGTTAAATCTCCTTTACTTCTGTTTAGCAGATTTTGATCATCTCTATGTCACTGCCATATTGCTGTTATTTTAAATCACGGGGTGTTCTTAAGCTCTCCTTCAGATAGACGTTTTGTTTATTTAAATGGGGATCACAAGGGGAGCTTTTTCTACATCAGCAAGCAGGAATCTCTCTGTATGTGAATCAGGCTTATGAAAAAAACGTGTCAAAACTACCAGCATTTTTTGTGTGATGTTTGATTCCAGTTTTATGGCTGTCAGTGTCGCAGACACTGCCTCCAGGAAAATCAAAATGGTCCCTCCTTCCATTAATGTTTAGATGCTCTGAATGGTTACCCTGCTCAGATTTACTGTAATACAGTGTTTTCCCATAAGAAGTTGAAACAGTTATTAAGCAAAGAATTTTTTGTACTCTGAGGACTGCAGGGAAGGTGCTGACTGCAACTCAAGAAAAGAAGGTGCAGGCATGCAAGTGGTTCAGTAGCCTTTTTTACTGCAGTTTCATACACTCTAGTTGCTGAGTGCCTTGAGCGTGTAAGCAGTGGAAATACTCAAGACATGGCTCAGCAGGACTCTGGATAATCAAATCTAAAGCTCAGCTTTTGCAAGAAGGTTGGACTATCTGATCTCCAGAATTCTCTTCCAACCTACGTTATTGTATAGTTCTATTAAAAGAAATATTGTCTATATTTTTAAAGATGTCTTTACTGTGCCTTAAGAGCAGCAATTAATTTTTTTATATAGCAGATTATTCTTTATTATTTTAAGTGGTATATGCTATACAAGATTAAGTAATGTTGAGATTTTTAGCAATGATGTGTTTGGACACTGCAGTTTAATATCTTTCCAAAAATACAAAGGACTCAAAAGTAATGTTTCCCATATAAAAGTATGATTACTTGTAACCATAATTTGATGTTCTATTTAAGATAAAAAAATGATGTTGTGATACATTTCTGGGTGTAATGTTCCATGTTTAAAAAAATTATAACTAAATATATTTTAGATATCTCTGTATTTTATTACATTTTTATTAACACCCCAAGCCAAAGACTTTTGTTTTCATTCCAAGAGTTAAAAATACCTCAAAGCAGAGCAGTGTTTCATTGCTGCTTGCACTGCTGGAGAGAGAAATCATGGTTGACCACTAACATTAGAATATGTCACCTGTACTCATTGTGACCCCTCCTTGTTAGGCTAGACTTATGTCAGTAGCTTCCTATTTATTCATGGCTGAAGGATTTTGTGTGGTGGGTCCAGTCTTACATATAAACTTACCGTAACTCATTAGGTCACTTAGCAGGGTGTAGATCAGCTGCAAAATGGTTAATCTCTCTTGCCTTTCCATTTGGCAATTCAGATTTGCAGGCTTCTACTACTTGATAATCACATAACTAGGTTGAAAACCCCTGAAACTTCTAAAAAGATGTTTTAATACAGCGTTGTCATTTCTGTTTATGGAAATAAATATGTGAGCTTGTCATCTCCCCGAGTGAAATAGTTTTCTGTGTATGATCTCAGTTTGTTTTGTTTAAGTATCCAAACAATGGACTGTCCACAGTTAAATTACAGGCTAACTTGCTTTCTGGAAATTATTTCTGTCATTCAGCCTGTTTCTTCCTTATTTCCATCCAGTTCTTTCTGAGGTAACGGTAACCTTGTGTTCCTTACCAACCTTTGAGCATTTCTAGTTTCATGTATCCGAAATATTTCATTGTTTTCAGTCAGAACTTCTACAGCTGTTATTCATTTCATCCTGGTATTTAACATACAAATTAAGTGGTCAAGATGCTAAGTAGTCTCCATTTAAATAAGCATTTGCATGCAATTATATTTTTATTCACTCCACATATTTGCAAGTGAATTAAACACTCAGTCTTTTTATAAGTCATATTCCGTTTTTGGTCAGAAAATGACATCACCTGCAGCCTTCCTAAAAGATGCTAGTTTACAGCTGGAGGCCAGCTTTGAAGCGTATTTCTGCATGCTGGAGTGGGAATACTACTGGTTAAACAAGATGTAGCTGCTTCCACAGCTTATCCTTTCTGCTTCAGGAAAACCAGGAACTTTTCTTCCTTCACTCTTGCTTACCCAGGCAGATGTCACTGGTAGTAGAAAAGAGAAATTACAAGCAAATTCTCTACCACCCAGTGGGAGAGCTAGCCCCTGTCTGCTTTCCTAGCAAAGGAGGCACTAGGGGTTTTGGCATCCTGATTTGTATGCACAGCTGGAAGTGCAGCTCCTCAGCTACTTCCTCTTTCCCTACAGTCTTACCTTGTTAAATTTAGGACCTTTTTGTATGCGTCCCTGTTGGTTTTGCTGCTAATCTTAAAAGATTAGTGTAGTGCATCATTTGCAAACCGTGTGTGCCTAGCTTTAATTTCAGTAGCTCCACGTTCATAGCCCTGATGACTGTCATTTGTGGCAGTACCTTGGAGGCCTCTTTCTGTGTTGCACAGCAGTACATTTTGTTCTTTTGTTGGCTGTATAAACAAAGCTTTTGGTTTTGCTGTCGGCTACATATACACTAATATAAGAACCTTCAGTTCTCTTCCTGTCTGTGTTTGAGTATCTGTTTTGTTATTTTCTTTTCATATAGATATGCTGTCTCTGTAAAGTGAAATGGAAAAACTGGTAGTGCTTAACTTGATTCTTGTGTCCCAATAAAAAGAGGAGGTCCATCCAAATATGTTCTCTTTCTGGAAAGGGTATTGCATTTTTACTTCCCCCTACTCTGTCCTGTTACAAATTCTGAGAAATGCCTTCTCCCTCCCCCGCCCCGTGTTCCTTTAATGAAAGCTCACAGGAAGAGATGAAGTAGGGCTGTTTTTTAATCAGGAGTCTGTACAGTTGAGCCAAATCCATCTTCTCAGTTTTTTTCTGTGAGTGAGGAAGATAAAGCCAGTGTTCTACAAAATTCGTTGCTCCAATGAATGACACAAAGATTTCTAGATAGAGGAAACAGCCACTCATATAGATTTTCTTTCTCCTTCCTTCGCATTAAGGAGGCTGAGATGGGAAAGGATGCTTTCAGAGACCACTCTGTGTTCTATCTTATATCAGATGCCCCACGTTTTTCTTCATTGCTTTTCTTCAGTAGAGGGCAGATGGTGCTCAGATCCTCAAGGCAGAAGGGAGCTTGAATTAGGGGGGAGATACAGTGGTCTCTTTCAAAATTATTTAGGGCTGTTCATGTGTTGAATATTTTATAAAGGAGAAATGTTCAGTTCCACAGAAGATGCTTTCCCTACTGTGCGCTTTCATGCCGAAGTTTAGGTATGTTTTGAAAGAGATGTGTTAGAGGAAAAAGCTAATATTTATGTTTCCAAGAAAGCTGAACTGTAAGCTGCTGTCTTTGAGGGGCTGGGGGTAGTGAAAAAGTGTGGGAGATGAGAGTTGGTATGGTATGTATGATGGAGTATGTGTTTCCAGAAATCTCTCTCCTAACATTCCATATAGCAAAACACACTATGTAGCACCTCACATGTATCGAGAAGAGTTTGGGTTTTCTTTTGTTTTTCAGAATGGTCCCTGGGGCTTGTTCTGTAAAATTGTACATATTTATTGGTGAAAGAGAAATTTAAAATTCTAGATCTAGGAAGTTATTCTTTGACATTCTGGTGGTGGTTTTGATTTAAATCTTAATTATCTTGGTTTTAATGGAAGGCTGCCATTGATTTTGTTCTACAAATTCGTTATCAGAAGGTTTGTAGAAATAAAACATACTGGTTTCCGTTATATTCCCATGATGAACTAGTGCATACTGATCTACAGTTGCTATTTTGTCCACTAATATGAAATCCCTCTTCCTGCTTCCTTGCTGGTAGATTTTTAGAAGTTCAGTGAGTACTGCAAATCGCCTGAAGAGTGGAAAATTCCCCTGTCACACAGATGCCCTTATCAGCAGCAACCAGATGGAGCTCTGAGCAGGCACATTATCAATGTTAAATTGCCTTTTCTGAGTAGAGAGGATTAAAGCATTCCTTCAGAAATGGGTGGCATAAGCTGCAAATTTAGGGGTAGTAATATTCTGAAATGTTACTATTTTAAAAACTATATGAAAGGATCGTAACAAACACTGCGTATCAAAAATGTATTGTTCTCTCAAGCTGATGGAGCTCAAATATGTAAAAAAATTAATGTTTTGAATAATATAGTCATCCTACAGTTTCTTCTTTAGAGTATGTTGGTTTGTGTTCCTATTTTAGATATATTATGTGCCTAAATTCTAGAATATTTTTAATATGTATTTAGTTGCATTATGTTGCACCTAAAATTGTTCGGTTCTTAGTTAAAGGACAAAATAAATCTAGCCTGAGCTTTGCAGTTTGGATTAAAGTAGCAAAAGAGCATTTCAGAATAATAGAATCATATTCCTTTCATTAAAGAAATGTATGTTGACTTATTTAAGCAGCTCTCAGAGAGCATAACCTAAATTGTTTGCTCCAAGTCTTGGGGGTAGAAGATAATGCAGTACTGAAACATCCAATTGCAAAATTAAAGAAAGCTAATGAATTTGGCCTAAACAATTGGTGCCTAACTATCAGATTACAGTAATACTAAGAAAGAAAGATTCAGTGTGACATTCAGTGATTTAGTGACACAACTTCTGTGTCATACTAATGAGCTGCAGTGAATACCAGTGTTTCATTCAGAATTAACCTACAAGGGTTTTATTAACAAACTTATCTATAAAGGTCAGTGCTTCCATTATAATTCAGGCTGTTTTCTTACTTAGTTACTTGATGGCATATCCATTGCACTGTCTGTTTGTTTAAAGCAAAACAAGAGTCCTGCCAATAAGAGGACACTTTCTAGACATATCTGATTGAGTGAAATTTAGCCAATCTGTATATTGTCCTTACAGATTTGCACATGAATTATCAAGGAGTTGTGTGTGCTTACAGAGAAAAGCATCAGAATTGTTTTTATTCTTCAGTCACAGCCGTTAGCAGCTCTTTTAATATAGTACTTGCTAATCAAAGCACTTAACATCTTATATGTCAGTATTTTGCTAAAGCTAGTTTGAGTCATATTTTGGCAGTATCTCGGACTAAAGATTAGTTCACAGGATACTTTTATGTAGTGGAGGCTAGGAGTTTGTGGCGACTCTTTTATGTCTGTAGAGGCTTGAATAATTCTGTTCCGTTCAACACAGTTATGTTTTCCTTGCAGAACAAACTTGGAACTTGAACTGGTCCATCGAGGAGGCAATTTATGTTCAGGAGGGGCAAGCACAGCTGGGAAAAGATCATGTTTAAGTAAGCTTTATGTTATGAAGTGCAATTTAAATTATTAGAAATTTGAGTAAAGATGTCTAATTCTTTGTAATGCTTTCTAGATTATATCAACTTTTCTTTTAAGAGCTTTTTTCTTGCCTTGCTCTTTGAGTTTTGTTGCAATTTGAGAAATCTGAAATATACTTTGCACAAATTATTCATTAGAGATGTTCATGTGCTGCGAGTATAATCTATTTAGAAATTAATTGTCATAGTATCCATTTAATGTTTTTTGGTAAGTAAAATGAGAAGTATTTTAAGGGTAAAGCAGGAAAGCTTTGTTTCACCCTGGCTATTGCTTGTAATAGTAAAGTAATTTGTTTCTCTGAGTGCTAATGTATCTGATGACTAGGTCTCATACTTAGAAATTTGCAGCTACTATGTCCCTTGTCTTCAATTTCCCTAGTTCTTTCTCTGACAAGAGAGCTTTGCAAATTTTCTTTGGTAGAAACTCTCAGGTCTTCATAGTTCTAAAACCTTTAGTATTTGGCAAATAAAGCAATTCTGGTATCATACTTAATAATTTTTTTCAGCACTTTTACTATTTTGCCATTAACTCTGTATGTCTCAAAATGAACCAATGTTTCTTGTTCATCAAAATAGATTACTGGAACAAACTAAACTTGCAGAAAGTTGAAGATACTTCTCATACTTAAAGTATGGAAATTATCATCTTAACAGCAAGCTGTAAGATTACATTAACTATGGCTTTTAAAAATACACATTTGTTTAGAACTATTGCTTTTAAAAATACATGTTAGTTTACAAAATTTCAAATGTTTGAAATACATAACTTCTTGGTCGCAGCAAATCTGCTTTTAAACTGTGTTATTTGTCTGTATAAAAAGTAAAATAGCCCAAGAAGGAAGGCATGGGTTTAAATCCTTGCCTTCAGAATTGTGTATGTATTTAGAGAGAAGAATTTTTTTTTGTCTGTGATGTGACGGTTTTTGTGTACTTGCCCACAAGGGCTTAATCTGAAATTGGTAGAGTGTTTCTTCTGATCGAAAGTTGTGCTGTTGATATTTTTAAAGTTACAATATTTCTTGATATTTTTTGTTTGTTTCTACTTACAACATGTTGCGTTTTCTTTACTGACAGTAATATTTTTCTGTTCCCTTCTTAAACTGTTGTACATGTGTTGAGTGTGGTGTACATGAAGTAGTGCTTTTTCCTGCAGCTGCTGCATTACTTTTAAGGATTCTAGCTTGTATTTCTGATGAAGTAGGAACAGCATTTAAACACAATGCACTTGCTTTTTTCCACCAATTTAGAATGTGTGTAGAATGGTACATTTTCTTATTTAGATCTAAATCAGTCATGTTGATGGCTTCTAATATCTGCCTTGCACTGGAGAAAACTTGAAGGCCTTTAAAGCTTTTGGGTGATAGGCGTTATGTATATGAATGTATTGTTGCTTTAAAGAGCATGGACATGTACATGTCATCTATTCATTGTTAAAATGTACACATGCTGTTTATGTTCTCTATTGGTACTTATTTGGTAAAATTGTTATGTAGCAAAATAGTCATATTAAATCTTGCATTAAAATAGGCTCATTTTTAATGTAAGGTAACGGGGTTCTCCTAGGACAGATCTGTACAGTACTTCCATTTTGTAGTATTATACTTAGTTTTGGACCTTAGGCTAAGTATGTCTAGTTGGAAGCAGGGTTACTTCTCTGTATATAGTAAAGTTTGATTTTGAGAAACTGTTATATAATAGGCCAGGTTGGATGGGGCTTTGAACAGCCTGGTCTGGTTGAAGGTGGCCCTGACTGTGGCAGGGGGTTGGAACCAGATGAGCTTTAGGGTCCCTTCCAACCCAAACCATTCTGTGATTCTGCAATAATTATGAATTTCCTTCATTGCCCCTTCCTTATTGCATTTAGAGATAAAAAATTGCAGTTCTTTAGATATTTTACATTCTGTAATAGATTTTATTATCTTTCCATGCTAATTTATTTTTCCAAGAGGATTCCTTAAAGTTTCACTCAAATATACCTTCAACTTCTTCGTGCTCTTACACAGTTGTCGTAGTTTAAGTCCAATCAACCACGCAGTTTTCTCACTCACTCACTTCTCTCTCTTTCTTCCCCCAGTCCTGGGGGATGGGGAGGAGAATCGAAAGAATGCAACTCCCACAAGTTGAGATAAGAACAGTTTAGTAACTAAGGTATAACACAAACCACTACTGCTACCACCAATAATAATACAAGAGAAATACAAAGAAAGAGAATACAACTGCTCACCAAGCCCGATACCAAAAGCCTGACCACGCTGTGCACCCCCTCCAGTGCACCCCCCACCCTTCCGGGTCTCTGCTCTCATTTTCACATCCTGGGCATGACATGCTGTGGTATGGAATAACCTCTTTGGTCAGTTTGGGTCAGGTGTCCTGTCTCTGCTTCCTCCTGGCTTCTCCTCCTCCCTGGCAGAGCATGAGGCTCAGAAAGTCCTTGGTCAAACCAGAACATTGCCAAGCAGTAACTATAAACACTGGTGTTATCAGCGCTGCTCCCAGGCCCAAAATCAAAAACACAGTGCTGCACCAGCTACCGAGAAGGAGAAAAATGACTGCTGCTGCTGAGCCCATGACAACAGTGAAGAAAGAGTGATCTTGAAAATCCATGCCCTGTCTAGAACTTGAATACTGTTTTCTTAAAGTCTTACTTGCACAATATTGAAACTGCTTTTGTTTTCAAACGTCATTCATGTCAGGTCTGCCAGAAGTAATCTAAAATTACAGCCTGTTTTTGTCTGTCTGATCTGTGAGATAATGAGGTGTCTCCTGAGATTATGCAACCCACTGTGTCTCATAAGAACTGTAAAGTTTGTTGATTTGATATTGCAGAAAGAGGGGTATGGTGTCCCAGGTGAGCTGTTACGGCAGCAAGCGTCAGAGAACAGAAAGGTCAAGGGCTGTTTTAGTAGATTTCACCTTGAGGGCAGCTGCTCTTGGGAAGCAAAATTAGGAGTGATTAATGTAGCTGTTAGTACCAGTGACTGAATCTGTGCAAGAAGAATGAAGAAGAAAATTTGGCTGTAAAATTGCCATTTTAGGGTTTGAAGTTTTGTGTGTGTGTGTGTTATGAAATGGTATGCAACCAAAAAATGCAAATAGAGTCCTATTTACTTATTACTTAAAAATCACGTCCTGTTTTAAGGACCACATTACAGTTTTAGTCCATGGCCTTGAAAATCTCATGGGCTATGGGGATAGTTGTGATATATAGCAATTGCACAGGTCTTATTTCTCTGTTATGTATACGTGTTTTTCTCTGCCATTGTTACTCTGGTAATCTCGCAATAATAGAGTGAAAAATTTCCAAAATTTAAAAGTTACCTATAAATTAGATTATAATCTAGTCCTTTCTTCCTTATAATTTTAAATAGTTCTTTTTTTTCCTGGCTGCTTTCTTTTCTTTTTTCCTTTTTTCCCTTTGTGATAAGGATAGGATTAAGCTTTTCTGGGAAAGATTAAATATTCTATCACCTTGTCCTTTGGCTTCAGTTCCACTGCATAGGAGCTCCTTATCCTTATACTTCTCTCAGATAGCAGAGTCTGGCATTTCAGCATTAACTGCATTAATTAGAAAGGACAGTAATTTACAAGGGGACATCAAAAAAATATTTAAGACTTGTGTAAGCTCACCTTAAATGTCCAGCACCTTCCTTACTTTTGTGGTGGTTCTAACCATTAAGAAACCCTTTTGCTCTACTGGGTATTTTGTTTGGCTGGGTTTTTTTCTCCTGTTGTTCATTTGAAGGCTGTGATTTGTGTTTGTAGATGGCTCAGCAGTGTCATCTGTCTTGATTAAGATGTTAGTATCAATTTCTTCAGTGCTTCTAATGTTTTTGTGAGCAGAGAAAGTCACCTGGACATGAAGCATTTTCCAAGCTCTTCATGTTCCTTCTGTATCAAATTTTTCAACCACATTGACAGTAATGGCTGTCTCATTTTATCAAGATGGTCAGTGGTACTTGGACCCACTGAGTATTCCCATAGGAAGAAAAACCTAATTCTTTTATGAATTGCTCAGTTGCAACTGTCTGCTTCCTGTATTCTATTAATATGAATGCGGTTGCAAAAACTACCAGATGTCTGCAGTCACTGAAAAGAAGAATAAAAGTAGTTTTCAGGAATGCTTTTTCCCTTAGTGCAGTGGGTTTCTGTGGCTGTGTCCTGGGTTCAGCAGTAGCAGTCATTTTTCTCCTTCTTAGTAGCTGGTGCAGTGCTGTGTTTTTGACCTTCGGCCTGGGAACAGCGCTGATAACACCGATGTTTTCAGTTGCTGCTCAGTAATGTTTACTCTGACCAAGGACTTTCTGGGCCTCATGCTCTGCCAGGGAGGAGGGGAAGCCAGGAGGAAGCAGAGACAGCACACCTGACGGGAACTAGCTGAAGAGATATTCCATACCACAGGACATCATGCCCAGGATGTAAAACTGGGGGCAGTTACCTGGAAGAGTTAGTTCACTGCTCGGTCGGGCTGGGTATCAGTCAGCGGGTGGTGAGCGGTTGTATTCTCTTCCCTTGTTTTTTCCCTTATCATTATTATTATTGGTGGTAGCAGCAGTGGTTTGTGTTATACCTTAGTTACTGGACTGTTCTTATCTCAGCCCGTGTGAGTTAAATGCTTTTGATTCTCCTCCCCATCCCTCCGGGAGGTGGGGGGAGGGAAGGGGGGGAGTGAGAGAGAGGCTGCGTGGTTCTGAGTTACGGCTGGGCTTAAACCGCGACAGGCTGCTTGGGCTTTTCAGTTTGTTTTAGTGTTTTGTTCTCTTTATTTTGTTAGTTAGAGTCTGACAGTCTGCAGGTCTTTGTTGCCCATCCATTCATGCTAGATCCTAACTATTTCCTAAAAACCTTGGTATGCCATTCATACCTAGTGTGAGAGAGGCAAAGGGAGATACTGTTGTAATTCTGTTGCTGAAGTTGATTACATACACTGGCAAGTTTGGTATTGAGGATAATTAGCTGCTTCATCTGCAATTAAGACTTAAGATTTTGTAAAGACTATTCATGCCTTAATGCCTTAATAAGCTTTTCCTGACCTTCACATATTTTTTTCTTCACTGATTCCAATCTACTGTATCAGCGATGAATGGGAAGATGCTGTCAGCAGGTCTTTGCAGCTGCTGTTGCTAAGTGGACTATATAAATCTCTATGAGGAGACAAAAATTCCTCAATCTCCTTATTAAGAATCAAGTCCCATCTGGTTGTATCAAGTGTTTTTTATTATAATGTACATTCTTCTTGGTAGTCCAAGAAACTCTGGGGAAAGGACATAATGTCTCTTGTCTGGTCTGATCTTCATGCAGCACTTGAGAAAAGGGGTGTTTTCGATTCCAGTTGTGGTGAACGGCTGTGTCACTGAGTTGTGTGATCTTTTGACATTGTAAACATGAATACCAATTTATAGAATGAAAGAAATGGAAGAGTGGATCAGCATAGCAAAGTAGAGGTCTTTGACAGCAGTGTATTATTTACATCCATCTGTAACATGAATATGAGAGAGACTGGGAAATAAACACATCATCTAGACTTTTGCAAGCAAACCAAAGTCAGCTAATTCCTTAATTTTCTTTGTCATGCTTACTGCAGCACAATTGCTATACATTGTAGAAGTGGAATTAATACCAGAAAAAGTACTCTGCTTTCAGCTTTCATAATTTGAGAGTTTAAAGTCAAGTGACTGGGAGAACAAAAGATGAAAAAAAAGGCAACAAAACTCATATGGAAGTTTGGGATCTCTTTGGCAAAGATCAAACCGAGATTACTAGCAAGACCAAAACTTACACCTGCCTGTAACTTCCTGAATCACCAAGCCTTTAATACAAAAATTCATAAAGAATGCAACTGCAGGCAGTATGGATAAATAGACAAAGTACCCATTATCTTTAGTTTTTATGGGAGATGCAGCATTATAACACTTCTTATAGCTTCAGTCCCTGTACAAAGACAGGGCCTTATCCTTTGGGCTGCTCCCATTCCAATTGAGTTTATTGCTCCTCTCTCACAACAGGATAACACTAAGAAGTAGAGCTGGTACAGGAACTGTTGAAAAGAATGTACCAAGAACAGCAGTGTATGTTACAACAGATTTATTTTCATAATTTTTAGGAATAGAATTAGAATGGCTAATCTGACTCAAAGATAACCCTCGTGTCTAACTGCTAATCTAGGTGATTCTGTTGTTTGATGTAAGCTTTACATGTATTCTAAGAAAACAAAGACCATCTGAATAAGTTGGGGGAATTGAGACAGCACTGCTTTAATGTAGGTGATATTTGAGCCATATGAATGTGTTTTAAAGCCAGTAATAATTTTGCCCACTTAAATCTCTAAATCTTGGAATCTTGCCAAGCCCCTGCTGACTTGCTGCAATAACTTACATTGTGCATTCTAATTTTGTGATTTTTATATTTATTCAATTTAACTCGATGCAGTCTGTCTCAAATGTCACAAAGTTTTTGGGAAAGGAGGACCAGGTTCAAATTAATTTGACTGTTTATTTGTCATGATTTATTATCAACAAACCTGTAGTTCTCATTCGATTGTGAATTCGTAATTATTATTCTCTACATTTGTTGCTGCTGTGCTTTCTAAAATTAATATTCTACCAAATTTTATTAAGAATGTTATTTTGATGGCTTTGAGCTACACCCAGACCCTGTCTTTCCCATTTACAAAGGTGGTCTGTCCTGGAGAGTGGCTGTAAGTTACACTGTGAGCGGTGGTAGGATTTGGGATGTCTGGTATAGCTGTGGCCTTCCTGCCACAGTGGAGCAGGCCCACAACCCCAATGGTTGTGGGCCATTGTCATGTTAATGTTCTGCTGCTATTTGGTTGGGTTTTTTTGTGGGCTGTTTGGTTTTTTCTAGGTGTATTCCAAGCTTCTAAGTAAGATATAAGAAAATGGGAGGATGTTCTATAATTTCATATTTATATTTTGGAATGATGCATTCACACAAATACCCAGGGAAAAAACCTCTGGCATTCATTTGACTCAGAGCAGATTCTTGCCAGTCCTCAGGAAATAAGGATGTGGTGAAACACCAAGTACTTGGTGCACAAAGAGATTGCCGGCTCTGTATTCTCAGAGCTCTGGTGTTTTCCCTGCTTTCTCCAATACTCCATAATTATAGTAAATTTGAGGTAAAGCAATTGGAGTCACTGTGGTGTAAAACAGAAGAATGTGTTTGTGAGGGAATAAACCTTTGTGTATTCTTCTGGCTAGTCCTTAGTATTTGCTGATTGTTAGAAATCTTCTCAGATTATGCCAATATGAAGGCAATAGCCAAATCAGAACGCAATTTCACTGACTCGGAAGGTGGCTGCCACCAGGGCATTGCTGTGCAGCGCTGGGGGCAGTATTATTCCTCGGTCAGATTGGGCTAGAAGCAAGCATGGCATTGACTTGGAGAGCATCATGAAATTTTTAAGTCAGTTCATTAAAAATATTTCATAAAAGGTCATTGTAACTGTGTCTCATTACCTACTTCCTAGTTTTACATTCATGTGTTAAACACGTTTTCTTGCGAAGGAGTGATAGCCACCTTGATCACAAACAGAAATTACTGTCTTACGAGAGTGCTATACGGAACTTTTCTGTTCAGATTCAGTTGAGGGTAGAATACATCTTGAATCCATAAATGTTACACGCTTGGAAATGACAAGTAAGTTCTCCAGTGCTAGAATTCAATGCTTGCCTGCTTATTTTTGTCTTAGCAAAAGCTCAGGAAAATAGTGTTAAAGGAACAGAGGGTTCATTAATTATGCTAAGTTGCCTATTATCGTTTGAGGCAAGGAGCAGTTCAGAAAAGAAAAAAGTGACATTCCCTTTAGTAGCAGAGAGGCAAGAGGGAAGGAATGGTCTGATGGGTTTCATTCCAAATCGAACCATACTGGAGGGGGGGTTTATTATTTTCATGAGCTATCAGTATATGTTCAGGGATTTGAAGTTTGTCAGAAAAGCCATGTCTTGCTGGAATCTCTTGCCAGGAGAAAAGATGACTTATTTTGTCCTCATTGACTGTTTTTATTCAGAAAGCAGGTGACAGCAATCAATTCCAATGCCATCTACATCTCCAGTTATTTTACAAACCCCAGGAGCTAATTACAGCCCTCAGGCTCTGGCAGTCAGCTGACTTCATCATGCGCCTCTTTTGGCTGTTGCGTACCTCTGAGTAATTGTCTATTTATGGAAAATAAATTAATGGCTGCTATTTCTACTTTAAAAAGAGGACCTATGAGTGTGTAGGCTGAGTTGTAGAGAGAAGGAAGATGAAGGGAGTAGGAGGCAGAGGTATCAACTAAAGGAATAAAAGAGCTGTGAGGGGAAAGGTGATGGCAGGATGCTAAGGGAAAGAGTTGAAAGGGAGGAAGGAAGCAGTATCCCAGAAAATTGAACAGGAGAAGCAAACATGGCAGCAAATGGCAGGATACAGTGTGACAGGAGGAAAAAAGTGAACATGATTGTGGGAAATAGTATTTTAAAATATGTTTTAATATAAACCTGTGAAGATAAAATATGCTTTGTTCCCAGGCTGTAACTGTGTTGTAAACACAGAGAAGTCTTGAGTCCTTGGTAGTCCCTGATCTATTTGAAGGTGTCCCTGCTCATTGCAGGGGGAGTTGGACTAGATGACTTTCCAACCCAAACTATTCTGTTGTTCTTATTGTCCATACCTCTCTGAAAATGCTGTCAACAGAGATGTTGCCTGCCTTCCTGGCTTGCTTAAGGGGAGGAAGGATAGATGTTATTATCTTTGTGTTGATCAGTTGATTCATAGAGAAATTAAAACTGTGCCTTTTAATACAAGATACTGCAGTAATATGCATGAATAATAACTTGAGCATCCTTTGTTCAAAAGGTTCTGGAAGTGTCTTGCAAATATTACAGACACAGTGGATATACAGAAGGTTTTGAATTAATTAATATCAGCAAACTTTGCCTGCAGCTTGTATAGACAGATCTCTGCCATTATAAAGACTACTGCTATTTCTGTGTCACTGTTGCATGATCGGAAGTTTGTTTGTTTGTTTTTTTAGTTGGTTGTTCTTTTTCTCTTCCAAAGGTTACCTACCAAATAACCTTATGAAGGCAGAAGTGACCCTGCTATAGGCAAGAACTTTTAGCAACTTCAGATTACTTTCACATACATCATGTACAGAACTTAACTTAAGAGAGGAGAATAAAAGCTATGTGTTAAAAGTGTATCGGTCTCTGTTCAGAAGAGATGTTTAGGATATCATGGCTTCTGGCACACTTCACTTCCCTCTCTAGTTTATGCATGTAACCTTAGCAACATAGCAGCACATGCAACATATGAAACAGGATTTTTTAAAAAGACCTATAATTAAGTAAGTGTAGCCGGTGTTTTATGAGCACTAAAACAAGTGGGATGTGGTTGGAGCTTTCTAAACAGCCTTTCCCTGCTTCAGAATGTGAGGAGAGGAAAAAAATCTACATGCATGCATTCACTGCCTTCTATTGAAACCTTGCTTTTCTTCTAAACCTGTTTCAATGAACAGATAATTAAAATATGCTTGTTAGGATACTAGCTTATTTGGAATGAGATGACAGGCATCATGCAAAATAAATGATGGCATCTTAATGTAGAACACTTCATAGTATTATATGTAATAATCAGCAATCTGTCTTCTCCACCTTTCAGATCAGCTGTTCCACGTGTTGGCCATGCACATGCGCCTGTACAGTATAGACTCTGCGTACAATCCTTGGAGGAAACTGACCCAGCCAATACAAGATAAAAATTCAGAGCAAGTATTTTAATTTACCAAATATTAATTTTACTGTGTGAAAGAAACACCCTTACGGAGGAACTTTGGGTAACTTTCTGTCATAATGTAAATTCTCTGTGAGGCAGGCTCATGAACTAAACATCTAAAAGTTGTAGGTATATGTTTTTAAAAATAAATGTTCATATTTCTTTTATATAATATCCGAAACATTCCACTTTTGAGGTAAAGCTTAAACACCACTTGCAAGCTTAAGTATATGCAGATTTAGCAATATTGGGTAAGTGGATAGGTGCATTGCTGGTTTTGGTACAGACACTAGACAAAATTTACACTAAGTTCAAGAATAATGTATTGAAAATTAGGCAATGACTAATAGCTGTTACAGAAATAACATAAGTAGGTCTAATACATGTGAGAAGTAATTCTACTTTAAGCTAAAATTTTTCCTCATGCTTGTTATCTTAAACAAGTTATTTACCTCAGTTTGCTTTTAAAACATTAACCTGTACAAGGACTAACAATAAAGTAAATGGAGCCATGTATCTGTGTTCTGCAAAGGCTCATATCCCAGCTTAAGACCTTCTCTTTTCAGATTCTACCTTGACAGTGAAAAGAGAGGTTTCTTGCCTAAAGAGAGATGATTATTTTTCCTCATAAGAGGCAAATAGGTTTGTTTTGTTTTGTTTTTTTTTCTTTTGGCACATGGAGCATCTTCATAGCTAAGTTCTCTACTTTGTGGCTTGCAGTAGTGTTGAAAGACTGTCCTTTTAGTGCCTGTGCATCTGTGTATTTGTCAGTGTGTTTCTAGGAGCCTAAAGTGGAAAACATTATGGAATTTCAAGAATTAATGTAGGACAGTGATGCCACAGTCCTACTTGGCAAGTTGGAAAAAATTATTAAAACAATTATGCTTGCTTCTAGTTTGAGATTTTGCTGTTTGTCCTCTTGGACACAGGTCTGTTTTTGCAATCAACATTAGATTATTGCAAATGGTCTATTAATTAATTAAACGAGATTAACAGAACAGTTTATAGACCATTAGCAGAACAAAGCGTCAAGAATTTTATTACCTGGAAATCTATGTCATTCAGCGTGCATTCAGACTACTTTGAGAGTCTGTTTCATGTGATTCTGCCCTGACCTGCATGTAAGGTTGACTGACTTACACCAGGCAAAATTAAGATCACGTTGCTAGGCTGTTGGCAGGCAGAATGGCTGTGTGACTGATTGTGCACTTCTCATTTTGGAATTTGAAGAGCTTGCTGGCTTTGGAAGCAGCTGTTAATAGAGGGGCTGCTTTTTCTTCATCTGCAACTTTTTTCCACTCTTACAGACTTGATGGAATTCACCCTGCATTGGTCATATCCATGCTAGATTGCTGCAAGTTAGGTTTCATTAGGCAATATTTTGAATCACCTAGAAATTAATGGTACAGTAGGCCATACAGGCTTGCTTCACAGGGGTGTTGCATGTTGAGAATGCATGTGAGCAGTTCTGTTGTTTTCTGCACTGATTTTCAAGTTTTCTTGGTAGTAGACTTGCTGATAGGGATTCGGCATTACATCCTAATTGGCACGGCATCCTTCATGGTTTAGGAGGCTATAACTGAGAGATCATCCATTTTGCCATGAAGCAGTTTACTGTTAGGATGCTCAGATACAGTCATGTTGGAATTTTTTTCTCCCTCTTCAGAATGTTTTTCCTACCTTAATCTGCAGGTCCCAGAAAGCTGCAGAGGAGGCAACCTGGGGACATGTTTTTAACGCATAAATTAGAGCATAAGATGTATAGCCGTAATTATATTTTAGAATTTGAAGTTGTAATTACACTTGAAGATGGCATTTATAGAATTGGTGTGTATGATCTGATTGCACATTTCTTAGTCACCCAGCTTTCTGAGAAATCCAGAATAGCAAACTTCTTCAGTTACAGGAAAGAATGCTCAGAGCAATTAGAAGGTGATACACTCACTGCTCTAAACTGAAGAAGGTTAAAGGGTGGTGGAAAAATAACCACTGCAGATTTTAGATGTTGGTAGCAATCTGCCACTCTAAGCTAACCAGGTAATCTAAACCATCAGCTGGACTGGCACACTGGGCACATGAGACTTTAAGCAGAGGCTTGTAAAATATCAACGAGACGAAAAGATCCATACTATCTGACTGTATTGTTGTCATTCAAATAATTTAAGATCAGGAAAGTCGCAGGATGCTATGCAACATGCTGTCCAGTTTTGATTGGTTTTTACTTACGCTTATAATTTCAGTTGAATGCAATTTTCATAGAAGTTACTTGTGTTCTATTTATTTAAAAGGATTGTTTTCAAGACTAAAATAAATAAGTTATAGAATGCAAGTGCCATTGCGTTACCTTTTCATCCTTACTTAGTTGACGTTACTTGATTCAAATATACGTAAATATTTGCAACTAGAACTATCTAATAGCTTGGTTTAACACAGTAAAGCTATCATTATTCATAAATCACTCCTCAGATTTCATGTGTCTGGGAGGACTAATCAAAGTAACTCATAAAGACTCACAGAATTTTTCTACTATACTTCCCAAAGCCCCTGGTTTTGTGTGGTGTCATCTTCTACAATGGTACCTAGATCGCTGTGTAGTTAAAAATGGCAGCTGAGAGGAAAGATAGGAAGGAGCTCATGCAGTCACACCAAGGTGAAGTAGAAATAAAGAAGTTCTGAGCAAGAATATGCCCTTTCAGAAAGGGCCTAATCAGTGTGAACTGTTTGAAAGAAGGGGGAAGAGAGGGAAGATAAAGCTAAGTTTGATGAACTGTGAATGGTAAAGTGGATTCTTTCTCCTGTGCAGTTCCTTGGTCCCATGGGCTGTGTTCAAACAGATTGTTCTACTAGGGACAGATCTGGTTTCACTAGTGATCAAATAAACAATTATTGTGGTGTAAGTGGAATAACAGCTTCTGGCAGGGGGCAGAGAAAGAGCAGCTGGAGGCAGTAATTACTGAATCCAGATGTGGATTTAATGCACTAGTCTGAATATACAGTTTCAGGAACAGCAAACCTGAAATGAAAGGATATAATGTTTTTTTAATTTACATCTTCACAAAGTCTGAAATTTTTGTGTCTGTTTCGACAGACAGAATATGTCAGCAAAGAACTATTTGTTAAAGCATTAAGGATCTTTGCAGCAGAAGCACTTGTGGGGGCAAAATGCATGATAAACTGAACTGCTGAAATGTACTGGGTTATTTTTACCAGTGTGTTTTGCTGATGTTTTGTTCTAAGCTAGATCGCTTGGGTGACTTTACAGTGTCCTACTGGGGCAACAAACTGCAGCACAGGGATGGGAATGAGCAAGTGTGTGTGGGAACCTCCTGAGTCACATCTCCATCACAGAAAATGGGAAATGGGAAAAAGGGTTTTTATGAAGATAGTTTAAGGCAGACAGAGAGTAGGATGATGAGACAGTGGGGTTTAGTGAAGATTTGTGCAAGAGGTGGTTTTTAAATATACATGCTGCAGCAGGACTTTTGTGATCTATTCAATAAACACAACTGCTGCTTGAAACACTGGTGTCTCAGGACATACGTTAGGAAAGGAAGGTTTTGATGGTAATGCCAGCTCCAGGAGTACTTGATCTCAGCTGTTTCTTCTTTCCCTTGTACTTTAGCTCACTATCTTCTTCAGCTGTGCTGATGTAACTTGAGCAGGCTGCATCATGAACAAAGTCAAGCAACTAATCCATGTTTTTAAAAAGGTTAATTTGAGTAAGTTTGGGAGCGTCTGGCAGGGGAGTGGTAGGGGCACAGTGATGAAAGAGAACGGGAGATGCCTGCTGTTAGTACTGCCAGTGAAATCCTGTGTTGTATAAGGAGAAAAACTGACTTGCTGTAAAATCTGCTGTGACACAATGAAGAGCAAATATGAAATTGTGATTATATCCTGGAATGTACCCAGAATAAATAGTAGACTTTCTTACCGTGAACATCAGAAGCTGTGTATTCCTCTGACCTTTCTGCAGGCTGGGACTTGTGGGCTGTATTTCTCCTCCTGCAAATTCTGAAGAGAGTACAAATTTGCCCTAGTTGATTAAGTCTTCAGCTGCATCCATATCCCTGTGTCTCAGATTTTCTTTATCTGACCGTTTGAAGAGGTGTGAGCCCCAAACCTACAACTTTAATGAATCAGTTGGAGTTAGTATCAAACAAAAATTTTAAGTGTCTGTAGCTGAGAGACTAAGGGGAAGGGGAGGGTATGTGTAAGGAAATGCAATAAGCAAATGCTGCTTGTTGTGGAGTGGAACAGAATTTTCTGTTCCTGTGTATCCATTCCCATTCTGCTATGACCTCTATCAGGAGGATACAGAATACAGAGGCAGTTGCTCAGCTGTCGGTGGACAGACAGCTCTGGTGTTAACACAGAGTGAGGTGCAGCCCAATTACCTTGAACTGGAGGTCAGTTCCATAGAGAGTGTTGAGCAAAGCCTTTTTCTTTTTGGTACATGTTTATATTGCAGTATGTAGTTTATTTTCCCCCTCCCCTCCCTTTTTTAAATGGATTCAGTGTACAACTGTAATATGTTTGAATCATTTTATATTACTTTGGTCCCATCTGCAAATGTACTTGCTTTCATTTTCTTCAGTACTTCTGTGGCACATTTTTTTGTAAAGTCAGATTTATCAAGCTTTCACATATGCATTGGGGATTGTCAGGATGGGCAATTTCCATAAAACACATTGCTAAACACATTTTATATATTCAGTTTCAGTGTCATAATGAAGAAGTTGCTTAGGCTCTTAACGAGTGACAGAGAAATTTTTAAGTGCTTCATATGTTGCAGTGCTTGATGTCAACGGAAGCAGCTTATCTAAAACCCTGGCTTTTAATGTAGCTTTACTTCTCCAGTTCATATGAAATGAATAAATTAGGCAAATAATTCAGCTGGTCCTGCCTGTGGAAATGAGTTCATTTATTTGTGATACTCCAAATCAATCACTGTGTTTGGTATGTATATTTCCTAATTTTGCCAGAGCTGGTATTTGACCTAATTGTTACGTGACTGCTAAACAATACTGATGTTGATACCCCTATCAGAAAGAGGAGTTCAACTACATGTGACCAGAGGGAGTTAATTTTTCTTGTTTTGCTGCTGTTCCAAATTATTTTTCCCATAATTTATATATAAATTAAAAATTAAAGGTGAGAAGTAATTTAAGAGATGGTTTTAAAGTCATTATGTAATGAGGGTTATAAAACTGAGTGTCATAGATCGTAAAATAGAGCTAGCCATAGGTGAAGATAGAATTGGAGAGGCGTAGTGAGATTAACATCATCTTTGTCTGTATAATTTTGAAAATGAGACTTGGTGATACTACACTCGGTAGTGTAGAGGGCATGTTTGCCCCCTTTGTCTTCTTTAGAATTCAGTGTACTGATTGGTAGGTTTTGTTTGTTTGTTTAGCAGGGGCCCATGTATAATTATGTATGTTACAGTGTTTTAAAACAATCATTTTATAAAATGATTGATGATAGCAGAAGGTGTTTGTTGTTAGATAGTGTTTGTTCTGTAGCTGTTTTGGGTTCATTAATTCAAAAGAATCAGACCATGTTTGCTGTGACTTCATTTTATAAGACCATGTGACAAAAAGTGTTCTTTTAATCCTCCTCTTACATGACTGCTTCTGTGTGTTAAAATGCCGATCACTCCTAGCAGTGCCTTTTGTAGAGAGAGGTCTGAGTTTTCATGACATCAGTAGCGAGGTAGAGGTCTCCTTCCAAATGTAGTGTCGCGTTTATGTGCCACAGAGATGATGAACTAATTGGATCCCCAAAGCTGACAGAAGGCACTAAGGATCTCCTGCGTGCATCTACATCCTGCTGCATGGGGACAGCCTTTTCCAGCACGTGGTCTGCAAGAGCTCAGTTTGTCTGATGTGTGTGTGTGTGGTGGCACCAAGGGGAGTCATCAGCTGAGCTAGTGGAGTAGCCAGTGCCAGCCGAGTTGGGTCAGAGGAAAAGTTTGGTGCCCTGGGAAGAGGCAGTAGTTGGATCCAGTGGTAGTTCATCTGCTGTGATTTGAAAGGGCAGAGCTGAGAGAGAAGACAGCTTTAATGCCTTGACTGTGTGTTTGCTCAATCTGATTCTGTTTGTACAGAAACTTGGGCACTTGCTTCAGGGCTTAAGAAAGTCTCACTGGGGAACTGTGGTCCACAGTGTCTTGCAGAATAAGCTAAAGGAGAAGAGTTATGCTATACTTTTGGTGGTAGAGCTTAATGAAGATATATGTATAACTTCAGTACAACTATCTAGCAATCATCAGTTGTGGTTTGCCTGTGAGACAGTTAAGATTGCTGGAGCAAAGCATGAAGCTAGCCTTTAAACTGCAGCAAGTGGATGCATTTTGATTTCCTGACATTTTCAGGTGTTTTTTATGGAGGGCCCAGTGAAGTGCCACGTGGCATAGAGGCCTGTAGCTACCCTAGGTAAGGGAAGGGAGAATTGTATTTGTTTTCTGCAAGCTTGATATAAAATGTAATATTATTTAAAATAAAAGTAAAATATGAAAATGGGTTTATAGTATCACAAATTATTGTCTTTGGGGTTTTTTTCAGGATAAGTGAAGAACTGCCAGAAGTTCCTGTACTTTACAGAGATGTCTCATCCCTTTTGCTTATCCAGATTTTAACCATGCCTCAACCATTGCACAAAGGTATGTTACAAAAATATGTATATTTAGATGCTTATGTATATGAGGCTGCATTCATGACGATTTCCACTGTAAATCATAGCTGGTCAACTGCGTATTCTAAAATAATGTTTCTGCCTTATCTACTGAAGGTGGCATTGAATGGAAGTTTCTGTTGTGGGTTGACAGGCTTATCTGTGTCCCCTGCCTTCTCCCCGTATCAGTCAGCCTATTCATTAAAGACATAAGAGCTGAGCAAAAGCTATGAAGTACTTTTACGGAAGGAAAAGTGTCCTTTGTTTGACCTTCATCTCTTTGCTTAGACGGGCAGCTCAATGGTTGAAGTTGAACCAAGTGCCTAAGGGTGAAAGACTGTAATTTAGTTTGAATTTCAGAGTTTAAATTACAGCAGCCTTACATAATGAGGTCAGATATACAGATGGTAATTGCTATAATGCAGCAACTTCAGTAGAGACAGCATGCAGCATAATTTGGAATAATATTAAATAGATACTTAAGAACTAAATTTTTCATTACTTAAAGCAAAGCTGGTTTAAACCTTAATTTCTTTTCTGTATGAAAGGAAAAGCTGAACCTGGTCCATCTTGTTAAGAAACAGTGTGTGCTCTAGAAGAATGGGTAGGTCAGACCCTCTGGGCTCTGGCTTTATTACTTATACCGATACCTTTCGATTAAAACAAGGACAAAAAAACCCCAAATATCTTTTTACTACTTTACATGAACAATGAACTGAGTATCTGCTTTGGGGTTTGTGTGGCAATTCTGATATCTACTGAGTTTTGCTAATTTGTGAATAGGTAAATACAAGGACTGTTCTGTTCTTGATGCGTACACCTAACTTACAAAGTATAGTAGAAACTCTGTTTTCCTCTTAAGAGATGTTGGTGTTTAATCCTCACTATTGAGTGTTCAAATTCAGCTCAAGTGACCCTGTGTGTATCTGTGAACATTTTGGGTTGTGCTTTTTCAAGTCAAGTTTATAGATTAAGTCTGTTCAATAAGTTACAAGAATATGAAAACACCAAAAGAATGAAATATATGTAAAAATATTTTTTTTTCTTTTTAACTACAGCTTAGCTTAGATTTTACTGGAAAGACTTAATACAAGCAGTAAATGAAAGTTTAATGAAACTAACACTTTCTGAAATACAGGGAGAAACTTGTAGTTTATGTTCAAGCATTGAAAAATCATATCTATGGATTTATACCTTACCCTAGGAAAGACAACATTCAATTAATAGTAAGGCATCCTGTGGCAAATTCTGTAAAGTACCGCACATCAGCAGCATGTTTTGCCATTGTTCTTAGGTTCGGTGGATGTTGCAGTTGAAAGGGAAATGGCAAGTGGCAGGCTTCTGTAGCTGTTTCTTCAAATAACTGTTCAAGCTTTAGATCAAGAAGAATGTTTTCAAAGGTTATTTGAATACAGTTGCCTTTCTGAATTCACTAAAAGGTCCGAGTTCCTTGATTTTGCATTTGGTTTGCTTTGTGGATTCTTTCTGCAGTGGTTGCCTGTCAGCATGTATATCTGATTTGATACTGAAACTATAAGATGCATGTTGACAGTACTACACTTATTCATCTGTACATTTCTTGCACTAATGTTAAAATTAGAGTTCTAGAAGTGTTTCCTATAAAAACCTTACTTTTAAAGGGGTTTATTTAATGCATATAATGGGATGAGATGCTGTGAAGTAATTTGGTTCAAAAATTTTGCTTTAAGAAGTTCTAAATCAAGGAACATAAAAGTGTTTCTCAGTACTATTCAAAAATAAATACAAAAATGCTGCATTAACCTCTGTTCTGTTTCTAATGGTCTAGTCATAATAATACTACTTTTAGGCTGTCAGAACATTAGATTAGGGTTTTTATGTACAAACACAGAAGTTCTGACTGCATTTTAGTGCAGGACATTGCACAGTAGGTTATTCCACGGCATAGAAATATGCTAGCAACCTTCAGAATTATCAAATTGGAATGATGATGTAGCAAAAGCACAGCCTGAAGCAAGGGGGCAGCAGGAAGACACCACACATTCCCCCACGCGCATTGCAGAAAGGCAAATAAAATTGCTCTTTGCAGTAGACAAGAATATAAGAGCTCTCTAGTGTTATGGATACCTACAGCTGTCAGATGGTTTGCATTTTACAAATAAGGGATAGCACATATTAATGAAATTATTGTTGATCCACTGGTGGTTTTGGTATGTCTCCCATAAGATAATTTTGTGACTGTAAAATACTTGTTTCAAAAGCCATGGCACTTACTACACAGCATAAGAAGTTTGTGCAGAAGTCAGGACTTAAGCGTGATCCAGATGTGGAAGTGTGTGTATTTTGTCCTGTTCTGGATTCCCAAAACCTGAAAGCCATCATCATTTATGATCACATACATATAAGTAAACACAAGAACATGAATTTATTTTTAAAAATGGTTGGTATTACATGATCTTTAAGGTCCTTTCCCACCCAAACCACTCTATGATTCTGTATAGTATTTCTGGCAAATTGAACAATTAGTATTAAGGCAGGGATAGGGACAAGGAGAAATTATAGTTAACAAAACCCAGGTTTTAAAAAATGGCCTATTTCCATAAGGTGCTAAGACACTCAGTGTTGAGCCCTGTGTAATCACCACAGCAGAACAGGAGGAGAGCTAGAAGACAGAGTGGGCTATGGCAGATTGGTGACTGTTGACCAGTGACTAGTTTTGCTGCTGTAAGCACCGTGGTTTTCATTCATGCTTTCACAGTGTAAAATTGGTCTCTATCACTTGTACCTGCTGTTGATTGAGATAGAGCTCAGTACTTGAGTTCAAGTCTAGCTACAATTATAGACTGTAGCTTAGGCTGAAGAGGCAATTTTTGCAATTCCATGAGTGCGTGTCCTTTAATCTTGTAGATCTCGGTCCCAGAAAACTTACTGAAAGCTTGCCCACTGCTATTCCTCAGGAGGAGGGTTCAGCAAAAAAGTAGGGCCTAGAGATTTAATGGGATCTGATGAATTCTCCTGAGGAAATGTGGAGAGGAAAAATCACTGTAATTCTACCTGCTCTAGAATGGGGCAGGTGAAGTATAGCAGCATTTGTCGTCATGTTTAACATAAGCTCCTTAGGAAGATAATACAGAAAAAAAGTGCACTATTAATTACATAGTTACAAATGATCGTTTAGGTGCTTAAATTGTGCTGCTTGTACATACTCAGTGACATTAAAAAGTTTCGGTAGCCATTTCTGTGTTGATTTGTAAACATTTTTTATCTAAAAAAGCAATTGTTATTTCACAGATTTAATTATGTCCTGGCTGGGTTTGTTTTAGAATCCAGTAGTGGGGGGTTGATATTAGATACAAGAAAGTAGAGGCAAGCAGTTTCATCTCCCTTACCTCCTTTTAATTTTCATCTACAAAGCTTGTTTTAAATCCTTTGGGAAGAAAGAAGAATGTAACCTAATTTTTGTGAGGCACTTATGTAAATAAAACTGTTTTGCTTGACTTCAGAGCCTGAGAGGACTTTTTAAAACCCTCCTTCTTTTGTAAATTGTTTCAGATACTATATTATAGTTATGTTTGTGCTTAAGGGGTGGTGTAAATGATGATAGAAGTTCTTTGATCTGCCTAGATTTAAAAGAAAAAAAGCAACACAGATTATTTGGGATGGGAAATAGAAGCTAAAGTAAAAAGAAAAAAAGGATTGGTATTAAAAAAAGGGAAACAAAATAAAAAGAGAGAAAAGGATATGGTATAGTCTCATTTCAGAGAATGATCACATTCACCTTTTTTCCTGTTCCAATTCTCGGAAGCCTTACTTTGCCTCTGCTAGTTTCCCCCAAAAACATTTCAAAGCTCTTCTCCTGCAGTCTGTATGTAGGCGATAATAATCCTTTAAATATACAAAAAATTGCAAGCATTAAACATCTTTCAAAAGAAGGTAAGTTCTAAAATGACAGGTTTTAGTCCTCCTCCTATATTCAAGTGAGGTCCACTACATAGGTACTCGCTAAAGAGTGATTTTCAGTATTACATAGCTGGATTCATATCTGGAAGTGAAGGGGTAGAAACTGAAGTATGCTTAATGTCCCTGCAGTGATTTTTTAGGAACTTTAATTTTCCAGTATTTGTATGAGTGTAACTTAGCCCAGATGGTTTAATCATTGCCAGAAAAGACGGTAGGATATGTATTTGCTTACATCTACAGCACCCAATTAGTTGTAGCTGTCAGTAACCAGTAGCTTCATCTGATGTAACATTTGGACAAAATAGAATTTGTAATATCACCAGGTCCCTAGGAGGAAATCACTGCTGATCAGGACTAGGATGAACATACGGAGCAATGAAAAATTACTTGCCCTATACTTGTTCCATTCACTATGGCTGCCAAGTCATTTCTGAAAGCCAAGAAATACATTTATGTTCGTTTGTATGTTTTGGGGTTTTGTACTTTTTGTATCGCGCTTGCTTTTCATTTGAGAAGAATCATTTCAATAACTAGAGATTCTGTAATCAGTGTATTTGCTAAAAATACCAAGTGTTTAAAAATTACTTTCTTTGTTTTACAGAACACTTCACCTGCATTGTAAAAGTACTGTTCACTTTATTGTATACTCAAGCCTTGGCAGCACTTTCTGTTAAATGCAGTGCTGAAGATAGGATGGCATGGAAACAGTCAGGAGCTCTCAAAAAGGTTAGTTAATTTATTAAAACATTTATGAAACCTTGCTTATGGATTTCTGGTGGGAATGCAACAGGTTCTTCTGCTTTGCATGTAGTAGTAATTTGCTTCTGCTTCACAAAAATCCAGTATCTTGTTTCTGTGTGTGTGTTTTTAGGTTTTGATATGTGACGAGACTTAAAAGCTTCACAATGAATGTCTAGTTCCAGAACTCAGCTTCAGGCTTGAGGCTGTATCTCTATAGTTTCAGTCTTGAGTTTGTTGCAATGGTATCGAATAAATGCAGCTTTCCCTCCTGCCAAATTGAAGCCTTCCTAGACAAACTGTGGTTTTATCTGATGTGTTCCTTTACAGGGAAAGCAGGCAAACTTGTTAGTGTGGGGAAAAAACCTCTTGTCTCTTTCTTATTTATTCATGCTGTTTGTGGCTGGCCATATAAATTTCTCTCAGTATGTGGTTTAGAGTGCTCATGTGGTGAAGAGGCAGAGAAGGAAATTTGTAGATTAGGCAGGCAGATATCTCGATATCATTTCACTGCCTTTTAGTATTATTTACAAGGAAGGCGAAGGCACATCTTGCTATTCCACTTCAGCTGACTGAGTGCCAGTTCCCACCAAAAGACACGGTTCCCTGCACTGGCGTTCATTTAATCCTTCCGTTAGTTTTCTGCTGTGTGGACTGATTCCCCAGAAAGTCAGAAGAATGCCAATGCCAGACTTAAGGGAAAGGATGGAAGTGTTGGGGCCAGGAGGAAGAATATGCTTTCAGACAACAGCTGGGCCTTAGATTGTGTTGGCTGTAACATGAAATACATGCTGGGAAGCATAACCTTCTTTTCACATAGAAGTTAGATTTGTGATTCTGGTCAGCCACAACTTCAAGGTATTAAGGACAAATTATCTGCTACCATGCAAGGTTTGTTTTCTGGGCTTGCATTAATCCTTTGAGATCACTGGGCAGTGCTGCATTTTGTTAGCTCCCTCTCCATTCTCTTCTTTGAATATATTTTCTTAGAATTTCAGGAACATTTCCTTGAGATTCTTGCTGGTGAGGGGGTGTTCAATTTTTCTCTTTACATAAATGTTTCCCAAGTGATAATTTTGCAGTTTGAAATTTGTGGTCTAAATGGATTAAATTGTTAGCAGCTTATATTCTTTCATAGTCCATATGATAAGCACGAACTGCATTTTTTGTTGTAGCAGAGGTTGGAGTTTATCTGAACATATATTTACAGTGCTTAATTTTTTGTCTACAGTGACAGGTTTTACTGTATGAAAATACACTTAGGGTGCCTGGTAGGTGGGCTTGCTACCTATTAGTTCTAAGAACTTCTCTTATAGAAGCATGTGAAAGCATTTGCTTCACATAAAGAGCTTTGTACTTGAGGCTTGCAAATTATGATAATGGCTCAGATAATGGATTTCTGAAGTAACCATCTGTCTTGATACCAAAGAGTCCATTTTAGTGGAACTGTCACTAGTGTGCTTATCTTTGGATGAAAAGGCTGAGTGGGAAATAGCACATTAAACCAACAGTATGTTGTTGTGAATGGATGCTGTGGTTCAGTGTAATTCAAATAACACAACAGAATAACTTCTGTCAGTGATCATCTGCCCCAAGTGCAGAGGCTTTGCAGAAGTCCCACATGCAAGTTTGCCTTTCACCAGTTGTCTTTAGAACTTCCTGCTCCTCCTCCTGCATAATGTTGCTGCCTTGACCTATGTGTTTGCAAGTGGCCTCTGAGCACAGAGGACTGGCAGCAGTAATTGCATAATTCCCTGTCCCTCTCTCCCAGCGCTTTGGCACCCCTTTTCTTCTTGAGCCTGGACATAGGCCTCAGATGAATTCTTTCTCTTTGCATGTCATGAGGGAAGAGGGTTTTTAGTTTAGGAATTCAAGTTCTTTAAAGTTTCTTGAGACCTAAATGATTTATAATGTATGGTTCAGGCTGGCATTTTCTTATGTGCTTGATAATACTGACATTTTGATCCCAGGATGTCTGCATCTTACTTAGCTTCTTAAAGTCTGTGGATAATACTAAGAGACTCTATTTCAGTTTGGTATTCCGGACATTAAAACACGAACTGAAGTCTTGTCCTTATATTCACAACAAATGATCAAACAACTATAGAAGTTTAATTTCTCAGTAGGGCTGCGAGGTGGATGTTCTACTTTTGATTCCCAACTTCACACTCGCTATCTTTGCAAGAAGATTTATGGTGTCATAAGAAGTACACTGTAAATGCCCATAGGGTAAACTTCCAGGAATAATGTAGATAAAAGGTTTGTCCTAATTGCTAATTTCAATATATGTTGCCTTCTGGCTCTTGGACTATGAGCATGAGCAGTGAATCTGCCTTCCCAGTGCTGAAAGGTGAAGACCCCATCTAAATTCAGCAACTTTAATTGCTGTCAAAATGCACTAAAGAAACCAACTGATGAGTTATGTACATTGTTGCGTACTGAAGTCTTTATAGGCCTAATCGCACCTAGCTGCTTTGGAATTGTTCTAAAGAAGCCCAGTAATGCTCCTCTCCATTATTGTTTTTTGTGTTCATGATACACTAACAGAGCTCAAAATTCACATCCAATCATGTTATTCCTGGGTAGGATTTATTATGACTTGGAACAAAAATGTTTATGTGAATACTGCTTTCTGTTTCTGATGGCTTTCTATAATCTTTGCCTTTAAATGTAAATGTTGTGGCACAGAGCTTAGTGGCTATTTATTCTTTCAACTAAATATTTCTTTCCATCTGCAGTAGATATTGTTCATTCCAAACATAACTTTCCATTTTATGATAGACTCATTTCAACTTAAAATACATAGGAAGAGTTTTGGAACTCATTCTGGTTGGTACATTTTAGAAAATGACTCCTTTTTTTAATTAGTTGTGTTAGAATTCAAATTCTGTCAAAACGTGATGTATCCATGAAGTGATTCTTCCTAAAAGTATGCATTTTTATACTCACAGAAAAAACCAATGCAAATGCAACATTATAAAAGTGTCTTCGTGTAACACTCAGTTTAGAACACATGTAATTGAAGTAGCAGTTCCCATTTCACACTGTGACGTGAATGCAGACCCTTTAGTAGAATTTATTTTTTTTTCTAAAAGCAGTATGTGTCTTTGTAGGTCAAAATCCGTGTGCTGAACAAAAGGAAATGTCCTTCAGTGCTGCTACTTTTACCAGGAGCCTTTTCTCCTTTTCATGACCAATGCATTTTGGGTTTCTTTCCTTCTTATTTGCAGAATACATCCAGTGGAGAAAAATCTTGGGAAGTGTTGCTGGGTCATGTGATCAGTGAGCTGTCTAAGGGGAAGATGTATGAAGAAGGAGAGACTGAAGAATTAACAGTGGTATTGGCAAATCTCTTGAGGAGTTATCCAGCATGACCCCTTTCTGTCTCTTAAATAAGTTTTTCAGCTTAGTTGTTAAAATGATTTTTCTCTGATCTTGCTAAATACTGCAGTACAACTCCTCATTTTCCAGATCAAAGCACAAAATCCTTTGGGACAGTTTGCCTGTGCAAATCTTTCTTTTACTAATATCATATGTGACCCGTGCTGGGAAATTTATTGACAAATACTTCTTTATAATTGTGGGTTTTAATCATATGTATGAAAGACCTTTCAGAAACTTGGAAAACTGAATATTTAAGTAGGGAAAACCATTTGTCAAGGGGGAAAAAACCCCACAGTTATTTCTTATTATTAGTGAAATGCTGGCCTTTGGAATGTGTGTTTAATGCAGTAGTTTATATAGTATTGGTAAAAACCATTTGTTTCATATTGGAGTTTCTTACATGGCAGACAACTTATCTGGGGCAGAATTCGGTAATTGCTTCCTTCCTCTACAGGTAAATCCTGATTCTGTAGAGTGCTATCTGCAGCAGTTCTGCCTGCCTTTCCTCAGGATCACGAGCCTTCTTCAACACCATCTTTTTGGAGGGGATTTACCTAGTTGCCAGGTACAGATTGAGAGGGGCACACTCAGATGTTTCCATTTAAAAGCTAGAGATCAAAACTTAGACTTCTAAGGCATCTTTTTCATAGTATATATTTTCTATCCTAAGATTATTTTTTAAAATCCTTTAATAGCATTGCTCTGCAGCATTTTTTGTTTTCTATAAATTTGTTTTCAAGGCAGTTTCCTTGATTCCTGATATTCTTAAAATTCAGTCAATAGATGATTATTTATAAGGTTGTAAATGCCTGTCTTATAACGTGCCAGCCTACTTCTAAAACATGTCCAGCATTTGCAGAGATGGTATAATTTTCACACAGACTGGCATTCAGCCCTGCTTTTGCTTAGTGCCTGTTAATGTTTGGACTTTATTCTCAGAGATGTTGCATCCGCAGACAATTATGTTTAAGTTCCATGGCTGATTTAAGTACAGTTTGCTGCCGGTCAGCTCCCTCATTTCCTTGCTTCAAAATCATCTCATCTCTAAAACCAGCTACAAGCCACTTGGGGATGATAAACAGGAAGAAAATGATTCGGGAGTTTCGAGTTTTCTTTTTTGTTTGTGTTTTTTGGATTTGTGTGTTTGTGTGGGTTTTGGTTGGGGTTTTGCGAGGTTTTAGGGTTTTTTCATGGACTAGTTTTCCTGTATTTTGAAAATTCAGTTTAAGGTAATCTGGAAAAAATTGAAGGTTTTCTGTGTCTCTAAACATGATTATTAGCTTCATTGTACCAGAACGTCTTCAGTTTTGTAATTGGAATAGGTACATTTTTAATAAACCATTTGAACATTCAGAGCTTATGTATTAATCTAAGTCTCTCTAATTTCATACCCAAAAGGAAGATGAAGAATTCACAGTTCTCGCAAGCTGCCTGGGTCTGTTGCCATCTTTTCAGTCGGCTCATCAGTTCACCAGTGCCTCTTGTCTTGATTGGCCAGTGCCAGCGTTTGACATGATATCACAGTGGTGCTCAGAATTGGCTTCATTTGGAGACAGACATCCAGATCAAGTAAAGGCATGTAACAAAATTACTTCTTCCAAAATAGTCCTGATGTGGAAGCAGCTCTTTGTTGCTTGATTCACTATGCACATATACTACTGTTCGGGATATGGATCTGAGAACCTGACTTGTAAATGAGAGAGAAATTGTAATCAGAAATATTAGTTAGTGGATGTGTGATGGATTGGTTATAGACAGGAATAAGAAAACCTGTCCTTTTTTTATTGATTACTGGAGACAGAAAATAGAAATACTATTTGTAGATGATACTAAGTGTACCGATGTCTTCTGCACCTGAAGCCTGTAAAAGGCATGTAACTGAAACTTTGACTTTTAAGAAAATGGGTACCAGAAGCTTTTTCTTGCCTGTAAGATGTTACTGATATTTTTTGAGCATCTTCAGTTGCAATACTGAAAAAGATCAAAAAATAAAAGCATTTTTAATAGTCAACTGTAAAAGATTGTACATCTTCTATGAAAGGTAAAGAAACAGTGCAAAGACTTGAATGAGTATGATTGGAATATCAGTTGTGAAATGGAAATGTTTCAACATTACTGCATGGTTTTTATGAAGAAGCTACCTCTCAACAATACGAGTCCCCTTCTCCTAAGTTTATGGTGTTAGAGGCAAGCCAGATGCATTCTTTACTTTGCAAAATTACCTGCATCTGCTTTCTCATGCTTGCAGGCATGAGTTAGGCTATTGTGAATGAAAATTTGAATACTCAGATTAATCTCAAATATGGTTGCTGACAATCTGATAGGCATTTGAAGGAGACTGCAGTGAAACTGATAGCAGTCTTTTCGTGATTGAAAAGGAACCAGCTATACGTTAGGTTCTGAGGTCTACTTAAAAAATTTCACATTTAGAAACATCCTTGGGAAAAGGCTGCTGTGCATTTCACACCCCTTGCAACAGATGAAATGTTACCACAGCTGGGGAGGGTGTTCGGCCAAATGACTTTTGACTTATAAATGCAGGAGTGAGAGATTTTTAAACTGCAGGCTTCTTTTCTTAGAAAATACCAGGGCATGAGTGAATGTTCAGAACTAATAAATTGTTCTTATATTATTTGTAGGCTTTGCTTATCCAGGAACCTAAGTGGGACTTGCCACGCCTCCTTCAGTTGCCTGAGAATTATAATACCATTTTCCAGTATTATCACAGAAAGACTTGTACTGTTTGTACCAAGGTTCCTAAAGATCCTGCTGTTTGTCTAGTTTGTGGTACTTTTGTATGCCTGAAAGGACTGTGCTGCAAACAACAGAGTTACTGTGAATGTGTTCTGGTAAGAGAGAGATAATTCACATTCTGTAATTGATTCTCACTCTCTTGGATAATTTTTAACTCCATTGCTCAGTTTTGATGTTTTTTTTCCAAAATGTGCTTACATGATCATTGAATAGTTTGGGGCTGGAAGGGGCCTCTAAAGGTCATCTAGTCCAACCCCAGTAATAACGTTTAGTGCTTATTTCTGGTAGATAGACTTACACTGGATTCTAAAGAGTAATTTTATTCACATTTTTAAGCCCACGGCCTATTTGAGAAATTCTTGCAAAGCCATTGTGTGTAAAGTTGACACATGGTTTTGGTTCATTACCAGTGGAATTTTGCCTGCATTCTGATTCCTTATTATTATAATTTTCCTGTTCTGTTTCCTTGCTTTCTGTGTGCACAAGAATATCAATGTATGGTTTGCTGGGTTTTTTCTTTTTTTCCTTTTATAGAATACTTTCTGATATACCTGACCATCTACTAGTGACCTACAGACTATAACTAGATAAAGAGCATTTTAAAGCTTTGACTTTAATTCAGCAGCAAAGTTTTCTAGGTAGTGTATCCATAAATTCTTTCAGGAACCTGAGTTGCTCAGCATAGAATCCTAGAATAGTTAGGGTTGGAAAGGACCTTAAGATCATCTAGTTCAAACCCCCATGCTGGCGGCAGGGACACCTCACACTAAACCATGCCATCCAAGGCTCTGTCCAACCCTGGCCTTGAACTCTGCCAGCAATGGAGCATTCACAACTTCCCTGGGCAACCCATTCCAGTGCCTCATCACCCTTACAGTAAAGAATTTCTTCCTCATATCCAATCTAAACTTCCCCTGTTTAAGCTTGAACCCGTTTCCCCTTGTCCTGTCACCACAGTCCCTAATGAAGAGTCCCTCCCCAGAATCCCTATAGGCCTCCTTCAGATATTGCAAGGCTGCTCTGAGGTCTCCATGCAGCCTTCTGTTCTCCAGGCTGAACAGACCCAACTTCCTCAGCCTGTCTTCACACGGGAGGTGCTCCAGTCCCCTGATCATCCTTGTGGCCCTCCTCTGGACTTGTTCCAACAGTTCCATGTCCTTTTTATGTTGAGGACACCAGAACTGCACACAGTCATCCAAGTGAGGTCTCACAAGGGCAGAGTAGAGGGGCAGGATAACCTCCCTAACCTGCTGGTCACACTCCTTTTGATGCAGCCCAGGATACAGTTGGCTTTCTGGGCTGTGAGCACACACTGCAGCCGGCTCATGTTCATTTTCTCATCGGCCAACACCCCTAAGTCCTTCTCCTTAGGGCTGCTCTGAATCTCTTCTCTGGCTGACCTGTAGCTGTGCCTGGGTTTGCTCTGACCCAGGTGTAGGACCTTGCACTTGGCATGGTTAAACTTCATCAGGTTGGCATCAGCCCGCCTCACAAGCGTGTCAAGATCCCTCTAGATGGCATTCCTTCCCTCCAGCATATCAACCGAACCACACAGTTTGGTGTTATTGGCAAACTTGCTGAGGGCGCACTCCTTCCCACTGTCCATGTCACCAACAAAGAAGTTGAACAAGAGCGGTCCCAACACTGATCCCTCAGGAACACCACTCGTTACTGGTCTCCAGCTGGACATTGAGCCATTGAGCACAACTCTTTGTGTGTGGCCATCCAGCCAGTTCTTTATCCACCGAGCGGTCCACCTATCAAATTGATGTCTCTCCGACTTCAAAATGTCATGTGCAAAATGCTTGACACTGTCTCACAAGTCCAGGTAGATGACATCAACTGCTCTACCCCTGTCCATCAGTTCCATAGCCCCATCATAGAAGGCCACCAGATTGGTCAGGCAGGATTTCCCCTTAGTGAAGCCATGCTGGCTGTCACCAAGCACCTTGTTGTTTTTCATGTGCCTCAGCATGCCTTCCGGGAGAATCCGCTCCAAGATTTTGCCAGGCACAGAGGTGAGGCTGACTGCTCTGTAGTCCCCCGGCTCATCCATTTTCCCCTTCTTGAAAATGGCGGGTTTATTTCCCTTTTTCCAGTCATCGGGAACTTCACCTGACTGCCATGATTTTTCAAAGATGATGGACAGTGGCTTAGCAACTTCATTTGCCAGCTCCTTCAGTTCAGGTTCCTAAGATGGTCTCAAACCAGATCCTCTACTACAGTGGGCCCAGTGTCTTCATTCTCACAGTCCCTGTGTCTGCCTTCCGTAACTTGGGTGGTGTGGTCAGAGCATTTGCCGGTGAAGACTGAGGCAAAGAAGTCATTAAGAACCTCAGCCTTCTCCAAATCCAGGGTAGCCAGTTCTGATACCCTTTGGAGAGGGCCCATGTTGTCCCTAGCCTGTCTTTTATTTGCAATGTACCTATAGAATCCCTTCCTGTTATCTTTCACATCCCTAGCCAAGTTTAATTCTAAGTGGGCCTTAGCTTTCCTAACCTGGTCCCTAGCTTCCCAGACACATCCCTGTATTCTTCCCATGCTGCCTGTCCTAGCTTCCGCCTTTTATAAGCCTCTTTTTTTTCCTTTGAGTTTTCCTCAGCAGCTCCTTATCCATCCAAGGAGGTCTCCTGGCCCTCCTGCAGCACTTCCTTCTAGTAGGGATGTATTGTTCCTGAGCTTGCAGCAGGTGATCCTTGAATATCAACCAACAGCCTTGGGCCCCCCTGCCCTCTAGGGTTATATCTCATCTAGTTTTGTTTTCCTGTCTATGGTAAAGGTTTGCTTTAATAGCTGTTCTGTTTCCTACCATAGGACAATTAGTAAAAGGCTGGAAGTACTTGGGCTTTGCAAAACTGAGGGGATTTCCCTCCCCCCATGCAGCATAAAATCAAAAGAAATTTCAGAGGGATCTTGGATCCTGTTTAATATTGTTCGAACTCACCTTTCTCTCATGCTGCTAATATGGACAAGATTTTAAATAGAATTAACAGCTGTATTTAAGGTGTCAAGCCTCTTGAAAACAGAAAGCTATAAAACCAGGAATTAAAAATCTATGTAATTAAATTTCATTATAGGTTATGGGATTATAGCCTCTAATTGTAATAAAATTATATAGGAAGAGCATGTTTTTAATTGCAAAAATGAATTTGTTAATACAGAGCATGCTGTTCATAGAGAGGGGCGACACTGAAGTTTAAGCAAAATTATTAAACGAATTTTTTTTACTAGACTTGTAGAGCCATAGACCAGGTCTGGGAGCATGGACAGAGAAAGCAAATGCTTAGTAATACAGACTGTTGTAAAAGAGGTAATATGAAGTTTTTCTGATTAGTCTCTCTTTATTCTTGCCATCTATGAAAAATATTTGGCCATGCCACACAGTTTGTTACTGCAACAACAAATCCAAAATACCATAGAGAATGGTTTTTCTCATTTTTGTTAGGTAATTTTGGTTTTGCGTGATAACAAATATCCTCCCTTTTTGAGCAGGGAACCATTTTGTTGTCATGGCAGCACAAGACGTGGAATTTTAGTTTAGCTGGAGAATTCTGGGCAGGCTAACCTTTTCAAACTTCCTTATTAAATAACGCGTGTATGTTATTTCAAGCAAAACTAATTACTATTTTGACAGGCACTAACAGAATCTTCGCACTCTTACCTTTTTGAACCATATTATTACAGCATTCTCAAAACTGTGGAGCTGGGACAGGAATATTTCTTTTGATTAATGCATCTGTAATCATCATCATACGTGGTCATCGTTTCTGCCTTTGGGGTTCTGTTTATCTAGATGCACATGGTGAAGAAGACAGAGATCTTAGGTAATGTTTTCATTACAAGTGTGTTTCATTGTTGCTCCTCTGTATAGATCAATTTTTATGTTATGTTATAACAGATTATAAGAACTAATAACTACCTTCCTTGAGTGGAAAATCCCCATTTACTGCAAGTTGAACTGACTCTTTGTTATTGTTTTTGCTCAAAGGTGGTGTAATCATGATCATTGACAGATGATTCCTATTGACAGATTCCTATGTTGCCATTCCCGATAACAGTCAATTCTTAGTGTTGCATTGGTAAACACCTTTTCTCCCAAAGTTGTTGTTTGCTCTTAGTCAAACGATGCAGTTGAATTCTAGTATAGGGAAGGAGTGCAACTTCGAAGCTACACAAGCCTGAGAGAACAAGAGATGCTTTCAGGTTTCTACTATCCAGGAGGGAGAAAGGGGATGCCCAACAGTTGTCCTTTTAAAAGCAAAAGCAAAAAGCTCCTCACCAGTAAAAATGCAGGCTTCCCCTGGGAAAAAAGTCATAGAGTATCATGTGTTGATTATATAATGAAGTTTTACACTTACTTGGCCTATTAACTATTTGTATTTCTTTTTTTATTCTTTTCCTACAGGCGTGGTAAACCTCTCTACATATGCAAGGAAAGATACAAAGTGCTTGAGCAGCAGTGGGTGTCTCACACTTTTGATCATATTAATAAAAGATGGGGGCCACACTATAATGGCTTGTAAATCATCATTTACATGCCAGTTCATTGCTGTCACCATGAACAAACGCATCGACTGACAATAGCTTTAATTGAATGGGAGTTTAGCTCTTTGCCTCGGGGTAAAGTGGGGTCCGGGCATAAAAGGGAAGTGGAATTTTGTCAACATGTGAAATTTTAGCAAAATTAGCTGCTGTTGCTACTAAATAATGATATGATAATTTGAAATTAAACCCTCAGAATGGTGTGAGCAATCTGCACTCAGTAGTCCATTTTTCTTCTTTTTTAAAAGCCCATTATTGTTAAGAAGCACAAATTTTGCTTACAGTTGTTCAGAGGCTCCAGGGATAGCTGTCAAGTTTTTATTTTTCTCTGCATGGAGTTGAGTTTTTAGCAATTTCTGCTGCAACCGTGTATATGTCTACTACATCTACTAAATATGTTGGATAAAATTTCTTGGCCTTTTTTGTGTTGGTTTTGAGGTTTTGCTTGATAACGCGTTTGTAATTACGGTTTGTAAAAGAGTTGTGAGACTGCATGATTACAATTGGTCTGGAAGTTTAATTAAGTATTTCACTTATCGTGAGAGGTCTATTGAAATATTTCAGGCATTACTGAAAGCTTATGCATTCTCAGGAATTCCTTTTTTTTTTTTTTTTCTCCATAAATAAGTGAAATAGCTGTAAATGAGGTATCTGTTGCTCTTAATGTAATCCAGAACGCATATTCTTTTCCAGCAAAGAGATTTTTTCCATATAAATTGAATAAACTGTTAGTGATAACACATACAGAAATTGCTGTATATAGAGAATTTGTATGGCGCCCAATATAGCAGATCCCAGTTACAAGCCTAACCACCATAAGCCTGCCTGTCATTTCAAACCCAGATGTATGTTTCAGAATGATTGGATTGGAAATGTGCAGGCTATTCTGCAAATGAAACATAATTTTGCATCTTTCTGTCCTTTCAGGAGGTTCTATATTGTATTTGTTTAGAGTAATCACTGTTCTTTCTGCTTGGTTTCCTAAAAGGGAAAGAAAAAAAACCAAATCAACAGAGATAGCCTAGATGAACAACCAATGCATGTGCAGCTTCACTGGATGAATGCCAAAACAGTTCATGCTTAGAGGTCTAAAAAAAATCATGAGAACAGGCATGACTGGGCTAAACCCCACCGTGTAAGTAGGTAGGAAAGATTATAGTTAAATTCTGGTATGTAATATATTGCTACTAATGTTTTTCACAAGCGTTGGACATTTGTTGGCTATTTCATACAGTACTACCAAGCAGTCCTAGTCCTGGTAGTTTTGACTTTCATAGCTTGCGTGTAAGATAAAATTTATATGTGTAAAATAAACCATCTTATGATAAAACCGCATATACAATGAAAACAGTTCCCCAGTGGAAGTCCTTATCTAGTGTAAAGTGTGTAGGGGAAATAAAATGACTGTATAGCAATCAAGGAGAATGGACAGAAGGAAAAGTAAGTAAATACAATGAGTTTTTCTGGATACTTGCAATTCAAAAAACAACAATAAAGGATGCTGGGTTTTATACATACATATAAATATATATATTTCAAAAGTATTACAGTACTTCCTGTAAGAGTAGAATTATTCTGTTTCACCAACTAAACGGCTATGTCTTTTCCAAAATATTCCTTTTTTGATACTGTATTATAAGTTCTGCCTGTAATATTTTTGCATTGCTCATTATGAATATCAGGCCATTTTGTAAGTGTGGTTAAAGAGCAAAAAGAATCTTTACATCTCCAGCGTAACATTATTACAGGGCTCAAGAACTTGAGAAATCTGTAGTTTGAAGCTCCAATGCTATATTTACAAGAGATAATATACCCAGAATTTGATTACTGTGTTTTATTTAAAATGGAATGTTCTCTGGTTGTGCATATGGATGTGAAGTAAAACTATTAGCCTTAACTTTAACATTTGGGTATTTCATAGTGTTTATTTTAGTACTGGTGAATTAGTCACCAGTCAACTTAAAGATGACAACAACAAAATCACTTGGTGGAAAAATTCTACTTGAATATCCTTGCATGCTGCTAAACAAGAATTTTTATTTCCCCCATAACTTTTTTAATCCTACTTTATTAAGCTAACCTTGAAAAATAACAGGTCCAAACTAGAGGGGTGTGTACGTGTATTACTCAAATGTTCTGGTGTGATATCTTGTATGAATGACCATTTAAGTACAGTACATTACTGTAGAATCTAAATCTTTATAACACATCAGAAGAGTATAAAATTAGGAATACAGTAATCGGCAATTGTAAGATATGTTAATAAAAGTCTACTGTCAATCTGAGTGTTTGCAAAATTTTTTTCTCTACCTACCACAGTCATCCCAAATGTGATTGTTACTCAGTTTACTCAATAGTCAGGCAGTTATTTAAATGTCAGAAGCTTCTGCATGCAAAGTACTTTGCATAGAGAGGAATCTGGTATGTTTTCTTTTTGTTACTTATACACAGTCATGTATTTTGTATTGGTAATTTGGACTATTTTATTTTTCTCAACTATACCACTTAAAGTTGTGCTTAATTTTATGCTAGCTCTTGCAGTATTGCTGCTCTGAACTGCCGAAAATAAAATGCTGACTTGAGAGACTGTACTGCTGGGAAAACCATGCTTGATCTTCTCTTCTGTCAGTCTGTTTCTGCAGTCAACTATTACTTAAAGTTCATGAATGTATATATTTATGTATTAAATGTCTCTTTTTTTTCTGACCTTTGAGAAACATGGTGAAACAGTCTTGTTTTGACCTTGACCTTTGGATAATAGCACTTTTTCTTAGTGGCAGCCTGAGTTTTTCAGTGACTACTTGCATCGCCTCTGCACTGGGAATCTTGCATAACTCACAGCATTTCACAGCAAAGCGCATTTTTCCTTTAAAAAGAGAATCTTTTTCTACAGCATGCAGTAGATGTTATTCTTTACTTCAGACTCCCATACAATCAATGGGAGCTGTGAGTATAGCTGCCAGAGGAGACAGTGCGGTTTGTGCTGATCTTCATATGATTTAGATCCAATTTTCATCTAACCCAGATTCTGCAGAACTGTTTTTTAGTTTTTTTTTCTCAGAGGTGGGGGTAATGATGAACGTAGATAAGATTGATAGGACAAGGGGGAATGATCTTTTAACTGAAAGAAGGGAGATTTAGATTAGATACAAAGAAGAAATTCTTCACCGTGAGGGTGGTGGGGCACTGGCATGGGGTGTCCAGAGAAGCTGTGGCTGCCCCATCCCAGGCAGTGTGCAAGGCCAGGTTGGGTGGGCCTTTGAGCAACCTGGTCTAGTGGAAGGTTTGCCTGCCTTTGGCAGGCGGGTTGGAACTGGATGAGCTTTAAGGTCCCTTCCAAACCATTCGATGATTTAATGAAATGATGATGTTTGCAAAGTGAGCAAGCCACTGGGATGAGCTGACCCATTGTATGGAGGTTACAGCTTTCAAGTGTCAACTGCAGGATACGAGGGTGTGCATGTGATCTTAGGGTACTGGCCGTATGTGACAATGTTTGCTGGGTGGATTGCTCACTGCAGTCAGTGAGATCCATACTGCTCTGGAGGCCACGCTGCATGAATACCTGCTTTCGGGAGGACAGTGCCCAAGCACTTGCTCTCATGTTTTCTCAGGTGGGCAGTTGTTTGCCTGGAAGTGCTCTTACACTGGGAAGAGCCCAGCTGCTGTGGATTCAGCCTTGTGATTTGCCCTGCCTCTTGTGCCACTGTGGCACCCTGTCACCATGGTGGTGATTGTACTAGGCTGGACTATCTGTTAATTCCTGGATCTGGATGTCCTTAAGTAGGACAAGCATATTCTTAGTGAAGTCAAACACTTCATGAATTCTTAGCTGTATAAATGGCCAGGGTGTTTTAATAAATTAAAAAAATGAAGTTAATTGGTAGATTTTTATTTTTTTTATTCACTGTGTAATTTTTACTTTCTTACCTGTAGTACTGTTCAAGAAATTTAGTACCACATGCTTCAAATACTGCGTTTCTTTGAAATACTACTGAGAAAGCAAAATTGAATCTTGTTAAGTTAATCCCACTACCCTGAAACATGATTTTTGCAAGGTATGCTTTTGCATGGTACAGGAAAATGTGGAACAGCCCCACCTCCCCCCCTGAAATCTTTTGAAAAGCCTGTTAAATTTAACTCTAAGTCCCAGTTAAAATGCCTCAAAATGAGCTTTCATGAAAGCACCATTACTTGAAAAGCCATTTTCTGTAATTCTGTCACTTGATGTAGAGCAGGCTACTCTTCTAATTCATGAAAATGGGAGCTGGTTCCATGGAAACCCCTCACATCATTGAATGATCTGCCACCCAATAATCAACTTTTATTATTCCTTTTTGCCTTTATCTCTTGTATGTACCACATGGGTGGTAAAAACGGTAAAACTTTCCATTTCCACTGAGAAATAAGCTTTTTTTTTTTTTTATTCCCTTCTCACTGCCTGCTGTTACAGAGCAGGAATTTCCTGGGAGAAAACTTTTCCTGTAAAATCAAAGCCCCTCAGTCAATTTGTTATGCTGCCATACTGTGTTATTTTAGTTACTAGAACTGCCTACATCATCTGTTGTGTAATACATTTGCCATCATAGGTCTGCTTTGAACTTACAACTCCTGAACGTTTTTAATAATTTAGACTGAAAAGGATTCTGCTGCGCTTACTCCTCATGGTTGGAGTTTAAATTTTCTTATGCTTCAACAAAAAAAAAGCAAAAGCAAGATACCTTTCAGAGATTAAAACTGGGGGGAGGGGAAAGAGGGAGTGAGGAGGGAGAGGGGGGAAAGGGAGAAGTATTGTTTCCTTCATTTTAACAATAGCTGTTCTAAGTGTTGGGCACATCTACTGTCTCTATGCTTTGGTCTTAAATGTGGTGACCAAATGTGTATGTGACACGTAAAAGTAGAATGGAACTACATACTGAAGCACTTACCAAATCAGAACAACATGTTCTCAGGGATTATGTGTAAGCACTGGCAAATACTTAAAGCAGATAATGAGCCTTTGTCTGGTTTTCAGGTGTCAAAGAATATCCTTTGCACCTGGCTCTTGAAGCCGTTAATACAGTTTGCTGTAAGATGTTGCTTTCCTTCTGTTTCTTTGAAAAGCTGGGGCTGTCTCCTTGTAACTTTTTTCAGGTCTTGTTGTCTCTCCATATTATATATGCAACTACCTTGTTTGTGTAGTATGCCACAGGAGAACAACCCTAAGACAGCTGGAGAGCCCCCTACAACTGTATAATGATACTTCGCAAATAAGACTGCATTCTCTTGGAGCACTTCATACAGAAATAGCCAGGGGGTACAGCTTGAAAATAGTTTGTAGAGGCTGTGGCTGCTTTCTTGCTCTATGGTGGTAGTCACTGTAGATTTGTTATACATCAGCTTTGAAAACTTAAAACCAACTTTGCATTTTTTCAAGGTACAGGTATACTGCCTGTGCTCTAGGACAGCTTCCCAGTGCTCTCGAGAAAGTTAACTACAAAGCTGCTGCTTTAATCTGAGAGCTCCTTAACACAGTACTTTGTGAGAATCACTGGTGTGAAGTTATGCATCATATAAACTATAGACATGCACATTTGTTAAACTAAGATTTTCAGGGCAGCATAAGGAACTATTGAGTATTGTTTCATTTAGGTGCTCTTGCTGTTTGCTTTATCCTATTGGGTTTGTCTCACACTTAACTTGTAAGCTCCCTTAAGACAGGGAAAACCTGTTTGGTTCAGTAAGTAAACCTAAGTGCTGCTCTAAAATGGTGCATAACTGGTGCTGGGGGATTTCAGGTAGTAGGATCTGCCATAATCAAAGAAATATAAATGTGTACAGGGGACTTAAGTGAGATTCAGCCCTTCCATGCTTCACCTTCATGCCTTCTGCATATTTTCATGCTCTGCTGCCTCCAACCTCAAATGTCCTTTCCATACAGATTTTTGCAGTAATCAGAATCACCAGGAAATTAAAATTGGTTTGTTTCCCACAGACACCTGTGACTCGGGACACAGTGATAGATACCTCCTCAATAGCCCTACTTCGTGGGTTGGTTTTTTTTCTTGTTTTGATTTTGTTCTATGTTTTCTTTTTTTTTTTTTCCCCCTGCCATTAGTTGCTATCTGAAGAAACAAATATATTCCAAGAGTCAAAGATGCCTGCTGCCTTTCATGAGACTAGTGCTGTATTTGTGCAATTGATACTTTCAAGCAGATGACTGATGTCATTCAAACAACCTTCAGATACCTGCCTATTCAGAAAAGGCTCATACTTCCACTTTATCCCTACTTGGATTTGTTTTTCTTAATAGCAAGGTAATAGCAAGATTTTACACAGAAAATTCTTATACAAGGAGAAGAGGTTTGCTTGGTTATGTTTTTTGGTTTTTAATATGTAAATTAGATTGGCACTATTTTAGTGACACCTATTTCACAGACTGGGATTCTTTGTGTTTAAATTGTGCGCCGAATTAGGGAATATTACTCAGGTTATTACATATATCTTTACAATTCTTGAATGTCTAAAGAAACACGTAAGAAATCCAAAACAGTCTCAAGCTGAGGTGCTGCAGTAACACTGCTCTTCTGTGTGAGTGTATTTCTTAGGATGCTGCAATACATTTTTTCACTGACTGCTGCAGAGCTGTGTTGCACCTGGTCCTCAGAAACACATGTCAAAAGACATGTTACCTTGGTGAATACCAACAAGGTGGTTCCCCTAGCAACAATAACTAGAAGAAAGCTCAGCCTGTTCAAGTGATTCACCCTTATAAGTGTGTGGCAGCAAAGATAGATTTTGAACGCTAAGGAAACTCATTAGCTGTAAGAAGAAAAGCAGCAAATAAAGAACAGTAGATTTCTCTTGCCAGCATTGCTGTTTATTAGAATCGTATACAATGTAATTACTGGGAATTTGCATAGGATATTCTTAACATGCAATATAACTTCATTTTACTTTTTTCTTCTGCAGCTTTTAATTTTCTGTACTATAGGGAAAAATGTTATATGGGAAGGAGAAAGGTCTTTGAGAAAGGGAAATAATTATTTGGATAAGTTCACCATCCAAACTTTATTAATAATGTCCTGCATGCTTACTCAGGCCTAGCATTTGAGTGACATAGGCCACTCAGTGGTTCAGATGTTCATCCACTAAGGGTAAATTCAGATATTCAAACACAACAATTATATCAAGTCTGTCCAGCGATAATTCTCAATGTAGCCATGAGAGGTTGTAGTAGCGTTCCCAGTCATATTATTGCTGCCTCTGTGAAGAAAACTGTGCAAAGCAAGACTAAAGATTACTCATGGGAACATCTCATTGTAGCTCTGCAGAATGAAGTGTAAGATTATGGTGTTTGGGTAATGTTGACTCATGTTGTGGAATAGCTATGCATTAGGTACTGCTAACTGCTACACGTCACTTGCTGGAATCAGTGTGGATCTTTCTCTTGGCAATTGGTATCTAGAATATACGGCATGTAGGCTCTTCTCTCTGTAGTGTTTGTTGTTGGCTTTCAAGTCCTCTGAGTCACCTTTCCTCTGGAGTTCAGAGCTGGGAATGAATCCAATATAATTCTAACTCACTATAGTTCAGCAGTGCTATTTACATTCCAGTGCTATCTCTACATCAGGCATTCCATCTCCCCCATTCTGTTTCCACGTGTCTGCCTGACGTCTGCAGTTTGTGCTTATGATTTGTAAATGCTGGACTGTGGTTATGTACCTTGCACTTTAGTCTTGGCTAGAATTGTTACATTGTTACTGCTTCTGCACTTTCCAGATGGAAGTGTAATTACTCTTTAATGCTGTGTTGCTACCTAAAGAGTTTTGCTGCACTTCTATGTGCCTTGCCTGACTGCTCTGCAGCTGCTGGCCTTTACTTTATATCATCTTTGAATACACACATAAAGCTCCAATATTTTTCTCACTACTTCCACTGATTTCAGAGGCAGTAGAGTCCACTCATATACACACTGCCAGTATTGCATTTCCTTCATTGCTGACGAATTTTTTAATGGAGGTTCTCCTTTTCAGTTCCCTTTACGTTTGTTTTGCTTTGAATCCATGCTGTAAAACCTCAGTTGCTTTGCCCTTGCTGTCTCTGTATTCATGTAATGCAGTAGTTTTGTATTCGGTATTTTTCTTCTACCAGTGCAAATGAGAACAAAACTAGATGTTTCAGCTAGAGCAACCATCTTTGTATGCAAGTCTGCACAGATACATTAAAGGTAGGAGCTGTCATTTCACGTGTCTGTCTAATTGAAAGTCTAACTGCAATAAGACCTTGGCCACCAGACCCTTTCGACACAGATTACTGTATTTGTCCCTGCTTTTCCTGTCGTGCGGTAAATGAGACGAGGGACAGTCTAGGATGGGATGGGTTTTGGGATGGAACTATGATTTAGATATGACAACTTTGAATTGTTTTGCTTGTCTCAAGACAAAGAAGGCAGTCTGGGCTTTGGCTCAGCAGGCTGAGAACTGGCAGGTTTGTTTCCTTCAGGGGCCTTGAGCTACACTCCTACAGCCAGAGCCCTGATCCGGGACTTGAGATAGATAGGCTCTGGGACTGTCCCAGGGAGCTATTAGAAATCACTGCACACCTTATCCTTCTTTTTACCTTTTTCTTTTGCTCGCAGAAATACAGCAACCCTACTTTTAGGCAGAGATGCAAATGAGGACAGTAGCAGGTAGGATAGGGAGTGTTTCCATGTAAACACTCCTTATGTGTTGCAAACGTGATTTGGAAGAGGAGGAATGCACAGATGGAGGGAAGTCTTAATGCGAGTTCTCCCTGTTAATGAAGCAGAAGGCTGATGAACTCCTGAGGTAAGAAAGCAACCTGTGAAGAACTGATTGAACCATAGAGTTCTGTGTGTTTTCTTGAAGATGGTGGCAACCCTTGAACAAGGTGCATATGCGTTTATTTAAAAGCTAAGAAAGGAAAACTGAAGCAGCACCCATGTAACCTGGTAGGACAAGACAATATGACATGATATGCATTAACTCAGATACTTACAGTTCAGAGTGCTGTATCCATATCTGCACAGCCAGGAATTAAAACTTCCTCAAGATATTCCCAAAATAACAGGCCTTTCAACAGTACCCTTAAAGTCTTCAGCAACTGTTTTTTCCCTTTGTCATGGTTTAAGCTTCCAAGCCACGCAGTTTTTCTCGCTCACTCACTTCCCTCTCTTTTTTCCCCCAGTCCCAGGGGGATGGGGAGGAGAATCGAAAGAATGCAACTTCCACAGGTTGAGATAAGAACAGTTTAGTAACTAAGGTATAACACAAATCACTACTGCTACCACCAGTAATAATAATGACCAGGGAAATACAAGAGAAATACAAGGAAAGAGAATACAACTGCTCACCAAGCCCAACCCAGCCAGTGCACCCCCCAACAGCGAACCCCCACTGCAGCACCACCACACCCTTCCAGGTCTCTGCTCTCCATTTTCACATCCTGGACATGACGTGCTGTGGTACGGAATAACCTCTTTGGTCAGTTTGGGTCAGGTGTCCTGTCTCTGCTTCCTCCCGTCTTCCCCTCCTCCCTGGCAGAGCATGAGGCTCAGAGAGTCCTTGGTCAGACCGAAACATTACCAAGCAGTAACTGAAAACACTGGTGTTATCAGCACAGCTCCAAGGCCCAAAAATCAAAAACACAGCGCTGCACCAGCTACTAAGAAGGAGAAAAATAACTGCTACTGCTGAACCCATGACACCCTTCCAGTGAAACCTGTTTGGTATTACTACATTAAGTTCTGATTCACCAGTATTTATGATAACGTGTAGGTTAATGCAATCATGCATTCTATTTGTCATCACAAGTCCATTTCTGGACAAACAAGCACACAGGGATGAACAGGTATTTAAAAAGCATGAAGCCCTCCTGACTTTTAAAGGGATTTACTGTGGTGAATAATGTTTGTGTATATCCATTTAAATAAGATTTTAAGATTATAAATCAGGCTAAGGCAGTGTATCTCAACTTTTTAACTACAGAAAGAGTAGGTTTCATTATAATTATATGCTGTATGATTAAAATGCTTCCATTTATAATTTGTTGGTTACATGTTTTGCTACAAGTCAGTACTGTATGTCTATTTAAATATGAACAGATGCAAAAAAAACCCCAAAACAACCCCAAATCTACTTAATGGTCAGCAATGGAACACTTTCATAGAATACAGTTTGGGAATGCTCATCAGTTAAATTCTGTAGACTATTTACTGCCTGAGAAATACTCCATCACCATTCAATTCTTGAGATCATTTTATAATATTTCATTAATGGCTTTTCACCTTTTGGCATCTAGCCATGGCCATAAACATGATGAATTCATTTAATTTTCAAATACAGTCTAAAGAAAGGCTAGGAATGGCTTGCATTAGTGGAACAATTATATCAGTTGTCAATCATCACTGCATGTGTAATTAGAAAATACTGCAACAATTAAGAGTTGTTCTTTTCTATCTGGGATTTGCAAACAACAAAAAATAACGACTGTGCTCAAATAAGGTTTGGTTTGGTTTCAAGGATAAGCAATGTTCATGTAAATCATAGTTTAGGATTGACAACTCGTCCTGTTACTGCAAACAGTAATATTAAGGATGTGGAGCTGCTTGAAGTGAGTCGAGAAGAGGCCACTAAGATGCTCAGAGGCCTGGAACACCTCTCCTATGAAGACAGGCTGAGAGAGCTGGTCTTGTTCAGCCTGGAGAAGAGAAGGCTCAGGGGAGACCTACTAGCAGCCTTCTGGTACCTAAAGGGCCTATGAGCAATCTGGACAAGAGCATGTAGTGATAGGACAAGTGAGAATGGCTTTCAACTGAAGGAGGGGAGATTTATATAAGGAAGAAATTTTTCCCTGTGAGGGTGGTGAGGCCCTGGCACAGGGTGCCCTGGGAGGCTGTGGCTGCTTAACCCCTGGCAGTGTTCAAGGCCAGGCTGGATGGGGCTTGGAGCAACCTGGTCTTAGTGGAAGGTGTCCCTGTCCATGGCAGGGGGTTGGAACTGGATGAGCTTTAAGGTCCCTTCCAACCCAAACCGTTCTGTGATTCTATGATTATATGAAACATAAGAATCTGGGAGAAATCTGGGAATATCCAGATCTTCTAGGTTCTTATTATGAAATAATTCTTGAGAATACTGAAAGAAAATGCACAATAGTTCATGTAGATATTATTTCTGCTTGAATGTAAGTGCTCACATGAAAAAAGCATTGGCATGTTGAGCACAGGGGGGAATAGCCTCCAATTTCTTTGTAAACAAATGAAAGTGTATGAGAGAAATACCTACGTGCGTTTCTTCTCAGCAGCCATGAACGACCTGAAAATGGTTATGCTGTGCTGAAAGTTAATAGGCACGAAGGTCAAGCCTAAAGATGGGGAGACTCCTCCCTATTCACCCCCAAAGGGGGAGAAGTGCTATATAAAATAATTTCCCTCATCAAGACCCATTTCTCAGCGCAGAGATGGAGCTGCACTCACAGTTCATGGTTCTAGGCAATAAACTGAGACGGAGAGAAGCGGGGAGTTTAGGCTCAGTGAAAGCTATTTAATACTAAGTATGCACATATACTCATTAATTTTATTTCCTGCTCCTAACGATTTCTTCAGTAGCTCACTAAACGTTAGTCTTGCACGGTGTTTAATCGGCCTCCTCTGAGAGGCTCCGCGCACAGCGTGGTGCTTCGCAAGCAGCAATGGAACCGCAACCGCCCTGAGGTAACGGCGCGCGCCGCCACAGCCACGCGGAGCTGCCTGCCCCGGCTTAGCACCTCCTCCGGCAGAGCTCGGGGCTCCTCCCGCCGCTTCAGCTCCCCGGCAGGGCAGGGCGGCGCTGCCCCGGTTCCGCAGCTGTGCCTCGCGGCTCGCTGTCTCTCCCTGCCTTAGCGCGGCGAGGCTACGCTCCCGCTTAGGTCTCCGGCCCGGCAGAGCCGCCCCGCCGCCGTGTAGGGTGAGGATCGCGCCTCAACGAGGACGGGCTACAAAACGGCGGTCGACATTTGCCATGCAGTCCGCTGGCGCTCAGAGGCCGGCAGGGGCTGTGGCTCCGAGGCAGTCGGTGCTGGCGGGTTTCGTCACTACCGCTCGAACATGCCTTTTCCCCTAGACCTAGGGAGGTCTCTTCTGAGCCCTGGGTTGGGGAGGCGAGGGGTTGACAAGCCGCGCCGGCTGCTGTGCTGAGGTGGGGTTCCTGGGCTGCATGGGGCCCACTTCTGCAGTGCCACGCAAGGGCTGCTGCTGAGGCCGTGCAAGTACCCTGCCTCTGCAGGTGACCTGTTTCTCGTATTTTTTTTTTAAACCAAACCTGTAGAGAAGCAGTGCTCAAAAGAGAAAGAAAGGAAGGGGAAAAAAAGCAAAACCCAAACAACAACCTCTGTGATTAAATGATTAAAATGGTAGAAAATAACTACAAGGCAAGAAGTGCGCATGACACAGGATTCAGGCACATTGTGACAAAGCCATGAATAACTGAAGAAAAGTCTCTATAAGTCCCCTAAGTACCGAAACAGATGTGGCTTTAGTATATAGTACTTACTTCAGCGACCTACTATTGTCTAGTGAACTATGATACACATTGCAAATACTATAATATATGATAAATTTCTTAAAGCAAATATGCATGTTCTTTTGTCCCTCACTGGTACTTACAGGTATGCAACCGCTAAGAAAAGTAAAGGTACCATTATCCATAGAAAATATTGCACACAAATCAAAAAGAAGAGGTTAACTTAAGAAGTCATTGCAGTTATTTCTCTGAAGCAGTGCATTCAGTTCTGTGTAAATACAAACTGTTTTTTTAATTTTCATATTTAAAAGCTAGGTTGGTCCCGTCCCCCCCCCTTTATTTTCCCCTTCAAAACCTGCACTCTGGAATTCCAGTTTCAGTGTACTGTGGAAACTGAGGCTCAGTGTTTTGTTCTGCAGTATTTTGAAATTATTAAGTGTAGGACTGTGATCTTGTGCAGAAATCTCTGCCAGTATGAAAATGTGTAATAATAGCATCAGCGTATCAGATGCAGCTATTGAGTTTTTTCTGACAAAACCAGTGATTTGTTTATATCTTAATCTACTGAGGGCTGTTAGTGAATCTGTTCTGAAAATATGCAGAATCCCTTTTTAAGGCTTTTTGTACCCCCAAGTTGAAGTCCATCTCAGTTCTTAATGTGTACTTTCAAACTCTAATGCCTTTATTTTTCTAACATTATATCCTTTAATCCTCCAGTGTTAATCTAGATTGGTGTAAATTATTGACATTGTAGCACATAGAGTAAAAATGGAGAGTTCACCTAAGTTTTATTCCAAAAATAAAAACGTGAGTTGAACCAAGCAGGGCTATTTTCTTACTTGGCTAAGATATTCTTATGGTAGTCTGGCTAGAAGGCAAGGTGGATATAAATTTCTACAAGCTATTTCAGGCCTATTTAAAATGGAAGGGTAGCATGAACTTCTGTGCTGGTAGTTGCTGCTCTGTGGTGTTCCATGGTTAGGAAGCTATAGGAACATTGTCTGGAGCAGTATGTTTGTGCATATGAGACAGTGAGGGCCACTGTGTGATTCCTTCCTCAGAATTACATGCTGTCTTGATGTATGTGCAGCATAAGTGACTTATCCAGTACCATCCAGAGTTCTTGATTGAAAGAAATACTGTGCCTGTGTTTTTGACTCCTAACTACATGGAAGGGAGATAAAGTGAGCAGTGCAGAGGCGGTTTAGTTGCTTTGAGAGCTGCCAGGACCAGTTATGCAGTGTTTCTGCCAAATGTATTCAAAATAAAAGGTTCATTTGACAAAGACAATGGTTCTTGCTGTGCTTATGTCTGGAGAGGCTCGCTAACGAGGAGCTCCTGAGTGCAGGCTTGTCCGAGGAAGAGGAACATTTTGCGTCACAAAACCAGAAGTTACTGTCTTTCCCAGCCCTCTGTCACCGAGAAAGTGGAGGAGAAGGGAATAATGAATTAAGTGCTGATACATTCTGCAGATCTGTGAGAGTAATCAAAGAGCACTCTTGTTCAGGAAGGGGTTTTGAAGTACTGAAAATTACGGCAATTTTTTTTTTTAATTCCAATCCTAGTTTTGAGATGCAATCTGAATCATCTGAACACACTTAGTATGATATGTTTTGTGTCTGTAGCTTCACTTTCGTTAGTTCTTACAAACTTTCCTTCTCTAGAGGTGAGTTCTAGTGATCTGCCCAAAGGAAATAGGAGAAGGATGAGAGGAGAGCCTATGGATCAGCAACAGAAAATGAGGAGGAAAAGAAAAGCCTTGTACAAACCCTAAGCATAACTGGTCAGGTGAGCACTAAACTTTTTACCTGTTTATTCTGCCTGCTGAGCTTCAGTAATTTAGAGCCAGAAAACAGGAAGGCACCTTTGGCTTGGTTGTTTCAGGGGAGTTGGGAATGCACCTGCAGGAACAATTGGCACTTCACTGAATAGGACGGGGTTTTTTTTGTTGTTGTTACTGTTTAATTTTCATGCAATTGAGTGGAGCTGTACTGCAGCAGAATTAGCAAGCTAAATTTGTCTGGCAATCAGCACGTAAGTTCAGAGTAGGCATTTTTAGTAAAGACTCCTGCATTACAAACTAAAACATGCAGCTATATCCTCATAGTGCTAATGGGACAGAACAAATATGCAGAGTTGTTTGCTGTGATAGATTATCACTGTGCTATTTGATAAGGCCATGTAGCTCCTAAAATGGGGAGGGGGAGATAAGAAGAAGGTGAGGGAGCTGCAGCAGGGGAATCTAAAGGACAGAAGAGTGCACAGTAAAGGTGGTGGTCAGCCAAGGCATGAGAGTGTGCAGCTGAAGAAAACACCTGTTCTGCTGTTTATGGAAAGTGCAGGGACTGCTCTGCAGGTGGAAATGTAGAAGGAACAACCATCAAATGCATGAAATCAGTCTTCTGCTAGTTCCCTCCTAACTTGTCTTGCCTTTCATGCATCTTTCACGTCTTTGCACAGCTCTTGCTTTGTGAGTAGAACAGGTGACATATATAGCAGGGAAAGTGTGGTTTGTCTTGGATGATGAGATGTGACTGATTTGTTTGGTACTTCAGCAAAAGGAAACCCTACAATGCAACATTAACAAAGTAAGTCCTTGGGATTGAAGTGGTACACCAGAAACCTGAAAAATAATTTGAGAAACTGGCATTGTTTAATTGTGCAAAATTTCTGCAAGGAATTTCCCCCTCTCTGGGGAAGAGAAGTTCTGTAAATAATGCATTGTGTAGGGCTGTACATGCTTTCTTTGTGTCAAAGCTGGAAAGCTGGATGGCTGTGGCAAGAATGCCACTACTCTGGGATAAGTTTCTAACAGTGTAAGGCTGAGCTTTCCCATCTGAATGCTGCACAGCAGGCAAGAAGCTTGTGCTGAACGCAGCTGAAAACTGGCCTGTGGTAATGGCATATGACAAGGGGGAAGGATGTATACGATTTTTAATTCTTTGTTGTTGCTTTGTAAGGAACAAGGCATGTTAGTAGCTTCTTGCTGGCTGGTCCTCTTTTTCTCCACCTTTTACCCAATTGATCCTTCCTCATGCACTTACTTGTGTGGAGAGGGAGTACTGATATTGTATGTGGAAAAATGAACTACACTTTATATGTGGAATGCTTTTCCATATATATATGTGGAAGAGCAGAACTACACATTTGAAAACACTAGGTTGAGTTAATTTGACAATGTTTCTTTTGAAATATATGAAAATTAAGGAAAATTAACACGTTTCCTGATATAGTGTGATAGGAATTAATAAAAAGATTACCTTTTAGTAGTAGAGCATGTGTGAGATACAAATATCTCAGAATAAGGGAAGAGTTAAAGATAGCACATAATCCTTTTGCATCTTCCACTGTTCCTCTGTCCTTGTAGCCACTGCTTTCTTGGCCAGAATATCAAGATAAAGTGTAAGGCTCTAGGAAATGGATCTTTGTTTGCCTGCTTATCCTGACAGCTGTTATGGTTGATGGCAATTAAAGTTGCTGGAGTCAATTTTGTTTTTCCCTTCTTCCTGTTCTGAAGGTAGCACATTGATTGTGGAGGGAGGTGCATTCGTTACACTGGTGAATGTGTTCAGCCCACCTGAGATAATGGCATAATTACTGCTATCGCTCTATTTAGGCAGCTGTTTGTCCAACATTCGGCATGAACACTGTATCTTTTTGGCTTTGCTTGAACCTTTCTCACTTTACACCTGCTTCAGAAGAAAATTCTGTCTTCTTCAGTCTTCAGCTGCAGCAGAAACAATAAGGAATCGTTTATCCATCCAATTCATAGAGCAGTGTGTGCACTGACCCCCAGAGATTTCTCTAGTAAGCAACCTGAAACACTTGAATGGGATGTAATTTCCAGGGGGTCAGTGTTCATGACTTCAACAATTTATTAAGCTGGGCATATTGGTGAAAGAAAGATGTATTGAATCTGTGTTATTATTCCTACGTTGTGTGCAATGACTGAAAATTCTGTATTCACTAGCAAGATCAACTCTGTAAAGCAGATAGCAGCACCTCTGTTAATAAATACATACTTCCTGCCTTGTATTTAGCTAGGTTTTATTTTTGTAGAGGACAAGAACTCATTGTCCATCTTCCTTTGTGGCCAAATGTGAGAGCTGGCCTAAGATTCAAACCTGGAGGCAGTGCAGAACAGGGTATAAGAAAGAAACGCAGGGGGTTGGAATTAGATGATCCTAAGGTCCTTTCCAACCCAAACCATTCTGTGATTCTGTGAATTCCAAGTGAGGGAAGGTATTGAAGCGGAGTAAGCAAATTAAAGCGCTCAGCCCCAGTTTCACTGAGACACCATGTGAAGAATTTCCGATACGTCCCTTTCCTGAGTGGTGCCCCTCTCCCAGATCCACATGCTGGTCCTACTTTCTTGTTGCGAATGTCAGTTTTAATGTCCAACTTCCATGTGGGTATTCACATTTGAATACCTAAGATGAGTTCTCTCTTGATCCCTCCCCCAAATTAGGAACTTAACATTTAGCTGGAGCAACGTGAAGTGTCCAAATAGGTTATGTCATTTTCTGAATGCTGTCCTACTCAGTATCTGCTGCATGGCTCTGCAAGTAATAATAAGAATTCTGCAGAACAGAATACAGAGGAACTAAAAAATATTCTCTTGAGAGGAAGAATTGATGTCAATTTTTCCTTTCATCCTGGGAAATTTTTTTATGTTGGTTGGTACTTTCTAATTGCTATGAGCAAAGACACAAAGTTATGTAAAAGAAGTTCCAGCCTTTGCCCAGAAATCCATAGATTTCATTCCAACTGTGCTGTGCCATATTCAGAATTAATTGGGTGACCCAATTTTAAACCTGAAATACTGTGTGAACTTAGAGACTGTATCAGCACAATTGCAAGTTGCTTAAAGAGCACATCTGCAGTCTTAGGTACAAAGAGCTGGAGGACAGAACACAGAGTTGGACGCACATTAGTGGTTAATGATGGAAAAGAGAGGTGACCAGTGGAATGGGAAAGTATACAATGACCATATGTTAGAAGTCAGATATTTCCATTTTACTTAAATTCTACTTTGTGAAAGACCGGTATGAAGGCAGTTCAGGGTACTGTGTTCATTATTTACTGCATTTCAGCAAAGCATTATCATGCTTCTTTCCATATGCCATTTAGTGTTTGAAATAGATCAATTGACAAAGAGTTCAGGAAACTCTTAAGTTCCCTTTACAAACTAAATCAGACTAAGTTTTGAATTTCTGTTTCATTCATCCTGTGCCTTTCGGTCCTCCTCATGTTCTTGTTAATAATTCAGCCTTTACCTGTTCTAGGTTTATTGCTCGGAGAGACATTACCTTTAGCTGAGTCCAGCATATGGCCAACAGGAGCTATGTCAGGTGAGTGCAAACTTTAATTTTTCACTTTATTCTCCTTTGTCACTTACCAGCTTTGGAATAGAATTATAATGCAAGCAGTTGGGTTTGTGTATGTCAATGACTGTTAGCTTGGGTAGCCTGTTACTTTGAAACAGCTGGAGAAATGCCAAAGATCTCAAATGTCTTGAAGGCTGTCAAGCTTTTACTTTTGTATTTATTGTTGCAGCAGCTGAGAACAAAGCAAGTCCTGAAGCAAACTGGAATAGGTAAGAAAGAATTTTCAAATGTCATATTCTGCAGCACCCTGGAGAAAAAACCAAATGTGTTGTTCTGACTCCCTTCCCGTAAAATAGATAAGTCCTTGTCTCATTCTGCTAACATGTCATAATTATCTTACAGATGGTCAGCTAGTAGCTATGAAGTGTTGCTCTGCTTGCAGCTGTATTTCTTGACCTTTTTCATTTTTTGTTTCTCATGTAATGAAATTAAAGTTATCAAGCTAGGAAAAATAGCTGACTCCTGATTCTGTCCTAACACCAAGAACATTGTGAAAGAAAATTACTCACCGAGAACTTGTAATTAAAAATAACGGCTACTGACTGTTGTTGCTTCTTAATTTGGCCTTCATACATTTGTGGCAGCACAGCTGTATTTGACTCTGGTTGCACTAGAAACGTTAATTCTGTTCACAAACGTTCTGTAAGGGTAGACTGCCCTTGTGACTGTGGGCTTGTTCAGCCACTTCTTTTTCTACTGCTGTGCAGAAACTACTTGCCAGAGAGAGACTTTTGAACTGGGTGGTGCATGTCTTGGTGAAATACAGATCTCTGTGACTGGTAAAATTCTTAGTTATATTTATTAGGGAACTCTTTGGCCTCATTTCCGAAAGAAAACAACAGTGCTTAGTTTCTATAGGCCTTACCTGTTAGCTTCTTTCAAAAGAGTGATTGTTTTAAGTCATACCTTAGAAGCTGCTAGTCTTGAGTTACTAGTTAGTAGTGTTGATTGTTTTGATGATGGGCAGTGCCTCCAGTATTGGAAGATTAATAAGCTTTTACAACCTTGATATTCTAAGAAAGAATGGGTTGTGAAGGGTGCAGCCTGTACTACTTACATTATAACTCCTGTCTGAAGAATTGACTCGTGGTATACTTTTTCCTGCTGATGATCTTTGCCAAAAAAATAAATGGTAGCTCTCTTTCCATCAGGATTCATGGCCCTGTCCGTGTCAACCTATTGTGAAATGAAACACAGGGATTTCATTATCAAAAATTTTAAAAAGAAAAATCAGCTCACTGAGAATATTAATGCTGTAGGTAATGCAGTTTCCAACTAAGGATTTACATACCTAAGTGTTTGCTCTTAAAAGAAGAAAAAATCTTGCGTAGGTTCTTTCTTATGTATGTGTATAGTAACAAGAGTATCTCTTTTAAGTCATGTTGATAATGAAGCTAGTAACAAGACAGTTTGCACTGTCACGCTAAAATGATCTTCTCTCTTGAAAGGCAAAATCTAGTTAGATTAGCACATTTTTGCAGAGATATGCAGTTATCCATGTGTGTAGAAGGTTTGACTCCTGTTAGCCAGCAGATGCCTGTGTCCTTGACAAAGCTGTATTTGCAAGATAGATACATCTATAGAATACACAGTGATCTGTACCGTATGCCATGATTTCCCCTCCAAAATGCTTCGTGACTTGCAAATATATAAACGTTTTGGGACTAGGTGGAGGATCTTGGACGTTTGCAGTGATACCTACTCTTGTAAGGCTGCCCTGAGGCCCAGTGTATTGGTTTGCTGTAGGACTGAGTAAACCCTCTACTCTGTCCTTGTTTGACGTAGTTACAGCTCTACCATGGAGGTTGTATTGAACTTGTACATCTGCAACTGCACCTTTTTTGCTCCCTTCCCAGCCTTTTCCTCTTTCTCACACTTGGACCCAGGTATGCAAGTCTCAAATAGAGCTTGCTAACTGCAGTTATGAATCTCCTTGTTGCAGGTGTGTTGTTTTCTAACTACAGCTTTCAGGAGATAGAAGCTTTTTGTGGAACAATTCTTTAGGATCTAGACTCTGTGTCACTAATGAGCAGCATACTGTAAATGCTTGGATAAAGGCTTTATGACACCTTGTAGTGGGGAGGTATCCTACAAAGGGATGAGCAGTTGATCTGCAATGGGCTGCTTGAGTTCAGCTCCAAGGCTGACAATGAATACCAATTGAGAGTCATATGGAAACGATGTGCTGTGCATAAAAATAGTCTGGGCTCTTAGGTAGGTGCAAGAAGGTAGAGGCATCTCTGGCTTTTTCTTTTTTTTTTTGTGGGTAATAGGGGAAAACATAGGAATATTTAGAGAAAATTTTCTTCTTAGCATTGAAATCTGAAACAACAGAAAATGCTGCTTAAAGCTGTTTGAAAGAGTGCTTTCTCTGCTCTTTTTAATTTCCTGGGTAGGCATAGAACTAGAAGAGTGATGCTGATCCCAAGGTGGATCTCATCTTTACAATTTACTCCTTGGAAAAGGAAAAATTCTATCAGTTGTTTCATAAATATTTTCCTACTCAAGCAGGATTTTACTCATTTCAGCAAGGTGGAGAGTATCCTCATTCAGTGTTCTCTGCTGCTTCTATCCTTGGTTTAGTTATCAGGCAAACGCATACATTGTAATACATTAACTTTTGAGATTAGCCAGCAAAACCTGGAGGTATAGGGAGAGAAGAAGCTACTCTCCTTCAGGTTCCTGATCTCTAAGTATGTCAGCTAGGCAGTCTGGATACTAACTGTGTAATCAGTATCCACTTCACTTCCGTTGTAGGGCAGACCTGTCATGTTGGTAGCATGTCCAAAGAACCTGTCACCAAGCTATTTGTTACATGGTTGTGTTTGCTCTAAAGAATTGGTATAATACCTGTTCTGAAAGGAAAAGAGAATATTAAAAGCCCTTTTTTTGATATTGAAAGTATGTAATGTAGATGTTGCTAGCAGTTTTCCTGGGTATGTGGGGAATAAACTCAGTCTGAGGGTATTAAGCAGGAGGAGTTGTAAAACGTTTAAAGTGGGATGGCAGTTTTTGTGCTTCCTTGTAGGTTTTTCATGCTGTATTCTAAACTTACTAGAGGGCTGAAGGATAGATGTGATTACTTCCATCTCACTTGAAAGAAGAGGGCATGTTTGGTGTACATCTTGTTGTCTTCACTTGTTCTCTAACCATTTCTGTCAGTAGTTACATGGATGATCATTATACTTTGTGTGTAGCCTGTGAAGTGGATATAAAGACCTGTCAGACTACCTTTTCTGATACATTTTCTTCTGCAAAACCAAACTTAACATAAATGTCACCTGCAGTATGAGCAACTGTAGCAGATAAAGCATTGACTTAATGGCTCTGAGAGGCAAGCCAGGAAAGATCATAAGATGAGATAAATATGTCAGCTAACGGTACATGACTCAAAAAATTTCCTGTGATTAAAAATGAGCTCAGGAAAGAAGATTATATCTTCAAAAAGTTACAGAGCATTTAACAATCGCTATCTTTTGTACTTTTGGAAAAGGGTTAAAAAGTCTTTCGCAATTATACTTATAGGGAAAATCTGCCATTCATTTAATGAAAAGGATATTTTTCAGCTTTTTTGCATTCTTTTTCAACAAATACTTCGATATGCTAAAAAGTAGGGAATTTTCTCATAAATGTGTCTGGTATGATGCCTCATGTTTTGTGGCAAGATCACTCTCATTGAAAAACAGTTATAAAACTAAATTGATTGCTGTATTGTAAATCATACATACTGTCATCAAATATAGAGGAAGTACCAGTGTTAGTCAAAGAAAGTGACTTGAGTTTAGCAGCTGATAATAGATAGGAAGGTGATGTTAGTGGAGATCCCTTGCTGGTGTTCTTTTCATAGGTCCAGAGACCAGAAGCAGTTTATATGCTGGCAGGTTTCGGAGGGTCTGCAGAAGTCAGTGAACAATAAACTAAAGTTTATTATCAGTGATTCATGTAAATAGACCAAGTTGCTTCTCACTAGTACTGGTTTGGCCTCTTTCCTGTTTCAAGAGTGAAGGACTATCGCTACTGACTGTAATAATGTATATATTGTAATACAGAGAAGCTAACTGATTTAGTAGCTGGATGAAAAGTGTTGGCATGTGATTTGTGATGGCATCAGGTTGCTCAGCTGAGAACTTCACAGAGTTCAGCAGCACTGCTGAGAAAATGTGCTTGGTTTCACACGCTCATACAGTGAACTGGCTACTGTGAAATGGACACCTTCCATTGACTAATCTGTGAAAGGGTATTTGGAACAGAAAATTAATCCACTCTCTGAGCTGGAAGGCAGATGGTCTTTGTGGCAGGCTGAAAGTTTGAGGATGCAACATGTACAAGGAACAGCTAAGACTGCAATTTGGAGTACTTGTTAAATCAGATAATGACCTTTCAGCTGTAAGCAGTTGTGGTAAAGAATCCACACCCTCTTCTACCTTCATAAATTAAGGTGGTCTTTCCATATGTAATAGTCGGTTCTGTCCTGGGGCACATCTTTTGCAAGCCAGTTGGCTCCATGAGAATCAAAATGGGGAAAACAGTGTTTTGGCCTTCAGGTTCACAACTGTGGACGGTGATGCTACAATGCTGCCACTTCATTAAGGTATCTTGGTACAGCTATCTTAAGATTTCCTTGTATTTGCCTCCACATGCTGCAGTCATTCCTCTGGATTCCTGGCAAAGTGTTCCTGAAGTGGGGAGTCATGGGGTCGCTGCCACATCCTAGTAGGTTCCAGTTTTCAGAGAGTTCTCTGGAGATAGTTATCTGAGTTTCTCTTTTGATTGGCAGTATCGGCTTGCTCTGACATATGACTAACCTGTACTTACTGCTGATAACGCATGCATGCATACTTGGGTATTGCACACATTTGGGTATTGGCAGCAGTGTTTCTCTTTAACTCTTATCTACATTTTACTATGAGTTGTCTGAAAGAAAATAAAGGGAATATTAGCCACTTGGAAAGCAAGGACTATAAATGGCTCCTCAGGAAGCAATGACAGAAGCTCTAACAACAAGCACGAAGCTGGAAAATGGTAGTATAGTCTTAAACCAAAGTAAAACTGGAATCCCCTGGGACCTAGAGCCAGCAGCAGAATTGCGCTGTAAAGCAACACAGGGGCTTCAGATGAGGTGTTTGAAAGTCAGGAAGCTGGCAGTAGAATGGGACCTGCTGAAGCCGCTGGAGAGGAACCCAGCAATCAGCACTGCAGTGCTGCAAGGGCTCAATAAATGACTTATCTATTTAACTTGGTGGAGCTCTGAAGGAGGTCCTTAATTACTATAGTCCCTCAGAGGTATAGAGGGAAGAATTCACTACACAAAAGTATATTTGTAGATCTGTAGAAAATCATGCTGTACTTTTCTTCTGAAACAGATTTATTGCAAGGTCCTACACCTGGGTCAGAGCAATCCCAGGCACAGCTCCAGGTTGGGCAGAGAAGAGATTCAGAGCAGCCCTGCCAAGAAGGACTTAGGGGTGTTGGTCGATGAGAAAATGAACATGAGCCGGCTGCAGTGTGCGCTTGCAGCCCAGAAAGCCAACTGTATCCTGGGCTACATCAAAAGGAGCGTGACCAGCAGGTCAAGGGAGGTGATCCTGCCCCTCTACTCTGCTCATGTGAGACCTCACTTGGAGTATTGTGTGCAGTTCTGGTGTCCTGCATAAAAAGGACATGGAACTGTTGGAACAAGTCCAGAGGAGGGCCACGAGGATGATCAGGGGACTGGAGCACCTCCCGTATGAAGATAGGATGAGAAAGTTGGGTCTGTTCAGCCTGGAGAACAGAAGGCTGCATGGAGACCTCATAGCAGCCTTCCAGTATCTGAAGGGGGCCTGTAGGGATGCTGGGGAGGGACTCTTCATTAGGGACTGTAGTGAGAGGACAAGGGGTAATGGGTTCAAACTTAAACAGGGGAAGTTTAGATTGGATATGAGGAAGAAATTCTTTACTGTAAGGGTGATGAGGCACTGGAATGGGTTGCCCAGGGAAGTTGTGAATGCTCCATCACTGGCGGTGTTCAAGGGTGTGTTGGACAGAGCCTTGGGTGACATGGTTTAGTGGGAGGTGTCCCTGCCCATGGCAGGGGGGTTGGAACTAGATGATCTTAAGGTCCTTTCCAACCCTAACTATTCTATGATTCTATGATTCTATTGTCCCACTTCCTCCCCTGCCCCCCAGTAGCAAGCTCTTACGTTAACATACCATTCCTAGGGATTTCACCTTTGTCTTTTCATCATCCAGTTGGTTACTGTCTCCATGCTTATGATCTTTCATAAGACAGACCGTGTTCTTTGGCGTGTTGTTGTGTGTCCCCCCCATTACCCACATGCTCCTTGTGTTTTTGAGGTGAGTTGGAGAGCAAGTTTTGTCTTTTCTAAGAACTCAGCTTTTTCTTTCTTTTTGTCATGCTTTCCTGTCTGTTTTGAATTTAGTCAGTTACAGATGCATAGTCTTCTTGTTCTAAATCAAGTAATGAAGTAAGGGTTGGAAAATTAATGGGAAAACTGCATTGAGTTATGCTTCTGTCTGTACTATCAGTAAAAAGTGCATGGTGTTCTACCACAAAGTTACAGCAATACCTTTTAAAAAAGAAGCCGCAAGAATTGCTGCTTCTGGGACTATTTCTTGTAAGGAATGAACATTGTATTACCACTATGAGAAATTTATTATGGTCCTGCTTAAGTAGCTGTAAGGTGGGCTAAGGTGTAGTTTTCTATCTTTGTTTAATCTGAATTCTCTGAGTCTTAACAATGTTACACCTGAGGAAATGTGGAAAACTTAGTGAAGTTTTAATGATGAAAGCTTAGAATCATAGAATAGTTAGGGTTGGAAAGGACCTTAAGATCATCTAGTTGGTTTACCAACCAACCAGGGACACCTCTCACTAAACCATGTCACCCAGAAAACTTCTGTAAGTTTTATATATTTGCACCATACAAAGTTTATTTGTTTATCTATTGTCTATAAGTATTTGTCTACCTGAAATACGGAGTCATCTATTTAAGTAGGTGGTGTTCTAAGTCCTGTGTTGTACAGAAAAGGAAAAATATTAGGAGAGTTTTGGGAGGCATTTTACTCTAACGTTCAAAATTAAATGAAAGAAAGATCTTTGCCAGTTCCTTACTGAACAGAAGTGAAAAGGCTGTATCCCTCCTTATTAAAGTCCTGATGACAAATGGGTATGAATATTTCATCAGCCAGAAGAATATTTTGTTTCCTTTCAAACTTAGTCTTATGCTTTCATGAACTCCAGAGACTTATAAATCAGAATAATTTTACAATCTGTGCCAAAGCCTAATTTTGTTAAATAGTATATACTAAATTACCAAAATATTGCAAGAACTGTTTATTAATAAAAGAAAATAATAAAATTTGAGAATAGGTTTAAGGGGAGAGGTTTTTTTAAAAGCAGGTCCTGAAATAGGGTTCTGCTTTACAGTGTGGGGTTTTGTGTAATTAAATATTGGTTTCCTCAATAATTATTCAGTCAAGAGCAGTATGTCCTTATGGCCTTAAATAATTGCTTACTCTGTGTGAAGGAAAAACAGAAAAAGAAAAAAGGGAAGATGAAAAAGAATTTGTTTACCTTCAAATATTTGCCTTACAAGTTCCACACCACACTCAATTCCATTTCAATTAACATTTTCTATATAAGCAGTATCTAGCATTAAAGTTTAGTTTAAGAGTGTATAAAGCTTGACTGTTATCACCAGGCGATACTGGAGCATGTGTATCTTCATCTGTCTTCCTTTAACCAGGTAAAAATAGTGCCCATGGGAAAAAAGTATCTGGCTCATCTGTTAATAGAGCTGTTGGATTTCAGTGGTTTTGCCTCTTGACATGCACTGAATGATCTATAGAGCTATAGGTCTCACTGCTCTTTGGACTGAAAAGCATGCAAATTTTTGCATGTTCTGAGGGAGGCTAGCCTGGAAAAAGGTGTGGGTAAAGTGCCAGTAGGCACTCTGCAGTGAGGGCTGTCTGCCCTGCAGGGGCAGGTGAGCCAGGAGCTGTGGGTGCCAGAGAGGCACCAGATGCAGTGGCCTCACTGAGCATGGGCCATCCTGACAGAACCCCAGCCAGGTGAGAGGCATAGTCTCAGGGATGGCAGCCAGGGATGGCCCACAGTCCTGTGACTGCCTGGTGAGTCTGTAGCCGCAAGGCAGACTTAGGGTCTGTCAAGTTCACGGGTTAGGATTTACATCTGAATGAAAATGTGGTATGTGTTCTGGCAGAGGCATGGCTGTAGGATAGCTTGGGCAGGGACCAAGAGTGATGGCCTGAGGTTAAATGCAGCTCCCAAGAAAAGCAGATGCCCTGACATTTGCAAAATGATATAATCCATTGTGTTACTTATGTCTCTTTGCATGTGCTGGGCTTTACTTTGTTGTTGCAGTTGATAAGCAGTTTTACATCTGGCTTGAGTCAGAGCTCACATGCCTGTCTGCTGCAGGTCTGTTTTCTCCAAATATTGTGGATTCATGAACACCTTTGTTATGTCATAGTACATCCCACTCAAGAGTCATTCTGTCGTGGATGGCTTTGGTTGCTGACACAACCTAATTGCCTTGTCAAGGTTTAATTCTGGATTTTGCCATAGTTTTCTTTTGAGTAATCATAATAAGATCTTTTATCAGGGACTTAAGTCATCAACTTGCATGATTGTCTCATCATCTTTTGGCAGCTGATTTTTTAAAGTGTTTTCTTTGTACGAATAGCAAACCCCAAACCTCTAGTGGATTTTACATAGGGTACCATAATCCTTCTTTTTTTGTGACATTGCGTTGTACTTCCTTTCTACAGGAAGGATACTTACTTCTGAATTAGCAAATACATCAACTGCTTCAGAATCTGGCAGTCATCTGAAAGTTTTTCTTCCTTTTTCACTGATATCCAGTCGTTGAATGTACAGAATGAACTGGGGTTTATGACTCCTCATTTTTCCTTCTTTTTGTTCCTGCAGCCCAGGAGGCCAGCAAAACACTTCTGAAATCTGTGTAGGTCTGAGATTCTTGAAATAGTTATTGCTCAGAGAACAAGCCCTGCAAAACATGTCTTTCTCTAACCTGTCCCTGTCAGGTGGGGTTTTTTTCCTTCTTTTTCTTTTCCTTCCCCCGTAGAAGCTAAGTTATATGAATGTGCAGTTTCAAAACCACCAGTCTTCATACTTTGTGACCTTTTCCTGTCTGACGTTTCTCAGTAGTGATGAGAGGAAAGCAGTGTTTATAGTCTATAATATTATTTCCTAGTGTTTGCAATAGCACGTCTTCTTCCAGACTCATGACAGTAATGTTTCCTCTGTTCTTCTGGACTGAACTAGACAAGAATTCTGTAGTCTTACCTTGGAAATGCTTTGTTATAACATCCCTCCAAAATAGGATCACATGTTAAACTAGTACCTAACTCCACTAACATTCATTATTATCACATATAGCCTCTATTAAAACTCATTTAAATGAGACATGCGTTCATCCCATTTGTGTGTCTGCTTAACCTATGGTTGTTAACATACTTACAACATAACAAATATATAAAAATCTAAATGTTAACATATTGAGGGCTTTGGCTGTTAGGTTTGACCATTTTCCAGCTAATGTTATGCTTCACAGTGGACTAACAGATTGTGAAAAGGTGTGCCAAATGTGAGTAATCACTAAAGTTTCTTATGGGGCAGGTGAAACTCTTTGCATGAGGCCTAAAGCTGTCAGCCTCTCCAGAAAGTGGCAAGCAACAGTTTGATGGAGGAGCAGATTACTTCTTTCTTAGATAAATGCTTAGTAGTTTGTGTTTTAGGGAGGTGGACAAAGGCAGATTGCCCCAGAGATGGCAATGGGTTATAAAGCAAAAATGGTTGCCAAAGTAGAATTCTCTTCTGTGAGGGGATAGGAGCTGAAAAAGAGCTGTGAGTTTATTAGATAAGAAGACCCCTCAAGACTGATCCGAGTCTGAATGAATGTAAACTTATTTCTTTTAATTTCTATTCTTTTGTGACTTTATAAAACTTTATAAATGGCATTGTCTATTGCAGATGTAGTAAATAAATTATTTTATTAGCAGTTTATGTTGACCTGGTTTGGGTGAGGAATGATATTGATACAGCCATCTAACTTCAAGGAATTTATGCCCATAGGCTCTTATAAGAGATGGTATTGAACCACTCTCAGGCAGCCAGCAGCCCAAAACACTTATCAGAAGCTATAAAGGATAGTGGAGTTGCACAGGCCAATAACTCAGTGCCTAAAAAGAAAAGAGATTTCCATTGCTGAAGAGGAAGTGTCTCTGCTAATGCTAGTGAGGAGCTCAAGGATTGCAAAGAAGTATAAGGGTAGAGAATGTTACTGCAAATTTTACAAATTGGAAAATTAGAGATAGAGAAAAATTAGATAATATTTCTAGGGTACACATAAAATTCTTCTGTGCCGATATCATAGCCCATTCCTGGACCATACTTTTAAGATCAGGTGTCTTCCAGCTCCTGTTAGTTGCTTTCCATATGGTGGTTGCCTTCACTATTGTGAAGGTTGAGCAGACTGTTCGGTTGGCATGCCTCTGAGATAACATCCCATTTTTAGAATTAGTTCAGTTTTCATTAGTGAATTAACTGGACATATAAATATTTATGACTATCTCAGATGTCCGATTACAACAGGAAATAAATAATTAATTATAGAAAATTGCCTTTGTACAATTGATACCACAAGGATATAAATCAGATATGGCAATTTCAAAAAAAAGCAGCATAATGTATTGGTGGTGTGGTTTAAACCCAGCCAGTAAATCAGCACTGTGCAGCTGCTCACTCACCCCCACTTTCGCCGCTCCCTGGGTGGGATGGGGAGGAGAATCAAAAGAAGGTAAAACCCACAGGTTGAGATAAGAACAGTTTAATAACTAAAGTACAACTGCTAATTATAAAGGAAATAACAAGGGGAGAGAATATAAAATCAAAAGGGGAAAGTAAAAAAACCCCAAACCAATAAACGCAAGTGGTGCACAATACAGTTGCTCGCCACCAGCTGACATATCCAGCCTGACCGGTGCAGTGATCTGGCCACCTGGGTAACTCCTCCCCATTTATATACTGGGCATGACATACTGTGGTATGGAATACTCCTGTGACTAGCTTGAGTAAGGTGTCCTGTCTCTGCTTCCTCCTGGCTTCTTGTGCTCCTCCTCAATGGCAGAGCATGAGAGACTGAAAAGACCTTGATTAGAGTAAGCGCTACTTAGCAGCAACTAAAACTTCAGTGTGTTATCAGCATTGTTCTCAGACTAAAGGCAAACACAGCACTGTACCAGCTACTAGGAAGGAAATTAATTCTATTCCAACTAAAACCAAGACAATTGGTTTTGCTGAAGCACTCTTGAGTATATTTTTGGTAGAATCATTCCTCTTCTAAGCTGGGTAACAAACCTTCCATTGTGTGAATAGTAGTGATGTGAGAAAGTCTATTTACAGAGATGTGCATATGATATGAGTGTATTGACAGTTGGGACAGTTATGGATATCTACATATATGATTTCTGTTTGAAGTTTCTGTGTGTTAAGTCTATCAGACTACAAGCATCATTTTGAGTACGGGCGTATTTGCTGTGTCTGTTGTACTACTTCTCTGTTAAGTTGGTTGAAATAAACTTTGCACCTGCCAAAGCTAGCAGATAGGAGAAATTAAATTTTGATGAGTGAATGGCATTAAATAAACGGTTGAATACTCTGTTACAAGCCAGCTTATCAAGCTTTAAACTTAAACCAGGAGGCTTTGGCCACATAGGGGATTTGAAGAGGAGCTATCTAATAAGGAAAACCAAAGATTAAAGGAAAGGGATTCTTATCAGCTATTTTAAAGGAAAATCAGCCTCTCTTTCCACAAAAAGGGTGCTTGCTGTAGAGATCAGGAGAAATGACTTGAAAGAACAACTGTGTTTCAATGTAAATGGCACAAGCTTGAAAGAAGAGACTGAGGACTCCTGCTTTTAGTGAGTTAGAAGCTGAAAGAGTTTGATGTGTCAGGAAATCTTAAAGCAAGATGTTTATTGTTTTGACTGTTTATTTACATTCCTTGTAATAGCTAAAGTAAAGGGGTTTTCAAAAACCCGGTTAAGTCTGTGCATATATCCATTTCACCTCACACATTTAAAAATGCCCTTGTGGAGCTCTGAGGGAGGGTTTCCAGGCACTGGAGAATGAGCTGCCAGCATACCTCTGTGGCTAGCTGAGCTGTTGCGCAAACTCATGCGTCCAGCAAGAGAAGCCAAAATGCATGATGTTTGAGTCTTGAAGGACGCTTGCAGCAATCTGTGGGGTTCTTTTTGCACTGTTACCTGGGGACAGCTGATGAGAAACCTGTGAGAGCTACCACAACAGAATATTGCTGTAATGTTTATAGAAAAACAGCTTGGGATTCCTGTGTAGGAGATAACTTTAAATACAGGTATTACTGTTGAAAGTTACTACTTTGTCCAGTTTGTAAACAGAGAAGCCGGAGCATGTATGAAATACGATTTCTGCGGAACAGGAATTAAGTTACAGTTGAGTATCTCTTGAGTTCTCCTAACTCTTAGGGTTGTATTTGAAATGCAAACTCTTTATAATGCTATCTAGTAAAAGGAGCATCCTAAAATAGGACAGTAAAATCCTTACGCCACGTCACTCATACCGTAAAAAGATAACTTTCTTGAATGGATAATGTCAGTTGCTGTTTTGCTCAGTCATACTTTTATTTTGCTTCAAGGTTTGCTTTTTTAGTAGGTTCTCTCTTCTTAAGCAGAGGGATGGGTATGGGGTTATTTGCAGAGTGTATCCTCACGGAGGAAAACAAATTACCTATTGCTATATGATGTGATAAAGCAAAATGTCTGTAGATTAATGCATTATTAAAAATTTAATGCAAACATAATGCTATAGACCCTGGTTTACATTGTGTGTATAATCTAATTTACTTACCTTTATGGTGACAGCCTTAACTAATTTCTAGGTGCTGTATGTGGTGACATTTGACTGTAGTATCTATTCGCTTTTCTGGTTTCTTGAATGGAATCACAACATGCTTTTCTCTATCAAGTTCTGAAACACACAGAGGTGTTCCATAGACTGTACAATATGTAAAAGAAAACTGAATAGCTGCTAGTGAATTGCTAAAGGCTGGTTATTCCAGGTCGCAGTTACTGTACCCAGTGTACAGTACATATTGTACATACTGTACAGCATCCTTACCTGTCATGTTTTCTCTTTGTAAATTAAGTTTGGGCATTCTCTTAACTTTGTTCAGGAGCATCTGCAGCAGACAAGAGTTAATCTGGCAAAAGAGGCCAGTCTGTTATTACTTTATTCTGTGTTTAAACTCTATTCTGAAAGTTCATGGACTTTTCTTTTTTTTTTTTTTTAATTCTTCGCTCTTCAAGATCGCAGCTCTCGGAGGTGTTATTCTCCTTCAAATGCCCTGAATCAGTAGGAATTGAAATTGATTAGTGTTTCTCTATGTGAAACACCTGGCAGGAGCACTTTGAGTACTTTGGTAATGTGCTTTTGTGTTAGTGGACATTAGGCCTATATGTAAATTTTGTAGACTTTCAGTTTTCATCACACCATCCCTTATGTGATATAGATAAAGCAGATCTTTTTTATTGATGGTCATATATCAGAATGTATGGTAAAGTGTACTAAGGTCTAAATTATTATTTGAAGTTAGAAAGCCAGACTTTTTACAGGATGAATATCATTGTGGTGGTTTAACCCCGGACAGCAACTAGATACCACACAGCCACTGCCCACTCCCTCTGCACCCAGAGTGGGTTGGGAAGGAGAATCAGAAGAAGGAATTAAGAACAGTTTAGTAACTGTAGTATAATATAATAAAAATAATAATAGTAATAATAGTGAAGAAAAAGAAAGGGAAATAACATTCAGGAAACACAAATAAGGCACAAAAACACTGCTCGCCACCTGCTGACCAATGCCCAGCTTGTCCCCAAGCAGAAATCTGTGGCTGCCAGCCAGCACCCCCAGTTTATATACTGAACATGATGTTCTATGGCATGGAATATCCCTTTGGATAGTTCAGGTCGGGTGTCCTGTCTGTGCTCCATCCCAGCTTCTTGTGCACCTGGTCACTGGCAGAACATGAGAAACAACAAAGTCCTTCATCAGGGTAAGCACTACTTGGCAACAACTAAAATATCAGTGTGTTATCAACATTATTCTCACACTGAATCTAAAATAGAGAGCTGCACCAGCTACTAGGAAGGAAGTTAACTCCATCCCAACCAAAAGCAGGACAATCAGAGAGAATCTGAGTACTACAGCAGTGTTGTTTGCTATGTAAGTCGCAATATGAAAATGCATATGCATATTTTTTTCGAAACTAGCTTCCCATCAGAGTTTACTAACACACAATCTTTCTGCTTGCCTTAAATATTAACAAATGGTAAGGTTTTTCTGGGTTCAGATCAGCAAAAATCAAAGTTTTTTTGTTCCTCTCTGTAGGTTAAGGCGTTATTACATAATGTAGATAGGTATAAGAGCTCTGAGCAGCTTCTGTGTGTATCACTGTCTGTCCTTTTCTCTTACCTGTCTGTACCCCAGAATCCCTCACTGATTTTCAAGTTCAATAATTAACTGTGAGCAGCAGTGGACATTGGCACTGGCCTGCCACTTTTTGTCAAGTCTTTTTGACTGGGAAAGTGCCAAGCCAATTGCTTGTGGATTTGCCTTGGTCTTTGTTACTGAACTCAACTCAGATTGTTATAGGCCCAGATAGCATAACCCAAATAATACATTTATAATTTATTAAACTTAATTCTTTAAAGGTTCTTTTGATAGCTGCTCTGTGAAGATAGCTGCTGAAGGAAGTTTGAAATTAATGGATTCTATTTTGTATGCCTATTATTATTTTTGAAGCCTGTTAGAGAAGAGAAATTATGCAAATTGGTGTCACGCTAGGCTACTGCACACACGCTGGTACTGCATAACAACTAGCTCACTGATGAAAATACTTTATCTTGAGCAGGAGTCATTGTCAGCGCTAAGAGATGTTCTTTGTATCCTGGTTAACTGTTTAATATTATTTTTCTTACGGATAAAGGAGAGTGTTCTTATTAAAATTCCTCATTAGAATAAGACTGCAGTAAAAATAATACTGGAGAACTCTAGTGATGAATTGTGATAGATTACATTATACAATTAAGGTATATTGCAAAACAATTGCAAGATTCCTTCAAAAAATTAAGCAGTTGTTGCTTGCTCTCTGTGAATGACTAAGTGGCTTTAATTCTTCAGCTCCTGAATGTAAAAGACTTGATAAATAGATCAGGTTCAGGATCAATTAGTGTCACAATGATCTTCAGTATTAATGAAATGAGCTGCTAGGACTGAACCAGTTTATCTGTACCCTTCATGACAGCATCTTAGGTTAACACACACTGCATTGTCTATCTGGTACTGGGCGTGGGAACCCATACGCAGAACACGCAGTTCTGTGCAACGCTGAGTGATTAACAAGCGCTCCTTGTGAGGAAGCTATCTTAGTCCTGGAGAATTCCGATATCCTTAGCAGGACAAAAATCCAATATAAGATAAGCTGGCTTCAGAAAATAGGTCGCTAATGTAAGTTTGAAGTTATTTTCTTCCCAGGTTTATCCTACATCTGTCTTGGGTTTCTTTTTCCTCATCTGTATACAAAGCATATCAGGCTTTTCTGATCAGACTGCTGTGAAGAGCCTGGTTTTGGTCTAAGGGTCATCATTCTGTTACAGCCCTTCATCCTTCCATTTTAATGCTAAAATGTGCATTTTGTTTGCGTTGTTAAATTTCTGCCAAAGGAGGCAGAGAAAACCTTCTCAGGTATTGATTTTTCACACATGGGTACTGTAGCTCATAGTCACTTGATTTGCCACCTGCAGTTTATAACTGAATGGGCTCATGGGATTATAAACTTCGTTTTAATGCTGAGTTTCCAGCCTGAGATGAAATTGATGTGTTTGCTGTTAGTCATTTGTATTTGCTTTAATGTATTTTGTTTGTTTGAATTCTATTTAGTTGGCTAATATAAATAGCATTTTTGCAATAGAAATGTCGCTGATCAGAACTTCCTATTTGAGTTGTCTTAACTGGCTTCAGGTATTTGGATATGGTCTGCGATAATAATTTCTACCTACTGTTTTTTGGTCTTTCTGGTCTTCATTGTTACATTTACAATGTAATAATTATGAATTATGTCATGATAACTGACTAGGTAACTGACCAGGATAGTACATCATTTTATTCAACATTTGGTCCTTGGAGTTGTAGGTAATGAACTTGATTAATTAGCAGTCAAACAAATAACATATATTAGAGTTCCTGCAGAATAATCAGGGGCTTTATTTTCAGTGGTGCTCAAAACTTCACTAGAAGTTTCTGTTGATTTCTGTGTTCATAGCAAGGTACCCTTTATCTCACAGGATATGACAACTCTGCAAAAATAGTTTGTTTAGGAGGTACAAGGAAGTGATTTTTTTTTTCTTTCTTTTTCTGTAGTTTGAATCTCAGCAAAGCATTCAGTCTTTCATCACGGAATATAATTTTCTATGTTGGTCCCAGCTTCCATTATAGGTTTTTCTAGATACATGGTACCTCCCAGAAACCTTGGAAGTGTAATGTTTTCATTAATAATATATTTTGCTAATTTTGTAAAGATGAAAGAATAATGTATTTCTTGCATGTTAGTGAGAAGTGCAGGTTTGCTTTACTAGTTATTTCTGTGAATTATGCAATTTTTATATGCCTTGGTTTGACCAACTTTTGCTTGACTTCCAATGCCAGCACAGATCTTGGGATATTTATGTTAAACCTTAGCGAAACAGTCTTTTGAAGTTCTGTAAGAAAATCCTTTTTCACAGAAGATTGCATCCAGATTTGACAAAGAAGTAGAAATTCCACCAAATAAATAATTTCCTACAGTTTTCATAAAAATGTGTGTCAGGCTAGATGAATGAACCATAAACTTTGTCTCCTCTGTGAAGATGCAGGTTGAACTTTGTCTTTAATGCTTTCTGCTGTAGTTGTTGCTCCCATGTGCTAATGATTCCAGCTTAGCTACTGCAGGTGGTGTCTTTTGGGGAAATCAGAGGAAAGAAAGAATGATAATTATTATGATGGTAAGAAATTAAAAAAGTGCATATTTATCATGTTAATTATTTCCACTGCTCATTAAACAAGTTGCTTTGTGGCTTAGTTCTGTGAATTACTGTTTACAAATCTTCTCACTCTAGCTACATTTCAGATTTTGTACATATTCAATTACTGAATTTCAGTTATTGTAGACCTGCATGTTGTATCCATGAAATCCTATGAAGATGAGTGGGATTGAATGATTCTAACAGAAAGAAATTTGATTATTAATACCATTGACATCAATGAAGATTAGATAGAAGAATCAAAGCATCAAGAAACCTTCTGAAGTACTAATAATCATTTTGATTAAAAAAGATGGAGGCTTGTGCTAACCCTGATCTTTAAGACCATCCTGCTCTAGAAAATCCCAGTGGTTGCTTGTTCTGTTCTTGATTATGCAGTAGATTCAGGAAGTGTTTAACTTAAAGTGCATGGCCCCATTCTGTGCATGCTAAACAGATCTATTTAAGGCTAATATTACTGTTTGAAAGTCCCACTCAAAAATGGTTTGAGGTGAAGCAAATTGGTGTTGCTGTTGTAGACAGTGGATGACACAAAGCCATGGGTCTGTGGTAAGAGAGAAGCAACTTAAAAATTAATTCTGGGAAGCAGTAAGAAACCCTGATTTTTAAGGGAGATGCAGCTATGAAGGACCCAAGATGCCAGTAGCATTAAGTGGACTCCACAGGAGATGGAAGTTGCAGGATAAGGTGCTAAATAGTTCTAGAGTAAAATAACTTCTTTGTGACCCAGCAAGAGAGTCAGCAGTGCCTCCTGATGTGACACAGGCCTTCAGGAAAGGCTAAAAATGCATACCCAGTAAGAGCATCTTTAGATTTGCAAGGCAACTGGTCAGGAGCCAAGATGTGCTGAAGGCTTCCTAGATCTGCTTATGAAAATGGCTGGTCATGAGGATGTATTTGCCCACCCAGAACAATATACACATGACCAATCATTATTGGACAGAGTTTACTTATAAGGGTGCCATAGATTTACCTATAAAAAATTGCAGCACAACAGCTTATGAATGTAAATGAAAACATGCAACCAGATTGCCTGGACTAGGCACATGCATCTTTTCTACCTTGCATTTTCTAGGCTATTAATGAAGAGTTTGCTGGTTTAGACTCCAACATTTAATCCAAGAATTTGAGTTAAGATTGTAATATCACAAATGGTTGTGGTTCAGAACTGGTTTAAGTGTGGTGATGTGAAAGTTTAACCATTTGACTAAAGTGTTGAAAATCCAGTTTGGGTTGGTTTTTTTTCTTTATTTCTAGAGAAGGAGGTGAAATCTAGATTTCTTTACCATTATGTTAGTAGCTGTTTTGTGGGCAGTTTAGTATGGCTGATCCTTGGAACAGGGTTGTGTTTCATGCTGTGATGAACTGGAAGCATAGACAAGAGAGCAAACATTCACATTTTTCCCAGAACCAGCATCCAAACACAATCCATTGCTGCTGGTTATCACTCTATTGTGGTCCTGTGGCTGATACTACAAGTCTGAAGCTTAGATTACCTAGATGGTCCATATAAAGGAAGCAGAAGGAAAGAAAGTAACAAAGGTATTCCTGAATTTAAAGGACTTTATGTAGAAAAAGAGAGTGTGTTTAGGCACAGTTAGTAAAAAGTTTAAAAAGTTTAAATTGGAGTGTATGGAAAGGCAGTTACATCCTCTCCATCTCCATTTTGAACACCCACAAAGTCAGTTTCATGGTTTGTATATTCAGCACAGACTTAACTGTGACCTGAGTTTAGTAGGAGTGTTTTTAGGGATCTACCTTTCATCAATAAGTAATAGCAGTTCTATTCCTACTTGTCCTGGTTTTCCGTTATGTTGTTCTAGTGAAACAATGTGATCAGTTTAAGTGTGGTTCTTTTTGTCTGTAGATTGTATCACATCAATAACAGCTTTTGAACATGCTTTTATCCTTCTCCTTCATCTCCTTCTATCACTGACTTTTATCCTGGATAGAACTATGCGCATCACATTCTGCAGTCTCTCTTTCTGAGACCAGCTGAGAACAGTTGTAGGATGGTGTGTTGATGGATTCTTTTGTATGCTTCATTTCAAGATATTGACATCCCCTTTGTTTTAATCTAGCCAGTGAGAAACAGCAGGAGGAGAATAGCAGAGGAAGCTGTTCTGACCATTGATTTTCTTGATGCCTTCTGGTGGTTCATTAATTCCTCTAACAATTGCTTCTTAGGTAGCTGTCTGGGTGTGACCATTACTACCCAACAGAATAGGGGCTGTCATGGCTGGTAAAGCCATAGCTGATAACATCAGCTTTCCTTTCCAAATTACTCTTAGTAAGCAATACTGAGCTTACTAATGTAGTGAATTTCCTTCATTTTAATTATGACATTCTTATTCTTCTACAGTATGTGTAGATGCCAGAAGAGTATAAGCCAGCTGTTTCACAAGGGAGACAAGGGCTTAGAGAAATAGAATACTGTAAAAATCAGCCCTATGCTTGAATTGCTCATATGGAAACAGTATGTTCAGTTTTATTTCACTAGTATTGACCAGTATTGCTGTTATGTCCATACCCAGCTATATTAGAATCCAGAGCTGTCTAGTACTGTATACCAGTTAGGCTGTTAGAAAACACCAGACTGCCAGGCTGGAGTGAGGGTCTTACTAATTTCAAAACGTCCCATTTTACTGTAATATAGAAAAGGGTGTGTGCTGGAAGGTGATAGGCAAATCATTGTTGTCTAGAAGTTGATTACTTTCTGAAAGTAGATCAATAATTTTAAAGCTATTTCTGGCACTGGGTTTGTGGTTTTTTTGCTTGAGTCCCTCTTGTTCCTGTAATTTCTGAGAAAGACAGCTGTGATAATAAATGTGTAAGAAGTAGTTGCTGATTGTATTCCTGAAGTAGTTACATCATGAAAAAATCTGCATGTAATTACTCTTTATACAGTTTGTGGGTTTTGTTTTGTTTTCACAACATAGGTTGTGAATATAGGAACATGGAAGTTCACAGTAGAACTTCTAGGACACCACATAATTTTCCAGATAGCTGTTTTTAGGTTGTTTAGAGCCAGGGAATTCAATTTGAAAGCTGTGGTTCACAGAAAAATGATTCATGCACTGTCCATAAACCATATTTATTTTAGGTTATCTTTTATATCAAACAATACATGTAGTGTGTTTGTCTTAGGGCTACTATAAAGGGGTGATAATATGCAATCACTGATTTAAATATTGATCTTACAGAGAAATATTATCTTTAAATGTCGATAAATGTTATTAGCATGCTTGCCTGCTTACCATTAGTCTGTCATGCCTGGTCTGACATAACTTATTCTGGCTGTTAAATGTTTTCAAAATAGGAAAATCCAGGTGTAACAAAGAAACCCATGAAGTTTACTGTATTAGCGGAGAATATCTTTTCATGGTTAAATGAAAGAAAGCATGTCGGTGGCCAAAGCCTGTTAATTTTTTGTCTTACCCTATTGTTTGCCTTTGTTGTTCAACTTTTACAACATTAAGTTAGTATATTATCTGTGCTTAAAAAAAAAAACCAACCAAAACCAAACGATACTTTCCGCTATTTCAGCCTGAGATCAGTTTGACGGGAATAGAAGACTCTATTCAGTTGTCCTTACTTTTGCTTTGCATTCTGTCTCTTCCCAAGTATGCAAAATGGGGTTTGGTGGAGTGCTATGGCCTTGCTGATAGCATGTAGTCATTCTTCAAATAATATGTGTGTGCAGTCCCAAACAGCTGTGTGTAAGATGTTCTTCATCCAGTAGAGTTAATTGGAAAGTGTAATTTTTCAGCATCTGGTGTGGGCTATTTTGCTTGCCTGCATGGAACATATTTAACCACTGAGAAGTTCTCTTCAGCTTGTGGCGGAAATCATGAAATACTTGTAATCCGTAGGTCTTTAATAGGTTGAGGCTGCCTCTGGGGAGGGCATTGCTAAGTTTTTCACAGCTAGAAGCCACTTTGCACATAATTTCGAAGCCCAGAGAAGGGTGAGGCCTGATATGGGGGAGTGAAAGGAGAAAAAAAAAATCCAGATTTTACAATATTTACAATAATAGCAGATACAGTTCTTTTCCCTTTTTTTGTACTGTAAAGCATTCCCATCTATTATAGGAATGTTATAAAGGTTACAATGTGTGCAATGGGACTTTCACTGATGGCAGATGTAGAACTCATTTAGGTACGTATTACTTCAGTTCAAGAAAAGGGTAGTTTAGTTCAAGCGGAAGAGGTTTATGATACGTATTTGGCAAGTCTGATTCCGTGTAATGCTGTAAATTCTATGTCACAATGCATAGGAGTGCTCACTCACTAAATTTTTCTTCAGTCCTCCACCAGGACTCCATTTGTAACAATTTTGCATTAGATCTTATTTTGTCAGCACTGTCTTTTGGTATAAAGAAATGTTAAAATGTATTTTGAAAATTTGGTGATACCATTTTAAGGGTTAGTTATTACTCAGAACAAAGTCTGGCAATGAGACTAGATTGTTTTGTTTTAAGGAAAAAGATACTTATCCACAAAGGCTGCTTAGAGGGAGGCAGCATAATAAATATTACATCAGCACGAAGAGTGCCATGCATCATTTTCTGGACAATCTGTGTGATAGGGTGGTTGGTATAGTGAAAGTGAAATAAGTATCAGTTTGTTGGTTATTTTTTTCTTTTTATGTTTGTTTTTTTTTTTCTTAAGGTTGCATCAAAGCTCTTTGCAGTCTGTTTTTCTCTGTTTCTTTGAGCATGCGCTTCTGTAGCATTTCTCCTAAAGCATTAAAACCCATCATGTTCAGCATGTTTGTTTTTTTTTTTTAACCTTAGATGCAACTGTTGCAGTTCATGTTTGTATTCATCACCACTCCCCACCATGCAATCAAATGTTGCTCTTAAGGTTGGCTTATCAGGAGCTACGTGTCTGTGGCTGCTGTCTTCAGTGCATGTAGTACAGTCTGTTCACTGATTTCGGAGAAGTCTTTCAGCTGACCTGCTTCTCTGTTGAGATGCTAACTGTATGTGTTCAGAATACTGTTCTTTATTTGTGGTATGCTGTAGTGGATAGAATAGTAGTGAGAAACACTCCTTGTAACTTACATTATTGACCCACAACAGATAAATGATGTTGACTTGAGCTTCTTCTTTTTTTTTTTTTTTTTTTAGCCGTTCCATTCTTTTTCTTTCTTTTCTCTGTCTTTCTTCTCTTTTGGTCAAGAGACCAAAACAATTTGATTTGGCACAAGCTTTAGTGCAAATACATTTTTAACAAGGAGGAAAATAGGGGTTTTCTCTAAATGTGTTTGCCATGACTTAAAAAAAGTTATACTTCTTCTAACCTGACTTTGGTAGCAGCTATGTTTGGTGCTTTCTATATGGTAAATTACCTTAACATCATGTAAACTTTTTGTTTTAGAGGAATGAAAAAATTTCTCCTGGAAAGGAACAAAGCATGCAAATGAGTTTATGCACATGCTTCCGTCTGAATATTGCTATACAGACCTGCACTGCATGTGAATTTGTACACAAATTGTTTTCTTCTCTATCATGAACAAAAAGCACAATTATTTCTTTAATTAGATTGAAGAGCTGCTGCTTCATTCCTTATGAATTTATCAGTTTCTCCAGCCAGACTCACATTTCTTTCTGACTATATTTCTTATGCCAGATAGTGGCCCCTGATGCTGGAAATGGTGAAGAAGTAAATAAGACAGCATGTTTTAAAAATTATTTCAAGCAGGTTTGCAGATATCAGACATGCTTACAAAGAAATGGCTCAAGCCTTAAAATTTAGACATTCAAGTGTATGTTTAAGATGCTAATTGATCTATCTCAAAAAACCAAGAGCTTTTGCATTCAGTGATGGTGTTGTCTTGAATTGCGTTTGTCAAGACCCCTTTGTTATTTTTCTCCCTTGGGCTGTTCGTGGGTGTGAGTCTTCTGAGTTTTCTTTCTATTTCTTCATTTAGTGATCATATCTTTCTGTCTGGCTTTCATTTGTGATTCCATCTGTATTTCTTCTCATGTTTGGACAGTATTTGATTTCTTTGTCATAAGATGCTTTCTTTAGTACTGAGTTACTTAGGGCTTCCCACTGTATGTTGTGTCTACTTTGTTTTCCAGGAAGCCATTGTATGGATTGTTTCAATATAATTCCAGTATGATTGGATTAGAATCATTAGCCGATCCCTCAGATACCTGGGAAATTATAGAGACTATTGGAAAAGGCACCTACGGTAAAGTCTATAAGGTTGCCAATAGGAAAGATGGGAGTCTGGCAGCAGTAAAGATTCTGGATCCTATCAGTGTAAGTAAAAAAATATGAAATTGTAACTTCATTGTTAATGTGAAAGAATTCTCAAACACAGTTCATCATCTTGTTATGTTATTTAAGACAGCATTTGCCTGGTTTCTTTTTGAGGTTTATGTAATTCTTCTGGTACAAATTTAGGTATCTATGCTTGGAGCATGCAAGTGATAAGGCACAGAGGCATTGCACTTAGGGGTCTGCTGTAGCAGGGAAAATACAAGATGCTTTGAATCTTAATGTTTTTATTTTATTCTGTGTACTCCCTGAATGAATTACTTTTGCCATCACAGAAGTGCTGTGAACTTTAGAATGTTTTATAGTTATCTTTTCTAAGTTGATAATACTGTGAGGCCATAGTTAAGATAAAACCAGAAGAGCACAGCCCAGATTCTCAGAGGTAATTCTGTGCCAGCTCCAGTTTTAGTGGGCATTAAATGCCTAGCTTCCCTTGAGAACCAAGGCCCCAGTTTTCAGTGGAAGTTCTAATTGGCAGTTGCTCAGGTTCGATCGAGCTAGAGTTTTATCATGACAGCTAGGCTAAAGTATTTACTAAGAAGCTACATTTCTGTCATCTGCTACTACTGAAATTCATCTTGGTTTTCTTTGGTATAAATCCGAAGAAGGTAGTAAATAAGATGATTCCCTTTTTAGCAAAATGCAAATAAAAGGAAAATGCATGTGACAGCTTAAGTTTTTCTAATAGTCACAGTTGATGCAGAAACAAGGAAAGTTTCAGTGCTTAAGATCTGTTCTGAGTTGTGGCCCATGTGCTGATATTAATCAATGTTTTGTAATTACCACAGAATTCTTTCATTAATGAATATTTAGTAACATTTGCTTATTTCATGGGTTTTGTTTCGTCTCTTTGTTTCTGGTGTGTTTCTTTTCCTCACAAGAATGTTTTTACTGATGTCCCCTTTGAGATTTTGTGAAATTGTTCTCTGTCTGGTCCCATCTGATTACCGTAGAAAAAAAGGACGAATCAAAGATTCCTGTATTTACGTTTAGCTTACAGATAAAAAATATGCATGTTTAAAACCAGGTTAAAAATACTACATGTGTAAATTTCTTATTTAGACAACTGGGCATAGTTAAGTATAATTTTTATTTCTCTGGCTGAGCGTATTATGCACTGAAAGAATCCTTGAAGAACACTACTTGCTTTACGCAGACTTCACGTTTCTGTATATGAAAAAAAAAGGCAAAAGTGGCATAATTTGATGTGGGTTAAATTTATAGCATAGTGTGTGTAATTTCAGCTGCGTGAAACAAAACCCATTTAAAACTACAAGCTAATTAAAAAATAGTTCTTCTTCTCCATGAGAATTTGTTCTTGCTTTGTACAGGCTTACTGTGTTCATGTATTCTGTATGTTTGTGTTTTTTATTTAGGATGTAGATGAAGAAATAGAAGCAGAATATAATATTTTACAGTTTCTTCCAAATCATCCTAATGTTGTTAGATTTTATGGGATGTTTTACAAAGCAGATCATTATGTGGGAGGACAGCTCTGGCTAGTACTTGAGGTAAAAGCATTTTGATAGCATTACATCTTAACTAGCAAATGTTTGGTTTCTGTTTGTGACTGCTAGAAGAGTCACAGCCTTTCATGATTCTCTGATTGAGGCTATTAATCAAAGGACTGGTGAAATATGATGTGTGGTAGCCTACTGTTGAAAATCACATCCAAACTTAAAGTTTGTTCAATAGGGAGTGTCCTTGCATTTTATTTCTGTTCAAGATGCTACATCCTGCCTCCAAAACACTAATCCTTTGGATATGAGTGATTGCCTAGAACCAGCTTGATTTTTTCTTAGTTGAGGAAACATTAGACAAGACATTTCTGTAAACTTTCATAGAGCTCAAGCACTTAAGGGAGATGCAGAAGATTGTGTAGTAGTAACATGGAGTACAGTTAACAAATATGCTGTTTATTACAAAAGCAAATAGGGAAATGTAATGGGAAAGTCTGGTTTATGGTAACTTAAAACTTGAGGCTGGTGGTTGCTGAAAATCTAGCAATAGAAATGCCTTCTATTAACTCTTCTTATTGAGTAGCCATCAAAATGTATTTTGGCAATGAAAAATGAGTTTTGGTTGTACTGTTGCCAGTTAAGTGAGTGCCAAAGTTTGTTGCAAGTTGGGGATTTCTTCTAGATTTTTTTCTAGACTCAATTGAAACAGAGCTTTGCACAGGCTAATGAGCAATAACAGACCATTTAAACATTTCTCTCTACTCCCTGTCCTCGAATGGTGTCTGGAATCAGGATAGGGAATCTTTATTTCCACTTTAGGGTGTAGAATCCCAACAATACATCTGACTTCTACGTGGTGCAGAATTAAGTAGCTTGAATTGAACTTTTGGATGTGTTTCATCTTAAATTTCAGTAACTATTAAAAAAAGGAGCTTTGGTATTTTTCATTTGGTGGGGTTTTACTGTATACCTGGTGGCTTTGAGTTTGGGCTTGGTTTCCCGTGTGTTTTCTGTTTTAATTCAAGTGCAGTGTATTCAACAGAGGTATCACATGAGGTATCACATGTGGTATCCCATACAACAAAATTTTTTAAAGCAAAATCATGTCATATTCTGTGTAGCAAAGTTGAATGTAGAATTTGAGATGCTTAGCTGTTTGTACAGCCCTTATCAATTAAGTATGTTCATTCAAGTAGGTTTTGGTGCACATTATCTGAAGTTTTAAAGAAATTTGGCATTAAAAAAAGAAGTGTTTTCTGTAAACAGATACATTAACCAGACAAGTCAAATTATTTCTTGCCTTGGAATTTATATGCAAATTTATGTATGCACAGAAGTAACTTTTTGTATTATAAATTAATGACCCTTTTTCAGTAAAAGGGAATACACAAAGTACTTGGACTTTGTTCCCTGAGTCTTTGATAAAATATATTCATTGGATGTGTGACTTCCAAAATTTGTAATAGGAAGGTATTCTTTTCTTCAGGCACAGTTTTGCCATGTTTACTCTCTACAAGTAGGACCTTGCTTTGGTAAATGCCTGAGATGATGAAGGGTAAAAAAAGGTGGTCACCTTAAATAGTTTTATGATGATGCAATTCTTGGATAGGTGTAGCATAGACAACTGCAAAGAACGTTTCCCTACTTGTCCATCTAAATGTGCATCATTTCACTTTTTAAAGTATTGCCATCAGGTGTGAAGTGATAATGAAGTTTAGAAGTTCATTTTGTCCCAGATCTTTGCTGAGTGTCAAGAACAGTGTCACTGACAGCTGCAGTAATTTCTGTGGGGTGTATTTTTCATAGTCATTCGTTTAAGATACACTACCAAGCGGCTGTCAGTCTGTATCATTTTCCAGTCACAACCAGATTAGGGATTTTTTTAAGTGAGGGTGTGCTTTTCTGTATTCTATTTGCAGGCTAAAGATAAGTGGAGTACAGTCTGTCTCAATGGAACATTTAGTGTAATGAAAGCGAGAAGCAAACATCTTAGACTTATAGTGGCTTGTCAGGAAATGGTTAAGCATGGAAAGAAAAACATGAGCTTTCTATCATGAGATGAAGTTCTCCTGTAAATACATTTGAGGATTGTTATTGAGCTGAATTATCCCACCTATTTTATAAAAAAAAAAGAAGTTAAAGAAATCTCTACTAATGAATTTAAAAGTCAAATTCCTGCAGAACTCACCAGTGTTTTCAAGTAATGAATTTTTGCTTCAGGAACTTATTTACATAAAAGATACCTTCTTTATCATGTGGTCTGGGCCTTCCCATGAACTGAAACTTTTAGTCTAGTGAAGCCTTTTCATGCAAGGGGAAGTTACTAATAAATGAAGGAAAATACCGACATATCACAGAAATTAATGATTGAACTGAAACACAATTCATAAAAACTATTTGAGAGATGCAAAACTTGAGAACTTCTGGTTTCATACTGTTCTCTGGATTTGCACTGTAGTATTTTAAACTTAATGCTGGTAAGGTAAAATGCACTTGTGTTGAAATGCATCTGATCTCTGTATGGCAGAAATGTTGGTAAGGATGCTAGCTACAAAAACAGGTCTAGAGGAGTAAAGTAAATGTAGGAATGGTAGTCCATTCTCCAGTTTTTTGTCAAATAATTATGAATATTAAAGTAAGAAAAGGACAGAGAAAGGGGAGGCCAAACAGCTGCTTAGAAGGGCATGGACTAATGATGTAAGTGAAAAGGTATTTACAGAGATTCTAATTTTACTTTTTCTCCTCTTTTGATGTATGGCAGCCTATTAGTGGGAAATGCTTGCAAGAAGCTGCTTTTTCTGGATCAGAATGTTTCATCTCAGCAGTTGACAGCACATGGCATCAAATCTGAGTATAGAGATATGGCTTCTGTCTACTTTATATTGCCTGCCAGCAGGAGCATTGATGGAGTGAAAGTTTAAAATGACTGTAATTTGTTGCCTCCCAGTTATCAAGAGCATCAGTCTTTTTTGTCTGGCCTCTTGGCACAAAAACAGTTTTTCAAAAAGACAATGCACATATAATTGTAAAAATACTCAAATAATGTAAATTGGACTTACCAATCCTTTTTTAAAACAAAATGTAGTCCTGTTCTTAATAATTTGATTTTTAGTTACATTTTATAAATTACACTTCATAATCTTCATTTTTCACTTCCCTCCCCCCGCCCAGGCTGCTGTGATTATATATATAATAACAATAACATTGCTAATAAAATACGTTCTGAGGTGGGGTGATAAATAATTGCAAGGTAAAAATCTAGTGTTCCCACACCAGTGTTTTAATGCAGTTTTGCATGGTAGGTGTTCACAGTCGAAACAAGTAAACTGAGTAACTGAGGTCTTGTCTTGTTTTTTCCCCTCTCACAACCTCCCCTTTCACAGCTGTGCAATGGAGGTTCTGTCACAGAGCTTGTCAAAGGCTTGCTGAAGTGTGGCCAGCAGTTGGATGAAGCTATAATCTCATACATCTTATATGGTGCTCTCTTGGTAAGGATGTTCATTGGGCTTGTAATGACAGCAGAGGGTGCAATTTACTCATCTCATACAGGCATTTTCCATTTATAAAGTATGGTAATGTTGACAGTATTATGCGGCTGTCACAGCAGCAGAAGTTGTATGAAGCATGTGATCCAGTGGACAGATGTTTTCGATAGAGTATATGCAGATTTTCTTCATTGCATTCCCTAATAGTAGAGTAATTGTTTTTAAATAAGGGAGTAAACTTCTTTTTGTTACTGCTGCTATATAGGGCCTTCAACATCTACACAATAACCGGATCATTCATCGTGATGTGAAAGGGAACAACATTCTCCTGACAACAGAAGGTGGAGTCAAGCTCGTTGACTTTGGTAATGACCACTTCCCATTTGTTTTCCTGATACATGCAGTTTAGCCAGAGGCATCTATTTTATTTTCCCCTGGGAAGGCAGAATGCCATAGTGAGAGATTTTTTCAGAAGGGTACTTGGAATTATTTTAAGGAAAAATGGAGAAGGAACCTGATACGACGAGAATAAAAACTCTAACCAAAAATCAGTAATAGACTTTTAAATTAAAAGCTTAATCATAATAATTTAATGATTAAAAATAGTTCTGAGGGTACCATTTTATTTACAAAGCTCTTTTGCATTTCACAAGGAATGTAATTTTCAGGGTAGCTGTCCTACTAATTTAAATTTAGATATTCTATCTTTTGCATATGAAAAGGAAACATTCTTCTCTCTGAAATGGCTTTTGCTAGCCTTAAGCGTATTTTTTCCTTCTGAGCAGAAGGTAAAATGGTCCCTTGGGTCCAAAACTCAACATCCATTTAATTTGTGATTACTGCTGCTAGACTTGAGCATTGCCAGTCTGGAAAAATAAGAAACAGGAAGACAGGAAGAAACGGACCTGTCAATAGAATTTAACTCTGTTCAGCAGTTTTGTTTCCCTTTAAAGATACACTTGCGAAAATAAGGCGGCTCAGATATGTATGCAACAGAGTGGACGATTTTATTAAATGAAACAGAAACCAATTATTAGTGCTATGATTTATTGATGAAATCATATAATACATAAGGTAATCATCATTAAGAATAGCAGTATGCGAATAACATGTTTGTTTAGCAGTGCATGAAGGTAAAGAAAACGTTCACAAGATGAGAGTAGTGTAAAATGGTGTCCTAAAAAAATTCTGCAAATAATATTATCTTTAGGAAAATAATTTTAAAAATGTATGCAAGGGAAAGAAAATACTGATGTTGTATTATAAATATAACATAAAATTCTATTGAAGATGATAAAGTAATTTGGGAAACAGGAGACTTTTTAGTATCTTCTAGGGACAGAAATTCATTATGTTGAATAGTAAAGGCAACAATTAAAAGAGTGCTGTGAGAAACATATGGCCTGAAGCAAAACTTGGGGTGAGTCCCTGACCTACTACAAGGAAGGAAGATCCCTTTGCATTTGGGGAAACTGGCAGTGTGATCTTTGTTTGTAACTTATCTATTCTGGGAAAAGCTGGCTTTTCTCCCCAAAACAAAATGTTTTTATCAGATCTATCAAATGGCTTGGCTGCTGTAGAAGCTCAGTTTGGAGCTCTGGCTTTCAAAGGCAGATGAGTGTGCTACAGCTCTAAGTGGCACAGTCAAGGAAACTGAGAATCACAAGCTTTCTGGTGACCCATGGGTTTTTCTGATTCCACATTTTAGGTTTTTTTCCCTACTGTTAAAGTTATAACAGTAACACTAGAAAATTACAACAAATACAGCTACCTCAGAAAGAGACATGAGTTGAATCTTGAGTGTTTCCTAACTCTTAATGGTTAGGAAATGCCAAGAAATGCCCAGGTATCTGTGGGCTTCCTGACTAAAGAATCAACCAGCACCCAGCTTTCATGAAGTTGCTATTTTTCTCCTGTCACCCACTGCCATAGTCATAGAAGGCATTCTGGGAATGGATTAGGACTGAGTCATAGGTGATGTTGAACTGTTTGTCACATTTGTTGCAGAAAGCGGAAAATCTATAGTGAAAAATGCAAGGAGCTTGGAAAGAAAAGAGACTTGTGGGTTCAGATGGTTGAATGGCATCAAACTGGAGACTGTTCTTGCTTCTGCAAAAGTTTCTCTGTGATGCTGGCAGGTCACCTGCATCAAACTTTGTAGAAGTGACCACTGTCTTCCTCAATTTACCAATAGCCAGTTTGAAACATCTTGTTCTCCTTTAGAGAAGATCTAAGTGTTCAGATCTATTACAACTCTAGCTGGGGCATGTAGAGTGCCTGAAAACTGAAAGGTCTCAGATTAAGTACCTCAAAACGGTGGATGCTTTGGATATTTTTAGGTAAATCCCTGGAAATAATAATCCTCTCCCACTTTGCAGGAATGTTAAGGAGATTTATTCTTTGATGAGGAGGAAAGGAAATATGTCAAAAAGAAAACAAAATAATAATTTTAAATTTAGTGTAGGATTGGATGTACTAATATGTATAATAAGATCTCAAATCAATGGGGATTAAATGACTATCTATTCAGTGAGTGCTATTCATTCTGTCTGCAGAATGAGACAGAATCTTGAATAAAAAAAGTTAATTCATATTCAGGGCTGTACATATGGATAGTGGGTCACAGAGAGGATTACACAGATATCCTTAATTGAGGGTTGTTTTTTTTTTTTCCTTTATTGCATAATTTTGCAGCTTGCTTTTTCAATGTAACAGACGTTTCTACCCTCAACTGCTCTCAACAGCATGATATATTTGAACAAGCATTGGTCACAGTGTAAGTCAACCCAAAATGTCTGCAAATTATCATTCATTTATGCTCATGCTTGCTCACGCTTTCCTACAGTCTCCCTCTCTCAGCTCTTTGGTATTCTGCGCTGTTCTGCAGTGTCTGTAGATAGCAGCTACAAATTAAGCTTGCTGAAGAGAGATCAGAGTTAAACACACAGAGGCTTGCTGTAGGTCCTAGTCATTAACTGTTTCACAGCGGTACTCATGAAATCACTGAAGACTTGCAGTCAATCGCACTGAAAAATGACAAATAAATACAGATTTGAATGTTGGAGTCAGCATTCGAATTATTTAACTTACAAATTATGAGTCCCAATTTCTTATTTATTGGCATCAGGCAATGTGTATTATATGTGTTTCTACTAATTTTTGTCAATGGGTAATTCCGTAGGAGCAGAATGATAAGGTGAAATATGTTTTTAAGTCAATGCTGGTTTTGTGTCAACGTACTGGAAGGCTCCTGAACTCTACACTTATATGTTGACCAGAATGTGGAAGATTTGCTTTTTTTCAGCTGTGTTTCAGTAGTCCAGCCCCAGTCAGCAAACCCCTGAATCACAGCCTTTTTTTAAAGTATGTGCTTAACTCTCTAAGTATGAGCTGCAGCCTGAGCTTGAGTTTGCAGGGGAGGATTTGAGCAAGTGCTTAAATGTTTTGCTGAACAGGAGCCTCTGCAAATACTCTAGTGAACACACTGGCTACCAGCAGTGTTCAGGGACTAGAGTTCTGAAATGGAAGTTTTAAGTTGTAATTTGCATAGTTCTTGTTTATACTCATGGAAGCATCAAAATGAGGTCTGTGATATTTAGGTGCCAGCTGAATTTTCAAGTTTGAATGAAAGTGCTTCAAACAGAATCATTCACAAAAAAAAAAAATCTTTCAGCAATTCTGAACGAAAGCAGCAAGCTGAAATTAATCAAACAGATAATTCAGAACGAAGGCTGCACCTACTTTCACGAGACATTCTGCAGCTGTACTCCCAGGTTTGGGGTTGGTTTTCCAGATACTTGAAATAAACTAACTGAAGTGACAGAATGAATTTGAGGCCAAGTTTTTTGGATCTCTTTTATTGCAGGTGTTTCAGCCCAGCTTACCAGCACACGGCTGCGTAGAAACACCTCAGTGGGAACACCCTTTTGGATGGCACCTGAGGTAGGCAGACATTCCTGTCTGGGTTGTCTCCATTTATTGCAATGCACACCTCGTCACCACTTCCACATAGTAAGAGAAAAGAGTATCTTTTCTTTCGTCCCCTCTGTTCCTACTTTGCTGTAGGCCCCTATTCATTAAAATGTATGTACCATTAGAATATACAAAATGGATTTCTAATAATTTAATTATTCTATTCTCTGTAATGTTTCCATAACAGTACTGACAACCTGCAAATAACTGAGGTTCTTCTTGAAATGTTATGACTTGCCAATCAAATACTGTATGTTTTGGTGTGCTTGTCTCTGCCTCTAGATAGGCTGGAGTGAGGAAAAGGAGGAATTCCTACATTCTTAATTTGTTATGACTCTGCAAAACCCTGACTCATCTATGTGGTTTTTAACCTTAATCACTGAGGAGGGACCTACACACTTAGATACATGGAGCAGCATAGCTCAACAATGGAGAAAAATAATGTATAGGCTGCCTAGGCAATTATCTTAGGCCATATTTTTATGTACTACTTCCCAGACATAACCCTTTTCCTTCTGTTTAATGAAGCTCTAGGAAGTTTAAACGCGTTGCTGAACAAAGCCTCTTCTGTACTTTCCCTAAATTTGGGATTAAATATGTTAATCTTTGCCCTTGCCATTTAAAAAAAAATAATAAAAGCTTCTGTAAGGTATGGATTGTGCAGTTAAAAAATATGGAATGAAAAGGGAGTGATCTGTTTATTTGTAAGTTGTTAAACCTTCATAACAGTAGTAGCCTCATTTCTGTTGAAGGCCATTAGACTTGAATTTTGTGAAATTTGTGATGGAATTTGTATCTGTTACAAATATACACAGGTCTATTTCTGTATGTCAGAAAGTTAAAAGTATTGTGCAAACATTTGTTTTAGAACATTTTATACTTTTTATACATCTACTTCTGTTGCTAAGAAAGTCTGATTATAGCTGAGTAGAGAAAAGAAGCTGCTGTAATGGATCCAAAATTGATCCTACACACTCTCACAAAGAATGGTTGATATTTTACCATCTCCATAACAACCAGTTTACGTCACAAAGGAGACACAAAGATACCTTAGAAGCCACTGTGCAAGCATTATTTATGGAATCACCTTGGTTGGAAACATTCTGAAAACTTCATAAAATACTTCTCTAGACAATAATTGACATATTGTGAAATATTTTATTAAACTGGGATTATTAGATGTTATTTTTACAGTACTGTTTTGTTTGAATAATTACCATTAAAAGCATCAATCATACTGAATTTATTTTCCCATCTTGCTTGAAAATATTAATTCTTGAGTTAAAAAGAAATAAGCAGAAATTTTGATGTGAAAAGTTTTTTCCTGAAAATGCAACATGTGTATAAGCAAGGTGCGTTATGTGCCTAGCACATCAAAACAGGAAGAGAAGTAGCTTTGAATGCTTCCTATTTTGATTTTGAAGATTTCTCAAAGTAACCAGTGCCATAAGCATAGTAACTCATCTTATATTTGCATGCCTGTGTGAGCCAGGATGATGAGGCTTCATAGAGAGACAATCTGCAAAATGGCTGTAAGATCCTCAGATATCCGTTACACTGTTGTTGAAATGGCTTTTAAATGACAAGTTGCATAACACTCATGCTAAAGTCACTACAGTTGCTTTCTCTGTATTTCTACGAATGACAAATTTCAACTGGCATGTGAGATGCAATTTGCCTTACTTCTGGGGAGATCTTTCTGGAAGTTTTAAAATGTGCAGCCAATTTTTTATGTAAAAGGTGAAAGATGAGGACTGCAATAAGCTGAAAAACTCTGCTTGGGTAACAGCTTATTAGGAACAGTATTTGCTAGATGGAATTGTGGTGAGAACAGTAAAACCTAGAAAAGTACTTAACAGTTGCAAAAATTTGTCTGTTTTGGCGTAGGATAGAATCTATGTCAAGCCCTAAAATGCCATAAAATAACTGGACAGGAAGGAAATATTACTAATCAGAAATAGAAAGCATGAAGAGTAGGATTTTTTTTTGCTATGTATTTATTTATTTTAAAATTTGACTTTATCTGCGTGTGAAACATAGGAGCCTCAATCAAAGCATAAAGCAATCATGTGATCTCATCTAATGATGAGAAAGATGGATTTATTCTGAAGGGTGAGTGGAGAGAGGACATGAAAAAGCTTGCCTTGGAGGAAGGGACTACAGAAGTGTTTCAGAGAAATGACCGTTGTGAAATGAAGCTGACAGGGAATATTTTCCAGGGTAAACCCCAGGAAAATACAACTTCAAAAAGAATTGTGCAAGATTATTCAAGCTGGCAGATATGAATAACTGGATATAAGCAAGAGACAAATATGCTGAAAACTAGAATGGCTAGGATCAGGAACGGTCTGCATAATGAGGAAAAACATTGTATTTTAAGATTAATTTTGCAAAATATATCAAAGGGATTATACGGCATGGTACTTGCAATAGAAAAAGTTCATAGAAAAATAGGGTGAGGGTGATGTAAGGTGTTCAGCTCAGTGTTCTTACTGGCAGTATGAAAAGCAGCAGCTTATAACCATTTTGACTGACTCAAACCTCTTCGAGAGCTGTTTTTTTTCTGATGACTGTGAGGCTTGATTAGCAGCAACATGGCAAATCAAAAAGATCTGTCCTTGAGCATTTGTTCTGAGCGGAGTGTGTGATTAACAAAAATTTTGCTGAAAACTGAAAATAGAGGGAATAACTAGTCTGTGTGGAAGCAACAGAGGAACTTGGAAAGGAGGCGTCAGTTTGAGAGCAGCTTTTAAGTAAACTCACTGAAAATCAATCACTGCTGTTTAACCTTATTAGTATTGTCTCACACTTAACAACCTATAGACATGCAGAAACCGGAACACTGAATATAGGCATGCCAAAAAAAGATAAATAAGGTAACATAGTTTAAATATAGTGAATGCTTAAACTGTTTCTTGCCAAACACTTAAGGTACTGAAAATCTGCTGCTTGTATGCTGGAATAAATTGCGTTGAGTGCTAGCAGGAGTAACCTGCTCTAGTGGAATGTGCCCCTACCTGTGGCAGGGGCTTGGAACTGGATGAGCTTTAAAGTCCCTTCAACCCAAACCAGTCTGGGATTCTAGGATTAGTTATACACTAATGATTAATGGTTGGACCAGATGATCCTTGAGGTCCCTTCCAACCTGGTGTTCTATGGTACTTGTCTATGGAACTGAACCACCTATGCATCTGTAGTTCTAAGCCTTAACGTGTTTTGTCTTCAACCTCTAGTGCAGAACTGAACAAAATCTAGTTCAAATAGAATTTCAGTTTTCCTTTCTTCTAAATGTATCATGGTCTAGCTGGAAATTTGACTCTTGAAACCAGCTCTGTTAGAATCTGTACATATTTTCTTTGGCCAAAATCTACTTTTCAGAACAGAAAGATACTTAGAATCATAGAATAGTTAGGGTTGGAAAGGAACTTAAGATCATCTAGTTCCAACCCCACTGCCATGAGCCAGGACACTTCACACATGTCACCCAAGGCTCTGTCCAGCCTGACCTTGAACACCACCAGGGGTGGAACATTCACAACTTCCCTGGGCAGCTCATTCCAGTGCCTCACCACCCTGACAGTAAAGAACTTCCTCCTTATGTCCAAGATATATATATCTGACTTGAAGTCAGAAAGAACTGGAGAGATGCTGAAACTAATTTTAAACCATTGGGAGTATGCTTATATGTTTTACTGGTAACTGCTAACAATGACAATGGGGTGTGAATACTCAGGTTTTAAAAGGAACATTAGTAAAACATAGTTGATCCTTTGAAGAATTATGTGTTGAAATGTGGCACATGACAGTAGGAAAGGTTGGGACATTGGTAAAGGTAAGAGTTCTGTAACAATGAGTTAACCAGTAGTAAAATCTTGGCTTTGTTTTGCTATTAATTACAGAGGGATTTCAGATGTTATATTATTATTTAAAGCTGTGTTAACTCTGTATTTTGGATGTTTGTTGCCATCCTGCCAAGGTGAAATAATGATCAGATTGTTTTCTTTCCACCTGCTGAATCGAGGTATACTCCTTGGGATAAAATCCAATACGTCTGAGCATGAGAATAAATTTCTGAATTGTTAGAACAGTAGGTGACTAGTTTAAATTGTTTTTCTTTTTCCAGTGCTCCTGTGTGGTTTTTTAAACTTTAAGTCTGATCACAAGTGTGTGCCTAATCCTGAAACAATGAGTAATATTTGCGCTGTTTCAGTATAAAGCTGTGTTTCTGCATAATCGAAAGGAAAATCAACCAAACTGGTAAAAAAAGCACCCCAACAAGTAATTTTATGTTGTTAATATAGTTGAAAAATATATGAAAGGAAAAATCTAATTTTGCGAAGACCCGCAGCAGCTTTTCCACTGAGGCCAATATTCATTACAATAAAGGCTGTATTCAGACCTCAGAATTCTGTAAAAAAAAAAAAAAAAATAAATAAATCCTCATTTTGGTAAACTAGGGCTGATTTCTCGTGTTTACCTCTCTCAGAGGAGACATCAACAAATTACAAAAAAAAATCCATTTACCAGTAAATATATTTCATGTGTAGTTAAATACTGAGTTGGAAAAACAGCATAGAAAAGACAACTCCATCACTAACCTGGGCTTGTGTTTTTAATTTACTTTAAACAAGTACAGTGATACATTCCTTTGAAACTACTGAATATATTCTCATTTTGTCACACTTCAAACTAGCTTATTTTCCAGCCCTTTCCAGCCCATCATGGGACTCATGTCAGCAGCCTGTTAAGAACTTTAGGTATCTTCACTTTGATTCCTTATTAGCTAATATTGGCTCTTCTGATACACACATTTTCACTACACTTTTAAATGCCAAATAAGCATGGAATTTTGTAAATTCTGATTTATAATGAACTGTAGGAATCCACTGCTTAGTATAAATAGGATATAGATTTCAAGAACATATATACACTTATTTTTCAGCCTGTGAGATAGATTTTTAAGTGAGATAAGATTGAAAGCATCATTTACAAAAAATAACTGAATGTCCTTTGGAAGAAACTTCACAGGTAGGAGTAGAGAAGTTAGGCTGCTTTTATAGAATTTGTGTTTATCTGCCATGATTATTAATAATGAAGTGATGAAAAATCGCACACATTTAGTGTGTAGAAATAATAAATGCAGTAAGTAAATGGTTAAAAAAAAGGAAAGGTGGCATTAAAACATTTACATTTGTGAAACACCATTTACACGTCTGTGCAAGGTGTGTAGTATATGATTCTTACTACTCAGAGGTTAATCTGTGGGTCAGAAACAAAAATGTATCAATGATACTAGCATTAGTAGTATTGAAGCCGTCGATGATCTCATGGTATAAGGCAAAATAGATTTGTGTGCTTGAAAGCTTATCTGTTTTTCCCCACTCTATCATTTGGTCTAATAAAAAGTATTGTGCTTCTCTACAGATGTAGCCTGCTGGCAGAGCAGTCTAATGGTCTCACAAATATTTCACTTGGGTGAATTAAAAGCAAAAATAAAAATTGATTACTTGCAGGTGCTAAAACACAATTGACTTCTTGACATTTAATAAATTTTCAATGAATCAACATTAATTGTGATAATTACCTTGAAGAATTATTTAAAATGTTCATTACTTTCTATTTTGGGAACTTTTCTAACAATATAATTATTGTCTGATACACCATGGAAAATTTTCTATGATGATAAATATGAGACTTAAATCCAAATAACAAAATGGGAGAATATGGAAGCAATTTCAATCAGAAATTTGCTCTTTTTTGATTAGGTGAATGTGCTTGAGGGGAGGGAGCGAGGAAGAGAAAGAGGAAATGAGGAAGGGATAGAGATAGGTATTGCTTTGGCCTGGATAATTCAGTATCCCCAGTGCTGCTAAATGCCATCATGAAAGATAGCTTCCTCCCCCATGCATAGTAATTAGAAGAATATTTGCTATTACATTTCCTATGTAGATAAATTAAGCTGGGTTGCATAGTGTCATGTGAAGCACAGAAGTTCAGTTGGTTTATTCCGTTTGACTTGCATGGCTAGCAGTTTTGTTCTCCTTGCAGCAAGGGTAACAATTTTGTGCCACCTTCATTTTACATACGCAGTGCTTTTCAGCATTGTGCTCACACACTTCATAAGCTGCTTAGTTAGCCACGTCAGCTAAGTACAGCACCGCCCTAGTTCAGGAGCTTCAACGTTTTTAACTCCAGACTTCCTTCTGCGAGTGGGTTACCAGCACTAATTGTGTAGCTGTCGTCTCCAGGTAGCACATCTGTATTGCTGTTAACGGTATTGTGTATGCTTGCAGCTATACTTTGTACGTGCACTGTATATACTGAGGCAAAACAAAAGTAAATTCACTTCTAAAAATTCTAGGTAAACTTAAAAGGGTTTGATGTATTTTGCTTCAGCTAAACATATGTACGGCTTCCTCTCTGTGAACAAGTCAGTGTGACGCTGCAAATAACCGTTCTCTGTATAACCTGTTTATCTTCTTTTAAATACACCTGTGATCAACTTACGGGCTTGCTGAAGTCAAAGAAATCTTTGCATTGATTTCAGAACAATGGAATTATATCTTTGAATATGAGGTCTTCTAGTCAGGGTTAGAATGATCTTATATATCTCTCTGAAGTTTTGTGTTTTCTATAGAAGTGGTAAATCACACAGAATGCTTAATCACTGGCTTCTCTAAATACCCTCCAGTTAGTGTGACTGATTTGTTTATGTGCTGTCTTTGCCAGACCAGTGAATTCCCTGCACTTCACTGTGTCCTAGTATGACCCTCAGCACAATTAGTATTGACAGCTACCATCATGTTATCTCTTTCTGTGTGGTGGTTGGGTGCTTTCCATCCTACCGCAGTATGGCTGGGCATGCAATCGTGATGAAATTACAACTAATACAAGAAGTGACAGCCTGTCTCCTTAGCAACCTGTGCCACTGTGTGCATGTAACCAGCCCATGTCGAAGGGAAAGACTTGGTGCTTATTCCTTAGTGTTTACTGGTGAATCTCAAGATTAACTACATCTTCCCCCAAAGATTGGGCATGAGTACAGTGTTTGCAACAGTGCAAACTACCTTCTTTTTTGCTTGTACAAGGTGGGGAGGATTTTGCTGGATATAAAATAGGCACAGATGTGATGATGTCTTTGCAAAAGGTAGAGAAAGAAAGTAGCATTTTCTTTCAGTTTCAGATCATTTCTTCTGGGCTCCCTATCTTCATACGCCACTGGGCAGAGCAGGCATGAACAGAGCTGAGAGGCAGTCTCAGCTCCAGAACCTTGACCAAAAGGACAAATGATTCCAAAAAGATAAGTATCTCTGAGTTCCCAATAGAGACTAGAACATAATAAAAGATAAATAAGTTGCATTTTTCTTTTTGTATTTGGCCTTTAGAGACATTTGTTTTGCAAACAGTTGCAATAATTTCCAAAGCAAAACAGGACTGGGGCATTCCCAAGGACTTAGCTTGTAAACTGTGACTGGGAGAACTCCTTCAGATTTCAAAGCAAACTGCTGATGTGCACTTCCCCTCATCAACGAAAAAGCTGTAAATTTGACTCTTGCATTAAAATTTAAAATTAGGGGCATTTGTGTGTTTTTAAGTGGTGCATAACTTGGTAGGATCCTATTAAATCCCACAGAAATTGAAAACTTGTTTCAAACTAAAGTGACCATTGAATTGATATATATGCTGCATACTCAGTATCGAAAGAGCAGTTAATTTTGTATGTTTTCTGTGGTGCTGATCACACTATAATCAAGCTGCTGTGTAAAACATACTGGGTTGAACAGTCCACTGGCTGAATTTTCATAAACAAAAAAAAAATGCAGATTAATGGAAATATTTTTTCTAAAAGGATCACTGTGGGCTCTGATTTTGGAGTGGAGGAGAATCTGTTAGTGTTTAATTCCCCTTGGTTAGAGTGCAAGTATTTTGGCATAGTGTCATGTTGCTGACGTACCATATTTACTGGAGGTGCAGCTGTTAGCTGTGGAGCAAAAGACACAAAGATACATTATTCTCTTTGGTAGGTGATGCATTGTGAAGTTGAGAAAATCTCAGACCTTTTTCCTTGTTGAAACAGCAGTTGCAGTATGCTTTCTTTTCCTCATATATAATGAGTGCAAAGCCCTCTGATGCTCATGTTATTTTAGTGTAGCTTAAACTCTCTAAAACGGAGGTACCATGGCAAGTTTATCCATCAGCCTGTACTTAGAAGCAATTGTGAGGTGCTTTAAGAGGAAAAAGTGGTATTGTCTTTGAATGTGGGAGACCAGCTAAGTCTGGCACTGCTGACAAAGTCCATTGGGACCTTGTGCAGGCCCTTGTTTTCCTTCCCTTGAAAATGAAAATTTATTCCTCTGCATCATAAAGTTGGAGACCAAACAAACAAGTTTGCAAAAGACTCAGCACACTGATAAGAACCAGGCAACTTCTCAGATGATCACTTCCAGGAGAGGGGCTCCAGCAGCTTTTTAACCAAGCACGTAACTATTTTTCATGTGTTAAAAAAGGAAGGAGAACACATGGCATTTAATTAGTCATGTATGGACAAGGTACTTGAAGCTTCTAAGTCATTGTCTGGAAGTTGATTTACTTCCTTCCTTTGCTTCCTTTGCTTCGTTTTCTTCCTTCCTTTCCTTTTTTCTTTCCTTTTCCTTCTTTCTTTCCTTCCTTTCTTTTCTTTCTTTCTGGGTGTTATTGAATATACAGATGGTTTGAGGAACTGTATAAAAAAAAGAAAAGAATAATCAAGAAATACAAGCTTCCCTTTCAATCTCTGAGCAAAACTGCAGTGTAGGAAATTCCAACCAACACCAGTATGGCTTCCTTATAATACATTATTTGATATCTCTGATGGCTCTTCATACTGTTTTTCTTCCAAGTTTTTGCATTGAATTCCCTTTCCTTCTCTTTAAGCATGATACAAGGAAATTAAATTATCATCATATAGGCCTCTGAAATGAGGGTGGTGGTTTAAAGCCAGAATCTATCTACTGCACAGTAAGACTCATCTTTTTTCCAGAGATGATAGGGGAATCTCTGGGATGAGATCAAGGCTATAATGAACTCTTTGAAGAGCAAAGAAATATTTCAGAGCTTTCACTTCTGTTGAAGACAAGTGAGATGGGGAAATGATCTTTGCATGACAACTCTGAAAATCACCACGTTAGCTAACAAAACTCTGCCTCTTCGAGCTAAAGAAAAAAACCACATCTCTGGACCATCCTTTGCAGAGCTTATTTTCATTTTCCCCATTCTGATTATCTGATAGTTGATGTGCAGGGGAATGTGTATGTATGTTTTTCTCAGATGGCTTGCAGACATTCCGGTGACCACTTTATCAGTTGTCTTACAGATCACCAGTGTTCTTCAGACAATAGTTGAGAAACACTGATTTAATACTTTATCAGAAGATTCTTTGGCATTACAGCAATAAAGGGGAAATACCAATGTCAGTAGTGTATGGAAAGAAATTTCTTTGGCATAATAACCTGGAAAAATGAGGAAGAGAGAGTTCTCAGCACTTGACAAAGCATTGATAGAAAATTCAGGAAAGGTTTTAATTTTTCCGGGCTGATTTTCTCTAGGAAAAGAACTGAACTATTAGTATACTGCAAAGGAATTAATTAATATCCCTATATAAATAATATAACTATATACAATAGATTTATATATATAAATATAAATGATATATTAATATTAATATAATAAATTATTAATATTTAATATTAAAATAAATAATTTTACTGCCAAAAGCTCCCCCCAAACCTACAACACCCCTCCTCCCCATTTTGATATTAATTTAGCTAGTATTTTTAACACCCCTGACTTCTGATGAAATAAATGATGAGTGCTGTATGATGGGGTCCTGAGTCCTTGACTAAGAGCTGGACGGGTCATTGGAGGTTGTTGGATAGAATCTCAACCAAAGGCAGGAGCACCTCTGGTAGGTGCAGTTTATAGAGAAAGTAACCAAGAGGTCAAGCTGGAATCAGAAGCTTCTTCAGGAAGGGTTTTCTTCCACAGCAGGCAGTGAGTGGTGCTTTGCCAGCATCTATGTGGGGTGCTGACTTGCGTATTGGCACCTCTGCAAAACAGTGTCCCAAATTGAAATTATGGAAGCTGATAATAGCAATATTTGGGGATCTGACGTATTTTCAAAGCAGTTGGTCTATTGATGAGATTTGGGAAGACAATCTTGAGACAATTCAAAGGCAGAATTGTTTCCAGCTTGTGTGAATAGTTAGCTTATGATTGGGATGCAAACAGTGGGTTAGCTGGAAGTGTACTGTTAATACAGTAATGTGTTACTGTTTGTAATGTTAAACAGTTCTAATGTCCAAGGAGAGATTCCTGTTAACGTCAGTTCTTCTTAGACTAGCTGCATGGTATGTTATTTAATTTTTTTTTAAAACTACTCTGTTGTGGTTTAAGCCAGCCGTAACTCAAGCAGTTCGCTCGCTCACTCCCCCCTTTTTCTTCCCCTCCCGCTCCCGGGGGGATGGGGAGGAGAATCGAAAGAAAGTAACTCCCATGGACTGAGATAAGAACAGTCCAGTAACTAAGGTATAACACAAACCGCTACTGCTACCACCAATAATAATAATGACAAGGGGAATACAAGGGAAGAGAATGCAACCGCTCACCACTGATACCCAGCCCGACAGAACAGTGAACCCCCTCTTCCAGGTCCCTGCCCTTAGTTTTTACATGCTGGGCATGATGTGCTGTGGTATGGAATACCTCTTTGGCTAGTTTGGGTCAGATGTCCTGTCTCTGCTTCCTCCCGGCTTCCCCTCCTCCCTGGCAGAGCATGAGACTCAGAAAGTCCTTGGTCAGAGTAAACATTTGAGCAGTAACTAAAAACATCGGTGTTATCAGTGCTGTTCCCAGGTTGAAAGTCAAAAACACAGCACTGCACCAGGTGCTAAGAAGGAGAAAAAATGACTGCTGCTGCTGAACCCAGGACATACTCAAATTTAGTAGAGACAAACTAATAATAAAAAAGAAAGTAAATTGGCAGAAATGACTGATGGAATGTTCTTATCTAAAACCAGCTGTGCAAATCAGTCTAGCCTCATGAATAGTCATAGAAGTTAATAAGAACAACATCAGTATGGTTCTCTACTATTGTAATAGACTTCTGTTAGAAGTGCTTTAAAAAACCAGAATTTAGTAGAGTGATGTTCTTTATATAGATATTTAAAGCGTCCCATGGAACTTCATGCAGTTAAAAAAACAGAGGGAGAGTGTTGTTTTGTTTTTTAAAAGAAACCTCAGGTAAGTTCTAATTTACTATTATGTTTTTGTGGGGGGTTTCCTGGCTGGGATATACAGGTAAACGTACGTATTTAAAAGCTGCATAGGATTTTAGACATGAATCAAAAATGACATTCAATGTCACACTAGGATGATGTAGGATAGTACGTTAGGTTAAAGCGTTGTTTTCTCTGCTTTTTTTCTGATAGGTCATTGCTTGTGAACAACAGTATGACTACTCATATGATGCTCGATGTGACGTATGGTCCTTGGGAATAACAGCTATTGAACTGGGGGATGGAGACCCTCCCTTATTTGACATGCATCCGGTGAAAACCCTTTTTAAAATTCCGAGGTATGGCACTAGATGGCTCTCTTCGCTCACTAGTTTGTTCCAAGGCAATCTAGTCAAAGGAGAAATATTTGGTAAATGGTTGTGCTTCAAATCCTTAGAGTATTTAATTGGAAAAGACCTTAAAAAGCTGTAACGTTAAAGACTTTTTTTTTTCAGCCTGAAATCTACAATAATTTACACTGAGAACACCTTGAAATGATAAAGACTTCCATATTTATTTTATTCTTAGAATGTAAGGCATAAAGTATCAAGATACCTCCCTTCAGAAGTACTTTTCTTAGCTACTGCCAATGAAAACATTTGTTTAGAAAAGGAAGAAGGCAACATCTGTAACTGTTGAATAACGTTTTAAAATATTATTTCCCTAGAGTCTTAGGCATGTTTTACTGCGGTGGAAAAAAAAAAACCCACCCTATTTTTGACAATGCTGTGAAGCAGTGTGGCAGTTCCAGCAAACTGCAGTCATAATTTATTTTTTAATTTACCCAAGGATGTTAAAATAGGAAGATTTCAATTGTCATACATGGACATGAAAAAGATAGAAATTCCTTCGATGAGTAGTCAAGTGAATTGGCCATATTATTTCATGCTATTTTTGTATTCATTTTGTTTTCATAGAATCACAGAGTAGTTTGGGTTGGAAGGAACCTTAGAGCTCCTCTAGTTCCACCACCCTGCCATCGGCAGGGACACCTTCCACTGGACTAGGTTGCTCAAAGCCCCATCCAGCCTGGTCTTGAACACTGCCAGGGATGGGACAGCCACATTTTCATTTCATTGTGTCTTCCCAAATAAGTTGAGATTGACAGTGTAAAATAGAGTTTAACAGCAGAACAGTAATAATAGAACAAATATAGAAAGAATTTGCCCATCATTGATTAGACTGGCATAAACTTGACTTTTCCACATTTTGCTCATGAAGAAAGAATCGCCAGTAACTGATAACATTTTTAAACCTTCAGCAGTACAAGTGTTTGACCTTTTGTTATCTGCACAGTTATCATAGGCTTTCAAAATTTCTTCTGATTGCAATTTGCGTTCCTGATTAAGTCTATTTATATGCAGATGCAGTTGTACTGGGTTCTGCGTCATACAGTTATCTCTTTCTACCCAGCTCAGACATGAACTGCCACCACTCTTTTCAAAATTATTCATATTGAAACAGTGGTTCATCTTGTTGCCTTTGCACAAGTGTAAACCAGGTCCTGGCAGTTAAGGCAGCAAGGGAGGCTTCAGATTACTAAAGCAATATCTGTAAACTTTATCAATGCTCAAAATGTTTTAGAGAGTCAGAAGTCATACCAAAAGTATCAGCAAGCAATGAGAAGATACATAGAATAGAGCATGTAGAGGTTTTGATTTCCATGAATAGTTTGCCTCTTTCCTTATTTGGTGTTACATATCTGTATGACTTAGCAAAACAAAAGTAATGTATCTATCAGATTAATTAAGTAATGGGTCATTTGTTAAATAGAATGGTAGCAATTTTTAAGTTGAGAGATTTGCCTCTGCTTTGCATTTTATGAGCTGTAACCCTGCTGCTGGTAAGCATGCACTCAGTACGTAAAGTGGGTAGTGGTGCGTGCTGAATGGCATAAGGTTCTGGGCTATAGGAGACAGCCCTGGTACTTGTTTGAAGTCAATTCACAGCAAAAGTAAAAGATGCATTTCCTTCTTATGGTAGTTAGATAGTTTAGAAGTACTGTTAGTGCAGTTCCTGGTATCTGTGCTTCACGCATTTTTAACAGCATTTTCAATATGAGCATTGAGGCTATTCTTAGGTTGAAAGCAATTCTTCCAAGCACTGGCTCTGAGTGCTCAAGCAGTGATGTATAGAAGTATTGCAGTTCACCTTCTGAGACTCTTCAAAATCCTCTGAGCTCAGGGGTCTGGCATTTTTACACTTCCTGCTTTCATGATTGTATCTGTGTCTGAAGTTGTAAATGCAAATGTTAAGCCATTTTGTCACTCTTATCCTTCAGTGTAATCTCTGAATTTGTCCAATACAAATTCTCACCTACTATAGCATCTGGTAGCAAAAATGCTTGTAGGGCAGATATATTTTATATATATCTGAACAACTCTCTCCTTTTGTGTGCCACTTCCTAGCTTCATTTGGTAACCCTTAGCTGCCTTATAAGAAGAGGAAAGATCCAGTCAGTCCCTATTGCCCCTCTCCACATGACTTAATGCCATTGTAAGATCCAGTCTTACCCTGCTGGGGTTTCCTTTTCCTTTTTCCTCTTTTTCCCTCTTCCTCTTTTCCCCTTTTCCTTTTCCCCTCTTCCTTTTCCTTTTTCCCTCTTCCTTTTCCTTTTCCCCTCTTCCTTTTCCTTTTCCCCTCTTCCTTTTCCTTTTTCCCTCTTCCTTTTCCTTTTTCCCTCTTCCTTTTCCTTTTTCCCTCTTCCTTTTCCTTTTTCCCTCCCCTCTTTTTTATTATTGCTTCTCAGTTTCTTACTCAAGAGCTTCTCTTGAAAAAGGCAACTAGCAGGAGGTTGGCAGTTGCTCAAATTATCTCAAAACTGTAATTTGCTATTCAGACCATATTAATATTGGAGTACAATGAAGCTGAATGCGAAGGCACACACTTCTAATTCTGGGATTCTGATAGTTTCAAGAGCTTGGTCAGAAAGCAGTATAGCCATATATATATATATGCAGCCTTGTGTATTTGCCTATACTTCAATTTCTGACAGAGGTACAGAATGTAACTTGTTGATAACAGCTGCTCTTTCAGCTGGGGTTTCTTGTGGTTTGATGTGAAATTGGAAAATCAGGTTTTATTTAGGTATTGCTAAATGGACTAAATGCACAAATATGAAGTGACACCAAAGCGTGTTGCACAGTCATGATTTGACTGCGGTACCCTACAGTAAAGCGCCTACATTTTATCTGGAAGTGTAAAAAGCTACTGCAAATAATGAGCAACAAATGTAGTGGGCTATTGATTTACTGCCTATATCTGATTTCTTTATGTGTTCTCCCAGGGTAACTGTTGTTGATGGGGCTGATTTGACTTTAAGTTGGAGAAGAGATGAAATTGCTATTCACAGTAAATGACACTTGGGCATCACTCAGGCAGAGTTATTAGGAATTATTTCCTTCTTCCTTTACATTCTTGACTATGGTTGATCCATGTCTTTCTGTTTATACTGCCTTCTGTGTGCTAGACTAGTCTGTTTTGTGTGCTGCTGATCTCTTTACATTAGCAGAAAACTTTGTGACAGTTTTCAAGCACTGAATAATCTGTTCTCATGAATATACTTGAAAATGTTATTAATGGCAAAATTGCCAAAGCTAGACACAGAAATCTCTATGTTTCTACAGAATTCTTCCATTCTCAAGTAGGGGATAAAGTAGTTAAGTTTCTGTGTCAGTTTAGTCATTGGCTTTTTTCTAGAGAGAGTCAGTAACTGTGCTGTTAGCCTTGGCATTGAGTGTCAACTTAGTGAGCTGTGGAGCTAAGGCTGCAGTCTTAAATGCATATAATTGAAGTCAGTGAGTCCTCACTTTGACTTTATAGGGTTTGAATCAACCACTGAATGAATGATTTTGTATTAACAGTCAAAGCAGTTACATACCCCCAGGATCTTTGAGATGTCTTCTTGTGCAGAACTCTCACAATAAAACATTCCAGTTGCCCTGAATAGTCTCTCTATCGTATCCTAGGTGTTTATCTCACTGGGAGACTATTGAAATTTGGTTTTTCCCAGTCATACTTCTCTGTGCAGGCTAGTATTAATACAGAAATGACAGAATATGTAGTGATAGCCCTGTGAGCTGTCAAATTAGGGATGGAATTTCATAAAGAAATACCATGTTGAATTCCATAAAATGGAAAGTTCTGACGACACTAAAATGTTTGATTTTTTGCATTCTTCATTAGTGCTCTAAGGTTCTTAGTTCTGTATTTTTGTAACTGTTTGGGGTTTTTTTTTAATATTTTTCACATCTGTCCTTTCAGCATTGCTGGGAAAAGATTCAAATACTTTTGACTCTGATCAGAATCCTGTCTCCTAAAAGTGTTTTCATTGATGATAGTTCTTAACAGGACATTGTAGATAACAAGGCCTCAATCACATCTCTGTCTCTCTCTTTGTTGCCTCCATCTCTGCAACATGAACAGCAACTGTCTTGTCAGATTGCTGTTCCTTTCCGAGTAAAGAACAGAACTTACTCTTTATGTGCAGTTCTCTTCCCCCATCTTGTTCAGAGTAAGGATTTTATTACAAAGATTCTAGTGAAAGGCTCATAAATACTTCTGTTAGATAAATGACATTAGTTGAAAGACTGCAAACAGATGTGTTGCTCCCTGTTCCCCATTTTTAGTGTGTTTTAAACTAATAACAACAAGTGGCCCACAGTGTGAAGTGGGTGGGTGATGTACATGCACTGCTGGACTGACATTGTGGTGGGTTGACTCTGGCTGGACACCAGGTGCCCACCAAGCCGCTTTGTGGACTCTCGCTCCTCAACTGGACAGGAGAGAGAAAATATCACAAAAGGCTTGTGGATCGAGATAAGGACAGGGAGAGATCATTCACCAATTACTTTCATGGGTGAAACAGACTTGGCTTGGGGAAATCAGTTTAATTTTTTACTAATCAAATCAGAGTAGAATAATAAGAAATAAACCTAAATCTTAAAAACGTCTTCCCCCCACCCATCTGTTTTTCGTGGGATTAACTTTATTCCCAATTTTCTCTGTCTCCTCCTCACAGTGAAGCAGGGGGGATGGGAAGGGAATAGGGGTTGTGGTCAGTTCGTCACATATTGTTTCTGCTGCCCCTTTCTCATCAGGGGAGGACTCCTCACATTCTTCTCCTGCTGCAGTATGGGGTCCCTCCAATGGGAGACAGTCTTCCATAAACTTCTCCAACATGAGTCCTTCCCATGGACTACAATTCTTCATGAACTGTTACAGCCTGTGTCCCTTCCACAGGGTGCAGTCCTTCAGGAGCAGACTGCTCCAGCCTAGGTTCCCCAGGTGGGGTCACAAGTCCTGCCAGCAAAGCTGCTCCAGAGAGGGTTTCTCTTTCCACAGTGCCACAGGTCCTGCCAGGAGCCTGCTCCAGCACAGGCTTCCCATGGGGTCACAGCCTCCTTTGGGCATCCCTCTGCTCCAGCATGGGGTCCTTCATGGGCTGCAGGTGGATATCTGCTCCACCATGGTAGTCCATGGGCTGTAGGGGGACAGTCTGCCTCACCATGGTCTGCGCCACAGGCTGCAGGTGAATCTCTGCTCCAGTGCCGCCGCCTCCTCTTTCTTCACTGACCTTGGTGTCTGCTGGGTTGTTTCTCTTCCATATTCTCAGTTCTCTCCCTGACTGCTGTTGCTGTTGCGCAGCAGGTTTTTTCCCCCCTTTCTTAATTGTGTTATATCCCAGAATCACTACCACTGTCACTGATGGGCTCAGCCTTGGCAAGTGACAGGTCCGTCTTGGAGCTGTTGGTACTGGCTTTATAGGACAGAGGGGAAGCTTCTAGCAGTTTCTCACAGAAGCCACCCTCTACAAGTGCCCCAGGTGATGCCACAGTGCTGCATTCCCCTGAAAAGCCTGATCAGTGTTTCATAGCAGGAGATGCTGGATGCTAAGCCCTTTAGAAAACTGTTTAAGGTGTAACTTTGTACTTTCAATAATATGGCCTGAGCTCTGGGCTAGATGCTTAAGCATCTTCCAGTGGTTAACCACATGTCCTACAGAAAATGTAGTGTCTGCAGCAAATACCTGATAGCAAAAGTTGAGTAAAAAAGAAAAAGTCAGTTAAAATTTAAGCTAGATGTTTCATTAGACACTAGCCTTCTGGACCTTATTTCTGTATGTATTGTGTAGATTTGGAAGGGAAGGGCATATATGTTTGTGGACTAATGCAAATTTTAAAAACCTCTTTCATTCATGAACATTTTATTATATGAATGTGCAGTGTCTTGGAAACAGTTGTGGTATCACATGCATGCAACTTATTCTTGGAAGCGCATTATCTTGTTAATGTTCTGTTTTGCAATGATGCGCACATTCTTCCTCATCAAAATGAATTCTTGGATCTGACTCATAAATCTCCTGAAAAGGGACCTCCAGTGCCTAGAGATAAGAGATAAATCATACTGTGAAGACACTGAACCATGAAATGATTCTGTTAACATGTCATCTGTCTGGAATATATTTTCAAATTTCCAACAGAAGGGCCTAAATTATGAAGGGAAGGTGGCCTAGCAAAGTTGGTAATTTGGGAGTTGATACTTTTAACCTTTTCCATCTGCTGCTGCTGGGTAGGTGTGTCTGTTTTAGCAAAGTATTACAAAGTAAAAGATTTGCAAATACCATTACATCTAAGCTTTCTAAAGTAAAATAGGTCCATAAATTCCTCAAATGATGTTATATTATGAGAAAGGTTATATCATGTCAGTGCTATCTCTTAAGGTAGCAGTGATTTCAAATTTTAGAAAGAAAGAAAATGGCTGTGAGAAGTAGTGTGGCAGAAAGGAGATTGTGCATTGTAGCCTGGAAAGGGTGAGTAGATATACTGGTGTAAAGTGAAGATTTTGGATCATGTTGTAAAGATCCTGTGTTTCAGGACACCATCATGCTACAATCATGCATAGAGGGAGGTGGTAAATTAAGAGCAATTTTCTAGGTTACACTGACAGCTGACACTTAACAGAAATGGAACCCAATTCTCCTCCCATGTCTGTATGAGTCAAGTGTTGCTCTTTTGAAAGCAGTAGAAGGTACCTGTTTTAAAACTGATTGGTGTTAAGAAATGTATGTTTAATTTTCTAACCCATGAAAACTAAGAGTTAAATGAAATTCCATTAAAAATTATTATGCCTCATTAATTCATGTTAAATAGCCAGAAGTGGGATGGAGTTGAGCTTGTGAGTACTCACTTAATGGTGTAGTTCTTCACCTGTGTTGTATTGTGTTGAGACCTAAAGCTGTTGGGAGTGCTTATTAGTTTGAATTTAGGGACGCTTGACTGCTTCAGGAGCTGACCTGGCTCTAGCAGAGCCAAACCTCATGTCTTCACCTCCTACCTCATCCCAACTTCATCTTCCCAGTAGTTTGCAAATGTAATTATCTTTATTTTTCCTGTGCAAAGATGCACTGTGTCTTCAGTGTTGATAACAATTTCTGAAGAAGCTCTTTAAGAGTATGCAGTTATTGTCATTTTTAAGATATGATCATGTCAAGAGAGAGAGCAGACCTGTTTCACTTCAATAGATAGTGTGACTGTGGGTCAGGCATATGACATAGAGAAGGCAAAATATTTGCACCTTCACTTTGTTTTATTGTATACAGTAGTGGAGCAGCTGGTGTACTACAGGTAGTTTCACCCATCTGAACAGGCAAGAGCTGTTGTGGGGACATTATTTTTGGAGGTAACATTTAATATTAACATTTTCTAATGTAGGCTTTCATATTGCAGCTGGCTTTACCCACTTTTTTGTGATTTTGCGATCTGCATTGGTACTGACGTGGTACTGATACATCATGTAGCATGTACTTTTACTGCTGTTGATTGGAGCAGTAAAGAAATGGAAGACTTGGAATATTGTGTGCAGTTCTGGTGTCCTCAACATAAAAAGGACTTGGAACTGTTGGAACAAGTCCAGAGGAGGGCCATGAGGATGATCAGGGGACTGCAGCACCTCCCGTATGAAGATAGGATGAGAAAGTTGGGGCTGTTCAGCCTGGAGAAGAGAGGACTGCATGGAGACCTCAGGGCAGCCTTCCAGTATCTGAAGGGGACCTATAGGGATGCTGGGGTGGGACTCTTCATTAGGGACTGTAGTGAGAGGACAAGGGGTAACGGGTTCAAACTTAAGCAGGGGAAGATCGGATTGGATATGAGGAAGAAATTCTTTACTGTAAGGGTGGTAAGGCACTGGAATGGGTTGCCCAGGGAAGTTGTGAATGCTCCATCGCTGGTGGTGTTCAAGGCCGGGTTGGACATAGCCTTGGGTGACATGGTTTAGTGTGAGGTGTCCCTGCCCATGGCAGGGGGTTGGAACTAGATGATCTTAAGGTCCTTTCCAGCCCTAACTATTCTATGATTCTATGATTCTAAGTATGTGTTGTAAGACAGTAAAGCTTAAGAGTTCATTGCTTTTGTGAAATAAAAGCCTGAAGAATTAATAGAATTGTTATTTAAAATGAAGTGTTTAAAGTAATTAAAAGAACTTGATTAATGTAGTCTTATAAGGAATAATTTGACAAGAAGTCTGCAAGTTTCAGAGTGCAGTATTGTTTATTTCTTAATTGGAATGTGAATTGCAGTTACAGCAGAGTGACTAAACTACATGGAAAGACCAGACTCTGCCTGTGGTTATAGGTGGAACATCACGATATCTGTAAAAGCTACATATACTTGTCTAAGGAATAAGTTGACTTTTAGACATTATTTTCTTGCCTGAGAAATTGAACTTTCATTACTTTGTGATTGTATTTTTATGGGAAATCTAAACGACTAAGAATGCAGGGTAACATATTACATCAAAGAGTACTGTGGAAGTACCTAATAAGCAGAAATACAAGGTCTTCAGGATCCTTCTTGGTTGGTATATGAAGAGTAAATAAATTAAAGGATAGTCTGTCTGTAGGTGGAAAAGAATGCAGATCTGTGATTGAGGATTAGAAAGATCACAACTAGTTCTTCAGCAGGTTACAGACTGCTCATATAATCTTGAACCAGTCCAGTATGATTAGGTTTTCAAAATTATTTCAATCCCTAAATACTTTGTTAGGTAGCTAGTGGGGTTTCTGAGAAGCACTCCTGTGTTTCATTTCTGTTGAAATTCTTTTAATCTCCATTCTGTGTTTGATTTTCCAGAGTTCAGGATCGCCAGTTTTGCAGAAAGTGAACTACTGATGTGTTTTAAAAAATGTCAGTGAGTGTGTATGCTTGGCTATATCTTCTTCCACAGAATCACAGAACGACTGAGGTTGGAAAGGACCTCTGGGCGTCATCTTGTCCAACCCTCCTGCTACTTGATTCTATGGTTCTATCTCAACCTGGGTCACCTGTAGCAGGCTGCCAAGGACCATGTCCATACAGCTTTCCAGTATCTCCAAGGGCGGAGGCTCCAGAATGTCTCTGGGCAACCTATGCCTGTGCTCAGTCACTCTCACAGCGGTGAAAAAGTGTTTCCTGATGTTCAGGCTGAGCCACCCGTGTTTCAGTGTGTGCCCATCACCTCTTGCCCTGTCACTGAGGACCACTGAAAAGAGACTGGCTCAGTCTTTACACTTTCCTTTCATGTACTTATATATATTGATAATATCCATTCTGAGCTTTTTATTTTGTGTGTTAAACAGTCCCACCTGTCTCAGCCTTTCCTCATGTGAGAGATGCTTCAGTCCCTTAATCAATCTTAGTGATGCCTTGTTGGACTGTCTCCAGCAGCTTTGTATCTTCCTGTATTTCTCCTGCCCAGAACTGGACATGATACTCCAGGTGTGGCCTCACCAGGGCTGAGTAGAGGGGAAGGATCACCTTCCTCAACCTGCAGGCAACACCACTTCTAATGCAGCCCAGGGTACCGTTAGCCTTGTTTGCCACAAGAACACATTGGTTACTTATGTTCAAGTTGGTGTCCACAAGAATCGCTTGGTCCTTTTGTGCAGAGGTGCTTTCCAGCTGGTCAGACCCCAGCATATACCGGTGCAGCACTTTACACTTCCCTTTACTGAGCTTCATGAATTTTCTGTCAGCCCATTTCTCCAGCCTGTTGATGTTCCTCCTCTAGATAGCAGCACAACTTTCGGGTGTATCAGCTCCTCCTCACAGGCTGTAACATGAGCAAACTTGCTGAGGGTGCATTCTGCTACGTCATCCACTTTATTAATGAAGATGCTGAATGGGACTGGACCATTTTTACCCCTGGAGTACACTGTTAGTGATGGATGAATGTCCTGGCATTTTAACATTGCTACGATTGCACTGTGTCACGGTTTGCAACAGTGCCAAAATATGCCAGAGCAGGGGCTCTGCCCTTAAAAAGATGTATGAGTTATTAATCATTAATTCATTTCTAACTGGTAAACTTTAAATGCATCCTAGGGTTTGAATATCAGATTTAAATAGGTTTGTGCCAGGGTTGAACTGAGCAATGAGTAATCATACTGTGTCTGAAAAGCAGAGAGCTGTTTCTGTCTAAGATCATACCAAATATGTACATATAACTAGTCATTTAAGTCTGTCAATATCTAAAAATTGAAGTGTATGCAGTATGCATTTGCCCCATACTGTAGCAAAATGCCGTCTGTACCCATTACCTTATGACATTTTAATATATTTGAGAAAATACTAACAAATATTTTTATATATTACATAAGACAGTAGAGAATCAGCTTTAAAGTTTAGTCATCTTGGTGCGATTTTGTAAGCTGTGAACAGGTAGAATTTGATTTTCAGATGCATTCTTTGTTCAGATGTATTCATAGCCTAATTTCAGCAAGTAATTCATGCTCTGTGGCTTGTTGTTGAATAGTCTGTTGTAAGCATTATCTGTTAGGGAAGACTTTGCCTGCATAGTACGTTGCTGGTTTTGATTTGTTAAGAGTCTCTCCTTGAACCGGATTTCTCATGAATACATGCAATTACAAACAGAAGGATATTGTTTTATATGTATATTCTTCAGTGCTTATTTAAAACAGGCTGTTCAAACAAACATTCCTGCCAGTATATTTGTTGCTAGAACATTCATGGGAATTACATAAGAGCTACAAAGTATGCAGCTGAAATAAATTCATTGAGGATCTCAAATAATCACGAAAATAAGCATGCTCAGCTCTCAGCCATTTTCTGAGCAAACAAAAAAAGGATCACCTCTGATATTCTGTTTTATTCTCTGTGCTGCGCTCTAACCCTCTCTGCTCTCTGGGTAGAAGCTGAAATGTCTGTCAGGCATTTTTAGTGACTCCATATGCAGTTCCTTTCAATCATTAAATGCGCATAAGCTGTTTTAGTCAACCAGTTTCTAAAGTAAATTATTACTTTTCAAAATCCATTGCATAAATAATAACAGACTGCTAAGATACAGTAAGTGCCATTTTGTTTTGCTCTAGTGGAAAATTTCATACTGACAAGGTCAAGCCCTGCAGTCTGAGAGCAGTCAAGTGATGGAAGGCACATCCAGCGGGAGGAGAGGTGCTAGATGGACATTTAACTGTTGTGTCCATCAGAAGTGAGGATTTCAAATGTGACTTAGTTAGATTTAAGGGATAGAACTGAATTACAGAGTCTACAATCTGATATTCATATTCCTATTCATATAGTTGTGGACTAAAATATCTTGGGTTTAGTGTGTTTTTAAACTGCTTCCTCTTTCTTGGTAGAACTACAGTAGTTAGTGGCATTATCTGTAGTTGTCCTGAGGTAGTAATACTGTGACAGTAGCAAGGTAATCCTTACATACAGTGCTTACTGATTTTTAAGGAGATTCATGCTATGGTGCATGGTAAACTTGAGGTTGCAGTAGGGAAGGTGTAGCATGGCTGATTTTTTTTTAGTGCAGCAAAACACTTGTGCTCTGCATTTAAAATGTTAAAGATGATGGGAAAATCAGTCAGTTATAAATAGTTAAAGCCAATTTTCTATCATTCAGCCAAGAGAACAGCTTCCTTCCAGGTAGATAATTCACATGTAATATTGATTTGCAGTAAGACATTTAGCATTCAGATTTTTTTATATTTATTAATATACTTTGTTATGGAAATAGATTCTTAGGATAAAAATAATTGAGATAATCTAGGAGTCAAATTGCTCTGTAAAGAACCAGGTAGCTGTATTTTCAACATATAAATCTACATCATTGCAGAGGTTGCTGAAGGCTGCTGATGCCTTATTAGATAAGGCTTAGATAGATTACCTGCAGCACAAAACAATTTGCTGAGAACAGAAAATGGGCTTCCAATACTGTCCAGAAATGAAACATCACAATTATTTGAGGTACTCTGTAACCTTGGAAACAATTGGGAGCAGTGACATCAGCAACAATTATGTGCAGTTTCTGTCTTTAGTTTATCACCAAGGTAACCAGAGCAGGTTTTCCTGCTTGAAATTTTAAGAATGTCTTGGTTCAGTATTAAGCGAGCGTTCATGGAGCAGACTATTTAGGGTCTGTTAAAATTGCATTCTGCTTCCTTTTTAAAAAGGTCCTTCAGAGTTTAAATTTAAACTCGTGCTTTTGTTTTGTTGAGGATTTTTTTTTCTTTAATTTTTCCTTTCTCTTTCTGAAGCAACTGCAGGCAAATGAAGCCTTAGTTACTGTGTTAAATTCTCTGAACACTGGAAAGAAGGAAAATTGAATTCCTCATTGAATTCCATTTGCTGTCTCCAAATACCAAATATTACAACTGCACATAGAGGCTGCAAATTGCACAGAGTTGGTTTTGGGAACGCGACTCACTCATAGTTGAGAATACATGACGTTCCTGCACCTAACTTCCTTAAGAAGAGGTTTGCATTAAAGTCTAGGTTCACAAGAGACTTACAGTCAGTGCTGCCTGAGAAGTACACTGGATGAGTGATTCTCTTAGACTTCCTGGCTGTGAAGGATCCTTAGTCAACATACCTCACTTTGTGGTTGTGCTGGTCAAGAATGCCCTAGCATGATATCCATCTGCATTTTTAATCCAGAGAGGGTTCTTCTTTTGTTGTGATGGGTCTTGGGGAAGATAATGGTTAAATTAAAGCCTTGTTGCATCGTGGAAAAACCTGTAGGCCCATTCCTAATTGCTCTTTGATGGTAAAGTTATGTGGGGTTGGAGCCATAATGCTGACAGGGAAGGATGTTCAGGCCACACAGTCTCTCATCTATGTATGGCTCAATTTTAGAGGGAGAGAGCTTGCTATGAAATAGTGATAATGCTTATCCTTCATTCATGGAGGTAAAAGGGGGAGCTGCTGCTCTTTATGTCTGGAACTCTGTCTCAGGTTAAAGCCACATCAGTAGAGAACTTAAAAATGAATATATGTGTTTGCATTCCTAAAGCTTGCATATTTTACCTGTGATGTCTACTTTGTCAAACATATCCTATTTTCTTTTTTTGCATATCTCTTTACCCATAGGTTGCTGTGAGTTATTGCACATTCAGCTTGCTATTGTGCAGGGCAAGTGATGTGCAGGCAACTTGCCAGTCTTGTGTCTTACATATAAGTTAGAACTTCATGTCTGAAGGAAAATAAATAAAATTCTGCTCTTGTTTGGGGTGCAGTCCCAAAGAAGTTAAACTGCACTTTAAGCCATTAGCCCTGCGGGTTTCCAAAACACACTTTATAGCCTATGTTTAATGTAGGAATTCAGTAGCCCTTATTACTTATAATGAATTGAGCCAAGTAAATTAGATTAGATTTTTGCGTGGAAAAAGATAATCTCTTCATGTAGTTTGGTACTGCAGAGAGAATAAGCACCTCATACATTTCATAGTACCAGAGACTTTCATAGAATCATAGAATAGTTAAGGTTGGAAAGGAACTTAAGATCATCTAGATCATCATTCCACCCCCCCTGCCATGGGCAGGGACACCTCACACTAAACCATGTCACCCAAAGCTCTGTCCAGCCTGGCCTTGGACCACTAGGGGTGGAGCATTCACAACTTCCCTGGGCAACCTGTTCCAGTGCCTCACCACCCTTACAGTGAAGAACTTCCTCCTTATAAATAAACGTAAATTCATGGATGTAAACTGAAAACCAGATGCCTTTCTCAGAAATAGAATGTTCATATTTGCAAAGGAATTAATTCACTGATTGATAGAAGCAGAAGAATGACAAACTTTTTAGATACTAGTCACATTCTAGCAAGATTGTGATTATCCTTAGAATTGTAATGAGTGTGCATTGGTTGTTTTATTTTTTATAATAAAAAGTCACTAAATGCCTGTGTGCTTTGCCCTCTGAAGTAATTTCCAGAAATATGCAGTAATAAGTAATCACACTATTTGCAAATATATTTGGTGAAAAGAAGCTGTGCTTTGAAGAGTATCAATTTGCTTGTTACAGTTATCAGTTTGATTAATGTTAAAATTCTTTGCAGTATACTTAATCATTGCTCATTACTAGTACAGTAGTAAAGTACTACACATACCTACACATTTACTATTAACAATTAGTGTCTGCTATTTCTTTCCTGTCACAGGTGTAGTCATAAGGTAGAACTCAAAAATTTTAAAGCAGTATTTATTAAAATAGGCATTTGTTATAAATCTTTTTAACTACAGTATTCAGGGAGTTAATAATGATTTCAGTGGTTTTATTTTATGATAATGAAAAGCCATTTAGATTACAGTTGTATTGCATTTTCTCTCAAGAGTTCCTCTAGGAGGTGCAAGTTTTCACCACAGTTGTGAAGCTGAGAAAAACTCCCAGGCAAGACAGCAAACACTGCATTCTGTGCATAGATGCCGTATTTTACATATGAACAAACTGAAACATAGATTAAATGACTGTGTGGTGCTAGGTTCATAAAAGTTACAACAGTGTTGTTTGAAGAAGTAGTAGACAGGGAATGGAGAAGGGAAAGAGAGGAGGAAGAAAGCAGTATAATGATGAAGTCATGGTGAATGGGTCTGTAAGTCGGTTCTGTGGTAGCATCAGTGTTTATATGGATCTAATGTGATCTTAGGGATGTAGGAGATACCAAGCAAAAGGTGTGCTCAAGGGTATGGGTTTCAAAGTGCTGCCTGTCATGATAACTTAAGAAATCCTTGTGGAAAATTGACTGAAAATGAATTCACAGTGTGAAGACCTAAGTGGATAAAGCGCTGAGAAATGTGACCTTGAACTCATAGGTGATCCTGCTTGGAGCAGGATGTTGAAGTAAAGACCTCCTGAGGTCCTTTCCATTCTTCATTAGTCTGTGCTGTGATAAAAAGGCTCGTGTCATCCATGCAGGTGTATAAGGGGGAATTCAGATGGTGTACAGGATCATTCACTTGCCCAGTCTGAATAAGAAAATCACTGGACTAACTTGTCTTGTGGTGCTAGAAACCTTTCAAAAATAGCATTGAAATCATAAAACTAGGTCAGAAAACAGAAAAAGAAGCTAGTAAAACTGATTAAAACCAAGTCAATTTTCCAGGAGGCATGTAGTTTTTTTAAAAGAGAGCTATGTTTGCTTTACTGAAAAAGAGTGCCAATAGTTTTATGGTGTATCCAAAAGAAGGTTAGAGGCAACTTGAGTATAGTTCTGGTTGTCTCCAGGGGTATAAGGTATTTAAGTCTAGCCTTCTAATGGGAAATAAATGATGCGATCCAGTGACTGAAAGTTGTATTTGCAATTACTACATTCCAATTACTACAGCAACTGGGGAAGCAACCCTTGTGCTTTTGTAAAGGGAGCACTTTAATTTTTTTTTCTTTCCTATGCAAACCTTGCTTCAGTAGCTTGGGGGCAGGCAAGGAGGGGAACATCTCTTCTCTTGGGAGAGTTGGTATCTGTGCATTGGCATCCAGCACCACAGTCTCTGAGAACATTAGGAAGAAAATAGTGGCACCAGCTTTCATCTTTCTACCTGGCTGAACCAAAGCGATTTGACTTTATGACGTTTACTTTGGTTGAATTAGCAAAAATGTAACTTCTAGGTTTCTTCATTCACAGTACAGATTATATTGATTACATCAGATTCCCTGTTATCAGACTGTTCACATATTAGAACAAGTGCTGAGTAAAGATGTTCTGAATTACAATAAGATAGATTTATTGGGCAATTTGATGATCCATGATCTGTTGCCAGCATGCAGATGCATCCGACTTTTACAGGCAGCATCTGCTTGAACTGTCTGGGGAAACAAAAAGAACAGAAAACATCTTACATTGGAACAGAGATTTGACTTGATGAAAGTGTAATTTTCTTCCATGTTTAGCCATTCTACATATTATTTAAAATTGAGTGTTCATGTCATGTCAATGCATGTATAATCACCTCTTAGTCCCTCATAATTAATTACTGAGAGGAAATTCAGGGAGGAAGGCAGAATTGTATTCAATATTATAACCTGTATTTGTATTAGTGCAAATGCATTTTACTTCTCACCTAGCTTATTTAAAAATTTTGGTTGGGTTTTGGTTTGTGGGTTGGTTTTTTGTTTGTCTTGATTTTGTTTGTTTCTTTTTAATTTCATTGTTTCTTGTATTGGATATTCAAGTATTGCAGAAATATGGCTTTTTAAGACTCCACAGATGTAGATAGTGCCCTCCCAACTCAAGCATACAGTAAATGCTCTTTGTGAGAGCTCTCTTTGAGGAAAATTTAACTTCTTCGTCTATTCAGTTGGGAGGATTTTAGTAGAACTGTGTCAGATCTCTGCACTCTAGAAAAAGCAGGGAAGATAAGACTGTACATTTTTAGTGCTGGGTGCCAGAAAATTTCAGTTTCCAAAAGGACTCATTCATTTTTTTCCCCCAGATTTGTTGAGGAATAGAGTACTTGCTTGTTGAAACCACCTGATGTGGTACTAATGTTTTTGTATGCTTTAAAGGTAAAACAGTGCTATGATTCAGATTCTTATTCAGTGCCTTAATCTCTAGTATAGAAAAAGACAGCTAGAAGACATTTGTGTATCCTCAGCACTGCTGTTGCATTCTATCCATTGTTTATGATGCAGTTGTGATTGATGCCCACAAATGATTAAATTCTTTGCCAGTGGTAAAAATCTAGTAATTTTCAGGGCACTCAATTTTTACCTGAAGTTTTCTTTACTACTTTTTTTAACAATATGCTTTACTCATAGCTGCTTCTTTGTTTTGATGTATTCCTCCTGCGTTCCTCCACCACCAGCTCCTTTCCTGTGGTAGACACAGTATGTTTTCAAAATACACCTTTTTAAAAGGTCTGTATTGTATTTCAGTTCCCTGAAATATAGTCCTTGGTTATTTTCTTGTTTTATCTCCCCGTGCTAAATGTCAATGCTGTCTTACCCACAAAGAATGATTTATGTCAGCTCTTTTCCTTCTTCCATGTTTCATTATTCTCCTAGTTTAAATATTTTGATTATCTCTCCATTAACCATCTTGCTTACTTCTGTCCTCTTTTGATCCTCTCTAAGTGTTTAGTGAATGGCGTTTGTGGGTCTGGGTCTGGGCCTTTTTTTTGAGAGAATACTCCGTATTGGGGATTTTGGTTTTCTTGTCTTCATCTTCCTTTTGGTCTCTCATTTTTACTTTTTCCTCTTCTTACTTGGTTATTTTTCCAACATTTTTCCCAGTCTTGGCATTGTCTTGTCTTTCCTTACACCAGGATGTAGCCTTCCACATTCAGGGCACTCCCTTGTCCTATATTTGTCACTTATCATTGCTCCTTTCAACTCTTTTTGTCTGGATGTGTTTACTTATCCAGAAGATGTTTCTGTGCAAAGCTTACCCTAGAATATTCATTGTGAAGTGTTGGTTAAATCTTGCATTGAAAAAAATAATAATAATCCCTCTTGACTTTCACATGTTCCATGGTGTTTTAATATTTCAGCTTTGTAGTTTTCAGGTTTTTTTGCCTGGCATTACATCACTAATTGCTTTGTTACACATTACTTGCACTGGTAGCATTTCTTGCCTTAAATTTATTGTGACTACCTTCATCCTTCCCTAGATTCCCTAGCTTATAAGTCAATGTTTTTCCCAGAATATTTTCCACGGTCTGCCCAGTAGTTTCAAGAGACACTTCAGCTTCAAGTTAGCATCTTACAGGCTTACTGGTATATGCTCTTATTGATAGTATTATAATTTATGTCTGTATAAGAGAGGGTTTATCTGAATTGCCGTAATGAGACTTTTTTATAAGGAATAAATTTTTCATGTTTATCAGGCTGTGTTATGCTCCAGTTATAATCTACAGGGATTCCTAAGTCACACAGTTTTTTTCTTTTTTTAAAGCAGATAAACATTCAAGTGTTTTAGAATAAAGTTTATTGGATGGAATAGGTGAAGGAACAAATAAATTCCATTCCACATACAGTCCTCATGCTCAGAAGGCATATTACCTTAGATGATAATTCCTTTTTTAAAAAATAGTACTTTTACATGTCTTGTACATTTCTTTATGCTTCAGCATTTATTCAGTCTGCTACTTCAGAATTTTATAATGATCCTCCTAATGGTCTATTGGAAATATGCCACCATTAACTAATGTATTTCCTTTATAAGTATTCATTTCTGAACCAGACTAATAGGACTATCAGAATAATATCAGTTCTCACAATGCTATGAATGAGACAAAACTGAAAACAGTAAGTAAGCTTTGAGTCACAAAGTACAAATAAGGAGTAATCCTTGTTTCTCGTGGAAATGCAGAGTTTAAGTACTTGCTTTTGTCAAGCGTAATGATTGAATTTGATGTTCAGTACCAGCCGTATGAAGCAGATGGTAATAAACATCTTTTATGGGGTTACCGTTACGTTTCTTTTTATTTCTGTAGAGCCTCAACTAAGAAGAGGGTTTCACTCCGTAAATGGAAGGCTAAACAGGTGTCTTCCTCTTTGAAAATAAGAGCTAAATTAATCAAAGATCTGAAGGTAAAGAACAAGTGGCGAAACTGCCTCTGTTGTTGTGTGAAGCAAGTCCTTCTTTTCACAGGAGTTAATGTAGTGAAAACATTTTACTCTTGATGTGAAGAAGGGCCTCAAAAAGCATGTCTCAGCCAGTTGGAAAATCACAAGTACCCCATGTTACCATGCGTGCCCAGGACAATATGAAGCTTGTTGGCAGACTAACTGTGATATGACAGGGCTTTTTCTGCTGTGTGACCTGGGCAGAGGCAGGTTTCAGCAGGAACACAGAACTGCGAGACCATGTTCTGTGTCAGACTCCAAATTGTCTATCTAGTTCTTCCCTTGGCAATCTTTCTTCACTTCTTTAAAGAAACAGTTTGTGGCATCCCTCTAAGTCTTCCTCCCATTGACCCAACTTTTAGCTTTCCAAGAGTAAATATTCTCCACTAGGCAGTGCCTTCAGGCAGGTGACCTACTCAGGCCTTTTAAAGCGGCTGATGTACAGTGGAGTTTGAAACACATACAATTCCCTACTTGCCTTTAGAAATTTATCTGTGAGATTTTCACTTTCAGATTTTAACAGATATTTTATTTTCCCATATGGTTCTACAAGTATGTGGTGTAATTGAAGTATTTTAATAGTCCAACTACAGAAGTGTCTAGACAACACCATATGTATTTCAGTCAGGCACGGAAGTATTATTGTCCCATTTTTATTTCTTTGGCAGCTGACATTCTCCTGCTTTGCAAATTCACAGAGCAATGATTTTAATAGAAGAGCAAAATATTACACTGCAGTAAAGATGTGAACTGGTTATAAACAAAAATCTCTACTACTACTTCCTCTGTTTCAACTGCTTTTAATTTGCAGGGGCTTTTTTAGCTCTCTGAAACTTTTGTGAATAAATGAGATGACAAAGCATAGTTATAATTCAGTTATGCTAAATATTTGGTTTGGAGATTGACCACCAGAATACAAAGCTGTATGTTTTCACTTGCATCCAAAAATATTTCTGAAATAAAATACTTGTTTCTATCTCAAGTGAAGCCAGAAACTGAAACTGGAAACCAAAGAGTATATGGCAGATATAAATGATGCCTTGTCAAATCCTGAAAAAGGCTAATGAAACCTTACAGCTGCCAAATCTGACTGAAACCAGTGGCCTGTGAATCACAGTGTTCAAGGGAAAAAGTCAAAGATAATCCAGATGTTCCCAAGCAGAACACTTTGCTGTACTTTTTCATCCATTTTATTTCTGTCTGTGTGAACTAAAAAATTACATAACTCAGATGTGTTTTAATACATTTTCTGGAGGTTGTTATTTGACCTTGCAGCCCAGAAAGCCAACCATATGCTGGGCTGCATCAAAAAGAGCATGACCAGCAGGTCAAAGGAGGGGATACTGCCCCTCTACTCTGCTCTTGTGAGACCTCACTTAGAGTATTGTGTGCAGTTCTGGTGTCCTCAACATAAAAAGGGCATGCAACTGCTGGAACAAGTCCAGAGGAGGGCCACAAGGATGATCAGGGGACTGGAGCACCTTCCGTGTGAAGACAGGCTGAGAAAGTTGGGGCTGTTCAGCCTGGAGAAGAGAAGGCTGCGTGGAGACCTCAGAGCAGCCTTCCAGTATCTGAAGGGGGCCTATAGGGATGCTGGGGAGGGACTCTTCATTAGGGACTGTAGTGATAGGACAAGGGGTAATGGGTTCAAACTTAAGCAGGGGAAGATCAGGTTGGATATAAGCAGGAAGTTCTTTACTTTGAGGGTGATGAGGCACTGGAATGGGTTGCCCAGGGAAGTTGTGAATGCTCCATCACTGGCGGTGTTCAAGGCCAGGTTGGACATAGCCTTGGGTGACATGGTTTAGTGTGAGGTGTCCCTGCCCATGGCAGGGGGTTGGAACTGGATGATCTTAAGGTCCTTTCCAGCCCTAACTATTCTATGATTTTATGATTCTGTGACCTACAAGATAATTTGATAATTTGCTAAGCACTAGCACATTATTTCTGCCTGTACTCATTACTTTAAAGGTGACTTAATTTATCAGATGTATGCCATTTTGAATCACAGGACTGGTCATGTGAAGGAGGTTTCTTAGAAGGTTTCTTTTGGCAGCCTCTTTATAGTCTTCCTGAAGTGCTTTTCTTTTGGCAGTGCATAAAGTGAATCTTGAAAATCAAAAGCAGATTTGTGCATAATTCTGGAACTGACTACCTTTTAGCATTTATTATTGCTGATTATTATGTTGGCTGATGAAATAGTCTAAGCTGGAGAGTTGTGATTAAATCTTGATTTAAGTGTGTTTTAAAGAGATCGTTGATATTTTGTTCATTTGTGGATTTGTGTTTGTTTTGCTGCTGAGCCCATATTTCATTGTTAATCAGTTAAGTCACCTACTTAGTGGCAGCAAAATAGATAAATAGTCACATAAAATCACAAGCAAAAGGGGAAAATGTGTCTTTATGTGTCACAAGACATATAGCCATCATGCTCTTCTGAGAGTGAAAACAGATATCCATTTGTATTTTACTAAATCAGGACCCTGTATGACCCCAAAAATATGTTAAAAAGTGAATTGGTACCCTCAACCCTTTCAAGTAATAAGAGTCTTACAGTTCTTAGTTATATTTTTTTAACTTTCAACTCAATACAAATTTATCATATGCTGTAGGATTCAGTCCAGACTTCTGTAATTTTATATGGCCTGTGGAAATTGAAGAGCATCCATTCTAGTAAAGAGGGAAATATCAGATAGCTCTGTAATTAGAATATAGTAAAATACTTAAGCAAGAAGACTATTTTTGTTTCAGAAATAAGGCAGTAATGTCTTGTGTTCTGCTTCCTCTTAACTGATTCTTTACTGTTGGTGAGTTTTGGTTTTGGTTTAGAGCAGCATAAATTTAGACCTGGTTAGAATTCAGACACACATTATTTGAATAGATATACGCTTCTGATAGGCTAGAAGGTAAGAAATTGAAGTTGTATATTAACAGTTTTGAACCCAGATATTTACAGAAGGAAAACAGTTATTTTGGAGAAAAGTGGGGGGATGGAAAAGGAGAAACTATTTAGAAGTGAATCAGTTGCTAGTGAGGGTGTCTGGAGAGTGAATTTGACAGGAACATAGTTGCTTTTGCTCCTTCCCCCAAATCTTTTCCTAGGATGTAATGTACCCTTAATTCTCATAGAATAAGGGTAATTTTGCTGGTGTCCTCTTATTATATAGTTACAGTACTAAGGTCTGGCATTAGTTTGTTCCCTTGCCTGAGAAAGCTTTATGTAACTGTGAAGCCCCTAGGAAGCTAAAGATGATGTGAGTTCCCACTGCATTTTCCAGCTGTCTCATATGCTGTGGTGGGGTATATATGGTCTCAAAATATGGTTCATGTCTTTTTGACTGGATAGGCATGGGAATTCCTTGCTTATAGATCTGGTAAAGAGCTGAAGGGAGATAGGTCTGCAGTATGGTCAAGGCTTGCATAATTCTAAGTGTTTTGAAGATGGGGCTTCAGTTGTCCCTTGATCAACTCAGTGGACAGACAATTGCTTTAGACCAGGAGCCATTTTGCCCATATTCCATGTTTCTGGTATTGCTTCCCATTTTTATTTAGATCCTGTATTCTTTCTGATCTTCCAGTCTCTTGAGTCTCTGCTGTGATTTTGTGCTGATTCTCCACTTGTGCAGGCACCTAAACTACAGTTTCTATCTTAACCTTACAGAGCTGAATGCAGTACCCTGCTTCATGCTGAGTGGACTTTGGTAAAGTATGTTACCAGAAGCCTGTCAAACTTGAGTAGCCTTTAGTAGGAGACAGATGAATGGGAGAGTATTTAGGATATAAATTTTTTCATTCAGATCAGTGGAAATCTCTTACTGATTTGAATGGGATGTGCATTAGGAAATCCTCTGAGCTCTGTTGAAAATTGACTGGTGGTTTTTGGAGAATTACACAATGTGGGGATGCTCTGGAGTGACAAGACTTTAAACTTGTGTGAGAATTTATCAGGTATTAATTGATATAAATTATTCACATATTTCAATATATACAGTTTGTTTACATAACATTTTGTAGGGAAATCTCATTATGCATGGTTGACTTTCTGCTTTTCCTATGGCTATTTCACTTAGTTTTTTGAAATATACATGAATGGTTTAATTTCATGTAAAAACTGTCTATGTATAAACAGAGGCAACCATCAACAGAACTATTGTCTCCAGTCTGCTAGTCAAATAATTCACAATGTGCGTATACAGAGCTGTGATTGCCAGAGCCTGCTCATGGTGACAGGTGTTGGATGCTGATCTGCTAATTTCTGATTAGAAACAATGTGGTGGGTTGATGATGCAATTTGGTTGCTGGAGGCCCTGTCTTGATTTCTGTTTATAAAATGTATGTCTGTGATTATGGAAATAGTTACTAAAAACAGTAGACTTTTTTTCAATTTTAAAAAAATTTGTCATAGAAGTATTCTAAGATGAAAATACTTGTTTTCTCATTGCCAACAAAAAAGTGTTATCTGTTAGCTGTAATTAGGCTCACAGCTTAATGTAAAGGCTGAGTGATGCTTGCTGAGATGCATCATTGGCCTTATTGTGGTAAAATGACCAATTTTGTTTTACCAGCTGTGACTTTGGAGGCAGGCTGAATGACAGGGAACACATAAAGCTTGACAGGTTAAAATATTCTAGCACAAACCCATGTGTGTATCATTCAGAATTCAGCAGCAGTTCTTGCTTGATAAGCTTGCTAATGTCTTCATGTTCTAAGGAGCACTGTGCTTTTGTATGGGGTGTCTTGTACAGGCTCGATCCTGCAGTCCTCACTGAAGCAAAATTCCCAGTGAAAAACAACGTGACCATGGAAAGCACTGAGTATGAGGGGAGAAAAACTCCTCACAAGACCAGTGCATCTGCCTAAGGAAATAGGGCATGTAGTTCTGTGACTAATTATGAATTATAGAAAGAATAAAAGGAAAAAACACAGAAAGCTGGGAAATAAAGAGTTGATTACTCATCTTGCATGAAAGAAGACATTTTCAACAGACAAGCCCAGTTATACCCACGTTTTCTAATAATATTCATATCTACTTCTCACAATTTCAATCACTTATAATAGAAAATGAGGCTGTATTGTCCTGCAGCTTCTTATGTATGTAGCAAGGAGGATTGAAGGGCTGCATGCAGAGCATTCTAATTTTATATGAAAAGAATAGAATAAGTAATGTTGGCAAGTTAGGAAGAGGTAGCTGTGAATGTGTTCTGAGTACTGTGGAAACAGCCAGATTGTGGTGGACTGCTGTGATGTTGGCTGATGCAAGTATAAAAAAGCCATAGAACTCAATGTGTCAAATTTAATATAGTCTGGAATCACAATGGCCCTAATTTTGGTCTTTGAGCTGAAGTAGTGAGGCATTTCAAACAGCAAAAGACCTGCAAAAAAGCTTAAAGTGAGTAAAAGCCAGGTATGCAAGAGCAGTTGCTCTTGCATACCTGGTTTTTAGTGTTATCCTGGAACTTGAGTTTGAGTACTTACTACAGAAGTCTACCTATGGAGGTGCTGTGGAAGCCATGGTGTTTTTGCTGTCACCATGAAACAGTTTGTGGTGCCTTAGGCAAAATAAAGGTAGGAAGTTGACCCTCTTATGCCCATTTCTGGAAATCGTTTATGGATGTGATGCCAGAAAAAGGTGAGCTGACTTGGTACTTTGTAGTTAAGTAATGTTTTTCATCAAGTGGAACTAATGTGCTTTACAGATCGGAATGAATTAAGGTTCTGGTCGTGTTTATTTGCTCAATTTGCAGATGAAGCATCAGTTTGGTGGCTTAATTAGAGAAGACTACTAGTTCTAGGTTTTTACTGCAAAGGCACAAAGAATAACGTATCATCTTCTGTCAACAAATACAGAAGTATCAAGCTCAGGAAAACATGAGTAGATTTACAGATTTCTTAGTTCTGTTGATTTGGCTCAGCCACCTGTAAAAGAGTAACTGTCAGTGAGAGCTTAGTAGCTTAGTAATTTAAACGTGTTCTATGTGGTTAAAAACATCACTTTCTCCATTAATATTTAACCTGCAATGAGCTCTGCTGGTCTGTTCTTCCATAATGAAATCCCTCCTCTTTCTATTATTATATTTGCAATTAATGTAACTATCTCTGTGTCTTTTTCAAGATATTCCTTGTGATATTATTAAGAGTCTCCAAACCATATGGGTTTTGTAAGCACTTTTGTTAGCACCGTGAAAAGACTAAGAGCAGTGTGAACAGAAGAGACAAAGCTACATATTCATGAATATGTAAGCTTTTGAAAAAGCAAATTTCTTTGCAGTGCAGTTTAAAATTTCACAGCAGACAATCTGTAGACAGTGCTGGTATGATTCTAAAGAGAATGTACTTCACATTACAATAAAAAATTGGTCTTATCAGAATCCAGACTGTCAGATAGAGTACCATTCATGCAAAATAAAGACTAAAAACACATATGAACCCCAGCTGGCTGTTCCTTAAAGCTGTTTGCAGAGTTCATGCATGTGGGATGTTTGGACTGTTTCATTTTCATTAAATGTTTCATTAAAGAGCAAGAGGTTTCTAAAGGTATGAGGTTTTTTGGGTTTTGTTTGTTGGGTTTTTTGTTTGTTTTGTGGTGGTTGTGTTTTGTTTGTTTTCTTTTTTCTATGAGACTATCACTAGAAATACTTTCCTGTAGTTATTTTTATGCTTGTTAAAAAACAGATTCTGTGACGTGCAAGAGCATCTGAGGCTGGTAAATGGAAGATAGCTCTGAAACATTACTGTAGTTAAAAATAACCAATCATGATAAATTTGATAAGTGATGCTCGGCTCAAGCATTCTGTATTTTTTTCATCTCATGAAGAAAATTGTGTTCCCTGAGTCCCCTGTAACAAAAGAGAAAAATAGTAACGTATCTCAGGAAACATGTCAACCCCCAGTGAAATTCGATGTCTGCATTTGTTTTGAATAGCTACAGATGAACAAACATGGTCCATCTATTACAAAGCCACATTGTAATTTTTTTTTAAACCATTTTGTTTGGATTTTTGAGGGTAATTGTTAAATGGAACTAGTCTTTGAATGAATATTCATGAAAAAATCAAGACTACTAAGCAGATCAGCACTAATTTATGTTGTTTACGCTACTTGCCTTTTTGTGTGTGAGATTTTTCCAGGTAGCGTCATGCTGTGGAATGTGGCCCTGGTATAAACAAGGTGATTGATGGTACAATCCAGAATGTTAACGAGTTTCTGTTGTAGAATAAGTCTTGTGATTTTTTTTCTGCTATTTCAGTAATACATGACCCTTTGTATTGAGACCTCAAACACAGCAAAAGACAAATCATTAATGTTTCATAAAACACAAGTTTAATCTTAAAAGGTTCAATAGGCTTCAGTACTTTTCAAATCTTAAGTTGCAGGTGAAACCTCTGAAAGATAACATAGTATAATATAACAGGAGATCTGTGAACACTTCCTGCTATACATTTGTCCACTTAAATTTGAGTCACTTAAAATTTGGTCCACTTAATATGTCCTATAGCCCTTGCTCTGTATATTTGTGTATTTAACTGTTACAGTAACAATCAGAAAGGAAAGTAATTTCATGTCAACTAACAGGACACTTAAAAGCCTTATGGAAGGCCATCTTGCATCTTTACATAGTGTAAAAATTACTGTCTGCTAAATGTGCCTTTAAGAATAACAATGATTTTTAACAGTTGTGGAGCTTACAATGTCATCTAAACTGGATACAGATTGAAACCCAGACTGAAAATCCACCAGATTGTTGACAGTTTTGTAGTTCTAGTGATGAAGATATCAATTCTTATAAAAATTGTGGTCAGAATCAGTGATCTAGGGTGAAGTGTTATGGTGGCTATCTTAATCTTCAGTAGCAGTTGATGTTTCCTGAATCAGAATGAATTGAAAGGGAAATGTTGCTAAGCGCACGGTGAGCAGTGGGGACTACCAACTTCAAAGGTATTGACATAAAAGAAGAATCACAGAATGATTTGGGTTGGAAGGGACTTTAAAGATCATCTAGTTCCAAACTCCCTTGCCACAGGCAGGGACAACTTACCCTAGACCAGGTTGCTCAAAGCCCTATCCAGCCTGGCCTTGAATGCTTCCAGGGATAGGACATCCAAAACTTCTCTAGGCAACCTGTTCCAGTGTCTCACCATCCTCACAATAAAGAATTTCTTCCTTATATCTAATCTAAATCTACCCTCTTTCTGGGCTGCAAGTGCATACTGGCAGGTCACATTGAGATTCTTGTCAACCAGTAGAAGGATATGAAAAGAGGAGAACTGTCATTGAATAAGCAGCAGCAAGGAAAACCCAACAGGTATCTGAAGAGAACACAAACAGTTTAAGCATTTTCTCCCTGATGGAATAAGTATCATCTTTGTTGACTGTGCAATAATTCCAGTAAACATTAGCATTTTAAACCCCAAAACCTTGGTTTGTTTGGTTGTTTTTTTTTTCAGAAATCCACCTCCTACTTTACTACATCCTGAAAAATGGTGCAGAGGATTCAACCATTTCATTTCACAGTGAGTTGCATTTTCTTCTAAAACCAGCTTATTCAGCAAGGTGCACATGTGTAAGTCTGAAAACAGAATTCATTTATGGAGTTACTGCTTTTGCAGGGTTTTAACTTAACTTTTCTTTTCACAGACTCTAGACCATGCTTCTCTTTTTGAAAGCTATACAGCACAGTTTGATCTCCTTACATAATTCGCTTCACATCTTCTCTGAACTCTTTAGTTGATTTGCTTCTTGCTTTTGATGGACCTGGGACAGATTTATAAATATACCTGATTTTCTTGATGGTTTTGCAGAGAAATTTTGTGTCAAGGAGAAATAAAGAGTTAGTGAAAATGACTTCTGGTTAATTTAACATAAGAAATTGAAGGACAAGAAAGAAAAAAGTTGCCCTTTTCCAGTTTACTAATAGTCAATAAGGTGTATGCCCAATATATGTAACTGAGCACTGGTTGTACCAAGAGTGTAATATGTTACCTAGACTTTACCAGATTTCTGGATGCGGCTGTCACTGAACTAAAATATGCTTTTGCTTTACAAAAAGTAAAGCAATGAAACTAAGAAATTACAGTTTAGTAGTTGTTAGCATTGTATTCAGAAATCTTACAGCAACTTTTATGAGTGATTTTTAGGGTTCTTCAGGATTTTATTGCGACCTATTGCAGCCTAAACTGTGTAACTTGGGGAATCATAATATCAAACCCTTGGGAAGTTTATGCTGATCAAATAACCAAATACTTTGAACACCGCTTGTCAGTGTAGACTTTTCAAGATAGGTTTGAAAATATGTGCATCTGCATTTTGAATCTGTTCTGTTCCTTAATGTGTCTTGTTACTTGTGAAGGAGTACAATATCCCTTTCTGATATGTTTTTCTATCAGTTGTGTAGTAGCGTATTGCTGTTTTGGGAGAAGTTAAAGACTAATGCAAATTTTATTAATAATGTATTTACTATGCTGATCTTTAATCAGGCAGAAAGATGAGATATGCTGTAGTGGTTGGTCTACAGAGGAAGGTAGTTTCTGTCATTACTGCAGTGTAACACAGAATCTTTTCCAGCTTAGGTGGTAGAAGTGTATACCTCTAGAGCAGATTTACCTGAGTTCTGTTTCTCCATAATGTATGTCCTTGTTTACACAGCAGTGTACTTTGTGATCTATGGCAGAATCAGTGTTTAATTACAAAAGTCACTGGGTGGTGGATGAATTCCATTCTCTTATAGAGAAACTTTATTTACACTATCCATGGACTGTAGCCTATGTCCTGGGGACTCTGATCCTGGTGGGTTATATTCTACTTGTGCTTTAGAGAGGTAGTACCCCTGGTAAATCAGATTACATTCTTTTTCAGAAACATTGTGTGTTAACCTTCAGCATTGTTATGCAGGTTTTTGTTTCTTGATATCTCCCTGTTTAGAAGTCCCTACTGAGCTTGAGAGCTGTACAAAAAAACCTAAGTTTAACATTTCTTAACATTTGTTCAGTCCTTTAATTCAGCATGCACTGTTCATAGAAGAAGTCATACGTGACTATTTTTATGGCTATACTTGTTTTTAATCTTGTCCCTTGGGTTTTTGATATCTTCAAATTATATATTTTTAATCACACTGATTTTTAATTACTTTTGCTTCATTACTTCCTCTCACCAGGAACATCTGCAGGTTCTCAGATCTTGCTTTTCATTTCTACAGTAATATGTACAATGAAGTAAGGAAGTATGCTCATATGCAGTCTCTTAACATGGAGAAATGAAACAAAATAAATATGTTGGTTTTGTAGCTACATTTAACAGAACACTGAAATGGAATTCTCTGACATTGCTTCATTCTTGGACATGTGTTAGTAAAGTTGTTATGATGCAGAGGTTGCAAAATGTTTTTATAGGGGCTTGGATTTACATTACTGGATTTTCTAAAAAAAAAGTAATGAAACATTGGATCATACAACTGCAAACCTTTTAGCCATTACTTATAATTGGCTCATTTATATGCATTAGCTGTGCATTTATTGATGCCCACCTTGTGACAGCTTAGTTAAGATAAATTAAAAGCGATGATTGTATAAATTCCATACTGCCTTTTATCCATATGTTAGGACCTTGCCTGATGTTTCTGTCACCCTTGTGATGAGTGGTTAGCTTTCAAATAATTTCGTTATCTACCTCCTTCCTGATGGCTAACATCATTTGCATAACAAGCTTATCTGGTTCAAGTTGTGGCCAGACCAGTGTACTGACAGAAACCGAGCATGAAGCTTTGCCTAAGCATACTTTTGACTTCAGTTCTGTTTACACAATAATTTTATTTATGACAAGATTGCCAAACCTGGTCATTGTAGCTTTTTTTCGCCCCACATTCTCAACCCTTGAACTGCCACTGCCTGAAGAGGCAGTTCTGTTATGTGTTCTCTCACATATTATAGAAATTTACAACATGCCAAAGTGTTAAGTTACAATGTACTTTTGTAGGTAACTCTTTAAACTGTTAAAATAGTAATCATATATTTTTCAGAAATTAAGTCTGTATTTTTAACTGTGATTCTGCTGCCCCAAGAGATACGATTTTCCCACAACATTTTGAAGTCCAATGCATTATTTACAGAATCTGAATGGAGAGAGAGTCAAGATAGTTCTTAGCTTGGCGAATTTGTTTCTTTTCCCAGCATTGTTGACCTTGGCTTGAGATGAAGATTGTAATGTGTTGTCTTTCTAGGGATTTTTACAATGAGATAGCTAATCTGAGTTAGATATTTTGTTTTAAAAAAATAAACACAACACTATTTCAGCTAAGTCATCTCTGGCAGCAGCCTGGTTTTGTATTTCATATCTACTGTGATACATGCAGCACAGACTTTTAAAAGGTCAGTAAAATTCTATGTATGTATAATTATCTGTACTGGCCATGAAGAACTTGACTGCTCCACTCGTAAGATGATAAAGTATTAATTATCTGTTTATCCACATATTAATAGGGTTTACCATTCCTATAAGGGCATGTAAACAGCCACATCAGCTGTTTACACACATTGGTAGCACATTGGCTACTAAAAATAACATTCTTTACCTATGTTTACATCTGTTTAAATAAAATCCCAGTTTTGAAGATTTCACCCTATTCATTGCCCATGACTGTTTATGAAGCTTTTTTTTTTTTATAGCTACAGCATAGATGACATTGCTCTGCTAAGATAACAGTTTGTTTCCACCAGCATTTTAGACATACAGTGCTTTAGACTTAATTTGTAAAATAATACAGGCTGTATGTTAAAATGTATACCCCTGCTTCACTAAAATTATCTCACATGCCACAGCTAATTTTCTTGGCAGTTTAAACCTTGACTGATCTCTAGGAGTAGATAGAAGAGTTAATATGTTCTAGGAGCAGAAGGATGCAATAACCTTTATTTACATTACATCACAAAATGTTAATTTCAGTTACAATGAGCAATGATATCTCCAGAGACATTCTCCTTTTAAATTTATTGAACCAATGATTAACTATTATGGTTCTTTGAATTAATCAGTCATTCTTGAGCTGGAGGGAATTAAAAAATTAACAAATTCAGGAAGTACAAAAGTCAAAATGTGATGTTACAGTACTTACAGTCAACATTTATCATAAGAATGTAACTTTTGTTTCAGCAATGACATTGCAAATACAATACAAATTCAATTTTTAGTCTTGATAAACTCAATTTTTTGTACTCAATTTAAACACAGCTTTACAAGCTGAATTTCATATTGATGAGTCTGCGTTCAGAGTTATTCAATTAATAGATCATCTAGATTATCTAGGTTTTAAGTGCTCCATTTATATTCAACTTCCCTGAATGCAGATCAAATTTTTTCGTAGTCTAAGCAATTGTTTAGTGACATTCTGTTCATATTATGTGAAGAATATTTTACTGTTTCTGTCACAGAGAACATGGTATGTGTTTGACATAACTCATTAATTTCACTGTCTAAGAAGACAGAGGTTTGCAAATGTCAGAAAGATTCAGATTGCGATGTATAATACCTGACAAAAGATCTCCGCCACTTTTGAGTATTGCGTGAGATATTTTCATACAGATGAATGGGCATATATAATGGCTACAATTATCTTAGCTTTCTAAAGAGCAGTTGCAGTAAAAACCTGCAGTTTTAGGTGGAGTTGAGAAATACTTGGGCATGTTTGAAGTCCTGACCCCGCAAAGAATCATGCTAGATTTTACAAATGTCATAGTATCAAGATCTTTCGCTCAGTAAAGTACACTGTTGAGATCCTTACCATTAGTGATAAGCACTCATTCTTCCCTTGGTTCTCATGGTTTGTGGGTTTATTTGCTGGCTATTCTGAGTCATAAATATTAACAGTAGTAAGTAAAATGCAGTGAGAAAGTTAGGTATCCATGGTGGAGTGACAAGTCTATTTGGGAAGCATTAGCAATTCTAGGAATAGTATGCTGCATAGAAGATTATAGTATCAGAGAGAGCATGTGAAGTAGTTGTCCGATGAGAGTTTCCTTACTCCCTTCTTCAAGCTCCTATTGTGATTAAGTGCTAGTGTTTCAGTTTCTCAAGTAGTCCCTGCCTATTGCTCTTTCACTGGGATGCTTTTTAAGCTTAATTCTAAGCATAGATGCTTCTAGAGTTCTAACTTGAATACCATTTATTGGAAGGAAAGCCTGTTATAATTGCTAATGCTTGCCATCTCTGTGCTTTACTTGAAATGAAATGTGAAGGCAGGATGTTCTCTCAGTCATCTGCACTTGTAGAATAGAGACAAGGGATAAATTCCTTCTTCTACAATTGAAGAACCTGAGACAAAGGACATCTTGCTCAAAGTCACTCAATAATCAGCAGCAGAGTTGGGAATGAAGCAGCCCAGCGTACTTTTAGATTAAGGGAAGCTTCAGGGGGGCACAGATGCTCCTGTTGTCCCCTTGTGGGCCACAGGGTGTTTGTGTCTGGTCTGTCACACAGTAATAGGAAGAATGTTGTTGCTGTCTGTGGACTCCCAGCTAATACAATTAACCTGATCTCATCTGCCCAGGTGCTTGTGAACTTATTAAAATGAAGATGTCATAGCACGGCTGAAGTTGGGGTTTAAAGGCAGAGGGCATCAGGCAGTCAGTGTAACAGAGGATAAGTGAGAAACTTTTCCCAGCTGCTCTGATTATAGCAGAATGGATCTACAATTGTCCTTTTGGTGTCTGTCCTTATTTACTGGTAGATAGGAAAGAATGCACTAAACTCCAGAGGAGAGAAAAATATTTCTGTCCTTTGCTGCCTTTCCAGCTATGACATAAAATGTAAAAGAAAGAAACTGTCAGTATTCTTTCCCTGTGTCCTACTTTCTTTATGCTCCAGCTACCTCAAATCAACTGCATGCTGTAGTGTCAAAGGGAGAATGTTTAGTACAAATGCAAGACACTGTTCCTAATTAAAAGCTTCAGTTGTAGATAAGGTTCTAAAGGCTTTTTGTGTTCCAGGGTCTTCAAGGACAGGCCAAGGAAACAGAGCAGACCCATGCCTGATAAAAGGCTAGAAACCCCCAATTTCATCACACAGTAAATCCCTAGAATTGTTCTGACTGAATTTCTGTTGTCTCTAGTAGAACTCTAAGGGTTTCAACATGAGCAAAGTCTGACCTATTCTAAGTGCTGTAAGAAGTCCCACTCCATAATTTCCATTGTTTTTTCTCCAAACCATGTATATATATAAATTGTTGTGTCTATTCAGCCCAAAGGAGGCTGGGAAACCTGTCGTAATTTTTTTTAGCTGTACAAGAGGTAGAACTATTTACTACACTTAATCTTACAGTTTCCGTGTGAGTGAACCTTTGTTAGTTTTCAGATGCATGCTGTAAATTGCACTATAGGATGTTTGATGGTAAAAATTAAACTGAAAGAAGATGTATTAAGAAAACAGTTGCTGATGACATTTCAGTGTTAGAGTATTTCTCTCACTGTTAGGGAAGATTAGTTAATTTACAGAATTTGCTACCAAAGGGCAAATCAATAATGATATGAATGTGCTCTGACCATCAGAATTTATATTATGTACGCGATGATCGAGTACTTTGTCATAATTCAGTTTTTCATCCTGATACCTGATTGTAGCAGAAGGAACAGTAAAATCCTTGTTATTTATCGTGGGATGCTGGTTCAAGACAGGAGACCTATTTAAACTATATATATACCCTTTGTGCCCAGCATTTGTTTTTTTCTAAAGGGGCAACTATATATAGTTCTGAAGATAAGGTTATTTGTATCCTATATGTCCTGTTGAATTAGGACTGAAAACAGAAATGCTGCTGGCAAAGCTGTCACAGTTTTTTAGTTCATCTTTGAAAACAAGTGACCTGCAGCAGTGGGGGATGGGCAGGCCTGGGAATGGGAAGCAGGGAAGCTTCAGAGAAGCATTGAGGCTTCAGGGAAGTAGGGAGGCGCAGCTCTGCATCATTACAAATGTAATTAATAAAATATCTTCTCCACATCTCTGCTGCATGTGACTGACCAGTGTTTGCCACAGTATGTGTGGTACAGACGTAAGAGGAGCAGACAGAGCAATTGGGACAAACAGAATCTTTTAACCAGTTAGAAACAATCTCAGAGACTGTTATTTTTCCTTCCTTGACTGGAAAGTTTCAGACCTTATGTGCCTGGCCTAAGTGATCCTGCTTGTCAGTGTCTGTCCTTCCATTTCTCCAAGCAGGGGTGTCAACCCAGTTGAGGTCATGCTCTTGGTTTAATTAATCTTCCGTCATGAAACGACCTTCTGAAGGAAGTAGATAGGAAAATATGGGGAGGAAAGAAAATGAATCTCAAAACCCAGAGACTACCTTCACCCTGCTTAGGAGAGGATGAAGAGAATATGACCTTACTCTTTCATGGTAACTGTTTTTTCAGTCCCAACTCAGGGCTCAGCATCTCAGGATGACCTGAAGTCCTGTTCAAGACCTTGGAAAGCTCTTCTAATCCAATAGGAGAATCCTGGAAGGATTCCTCACTGCTAGGCAGCAGGTAGCTGTACAAGCAGAGAAGTATTTGGAGGGCAGGGGAGAGTGGTGTATAGCCATGTGAGGAGCAAATGGTGGCGAGAGCACCCTGATGGGCCAGGGAGTGGCAGAGAGATAGGGACCAGAGGAGTGGCAATGAGAACTTTATCTAACCATTTGCTGAACAGATCAGAGACTTTGCCCATAGGCTGCAGTGTGGATTCTCAGCTCTAATACATAGTCTGATATAGAATCATAGAATCATAGAGTAGTTAGGGTTGGAAAGGACCTTAAGATAATCTAGTTCAAACCCCTCTGCCATGAGCAGGGACACCTCACACTAAACCATGCCACCCAAGGCTCTGTCCAACCTGGCCTTGAACGCCGCCAGCGATGGAGCATTCACAACTTCCCTGGGCAACCCATTCCAGTGCCTCACCACCCTTACAGTAAAGAACTGCTTCCGTATATTCAATCTAAACTTCCCCCATTTAAGTTTGAACCCATTACCCCTTGTCCTATCACCACAGTCCCTAATGAAGAGTCCCTCCCCAGCATCCCTACTGGTCCCCTTCAGATATTGGAAGGCTGCTCTGAGGTCTCCACGCAGTCCTGTCTTCTCCAGACTCAACAGACCCAACTTCCTCATCCTATCTTCATATGGGAGGTGCTCCAGTCCCCTGGTCATCCTCATGGCTCTCCTCTGGACTTGTTCCAACAGTTCCATGTCCTTTTTATGTTGAGGACACCAGAACTGCACACAATACTCCAAGTGAGGTCTCACATGAGCAGAGTAGAGGGGCAGGATCACCTCCCTCGACCTGCTGGTCACACTCCTTTTGATGCAGCCCAGGATACGGTTGGCTTTCTGGGCTGCGAGCACACACTGCAGCCGGCTCATGTTCATTTTCTCATCGACCAACACCCCCAAGTCCTTCTCTGCAGGGCTGCTCTGAATCTCTTCTCTGCCCAACCTGGAGCTGTGCCTGGGTTTGCTCCGACCCAGGTGTAGGACCTTGCACTTGTCATGGTTAAACGTCATCAGGTTGGCATCAGCCCACCTCACAAGCGTGTCAAGGTCCCTCTGGATGGCATTCCTTCCCTCCAGCATATCAACCGAACCACACAGTTTGGTGTCATCAGCAAACTTGCTGAGGGTGAACTCAATCCCACTGTCTATGTCACCAACAAAGATGTTGAAGAAGACCGGTCCTGACACCAATTCCTGAGTGACACCACTCGTTACTGGTCTCCAGCTGGACATTGAGCCATTGAGCACAACTCTTTGTGTGTGGCCATCCAGCCAGTTCTTTATCCACCAAGTGGTCCACCTATCAAATTGATGTCTCTCCAACTTAGAGACAAGGATGTCATGTGAGACAGTGTCAAGCGTTTTGCACAAGTCCAGGTAGATGACATCAACTGCTCTACCCCTGTCCATCAGTTCCGTAGCCCCATCATAGAAGGCCACCAGATTGGTCAGGCAGGATTTCCCCTTAGTGAAGCCATGCTGGCTGTCACCAACCACCTTGTTGTTTTTCATGTGCCTCAGCATGCCTTCCAGGAGAATCTGCTCCAAGATTTTGCCAGGCACAGAGGTGAGGCTGACTGCTCTGTAGTTCCCTGCTCATTCATTTTCGCCTTCTTGAAAATGGGGTTATATTTCCCTTTTTCCAGTCATTGGGAACTTCACCTGACTGCCATGATTTTTCAAAGATGATGGACAGTGGCTTAGCAACTTCATTTGCCAGCTCCTTCAGGACCCACGGATGGATTTCATCAGGCCCCATGGACTTGTGTACATTCAAGTTCCTAAGATGGTCTCGAACCAGATCCTCTACTACAGTGGGCCCAGGGTCTTCATTCTTACAGTCCCTGTGTCTGCCTTCCAGGACTTGGGTGGTGTGGCCGGAGCATTTGCCGGTGAAGACTGAGGCAAAGAAGTCATTAAGAACCTCAGCCTTCTCCAAATCCAGGGTACCCAGTTCTGATACCCTTTGGAGAGGGCCCATGTTGTCCCTAGCCTGTCTTTTATTTGCAATGTACCTATAGAATCCCTTCCTGTTATCCTTAACGTCCCTAGCCAAGTTTAATTCTAAGTGGGCTTTAGCTTTCCTAACCTGTTCCTGGCTTCCCGGACAACATCCCTGTGTTCTTCCCATGCTGCCTGTCCTAGCTTCCACCTTTTATAAGCCTCATTTTTCCTTTGAATTTTCCTCAGCAGCTCCTTATCCATCCAAGGAGGTCTCCTGGCCCTCCTGCAGCACTTCCTTCTAGTTGGGATGTATTGTTCCTGAGCTTGCAGCAGGTGATCTTTGAATATCAACCAACAGCCTTGGGCCCCCCTTCCCTCTCGGGCTATATCCCATGGAACCTTACTGAGCATGTTCCTGAAGAGGCCAAAGTCTGCTCTCCGGAAGTTTGGGGCAGTGAGCTTGCTGCACGCTCTTCTCACTGTCCTGAGGATCTCAAATTCGACCATCTCATGATCGCTGCAATCAAGGCAGCCCTGGAGCGTCACATTTCCAACCAGCCCCTCCCTGTATGTGAGCACGAGGTCAAGCATGGCACCTCTCCTTGTTGGCTGCTCTATTACTTGCAGAAGGAAGTTGTCTTCCACACGATCGAGGCACCACCTGGATTGCTTGTGCCAAAAAAAAAATATATATATAAAGTAATAATTTCTTCCAGATAATAATGTATGCATTTTCTGTGCCTGTAAATGATAAACAGTGATGAGGTGTCTGGTTGGATATTTGATTTATGAGACAAATTAAGTTCTAGTGATCCACTTTTATCAGAAAATGTGGCATTCACAAAATGTAATAATTGAAGAAAAGTAAATACTGGAGATAAATCATAATGCAACTAAACTGTAACTGTTGGAGCTGCTTGGTTTCTTTTTTTCTTAAAGTACTTGTGGCCAAATAGATTATAATAGATCTGAAAAGAAATAACTGCTGCTGCTGTGTTTAGGTTTGGCTGCAACAGTGAATGACATTAGTAATTGTTTTCTATTTCTGAATGCACAGGAGACTTATACCACCATTGCAGTTCTTATGAAATCTATTTTTTTCCACTTATTCATTGGTAACTATTAGCTCATGAATGCTGAGGTGATAAATATCTCTTCTTTTTAGTTATCTGATTTGTTACTTGCAAAATGGCTGTTTACATTGTTGAGAGGTAGCAGTTCCAACAATGTTATCATCCAAATGCAAGCAGCCAGTGAATTTTTAGAGGCTGTCTCAGACAGGCCTGTGTGTATGGGAGTCTGCTCCGATCCCCTGCTAATAAATGCTTCATCTTTGCCTGTAGTTGTGGCAGAATGGAAATGGTGCTTAGGAGCCTGGCTGTGAGATTGCAGCAAATGGCTGCGACCTATGTTTAATGTAGTGATACTCATGAATTCTGAGAATTATTTTTCAGCTAAGAAATCATGATGGGAGATATTAGAATTTAAAATTAGGTAACGGATTGACTTTCATTAAAGCAAACATGTACAATGTTTCCTTTTCAGTCTCTACTTACTTAGCCTTCATATTATTTTAGATAAAAAAAAATAGCAGAAAATATTGTCATATTTTCATCATACGTTAGATGAAACCCATCTTGTAGTAGATTTGCTCAATGCAAGACACCCTCACCACTTTTTTTCTTTTTTAAATAATTTGCATGGGCCAAACAAATCGGCTTAATCTGCAGGTACAGCATTTTTGTGGGTTTTATATGTAACTGCAGCATTGTTGTTTGACAGTGCCTAGGCTAAGTGTCCAAATTGGTCTTAAACAAATGCTCTGAAGGGCACCTGAAGATATTTTAGTTTTCTCCTTTCCTCAGAAGCAAATCCTTCAGTGATAGGACTTCTCAATATTGCTCTTGCACAATCTACACACTGATTTCTGTTGGCTGCACTAAGAATCTCTTCTGATAAGTGACATTATAAAAGCTGTTTTGTTAGTGTACTCCTTGGCTTTCAGATGTTAATATTGCTGGATTTTTTGTGTATTACTTCTTGATTTCTTTTTTCCTGGTCTCTACATAGAATATATTTCCTGACTGAATGTACTGACAATTTTGGAATCAGGCACCATATGATTAACTTTTTCACACATTATATCTGTATTTCAGCATGCAGGTCAGTAGAAGTGCTCATCTTCATGCAGGCTTCAGTGTTGTAAGAGCTGGTATTCTGTTCTTTTTCTTTCTTTCTGAAGAGCAATACAGTGTCAGTGCTGCTTCCAGTGTAGATGATACGTTACTGAACGCTTGCAGTGACATTAGCAGTCTGATGCATTCTTTTTCACTAGCACATACATAGTGGCTCAAGAATTATTATTTTACAGGTAACATTGACTAAGAACAGCAGCAGCATGCATTCGGTGTGTCTCTAAAAGCAACACAGTTGAAATGACAGTGTGTAGAAGCAGAGGATATAAATATACCTCAGAATATTAATAGGTCTTGTCTACACAGAGAGGACAGAGGAATACGGATCAAGAGGAGAAACATCATGTCTTTGCAGTGGCACATGACAGCTCTCCATCCTGCATTCCTTTGCAGCAAGCCTGGTGATAAACTGTGTCCTGGGTTCAGCAGCAGCTGTCATTTTTCTCCTTCTTAGTAGCTGGTGCAGTGCTGTGGTTTTGACTTTCAGCCTGGGAACAGCACTGATAACACCGATGTTTTCAGTTGCTGCTCAGTAATGTTTACCCTAACCAAGGACTTTCTGAGTTTCATGTTCTGCCAGGGAGGAGGGGAAGCTGGGAGGAAGCAGAGACAGGACACCTGACCCAAACTGACCAAAGAGGTATTCCATACCACAGCACGTCATGCCCAGGATGTAAAACTGGGGGCAGGGACCTGGAAGAGTTAGTTCACTACTCGGTCATCAGGTGGTGAGCGATTGTATTCTCTTCCCTTGTTATTTCCCTTATCATTATTATTATTGGTGGTAGCAGCAGTGATTTGTGTTATACCTTAGTTACTGGACTGCTCTTATCTCAACCCATGGGAGTTACGTTTTGTCAATTCTCTTCCCCATCCCTCTGGGAGCCGGGTGTGTGTGTGTGTGTGGAAGGGAGGAAGGGGAGGGGAGATTCCAGAGACTGTGTGGTTTTTTCTGAGTTACAGGTGGGCTTAAACCACGACAGTTCTTTTTGGTGCCCAACGTGGGGCTGGAAGGGTTGAGATAACGACAGGATTAATAGTCACTCATCACAATGCTGATTTATTGGCTTATGTCCCCAGTACAGTCAAAAAGAACTGTCGTGGTTAGCATTTCAGGCACATAATAGAGAAGCTAAATAGAGAACCTAAAATGTTTTCCTTTTGTCTCTTCCTGTTGGGCTTTGTTAATCAACGCAGTATCCTGGATATTTGGATGTTTCGCCTAGGGGCCATCGAGATGGAAAATTTATCTTGCAACTTCTGGATCTTGTCCATAGCATGTCTTTGGAGGTGCATTCTTCCAGGACTCAGAGTAGAATTCATATTAATAACTACATGACAGCATGTAAAAACTACTCTGTTCTTCACACTTCTGGTAAACACAAGATGTTCTACCTGGAACTGTGTAATTTCTTGAAGATAATGTGTTTAAACTTTAATGTTGTTGTTATCTGAAAAGCACCTGCTATGACATTAGGGCCTGTTGCAATTAGGATAATGGGTAATGGTTTTAAACTAAAAGAGGGTAGATTCAGACTAGATATAAGAAAGAAATTTTTATGATGATGGTGGAGAGACATTGGAAGAGGTTGTCCAGAGAGGTGGTAGATGCCCTGTCCCTGGAACCATTCAAGGTCAGGTTGGACAGGGCTCTGAGGATCCTGATCTAGTTGAAGATGTCCCTGCTTATTGCATGGGGGATGGGCTAAGATGACCTTTATCTGTACCTTCCAGCCCAAACTGTTCTATGGTTCTGTGACATAGTTTCACTTGGATTCAGTTATATTACTGAAAAACTTCTGATGTAATGAAATTTAACACAAAAAAAATTATATATCAACAATGTAGCATAAATATGATAAATTTGTAATCATTGTTAGAATGGTAAAAATCACATGAGTGCATGAGCTTTTCAGGCTGAAATCTCCAGACTCTTGCCATCAATCTATGATTTTGTATACTGCATAGCTTTTGTTGGTTTGTTTGGTTTGTTTGTTGCTGTTTTTTTCCCCTCTGCCTTCCTGATTAACGTTATCTTTCTTTTCAAATGCTTTTTTTTTTTTTTTTCCTCAGGAAACACATAAATTTAACCAGGATTGGCATGGACCATATTGTCTTTGTGGGTGTATTGACTTTTAAAAACCATGGATCACAAAAGGAAAAGGGCTCTGTGTGTGTGAGAGAGAACCTGTTGTAGGCTAATGATGTATCTGTTCACTAAAAGGGGAGGACTGGTATTTATAGCCTCACACTCAGAGGCATGGAGATAAAACAGGTTCTGTTCCTTTAGTCTTTCTTTCAGGAGGCTACAGTTCTAGCAAAATTCACCAAAACATTTATAAAACCGGTAGCACGTTTTGCAGGCTGTCTTGTCTGGGCTAGACATGCCAAGAAGAGGTTGGGAAAATGGTTTTCAGGAATCTAAAATATTAAAGTTGTATTCAAAGATATTTCAGGATCATTTTAAGACCAGACCTTAGGCTTCAGTAAGGTATTTGAGGTGAGGCTGAGCTTTAATAATTTGCTAATGTGTTTGGTAGTATTTGAAATCAATGTGTTTGATTTATTTCTTTTTTTGGATGTAGTTTAAAATTTTGTAAATTGATATTGATAGAATATAAATTCCTTTAAAAGGTATTAAGTTACCATTGCGCTTTGAGCTAAAATTATAATCTTTATTTGTAATATTTGGCCCTGCTTAGGAAGTACCTTAGGAATATCACTTAAGATCAGCAAATATGAGATGTAATTGTACAGTATGAAATACTAATGCATCTCATCAAATAAACTCATCATGGGCTATAATTTGCTAGGACGGAAGTACATACTGAATTGCAGCATTTCTTTTTCATATTCTCAAATAAAGTTATTATTTGAGTAAGATAAACAGAATACTTTTAATGTAAAGACTCAAAGGGTACTTTAAAGCAGTTTAATCCTGTTAGATCATTCTTCTGTTTGGACTGTATTATTTCCTCTTCTTTTTATTTTATTTTTTGTGATGGCTTCCTCAATTTTAAATCCCAATTATATAAATTAGCATGATACTTTATTTTATGATAATTTAATATGGTCGATCTCCTTATTCCTTACTCGATCACCTGTTTCTATCACAGACAGAACTTTGGTACCATGACTAGCATTTCATTCTGACTCACTCATTTCTTTTCCAGTCTGAATTATGTAGGTTTGCAGAATGTTCTGATTCTTATGCTATTCCTTATCGTTGCAATATAGAAGATCTACCTGAAACATTTATTTTAAAAGCAAGACAAAGCTCTGTATCAAATTGTTCTGACTAGTGTTGTATCACAGATTTCACTTATGGTTTTTAATAGGGTATATCATACACTTCATCAAACTCTCATCAGAGAATATGTAGAAAATTGAAGTGAATTAAGTATTGTCTATTCATCTTAGGTTATGTTTAATGCATATGAACTGTACAGCAGTTACAAGATAGGATGCCATCTTTTCATAGTAGGCTAGTTACAGTTAAAAAGAGAGATTAAATAAGCTTAAATTCATAGCATTTATACTAGTATACTTGTAGGGTGAATTCACTTAAGTACTTTATGCCAGATTTATTCCAATATAGAGGATCTGTCTTGCTGCATACTGAGGAACTTAAATTTGTGGAAAAAGAAACTACTGTACAATAACAGCCACACAGTAAGCTGGCTCAAGTCATGCCTTAATGAGAGATCATCATTGCCTGAGACTGCTTTTTCTCTGACACAGGTGTCTTATCAAGGATTTTGAAAAGCGTCCTTCAGTCACCCATCTTTTGGAGCATCCATTCATTAAACAAGTACATGGTAAAGATATGTCTCTGCAAAAGCAGCTGGCTGAGCTCATTCAAGAACAACAGCAGCTAGGCTCTGTAGCCAAAACAAGGTATTGTACAACACACATGCTGCAGCCCTCCTTCCACACATGAATCCTGGACGCATGAGTTAAAACTCTGAATGCATAGATATTCATTGTTTCAAACAATTATATTAATACATTGACTACCACTATGATTAGCAAAATGCTGCATGCCATGTGAATGCAAGAGACATGTTTTCCCACTGATGCTTTTAAAAGCTAGTTTGATCAGCCATAATGCAACCTTCTCCTTATGCACCTTTGTCCCCTGGACTCTGTTCTATCTGCATTCACCTCTGTCTCAGTCACAGAGATGCTAATAATTCCTGAATGTCTGGTTTGTGGAAATGCATATTGGCGTGATGAAAAATTATGTCATATTTTGGTAGCAGATCTTTAAAAATACAACTGTGAACAATGAAGCAACTACTAGAAAAGTTTAAGAACACTAAGTGTTTGACTAGATGCTATTAGTAAGAAGGCTGCTCAGTACTTCAAGTAATTGTTTTGCCTATAGTTTAATAGTAACTGCTATTTTTCATTCAGCCTAATAATTAATTTTAAAATGTGCTTAAAAAGCAATGAATATTTATTCAGCAGCAGTGGGATTCTTGAGACTGATTGTAAATATATATTAGGTCTGTTGTTGCCCAGAGGGTGGCAGAATTTCACTGTTTCAAAAGCGAATTAAATGCAAATGAACACAGCTTCCCAAGCTCAGCAATCATTCTCTAATATGAAATTTGTCTAGAATGAGATAAGCTTTGGCCCATTATTATAAACAAACACCTACTAATGTTGATGAAGAAAATTAAATGTCCTTCTATATATGAACAAGTATATACTTACATGCCATAAGACTCTGTAGCTTAAATGCTAAAAGCCCAAACAAAAATGTACAAGTTAAAATAAAGGAATAGCTGTAACTACAGTTTCAAGGTGAAGTTGACTTCTATGAGGTTGGAGGTTTTTCTGGGGGTTTTTTGGGTTTGGTTTTTTTTTGGTTGTTTGGTTATTTTGAGTTTGTTTTGGTTTGGGTTTTTTCTGGAGGGGGAGAGGTATTGGTTTGGGTTTTTTTTCTTGGTTGGTTGGTTTTCTCCTGGAAAAATAAACTAGAACTGCTTACTGTGAGGGAGCTATGCCAGTGTTGCAGTAGACGTATCTGCTTTATCTAGCCTCCTAAGCAGACTTCCCCATGTAACACTTCACACATCAGAGTAGCTACAGCTGTGGGTTGGCTGACCCAAAAGGTATCAGAATTTTCCTAGCTGTTGACCAAATAGAAGATATAGACAGAGTGAAACGATCTTTGTTTCAAGAGGAGCTCTGAAATGGATTCCGCGTGGTATTCCGACACATTCTTCTGGGATCTGTCTCCATAATGTGGAGTGAGAAGGAATTAGGACTAAGACAGCATTTCTTTCCTCAGGCCTTTCTGTATATTAACTGGGAATGCTGTGACAGACAAGCTGCTGCAGGTTATGCTTATGCATGACTGGAATGTAAGAAGGATTTTGCTTCTAGCACCCCTAGTATGAAATCAGTGCTCACCTAATAGAGTTTAACTCCTTGATGATCCCGTCACCACCTAACGCATGTTAGATATTTCTGGGGTGTGATTATTTGCAGCTTGTGTGCAGTAGCACCTGCAGATTGCAATGGTGAAGGGGGTTCTGTTGCAATGGGTTTAGTCCTAATCTTATCCTTCCTATCAGTCTAAATTCTATTATTGTCCCTGACACTCCCATATTTACTCAGCCAACTAGTCCCAGGTACCCTGTCCCAGGTTGTTAGGTGACCCATCATTCCTATCAGCCTCTTCCACTGTTCATTCTGTTTGTCCATAAGGCTTTGTTCTCCTGTTAGTGTCAGCTTGTGTCTTCTTCCTCTACCACTCCAATAGCTTCTGTTCTATTGTCCACTTTCAGAAAGTCCTAGCTCAGGTTCTTCAATTTTTTCCAGCCATTTCTCTGTTCTTGGTATTCCTCCTTACCTGTAGTTCGCAGCCTATTTGTTCTTTCTCTTCACTGAATTCAACTTTCCCAGGTCTATTATAATTTCTTTTTACTTTTAAAGCTTTACTCTCAAAGCTTTACTCTCCACAGACTCTTTGTACCCATCTCATTATTTACTGAACTGTTGCTTTGTTTTTAGCCATGCTTCTGAAGTAGGTGGCTTCTTCCTTCACCAGTGAATGATTAGCGGGGAGACATGATTAGGCTGCTGTAGAAGTAGTTGTCTTTGAAGCAGGTGGGCCTTGCTCTTGGCTTCAGTTTGAGGCCAATGGACCTAACTACTGTTAAAGAATGTCCTTCTGATTTGTGTAGCATTTTACTCTGGTATGCTTGTTCTTTGAAGCGCCAGTCCACTTTAGTCAGGGCTGAGAGCATACTGAGTGAGGACAAAAATTTAGTGAGGTTTTACCACTGAAATCTACAACTGTTCACAATGATGAAGTGCTGGTTTTCTAAAAATTTGAAACTTGATGAAATGAGACTGTGTCATGGGTTCAGCAGTAGCAGTCGTTTTTTCTCCTTCTTGGTAGCTGGTGCAGTGCTGTGTTTTTGATTTTGGGCCTGGGAGCAGCGCTGATAACACCAGTGTTTATAGTTTCTGCTTGACAATGTTTTGGCCTGGCCAAGGACTTTGAGTTTCATGCTATGCCAGGGAGGAGGGGAAGCCGGGAGGAAGCAGAGACAGGACACCTGACCCAAACTGACCAAAGAGGTTATTCCATACCACAGCACGTCATGTCCAGGATGTGAAACCGGAGGGCAGAGACCCGGAAGGGTGTGGTGGTGCACTGGGGGGTTCGCTGCTGGGGGGGGTGCACTGGCTGGGTCGGGCTTGGTGAGCAGTTGTATTCTCTTTCTTTGTATTTCTCTTGTATTATTACTGGTAGTAGCAGTAGTGATTTGTGTTATACCTTAGTTACTAAACTGTTCTTATCTCAACCTGTGCGAGTTGAATTCTTTTGATTCTCCTCCCCATCCCCCCATGACTGGGGGTAGAAAGAGGGGGAGTGAGTGAGTGAGTAAAACTGCGTGGGTGGGGGGCTTAAACCACAACAGACTGCAAAAGCATATCCCTGCAAAAAAAAAAACAAAAACTGTCTGTGGGACAGACAGTTAATACTGGACTACAAACATAAGATTATTACAAGCGAACTAACCACCATGAGCATCTAATTGTCATTTTCCCCAGAGGATAGACATAGTCTCATAACAGTAAAGAGCTTGGCTCTGTAATAGGGAGATAGTACCCCCTAGGAAAATTGGTGCCAATTAAAAGCCTGTAAAAACTCTGTGATGCATTTATAAAATAATTTTCAATACAGAATCTGGCACACAGAAGAACACATGACCAGATGGTACAGTAAAAAAATGTACTGGCGTTCATTTGTGGTGATCTGTAGAAGACATCTGAAAGTATAGTCACCACTTCAAAGTAAATAGGCCAATTAAAGACCATGTTGAGTTTCTATTGTACCACTGGATATATGTGCATGCTTTTTCTGTTTATTGATGTGCCCATGACAGGTACAATGAAACGGGCATTAATTCCCTGGTTCAGAGATAAAGAAAAGTAGATGCCCTTTTTAGGAGTACAGCAACACTACAGATCAATCATTTGAAAGATAAGTAAAAGAAAATGTTCTCAGAGCACAGGCTGAATTTTTCAGAAACTGGAAAATCGTTGGGATCCTGGTGTTAACAGCACTTCTACTCTGAGGGACCCAGGGAGTCACTGGTGATGACAACTGATCAGGAGGCATCTGGGTTTTTTTCTCATTTGAAAGTCTTCAAGCATCAGTGCTTTGGATTTGCATCTTTTGATTTACTGATTTAGCAGCTGTAGTTTTTTTTAATAGTATTCTCTTTCCAATTGAACCATGCCAGTTTCGTCTATTCTGGGACATCATTTAAGGTCATTTTGCCTGAGAGCAAGCCTGCAGACTGGAAAGTCAGTAGTACCAATTAGAGGGTATGATGGAGAGATGTGGTGAGCTGATCTAGCAGTTCACAGCTGCTGAAGAGGAGAGAACTGGCTTCTTTCCTTTTCCCACAGCTCCCAGGAACAAGCTCGTGATGCTGTTTTTATTGCAACTCCAATGATTGTCAAAACTTCCTGAGGTAGAACTTCTAAAGTAAGAGAAAAAAACTAGGCCAGCAGAAATACGCAGGTAATTTTATACCCTGTTAGTGATTGCACATGGGTGCCTCGCTGGTATAGCTAAAGTGTAAAGGAGAAAATACTTCACATGACCAGAAATAAGGAGGAGATGGGAAGAAAGAAGCAAGCTGTCCCCCTTTTTGGCAGGATCATCTGGGTTGACCTCTGGACACACAGACTGAAATATTCAGTATCTTTCATACTTCATTTATAAACTTGTGTGCAGTACAGCTAGGCTCAACTTCAGCACAGTTCTTCGTACCTCTGAACTGAATGAGCACTTCATTTTCCTTGCTGAGCTCAAAGGAGCCTACTAACACATGCTCTTTGAAGCCTTTAAGCCAGCTCTATTTTTCCCTACATTATTTTCAACAGTGAGATGCAGATATCTCCTATCCTTATGCAAATAGGTCTTTTCAGTTTCAGAAAACCCAGCCAGGATACCCCTTTTTCCACACTTACAAGGAAGAAAATTCTGTATTCTTCCGTTGGCATCTTATAGGCTGAAGTCTGAGTTTTGTCATGATCTTGAGTGAAGTTGCATTTCAGCATAAGCACCCCACTCCTGAATTGCCTGTTCCTTATACTGTTCTGGGGAAAAGCTTTGTGAGAAAGCCCCATTTCGCAGCTACAGAAGGATGAGCTCTGGGTATTACCTGTGTTTCTTCTCCATATCCCTTTCATAAGCTATCAGTTAACTATATGTTTTGTCTAGTTTCTAACAATACTAGGGCATAAATGAAAATCAATATATTAATATACTTTTAACAGCTTTGCCATAGAAGCAGTTACATGAAGTTTAGTTTTAAGAAACATATTTGATGTTAAATAGTCCACTAGTTCTATTCCTGCAAAAGTTCTTTAATCCTTAAAAAGCAGAAGTTAGTGCATCAGAACATTGTTTCATGTATGTTTGTTCCAGCAATGCTGAATTTTCCTTTTCCACCTATTCTAAAGTCAAATACATCATTACTTTTTAACACATGGATACTGATTTGTAGTTCATCTTGGGAACTGGAGCACTCTTATTCCCACCAGTATATAGCTGTCCCTAGGCAGGAATCATTTCTTAAAATCAGAGAGGATGCTGTCGCATGCTTTTGCCCAGTTTTTGTTCAGGGTTTTTTGTTTGGTTGGTTGTTTTGGTTGTTTTTGATGGGGTTTTTTTGGTTGTTTGGTTTTGGTTTTGTTGGGGTTTTTTTTGTTGTTTGGTTGGGTTTTTTTGTTGTTAGTTTTTGTTGGGTTGTTTTGGTTTTTTTTCATTTTAGCAATCTTGTGCTTGCACAAGGACTGTGAAATGCTTTCAGGTTATTCAAATAGTGTCCTTGTACAAAGTGGCAGTTTCCCAGTTATCAGCAGCTTTGAAGAGGCCAGTTTCAGACATGGCTCATTCTTCTGTTGGATGTTTTCCTGCAGGCAAGGTAGCCTTATGTCCTGTAGATAGGCTTCTTCGTAGCAGTCAACCAGAAAAGGTATTCTACCAACCTCCAGTTTCAATGTCTAAAAGAATGAAAAAACTTCAGTGTTTGCATGGGTAAGGTTTTAAACAAGTTGACTCTAGACAGTAAGGAGTTCATAGTTCATTGGTTTGGGTCATGCTGGGTCAGTGCACTACTGCTGGTCCATTTAGAAGTTTGTTTGTTCAATGTGGAACAGAGTGACAAAATCTTGCGTTTTTAAGGATGAAACACGAATCTGAACATCATGAAGAATCAAACTTGAAGAAGGGGGGAGGTGGCAAGCAGAAAAAAGAAATCCAAGCTTGTAATCATTTGAGAAGGATAGATATGTTCAGGCTACCTTGTCAGGTATTAGGATGAGGCTGTGGTGGCTTGGCAGTTTTCCCCTTATTAGCCAGCTGGATTACAGCAGCAGTCCGTCCAAGGAAGTAATTCTTACAACCAGATATCTAGCTTCTCTGCCAGCTCACATTAAGTTTGGAAAGCAATTAACTGCAAGGAACTTGATTGCATCCAGCCAGCAATTTCCTTTGGACTCAGGGATAATAACCAAAACAGAACCAGAAATAGTTCTCTGATGCTCTACACAATGTAATTTAATGCAATTCTTCTAGCCTTCATCTGTATGAATATTAGGCAAATGAGTTAAAACCATTTTTTTCTTTTTTCTTTTTTCTTTTTTTTTTTATTTCAAAGCTACTGTGGCCCCCCAAAGTGATCCTTGCTCTAATTATAGTGTATGTGTTTTTACAGGGGGTTGCACAGATTTTCATTATAGCTGCAGCATTTATATTGTAATTAGGCTGTGTCAGTATTTCTGTTATGACCTTGCTTCAGCAAATTACCAGGCTGAAACTTGATGTGCAGGAGTAAAATTCAGTCTTTGCAATATGTGGGAAATAGGCTGTGTTTTTGTGTGCAGCAGTAGCACCCCCTCCACTTTTCTTTCTCATTGTGTAAAGTATTTTTCTTGTAAATCTCAGTTCGTGTGCAATTCATTTAAAAATTGGCATTAATGTAACAAAAGAACAAGTACAGAAACAGTTTTTCCTATGTGAATCATGGGGAAAAAGAAATCAGTAAACATAAATGCTTGACTGCAGCAAGAGGCCAAAGTAATGGCATTCATTAAACAATGTTATGAGTGAAGGGGAGAGAGATCAGAGAGGAAGCTTCCCAATGAACATAAGCATTCTTTGTCTGTGCTGCTTCTTGTCTTAGGTTGGACCTGCCCGCAAGATGACTTTTTGATCTAGAAGTCTATGTGATCAATCTAGCTTTTTCTTCTCCATCATCAGCTTGGTAGCAGAGTCTTATGAGCGTATAGCTATTTATAATGTACTTCTATTACTATGGCTGGTATCTAATACAAAAAGAGGAGATTTTCTTTCAAACTTATCTCTTCCCCAAGAAGAACAAGTGAATGCTTCCCACCCTCTTAATGAAATTGTTCATCTGAGGGAGAAAAGCTTCTTGCCTTTTGCTCTTCCTCCAAAATCCAAGCAAAATTTGTCCCTTCCAGCTATTCCTGCCTGCCTGATAAAAAGGCAAAGGGAAGGTGCTTGAGGGGATAGAACCTTATTTAACAGACAGTGTTTGTCATTAGAGTTCTGGAATAAATCTAATGCTACTCCTCAGATTTGATAAGGTTAGGTACTTTGAGTGGCCCTTTCTGCCACTTTTTTTGGCAGTGAAAAGATTAAAAACTCCAGGGGATGATTCAGAACATTGCTGGAACCTTAAGGCGAATTAATACCTTTGATTTTCGTTTCTTGTGCACCTTGTATGTCATCAGAAAGGAAAGGTAATTGAAAAAATGGCTGATAATTGTACTTTTTATGCAAAGCATATACTAACAATTATTTCCCCAATTAAAAGTGTTTGCTTCTTTAGGCTTTTTAAGATTTTTTTTTTTAATATATATTTTAAAAGCAGATTGCATTTCATATATAAAATTGTGGAAATAATTAAAGGTTACTTTCTGTATTCTTCCTTCCCACTCTGTCAATGTATCTTCAGGACACAGGGTCAGTAGAAAACTGATGAGGCCAGCAGGAGATTTGAAGCTAATGTGATGTTATGCTCCTAATATCCTCTTCCTAATCATGTACTTAGGAAAATGAGTTAAGCACATGAAAATGTATGCACAAAGGTGCATATGTTTTACTTGTATTTGAGTAGTACCAGTTTCCTTAGTTATTTACAAAGTGTTAAAAAAAAACAAAACCCTTTTCCAATAATAATAAAAAAAGTTTGTTTATTGCTTAAGGAGAACAAACAATGGGAGTTTAATACACAATCAGATAACAGATTAGTTTACAAAGCCATTCTGCAATTAGAGATGCTTAGGTTTGAATGTGCCTTCTTCCCCCTCTTCCCTGCACCTCTGGTAGATACATCCGTACTTGTCAGTTGTTGGGATTTATTATTGTGTCTGTGATGGTTTGTTTCAGGAAGAAAGAGCTTCACAGGGGAGTTATGTTAATTATGACGTCTGGCCATCACTTTGTTAGTCACATATCCATGAAGTAACGCAACTGTTAAAATATTTGCTCAATTTGTAGACTGAAGGGTGCTCCTATGTCTAAATAATTTACATTATTTACAACAGCTTTTTTCTCTGCAGTGAAGTAAGAGGTTGAATTCTGGTTTGAAACATTAAAAAAAAAAACAACAATTAAAAAGAACCCCAAACAGTATCTTAGGTCACTTACAAGCATTCCTACTCCTCTGAGAGTCTGGCTTGTCAGCAAAGTGTAGTGTTCTTGAATATAGTGACTGCTTTAAAAAAAAAACAAACACAAAAATGCAGCATCCCCCCCAACCCACCACTTAATAAAAAAATTAATTTAATGGAATTTTGAACAAATTTGCATGATCATCATGCTGCCCACTGGAAATAATATCCACTTTAACAGTTTTTCGTTCATAACTTCCTATTTGTGTTCTCCTTCTTTCACTTCTTATGTACAAGATCAAGCAAACTACCATCTCTGGACATACAGGATGTAAAGTGTAAGTGGGACCGTCAGCAAAACCTACTATGTTCCTGCTATTTTATTTCCTAGCTGGAAAAACAGTTTGCATGTTTTCATTTAGTTAGAGTTTAAACAGACCGTTACAGAATACTTCTCCAGAACTTACTGAGTAGCCAAAAGTAAATAAGGAAAAAGAGTAAAAATAGACATAAAAAAAATTAGGATCTTTAAATGTGATTCACAGTTATCAGTGAAGCTGTACTCATAGCTAACACTCTGCTTCCTCTGTTTTAGAGACTTTTCATGCAATACTTCTGATGATGATCTAATAGATCTTGGATATGAAAATGTTCTCCTTACTAAATGAAAGTTTGCTAGCTTCTAACGTAGAAGTGTTCATAAAGGGGAAAAAGCAAAAGCCTTTATGCTCATTCTTGAGACAGGATTCCATGAGTATATGAAGATATGATTAAAGAAAAGAAGACCTGCTGTATCTTCCTATTAACCTTCAATGTTGTAGATAAAAAGTGTTTCCTGCCAAGTCGCAGTACCATTCTGTTAGTGCTTGATGTAATATTTAGCGTTGTTTTGGGATGTGTGATCATGTGATTCCTACATTCTACATGGCAACCAATGCAGAAACAATCTGTCAAGGACTGTCATTGAGGATCAATGCTAAATGTTACTCAGCAGGATGCCGACTGTATCTCGGTGGGTGTCCTCCTACTGTGCTTTGATTATGTTTGTTGTAAAGAAAAGCCTAGTTGTGCTTACAGTGTTCATATTTCACCCCCTCTGCAGAAGACATGTTTACAGCCTCTTGATATGTCCCTGTTTCAACAAGATGTGTTGTTTAAAAACATATACACAGCATTTTCAAAGATTCCTTCAGCATAATCTGATTATAAAGGGGTTATACGACAGTTTGTCTCTGCTGCTTATTGTGTGACTTAAATCTCTGAGGACAAGCTGACTGAACATCCATACAATTTAGAGTCTGATGGAAGCTGTGGCTCAAAAATGTTTTGCACCAGATCTAGGGTCATCTGAGGAGGCACTTTGTCATGCATCAAGGTAACAGAAAGATTTTATACTACTTATTGCTTCTTATAACCATTAGATAACAAGACTATAGGCTAGGTACATGGGGGGAAGATTTAATTAAACAGAGTGGTAGTTTATTAACTTAGAGTGAGGAGGGAAGGGAAAAGAAATTTTTGATACTTTATTGTGTTAGTGGGGAGTACTAAGTCTACAGGTAAATCTTCATCTCTGAGCACTGATAAATAGGGTTATATATTGTGAAAGCGAAAACAGGTATTACACTGGACAGCAAGCTGACCTATTGCTTTTATAAAAGGATATTGCAGGCAAAAATATGTATTTCAGGGAGCATGTCTGTGTTTTCTGCATGATGAAAACCATCCACCCATCACTTCCCACTGCCTCTTACTGTTTCCTGTCTTTAGTACAGTATTATAACACTGATGCTCTACTAACACACTTCCAGGCATGAACGAATACACACTAGAAGACCTTACCATGTGGATGGAGATGAGAAGTACTTTCTGGATGATGATCTGGTAAATCTAGAAGTTCTAGATGAGGTACTGTACTGGCTGAGTAGCAGTTTCTGACAATTGTGTCTCACAGTTTGCCTGGGTTTTAGGCTTCTTTTAACAGAATGAGAAGAATTCCTTCTTGTCTCACCATGGCAAAGGAATTGTCATGTGACTGTTCTGCTGTCATCACTTCGTTAGTATTCTATATAGTGACATAAAAGCAATAGCAGTGAAATGTATTATGTGGAAGAATTTAACTATGATTGATGCTAGTTTAAATTAATTTGTAAGTTTCCTAATATGTGAAGTTTAGTTCTAAAGATCTAGATTTAAGTGATTTTTCCTAAAATTGGCAAATTTATGGGTTATTATATTTATGGGAAATTATAGAGTAATATGATATTTACAGCTTCTGGATAAAAAGTGATAAAACAATATCAGTTGCATATTTCACTGTATCACCTACATGCAGAGTATCTGTAAATTTTTGTTTTGATGATCCTTAAATTGCATGCCAGTAAGAAAAAGACATGATACTAAATTGTGCTAGTGTCCTGTTTAAAACGGTCTCTTATTACCACTTAAAATTTAATCCTTGAAAAATTATTATCCTTGTTTCATGGCCAAATAAAAAATTTAATGGAAATATACTATGCAACGATGATGTGCATGGCCATTTTCTCTTCAGAAGGTTTCCTTCTCAGGCTGGTATAACAAAATGTGTACTATTCTGGAAATAGGAGTTGCCATTTAACTTAGGTTTATGGCATTAGCAAGAATTTTGAAAATATTTGTCTGGTTTTGTGGTGTTGGCATTTGAAAAATAATTAGTAACACTTACTTGTAGTAAATATTTTGTAATTACTGTTCTCAGTATATTTACAAAAATCTTCCTAACTGGGAAAATACTGTTTAACTGTCAAACTTTTTGTAATCTTTTCAGGATACAATTATCCATCAGCTGCAGAAACGCTATGCTGGCTTACAAATTTACACTTATGTTGGAGATATTTTAATAGCCTTAAACCCCTTCCAGAATCTCAGCATTTATTCTCCCCAGGTAAGAGAGATTCCAAGCTTTGGACAGTATTCACTTTACATTTTGTATTAACACCACTGGCTAAAATACTTAAAATGCTTAAGTGATGTTGAAAGGTAAGAGCATGGATGAAAAGCCAGCCTTTTCTTCTTCTTCTTTCAGAAAAGTGTGGCTACAATTTTTTTTGTCCCCTCCCTCTCCCACTCCCTCCACCCCTCATGCCTGATTCGGTCTCATTTGATTCCATGCCTTTCTGCTGGATGGTACATATTCCACAGGAGGGATGAAGAGTACCCCAGCCCCTGCTGTGCCTCTCATCTGGGCTTTCTTCTGGGAAGCAGAAGATGGTTATATGAACTTCCTCATGCTGAGGCTGTTGCTTCCTGAAGAATTGCTCTGACTATTGGGTTATTACATGTCCTGTGCCGTCAACCGCTGCTTAAAATAAACAAATGAATCAAATGCTGTAAAGAGAGAGGCAGCTTAATTCCCTACAAACACAAAGAGAGGTGAAGTCATAAATCTTAGTCTCCATGGATGCCTGAATCAAGGTTGCAGGTAGAGGGGGCAGGTTTCAGATTCAGTTGTCTTTAAGTTTCTTTTACATAGGTTGGGTATTTCCTTGGTTGAATGCTTGTGTTTGAAATTCTGTTCCTTGTGATACAGTGCTTTTTGCTGTGTAATGGGGGAAATGTTGGAGTGCATTTTAGGTGTTGTACTTTGCATTCTGGAAGCTAGGCTGTGCCAAGAATTACCACTCTTCTTCCAGGTGGTTCAGTGGAAATTCTGTGGTAAAACAGGCAACTACCTTCTGTTGAGCAGGCCTCTTTTCAGTTCTTTATTACATAGCTAAGGCACATATTTTGATGATTGTGTCTTCTTTTTTAAATTTAGTTCTCCAAGCTTTACCATGGTGTGAAACGTTCATCAAATCCCCCCCACATATTTGCCTCTGCGGATGCTGCCTACCAAAGTATGGTTACATTCAGCAAAGATCAGGTAAGAATTTGTTCATATGGGTTTAGACTTCATGTTAATCATACTGTCACTATGCTGCATGACTATGACTAATTTTCTGGTATGTTGTACTTTGGGAATTTTTTTTCTTTAAGCCTTTTATTCCTACACCAGGAAAACCAGAACAGAAATATAGACAGGTTTAGGAATTCTGAAGAGGACACAATGCCATAGAAGAGACTAAAATAGGATGATAGGATTGCCTGCCCAGTATAGTTTCCTGGCACCCATGAAGTCCTGGCAGTTGATACCAGCTACAAAGTGTTGTTGCACACTCTAATTATAGCCTGTCTTGCACTAGGTATTGAAATAATTTACACCTATGTAAAATAAGAGGGTCTCAATGCAATAACAGATTGAGTTAGAAACACTTTTCCGTTGCATAAAGACACTATCAAGCAATGGATAATCAATTCCTTTAAGTACAAGTCACAAAAATTGGAACTATGAACTAATTTTTCTAGTGAAGTATAATAAGGATAGGCCTAATATAAATGTAATAAGGACACAAATCAAATTCCATAGCAGTGATTTTAATGAGAATGAAATACTCTACTTTCTGTAGAAGCTAGATTTCTTTTTATTACATTATTAAGATTGTAACTTTATGCTCTATTTTGATGCACTGTACGTACATGAATGTTAAGACCTAATAATTATTTTTATTTATAAAATCCTCCTGATTTTGCCTTGCATATCCCATCATAATTCATAGAAAATGCTTTTTTAAAATCACAGAAGCAGAATAAAATAGTAAAAACCCTGCAGTCAGAAAATACCAAGCAAAGAAGATAAATGAAAGGGACATTGAAGATGAAGAAAAAAGGAGGTCTGCTGAGCATGAACAAGTAGGCTGACCTGAAAGGCTTCTAGTAGTTCTTTAATGAATTACATGCTCTTTGATGGAGACATTAGAGAAAACAAGTACTCTTGTAGAGTAACTTATGTGAGAACTTGTTGTCCAGGGAAAAGAATAGTTTTGACATCAGCCTGTCATGCTGACTTTGCACATCTTTGATGTAATATATTTCATACCTGTTTAATAAGTAAATTGCATTTAGATCTAAATCAGTTTCCTGTTTTCTGTTTGCAAAGGGTAACAGGAGCATGTTTATCTCCATTGCATGGCAAATGTTATAGTTCTTCAAGTAAAGGTGCTTTAGATAAACACTGTAGCCAGATCAAAAATAAATTGATTCTGTTTGTTTTATCCATTGAGTTTTTGCTTGTATTTTCCTGTGAAGCCTGAAAATTGACTCCAGGTCTAACATTGCTCCTGAAGCTAAAAGCAAGTTCTGGCCAATTCTACAAGAGTTTTGCGACTTAAGAAGTCATAGGCATTAGCTGTATAAACTTGTACATGACTTCTCTAGTTACACAAAGACAATTAATTCAGGTATAGTAACCCTGTAAATCCATCATTGGGTTATCTGTTTCTTAGAACAATAGAAATACCTATCAAGAAGAAAATACATGAGCTGCAAATGTCATATTGCACACATTGTTTAGAGTCAATCCCTGCACCTGCTGTCAGACACCACAAGACACCAGCAGAGAACTGCTACATCTTTCAAACCTTTTCACAAAGCTTAGCTCTATATGAAGCGTCATTGCACCAAGGACCTTGTATCTTCTCGCAGCTTAGAATCTTGTATGTTCATAGTGTGGTGCAAATAATTTTCAGTGTTTTCATAAAAACACATGAATATATGCAACTGCTTAGTGTTAACATTTGAATTGCTACTGGTGACCTGTAGAACACATGAAAAACAGCGAAAATAATAAATGCTGTTAGAATTTCTTACTTCCTATGATCTGAAGTGTTCACACTTTGGTGTTCAGGTGTCAGCTGTCCTTCAGGGTGTCTATGAAGTGTAACAGCAGAGAGGAGGATACCAAGTGGTTTAGGCCATTCTAGCTAATCCCTGAGTCTGGAAGCCATTTGCAGAGCCTATAAAATACCATGTGTTAAGACTGCTGACTCAGGAAGAAGACGGATGGATATGTTCTCCCAGCATCATCCAATGAGCAGATGCATATTCTTCTGGAATGTTTAGATGCTAGTTTGCTGTTCTAGCTTGGATATCAGTGTCACCTACAGAAAATCTGTCTACACAGCAGCAATTATTTAAGATTATTTCTAAAGCCAGGAGCAGACTTTTGGTCAGTGTATTAAATACAGCTGTACCCTATGTTTCATATTAATTCATATGAAATCAATACAGTGATCACAGATGTACTGCTGAATTATGCCACATCAACTGAGCTGTGGCAATTTGCTGAGTTTTATGCATTTGAAACAAGCCACATATGCTCATAGTGTGTGTTAGTCTATAGATGTGGTCACTCGGTTATATGTCTTAGCTCTTAGAAATTCAGTCACTGCTTCACACAGAGGCACATTGCTGTCAGGCACTGGGAGATGCATTTTAGTAAACTAGGGAATAAATTATCACAGTGAGCCTTCGCTGATCTTTCCTTTCAGAAGGAAGTTGAGGGAGTTGACCCTTAAAGTATTTTGTAGTCTTGGTACTAAGCATTAAATAACAGATAGGAGCCATAATAGCTGAAATTGATCATGTGGTGAGCTGTGCACTTAACTTTGGTTTTGTGTGTTCAGTGCATTGTCATCAGTGGGGAAAGTGGTGCTGGAAAGACAGAAAGTGCCCATCTGATCGTCCAACATTTGACCTTCTTGGGAAAGGTATTTCTTAGCCAATCATTTAAAACTACAAACAAATCCTTCCAACTCTACCACCAGTTTCCACTTTATTTATTCTTTAATACTTAAAGGTGTTCACATGAGTTGTCTCACTTGAATTAGGGACAGAGTGATCATGCATATGAGAGTATTGAATTAAGATAGTAGAGAATGACCCACACCAAACCATTCAATATTTTTTAAAGAGAAGGATCCTGAGTGTTCAGTGCCTGTAGTTGTTTACAATGTTTATCAAATATACCGTGTTCATTTATACAGTAAAAAATGACAGATCTTGCTATGGCATAATATTTAAATGTTATGAGTAATGCTGTTGTTACAAAATGACAGGAAAATCAAGTGTGTAAAGTTAACCTGAAGTAGGCGTGTTTAGTTTTTAATGGTTTTGGTGCTCTGACTAATTGTATGACACCTCAGGGGCAAAACAGTTGCAGAGGAAGAAGAATCTGGGTTTTCCTGCCTGTGGGAGACTTCATCAATTTGTTTGTCCTGTTGTTTTATAAGTACAAAGATTAATGTGGTATCTAAGTCCATACAAGCATGAGAAAGGGATGCTATGCTTCTGAAGCAAAAATTGGATTGTGGTTAAACAGTATATTCTTTTCATGATCCTTCTTATCCGTATCTGTTCTGTCAAGGCCAATAACCGTGCTTTGCGTGAGAAAATTCTTCAGGTAAATCCTCTGGTTGAAGCATTTGGAAACGCCTGCACTGCCATCAATGACAACTCAAGTCGCTTTGGAAAGTATCTGGAAATGATGTTTACACCCACAGGAGCTGTAATGGGGGCAAAGATTTCTGAGTATCTACTTGAAAAATCAAGGGTCATAAAACAGGCTGTGTAGGTATTTTAATTGTCTGTCCTTTCACATTTATGTAAGGTTTTTATTCTTTTTGATTCTCAAAAATCTGTATTTTAAATACTACTGTGTCTTCTGCTGAAGCAGTGAGCCTTTGTACAGTGCTATGATGACAAGAATCATCAGTTTCTTTCGGAGTGGAAGCTAGAGTAGCTCCATTCTTTGGAGAAATGTAGTTGGTTGGGTTTTCTGTGTTTCACAGCTGCTAATCCTACAACATTAAAGCAAGTGGGAGATTTGCTATGTATTTCAGTGAGCTCATGATGAAAAAATCTACTTTTACCTTGTACAAGATGCCACTAGAATAAACATGTGTGCTTTAAAAGGATTTTTTTTTTTAGGGGAGAGAAAAATTTCCATATCTTTTATTATATTTATGCTGGCCTTTATCATCAGAAGAAGCTTTCTGAATATAGACTTCCTGATAAAAAGCCTCCTAGGTAACTATCACTCACTTGTTTTAACTGCTTGTTGTAATTAGCTATTGATCAGCTCTTGTTTTCTGTATGATGCCTTAAAATCTCTCTTAATCTTCCTCCATCCCGTAAGGATCTTTTTTAATCCTCCCAAGTGAAGAGGATGGACAATAAGACATTGCATTATTTGTATGTGTTTGAGAACTTGAACTATTTAAAGAGGAGGAGGAAGAATCAAGCTTATTATCATGTAGATATTCTGTTATACTTTCATATCAGAACAATTGCCTTATGATTTCTTACTCTAATGCTTCACTAAGAACACAGAATATGCTTTGGAGATCTATTTTTTAGTTGGTATTTGTACTTGGGGTGCATCTAATGTGCATGAGTGAGGGGATGCATGTGAAACGTTGGTAACACTGTAATAGATACTAAGAAAGAATAAGCAAAAGTTCGTGCAACAGAAACAAAACCTTCTTATAAATTAGCACTAAGGTATATAATTGGAAGATACTGAAATATATATTCCTTCCAGTTACTGAGGGACTTGCTTTGAAGTCATTGGAGGTTGTACCGGCTTATCTACTAGGATGGTGCTTTCTTTCTCCCTCTCTGTTTAGATATATTGATAATGAAACTGGAAAAGTAATGCATGATATTGTTACTAAAGATGCCTATGGAAGACAATTCAAAGCAATTCAGCACTGCTTTAGAATTATAGGATTCACTGATGAGGTAAGAGATCCAGTTGCTAAACCATTATTGACCTCCTTTGTGAAAACCACCTCCAGTGCTGCCCATGGACAGACTGCCGTTTGGTTTTGTGAATATGCATCTGTGCCACAGAACCTCTTGTGACAGGAAGTGAACTGTGGAAGCATAACCACACGCTTGGAAGCCAAGACCAGCCTAAGGTCTTGGTACTCAGGCAGGTCCGTTCACAATCCTCTGTTGCACAATTTTCTGTGTCAATAGGAGCTTATAGAACTTGATCTCAGAGCAAGATAAAAGCTTTAATAGCTATTCCAGTGCCCACGTTTTTGTTTAATAGCCTAAATATGTTCTGTGTATCTAATTGGATTCCTTAAAAGTGCTTCTTGTCATCCTTTACAGGAAGTGTACTCAGTGTACAGAATTCTGACTGGAATCTTAAATACCGGAAATATTGAGTTTGCTGCCATTTCTTCACAACACCAAACAGATAAAAGTGAAGTTCCTAATCCAGAAGCCTTAGATAATGGTAAATACATAGAATCATAGAATAGTTAGGGTTGGAAAGGACCTTAAGATCATCTAGTTCCAACCCCCTTGCCATGGGCAGGGACACCTCCCAAGGCTCTGTCCAACCTGGCCTTGAACACCGCCAGCGATGGAGCATTCACAACTTCCCTGGGCAACCCATTCCAGTGCCTCACCACCCTTACAGGAAAGAATTTCTTCCTCATATCCAATTTAAACTTTGTCAGTTCTGTAAATGCAATTTGACTGTATTTGTTAAAATGTCTAACTCGTGGTAATAGCTGGACAATGCTAGTGATTTCCACTGCATAATCACAGTCCTGTTTTTCCCCACTGTCTTTTAGCTGCTGCACTACTAAGTATTGGGTCAGAAGAACTTCAGGAGGCCCTAACCTCCCACTGTGTTGTAACACGAGGGGAGACTATTATCCGAACAAACACCGTGGACAAAGCAGCTGACGTGCGAGATGCCATGTCTAAAGCACTTTATGGCCGCCTCTTCAGCTGGATCGTAAATCGTATTAATACGCTGCTTCAGCCAGATAAAAATATATGGCAAGTTACACATCACTGAATTGTGCACTTAGTGTGTATATGGGTTCATCCATTTGTATATTTTTGATTTTTGAGATTTGCATATTCTTGATTTTGCAGAAAGGGTGCTGTGTTTATTTTGGCTAAGGCTTCAAAATGGCTTTCATGCTGTGATACTGAATTCTGTTACCGGGACATTAACCCCAACAGTTTCAAATACTGAGGAGAATTTAGCACTGAAATCAATAGAAATTGGGTGGTTGAGTGCTGTACAATTCTTTAGAGATATGTTTCCAATGTAGTGAACATTAAAATCATACCAAAGACTGGTAAATATTTGGAATATAGTGCAGAACTTTAGTACATATTCTCAGTCCTTACAATCCTTCTGCTTTTGTAAGCTGGTAATAAATAGAGATCTCAGATTATTATTGTGCTGCTACTTGAGATGTGATTTAACTTTTCATAATTACAGAAACATTCACATTGTGCATCCTCATGATTTCGTTGCCAGGTACTGATACGGCTGCTATGGTCTTCTCAAGCAGCTGCAGAGATTTTTAGAAACAAGAGAACCCCTTAGGTGATGTGAAAATCCTCTGATCCAAGATCAGTACTTGACACTTCACTATATCATACAGACATGTCCTCATCCATACTTGCAGTTCTGGTGGTGGTATGAGTCTACTTGAGCTACCACATGGTCTTTTAACAGTTCACCTTCTAGCAGCAGCAGACTTGGTAATTACCCTACTGGCTGAGTATAGTGAAAACATGCTATTAAAGCTTGACACCTTTTGTCCACCTGGAGGAGCAGACAATATCTTTTCTTGGGATCTGCCTGTTGAAACCATTTGGTTTAATATAGCTGCTGTCCGTTACTATGTACCTGTAATTCTCCTGCCTTGTTCATGGAAATCTGCAAGAAGCAAGTGAAAAACAGCAGTGTTAACAATGCTGAAAAGTTACACAAGTTGTCTTAATCTCAAACACACTTTTTCTTCTCTCCTTTTGCATCAGACAGATTGAATCAATTATGCAATCTTGGTTATCATATTTATTTTCATTGTAACTTGGTGCTGCCAATGATGAACTTTGTTTGTATTTTCACATGCAGCAATACTGAAAATGGGATGAATATTGGGATACTGGACATATTTGGATTTGAGAACTTCGCAAGAAATTCCTTTGAACAGCTGTGCATAAATATCGCTAATGAGCAGATTCAATTTTATTTCAATCAACATATCTTTGCACTTGAGCAGGTAAATTCAACTCTGATGAAGTCTAGTTGAATCAGCTGTCCTGAATGATCATAATCTATACATCATAATCTATAAAATGGGTATGTGATTTAAATGCAAGATAGCAACATCTTTCAGTTGGAATTCTGTAAATAATGTTGTTTGGGCATATAGAGTATTGCTGTGCATCATAAATGATCTAATGATGATGTTGCTTTTACTGGTTCAGTATTGAAACTGTGCTGGTGACTTTGTAGATGGAATATCAGAGTGAGGGAATTGATGCTACTACAATAGAGTATGAGGACAACCGTCCACTTCTAGATATGTTCCTCCAGAAACCCATGGGTCTCCTGTCTCTACTAGATGAAGAAAGTCGATTTCCTCAGGCAACAGACCTAACTTTAGTTGGTATGTGCAAACAAAAATTCTGGGAAATAAAAAATGTATTTTGATAGGGCAGAATGGACAACTAGCTTAGTTGTCCTGCTAAGGCTGTGCCATTTCATTTGCACATATTTGTCATTGTGCTTTATTATTTTCCTCTGCTTATGTGTTTTCTGTTCTTTTCATATTGCAAAAGTTATATATCAGGTTTCAAGGGGTTGTTGTCTTTCCATTGTTACAAAGAAATAACCTGTGCCTTGTCTGTATGAGACCAGCATCAAGCAGCGTTTATCTCCGTTTACTGAAGGAAAGGCTGAGACATAGTAGAATCTTGTGTCTAGGACCACCCTGTGAGCAGCATTAGTGTTGAGAGCAAAATTTAGATCTTCCAGGCTTCTAAGCCATGTTTATCCAATTAGAAAATACTGCTTCACTCCAGATTATCTCATCATAAATAGAAAGTGTGTGTTATTTCTGGTGTGCCATCTGGCTGAATATTTCCCTTCCTTCGTGCATATATTACATATATTTTAACGAATCTTGGTGCAAACTTTAAACAAGGAGTGCATGCCATGTTTAAAACGGTTGCCCTGCTTTTTGTTTACTAAAGCTACATTTTTCCCTGCTATATAAAACAGAGTTGCAGTTCCTTCAATGGAATGTGCCGCAGAAACTCAAACTGTTAGAGAAAAGTAGCAGCTGCCTGTTAAACTGCATGATATATGTACAAGATTTTTCACTTCTGCTAGGCTAAGTTGAAACTTGAATTTAAGTCACAGATAGAATTAATGCTGTGGTTTCCTTCCAGTCCTTTTTTGTGTACTAAAGCTGTGTGCTTCCCTGTTGGTCCTATAAATCAGTTAATACAGAATATTGAACTTACATTTTCACAGAGGCATTTGCCTTGGTCCAGTGCCAATCAATCATACTGCTGATCTATATACAGCACAGCAGGATCCCTCAAGGAGACAGCAAAGTGGGATATTTTGCCCTCTCCAGATGTGCCAGATAATAATTAATTCTGCCGCCCTTCTTTCACCTCCTCAAATTCCAAATTTAGTTCTTCTGGCTTTAAGTACAAGCTTGGTTAAATGTTAATAGAAATTAAAAACCAACAAAAATATGAATGGATTCCCACATTAGAAAAAACATTTTGATAATATTCTCTGACCTACACAAGAAGAAAGAGAATGTTATCAATTGATTTTGGCCTCAGGTCTCTAGTTGCTAGTTCAGGTAAAGAAATATAACAACAAGTTTTACTGTATCAGCACTAATTTAATTTCAGACTATTAAAGAGCGTACAGAATGGCACAGGGTGTAAAAGACATTTTTCTTAGAAAGTGGTGGGGTTTTTTATGTCAGCTCTTTAGAGGTAGTCATAGGAAACAGAAGGGCTCTTTAAAAGAGGTTTTAGTTAATAACCTTTTTTTTCCAAAGTCCAAAGGTAAATGAGAGATCGTCCCATCAGGAAGCCATTAACATATACTTAAAACATGATGCTCAAAGCCGAATGAATAGGGAAAGGAAAACTGGGAAAATACAAGTAATAGGCATTTAAGCAAGCAAGATATGTGCACAATTTTGAATGAATATAGTTGAAATAAACCCACCCCGGACCCTATTCAAGCAAATTCATAGCAAAATATGAGCAGTAGTTACACCTTCTCATTGGCCTCTCTATTTGATAGTTTTCCATGCATGGAATTATCCACAAGCAGTGGGATTTGAAAGATGGTCTTACTGGACTAGTTTAGGATGACCTGTTCCATTCAGAAGTGGCAGTTTGGAAGAAAGCACAAAGAAGCCGGCACACAGCTATTTCTGAGCAATCTGGTAATATATGTGTTTATAGTAGTTCTGGCTTCTTGAGCAGCAAATTGTCCCTAGTTAGGATGAAGATTTTACTTAGACACTCTAAGTTTCTTATATCAATCTCTTCCCAATGTCTAGATAAATTTGAAGGCAATTTACGATGCAAATACTTTTGGAGACCAAAAGGAGTAGAATTGTCATTTGGTATTCAGCACTATGCTGGAAAGGTAAGGCCACATGATTTTTATTCAGTGCAAATAACTGGTATGGGAATTACTTGCTTTATCCGAAATTTCTGGTTTAGGATTTTTTTTTTTCCAAAATTTAAGAGACAAAATTATTAAGTTTACAGAAATTTAGATTCTACAATTAAATTGTCATGTATAGTAGTCCATTTTGGAACCTATCCTTAAGGTTCTTTCACAAATTGTGTAGACAATAACCACCTTTTATTCTGTAAGAAATCTGACACCAGAAACATCATTGCTACAATCATTTCAAAGGACCAATTCTCTGGAGCCAGAACAGGCTACATGATTGTTAACATCATGTGAATGCCAGTGGTTCTGTGTGTGAGTGTATAGAAGTATACGCGCAAATTGCAATATAAACCAGTGTCTGCAATAGAACTTAAAATCCTCTAGAGAGCATTAGAAACTCTGGAGCTAACGAGCAGATATGTTTTCTTGTACTCTGTAGCTTCTGACTTCTTTTGTTCTTAGCAGTTCACCTGTTATTTTATATGGGGAATAATGGGCCAGTTGTTTCACGTAACATGAGCTTTGCTTGTGATTACAGTTCCAAGTCTTTGTTTATAAACAAAACTGAAATAGCCATGTTTTATATAGTTATCAAGGAAGTCCCATCTCTAGCTCATAAAACTCCAGAATTTTAAGATATGTTCTAGTAAAGTTTGTTCAGCTTTCTGGCTTATTAAGAATAACTAAAATTTCACACAGGTTTAGGAAATTCTTTGTAACCAAATGGCCAAGTCATAAAACCACTGCTGGCCAGTTCTGTATTGCAGGAGGACATTCAGTTTCTGTGTAAAATAATGTACTCCAGTGCAACTGGGCTAGAGAGGAATATGGATAATTTATTTCGCACATAAATTGTCAGTTTAAGGTTTAATGAAGTATCTCTGTTATATTACATCATGCATATCATAGTTACATGTGGCAAAGCATAATGCAACATGCTTTAAGCCACTTAACCCAATTTTATGTGCAGTGACATGCTATGAGTATAGGTGCCATTTATAGGTATTTCACATTCTGAAGACACTGCTGTAGCTGTGCACTTTGCAGATAATTCATTGGCATGCCAGAGCCAAATTAACTGGTCTACGTGGTCATCCTCTCTGTTCACATTTTAAAGAACATAGTAGTTTTTTTGACAACTTTTCTGGTTCTCTTTCCCATGCTAGGTATTATATGATGCCAGTGCATTCCTTGAGAAGAACAGAGACACACTTCCTGCTGACATCGTGGTGGTGTTGCGAACTTCAGAGAACAAACTTCTCCAGCAGCTGTTCTCTAGCCCGCTAACAAAGACAGGTATTTTCTGCACAGCTTTGCTAACATTGCAATATCTTCAGCTACCTACTCCTCCAAAATTGTAATTGTTTCTAGACAGTCTTTTTTAAATTCTTTTTCAGCTCTGCTCTTTAAAGTTTCCTAGATATCTAAAATGTTATTATATTACCATGTATTATTATTTTTTAAACATGTGGACATGAATTCTTCTAAAAAACACAGAAAGATTTGTCCGTCACTCCAGAGAAAGAGCAAGAACTTATTCTCAGAGCAGGATGAGAATATAGGAGTTTTTTGGTTCTTTGTTACTAAGATCAATTCTAAGTTGATAGATTCCACCATGTCTTACAATTCATAAGTGCTGTAATGTAGATAGAATCATAGAACAGTTAGGGTTGGAAAGGACCTTAAGATCATCTAGTTCCAACCCCCTGCCATGGGCAGGGACACCTCCCGCTAAACCATGTTACCCAAGGCTCTGTCCAACCTGGCCTTGAACACTGCCAGCAATGGAGCATTCACAACTTCCCTGGGCAACCCATTCCAGTGCCTCACCACCCTCACAGTAAAGAATTTCTTCCTTATATCCAGTCTAAACTTACCCTGTTTAAGTCTGAACCCATTACCCCTTGTCCTATCACTACAGTCCCTAATGAAAAGTCCCTCCCCAGCATCCCTATAGGCCCCCTTCAGATACTGGAAGGCTGCTCTGGGGTCTCCATGCAGCCTTCTCCTCTCCAGGCTGAACAGCCCCAACTTTCTCATCCTGTCTTCATACGGGAGGTGCTCCAGTCCCCTGATCATCCTTGTGGCCCTCCTTTGGACTTGTTCCAACAGTTCCATGTCCTTTTTATGTTGAGGACACCAGAACTGCACACAATACTCCAAGTGAGATCAAGCTGTTTTGAAGGTAATATCCATCTATTTAGAGGCATAGTTGCAATAGGTAGAGTTTCTTACAAATTATAAAAAATACATACTAATCTGCTAGAATTAATTAATTCAGCTGATTTAAAACTTGTTGACACTGACTTACATAAAAGTGCATTGATCTATAGCTGAATAGAGCAGTAAGATGATGAACTTTGATTACTCCATGGATAGATGACAGAATACCATTAACCTATACAAATGATCTGCGGTATGCATGCAAACAAGGCAACAAGTGTACACATCTCTCAATACTTTCCTTATATGTAAAATATTTTTTCATAATAATTAAGAAAAAGATGTAATACTAAGAAGTTATTTAATTATGATGGATTGTATTAGATTGCAAAATTGTTATGACTTGATATGACATATGCAAATGATGTTGTATTTTTAGGTAGAAATAAGTGTACATGCATTAGTTGTGTGAAGGCTTATTGTACGTAGGCTGTAGATGCAATGTAGAGGCAAATGCTGTGCCTGTGCAGCAGCCCTATCTGGGATTTCTGCAACCTCAGTAGCCCAGTCATAGCCTCTGGTGTTGCATTTAGTCTCTCTTGAGATTTCTATGTAGAAAAAGAACATCTGGAAAAAGGCATATGTTGGAACCTTCTTTGCACCTGTAAAATTTATAGTGTAATGTCTGTTTATATTCTACATAGGATAGATTCCTGTTAAAATATCTCTGTTATTTTCCTGTAATTAGAAGGCTCTGGGTTACACCCCTTTAAATTATGCTTTGAGAGGTTCCTGAGAGGTGAGGAACCAATGAGGAATCTCCTCCTTTCAGCTGTGACAAGCTGAGATGGAGGCAAGTATAGTTTAAGATGGAGTAGGATTGGTTTGTGCCCAAGTGGGGAACAAAGAATTTTTTTGTCTACTTCTGACATTTGAGCCTGTTAAACTGGTAAAAGAGATTCTGTTACTCATGCTAGATGGCTCAAGCAAAGCAAAAAATAAGCTCACGTCTGGTCAAATGTGTCTCTGCATCCCTTTTTACTAGCCATTTTAAACCTTAGAGCTCATTGTGAGAATGAAGCAGATTAGGTGCTTTGTCTCATTTATCAGTCCAAATTGTAAATACTACACGTTAGATCTTATTGCCATTTTTAAATCAGAATGCTGATGCTTTCACGTAAAGTAATTTGCCTCTGGCTTTTTAGAGATATTTTCAGTGGCAACAGCACTGAACTTGGGTATTTTGCCCAAGATGCGTAAAAACTTCAGTAAGAAGATAGTTCTCATTGCAGTAACGTATAGTTACCATGTTACCAGGTGTATTTCCACTTTTGTTTTTCATGAATTGTGTGCTTTCTGCCTCCCGCTGTAGAACATTTACCTTTCCATGGTGAGCGCACAGCAAGGTCAGTGTTACATGTATTTCTGTGAAGTTGGTACAGGACATCCTGTTAAGAAATGATTGTGCGTATGCTCCTGTGCATGATAAGAATAGCTTAAAACCCCTATGTCATTTTTATCTTTTGAAAGGTCTTTGTGATTTTATGCTATTTTTTCTGGCTGTCTAATATAATTGGCGCTCTCAGCCCCTGTTGGGGCCTCTGTGTTCTCAAATCAGATTTTTGCCAGGTTTAGTTTTGGCAGCTTGCAAGATAAATGAAAGGTTTGGCTGAGAACAGAAGGTATTGCTGGCAATGCTGCTTCACCTCTGCTCACTGAAGAAAGGTAATGCTATTCTTTTAACTTTCTACAAAAAGGGTTTTGTAAACAACAGTGACTGTGTAAACGCCCCATCATACTCTGTCCTTGCTTCTTAGCCTTCTTCTCTCCATACAACATGTGCTTTATTCCTAAAGCAAACCAGAAAAAATTCAGAGTTCATAATCTTGATCATTTTCTCCAGCTTTTTGTAGATTACTGACTGATGTGAAAGTTAATAATTTACATGGAAGCCATATTGCATCTTTCCAGGTAACCGTGGCTTGAAATGAGCCTTCTGCCATAATCTCTGGTGTTTTGTTTGAAGACGAGTGACAACACATTCTCACATCTGCTTGCAGCTTGCTCTGGAATTTGCAGCGTAGGTGGTTTTTGCCAAGGAGCAGTCTCCAATCTGTGTAATAGTCACTAGGTGGTGCTATCCCAGAAGCAAGAGGGAATTTGTGACTGTTAACATGGGTCTGACAATTACTGAAAATGTAGTTCTTAAATACCAGTAAGAAAAAAAGATGCCTTTCCCACCCTGAGAAGATCCTCTGTTTGAAGTATATTTATATAACTGTCATGTCTTCTGCTGTCAAAAACTGAGCAGCAGCAAGAAAATAGATATTAAAAGACTAAATTTCTTTACTAATTTAAGATCATGTTAATCCCTGCAATTTATCAAATATACTTATCCCCTCTTAACAAATGCTTCTATTTCACATTAGCAGGCTGGAGTTTAAATGGCCAGAAATTAACAGCAGGACATTAAATATACATTTGTAGTAGTAATTTATGTTTAAGAGAGCGCACGATTACTGATACAAGATACCAGAACTTAAACATTCAGTCATTAATTGTGTGGTATGTACAGCATGTTTTGTCATCTTTCAGTGTTAACTTAGGCACATTCAGCACATCTTGGAATCCTCACTTTCTGTGGGTCTTTACGAACATATTCTAGTTTAATCTCCCAACTGCTTCCATATTTGTCCAGAAAAAAAAACCAAAAGTTGCTGCTACCTGAGTTGAATGTACATGTTCCCATTCAGAGATAATGTGTTCCTGATTGCCTCTGGGTTTAGTTTATCAGCATCACAGAGAGAGTTTTATTAGCGTCAGAGAGAAAGGGAATCATGTGACCTAGAAAATAGAGTCCCCTTGTAAGAGAAGAAGGCTTTAATTGGAAAAATTAAGGAGAGCCTTGGTACATTCGCTACTGGTATCAGTGAGGTGGTCAGGCGATGTGACTCACTGTCCTGATATTCCAGGAATACCACCACGTAAGTGGTGGTACCATTGGACTGCTTGGGGAAGCACCACTGGGGCTTTTCAATATTGCAGCTTCCTCTTCCACTTTTCTCTCTCTCACCTTATGTCCCCAGCTGACCAGATCATGCTGGTGGGACAGAGAGGTGTTTCAGAGTGACTTCATCTTCTCAGAAAAGCTGCGGCACAACATGATCCTCTACTCCTGAAACTCAATTTCTGCAGACTTTTTTACCTTCTATCACTCAGACATGTAGAGCTTTTGTCAGGGCTGCTCTGCTGTGCCTTAGGTCCTTACTGGAGAGAGTGAGAGTTACCACCTGCAGAGAGGGAAGGGGAAATCATCCAGCCTTCCCACCAGCAAAGTAGAGATGCTGAGAAACATCCTTGTCTTAGCTCTGAGGATCTCTATGGGCTGGGCTTGGCTGTGTAGATACACAAAGCCGAGTATCATTTCCACTACAGCAACATCATGTCTAATAGTTTTGGTAGCATTGGGTATCCTTCGCAGATTCAGTCATATAGTATCAATATATCATCCATTGTTAATTAAACACTCCTTGTTCATGGTGCCTACATATTTGAATATAATCTGTGAAAGAGAACTGGGATGAAAGTTTTCACAGTCTTCACTGAATAGTTAGGATAGTGATGTTTTAACCAGGGAATATTTTTTACGAAAATAGGAGGAAAATAGGGTTTGTTGTTTTTTTTTTTTTTCCAAAATCAAATTAATTATAATTAGCCTGCCTAAAGGTCACTTCCTCTCCTCAGTATTGATTTTTGGTCTGTATTCTTTGCGCCTTTGAGTCTCCAGCCCTGCTTACAGCTTTTAGACAAAAAGTTACTATAAACAATGCATGTATCATAGAAAAACCCAACACAACCAACTAATGGACCATGTGCTGAGAGAGAATGTGAAAAAGTTTCAGGCTTTCTTTATGCGCACTAAAGAGCACAGGAATTAGGACCTTTTGCAAAATCACTTTAAAGAATTGTTTTTCACCACTGCTTGTTGACAATAGTATAATCTCAATATCAATTTGTCTGTAACTTTGATATTGACTGATTCCTTATGGAGAGTCAGAAACTGAAGGAAACAAATGGATTTTCTTGCATTTCGGTCCCTTGAACAAATACTACCGTGCATAGAGTGAAATCCTGGCCAGTTGAAATCGTAGATAATTTGCCATTGTTTTCAGTGGAACCATGATTTGAGCTTGTCATGTTTGTCACTGTGCATTCCTATTGAGCACAGCCCATTCTCTATTGATAAGTAGTGGGAGGTCTCTTGGCTTGACTTATGCAGTGAAGTAGGGCATGTTTTCATTTGGGCTTAGCAGACCTTTTTCTTGCAATTCCATACATCACAATAAAGAAAAACACTCAAATACATCTTAATTTCACTAATTTATCCTACAGTAATATCTTTTTATAACAGTACTTTTGTGTTAGTGTTTTCACCTCTAAGAGATAACTGCAGACACTCTAAGTCACGTGAAACAGAAACAAAGCCATTGTAATTATAATTTTTTTACTTAAAGATGAATCAGAATTTATATTTTGTAAGAATTGGATCAAGTTAATGGAAGCTATATATTTTCACTCACGACACAGAGGCTTTCCTGCTTCTGACTGGTCCATATGTTAAAAGCATTTAAAAGTTAATCATTTTTGCTTTGCTGCCAGTGTGTTGTGTGCAAAGAGAGGCTTTAAACCACAGCTGTGCAATGTAACAATTGTGAACTTTACTGGGTTGCAGATGTGGGACGTCAGTAAACTAAGTTAAATGTAGCTTAACTGAGTTTGGGATGCAGGGTGTTAGGTTACTTTTTATTTAGTGTTTCTGTTGAGCATTTTACAGGTCAGTGTTTCTTTTTTCTTCATATTCTAAAGTTTTGTGTCACAGGACAAATGCAGTACACAAATACAAGACTTGCTAGCAGCAGGATCCAAAATGCAGCCTAAACTAGCCCTAAAAATGGAACTCATATAGAAACAGAACCATCAATCAGATCAAAGTTAAGGTCTCAGTGCTGCAAAAGTTTTATATAAGCCATAATAATTATTTACTGTTGATAATAACTCCCTGTAAATAAAGAGTGTCAGTGAATCTCCGGAATTGCACATGGCAGTAAGCACAACAGCTGAAAAGGGTCAAGTTAGATTTATCATGTTTATGTTTGGTAAAGGGTGTTGCCCAAGCAGAAGTCCACTGGTTTTAATTTGAGACTTTACAGATTCCATTGTACCAAAAACGGGCAGAGGTCATAGATTTTGTTCCTTTTCATTGTTTTGTCTCCAAGTGTTTGCAAATTGAATCCTGAAAAGTGTACAAGCGAGCAAGTGTAAGAACAGATCTTGATGAGCTAACTGATTTCATTCATCGTGGCCATTCTCAGTAGAATAAATCTTGAGAATATTTTTCTTTACCTTCAGAAGAGAGGAGGTATCTCTTCGTTTTTTATGTTAGTAGCCTACCTTCTCAATTCTATAACGAACATTATCTCACAGTAGTGAATAACAGTCTTAACACTTCACTGTATACTAATTAAATTCAAAATGTGTTGATACTGAGGAAACAAAAGTTGTATTGCATAGAAGATTTTACCAGTTTTAATATTAACTAGTAATTAATCACTGTGTGATTAACTAGTGTGATTAACACTGCGTGATAACTAGTAGTTATCACTGTGCAGCATATACAGAATTTAAATAGAGAAATATTCAGAGAACATTATACAGTGGTTGTTTTAGTGAGTAACTTACTGGCAGTTTCGACAGGCACTATGTGCTATAAGGTCAAACTGTGTCAAAGATGCTTGGTACATTATTGGAATCATTCAGTAGCTTTCAAGATCAAATCCTAGAAGAGCAATTATTTTTCAATTTGCTGGTCAGTTTGCAGAGCATATAAATTTGTTGAATATTCAGATAACTGTGCTGGTTTGAATATCCATAATGTTTTTGGTGTGTCCTTTACAAAGAATGTGCTTATATTTCATATTTTTTCAAAATAATTGAATTAGGGGTTAGTGTATCCAAGAGATTAATGTAGTTGGTGGAAAACAAACCTCTGAGTCTCTGCTGGATTTTCTGTATTTGTTACAGAGTATTCCATACTCAGAGAGTGATGTCTTTACTATGAGTTTGTACTTTTATGTGTTTTCTTTATTCACTCACCCTACAGCAAACTGTAAAGGTCTGTACTTCACTAAACCAGAATTATCTTTTCTTTTATTATTTGACTTTGTCTTACTTATTCCAACCTGATTTGGCTTGATGTAGGAAAGCATATAACTGAATTGCCTGGACAGAAGCTCATAGTGTGTGTCAGAGACAGGAAATGCATTTGTGGGTGTTTGTACGAGTTGTTGTTTTGTTTGTTTCATTAAGTGTGGAGATAAAAATACAAGTAAGAACAACGTTTTGAATCACCACAGACATAACTGATTGTGCTCTGTCTGTGATAAGACATGGAAGCACTGAGATCCAGAGGAGCAAACATTCAGCTGAGAAGGCTTTAAGACTTGATTAAATTAGTAGTCAATATCATTACTGCTGAGATTTAAAAATCAGGGAGGCAGGGGATTTTCATGAAGTTTTGTGACTATGTTTCACTGTAAACTAAGACTTTTAAAAGACAGCTCTTCTCTTTAAGTGTCAAAACCTGGTTTTGACACCTGTTTTATCCTGCCTAGCTTAGGGTCTCAACCCCTGAGAAGACTGATAATCATAGTGAGGTCAGAAAAAATGTTCCTCCATTTTATTCCATGTGCTTTTGGTGAAATCATTATAACTGAATTTTTACCACTGAATTCATTAGGAATCTTCATTGGCTTTAACAGGATTTTGACCAGTGTGTATGTAGGCAACAGCTTCAGCAGCAGGTCCTAAGTGATGGAATACGTACCATAAAATGTGTTATACACTGCATGGAGAGGAAATATACTCTGTAAATACAAACAGTGGGCTGGAAATCACGGTTCCTGACTTCTCCTGGGTTTCCTGTTCATTCACTGTTCTAGTAGAATACTTATTTTGGCCTCCAGTTGAACTGTTAGTGTTTGATGATAGTCCTGAGAATGTCAGAGAAAAGATTCTGAGGTGTGAGCTACCAGAATGCTTGCTGTTGCTTCATGTTGGTGAAGGAACATAGATAAAATACTGAGGTGACTACCATGGTCTTAATAATCAGTCTTTTACTTTTGTAAGTAAAACATTTGGGATTGGGTATGTTTGGGGAATCTTACCTAACATACAAGAGAAAGGATGTCAATTACAGAAAACAGTGAGGGAGACCAGAGCTGAATCAGCATGTGTGGTAACCATATTTTCAACCTGTGTATATTTTTAAATATATTCTTCTAAATACCTCTGGAAGAAGAAATAAACTTCTTGTCACTATTAAATGGAGGTAATTAGTATAAGGGGCTTTTGGCTGATGCTGAAACTTAATGGAGAACTCCTCAACAATGAAGTCTTCACAGTAAATACACCTCTGTAGTTTTTTTCTAATCTCAGTTACAGATGTGGCACAGGGACCAGGGCAATCTGCTGGGGCAACAGAAAGCCTTGTGTTGATGGTGAGGTACTTTGCCGTAAACATAGACTGAGGTGTTCTGTACTGTCTGCTGTTCCTTAGAGATTTCAAGGTTTGTTGCCCAGAGTTGATTACATGCAACAGCATCAAATCATACACAACTAAAAATGTGGATGGAAATTGAGATCTGAAAGAAATGGTACATGTCTTCTGTCAGTATATAAACTATAAAAAGCTGAACAGCAGCTGTGAGACTGACCAGATCAGGTTGTGGCCAGCCTGTTAGTCAGTCTCCAGCTAGTTAGGCTGCAGACTTGACTAAAGAAAATTCTGGGCACCAAGCAATAAAAAACTCCAGCTTTTTTTGTACTATAACCTCTAACTGCTTTTTCTAAGCAATTTTTCTATTTCTTTCTTTTGTATTCTCTTTTGTCTAGATGCATCTTTGGATAGTTAGCTCTTATCTGTCTGTAGTGTGCCACTCCCCTCTGCCAGCCTCTTTTCTAGAACCATGTGTCTCTCCCTTGTCCTCCACCTGGGAGCCTGTCTATCACATGATCAGGCTACAGCATATGTGCTTTGCCTGCTGTCTGTAAATTTGGTCATGTCATGGGACTATGACTCTGTGAGAATCACATAAGGTTTGCTTGTCTATCCTGTGATCGTCTATGTGCCTGTGATATTTCAGCAAATGTTTGCATTTCAATGAACATGCTCCCAGTAGAGTCAATGCTACACGTCTGATTGAGTTTATTGAGCATCTTGCTTAAGGTAGCCATTAATACTCACGGTTGTACTTTAAAAATATTTTGGGCTCTACCACAGGATAATTATATGTCATAATCTGTTCTTCTTTACTAGGTGAGGGTAAAAGCTAAGACATTTTTGCTGAGATCATACATTTACGTATCTTGGAATATAGTAGGCAGTTTGACTTCCATTTCATCTCAGCTGCTGTCAGTGTCTTTCTCCCCTTGAATTCTACAAGAAGTCTACCAACCTACTGTGTTAAAACATAGCAGCAATGGTGCTTACAAGCAGTTTTATTTGTTGCTGTAAACATCATGCTGTGTGTTTGCCAGTGTGGCTTACTAAATATGGGAAGTTACCACTGAAGTTTCTGCAGTGTACGCAGTAGAAGGTATAACAGCACCGAATTTACTGTCAGGTTCTCCAATCCCAGTTTACCAATGTAAAGCCTTTAAGTATCTGTAAATATATCTCTATGATACCGTGCTAGTAAGACTAAAGAAACCTTTAGTCTAATTGAGACTCAGGATCAGAATTTCTCAGTTAATTATGGAATGTATTTGTAATTCCAATAATCTGGGCCAAAAAGTGCATCTTTTTTGCTCCTGAAGCAATTATATATAATTAGGTTATTCTCAACTGGGTCTCACTATTACTAAGTGTTCATGATTATCACAGTCTGTTTTGTAGTATGGATCAGATTTTGCAAATACTATTTATTATTTTTATTTACTTATTCTGAATAGGAAGTAAAGTGATTCTCTTTTCAGAATAAGCAGCAGTGGAAGTGTGTCTGCATTGAGAATTGTATTCTAAAGACAGTATTTTTATAAGTATATTCTTGTGTAAAATGTGTAGTGTATGAGAAAATTGGATTCTTAGCTTTTTGTTGCACAAGATTAGCTTAAATGACTTCAGTGACTGAAAAGAATAGAGTTTTGATAGTCAGTGACCAGATTCAAATTAGTACCAAATAAAAAAAGTACATGTATTCATTTATAGTTGATCTATGAAAAGCTTAGTCTTACAGTAGCAGAAGATGAAAATGCATTATGGAGATAAGCAGTCTACTTCCTTAGGCTAGATAAAATGTACTGAAAGAAAAGACAGAGAAGAATCTGTGTGTGTCAAAGACATTGTCTGACTCTGTGCCTCTTCTGGAGTGCAAGTGCTTAGCTCTGATTAGAAGTAGTGTCAATGAAATATGAACGCATTGTAGCATTTCTGACCATATTATACTGTATCTACATCCATATTATACTGTATCTACATAGTGTTTCAAGTAACCCCCCTGCATCTGAACCAGAAGCATGAAATAAATTAATAAAATATATGAGGATAAGAAAAGATCTTGTACTGTGCCCTCTATAACAGTAATATCCCTGCTACAGCTTGTACAGTAAGGTGACATTGTCATTAGGCTCTTTCTCTGCAAGTCATTTGCACTTCACAAACTAGACGTATCAGAGCTCAATGTAATTCTTACCTGGCATGCTCACTCTTTGGGAGGAATGATCTATTGCAGACATAACCAAAATAAGGTCATAAATACAGTGCTAATATTACTAATATTTGCTTGATATTACTTATAGAACCCATCACCTAAGAGTAATGAAGCACTGATAAACCATAAGTAACATCAGAACATCCCAGCCAGAGTGTACTTTTCCTAATTAGTATGGAAAGTCAACTGCTGGACAAATCATTAATTCAGCCAGATCACACAGTAAGTAAGTGCCAGGGATGCAAGTGAGAAGCCAGTAATGCTGACTAATCCTTTCTGAGGTCTAGAGAGCACTTCCAAAGTCCAACCTGATAAAGAAAACCCATTTCTTCTTTCTGTGCTATGTAAACACTTGAAATACTTTCAAAACTTCTCCTCCTTGGCTTTGCATAATAGAAGAGATGCAGTACCTTGACAGTATGGTCTTTCTCTCCTAGCTGAGGTGTTAGTGAAGAGTATGTTTGCAGAGATGTGAGATCTCTTAGACAACTTCAAGACAAAAGGAATTTTGCTGAGCACTGGCACAGTGAGCTCAGCCAGTGAATGCATCGAATTTTGTGCTGCTACTTCTTTTTCTGTTGGAAGCTCTTGGAGCATTTCATAAACTTTAGTGACTGAAGCTTCTCATGCATTAATGACATTCCTAACTTTATTGAACAGAGAAACGTTGGGGCTCACTTCCCCACTGACACAAATGAATCCCAGAGACTTTAGTCTCTGTTCTGGCAGGCACATAGGTAGGAGCCTTAATTTTTCAGATGAGCAGTCCTGTTGAACTGAAAAGAAAATGCATGTGAATGAAATTAAACATGTACATGTTTAAAAGATTAATCCTAATTTCAGCCGTTAACTTCTGTCTCCTCCCTCTCATGAATGCCTCTAAACAAAAAACCTAACCAACCAATCAAAAAAAAAACCAAACCTAAGAAAAATTTGAGAGGGTTTTAAATTGCTTAATTGATCCATTTTATGGGGTTGCATTTAATATAGGTCATATTTTATTTGAGTGTACATGGATGTCACTTGTATTTTCTCTGAAGTGTTAACTATATAATGGGTGTGAAGGTAGGCTTCTGAAAGGCACAGTGCAGTCTTTTAACCTTTTAACCTTTCAAGGAACCCATGGTAGTTTTAACTGGCTATGTTATTATCTAAAAACGTTTGTTCTTCAAATATTGATGTTCTTCACGAAGTGGAATAACATTTAATTATTTTTGGTGTGTAAAGTAATAAATGACTTTGTAAATGAAAATCGAATGCAGGGAGTGGTACCAAATGTTTACTGATTATAAACACCATGCTAACTCTTGGTAAAACATTTCTTACTATGTAGACTAAATTTCAAACCACATTTATTCTGTTTTTTAGGTTTAATGGCTTAGACGTTTTAAAGACAGTTATTTTTCTGAACATGACTTACTCGAGATGATTAATCATGAGCTTTCATTGGAGCATCATTTCTTCTTAGGAAGAAGATACTAATAGTATTTTTTCTATGGATTTCCTCCTGTGCTGCAATTCAGTAGTTAGTAATTACATAAGAATTCACTTGATGTGAGCACGGATAAGAATTCCTTCATAGAAGAAAGCAACTAATGAACAAAATCATGATACATAAAGCATTTTGGTTTTTATAAGTAGGAATTGACCACTTTTGGGTTGTGCTTCTTTTTTTTTTTTTTTTTTTTTGCCTTCATTAAAGATTTTTATCAATAAAAGTATTTATTTCTTTGCTTAGTTTGCCAGATCAGAAATGTTTAGTTTTATTTTTGCATGAAGAGCCAAAGGGGGTTTCAGGAATGTTAATTATGAACCCTAGAACCTAATGGCAGCAGTAACTATGGTGAACTTCGAACTACTATCTAAATTTTGTTTGATCCTTAGAGTTTTGTAAGTTGTTAGTAATTTTAAATATCTGATTCAATTTGTTTCTTCTCCCAACTTCCCCTTTTATCCTATGTTGTGTCATCCCAGACACAATGCAGTGTGTCCCCCAGTGCAGTGCCTTCAAGCTTTAGACTTGCTAGTCTGAAGCCTAACCAAAACCATCTATTCCAGGTTTTCTACTTTAGCCAAAAAGGCACAGAAATGTAATTTCTAACATGCAAAATGTCAAAACTACAGCTGAAAGAATAATAAATTCACCATTTGCTTATTAAAGTCCTCATTTTAAACTCAGAGACATACATGATTATACCTTATGTACCATGTGTGTATATAGATATACAAGATTTTCAAAATGGAGTTGCAGTTCTCACTAACCAACATGGTATGGACTAAAGCAGTTTCCAAAATCATGAACATAACCTTGTGTTCTGCACTGTGATTCAGACCACCAGGTAACATACACTGTTAGATCTGGAAGTGACATGCGTGTTCTGCAGCATTGTGTCAATCCCAGTGCCAGTAGCTTAAAAGAGAAATACTTCTAAAAATGAATGCAGAATGTTTGAATCGCTCCAAAGAAGGTCATTGCTGTTTTAAGTGCTGGCCCCCCAGACTGTTCTCAGGGGATTGATATTTTTCTTGTTTGGAGGAAAGTAAGAGCCAAAGTTCCTTTAAGTGTTTTGTGGATACTGGGTTTGCTCTGCTCCCTTATGCAATAATTACCAGCGATTAAGTGTTCTTGGTTTTCTTTTTTCCCATCCTGCCTCCTCACCAGTTATGTAATATATAGTTTAACAAAACTGTGAAGACTGTTTAGAGATACTGGCTTTCTGTAAAGCAAACAGCTAAACACTGGAGTTGATGCAAGCAAGGCACTTAGCATCTGAAAGAAGTGTTAACACTTTATTTACATTTAAATTAAAATGGACACTTATTTATGTGTTCTGGTTCTGAAAGGTGTGTGGTACATCTGCAGAGGCCTATTGTTTATTCATGCTGTAAATCCTTTGAAATGTGTTAAAATGCTTCCCACTCATTATAAAAATCCTGCCACCCATGGATTAGGGCTTTGATGTCACCAATCCTGCTTCAAAGGGTTCTTTCAACGCTATTAATCACAGTTTAGCCTCTGAAGATATAGCCAGAGAAAACATTTGGACATCTTGTGCTAGACTTGCTAAAACTTTGAAATACACAGAGTGTCTTGCATATGCACAGTCCTGTATCACTTCCTCTCTCTTCCCTGAGCCTTTATTTTAAAAAGCTATTTTGTGATGACTTTGGCTTTCTACAAGTACAGAGGAAAAAGTTTAGGACACGTAATACTGTACACTTAAAAAAAGGCACTTGTCTCTCAATTGACACTACAGTATGTTTTTGCCTGAGGAATTGAGCCAGGCTTTAAAAACCCCAAGGGACAATAAGATGAGGGATTAAGCAGGCCTGTATGTCAAAAGGTCAAAAAAAGATACTGTCTTATCATTTTCTCATCTCTTTCATTAGTTTGTGATCTTAAGATGCTGTCCAAACACTTCAGGATCCACATGATTTCATAGAAACAAGATTGTTTCTGCTGTCTTTTTCTCTTTTAAATCTCTCAATGAGTCACAGAGAAATTGATTACTAGTGATTGAGCTGTATGCCTTTGTGCTGTCGTTGTTTTCATCAGCTCAGTAGCTAAGGTCAGTGACATGCCACCTTATCACTGACTTTTTCCTTCCTTTTAAATCAACACTGCAGTCGGTCATGCCGGTGCTGAATACTCTGCAGGCACAATTGGTAATGGGTAGGGTGTGAAAGAAGTGTGATTTGATGTCTGCTATTTTTCATGCTATTGTACAAACTGAATTTGCCACCATGTAATTTTTTCCCTTCTAAGCTTCTTGAAAAGTTTTTGCAGGATGTATTTCTTTGTTTTTGAACAGGTAACTTGGCACAAACAAGAGCCAGAGTGACAGCAGCATCTAGATCTTTGCCTCCGCAGCTTAGTGCTGGGCGTATCAAGGTTAGTAGTGTTCCCTTTGATGACAGGCAGTCATTCATAAAATATTACAGCGAGATTATGGACTCAATGCTTAGCTGCTGTAGGTACATAGTGAGGTTCTTAGCAAATTAGAGTCTGCCTTCACATCAGAAAACATTTACCTCATCTGGGATCACTGTTTCCAGTCCTAGTGAGGACCCTATTGTAGAATCCGGTGAAGAATCAATGTATTTCTGAATAGTGTTCAAAATTTTGAAGTGAAATCTGTTATACTGATGGCAATATTCTTCTTTATTTCAGTGAGGTCAAGGTTTTCCTCTGGCAATTTTAGCCTAGAAAGAGATTTAATTAGGTAAAATTTGAATAGTGTATTTGAAAGTATGAAAAGCAAAATGGAAAAAAACCCACATTTTCTTCCTTTTTTTAATTCCACTTGCAAGTGAAAATAACACACACAGATAGATGGCCAGAAAAGAATGACTTGGCAAAACCACTATTCTTCAAAAGAGCAAATATAGAATTTAAACTGTACTGAATTTTGCCATAAAAGTATGTGGTATAATTGCAGAAGGATGGGATAATTTTATGGCAGTTAATAGGATGTGTTGCCAGCTGAGTACACTTAATTTGTAAGCAGAACTCTGTGACTGAAGCTCATTGCATGTATACCCCCTCCCTGCTTCCCAAATAATACTGCTAGAGTTAGCTTAGTTAAGGGTTCTGGGAGGGAGTTTGCCTCCAAATCAGGCAATAATAACTTTTAAAAATTAATGTGGTAACAGCAGCTGTTCAAAACTTTATAGAATTTTATGTTCTGGGTTTTCTATTTCTTTTCAATTCCTCCTGTTATTGGGAGCTCACACTCAAATGTGAATACAGTAATTCATGTCACCCAGACATCTATATCCTTCACTGTACCTGCAAATACAGATGTAGATTTTAGAGATTTATTTCCTCTCTGATGTAAACACTTTCAGTGGTGAAGGAGAGATTGCGGCCTCTCCAATTTTCTGCTATTATACACACATTGTCTTTCACATCCAGCTATATTCAGCAAAAGCTTTCTAAGCATGCATTTTATTGATACAGCTGGAATGGAATAGAGCAGTTCCCCTTTAGAGCTTTAGTAAACACAGTCAGTTACTGAGTCGTGTTTAAGTGGTTTTTACTCACCCTTCGAATTTTTAAAGGAGCTAAAACACATGCAGCACTATTCAGAATATGTTAATTGAAGTAGGTTTTAGCCAAAAATAATTTCTTATTATTTATAAAAATTCTAATTAAAACGTCTTCAGGAATAATATTTTAAATTACTGTTTTACAATTTATTAAAAAAAATCCAAACATCATAATTTTGGTTGGAAGTTTGGAATTTTGGTTTCTTTTTTAAGCTGTTTTGCTTAAAGTTGTTTTTTTTTTTGGGTTTTACAGTATTTCATACCATACCAGCAGCACGTGTGGTCAATATGTGAAAGTAATTTTCAGTGACTTCATAAGTGACATGATGTCGTAAATCATTCTTTTAATATTGTTTCAGAATATTATAAGCAGTTTTGGGTTTTTTTTAGGGGTGGAATAGTTTGTCTTTTGTAGGTCAAGCTGTTTTCCATTTCGGTTATAATCACATAAATGTATATTGTATGTAACTACTACTGTCATGTAAAAACGTGACTTAACTGTCACTTAGTGACACTTCATTTTAGTTTAAAAGAGTAGCTAGTGATTTAAAACACAAGATTATATCATGACAGTCTTACTATGTTCTATCATTTTCTACCAAGCCCGTTGTGATAAATCCTATTGCCTGTTGTACGTGCAATTATTGCCCTACCATAAAATTGCCTGGCTTCATAGGCGTGCGATGTTGTAAATTAACCAGAGGCTAAACTTGTAAAAATTCTGACAGTAAAATCTCCCTAGCTTCAGGGCCTATCAGATTTTTTCTAATGGAAACTTCAAATGTTTCTGGTCAATAAGATTTAGAAATTGATCCTAGTCCTTGCAGATTGCACAGATCAGAGTTTACAACTCCATCCATAGAAAAGGAATCTCATGATACTGCTTTTACCCTGATTTTCTGGGAGGGCAGGAAGAGAATATTACATCTCCTCCATGACTGTTTCTGACCATCTGTCTTTCTGTGTGTTAATTCCCTTCCCCCTCAAACAACCCAAAACAAAACAAAACTCTTTTGAACCCAGCAGGCTGTAGTAAACCATATTTGACAAAGTGTCAGTCTTGAAGTTTGTAAGATTCTACAGGTTTGGTGAAAAAACGCAGCTGTGAAAAGGAAATGCTTGCAGCATCCTACTGCCCAGAAGGTGTAGAGCATAAGCTCACCCTTTACTGGCCAGCAGATATTCCAGAAATGACTGGGATCATGACTGCTGAACCTCCAACAGCAATATCACTGAGAGTCTCTGCTTTTGTAGACAGACAAGAATTCAAATTAGAAGGTCAAATTCATGGACATTTGGGCTTTAATGCAGTCCTCAAACTACTTGGGTTTGGGTTTGATTTAGTTTTCTTTATGATTAAATTGTCTTTTAACATTTAATGTTACCAGTTACCCTGAATTTACTGCCAATATTCACTTTTATGGTTTTTGTCTTCTATTTGACCTTTACTAGAGATTTAGATATCAATTCTCAAAAAGCAATTGTCTTGCCTAGTTACTTACGAAACATTCCTATATCCTTCCCCATGGATGTGCCTGCCGTTCTGATTAGGTCGTTGATGTTTACTTTGTCAGGTGACCTTTTAAGATGTTTGATGTTATCTCTGCTGATAAGACATTTTTCCTGGGCTATATTGCAGAGTTTTCTGTTACATTCTTAACACTGAAGTCAAACTGCATTTATTTATTTTTTTCCTTATGTATTACTTAGAGATTTGTACTAGTGCATGTGCACCACTCTGGGCTAGAACATCACAGATTACAAAAACATACTGAAATATGTATGATCACCCTTATGGAAATCTGTCTCCCTTTGCACCATCCGCATTCTGAGTCTTGTCCTCACAAGTTTTCTTTTGATTTCTTGCCCAATACAAAATCCGTTTTCTTGATCCGTTACTACTTAGTGCTTCATTTCCTTTATATTTTGCATGCAGTCTCCTAAATATCTCCTGAAGGTAAGAGACACAGTTTTTTTATTGAGAACTGTAATCTTTCAGCAATTACTTCTACTTTTTGTTCAGAAGAGTGGTCTTAAGTCAGTGAGTGTTGGAAATGATCATATGGAGCAAAGTCCAGGAAGTGTAGCACAGGTGCTGACAACAGCATTATCTGGTTTATACAAATGCCACCTGGTCAGAGCAGATGGTAAACTGCCACAAAGCAAGTGAATGCTAAAATGTTGTTAATGCTCCATGCAAACAGGATGCTGGTTGATTTTCTTTAATTTTGTTGAGCTGTAATACAGCAACACAATCTGCTTGTGATTGGTAACCATGGTTATACTCATTCATAAATTCTGGTTTCATTTTGATAAGAACAGCTGTACTGACAATGTAACTAAAATACACAAGGAGCAATATGTTTGCTGTCCATGTATACCCTCTAAAAATAACTCTTCTGAAATGCTGGAAAAAGCAGTATCCGCAGCTATGGCAGCTCAGCAGAGTAAGATTACTGAAATTCTTGGCATCAGAATGGCAATTTAAAGTAATTAATGGTAACCACAGCCGCAGAAAGGGAAAGACTTATTCATTCTGAGATTTCCTACTTTGTTTGCCACTTGTTATCTGACAACATTTTTTCTCCATACATAAGCAAAATGAGTAAGCTCAATTTGCTTTCTGGTCATTACAAAAATGATAACTCGTATAAAATGAGACCTGATGGAGTTGGTTGTAGTGGTGATAAGAGGAATGCTTTTTAGAAAGCAGTTGATAAGGTATTGCATCTTGGCAGCTGCTTCATTGGCCGTTATACTATTAAAACATAAGTGTGAAATCATTTGGAAACTTGCAGCTCTCTGAAATCATTGCTTGTCCTGCATCTGATAGAAACTGGCCTTCTTATCTCTAATAAAGTACACTGAAGTACATCTGAAGGAATGATCATAACAAAACCTGAACCCAGCTTTCATGAGAAAGACATCAGGGTGCAGGGGAGAGAAGAATGAGAGAGTGGAAGGGGTGGGTGTCTGCAGTGGTTTTGGAGCAGCTCTAACATCTGAGTTTTGTCTTCCAGGTTGACACAATGGAGGTTATGCGACATCCTGAAGAAACAACTAATATGAAGCGGCAAACTATGGCTTCCTATTTTAGGGTACAAAAGTTGAACTGTAAACAAACATTTTGGTGATAAGAACAATATAGATATTAGATAAGAACAATTTAGATATATCTAAAATATTTGTGGGATTGTGAGATCAAAGAGAATAAGAGCATTTTTTTATTCTGTTGTGGGGCCTTTGTAGACTCATAATTTTTCTTTTTCTCCTTTTCTTTTTGTTTCCTCATACTAATATTTATATAATTTCACCAAGTACACTGATAACAGAATCTAAAGTCTAGAGTATTTCCATGTAAAGTGCTGAAGGTCTAGAACAGGCCTGTTTTCATAAACAGAAAACCGATTTCGTGCAAATAAAATAGCTATCATTACTAAAGCCTCATATTTTTTCACAAGCTCAGACATACCTGCTTTTAAAGATTAAAATTTGTCATTTGTGCTAATAAGTGAAAACAATCCATCTTTTGGAAGTACTGTTCAAAGTCAAATGGATTGCCATTTTATCAGTAGTAACCCTGTCTGGGGTAATATATATCTTGCATGTGTGTTTAAATTAAACAGGTAAGGAAAAGGCATAGAGAATGTTGGAACTGGAATGTTAGGAGTCAGGAATGTTTTTTCTATGCAGTCATTGCAGAGGGGAAAAGTTTTAGGCTGCACTTGTACCATGCAGGGAGGGGAAGTTCACAGTGCTGTGCTAGCCAGTGTGGGTCAAAGCTTCACACCATGTAGGAATACCAGTTTTCTTTGCTGTGCAAAACAGTGTAAGAAAAGGCATAGAGGAAGCTAATGTATACTGAGATGTTACTCCAGTGTGGGTACAAGGACGCACATTCAAACTTGTTAGTAATAGAAGTGTGGATTTAGAGTGCTTTTGGAAGTAAATGTCAGCTGTGTAGGAACCGTAAGAAGTTCTTCACTGTGAGGGTGGTGAGACATTGGAACAGGTTGCCAAGAAGTTGTGAATGCTCCATCCCTGGCAGTGTTCACAGCCAGGTTGGACAGAGCCTTGTACGATATGGTCTAATGTGAGATGTCCCTGCCTATGGCAGGGGGATTGGAACTTGATGATCTTAAGGTCCTTTCCAACCCTAACTCTCCTATGATTAAAATAAAATAAAATAAAATAAAATAAAATTGAGTGGGGGAGTAACTGTGAAAGTATAGCAGAATATGCTTGCAGCCTACAGCAAGATGACTACAGTAAGCTTGGAATTGTACGTGACTTTGAGATGAAGTGTATTTGCAGCAGAAACTTATTATATAGTGGGTTAATGAAATGAGGACAGAGCAAAGGTATCAGTATTCAGAGGAATCATTGGAAAAGCAGATGTATGTGATCCAATCACACTTTTTTTCATTTCAGTGTAAAATGAAATGCAATAAATTGTTTTCCATGTTCAGGGTGGATAGGAAAGGAAGTAATGGGCCTACATTTCTGCAGGAAGATTTAGGTTATACGTTAGGAACATTAGGAACAGTCATGATAATGAAACACTTCAGTAGATTGCCTAGGGAGATTGTGCAGTCTATAACCTCAGTGATTCTGAAAAGTGGATTAAACCAGGGATGTGCTTGCAATGGTATAGATCTGCAGTTCTCTTTGGACAGAGGACTGAACTGATGCCTTCTTGTAATACTTTCCCTGTAATTTTCTGTAAATTTCTGTGAATTGCATGTTTCAGAGTAAAGCTTGTTCTTGGGGATGTTTTGTCAAACGTGCCTACAGTAAAGAGTTATAGGTAGGGCATTTTTCAGTTTAATTTTTCTTTTATTAATATGGGCCCTCTTCAGCTACAGGAATGTGGTATAAGGAGAGATGAAGATGAAGGTGTTAGAAGTAAGGAATAAGAAATAGGAATTTAATTTTTTTTTTTTTAAATTGAAAATTTCAGTAGTTTCTGGATTTTAGCCAAAAGTTTAAAAATTAGTAAAATGTCAATGCAGATTAACATTAGAGATTAAAATATAGTCAAACATTACATACAAGTACATCTCTCCTGCTAAGTAGTTGCATTGCAGTTTTTTGTCAAATGTGTGCATCGTTTTTATTTTCCTCACTAGTATTCCCTCATGGATCTTTTATCCAAAATGGTTGTTGGACAGCCTCACTTTATTCGCTGCATTAAACCTAATGATGATCGAGAAGCACTGATGTTTTCTCATGAGAGAGTTCTACTGCAGCTACGATACACGGGAATTCTGGAAACTGTCAAAATACGTCAAAAAGGATATTCTCATCGCATCTTCTTTGATGAGTTTGTGAAAAGGTAAGACTTTTATAATGTGGCTGTTGTTTTTAAACTCCATTCAATAAAATATATTCTATGTTTAAAGTACAGAAGGTTCTACAAACATTGCTTTATGTGTGTATAGTCAGATTCTCTAATGAGAGTAATGACTATCAGAGATAAAGACTGCAAGAAATGCCTGAGCTCTAATGGAGAATAGTCAATGAGAGATTAACAGTGAGTACCTAGTATTCAGCAGCAAGCCTGTCCCCGTGGTTCCCTCAGAAATGGCATCAAGTGGAAATGATGCATCATGCTCAGATAAGACAAGGATTTGAAAGGTCAGTGATCTTCAGCCATCATATGAAGTATATGCATATAGAATCATAGAATAGTTAGGGTTGGAAAGGACCTTAAGATCTTTTGGTTCCAACCCCCCTGCCGTGGGCAGGGTCACCACCCACTAAACCATGCCACCCAAGGCTCTGTCCAGCCCAGCCTTGAACACTGTCAGTGATGGTACATTCACATATGCTTAAGAATGAACTGATATAAAAGCTTTAGATTTAGAAATATTCCTTGTTATAGCTTCATAGCCTCATAATCATTTGTATTGGAGATAACATGAATTATAACCAGATCTCTGTCCATCTGAACCCTTGTCATGGCTATTTTTATTGGCTCTAATACAGTTCTCAAATCTCAAAAAGTTATAAATCTGATTCAGGAAATGCTATTAACTTTATGATGACAATATGTTTATACGATCATTATGGTTTCCTCTAAATTTAAAATAGAGTGTTGTGTGATATTTACTGTCTTCCAGTCTATAGGATTGATAATTCAATAATAGAGCAGAAGCAGTACTGTTAAGCAATCAGCTACTCAACAGTAGGAACAAGTAGTGAATGGTAAAATTAAGCATTTAGTAATATATGCTGAACTGAAGGTTACTCATCTAGATGATATAGACTTAATAAATTTACTAAAAGTGAGTCATTTATAGGATGCTAGAGGGAAGGAGCTGACTGGTTTTGAGAGACATAGTTTCACAGTCCTTTTTAAAACCCAGAGATTAGGTAAATTTACACGTGTAAATCAATTTGCGCTTGGAAATTTGTGGTCCTTGCATTCAAGGCGTTGAATGATAAACCATAGCTTAATCAATTAATTCTGAAAAAATCTGAAAATTTCTGATTTATGTTAGTATGACAAATGAGTATGCAGTAGGAAAGCACTAGAGAGATAATCCAAGGAAGGATAACTAGCATGTTCATTTGTCCATCAAAGCCACTTAATTTTCAGACATGATCTCCCCCTAACTATTTTGTGTTACATGACTAATTTTAGTAAGGTCACACCAATGTAAAGCAGATTTAACAAAGAGGTCAAATTTTGTGATCACTAACACATCTTTGCAACATCCTGAAGAGGCTGAATGCAGAATTATTAACCTTAACTTTTATCCAGGTCACACAGAAGTGAACCAATTCCACTGAAATTAGTGTAAATTGAGAGAAAATTAGGCCTCCCTCGTATTGATAGATTCTTTTCAGAAGTGCACTAAATTTGAGTAAAACCCTGAAAAGTAATGGTAATAAAAGCAGCGCTTACTATAGCTTTCCATTCCTGCAGATAAGGGCATCTTGTCAGATACACCCCAAGCTTTTAGTTCAACTTGATGTAATGCATTCAGGAAAAAAAATCAACATGGCAAGAGAAGTGAGTGTGTGTGGGGAGATTTGCAATTTGCCCAACAGCACAGGAGACTTCCTGAGTTCAGAATATAAATGGGGGGGGGGGGGGGGGAAGAGGAAGCAGGAGAGCAGGAGTGGGGATGTGCTTGCTTCTTTTTTCACTTCATGCTTTATTTTTAATCACATTCTATTCTATTCTGCTCTTGGGGGGTGTGGGCGGGGGGAAGTACAATGCTTAAAAAAGCTATCAGTGGAACAAGAAACATTTTTCTTCAACTTACAGCCATGACTAGTCAAGTGTTTTTAGGAACTAAGTAGTTGAATACATAAAAATGTTTGAGAAAACAGGTCAAATGCTAAACAGATTGGCACTTCTTTGTTCATAATCAAAAAGATATTAGGCAAGTATGAACAAGAGTTTCAAAATGTCAGTAAATGTGAGGATATCAAAGATTTTCTAAGCCAGCAAGTTAATTGGTATTTTGATCCTTTTGAGCAACTGAACAACAAAATGGATGAGCCAGCACTTTTTCTCCCTTGATGTTATTAAACAAATAGGTGTGCTTCTTATCTGCCTGTTCAATAATGTTGTTTTGTAAACTCTTAGCAGGAAATATGAGGACAAAACAATCAAAGGCAGGGAACAGAACCATTCAGGGTTTATCAGGTGAGAGGTAAACAGAAGATAAAGCTCTGTCTAATGTTACTCTTTACTGTCTTCTCTTTTCACATAGAACACATTATTTCAATGTTGCAAACCTGGAAGTAGTTTATTAGGTTAAAAAACAGATGGTGAGGAAAGGACTTAATTGTAACTCTTTCACACAGTGTTTCTTTAGCCAAGTATACAAACATCTGTTTTATGTGTATAAATAGAATCATAGAATCATAGAATAGTTAGGGTTGGAAAGGACCTTAAGATTATCTAGTTCCAACCCCCCTGCCATGGGCAGGGTCACCTCCCACTAAACCATGCCACCCAAGGCTCTGTCCAACCTGGCCTTGAACACCGCCAGAGATGGAGCATTCACAACTTTCCTGAGCAACCCATTCCAGTGCCTCACCACCCTCACAGTAAAGAATTTCTTCCTCATATCCAATCTAAACTTCCCCTGTTTAAGTTTGAACCCATTACCCCTTGTCCTGTCACCACAGTCCCTAATGAAGAGTCCCTCCCCAGCATCCCTATAGGCCTCCTTCAGACACTGGAAGGCTGCTATGAGGTCTCCACGCAGCCTTCTCTTCTCCAGGCTCAACAGCCCCAGCCTTCTCATCCTGTCTTCATACAGGAGGTGCTCCAGTCCCCTGATCATCTTTGTGGCCCTCCTCTGGACTTGTTCCAACAGTTCCATGTCCTTTTTATGTTGAGGACACCAAAACTGCACACAATACACATATTCTTTTACTTAAAGTAGAAAAATGTAATCTGCAGCCCCTGTAAATACTGTTGACCTGTTAAGTGTTAGGCACTTCCATCTCCATTGGCCTTGTCTCATGCCCCATGCCATCATGTGTCTGTCTTACTGTTTGCTTTGAAGCAGCAAGGTTCCTTTCTTAGGCAGCAGCTATCCTAGGTTTGAGACACAGGTTGTCAACTGTGTCTGCAGCCAGGTATGCCTGGCTCGTGTTGCTGCATAGTGAGCATACACTGAACAGCAGCTAATGGAGATGTGCTTTCTAGGCAGGACCTATACTGAAAGTCCCACTGAATGGAATGCTCCTTACTATATCAAAGTGCCCATGCCCCTGAAGCTTCACACGACATGATGTGGTATGTAGGTGTGTCCTCACCATATATCACCCAGCTGTGTACACCTTTTATGTGACATTGTCATGTAAATGCTGTCAAGATTGAAGTGCCTCATAAGCGTATAGGAATGTGTTGAGAAGTTTGTACAAGTTGCATTTAATGATTGTCTTTTTTCTTCTTCTCTGCCCGTTTATGTTCTACATTATAGTTCTTATTAGAACTTCGTATTAGAATACAGGATACACTTTTCCTGGAAGTGCTACCTTACTCCACTTTAACTAGATGATGTTACTCGGCTTATATGCTCATGGCAATACCAGTGCTATTACTGTAATAGGAATCCCAGTAAGTACTTTTTCAATCTCACAGTGCAGATTTTCACAAGGTCACTGCTGGTTGGCCTGGTACATGCAGCTTGTAAACCATCAGTGTTACATTTGTCATGGCCATATACAGTCTCATATTGAACTTAATGAGTCACATTCTGCATTGAGTGGAATCAAAACTGGTCAAATACTGCAAAATCATGTAAAATGTTACCTCAATACATTCTTTCTTCTAACACTGAAAATTCAGTGGTGATAGATGTATTTACTGTTCACAAGCAGGGAAGCACTGAATTAAATTAGAAGTCAACAGGTTTGCTACAGAGAAAAGAAATTATATCTTTTAAAAGGATGAATTTTTACGAGGGCGTATAGTGATAGGACAAGGGGTAATGACTTTAAACTGAAAGAGGGGAGATTTACACTGGATATTAGGAAGAAATTCTTTGCTATGAGGGAGATGAGGCACTGGAACAGGTTGCCCAGAGATGTTTTGGATGCCCCATCCTGGAAGCATCCAAGGCCAGGTTGGATGGTGCTTTGAACAACCTGGTCTGGTGAAAGGTGTCCCTGCCCATGGCAGAGGGGTTGGAACTAGGTGAACTTTAAGGTCACTTTCAACCCATACCATTCTGTGATTCTGTAAATTTTAATGCAAGCTTACTGTTAACATTGAGTCTACATTGTACCAAAGTCCCTAAGCAATTTCTGGAAACAAAATTGTAACATTCCCTATATTTTGATTTTTACTATTATCTGTGGAAATGTTTTTTATTTGTTTCAGTGGCTTTAAGATTACTTCAGATCTTTTTATTGTTCCTGTAACTACTGTACCTTCAACATATCCTTTCTAGACTCTTGTCAATCACAGAACACTGGTAAAGGGTTCAGGATGGAGAAGGTAGCCTCTAGGAGTGAAAAGTCTGCTGACCCCTTATGAATTGTATATGCAGAATTGACCAAATTATGCCTTTCTGAGAGTATTTCTGTGATTCTGTATTTATCTGATGATTCGCAGCATAAGCGTTAGGTATCCGCTACTGAATTTCAACAGTATCCTTGATGTTTTTCGACTTTTCATTTAAATTTTTTCATTCATACTCTCAGTTTAGAGTCAAATGCGATTAGTTGTATGAGCTCAAATGTGAAAGTTTCTAAAAGAGGTGATATACGACCAATACAAATTAGGAATTTTTGAAAGTTATTTAATGGTTCTTTCAGTGCTAAAAACATTGGAGGGTTTAAACTTTCCAACTCTCGGGCTGAAAAGGATGAAATGTCTTTTGGAATGTTAAGAATCTCCCTGCTATTGCTGGGGCTCTGATTAAAGAGGGATTTTGCCCTCTTGCACCTCATGCTTTCACATATTATTATCCATTCTCCACCTTAGGCAAGTATATTTTAGTACAAGGATTTGCTTTAAAGAGCAAAAGGGTTAATCATTACTTTTTTTGCATAAATTGAGTAAAAGTAGAATTGATGCTGCCTTTGAGTCTGGAATGCGAAGGGAACTTCTGTAAGAGAGAATGGTGTAGTACTTAATGGTGCTGTTTAAATAGTATTTATTGAACAGCGATGTAGTTCACCATTTAAGGAAGGAAGAGAAATTGAACCATTTGTTTACAATCAGTTTATCTAATCTAAAACTACCAAAACTAAAATACCTTGGCCATAATCAGATAGTTAATTCATAGCATCATTCTGAAGTTTTCCGTATCTTGCATGTCTTTAATGTTTACCCTTAACTCTGCATGTCCCAGCTTTGCAGTTGTTGACCTGGGGATAAATTCAGCTTTCAAGTATTTTGTTTTATGCCTAATGACTACTAAGTAGAGTGAATCCCATTTTTATGTTTGTCTAGAATACTATTCATGTCCACAAAGGATAGTTTGTAGTGCAGTGTAAGAACCACTGGTTAAGAAATACACAATTCCAGAGTTTCATCAACTCTGAGAAGTCAGTTCTTCTGAGGGTGAATTATTTTTCTCTTACACGTCTTACTGCTACTGAGAATTTGATTAGTCAAGTACTTTTAGGAAACATGTAGATGAGTATATGTCACACCTAGAAGCAGGATTTGTAACCCAAGAAGATAACCTGGTTTTGCACAGCTGGGTGCATGTTTATGAAACAATGCGTGAAGGATCAAGTGCCTAGAGCACATGTCTTATGAGGAACAGCTGAGAGAACTGGGGTTCTTTGGTCTGGAGAAGAGAAGGCTCAGAGGGGATCTTATCACTCTCTACAACTACCTGAAGGGAGAATAGAGCAAGGTGGGTGTTAGTCTGTTCTTCCAAGTAACAAGTGACAGGACAAGAGGTGATGGCCTCAAGCTGCTCCAGGGGAGGTTTAGACTGAATATTAGGAAAAAATTGATAAAGAATTTGATAAGAAAAAAAGATGTTGTTTTTTATGGTGTTTTTCTGAGTAGCAAAAGCAACTACATTATAGATCATGAAAGAGAGCTAATGGCGAAGGCACTACATTTGAAAGATACTGAATTTAGCCATAAACAAAAATGGTGTGGTAAGACGTGGGAATTGCATAGCTTAAAAATACTTTTTAGTCAGGTATTTGTCACAAATAAGAAATCAACTTCTCAGCAGTTGGAATATCATTGATAAAATAGGAAGATTTTAAAATTATGAGATCCGCCTTGACTATTTTATTGCATCAGTGCTATCTAAAAACTGTTCTGTTGTTTTAAAATTCCCAGCTACAGCATGCCTTAAAAGATGTATGGCAACCAGAAAACTGGTATGATCACTCACTTGAATCATTCTTTCCTTCTAAGGAAAGGAACTGCTTAAGTTACATACATGTGTAAGGCTGTCTGAACTGGCTTTTGAAGCAAACAGTAATTTACTATTGGTGCATCTTCCCTGGTGTATCTGTCAAGTTATTTGTTGAAATTGCATGCTAGCACTAATTGTGGTGTGTATATTTGAAAGCTGAAGTTTATTATTGTAACTCATAATATCATTTGTCTTGCAAAGACTCACATTTTTAAGTTCAGTCATAAGTTGGAGGAAACATACTTTTTTTCTGTTAAATACACCATGTTTCTCCATACCTACTGAATGAATGAATAATCTAGTATTTTGGAAGACTTGGCTAAAGAATTTGCAGTATCATGTTATTGAGAAGGTTACTGCCTCAAAAATAACTCCGTAGTACATAATTTCCTATAATTCTTCAGAGTGGGCAACATACCCAGTTGGTGAATATCTGTGTCTTGGTCCAGGACTGATTCCAGTGCTTCTGCCTTTGGATGTCATTTTGTTCCCCTTTGATCCTTATTGACTATTTTAGTGGTTCTTTTTTTCTTTTTTGTGACAACTGGAGCTAATATCTAGAGATTAACTGGAGCTAATATTTCAAAATCATATTCTCCTTATTAAAAAAATGTCTTGCACTAGTCCATTCTTTCTAATTGGTTCTCCATATTTTGTTCAGTATGAGGCAAGATATTTTCTTACCCCTATGTGGCTACAGAGGGATCTGTCTTTGAGGTTCACTGGTCAGATTCTTCTCTTTGTTTTAAAGAACATCTGATGGCTCTTCCCCATGTTAATGATTAGGAGAATGGTTTGCTCAACCTGCCAGTTTCTCTCAAACACAATGTAAATAGATTAGTACCAGTAGAAGTATAACTTAATAAAAGCCAAGACGACACATAGCAGTTCATAAATGAGAGCTGAGGTGGCAGTTGCTACCATCTAACAGTGTACTTGTGCTAAAATAACCTTCAATTTGTAAACTAACTGGAACATATTCTTGCTGTTACTTAACATCATTTTTTGCAAGTACTTATAATCACAGAATGATTTGGCTTGGAAGGGACATTAAAAATCGTTTAGATCACTGGTCTCCACTTGGACATTGAGCCATTGACTGCCTTTTTGAGTGTGACCATCCAGTCAATTCCTTATCCACTGAGCAGTCCATCTGTCAAGTCCATGTCTCTCCAGTTTAGAGACGGATGTTGTGCAAGATGGTGTCAAATGCTTTGCACAAGTCCAGGTAGGTGATGGCAGTCCCTCTGCCCTTTATCCACCAATACTGTCACCCTGTCATAGAAGGCCACCAAATTTGTCAAGCACCTTTTGCCCTTAGTGAAGTCACATTGTCTGTCACCAATCACCTTGTTGTCCATATGCTTTAGCACAGTTTCTATGAGGATCTGCTCCATGATCTTGCCAGGCACCGAGGTAATACTGACTGGCCTGTAGTTTGCCAGATCTTTCTTCTTTCCCTTGTTAAAAATGGGAGTTCAGTTTCCCATTTTCTTCTCAGTGGGAACTGTCTGGACTGCCACAACTTCTCAAATATGATGGATATGTGACTGTCACAACTTCTCAAATATGATGGCTTGGCAATTTCATCTGCCAGTTCCCTCAGGACTCACAGATGCATCTCATGAGGTCACATGGACTTGTGCACTTCAGGTTCCTTATACATTCTTGAACCTGACCTTCGCCTACAGTGGGTGGTCTTTTGTTCTCCCAGTCCCTGCTGTTGCCTTCTGCAGCTTGAGTGGTGTGGCTGGAGCACTTGCCAGTGAAAACTGAAGCAAAAATGTCATTGAGTAGCTTATCCTTCTCCATATCCCAGGTGACGAGGTCTTGTTTCCTTCCTTTTATCACCAGCATACCTTTAGAAGCTTTTCTTGTTGCCCTTGACTCACTTAAATTCTTCATTAATGCATCATGGCAAGTAGGGATTGGTCCATTTATTCTTAATTCAGTTTAAACATGTTTCCGTTAACTGTTTGCAAATAATGTTATTTCACATAATTGTTAGTGGCTGTTCTTTGCAAGGGAACGTGGACAAAAGAAAACTCAATGTTGTTTAATATGGGCCTGCTCCAAAGGCCACTAAAATTGATCATAATCTTTCCAATTGTTTATCTGAATCAAACAGAAAAAAGACCAGTGACTCTAGAAACCTAATCGTAACTACATAAATCCTAGTGAGTAAAGAATATTATTGCATTCATGCGAGGTGTAATTAACTTGTTTTCTCTTTAAAATAACTGCTAGTTTTTCATAACCCGTCAGCACTTATAAAATCCTTGCTGCAATGATAGCAATGCCAATTGTTTTAACTGCAAATATATATGACCCCTTCTGGAGGTGTGAAATAGGTAGGTATTCATGCAGTCTGAGCATCTTGCTGTCTGTAAATTGAGATTGATATGAGAGTTGCTTTTACTGTAAACTAATCTTTATTCAGTGGCTGCCTTTCAGCCTCAATAATGAGTCAGTATCACTCTATCATTGCTCTGCCTACCCTCCTGGAGCTTTATCTTCACCAACTGAGGATCCTCAGCCTTTCTATTAAGCATACTGAAAATGGGAGGCTCCCCCGAATTCTGCTGATGGGAGTGATCTTGTTACAAACTTAAGGGCCTTGGAATTCTTATGTGGATTTATGCTCTCAAAGAATATCAAAGACATTTTAATTTCTTTGTGAAAAATGACTGATATGAGTAACTAAAATACTGAAAGATTCTGAAATGCCTTTTTGGCATAAAAGACCATTTGGCATAAAAGAGGCACTTGATACCTCCCCAAAGGGCATTCTGCACCTGGCTACCTTGATAAGGACAGTACATCTCATAAGAAACAGGCATCAAGTCATGAATAACTTATTTTGGTGCTTTTCTCTTTCTTTGGTGCTAGTATTTGACTTTTCTCCCACTCATAAATCTGTAGGAGCTCATTGAACACCTCAGGGAGCACATGCTTATTCAGCGGAACTCGTAGGCTTACAGTGAGATGTAACTGTGCCACAGTATGTTATGCAGCTCTGTAAATTGCACACTTATTTTACATGTTATGCAAAAGTTTTATATTTGCCTTCATTTCTATGACTCCAATTTCTGGCACTTTTCCCACTTCTTCCTGTCACTCATTCATGTGTTCACCTGAAAATTTCAGAGCAACTTTAGGTGTTTCCGAAGTTGCACTGGCTTGTGGAAGGCCTTTCTGGATGATTTAACCAACTCAGGAATTCTAGAATGTACCAGCTTCTTGTCACCACTATTGTACCATCTATTTTCCTATGTCATGCGTATGCTCAAATACCCATTCGTGACAGCTGTGTCATGGTTTCAGAAGAGGACTGAGTATAAGGGTGACTTTGGTCTGTTAGTTCTAGAGATGCGGCTCTGAGCTGGAGAAAGACGGTGGAAGAGCATCCTGATTGTCAAGTCAATTCTTTCTTTGTCATTTGGTTTTACAGGTATTATTACCTTGCATTCAAGGCACATGAGACTCCCCTTGGCAGCAGAGAAAACTGTCTTGCCATTTTGGAGAAGTCTAAACTAGACAACTGGGTTCTTGGGAAAACCAAGGTAGGGGGTACTAACATTTCGTCAAGGATAGTAGCCTTTTAGCAAAGCATGTCTAATAATGGTTTGAAAAGTACTGCATGAACAGAACAGCAAGGAATTTGCTCCAGTTAGCTTCCCAGGTTATGGAAGTGTGCTCCCAAACCAGTTGAGTTGGTGCTGCAACAGGAGGGGTGCATTTGATACCTCCCCTAAGGGCATTCTGCACCTGGCTACCTTGATAAGGACAGTATGTCTGTTAGTGCCTGCTGAGGTAGTGCCTTCTTGAAATTCCTCATGCTCTTAATTGTGGCATGATTGAAACATCACACTCTGGCCCATCCCATGGGCCTGGTTAGTACGTTATCCATTTGTGGAGTTTCAGGGAAGATCCTTCTGGCTCTATTAAGAGCCTTTGTTCATGGTTTAAAATGGAGTGGATGACTTCTGTGAAGAGGATGTTATACAGTGTCTTGAGTTGTTTTACAGTGCACAAAGGAAAAACAAGGAGAATTTTCCTGATCAAGACCCAGACAAAGTGTATATAAGCACATGTAGGATTTGCCATCTGAACCATAATGCTTCATTATTATGTCTAAAACCAAATTCAATCCAGGATTTTTTCTTCCCACTGTCAAGAAAGGCTACATTTCAAAATTGTTGATACCTGAAAAAATACACCCCCTTTATTTTATACTTTTTAAAGGGAGTAAACATGTGATTTGTTTTGCAATGGGTTGATTATAATCAGTGAAATAATGAAATTCTACAAGCACACTGAGAGCAAATATTTGATTCACAAGATTGCTATGATATTAGCAACCAGTATTTTACCAGTTTTCTCAGCAAAGGTGCCCTAAAATATGCTGAAATAAGAGTAAAGAAAAGGCAGAATGCAAGAGACTGTGTTACTGCCTGTATGTAATACTGAATTTATTTTTCTTTTTTTTGTTCCATTTCAGGTTTTTCTGAAGTATTACCATATAGAACAGTTGAATTTGTTCCTGCGAGAAGTTATAGGAAGGGTGGTGGTCATGCAAGCCTATATCAAGGGATGGCTTGGGGCAAGGAGGTACAAGAAAGTCAAAGAGAAAAGAGAAAATAGTGCTGTTACCATACAGTCAGGTAAATGTTCACATTCCCTATTTCATTCAGTGTTTTTGCATTTCAAGCCATCAAATTGCATGTGCATTATTTATTCATTCATAATAGTTTATTGTGAAATCAAAATAACCAGAGGTGCTTTCCTCTCCAGCTAATTGATGCAAATATTATTGATTTACTTCTAAGGTGTCATCTTAGTATTTGGTAATGTCTTTATTTAAATATTTTAGTATTTTGAGTGTGATGCCTGTGCACAAAATTAAAATATTGTTAGGTGTGTCTATGCCAGCATGCAGCACATAAATTAATGCAGTAGTATGCTCCTCCTGCCCCCATGAATGCCTAAATTCCAGATAACATACATCATGGCGTGGGCCCAAGAGTCTTCCTTATGTCCAATTTGGGGAGCTGTGTGAGCAGGGAAGTTCTTGTGCTAACATGATCATGCACCTTTGCCTTTTGGGTTAGGACATCAGTGAGCACATGGTGACAATTAAAATTTGGATGAGTGAAGCAGTGTTTGAAGTTGTGGGGATGTGAATACTGCAGTCATGAACTCAGAGTTCAACATGTGGGTGGGTGGGGAAGAGGTATTGGGGGTGGGGGATGAAGTGGTTATGGCAGGAGGGATGAAAGTTTCAGCACATCTCTGACTCTGTAGACTCTGTAGCACTTCCTTAAATAAATGTAATTTCCAGCACATGGTTTTGTATTTTTAGCCTGGAGAGGATATGAAGCTCGCAGGAAGTACAAGGAAATAAGGAACAGAAGAGCTGATGCTGCTATACATATTCAAGCAGGTAATTAAAACATCGTTTCAATTGCCAACACCTATTCTGCTGTGGGTGATTTCATGTGTTGGTGTTTATAGCCAAGAGAAATATTATACAGTCCAAACAAAAGCTATACAATCATTACTTCTGATCATTTGTTCTTCAGTGTGAAATGACGCCAGTGACAGGTATCAGGCACTTAAGTCTTTTTGTAATTACTTCTCTGGAAGCAAAACATTCTGATTAAAAGCTATTGAATTAATTCTTTAAGATTCTTCTGAGCACAGTCAGTATGATTCAGCTGTATGTAGAGCTGGTATGAAGCACTCATTTGTTTTGACTCTAAGTGTGGATGGAGATGCTGGACATGCATGCACTTCTCTGTCTTTGTGTCAGCCCTCATCTTGGCAGGTTGACAGGTTTTTGTTTTGGCTGCATGTGGGGTTTGCCAGCTTTGGCCAATCTTTTGACTCTCTGCCAGACTCCTATGCAGCCATATCAATATGAATTTGAATACACTTTAAAGAGATTACTGGAGGAACAGGCCCATAGGGCTGTGTAGGTCTCTAGTAGAGAGAGGGGTACCATATGGCACAGAAATCTAGGAACCAGTGCTGTGACCTCAATAGTGTTTTCAGATGCTGTTAATATGAAGCAGCCTCCATATAATGCAGTGTAATACACCTTCCCTGTCCAATCCCAGGCTGAAGGACTGTAGCTGCTCAAAAATGAGTTGTAACAAATGTGTTTACAGATAAATCAAAGTACCTTATTTATTCTACCAGCTGTGATATATTTCCTTAAGCTTTGTCACCTCTCTGTTCTGTATCATAGAGACTAAATCAATCTGAAATAGGTGTGTTCTGAATATTCTTTTGATTTGTTCTCAAACCATTTCCAGTAAATGAATTTCTTTTCTTTTTGTCTAAGTTTGCTACTCTGAAATTAAGCTTTGCTGTGACCTTTAGAAGAAACAGAATACTAGACTAATTACAGAAAGGAACAGAGTATCACTAGGATAAAGTAATAATTTATAGCTTTGCGTGCATACTGTTATGTAGAATCATGAACTGTGGCTCTAGGGTTAAATGCAGAATATTCTATTAAATAGAGAACTGTTAAGGAGAATTTTTCCTCCCATTGCAAGAAGCACTGAAGGACTGCATAAGTGCTCTCTCTCCTTCTTCCTCTCCTTTGTGTTGTCATTTTCTATTGTTTTCATGATAGCACAAAGGGTATATTTAAAAGTACCCCCTGCAACTATTTTCTGGAGTATTTGCTACATTTAGACTTGGCCATGCCTGAACATTGATTTCCTGACTTACAGCAACCCTTTGCCATAAAAAGGAAAGTGAAACAGTTGACCCGTCACTATCCCACTCTTACTAGTTCCTTAAGAGGAGAGTTACCTCAGTTTCAGTAGGAAGCTGGTGTGTAGCAGTATCACGTGGAGAGTGTAGGGGTCATTCTGCCTTGGAGTTCTATGCAGAGTTTTTCTTGGGTGAGTAGGAAATGCATGCTTATTACTAGCTCTTCAGAGAAGGCGACTGATCTATTCTGCTCTTTGCACACATGGGAGATGTTGAGCTCTGTGTTCCTTCCTGCTGTTTCTTAGATGCTGTGCTGAACATGGCAGAGCAGAAGCGGTGGGAATGTACACATACCCTTGAATTTGGACACTTCTGTTGAGCTCTCTGGACCTAATGCTGGAGGAATGCTATTAGCACTCTTCCCACCAACGCACACGCTGTCTTCCTTTGTAACCTGGCACATAACAGTTTCAGTGATCAGTCTGGGTGAATAAGCATTAGGACTATATGGTTAAGAGTGACACAGTGCACCTTCATATTAATTAGGCTGTCTGCCCCTCCTATCTTTGGTGCTGCATTCAAAGGGGTATAGTAATAATCTTCAACACATTTCTGTCTGCCTTTGGAAACGTGTCTAGGACTTCTTATTTGAAAATTATTCTTTTGCACATTTTGTCTACATGCTAATTATTCTGTGTTTCAAATCAAAGCTAATAGTAGCCACCATTTTCCAGGTTTTAAAATACCTTGACAGTCTTTCTGTTGTTTACATTGCATTACATTGTCCAAGTGCATAGTGACATTGAGGTAAAAGCAACTCCAAATCTCTCCCTTCCCTGCACATCTTATAGTGTGAGTGTGTAGTTCCAGGCAGCTTTTCAGTAAAATTGAGTATGATCACCTTTGTATTTATTTTTTTTTTAATGAGCCATTTCAGGCAGTGAGATGGATTGTTTGCATTTGTCATCCAGACATTAGCAAAACCATACAATTAAGATATATGTACTTCCCTCTTCTTTCCCTTCCCCCCCCCACCCTCTGCCCAAGCAGGCCTTGAAATTTAGGAAGCATTTGGCTTACATGTTTCTACAGAACAGCGCATATTGAAATTTGTTTTCCTTTCATCTCTTTCCCAATAAAAGCAGCCGCTCGGCTTATCCCTTTAGCTTCCTCAGAACTTCCTTTCAGAATTCCCGATCTATTACAGCACATTCACATACCAGAAACAAGATGCCTTTTCATGCTGTCAACCTTTTTCATCTGAAATGTAAATTAATTCTTGCTGGTACGCTTTGACAGAGATCAAAGTAGGGGTATTAACCTTATTGGGCCTTCTCTTCATCAGAATCAGTTCCAAAGACTGCAAGGGTAGTGTTAGGAGGCCAGTCTTCACTGTTATCTATGGCCCTCCTCCAGGCAGTCCTCTGTCTACAAGTCAGCATTTCAAAGGCGCTGATTTCTTTTGTAAATGACCTTATCATTACTTTAAACTGTGTGAAAAATGATTTGCCTGAATAATTCTTGCAGGATTATCCTGCTCATTTTAATTGTGGGGGGACTTCATTCAGATTTCAGGATATTGTTTAAGTGGTTTTGACAGCAAGTGATCATAGCCTGATATAAAGGAGGAACACAGCTCCTGATTGGAAACCTCTTGACTTGTTCAGATTGTTCATTTCTTGCAAGTCAGTCTTTGAGGTAGACTGCATTTGCATTTTAAAAATAAACAGATGCCTTTCAAATACATGAGCTGGTGGTCTGGAGATCTCTGTGGGCCCAGCAGTTCACTATCCATTGAAGAAATGTTGGAAGAAAAAACAAACTTAGGAAAAAAACAACTCTCACAATATACATGAGGATACAATTCCTGAGTGTATTATATTACATGAAAAAAAAAGTCATTATTTCAGATGGGAGAAAACACCCTTGCTAGCAAACAAAATATTTGTGAATTTAAAATAGGTGGGGAAGCAAAAGCTACCCTACTTCAGCGTATCTATATCACAGGTCCTCAGAATACACAGGATGTTATTAGACTCATGGCAAAAATGGTAGATAGGGAGCACAAGGTCTTTCCTGCTTCTTCCAGTCACATTTTCCCAAACTGTGAAGGTCAGAAAACTCTAATTTTTAACTTGGAGGTGAATTGTAAAGAATGATTTTGTGTAAAGTGTCCGAGTTAACAATACTTTGCACTTCTGAATCTTTCTTTATAATTGGGATTGGGATTGTTTTGATTTTAGTCTACATAAGGAAAACATTTTATTAAAATATTTTTTTTTAAATTATGTTGCCACATACACAGCTGGTTTAAATCAGTGTATATCCACTGAATCATCTGACTGAGATGTTGCTGCACTGATTAACCTCGCATGCAAGACTCATTTGTTATTTCTTTGTATTAGAATAATGCATTAATTAGAATTTAAAACAGCAGATAATACAATTATAAAAGTATGTTTTCCAGTTCTGATAACATGTATTTCCATGTAGTGTGACTGTTGTCCTAGAAGACTTACGGGAGGATTTTAATCTGGTTATTTCATTTGTGAACTGATGTTGCCAAAATGCCAAATGAGTGGTGCATGCGATTCACTTAGATCCAAGGTGACATCACTGAATTCATTTTAATTAGGCCCACTTTAGCCATCTGGAATATACTGTGCAGCTCTGGTCAGGACTGAGTTTAACTATGCTTCCAGAGGTGAAAAGCAAATGACTAATCCATTGAGCCACCATCTCCTCCTCCAACACGTGCTCACACACTCACCGTATGTCACATTGTATTGGAAAATTCTTTATCAAGAACTCAAGATTTGGGCTTGCTTTTTTTTTATATATATATATAAAGTGATGGATGTTCAGAAGGAAACCAGATGAAGCATCCCTTTGTGAATTGCTTGCTTTCTGTAACTTCTGCCCGTACAGGTTTGCTTACTGTTTACATATCTCTAACATGTGCTTCTGACAAAATTTCCTCCATTATAATAGTAATAAAAACAGAGGGTGAGAGAACAGCTGTAATTTGCTATTTTGCATTTATAATAAATGCCAGTTTTTAATAAAAGTGTTACCTTCGGGATTTTTAACAGCAAAGGTTTAACATTGGCTTCAGTAGAAGGCAAGGAAATATTTCTTGAAAACCCTATCTTTATCTGTCTATTTATATCATTGTGTGTGTGTGTGTACATGTATTGAGCTAATATTGTTATATAGATCTAAGAATTACATGAGTAAAATGTTCCGAAAACTTCTAAGTACCTTATAAATATATCTAAAAATATTTTTATTTTCCTGAAAATAACAACCATTAAGTCACAGATCTAATTTTACCCTTTTTATATCATTAATTTTCTTCCTTTTAATTACTTGTCAGTGTAAGAACCATTGAAGAGATGTATGTGTTTCTCTTAATGACAGCTGAACTGACTCATTCTATTATCTTGATTTCACATTCAGGGTAAACCAGGCTAGTTGTACAGGCTGCACATCTCTGGTTAACTTTACTCTTCCATCTCTTTGTGTTCTGTGCTAGCTGAGGGCATCCAGTAATTCTTTGCTATTAGTATTTATCTCTAGTAACCATGAAAAGTTGCTGCTCATGTGCAGAGAATGTGCTAGGAAAAGTGGGAAGGTCTTACGGTTTTGAAGTATGACGTCCTATATTCTATCCCCATCTCCGTGCTAAGCTCTGTCAATATAAGTACATCTGCATTTCCTTTTATTCACTCTCCTGCTTTTGAGGAGGTGACAAGTTGAGCATTCTTGCTAGTTTTCATGCCCTTGATAAGATCAGGAAGGGACAACAATGTACATTGTCCAACAACACGTTGGAGAATCTATTCCTTTCCCTTGCTAATATTAACAAAGAGTTTCACAGTCATCTTTGCTTTTTTTTTTCTTTGACGAAGTCTCACAATCAGAGACTGTAATGCATGGTAATTTAAAACCCTGTATCCAAGTGGTGATGGGCATCAGTGACACCAGTCCTGATGGCAGCCTTGGTTAGTCTTCCTAATAGTCACTGCTTGTTACTAATAGTTGCTGCTTGTACATGCGAACTCATGACTTGCTTTCTCATAATGCTTCTGCCACAGAACTTAAGGTTTTTTCTGCTGTTAAACAGGAATCAACCAATATCCATAAAGAGTGAGAGATGAAACAGGGGAGGTATTCATGGGACCCAGCAAAGGATGTCACTATCTGTCGCTTTTACTGTTCATTGGAATTAATTTGGCATGCAGTAAAGAATCAGATTTATAGGCTTCAAATCCTCTCAGATGTTGTTAGTTAAGCTGCTGAATGCTCTTTTAACTGGGCAAATTAAGAAAGTGATATGCTGATCATAGCAAATAGACCTCTGATTACTAACTACCGTGATATCTTGCAATGCAAGCATCAGCTTTCCTTTCCAAGTTGCTGTTATATGCTATTTTACATGATACTATAGATTAAAAATTATCTGCCAAGAAAATACCTGGTTAACATGATTTTTTTGCAACTGAGAATGAATCCTTCTGCTGTTTAAAAAACTACTTCATCTCCTTTCTTTATACTTCTGGTATAGACCTGTGATTATGTAGCTTTGATCTTTCCACATTGTGCTTCACAATTTGCTCTGTAACTATATATTTCCTATGGGAATCAGAGGGAAAATACCTGGACTTTTCCTATCTGGAATTGTGTGCCATTGTGTGTAATGTATATGCCTTGGTACTTAGGCCTTAAAATAAAGGTTTTTTAACTGCAAGAAACCAAATTTCAGACTCCTCGAGGTAAATATATTCTTGATTTGCAAGGTGCTGGAGCTGGCAGCAAACTTACTTTGTGTGAGAACTAATCAGTACAGGAAGTAAAAATGTATATGTAGCATATAAACATTTAACACCAAGTTACTAACAGGAGTGCCAAAATTAAGTTCAGTTCCTATGTTGCTTTGCAGATCCTGTCATCTTTGGCTATGTAAAGATTAGGGTTAAAGATACTGTTGCTGGAAAGTTTGGAATATAGACTGCATAAAGTGAAAATGAGGTGACAGCTGGTAATCATTCTTTTTCAATGATGCAGTGATTGTTCATGGAGCAGTAGCAACATGAGTCTGCTAATTTCACACTCTCTGAGCCAAGTGCTTAGTGTCAAAACCACCACCAGTCAGTAATGCAAATTGCTGTGATGGAGCAGCTTCGCAGCCTCTCACTCCCCCAGTAGAATTCTCTGCATATGTATTTCTTTTGAAAAGTTATAGATCCAGTTAATAAATGTTGAAAAGATGCATCCCTACTAATGCTCAGTGAAGCTTTGGAGAGAGAGACAAGTTTGTTTACTCTGCTACTCCAGTTATCCCGTGAGTCAAAGGGAAAGTAGGAAAAAACCAGCAATTTACCTGTCAGATTCAAGGTATTCTGGAAGAATGTTAGAAACCAGCTTGCAGAAAGATTAAGTCAAAGAGGAACTGGTTTTGAAAATACATATGAAAACAAAAGACAAGGTACAAACTGTGTTTATTCAACCAGATATAGTGGGTTTTGTGTAGTGAATGAAGGAAAGGCAAAAATGGTTATACTGACATTAGTAAGAGTCGCTGGGAAGCAGAATTTAAAAAAATAAAATCACAGTACATATCAGGGTTGATTTTAAAGACACACACACACATGTAATGAACTACTTAGAAGTTGAGAAATTGCTGAAGATAAACCTGAAGTTTATTTTATTAGTTCATTTGGTTCAGTGCTTCTTTATAGTAGACCATCAACTGACTGATGCTCAGCATGTTTCAGCAGCAGAGAGGTGGCTGCTGGCCAGCTGTCTCTGCTGCCAGTGTTGGAGTAGGCTCCTTGTCTGGTCAGTAGGGGATAGTTAAGAATTGAGAGCCTGATCACATGGGCCAAGTGAATGCTTGCCTCATCTCTACCAGATAGGAAGACTTTTCCAGTCAGATTATTAAGGGCAGAAAGTTTCTCAGCCTTATATTCAGCTATATCAGCTTTATATTCAGTCCAACACCTCAGCAAGCCCATCTTCTGTCATTCCTTCTGTAAAGTGAATGGTTGTTTATTTTAGTAACCTCTCATTAAAAGGCAATTTTTGCTGCTTCTTAACCCGGAAACTTGTGTAGCACTAAAATGCTTAGATTGTTATGGTGCGTTGAAAACCACACTTGAACTAGTCAGATAATTTTCATTTTCTTATATTGAACAAATAAATGCAACACCAGGTATTTTTGAGGAGGTAGGTGGCTGAAAAGATGACCATTAATGCTATATAGGAAATAAATAGAAGGGATTAGTCACAGCACTTTCCTAAGGGAAAGACCAGATGCAATCAGGGTAGCTCTGTTTTGTTTCCTCCACTATCTTTTCATTACACACACACACACAAAAAAAAAAACAACCCAAACATGAATGAATAAAAGGTAAATGGAAGAAAAGTGAAATCAATCAATTACCTCATAATTTGGTAATAATTGAGGGACTGCAAATTTTACAGGGTCTTAGAATCCTAGAATAGAATCATAAAATCATAGAATAGTTAGGGTTGGAAAGGACCTTAAGATCATCTAGTTCAAACCCTCCTGCCATGGGCAGGGACACCTCACACTAAACCATGCCACCCAAGGCTCTGTCCAACACACCCTTGAACACCGCCAGCAATGGAGCATTCACAACTTCCCTGGGCAACCCATTCCAGTGCCTCACCACCCTCACAGTAAAGAATTTCTTCCTCATATCCAATCTAAACTTCCCCTGTTTAAGTTTGAACCCATTTCCACTTGTCCTATCACTACAGTCCCTCATGAAGAGTCCCTCCCCAGCATCCCTATGGGCCCCCTTCAGATTTTGGAAGGCTGCTCTGAGGTCTCCACGCAGTCCTGTCTTCTCCAGACTCAACAGCCCCAACTTTCTCATCCTGTCTACCATAGGGGAGGTGCTCCAGTCCCCTGATCATTCTCATGGCTCTCCTCTGGACTTGTTCCAACAGTTCCATGTCCTTTTTATGTTGAGGACACCAGAACTGCACACAATACTCCAAGTGAGGTCTCACAAGGACAGAGTAGAGGGGCAGGATCACCTCCCTCCACCTGCTGGTCACACTCCTTTTGATGCAGCCCAGGATACAGTTGGCTTTCTGGGCTGCGAGCACACACTGCAGCCGGCTCATGTTCATTTTCTCATCGACCAACACCCCCAAGTCCTTCTCTGCAGGGCTGCTCTGAATCTCTTCTCTGCCCAACCTGGAGCTGTGCCTGGGTTTGCTCCGACCCAGGTGTAGGACCTTGCACTTGTCATGGTTAAACGTCATCAGGTTGGCATCAGCCCACCTCACAAGCGTGTCAAGGTCCCTCTGGATGGCATTCCTTCCCTCCAGCGTATCAACCGAACCACACAGTTTGGTGTCATCGGCAAACTTGCTGAGGGCACACTCAGTCCCACTGTCCATATCACCAACAAAGAAGTTGAACAAGACCGGTCCCGACACCCATCCCTGAGTGACACCACTCGTTACTGGTCTCCAGCTGGACATTGAGCCATTGAGCACAACTCTTCGCTTGCAGCCATCCAGCCAGTTCTTTATCCACCAAGTGGTCCACCTATCAAATTGATGTCTCTCCAACTTAGAGGCAAGGATGTCATGTGAGACAGTGTCAAGCGTTTTGCACAAGTCCAGGTAGATGACATCAGCTGCTCTACCCCTGTCCATCAGTTCTGTAGCCCCATCACAGAAGGCCACCAGATTGGTCAGGCAGGATTTCCCCTTAGTGAAGCCATGCTGGCTGTCACCAAGCACCTTGTTGTTTTTCATGTGCCTCAGCATGCCTTCCGGGAGAATCTGCTCCAAGATTTTGCCAGGCACAGAGGTGAGGCTGACTGCTCTGTAGTTCCCCGGCTCATCCATTTTCCCCTTCTTGAAAATGGCAGGTTTATTTCCCTTTTTCCAGTTGTTGGGAACTTCACCTGACTGCCATGATTTTTCAAATGTGATGGACAGTGGCTTAGCAACTTCATTTGCCAGCTCCTTCAGGACCCGCAGATGGATTTCATCAGGTCATGCATATTTTTACTGTTTTGATAAAATCAGAGGTGTGAATACAGGGAAAACTTGTAATCTTCTGATCAACTTCTCAGTTTTCAATTTATTCAATAACATATATTTATTCTACTTCCCAATTTCCCATTGTAATCTACAATGTTGTCTTGACCTTGATCCTACGTAAGGTTGCCCTAGACCACATTTCTGTGCCTATCCCACATCCCACTGTAATGTTTAACCCTGGACTCTGCTGATGGGAGGGCTGTTCTCCTTTGTGTAATTAGTCCCCAGACTGACTCTGCTTTTGCATGTGTTTAGTGTGCTTAAAAGCTTTTTCTGGATAGGGATTTTTTGTCTTCAAAATCATATTTCCCGATCTTAGCTCCAATTTTCTTTTACATACTGTCTCACTGTTTAAATTGCAGTCCTGCTAGACTAATAAACAGCTCCAGCTCCTTTCCCTCACTACCCTCAGCCTTCTTAATCAGCAGCTGCTTGTTTTTTGTTGCCACTTGTACTTCAGGTACGGCATTGGTACTCGCCATCTTTATTATTCAGCACTCTCTCGCCTTTTATCAAGGTATTTCTACTTAAAATAATGCTTGAAATAAAATGTACAAGAAATAAAATTTAAAATCTGTGGGTTTAAGTGTAGATTGCTATACTTTTTAGTCCTTTGTCCTAAGTGCAGTAATATTGCTGTCTGTGCTTTGTGCTGGAGCTTTATCTCTGACTGCTCACAGGTATCAAGAATTCAGGTAAATTTACGTTGGATAAAATTACAGAAGTAATTAAGTTACTTAGATGCCCACATCCAGAGGCAGTGCATAGAATAAAGGATGTCGGTGTCTTCAAATGTTATTCATGGCCATTTTCTTTGCCATTTTATTTTTTAAGTTTTAATTGAATATGTCTGCTTCTATCCTCATCCCCCACACTAAAAGTGGGTAAAACTTCTGATTCTGTAAAATTCTGATGTGCTTAAATCATGGAAGTTGTGATTAAAGAAGGTGTTTGGGGAATGATTTTCTACTATGTATTTTAATGCATTCTAAGTCAGAGTTATGTTTAAATTTGACATGTGCTCCTTCCAAGGCCTGTCTTTCTTGCTAGGTCCAATATAATTTTCAGCTGTTGTTGACTTTGCAAGCATTGGAGCTACCCCTGTGAGGTGCTAACTGTTGTTTGCGTCCACTGGTTCAGTTAAAGTTGAGGACATCCAGCTCTCCACTGCAGAGCAAGGTGCTACTCTGTATTTTAGGCTCTGCAGAATTTTTCTCTGATTCATAACTGTGTTTTTTAGCTTTCAGGGGGTACATTGCTCGTAAAAACTACACAAGATTGAGAAACAGCCCCAGCTGTGTGGCAGATCCTCAGCTTAAAAGCAGCTGTTCTACTTCTGAATTTGGCTGTGAAGATCACTGGTGAGTTGAATCCTTTGCTGTATATTGCCTAACAAAAGTAATTTTCCCAACAGTGAGATATGAAAGGAGCAAGCGTGTCATCCTGATTCAGCTAGCAATTAGGGAATCTGCCGTTTTCTGAGCATGAGCACCTGCAGGTTAGCCACTCATCTCAGTGTTCTCCCAGTTAACAGATTTACTTGCAATGCTGTTTGTCGTGGGTTGCTGTCCTGTTTCTGTGCACTTCTCAGGAGTGCCCAGAATACCACAGACTGTGGTATAAGATAGCAAAAAGAACTATAAAAAGCAAATGGACAAGTCTGACAGAAAGCCTGGTAATACTGTAAATTGTAATAGCGGTGCCCTCCTCTTTATAGAGGAAGGGTATTTTAACCTTCCTTACTAGTGGAGTCACAAATGTCCCCCCTGATGCTTCCTTGGGTATGAGAGGCAAGAGGTATTTGTTATGTCTTTAGCTGTTGTCCCTCCAGCAGTGTTCAAGGAGAGGCGGCTTCATTTGCTGGATTAATCCCTTTGATTAGCAAGTTTCAGTGACTAATTGTTATGAGACCTCTCTTGCTATGGCATGGACAGAAGGACATCTCACTGCTATTCCAGTCTTTATTTCTGTTATATGCTTCCTATATGGCATATAAATGCAGGTTCTGTTACACTTCTCAAGAGTTCTCTGAAGAAATCAGTTACTTTTTTGACTATAACTAGATGATATTACATTAATAAGGGGTTTTTTTTTGATAGCCATGAATTTCTCCAAAATGGTATTTCTTTCTCTATGTATGCTCATAACATTGAGTTACATTAACTTCCATGCTAATTTTGATTGATTTAGATTGAATAATGTCTGCTACATGTTCTGGTGCATTATTATAGGATATTATTATAGGATATTGTTATATATATGTTATTCAGATGTAATCACCTGCATTCTTGTAGGCTAATAGTGATCCAGAATCTTTTCCTTGCAATATTCTGTTTTCAGCAAGAAAAAGGTTCAAGCCAAATTCTAAGTAAATAAATAAATAAATAGATGGGTTTAGTAAGTATTTTCAAGGAAAGAATAAGCCCACTGCAGTTTGCCTTTTTTGGGTTACCTTACTGCTCACTGGGGCAATGAGTTTCCTAATTTATTATTCCCTTCATATGCATGCCGCTCCTTCTGTCTCTTACGTAGTTAAGGTGCATGTATCTTGTGACCTCTTTAGAACTATTGATGATGGCATTGTCTTTTGGTCTCCAGTCTGCACTGATGGTTAAAAGCAAGAGCTAATAAGCTATTATCAGTTTTATTTGGCATCCTAAATTACAATTATTTACAATGTAAATAGGCTTTTTTTTCTTCTTCTTCTTCTTTGTAGTGTCACCTGGACTTGTTTGGAGGCACACAGCCTCTTTAAACTTTTCCTTTCATCTGTTTTATGTGTATTTACACAAAAATAGTTTTCTTCTCTTTTTGCATTAGTCTGTTTCTGGAATTCCTTGTTGCTCTCCAAGAAAATGTATTTTTCTGGTTTAGGTACAGCTTGCTTAGTTGCACATCCCTTGAGGTTCACAGAGATTTTATGATTCAGTAACTGTTAAGGTGAATTTGGGCTCTATGAAGCACAAATATACAGACTATAAAGACATTCAGTCACCAAACTCACTGAAATCAATGTCTAAATGTCTTTAGATATCTGGCCTGAAGGTGCCATATAAAATATATTGGCCATTCAGGTCTTACACCACTCCCAATTCTATGTGCTATCAGACAGATAAATAAATTAACTCCTTCTTTTGCCTGGAGTTGCTAAACTGCCATTACTGCTGGCAGTTCTCAAGTTTAACCCTCGCCCCCCCAAAAAATATTGCAGTTTATTTGCCTATTCCGAAAAATTTCTCAGCAATGGCCTCAGATTCCAGTGATTTCAGTGAAACTTGAAAATGTCCGGTATTTCATAAGTGATCTTCATAATCTTAGGACTAAATCCGATAACTTACTTCCCATGAATCAAGACTTACTTCCACATGTAGCTGTTACTTGGCACTTGTGTATTAAGCATTCGTCTGTTCAGTCATACAAGAAACTTGTAGGAAACAGGAAGGCTGCTGAATGATAATGCAGATGTTTAACACAGTAGCTGGTAATCTGTCCCTAGAGAAGACAGCCTCACTGTGGCTTCACATACTGTGGGTCTAAGGTATAAAATAATAAAAATTCTTTTATCTTAATTGCCTTTCATTTCTTTTAATTTAATTTCTTTTCTTTCTACCTCTTCACCTCCTAACTGGTAGTTTTGGAAAAATAAAATTAAACTGAAGGGTATTCAGGATCAGAAAGCAAAATCATTTACAGTTCTGTTCTTTGGTATGCACAGGAATATAACTATACATTGAAATGTATGACAACCTGCTGCTTTTTCAAAGATCTGTCAAAAAAAGAAGTTACAGTATTGTAATATATATAGGACTCAGTTTTACTAAGTAATGAATTTCAAAGTGTTCAGAAGAAATGGGCGCTTTTTAAAACAATTGAATTCCTTCAAGGAAATTGAATCTCTACAACTAGTGCACGCTCTTCAGTCAGTGACTGCAGGATGTAAGCAAACTTCAACTAATACATGACATAGGATGCTAGTTAAATGCAGACATTAGTTCATTTGACATTGCGTATTAAATGTTTCCTGCATTTACATGCTTAACTTGAAAACCAGTATTAACTGTGTTCAAATACAAAAATACAAATACAAGTAATTAAAGACTCATTAAGAATTGGCAAATAGGAGCAGAAATAGGTACTGGAAAATAATCTAAACGATAGCAGGGAAGTGGCTTTGTGTCATTGAAGATATGTTCCACTGAGCTGTGAGGTTGCCCGTGACTCCTTCTACCAAAAAAGGGTCATGGTATTAATTGTCCACCTGGGAGACTGACAGTAAGTCTGAATTCTACCCCCTGAAATGCAGTCTGTGTATGTAACACTTGCCAAGCCTTTTCTTGTCACCATCAACCACTGAGAGGAGCCTGCAGGCCTGCATGGTATGAAGTAACTGAATCACAATCAAACCATTTCCCACAGTAGCTTATTGAAAAATTTAAAAGGGCAGAGTTATTTAAAGAGCTAAACATAGCCAAGACTAAATTCAAATGGGGAAACTGAAAACCTTTCAGAGCCCTTTTTACAACCTTGCTGAAGAGCACATTTGCCCTTCTGCTGCGAACCGAATAGGCATCAGAGAAGGGAGGAGGATGACAGGATCTCCTCTCTCATGAGACCAGAGTGTGCACCTGCCTCACCTCATGTCCGCCTCCATTTTACAATCGGTCATTGCGTGAAATCAAAGTTGCTGCATTTTTCAATGTCATAGCTATAATTTCAAGTTATTATTAGAGATCTCTTGAGCTAATTAGGAATAATCTGTAGAGAAAGGAGAAGCAATTTTCTAAAACATCCTGTGATTTTTAACTTGTTAGACTGGCAAATCTCTAGTGAATATATTGTTCATAAATGTTCTTGTTCTTAGCAGGATAACCTACAGTTTAGTGACTTAAGGACCTTAATCCATGCTATGTTGTTCATGTTCTTGTTCAGACAGAGCTGTCATCCTCAAGTGTCTTTAAATCCCTTTAGAATCTCATCAAAACATCTGTAACCTGCATATTCCACCATCTTCTTATCCATTTCCCTCCCAAATGAAAATTGTGTTAAATAATACTGATCTGATATTTACCTTGGAAAATGCTTCTGTATTGTTCTTTTCTTTTCCTCTAGCTCACTGAACTGTAGCTCACTAATGCTAAACATCACAATATAAGTTAGTTAAGTATACATGATCAGTGGCCTTATACTGCATAGTACAGCAGAAAGAATGCTTTCTACATAGCGACTTTGTTACGCGTTAGATATGTCTGTAACTATAACTGGATATCAGTGAATATCCCTTGCTCCTTTGTGTCCTTATGGAGCTCTGTGTCTTAAGGATGCGTGTTAGAACATGAACAGCAGTTTATACTTCTGGGTTAAATTCATTGTGATTTTTCTCCTAGCATCTTTCACTTTTTAGCTACTTGGTGTCATGTTCACACTTTGGTCAGTGTAGGTTCTCTGAAACCATTCATTTTAGTAAAGCTCTTGACATTCACATGAGACTTAGGTAATCAAAATTGGATAATAAAGCCTGAGCAAAACTACACAGGCATGCCAACTCACATGTTTGGAAAGTTATCAACAAAGAATAATTATCAGTGTTGCTGTGTTCTACAAGAAATATGCGTCTGAAAGCCAAGTTCCAGAAATGGGCTTGTTTCTACTCATTAATGGCTTGAGTGGAATCTGATCACTAAATTTGTATCAGTACTGCATGAGTTAAAATCCAATTACTAAATTTGTATCAGTGCTAAGTAAGCAATGGTTACAAAGGTTTAAGAGGGCAGGATTAGAGTTAGAGGTACAGAGAATGGAAATCAAATGAATATCAGTCAGTAATGACACTCTCCTCCAAATTTTACATTGGGTAGTAGCAATGAGGATACGTACTACGTCATATAGTGCATCATAACATTTTCGCATCGCCGTCAAGACCTCACTTAGTGTAATATAAAATAAGCAAGAAAATAAGCAAGTCCCTCAGAAAAAAAAGGAAAATCACATATCTATAAACCACAACAAGGGGAGATCTCTGAGGGAGATGGAAAACTGAGGTACCCATGGTATTATTTCTCCAGTCGTGATAGGCTGATGTGAAGAGGAAAGAAACAAACTGTTCTCCATTGAGAATCAGGCAAGAAATAACTGGGTTGCACTGCAGCACAGGAGAATTAGGTTAGGCATCAAGAAAAGCTCACTGATGGTAAACTGAGTTAAGCCCTGTGTAGGTTACCTTGGTGTCACCAGTTAATGCCAGCCAGCAACTGAGTAACAGGCAGCTGCTTGCTCACTCCAAAGTTTTGACATCTCCATCACTGTAGGTTTTAAAAATCAGCTTAGACAAATCTATGGCAACCCCAAAAAATACCCCAGACTAGTAGGAGTAGCTGATTTTTATCTGAAAATGGAGATGGCTTAGGTGATTTGCTAAGGTTCTTTTTATGATTTATAAATACAGAGTCACTTCTCAAAACGTAATATCTCCCAGCCAGTGGATTTGGCATTGGAAGTCAGCCACTTTTATAACATCTTAGTGCCAGCAGCCATTGCTGCACTAAGTGTAGGGAGTACGTGTAAAAACTGTCCCAGAGGAATACTCCTTGGGTCAGCTGTATTCACACAGCGTTGTTGCTGTGGCTGAAAAAAGAACAATGATCATGTATAAAAGTTTTACAATGCTGGAGGCCCATTGAAGTAGCGTGCAATGTGGATTCACCTACATGGACACTGGCGGGTTAGCACATAAACATAATATGCTGTATATCACTGAGAGTAGAGATTAAACATGATTTCAGTTCACATGAGCACAGGCCCACTCAGAAACTGTGTGAATTAAACTTTTCCATCTAAAAAGTCTTCTATTGCCTGCTCTGCTTTGCCTCAATCTGCAGCTTGCCTCTCACTAAAGTGAGGTTCACTCCATCAGTCAATAACAAAACTTTCATTGGATTACTTTGAGTAAAACAAAAAGAAAATCATTATGTTAGTGTGCTTCGATTCTTCATGGATAGCTGCTTGAAAGGGCTGCATTTCCACATTTTAGTTGTTTGCTTTTTGTCAGAATCTCCAGATGAATGGCATCAGGTCCTGGTGATTTACTGCTTATACCTTTCTCACTTCTCCATAATTTCCTCCTTGGATAATTTCAGTTTCTGTCCACAGAAACTGAACACCCTGTGTGATTTCTTGTGTAAATCGTCTTTTGAATAAGACTTTTCATTTCTTTCCACAGTAGAAACTCTGAGAAAAGACATTCTGCTTTCCTTTAAGTGCTTCACTTTTCTATTTGTAATCATAGCTAACATTAAGGTTATTGCTAGTGATGGAAATAGGTGGTTTGCAATTCCGGTGGCACACAGTGGAACCCATTGGGCCTGATCCTGCTCTCATGCGAGCTTCTAATTATTTTATAGTTCATAAGTTAAAATAATTACTCATGATTCATAAAGATGTAAATAGAAATTTGGACACAATTTTTTAGCGTAATAACTTTTTTTTCTTCCTCCCCATCCCTTTGGAATTTTTCACCTACCCATGCTGGAAGGATTAAATTTTTTTTGTTCAGGTATGCATTATTTTTGCAAAATGAGCTATATTCTTTCTAGTGGAATATCTAGGAGTGTTTCTAACATTTTTAAAGGCATTCAAATGATGGAAATCTGAATTCCATGACTTGCACTCATAATGGCCAAGATAACTCCAAAACTAGCTGGTTTTCTCCAGCATAAATTAGTCTGCACTGCTAGTTTTATGCTGCTATGGTGTTACTGCTTTCAGTGCTAAGGATAGTGTGGCTATACACTACACAGACGTGTAGACAGACCCTAAGAATCGGCATTTCTCTTTTTGCCAATGTTACTTGCTAATTGAGTGATTTATAGACAGTCCATACGTGCAGACTGAGGCGTATTATAGCTCAGAAGCTGAGCATTCAGGAGCAAATTGCTGTATTGCCTGACTGAAGCCAGGCACGTGAACCTGGATCTCTTGCACCTTTCCCAGGTAAGTGTGCTGACAGGATCTCATCTCTCTGACCCAACCACTGCTTTCATGCAAATGTTGAAAATAAGCATATTTTGAAACCATAGGACAAGCAGTTTCTTCAAAGATAGCTAAAAATACTCTGCACCTCAAAATCGGCCTCAAATGCCACATTTGAGAATGTCAGCTAACATCACTGATTGGCTCATATGAACTAACTACTGCTATTGCATTTTTCATATTGCATACTAGCCGAATGTTCAGAATAGCTCAGAGACTGATTTCAAGGGACTTAGTACCTACAGTTGATGTGTTTTCAGTGTGTTTTCAGAAGTGTTCCCTGCCAGTTTGACATTGTGGTGGGTTGAGTTTGGCTGGTGGCGAGGTGCCTACCTGACCGCTCTGTCACTCCCCCTTCTCAGTAGAACTGTGGAGAGAATTACAGCTAAAAGCTTGTGAGTAGAAGCTAGTAACCATAAAGTACATAGTTATATCAGCAAGAGTACATTCTGTGGAAGGATGGGGTATCTTGTGCCAAATATAACCCAGTTTAGGATTGTTTAAGAGGCAAATGGCTGAACTTTGCCTCCATGCTTTTGAAACGTTTAGGCAGTGTTCTAGCCCTGACAAAGTTAAAGTGCTTGCAAAACCACACTAAATTCTAGATTTAATGTGTTTTAATAGAAGATAGGTATTAGTTCAGGCTGCAGATTTAGATCCAAATCCAAGCAACCCCAAAAGATGAATATTTAAATTTAGATGACAGTTCAGTCCATTTTGGCATTGTAGGCCATTTGCAACATACTGATCCAACAGCAGATTTTGATTTTTATATTCACCACAGTGATATCTGGGGGTTAGTCATGATTTTTAGCTCATACTGGGTTTATTTTCTGCAGGGGGGGGGGGGGATAAATCATTTCAGCAAATGCTTGTGTAATTTTTGGAAGAAGTGTCAAGTTATCTAACTAATGCTACTAAATAAATGGTTATTTAAATAATACATATACAAGATAAATAGTAATAAAGAACATTATTGAAAATATGGTACATGCACAAATGCAGTGTTAAATACAGTCACAGATACATTTTATACTTTCCTGTACAAGAACTGTGCCAGTACAAAATGAAAATGGATTTTTAAAATGGATCGTTCCAGTCCTCCAAGGAAAACACTAGTTTAAATTCAAATTACAGTTTAGGCTTAATATTTTCCTTCTCTTTCTTAGTGTCAAAGAATAAAGGGGAATTTAAAATTCCCTAACCTGATAAACAAATCCAAGCTTCCTTCACAAAATTGCAACCTTACAGAAAAATTGAATGTTTACACAATGTTTCATTTTGTTCCCGCACCCTGAGTTAGCTTATTGACAACCATGCTGCCGTCCTTGTGATTAGTTTGAAACAATTCAAGTGAGTGCTCTTGAGCTGAGGTAACACATTCTGATACACTTAATTAACCTGAAAGCCTAAAACCTATTGCAAATAAGGCTTGAAATACTTCAGTAGCCTCTGTGGATGACACAGAATAAACGTGTTATCTAATACCATATGCATGGTGATATACAGCTGTCAAATTTAATACGTAATAGTCTAAAATCTTTCAAGTCTTTCAGTAGTGTTATTTTAATCTGAAATATTGCGGGGGTGAGTTTTGAAAGGTAAAATACACTTGTGGTCAGACATATTTTCTGAAGTCCAGCATGTTGTTCTATTGTAGTAAGAGTAGTTTATAGCTAGTGTTGCTGACTGAAACTGAAGTATTGACAAAAGGTGAAATTTGAGGTAACATACATTGTAATTTTTAATCAGTAACGAAATTTTTGTTATTTTTGTTCTTTTTATTCCCCCTCCCCCCCCCCCCCCGCAACTGAAGGGCTGAAATGTATGCAGTTGTAGCAACTATAAAACTGAAAGAGCTACTTAGTACTTTATAAAGCTTTTTCCTGACAGTGAAAAAAGCTAAGATGTGTATGTTTAAACAAAAATCTGCGACTGAAACTTAGATATCAGATTATTTCATTTATGACTAGAAATACAACTGCCATTAATTGTATTTTCAGAAAGGTTGTGAGGGGGTTGGAGAGTAATAATATAATGGCTGAGGCGTGTTTGGATAATCTGAAAATCCTGGGTTTAATCCAAGTTTTAGGACCAAGAGCTTATCAAATAAAATCTATGAACCTCAGGTTTTTATCCATCAAATGAAATTGGTAGTATATTTCTTTGCTTTTGCATAGTTAAGGATTTTGAAGCAAGTTCTGTCCGGGTGGACTTTTACTATTGAAGAGATCCATTGACTTCAAAGGCTTGCCAACAAGGATCAGGGCCTACAGAGGGGTTTTATGATACTTTAATTAGCATTAATGAGAGCAAGAATTGGCCTTTAATATTTTTCTGGTGACATAATGTGATGGTAAAATAATAATAGATAGACAAAGAATCTAAGAACTTTTACTCCTTGCTCTGTGCTTAACCCAAATGGCTTTAGGAGAACACAAAGCCATGTGTTTCACTTCTTCCTCATCTGTCAGATTTTGAGTGTCTAAGTTTGAATTCTGTGAAAACAGCTTTTCACAGCCCCGGGGCGAGGGGGGGGGGGATAAAAAATAAGGTTTTATGCAAAATCTTGTCAAATTAATTTTAATACATTACTTCGATTTCATAGAAATATTATAAACTCATTTTACACATATGCACATATCCACAATTTTTTAATGACAAATTCATTGCTCATAGCCTATTACTGTGTTTAATAACATGCACTTCCTTACAAGAGGAAATGGGTCTGGTCTGTGTTTTCTCTGAATTGATTGTATGTTCATATTTAGAAATTGGGGGAGGGGAGAAAGGGAAAATCAACAAAAAAAGTCTATGTCAGTAAACCTTTTTTAAGAATGAAGAAATTATAATATTTAAACTACATATTTATTTTATTTTTTTTTGCTTTAGGCTGCAAACCAGTAACCAGTCCTCTCCTGTGGTGCCCGATTTTCCTGACAAACAAACACAAAAGGTAGCTCTAAGTTTATATTCTAAAATAACATCACATTATAACTTCAAATTCCTGAGTCCACAGTTCTGCGATGTGTTCATGGCTGCTTGGCATAGCCATCTGAACATGAAACCGTTAGTGATGTTTTGAAGTCTTTGAGACAAAAGCCTGCTTGCTAAGAACTTTAGTTCTGTAGAAAGACAGGGAGGTACAGTGAATAAGAGAATCAAAAGGCTGGAAATTTGCTGCTGAGAATAAATGCTAGCTGCTCCCTGAGGTGATTTGTCTGTGCACTTCACTTTCTACAGATGTTAGAGACTCTTTTTTAGAAAGGACCTGAGGTTCTTTGGTAGCACTTTGATATCCTGCTCGAATTCAATATGTGAAATGGAGGAGTCGCTCTGTGACTTGGAGCACAGCATAGTCTTTGAAGTCTGATCCAATTTTTGCTGCTTACCATTTGATGTTGAAAGGATGAAATGGAGAAAATGTACAGTTTTTGCCAGTAACTCTGCTGAGCATATGTAAGATTAAAAAAAAACAAAATCCCTTGGATGATGTACTTAGAAATGTTAAGCAGATTAATACCTTCCTATAGCTCTTTTCTAAGGATACAAATTAACTATGAGACGAAATCAGCATACAGTGCATGCTATGATTTAACTGCATGAGGAAAGGGGATAAATAAGTTAAATGGAAAAAGTAAACAAATGTTTGTGATGTGGGTGCTAAGTTGGTGTTGCTGGAACCCACGAGAATCTTGTGTGACTTAAATCTAGCATTAGATATTTCACAGAGTCATAAAAAATAAGAAGCTGCTCTCTGAGAGGTCGCAACTATAACTTACCATGATTGAGTGGAATCAATACATTTCTAATGTGCCTAAACCAGCATTCTTTATTCCAGAATGATTTGGATGAGATTTCTGCTTCTCCATTTATTCAAAAACACTCGTTCAAAATGAATGTTTCACAACCAATTAGCCAATCCTGGTCAGTTGCAGAGCATCAGTTGTCAAGTCCCTTGAGATCCCATAAGAAAGGAGGTAAGAAATATAGTAAAGTAACAGAGATCTTTCAATTGCTATTTATAACCTAAATATTGTCAGCGTGTAACTTGCTTTATATATTGATGAGGTCTTGTAACGGTCCCTTGGAAGGCAGGAAACAGAAAGCAACTAACTTTCTTCTACACATTTTCAACCTGGAAATATAAAATAGCCCGTAAGTACCTGAATTACATAGGCAGAAGCATGAAGATTTTTGAAACACTGTTTATGCTAAAAAATGTGGTTAATAATCTCAAAATACCTTTTTAATGAAATCAAATTGACTTTCAAGAGCTTCAGCTTTGCCTTGCCTTCCAGCCTCAAAAGTGTAAAAGAGTAATGAAAGCTCTCGTGTTTGGCAGAATGAAAGACAACTTGTTTGTTCACACACACAAAGATTCAGTCAGCAACGCAGGAAAGTCTGCAATAATTTTACAATCTATGCAGTGTAGATTTTTGGTTTATTTGCTGATACACTATTTTCACTATGGTCAGTAACAGTTTAAAAACTTGAAGTAAAACATTATGACATTTGTCAGGTTTTAACTGTTTCAGGTTTTACTATTACAGGAAATCATTACTTGTCCGAACACTTTTCTCTGTTACTGTTGTCATTGTGTCCTAGGAAATCTGTGAATACAGACTTTAATACTGGATCAAAAAATACCTTCCATAGTTTAAGACGAGGTAGGTTGATAATATGATATCTGTAACTAGAGACAAAATATAAATGATAACACATTACTTTCCAATTTATTACTGAAAATTAGTTATTTATAATTTTTTGCCATACAGTAACATTTCTATACAAATATTTATGTGAATACGTGAGCCCTAATCCAGCAGTTTCTGTGTTTAAACTTTACAGAGTTCAATTAAACAACTTAAAATGTAAAGGTAAGAGGTAGGTATTTATAGGGAGATCCTTCTGTTTCAGAAAATAATGCAAATTCAATGTTTTTAGTCTTCTACACAGCCATAAAGTGCTCTCAGTGCTAAAAACAGAATGGTATGTAAACACATCAGGTTGAGAAATACATTATTCTCTCTTCATGCATTTCTGTCCATATGGGTCTTGAATCCGTAGTGTAGGACTGCAGGGGATATGTGCAATACTATCTTAAATTATTACATGTTAAACAATAAACCTGTCAAATAGAAATATCTTAATTGCAGCAAATCCTTTTGAGGAAAGCAGTCTGGGCCCGAATCTGTCATCCTTTCTCTCAGCAGATATTGTATGTTACCCTGCAACTAGTCTCCTTGAAATCAAAGACATTGTGTCTAAGGTAAAACAATTAGAGTAAAACTGGCAGAATTACACCCTTAGGAAGAATGTGCTTCAGAGCCATTACCCAGTAATTTAGACTTAAAAAAATGTGAAGTGATATAAGAATAGACTTTGAAGAAGAAATAAATGCAACATTGATTTGAAGTGTGTAAGAAACATGTATGTATAAATGAATAAGTATTCAAATACAGAAAAGTAAGGAATTTCTTAGGTAAGCATAAAGATAATCAGATAGATGATCATATAAATCACACTTCAATGGTTAACTATTAAGGAAATAAACCTGCTTGAAGAATAATAGCTTCCTTGGGTGGTTTTAAAAGCATAGCTTACATTCAGGAATTCAGATGCTTTCACAGTCTGTATTCAGGCTTACTGTGTGAAGTATACTTTTTTAAGAAGAGAATGTTGTTAGACCTATTGTGAAAACCAAATGAAACAGCAAATACCTTTTGGAATAAGATGTATGTATAAGATGTGATGTAGGGCTATGCTATATAAGCTGTTATTCACGCACAATAAAGCTGTCCACTAGGTGGTCCAAACAGAGTGAAGACAGTTATTTCTCATAGTGAGGCTTTATTCTGCAATGTTATAGATTGATTTTGAATTCTCTTTAAGTTACATTACAGGCAGACTAGTCTGTCAGCCTGGTGGTAGTGCTGTGGACCTGGAACACAGGCCAATGGGGAAGGGAATGTGTCAGGTTTTTGCACTGGTCTATGACCCACTTACAAAGCAGTGTTGATGTTTGCTGAAGGAGGGAGTCTGTATCCAGGCTTAAACTCAGAAGGAAGGATAGGCTGCATATTTGTCTTGAGGCCTTAGTAGGTGAGGTTCTAGTGCAGTGAAGGAGGGACAGAACACAAAAGGGAAAAAATGGTTGAGTTTACATAGTTTTGTGTTATTCAAGCATTCACTCACATCTTGTTATCCAGCTAATAGCGCAGGCTGCCTGTTGTCAGCAGAAGATTGGCAAAGGAAAAATAGACTGAAATTTCCACAAAGATCCTGCAAATCTGTACTCTGTAATTAATGCAGAAACAAACCCCTCTTCTTCACTTTGAAAGCCTTTACATTGGGTCATAGAAAGACTGAGCAGCATGGCCAAACTGCATGCAGCACAGGTTAAGTGATGGGGCAGGGCTAGTAGCAAAGTCAAGGATTCTCTCCAGTGTCTTCTCTGTGACACACTGCCTGGGCAGAGAGGACAAACCAATAGTAACAGTTAAACTAGAAGTTAACTATTTTAGTCACAAAAAAGTAGTACTGAAAGAATCAAAATAATACAATATTCAGAGGCCGAGTAGTGGTAGTCCCTTAGATGAGATGGTCAGAATATTTGAAATTATTAATGAGAAGTGAATGCTTCATTGGTCGATTACCAATGTAACTTGTAAATTTGCCTCAAAAGTATGACAGATTTCCTGAGATGCAAAGGAAACATGTTTGTAAAAAGAAAGTTAATAGTATCAGATCAGAGGATGACATAATTCTTAATGTTAACAGAGACACTTTGAACAAGTAAGAAAATGCACAGTATGTCTCTGGCCATGGGCATTCTCATGTGGGAGAGCAATATATGTCTTCTGATGATGTTCCATGTAGGCCTTGCAACTCACACTATTGTTTGCAACATTGGAATTTTGTGAGAGGTACTGAAATCTGCCACAGTTCTGAGAGATCTGGAATTAATGCAAACTGCAGTGTACATAGTCACAGTCTGTGACTGAGGTAGTGAAACTTGCACTATAGTTGTAAAAGTCAGTAGGCCATTTCCAATATAACCTTCAATTTCTTAATTTTTTGTCTTCTCAAAAACTAGTGGAAATTAGGGCCTGGTGTGTTTTAAACTGGACTCCCACTTGTCAATGACTGGGAATGGTTTCCTCGCCATATGTCCTTTTTATGTTGCTTATTTTTCTCTTCCTTTCCGGTAAAGCAATCATAAAAAGTGATTTGTAGGTGTAGCTGTGTTGGGTTTGGAGGAACATGTGAAGGTGATCCCTGTTTTTCACACTGATGAAGGGCAAGTAGATATTGAAATGTGTTCAGTTATTGGCGGATGGGGAGAAAGGCTGCTGCCCACCTCAGACACTACTGTTGTGGTTTAAGCCTCTAAAACTCATGAAGTTTTACTCACTCACTCACTCACTCACTCACTCCCCTCTCTTTCTTCCCCCAGTCCCGAGGGGATGGGGAGCAGAATCGAAAAAAAAATGCAACTCACACAGGCCAAGATAAGAACAGTTTAGTAACTAAGGTATAACACAAATCACTGCTGCTACCACCAGTAATAATACAAGAGAAATACAAGCAAAGAGAATACAACTGCTCACCAAGCCCGACCCAGCCAGTGCACCCCCCAGCAGTGAACCCCCCAGTACCAAAAAACCTGACCATGCCGTGCACCCCCAGTCCACCACCACACCCTTCTGGGTCTCTGCTCTCCGTTTTCACATCCTGGGCATGACATGCTGTGGTATGGAATAACCTCTTTGGTCAGTTTGGGTCAGGTGTCCTGTCTCTGCTTCCTCCCAGCTCCCCTCCTCCGTGGCAGAGCATGAGGTTCAGAAAGTCCTTGGCCAGACAAAACATCACCAAGCAGTAACTGAAAACACTGCTGTTATCAGCGCTGTTCCCAGGCCCCAAATTAAAAAACAGTGCTGCACTAGCTACCAAGAAGGCGAAAAATGGCTGCTACTGCTGAACCCATGACAGCTACTGTGAGCAATTTTTAGTAAGGGGCATTATGGGCATGGGAGACATTATTCACAAAAAGTTACCCTGTGGTTGTCATCACATGGATGATATTTACAGGTTCATCATCATAAATAGGAAATTTCAAATAATGATTACTTCATTAATTGTTATGGCATAACTCCAGTTTTGATGAAGTGATCCAACTTTAATTCTATCAGGCCATAATCATGTCAAAACACCCAAACCACAGAGAATATACTCAGGTGATTGGTCTTTGCATCAGACTTTGCTTTTAGAAATACTCTTAAGTTGCCTCAGTCTCAGCCATAGGGTGTACTTTTGGTTCAGTATCTTGCACTTGCAAGTGAAAGTGCTTAAATATAGGGAACTATCTTATTCTACATAGTAGTTGAACATTGTAGCATAATTGAACTCTGATTTCATTTAATTCATATTTGTACATTGTTTTTAAGAAAGATAACAGCCATGGCAAAGCTATTATCATTATTAATTTGGAAATGGGAGATCTTTTTATCCTTCGATTCACAGAAAGTCAGTATCCCAGCATGACTGTAATAGATATAGTAAAGAACAGGCAGTATCTCACACAAAATGTGGTATCAGGATCCGGATGCCTTGTAACCAAAGATGCCACTTCTTTTCCCGAGTGTGAGAATAAGATCAATCCTAGGCATTCAGCTGTTCCTCTCTGTGTAACTCAGCTTCCTATTTGATTCCATCATAGCAAACCTTCCTTTCTAAATGAAAAACAAATCTGCTGCTACGTAATATAGTGTGAAATGCTACATGGGCTTTCAAGTAGTTGTCATTGGCAGATGGGATGATACTGACACATGGATGCCATTAATTTCAGAATCCTATCATTCAGGATAAATGAAAGAATTTGTAATCTATTTAAAATTATTTTTAGTTGTTTAATCAGGAGTTTCGTTTCATCATTTTAAAGCCCCCCACTGAGACTAATTTTACATTGAAGGAATATAAATCATTAAAAATTTGACTGTAGTCGGTAGAATCATAACAGTGAGCAGAATTGGGTCTCTTGGTTATAAAAATTTGACACTAAAAATTCCCTGCATATCTGGAGGGTAGGGTTTTGGGGGGTAGAGGATTTTGTTTTGGCATTCTTTTGAGTGGGTGAGGTTTGAATCGGTCATTCTTTTACGAATAAAATGCAAATAAAATAGCACAATATTGAGATAGTCTGAATGTTACAGGAAACACTGGAAAGGCCAAGGTAGCATTACATAGTATGATCTGATTGTACTGAGATCTCCACAATATTCTCCTACTATGTACCACACTATAGCAGAGGAATTACAATTAGCCATGTTGCAGTGAAAGCCTCAGGCAAAGGAGTTGCTGATGTGGCATGTTGTATAATAAATTTCCATTGAAAGGATCCTGCTTACAGTATTGTTTTGTGGCTTTTGAGCCAAAATCTGACTGCACATGACCAAGAGAAAAAGTATCTTCTATTTTCTTTTTTCTTTAGAAGAGTATCACTGAATTGCTGACCTCTTCACACCTGGTATAAATGCTGGCCTTTAGGCTAAGTAAACAGAAATCATGTTTTCATATCATTCTTTTTACCTTACATATATATAAGTAGAAATCATAGGAAAAGATATTTTTTAGGATGTCTCTTGTGAAAATAAGCTGAAAATAAAGCTATGTCTCAAAGCAATCATTACTGTTTGTATGTGAGGCTGCATATTTATGCAGATGGAATTTGTTGGTGCAAGTAAACCTATTACTGTACATTTCATTGTACGTGGTGGGACCCTGCAGGAGGCCACAGGAGGGACCATCACCTCCTGTCCTGTGGAAAGCCTGAGTTCCCACTTTCTGGATTTGTGCTGGGCAGGAGCCTGTTAGCTTCACTAGCTGTTAGGGTGAAAAGTACAGTAACTCTGTTTCAGCATTTCAGTTCTGTGCCATATAGTTCCAATGTGGATTCAGAAAATCTGACTGCAAACATAAGTGAAGTCAGCTGAACTTCTCTCAGCCCTATGTAAAGTTTTCAGCTGAGACTTGTACTGATGATGTTTGTATTCTGAACTGGTTCACCCATAGACACTTTTTGTTTAACCTTTTGTTACTCCCTGATGGCATGATTTGCACACTACATTTTACCAAAGTAACAGACCAACAAATCTGAAAAGAAATTGGGCTGTTCCTAAGTTTTTCTTTACTGCTTGGCTTCTTAATTGTTTTTCCCCTCCAACAGACAAACACACAAACAGTGACAAGTGATAAATACAAGCTTTCCATTTGTTAAACACATGTTAGCTCTATGTTTAGCCCTAGGCAGTGAATTTCATTATAGGCTGGTTTACTTCTGGATTGGTTATTGTGATTGCTTCCAATGCAAAAAGATTTGACCTGCAGCCATGGCTGATTAGTATCAAAGGTGGGAGATAGATAAAATAAGATGCAAGTAAACTGCACAGATAAACTGCAGTAAAGTTCTCCAGAGACAGCTCAGTACTTGTTCTGTATAAAACAAGTTGAAATTCAGCTCATAATGGCTGCATTGCAATAAAGAGAGACTGCAAATCTCTCTTATTGAAATACTGAAAAATAGTAGTAAGAAATATGAGATGTTTAATGAAGTTGTATAACATATACACAATAATGCTGTGCCAAAAAGAGTTAATAGGGGTTCAGTTTCTCTTCTTAACACATCATGTCTACTGCACCATGTAGTTAACACATAATGTCTACCACTGTCTTTCTGATCCAAGCTGCAGTTCACCTATTCTTTCTGTCTTCGTTTTCTATTCATGACATACAGCTTTGTCTTAGCTCTTCTTTTTGCCATTTCTTTGTTAGTAGTTAAGCTTTCCATCATGCAGTACTTCACTGTTCTGTTGTTGTTATTGCTTGAAATTTCTCTAAATTTCTCCAAGTATTCTCCTGCAGCTTTATTTTTATTATTTTGCCTCAGTCACTAGTGCTCTGAACCAGCAGCGTATCTCAGACGACTGATCCGCTCAGGCAAATAGTGTGGTTCCTAATTAATTACTCTTCTGTTCTAAAAAACTGCGCCGGTTTATTTAAGTGAACTTTGTTAGAACAAGTACAGTAGGTACAGGGCTTTGAGGGTGCACACAAAGTTCTTTCCTAAGAGAATAGCTATAGTAATATTTTCCTAAATTATATTTTGTGTTTTGCAAAGAAAGAGACAATTCATAATTTTTGTAACTTTTCCCCACAATCAGAAGACTTTTGATAGTGTCTTTATTGTAGGTTATTTTGTAAGAAAAAGGCTAAGCAGGTAATGATTGCCTTTGACAGAGTTATGATTTCATCTGCTAGTTGTATGTTACCAAATAATTTCTGGTTCTTTGCTGATATTTAATTATGTGAATTCAATCTGATGAATCCACCACAGTGAAGTAGTAATAGCTGGATTTCACAGATACAGTTTGATAAGCAGGCATTTCATTCAGGAAATCATGAACTAGCTGTGATGTATTTGGGTGGAAAGAAATTACTCTGTATGAGTTATTCATTAGCTCTGCTCATGACAATGGTTGTATTCCTTGGCTTTCCATCATTACTTCTCTCTGCTTACTGAAAGTATTTTATATTTTAGTTCTCTCATGGATAACCTTGGTTGATTATAATGGTTAAGTGGAATACAGCAATAGCAAATACTAGCTTGTAGCAGTAATTATGAGCTTGTGGAGGTCATTTCTGTCCTCTGGCAAGAATAACCTTCCTTGAGGATCTTCCTTGCATATGGAGAGAATTATTGGGAGCCAGTTGTGCTCATGCTTTGGCTGATGTGACAGTGCACCAGAAACATAATGCCACATTCCCATCTTCCCTGCTTATAACACCTTTCATCTAAGGGAAGGTAAAAATACCAAATTCGCAGGAAGTATTGATATTGCTGCCAATGAGAGAATGAAAAGCTGCTTTCCTGTAAGTGCTCAGGTGGGCGATGAGTGTGTCTTAGCCATATGAAAGAGTAGTTTTATGAATACTAGTTTGGGTTTTTTGTTTGTTTTGTTATCTCCTAAAAATATCTTGGTACCCATTCTTTATCTTTAAGGTTTGTCCTGACTTGTACAAATCTGTATTTTATGTAGAAGCATAAACAATGAGGAGAGTGAGAAGGCAGGAAGCACAACTATATAATTACCAAATATTGCCTCTTGCTTGCTGTGTTGGGCTGCCCTAGCACCAACAGGTTAAGGTGGCCTAGCACCCAGGCTAAGTCTAATGGGGAGAACGCAGAGATAGCTGCACAAGCTGAACAGCATCAAGAATACCCATGGAAGACTCGGTCATTTTTAATGTGTCCTTCTTTATTTGACTCTCTTACATTTTATTAGGAATCAAATATGTGATTGCCTGCTATGTAGGTCGGAGAGCTATACCTTCAGCTGCAGCTAGTTGTTTTCTTTGTAAGCTAGGAAGTACATTTTTTGTTCTTTGTCCATGGCCTTGTGAGTATAGTGCTATTCCTGGGACTCTCTCTCACCAGTGTGCTAATGTTTGCCTCATGCAGACACGCACTAAAGTCACGATCAGAATAAGGAAGAAAATATTGCATTGTTCCAGCCCCTTTTTATAGTTTTGGGATTTGCAAACAGCAAAAATTCCCTCCAGCAAAGTAGTGCAGTTGTTTTTTCTACATTCTTTAGTGCTATTCTTTACTGCATATTCTTAGTTATGATAAAAAGCATGACTATCAAATGAATAACAGTAAGCTTGTGGGGTTTAAAAGCCTTATTTGTGGGGGAAAAAAATGTTTGTTGCAGCTCTACAAAAAAACTGAGTTAATTTGAGTAGCAGCATAAAGTGGTGTAGTTTTAGAGGTTCAGAACAATCAGCTGCTATAGTTAAGAATTGGTAAAAAGGGATATTTGTGTAACAAAAATCTATGAGCTCTTGACTTGTTTTCAGAGACAGGTGAATGTATATGACATTCAGAGCTGCATTGTGTCTTCCCTAATCTCCCAAAAGGACACAGGTATAAGATTCCAATTTGGGCTCACCACTTATATTTTGCCTATCAGACTTAGAGACAAAGTGGTATCAGTTTCTTTCATCTGTTGTTGTCCATGTGTTTCCAATTAATTTTTCATTCATAAGAAACTGATAAATTGGAAGTAGTACTGCTCTTAATCTCCTCATGAGGATATCCCCCTTACAATGGTATTCAGAACAGCTGTTAGGTCGAGTCTTTAGTATATATCAGTTTTCTGTGTGCTGTATCAAGCTCATGTTTTGTGCCTTTTGATCATTGATTTAGGGTCCAAGAAGGGTGAATTCCTCAGCTTCATATCCAAAGGATCTTCACTGCTTTAGAAAAATGAAATTTTACATTAGTGGATTAGATATTTTTATTTGCAAACTGCAATCTGTTTTAAAACTCCCTGGGAAGAATGTAGTCATCACAGGCAGCCACAGGCAGAGACATCTCAGGGCGCTGCAAATGAAGCAGGTTATTCATTATCACATTTCAGCAGCAGCAACAACTTGCAGCCCTAAACTATTTAACTCAAAGGTTGCCTACATGGTAGTACCACACAGCACAAGCTAATCATTGACGCACATTCAAGAAAATCACCATTAATTCACTAAACTCCCTCTTTCCACCCACAAATCAGCATGCATAGACCGAAAAACAGCATCAGTCACTTTGCAGCTTAAATTCTTTGAGTTATTTGTAGAACTATAGTGGTTCCTGATGTGACTTGCAAGGATGGGCAGCTGGCTTCTTCAGCTTACCTCTAAGTGCTCTCTTTTTAAACAAGAAAAAAAAAAAACAAACTGGAAAAGAAAAGACATGTAGGAAAAAAGGAAAAGAACCAACCTAACCTTTTCTTGAAAAGGGAGTGTATTAGTAGGGCAGAAGACAGTGTCCATGGCAGATGAAACCATGCAGAACTTCACATACAGGGAAGACAAGTAAGAGACATGAATAGACAACACTGAGTAAATAAGTCAAAAGTGGAGTGGAGAAGGGATGTATCATCAAAGAAGGAAACCCATGCAGAGAAGCAGGATGGATGAAGGAGGAAGAGGATGAGATGAAAAAGTGATGAAAAAAAATGGCATTTAGTTTGACTAATCACAGAACACTTGATAGCCTTAACAGTGAACTGTACTACTGCTTTCTGTAGCATTGCTTTTCGTGTATCTAGTTGCTGAAGTTGTTCAGGGAAGAGTTTAGCTTTAGAGCATTTGAAAGGAGTATGTCACTCTATTGCTGTAGGAGAGGTATACTTTATGCTCTGTTTTGAAAGGCAGAATCTTTTTGAAGGATTACTTAGGAAACTATTTCCTTTGCAGTAGTGCCCCTATCAATGCATCATTAGCTTGCAACATTTTGCATCATTAGCTTGCAACATTTTACATCATTATTTGCAACGTAGTTTTTCATTTTTCTTAGGATTAGTGTGTGTCTCTGAAAGGGTGGCATTAATTGGTCCAGTGGGGTGGTTAGAATCAGGCCTATGTTCATCAACCTGTGATTTTCTGCATCATACCTACCTTCCAAATGTACTGGAATTCTCACAAGAGTTCTAAGTTCATATTATAAAGCTTCTTGTCATGGCTAGTTATCTTTTCTTGTAGTCCTATGACTATACAGGGTCATCTGAAGCAGGATAAGATATGCCTTGCTTTCTGGGCATAATTATTTGAGTCAAACAGATTTCAGCTGAATTGATAGTTGCTTCTGAGAACCAGGGCCAGATTAATTCTTTGAGTTGGCAGGCAGTATCAGTGTTTAAGGCATGCGTTCATTAGTGGGTCTTTTATCCTTTGTTGCTGGAAGAGTAAGTGTGTCCCAGATTGGTGTCTGGTTAGTCCCTGTAGCTAATGAAGAAATAAGACAACTTTGGAAGAAACCATATTTTTATATCCTTGCTTTTGCTCTTTTAAAAAAACAAAAGAAGTAGCAGATAATGTGCATATTCCCTCAATAATGTTAAATAACTTCTCCAAATAAGAATTCTCATCAATAAAACCATCATTGGCTGCCTTTGGATTTGCAATTCCATTTACTGTAGTCAGAAAAAGCCAAACTCGGAAGAGCAAACATGCTTAAAGAAGTGTGAGAAGGATAAAACTGAGCCAAATAAATGCTTGTAGGGGGTTTCTAACATGGATATACTGTATTTTTAGTGAAAGGTAGAGATACGTAAATTTGGGTTGACTGGAGGAACATTACTACCAGTGAAGTAATAAACAAACATTATATTTTTAGTTGAAGTTTGAGTCAGCTTATTAAGAGTTTCCGAAAGTCTATGATTTTTAGGCAGAAAAAATAGAACTATATGGGTGGAATAATAGAACTGTAGAAAAATACAGTTTCCAAAGCATTCAGTAACTCCCTAAATGACCTTTACTTCCTGATGAGTGTTTCGAATTTTGCCTTGGCAACCTGACTGCTAAGTTTAATGCTCAAGAGGTAGCTGAGTTCTGAAAATTGTCACTGGTACCTATGACCTGTCGGAGACTTGAGACTAACTGTGAAAGAGGCTATGTCCCTCGTTTCCTTTGCAAGCTAACTGGAAGATTGCAGGCACTCAGCTGGTGCATGCCCCATGCCTCGGAACCTCTGAAAAGATGTAACAGGGAGAGATGTCCCCGTATCTACAAAAGCTTCTCCAACATCAATGGGAAACTGGGAAAAAGGAGAGTATATGGCAGAGAGTTGCTCTTATTTTCTCAAGGACTGCAGCCTTTTATCTCAGTGGCTTTTTTTCAGGTTTGCACTGCTCTGACTTAGAATGATTCCTATCCTGAGACAAGTAGGAGCACAGTCACAGAGCTGTCTCTGCATGCAGCAGGCAGGCCTTCTATGCTAGTGGTGTTCTCTGAAGAGGCCTCAGGGAAACTGTAATTTGCACCTATTATGTTCAACTTTGTCATGCATTCTCATGCTTCACTATGAATAAGCATGGCTGGTCTGTAAATCTAGCCCACTGTATCTGGATTATGTTTGTTAAACTAATGCTTGGGTTTTTATTCATACCAACACCAGAACACTGAGTAAGAAGAGCAAATCAGAAACAAAAGAACACAAATGTTTAAAAATATTGCTCCCACAGATTGGAGTCCAAGTGTGGTTTATATAAACAATTTGAATTGTGGCTGGATTTTTGACCAGATTCTTTCCTCTGAAGGACCTTTTGAAATAAAAACAAACTGAGCAAAACAAGTTTTGGTGGGATGAGCCTGTGCCTGTTTTCATGTAAGCTGATGACAAAGCTCAGAGCAGGAAGGCAACAGTGTGCAGGAATCTGGTGTACATTGTGTTCTGCATGTTCCCAGTTGACTTGCCAAGAGTGATCTAGAACTGAAAGAAGGCCCCTTTTTTGCTAGGACGCAGGGAAAGAAGTCATCGCTAATCTAAAACAGTTTAGCTGCTTGAAAACAATAGGCTTTGTTAGTATGATATCCTTGTTGTGCCTTATTTTCATGTGACTGTGCAGCCTGTGATGCTGGGTCAGGAGAGTGAGAGCTTTTGAGACCCCTCCTTTCTCTTGTATGGCCCATGAAAATAATCTATATTCTGTCACTATGCCCTCTATCTGCTTCAGTTTGGTTATGTAACGTCACGGAGGAGATGAGGAAGTGGCTGGCTTCAGCATTTGTCTACTGGGAGAACTGACCAGCCACAGCAGTCATGGAATAAGTTATAGTCCACCCAGCTGTTCAGCATGACTACACCAGTCACGCAAAGCCTACAGAGTTCATCTGGCACCTGCAGAGGTGCTTACAAAGCTGTTTCCAGTGGGATAGTCCAAGATTATTTTCATGTGAATGTGCCATGTGTCATGGGATTCCAGGGAAGGAGGCAGGAGGTTTCCATATCCTAGTGATGAAAAAAAAAATGGAAGGTGAGGCAAAGTTTTGCTTGTAATAGTTGTTTGTATTTATTTTAATGGGATCACTTTCATGAAATACTCTGATGCAGTTTCTGTAGATGCTGTATCATTGAACAAAGTAAGTCTGCTGTCTGCAGCAGAGGTGAAAGTGGAGTCACACTGTGGAGTATTGTGCTTAAGTTTCAGGAAGGGAGACTGCATAGAAGTGATACAGATTTTGAATGGTATTGCTTGTCAGGCTTTTTTTTTTTTTAGCCTCAAATTTGAAAGCTACTCCTTTATTTCTAAACCTTCATATTTGCATCCCTTTGATAGGAAATACTTGTGAACTAACTAGAGAACAGAGCTGTGAGTTCAGTAGCCAAGAGATCCTTGATTTACTAACATAGTTTCACAGGCTTGTGTGCAACATCTCCTCCTTCTGCATATAACATGCAGCAGTCAGAGGCAGAGGTTGATAACGGAGGATGCAATACTTCAGGGTGTAGCAGTGGTTATACACACATCTTGTTTAAATTCCATAGCAATCATTGCCTAAATGAGACCATTCAATATGAGAAAAGATGGAAATATGGATTCTAAGTGTCTTCTTAAAATTAGAAGTTTACAGTACAATTTGAAAAGTAAATTGGGTTGAACAGTATAGACAACTCCATGGCTGTGAACAGACTTTCCTGTTTGGTATGTTTCACATTTAAGACAAAGATAGATAATATATATCTGTGTTGTGGACACTAATGAGCAATAATTGTGATATAAGTACATAAAGCATTTAAGCTGCAATAACTAAATTCTGCATTGTTCCCTGCAGTGTCATTAAGACACTTAAGGGGGAAATTTAAATTACTTCTAAGACATTGTGTCACCTCGTTATTCTAGAGACAGTTGTGAATATACAGTTGCTGTTTGGTTAAATAATACCTTATTAATGATGCCTGTGCAAGTAACTATAAGAAAACATTTACATTTAGTTGCATAGGAATCTCATAATAATATTTGTGGTTCGTATCAGGTTCCTGGAAGATTAAAGACACTGATGTGCCTTCTTTTTGGTGTATGTGTATGACTACAACCTGCAGATTTCTGTGAAACAAATACGGTTTTAGTGTAGTCTTACACAGGAGGGCAGCCAAAAAGAAATGAACTGCAACTGAACAGCTCTAGTTCAGCAGTTAGCAGTCTCATTGGAGAAACTACCATGAAGATAACTGGCCAGTTAGGCTGTATTTGCAGTTAAAAGACTGAAAATGTAACTGTACTGCAGATGTGTGCCAGCAAACCTCCTTGCTGGAAAGGTATCTCATCACAGTAAAGCAATTTTTAAAGCAGTTTGCCAGATGGACTGAATTGTTCTGGTAAAAAAAGTAGCAACGTTTCTAGCTGTGGACTTTTATCAAGCCAGATGATGGTAAGAAATACATACATTGGTAGCATTTGGTGGTGTAGAGTAAAACTTAAATTAAACTGTAGCTTAGAGCAAGGGCCAAATGTCTTTTTCTTTTCCTTATGAAACTTCCATTACCTTCTCAGGAAGCAAGCTGTGGACCTTCTTCTTGGTGTGTACCCAGAGAAGTCATGGTCTCTACACAACCATTGTACCATAGGATTAAAGACCTCAGGCTCAGGTTTTCATTTGGTGTGAACCCTGCCAAACATGGCCTCATGTAATTATAATTAAGGAGGAATGCTCTTTTCTGTTACATGGAATTTGAATAAACACCAGTATTTAGTCCTCTAGGTTCCTAAGATAACCAAAATAAAAACAAAGTGCTAGAAATACATCAGGCCGTCAGGCTGCTGGCCTGTACTCAGGGCTTAGTCAAAGACAGTGAAGAAGGTCTCTCAGACTCAGCGGATTTCAGATAAGATCAGAAAAAATAAAAATGAGAGGACTGAATGGACCCAGCAGTGCCTGGTTTCCCTGCCCTTTTCTGATAATGAAGAGCAATTTCTCTTTTTTTTTTTAACTAGAACATTCATTTTCATGTGGTATTTCTCAACAGATACAGATCTGCCAGATCTGAAAGGTAGGGAATGAATATCCCATGCAGGCACTGCACACACACTCTGGGGCATGCAATGCGGTTGCAGCTGCACAGTGTCCTCCCTCCACCGCTCAGCCAGAGCATGGCAAGAGTCAGCCCTGGTTTTTACAGCTATACTTTCTTAATTTATTCTGAAAACCCTCAGGCATATACTTCAGCAGTATAATATCAGCAGAGAGATTTAACAGGTCTACCTACAAATATGTTGTTATGTATTAGAGGAAGACCAAATGTAAAATGATCAGATAAACTTTTGGTTTCAAGACTAGCACATTCGTGAATAGTGTTCATTCAACACTAAATCCAAATGCTTCCCATGTCATCAGAAATTGCTTACAGTGTGAACAAAGAGGTCAGTCCCACGTATCCTTTCTGCCTGTTGTTTGTATTGATGAGTCCCATAAGTTTCTCTTTGCTCACCCATAGTATTCAGATAAACTGAAATACATAGAATCATAGAATAGTCAGGGTTGGAAAGGACCTTAAGATCATCTAGTTCCAACTCCCCTGCCATGGGCAGGGACACCTCCCACTAAACCATGTCACCCAAGGCTATGTCCAGCCTGGCCTTGAACACTGCCAGCAATGGAGCATTCACAACTTCCCTGGGCAACCCATTCCAGTGCCTCACCACCCTTACAGTAAAGAGTTTCTTCCTCATATCCAATCTAAACTTCCTCTGTTTAAGTTTGAACCCGTTACCCCCTGTCCTATCACTACAGTCCCTAACAAAGAGTCCACGCAAATCTATTTGTCAGCATTGGGCTATAGTGTTGGAAAAATAAGAGATTATAACAATATCATATATAAACTTGAAAATAAATCATATTTTCACATCTGAGAATAATGGTAAGTTTTTCTAAAAAGTACAGTTTTCTTCTAAAGTATTGCATCTGGAATTAGGGGAACCTGTGAAAACATTCTGTGAAAACACCCAGGGAATTACAGCCCAGTCAGCCTCACCTCTGTGCCTGGCAAAGAGTTGGAGCAGATTCTCCTGGAAGGCATGCTGAGGCACACGAAAAACAACAAGGTGGTTGGTGACAGCCAGCATGGCTTCACTAAGGGGAAATCCTGCCTGACCAATTTGGTGTCCTTTTATGATGCGTCTACAGAACTGATGGACAAGGGTAGAGCAGTTGATGTCATCTACCTGGACTTGTGCAAAGAGTTTGACACTTTCCCACACAACATAGAATCATAGAATCATGGAATAGTTAGGGTTGGAAAGGACCTTAAGATCATCTAGTTCCAACCCTCCTGCCATGGGCAGGGACACCTCCCACTAAACCATGCCATCCAAGGCTATGTCCAACCTGGCCTTGAACACTGCTCTGAGGTCTCCACGCAGCCTTCTCTTCTCCAGGCTGAGCAGCCCCAACTTTCTCATCCTATCTTCATATGGGAGATGCTCCAGTCCCCTGATCAATCTCGTGGCCCTCCTTTGGACTTGTTCCTTGTCTCTAAGTTGGAGAGATATCAATTTGGTAGGTGGACCACTCGGTGGATACAGAACTGGCTGGATGGCTGCACACAAAGAGTTTTACTCAATGGCTCAATGTCCAGCTGGAGACCAGTAATGAGTGGTGTCCCCCAGGGATTGGTGTCGGGACCGCTCTTGTTCAACTTCTTTGTCGGTGACAAGGACAGTGGGACTGAGTGCGCCCTCAGCAAGTTTGCCAATGACACCAAACTGTGTGGTTCGGTTGATACACTGGAGGGAAGGAATGCCATCCAGAGGGACCTTGACACGCTTGTGAGGTGGGCTGATGCCAATCTGATGACGTTTAACCATGACAAGTGCAAGGTCCTACACCTGGGTCAGAGCAATCTCAGGCACAGCTCCAGGTTGGGCAGAGAAGAGATTCAGAGCAGCCCTGCAGAGAAGGACTTGGGGGTGTTGGTCGATGAGAAAATGAACATGAGCCGGCTGCAGTGTGTGCTCGCAGCCCAGAAAGCCAGTCGTATCCTGGGCTGCATCAAAAGGAGCGTGACCAGCAGGTGGAGGGAGGTGATCCTGCCCCTCTACTCTGTCCTTGTGAGACCTCACTTGGAGTATTGTGTGCAGTTCTGGTGTCCTCAACATAAAAAGGACATGGAACTGTTGGAACAAGTCCAGAGGAGAGCCACGAGGATGATCAGGGGACTGGAGCACCTCCCCTATGAAGACAGGATGAGAAAGTTGGGGCTGTTGAGCCTGGAGAAGAGAAGGCTGCGTGGAGACCTCATAGCAGCCTTCCAGTATCTGAAGGGGGCCTATAGGAATGCTGGGGAGGGACTCTTCATGAGGGACTGTAGTGAGAGGACAAGGGGTAACGGGTTCAAACTTAAACAGGGG